>CM066574.1:20956250-22372500 GCA_033816785.1 Picus viridis
ATCCCACATAATGAAATTGAAACACAACAGAGAAGAGACAGGCAGGCCTGTATGTGTGACTCATTTCTTTGCAGTAACACTGCAATATAAGAAATGGGAAAGCCTGTGGATCAAACTGAAAGAAACTAAAGGTCATTTAAAAGAGGAGCAATAGTAGAAAATAAAATCAGACCAAAAGCAATTCTGAAGTCTACAGGACTTGTGTGAGTATGCGTCTAGTATAAACATTAAAACTCACAAAATATTGCTGAAACAAATCAATTTCCTTGTAGTCAATAACAATCCCTACTTTGAGACAGAAGGTTTGGGACATGAATATTAAATATTTAATAAGATGTAAGCAATCATTGTTTTTCCGTAAATAAAACATGAGTGATATGGTTTTGCCAATGCAAGAACGTTCAGAGTTTTCCAAGACTGTTATTTGGTCATGTGAAAACTAGTAGTAACTGCTAATAAGAACTTCCCCTAGTCTATATATGGAGCATACTGCACACAAATTCAATCTCTGGTTTCTCTTTATCAGGTCTCCTAAACCCAACACATTTGTGCTCCTACTGACCACCCAAAACACAAAGGAAACTCAGTCAAAGCTGCTGACTCCTACTTGGTTTTGGCATCAAATCCACGCAAAGCCACAAATACCACCAAGTTTCAACATAAAACCAGAAAATTTCCAAGACCTCCTTGAAAGATTCACAGCTCTGTGATGCATGTGGGCTGCTGTCTGGGAAACCATGTTACCAGATGAGTTTTCCGTGGCTTCTTGCTCTGCCACAGACATCCAGAGAGAGCCCCACCAGGAGAGACATTGAGTTTCACCATGTAGTGTTGTTATAGGTTGAGGACATTAGGGTTACCCTGCACAGACCCACACCCTCATCCCTTACCAAGTCATATCCTGTACATACTCACGTTTCCTCTGTTGATATAGACTGTTACTTGACCCTCATCTCTGATCTCAGAAAACATAGGTGCTCCGACCAGCAGGTCTGACAGCCCGTCAGAGTTCAGATCAACTGCACATAAGGAGGAGCCAAAGTAAGAGCCCATCTGTAACCAAGTCGAGTCACAACAAAGCATTCAGTATCTGCCCACACACAAGAGGAAGTAATTTAGGCATTTGTTGGGGTTTTTTAATTTCAAATGATGATTCGCTGCTTTATCACTCACAAGCACTCCTACAGAAAAAGCTTAGGGGATAATTCTGGCAAGAATTAAGCCCTTTACTGTAACACTGCATCAGCTTGGATGTTTTATCCAAGAGGATAAAATTTATACCCTAGGACATGCTTGACTAAGACATAGGTTTCTTAGACTAGCTTTCACTTGTCAAATGCTTAAAAGCAGGAAAGGGTGAAATAAGCTTCCCAAATGAAGAAATGGCTGGCGATTGTTCATGTCCAGTGCCAGGCTCCCTAAACAGGCTTGAAATTGGGTACTACAGACTTTCTTATAGCTTTCTTAAAGAAATAAAGACAATTTAAAAAGGCAAGGAATAGGGTATCCATGAAATGAGTTATCTCAGATTTCCTCAATTGTGGATTACCTTCCTCTGCTCTACTTGTATCAGTCACTTTCAAATAGCAGTACTGGCTGTGGACTTGGATCACAGTCTTTCCTCCAAGGTACAGGCAGGTGAATTGACACAGAAAGAAGACTTTCAATAAAAGCTTTTCAGTTGAGACAGAAATCTAAGCCACTTCCAATTTGCAGTTATTATTGCTTTTTTAAAAAGTTCATTGCTTAAATTCAAAAAATACATTAATTTCATCACATATTTTTGATAGAAGTAAATATCAAATGTTAACAAACTCCCAACCAGCATTCAAATTAGAAATTGCAAAATATTTAAACATGAAAAGGAAGCCAAAAGCAGTAATTATATTCCACTTCTCCTAAAATACCACAAGGTACCACTCTTTGAGACCAACTGCAAACCATGGTCTCAAAATTAAAAGCAACTTTCAAAGGAAAAATTAAAAGATACCACTTACATTTGAGCTGTTTACACAGTAGGGAAAAATGAGGTTACAGAAATAATTATTTAGGTTAAAGAGGAAGAATCACATGTCTCATGCTTTTGCATTCCTCACTGTGGATCTCTGACCCCCAGCCTTCCACTCCTGGTGGAAGCCAGAGCTACTGGGCATGCTAGAGGATGGATAGCAGCAACTCTACTCTGTGCAGTCCATAAGATTTAAAACCTGCTAAATACATGAAGTGGGGTGAATTAAGGATAGAGTTTCAGTGTGTAATTCAGACTTTTGTGTTCATGTGGGGTTAAGGTCAGGCCTCAAACATCATTTGATTCCAGTTAGGTTGTAGCTTAAGTTCCTTTGTGGATTTTTTTATTTATTTGTTTTTATCCACTAAGGTTTTAAACCAAATTTCTCATGGGTAAGGAGTGAAAGTTATGAGAAATATTTCACTATGTACTCCGGCAGTTTTCAGGGAAAGGCTATTATTTACTCAACTGCAGCATGGTACGCCTGCAGCATGGGTGAGCTCAAGGTGCTGCAAGAGTCTGAAGTCTGCACGTGCAGCATTGGTAACAAGGTGCTGCATTTTCTTTTCTCCTTTGTATTTGATTGCCTAGTTCTGCCTCCAGCAATTGGAAAAAAAAAAAAAAAAAAAGTCCTGCTTTTAATGTCTGTCAAACAAGAGCAATGAACTTTCACACCACTGGGAAGGATGAAGCATTTTGCGCTGGAGAGAGCCCAATGGTGAGCCAGAAGGATGACTGGGGGACTTGACCATCTCCCCTGTGAAGGGAGACTGAGACACTCAGGGCTGTTTAGTCTTGAGAACAGAAGACTGAGAGGGGAACTGATCAAGGTCTATGAATATCTGAGGGGTAGGTGTCAAGCGGAGGGGACCAAGTTCTTTTTGGTGGTGTGCACTAATAAGACAAAAAACAATGGACACAAACTTGAACATAGAAGGCTTCACCTCAACATGAGGAGAAACTTCTTTATTTTGAGGGTACTGGAGCACCCTGTACCAGGCTGGTCAGAGAGGCTATGGAGTCTCCTCAGGAGACTTTCAAAACCTTCATGGAAGCATTCCTATGCAGATTACCCTAGGTGATCTTGCTTTTGGCAGGGCAGTTGGACTTGATCTCTGGAGGCTCCTTCCAACCTCTAACATCCTGTGATTCTGTGATTTCCAGGCAGTGCTCATTGCTGAGCATGTCTGGTTATGTTTCAATCACAAAACAAAGAAAAGGTAATTTAGGACAACTTTCTCTTGAAAATACAATTCCCATTTGGATTTCAGAGAATTTGTAGAAGACAGATGTTAATGGGGAAGGAGACGATAGCCTACAAGTACCTGAAGGATGTAAATACTTGATTAGTTAAATTACATAAAAGAATGGTGCAATTAAATTCAAAAAGGAAAGGTTTTGGCTGAGACTTGGAAGCTTCCTGATAGCTCTGTTTATTAGGCTGAGGAACAGTTCTTCAGGAGCACATCCTTAGGGACGTTTAAAAGTCAGCAAGGAAAGAAATTAACAGGAAGCAATCAAACAAAGGAGGTGCCCTGGATGAACTGGGCGGTCTTTTCGTCTCAAGATCTCTGCAATTCTGCTTGTGCAGAGAAAGAGGAGAGGCCCTTAAATGCAAGCCACACCATCCACCTACCCACCTACACATCCTTGCAGTCTTGTATTCCAGACATATTTTTAAAGACTGCAAGGGAAAAAATAGTAACAAAATATGATAACATCATCAACCTGATGATGAAGTCAAACACTATATCCTTCTGAGGATGACAAGTCTTCCTAGAGCCAGAAGCCACTAGTAACATTTTTCTTCTGTATTTCCTCTCCTTACAGGTGAACTCAGGCTACCCCAGGTAAGGGGCATTGGTTCCTTGCTGTGTTATTCTCAAATAAGACATCTTTTTTGTTGTTATCCATAGTCAGACACTGTCCACTTTGTTTCCCCTTTAACACATATCCAGTGAGCCCCCAGTGAAGAACACAAACACAACACCACGTGATGGGAGCTGGACCTCATAGCATTCAGAAAATTTGGCGAGCGGGAAGAGGGCGGCTCAACTCTAAGTCACCAGTCCTAAATGCAAAATGTGGCACTGATTCCTGGTGGGAAGGGGGAAATCATCATCTCTCGAGGCAATGAAAGTGTTCCTGCATAAAATAGCATAACTCTAGTATCTCCCCTGTCATAACAGGACACAGAATACAGAATGGGGCTTTGCATATTAAACCAAGCTCCAGCTACCCACATAGAATTACACAGGCTGGAAGGCACCCTTGAAGGTCATCTGGTCCAACCCCTCCACATCTCCCAGTAATATTTGCTAAGAGGAAATCTCTGCATCTAGGCTCACCTGGTGGACCCTATGCCACATCTAAGGTGGCACTGCTGCAGTTGTATAAGACTAAAGAGAACCACTGGTATAATTTTCAGCAAGATCTTTACTTTCAGTCATATGGGCATTGATCAGGCATTGCAATTGCAGCTGCTGTGGGAGAAAAGGCATACACTCTGCAGAATTGTCTGTAGTATAAGTTTAGTTCATCTGGCAGGATAAGAAAGAGAGAATTTGCTTGCCAGCTCATGAAGTAGTGGAATGAAAATGCTGCTCTGAGATGACCCTACCATGCTTTCCCCCTTCTTTATCCCTTGAAAGAAAACACACATACATAAAAGCTCACCTTTTTTCCTGAAGCCTGAAAAATCTTTATTAGAGAGCCTGATCGTCTGTCTGTTCTGAAAATATAAACCTGAAAAGTTAGAAAAGAAAAGAAGTTAATCAATATGAAGTATGAAGCACACAATAGTAGCACCGCTGCTTTATAAGTAATATCTAAATCCTGACTACGGCCATTGCCAAGATCAAATTTCATTATGACTTCATTGCTTGGTCTTCTTTTAAAAGACACAATGGAGTTCTCCATTTCCCTGATGAATCACAGGCCTCTTTTCATAAGAAATGTTTGAATAGTATCTTGGTGCCTACTTTTCTTTTTTTGGGGTTTGGTTTTTTTTTGTTTTTTGGGGGTTTTTTGTGGGTTTTTTTGGTAGATATTAGTGTATTTGCATGAGACAGTTAAAAAAGCACCTAGTAAACTAACTTTCCAGCTTTCAAATGAGTCGTATCTGGAGACTGCCTGGAAGTGAGCAGGACAAAAAGGCTGAGAAGGCATAGCCCTGCTCGCTTTCCCTTATCCAGCCTTCTCTTCTCAAGGGCACGTGCCTGCACGTACTGCGCTGCAGGCTTCATGATGCTTCAGCAGAGGTCAGAGCAGAAATCTCAGCCAGACCACCCAAGACATTTGCACTGTTTCTATCTGAAACAATCCATAAATCAGAACAGTATTCAAACATAGTCCATTTATTGCTCATTTCCACAGGAGAAACTGTTTAACCAGGAGCTCTCAGGGATAAAAGTATGGATACTAGTTAAATAACAGATCTTGTACCAACACTTGGGACCTAAACTGTGTGGCTTGTAGAAAAGAACTCCCTTTGGCAGAAAGGCTGGCTCAGGAAGCTTGGAGAATCCTCCAGTATTTGTCAGGCTACCTCCTAGCAGGTTCTCATGCAGTTTGCAGGACAGAAGATCCCTTACTTCTAAGGATATGTACCCGAGCCAAGCACTCAATATATTCTACTATGTGGTGAGTTATTAATAGGGGATGAGACAGAGTTCAAAGCTGTTCTCAGCTGAGAACACAACACAGATTTACTGCGGACATATGCTCTAGATATAAAGGACTCACTAGATTTTGCAATGGCATGTGTAGCAGTAAGAGCAGGTTGACAAGTGTCAAAACTTCAAACCCAGCCATAATTAATTACACTCTCGGTAACTTTGGAGAAATGACTCAGTCTCCTTAAGTAAATGGCTTTACCATTAGTGAAAAGGATGTGACAATGGTAATCATTTTCTATCAGGGAAGTGGAAAAGTGTGGAAAGCCCAATAGGACTGCTCAGCACCTCTTATCACCCCTTTGCCATGTGTTCCTGCTGCCCACAGCCCATGACAAGGGAGAATAACAGGAGCTTCTGAAAACAGAACAGTAGTCTTTAAACTACAGGTGCAGCTGCTTTCTCATAGTTCTCATGTTGGCAAATGTACAGAACCTGAATCTGTTCCACTGAATAAACATGTTGGAAGTAACCTGGAGAAGCCAGGTTACAGACCAACTGGAATAAGGAAACTATGCTTCCCCCACTCATTTGTCTTCTCAGTAGCAACTGCACTACTACTGTATCCCATATGTCAGTCATGCCAAGCTCAAGCACAGAGTGGCAGCAGGTCCTGAAAGGATTGGATTTTGAAGAATGAGGGGCAAAAGCAGATCCTTTACATCCTTTCTCTTCCTTTTCCCACTCCCACTTCTTCCCATGTGGTTCAGAAGTGTTTAAGGGTTACAGGGCTCAAACTCTTCTCCCAATAGCAGCCAAGTACTTGGCACAGGAACACCAAGTACACCTGATCCACCAGCCATTTCCATCTAGCCATACACTTGGTTACATCTTTAGGACAATGAACATATGTATGCCTACAGGAAAACCCTTATTCTTTTCCTTTTCAAGAGGCTATCACCAAGATTTCTAAGTGCAGCTGGCAGAAACCCAGATTCTAATCCACTAAACATCTATGTAGCTTGAAGTTTTAAGAGGGACAGCAAATTATCTAATAAATGGCTTTTCATGATACCCTGAAGTAAATACTGAAACAGTCAAATGTATAGAGGGGGAAAAACAAAAGGAAAAAAACCAAACCACCAAAAGACAAACTCTTTTTCATCTTCAGGCAAGGTTTAAGCAATAACAAACCCTGAACAGCAGCACTGTGAAACAAGTGCTGCTTGTGCCTCACCAAAATAACTATTGTAAGGATTGGGTAGGAAAGAAAGGGAAGAGGGGGTGAGGGATGGGTCAAGAAAATTTGATGACTTTGTCAAACTACCTCACCTCTCCCCTGTTCAGTGCTCCAAAATTACCCTGTAGGCAAATATCTCCTGCCTTCTCAGACACTGCAGGTGGCAACTGCATCATCATTAACTTTTTTGCCCCCTTGTATCTGATCATATTATTTGGCTAAAAGCCGCACCTTTCCGATGCCTCCATCCTGGGGAGCTCCTCCTACTACGTCCGTGGTAGTTGGCTGAGAGAAATGACCTGCTGTCACTGCATATCCTGCAAGGGAGATGGGGTGGGATGGGAGAGGAGAGAGGAAGCAGCTAAGTAAATAAATAAAAAATCACAAAAGGGAGGAACCTGAGAAACAGGTCAGCCATCTGGATCACACTCATCAAGCTTCACTGCTTCTCCTGAGCTGCACACAGCTAGTGTTCAACAACCATTCCACTCAGGATGCACCAATCTTCCACTCTGAAGCTCACAGTGGTGGGAAGTCACAGCACACCCTTCAGTACTCTTCCAAAATCTGAGAGAGGAAAAGTGTGTGTGGAGATGGGCAAGGGGTACATGAAGCAGGTACTGGGAGCAGTTGAATAATTGTGAGTCCAGAAAGGGGCATGGTAAAACAGAAAGGGGCAGACACAAACAGACCAAAGAGGCCACACTGCTGCAGAGAAAGTATGCAGTGACACATGACCAGACAGAAGTGTCCTCCTTCAGCTAAAATCCCTGCACATGAAGGCTTGGAAAATTAACATGCCTTTTGGGAGAAGTGGAGTCGGGAGAGCAGAGGACAGTAGGCAAAGAGGTCAAATAAGTTAATGGCTTAAAAAGATTGTTGTTTAGGCAAGAAGAAAAATGGAAGCCTAGATTAAAGAGGAGTGTACTTGAAAGAAGGAGATCAAAGATTCAATGTTATTTGGTATATTAAAATGATGTATAATAACTAAAGAAGAATAGAGTGCTTTCCTTCTAAGGCTGTCTTGTATCAGCCTCTTCTGCTGTAAATTATGAGGCTCTTGTCTACATGGTAAACACTGTAATTTAGGCCCATTAGCGGCAAAACCCATTTATGTCCTTCAATATGTGTGTATGTACTCTCCTCATTAACCCATCACCAAGCAGGATCTTCCAAGTTTTTTTGTTGTTTTTTTTTAAAGACTGAAGGTAAAGGGGGAAAAAAGAGGTCAGTGTGAATCTTTAGTCAAATGATATCAAACTACTGACTGTTGGAAATGCCTTCTAGGTCTCATCAGTCTTAGACACTGGGTTTTTAGGGGAAGCCTCTAACTTAAATATTTGGGGGACATTAGCTGACTTTAGAGCAAGTAGAACCAATTCAACTAAATATGTACACAAAACTATAGCAAATCCTTTCACAACTTGCTGCAAATAACTCACAAATTCATTTCAGTAAAAAAAATGCACCTTTTATCTACAATATACATTCTGTAATTCTGTGCTGTATCCATTTTAAAGACAGGTGTAAATAGACACAAAACCTAACCAGTGACAAACAATTTCTCTGTCACAGAGCAAAAGCAGAAATGTAGGAGTCCTACTACCATCCAACCTGCATTTCAGTTGAAATGTATTTTCTATATTAGGAAAAAAATCTACTTTTTAGCAAAGTATTTTTTAAAAGAAGCAAACACAAATGGAACATTCTGAAGGCTGCTTTGCTCAGTTTAGGAAGGATGTTGACTTGCTGGAATGTGTCCAGAGAAGGGCAACTAAGTTGGTGAGGGGTTTGAACCATAAGCTCTATGAGAAGAGGCTGAGAGAACTGGGGTTGCTTAGCCTGGAGAAGAGGAGGCTCAGAGAAGACCTTATTGCTGTCTACAACTACCTGAAGGGATGTTGTGGACAGGCGGAGATTGGTCTCTTCTCCCAGGCAACTAACACCAGAACAAGAGGACACAGTCTCAAGCTGTGCCAGGGGAGGTTTAGGCCAGAGGTTAGGAAGAAATTCTACACAGAGAGAGTAATTGTCCATTGGAATGGGCTGCCCAGGGAGGTGGTGGAGTCACCATCACTGGAGGTGTTTAGGAGGAGACTTGATAGGGTGCTTGGTTGCATGGTTTAGTTGATTAGGTGGGTTGGATAATAGGTTGGATGTGATGATCTTGAAGGTCTCTTCCAACCTGGTTTATTCTATTTATTTTCAGGTAAATAACCTTTTAATTCAGATGTACCTTCTTTCAAGCTTTTCATAAAAATACTGTACACCACCAAAAACCAAAGTTTATCAATATCAACTTTATATCATCAACACCATGAAATATGCTGTTGGACTGATCCATTCGCACAGGGAACTCCAGAGAGTTGCTTACCAAGGTATGTGTACCGCCTGGCTATCACAGCATCATCATTCAGTTTGTAATAGGTGTTGTCAGTGAGATTCAGTACTTTGACAGTTCCCGTCCAATAATAGGATCCTGGTGCCCCCATGATGACCAGTTCCTACAGCAGAAAAAACAGAAAGGTGATGGGGAAATGATGGGTTAAAAACATAAATCAAAACCAATACTGGACATCAATTCACAATATACACAGTAATGGGAAAAGGACAGGGCATTAACTTAAACCACCAATTATAAGCTTGTCTATAATGGGCTCCATGTAGAGAGTATTAGGTTGGAAAAAAATTTTCACCTGAAAGGTTGTCAGACCCTGGAACAGGGAACACTTCCCTGACCAGGGAAATGGTTGAATCACCATCCCTGGAGGTATTTAAATACCTCTTTTAATACATCTTAAAATAGGTCTTTTAAAAGACGTGCAGACATGGTGTTTAGGGACATGGTTTAGCAGACTTGGTAGTGTTAGGTTAATGATTGGGCTTTGCCAGCCTAAATGATTCCATGACTCTATCCTTATTCCCAGCCATGGAGTTCACTGCATAAACATTAGAGGCACATGGTCTCCCTTTTCACAGCCCACTTCTGCTCAACTGTTTTGCTGCTTCAATAGAAGACCTTCCTCAGCTTTATTAACTATCAAATTTATCCCTGATAATAGTCCACACCAAAATTTCCTCTCCACAGGCTGCCTGTCTCAAGCATCCTTCGAAAGACCTGAAGACCTTCATCAACAGACAGAAACACCTCAACCCACACAGACCCACCCCTCAGCTACAGACCATGCCCTGATTCTGGCTACATGCTACACCAATCATGAAGGATGCAGCACAAAGGATTTTGATTTTACTGCTCTGAAGGGCTGCCTTGCACTCAGCAAGCAGGGGGTGTGTGATGTCATGGTTGGAACATTTTGGCTTGCCCTCTGCTCAGATATGCTCTGCTTTTTGAGAGACAATCTGGCTGTATTTCGTTACAGACACCCAGCATGATTCAGGATTTTAAGAGCCTAGAAATCAAGGAAAGCTTGATCCAGCATCCAGAAGTAGACGTCCACAGACAATGCTTCCGAATCAAAATCCAAGGTACGTTCCCATGCAAGACAAATTGAGAAAACATTGCCCCAGATCACCAATCATCCTTACAGGGAAATCTTCCTCCTGGATGTGGTTTTTAGACACCTCCAACAAGTGACCAAAATACAATAGGAAAGCACTAAGCCTACATAAGCTCTCCATCCCTGGAGGAGACATGAAGACAGCATCTCCATTCAAGGGGTGGACTCCACCCCTGTGGGAAAATGCTCCCATAACCAGGATCCCTTTGGGTAACCAGCTCCAGTCAGGAAGAGACATTAAACAAGAGATTTTCCTAATAAGACCAGAGGGAAAGGACTGCAAGAGCAGGATGTGCTTGGCAACAGCCTTTTTCTTGGGAGGGGCCATGCCCTTGAGGTCAAAGGATCATTTACCGGCAGGAATGACTACCATCAGCAGCACTGAATATATGGTAGGAACTTGTCTGTTTGACCCAAAAAAGCCATTTATCTGCGTTTCCTGCTCAGTGAGCTGCCATCGGGCTGAAGCAATGAAAGTTCAAAGATATCTTTTGAACTAGGGTAGCAAAGGAGGATTTAAAGCTTGGGAACAGAAACAGGCTGGAGAAAGCAGACAAGCCAGGAAACAGCTGCTGCTGGCTGAACATCCAGTTATCAGATAATGCCACTGTGGCAGCATTGCCTGCCATCCCAGTTTACTCAGAAATCACCTTCTGCTATTTCAGAGAGGACATCCTTATTCTGCTTATATCAGCCTGGAAAATAAACTCTGCAGACCAGTACATGTGTAATTAGGAATGAGCATGTACATGACATGATAATAACAAGGAGCTTAATGCTGAAATATCTTCCCTCCCCCTAAAAACAAAATACACAAAAAGCCTGAAGTCAAACAAAGCCAACAAACTAAAACCAATCAACTCTGAAACATTACAAGGAACCATCAATATGCACTTGAGGAAACACATTAACCCTTAACAAAACTGAAATACAGCTGACAGACTTTGTCCAAGAAAGAATAAGTTCTGCTTATTAGAACAGCTCTAGAGCAGATATTTTACCATGCTAGTGGCTGCCCAGGGAGGTGGTGGAGTCACCGTCCCTGGAGATGTTCAAGAGGGGATTGGACGTGGCACTTGGTGCCATGGTTTAGTAGTCATGAGGTACTGGGTGACAGGTTGGGCTTGATGATCTTTGATGTCCTTTCCGACCTTATTGATTCTATTATTCTATTCTATTTTTTTATCCCTCTTTTTGCAGTAACTAACTGAAGCAGAACTGATGGATGAAATGTTTATCTTATGTATGTATACATATGTACATATGCATATATATTCACACATGTACACACCCATATGTACACACACACATAAATAGAGCCTTGCAGGGAAGACTGTTTTACACCATCACTTAAAGAGTTAATGTTAGACACAAATATCTCTAAGCAATTTTTGGAATGTACACAATGAAAGTATTCCCTAAGGATGCTTCCCAGAATCATTTCATTCATTCTTGTCCACAGACCTCGAAAGACACATGCACCTACTTCCAAACCACTGGGCAGGCGTTGTGCAAGATGTAGGCGCCTGGGAGGCTGGACAACACAGGAGGGTGTTTACTGGCAGGAAAGGACCACTTAGTCCTCAGCACTCCTCTCCTGGGGCATGTGGCAGGATAGCTGCTCATCAGCCCCATCTCTTTTATATGCGCACCCTTGCTCACCTCAGTAAAGAAGCCTGCGATCCCTGCCTGGCACGAGCCATGCTCCTCCCCGTACTTCTTCTTGTACTCTGGATGAGAGAAAGGAAGAAAACAAATGGTGGTCATCCCTGGCACAACACATGCTCTCTACCATAGCCATCTGCCTTGCTACACACAGAGCCTGAACAGACACCAGCACCCAGGGCTCCTCAGTCTTACCAATGGATCTGCCACCAATGTTCACCGTGGCAGCATCTTCACCCACATCAGAGAGTAAAGCAAGGGGCCTGAAACTGTGGGGACAGGTGGCATGCCCCCTAGGGAGACCCTAAGCAAGGAGCACTAGGAGATTTAATCCTCAAGCTTATCACTATGTCAGAGAAATAAAGTGATTTTTCTTCTATCATAACAGCCACCAAAGCCTCCACAAATATTTTTGGCAAAAAGATGCTTCAGGACACCAGCTCCAGGAGGGAGGCAGTGACTAAGATAGTGATAAATGATCAGATAACAGTTACATTTAAGAGACGCTCAGAGCGCACAGTTCACAGAGGATCCAAACACTACAGTTTTTCTTTCTATATTGAATCTGGCAATTGTTGCCCCTACTGTATCTTAGGACTTTTTACTTTATCTTTTTGCAGAAGAGGAAAAAAATAATAATAGTTTTTTAGAAATATATCTGGGAAAGGCAGGGAAAAGGGGGAAGGAAAGAACATAACTTTCTACCCTGTTTTAATCCACACTTCTTCAGTTTCAGAAGATTTGAAAGAGAGTTGAAGAACCACCCTTGTAGGTATTTTCCAGGGCATTATCTAGAAACATTAACCATACTAATGAGTGCCTAAATTCAACATATTTCCACTTCCTGTATATTACAGTAATTCAGGTTCCAAAAACATTGACTATATAGCCTGTTAATTATGAATTTATTTGCTTCAAGTAATCACATTTAAATCATTGCTAAATGGTAAAATTTTTATATGCATTTTATCTTACCAAAAATCAAAATACATTAATTATAAACTGCTGCCTTCTCACAATTTTTTCAAATCATTTTATGTGTGTCTATATATAAACACACATACACACACACCATTCTCCCTTTCATATGTTATATATAGTCTCTTCCTAACATCATAAAGATGCTGAGATTTTAAGGAATTTGCTGATGTCATACCAGTTGCAACTGGAGAGGTTTCATTGGAGAGGCCATGCAAAAGAGTGATTTGATCAGCTAATTGCCGTCCAAATGCCTAAA
The DNA here is from genome assembly GCA_033816785.1 of Picus viridis. Taxonomy (NCBI): domain Eukaryota; kingdom Metazoa; phylum Chordata; class Aves; order Piciformes; family Picidae; genus Picus; species Picus viridis. The sequence goes on from CM066574.1 coordinate 20,969,533, forward strand.
TGCCTTGGCCAAGTCAGGGTCCTGCAAAAGCAGATGTGTGTCCCAGCAGACCAGGAGGCCCAGAAGCACACTTGGGTTTCCTAGTGGGAATGCATGACAATGATTCCACTGAGAAATGAAGCCCATATTTGCTTATGTCTATTCAGAAAGTGCCGAGGGTCTGAAGTGCTAGCTCTCCATGTACAGTCTCTCACAGAGCCAGGCACTCCTTGTCTGGGAAGAAAAATATTTGTTTATTGATATTAACTTTTTTTATTATTATTCAGAGAGCTGAGGAGATGAGATTTCTCCCTCAGGCATTTCCTGAAAAATAATGCTGTACATGTCCTAAATGCCCTGCCTTTGCTATGTCTGGATTCCCACCCTTGCATAGGGGGAAATCCAGCAAGTTCTACATTCACCCATTCAGATGTTTTCACTTCCATCCGTGGTTTTTCCTTTTAATGATGTACTAAACTGTGAACAAACCTTGCCTCTTCCTGATTTTGCACTCGACCTACTATAATTCAGAATAAAACACCGCTAGCCCCTGTGGCCCTGGGGCTGTGGACCTTCACTGCTAAACTTGGCAGAAGGGTTTTTAATGCTGAAGCCCAAGGCTTTAAAGGCTTGCCTTCTTAAATCCCACTTTACAAGATATTAGTATTTTTTTGATGGAGGGCTAGAAGGGCTCAGGCTGATGCTCAGGCAGCACTAGTGAGCGCTGTGCCAGACAAGCCACCCCAGGCCACAGAGCTACGGCTAACCGGGCCCCCAGCCCACCACAACACCCACCATCTCTTTAGGCACTAGAAGCCATGGTCCCTGCTACATCTCACAATTCAGGCCAGGGCAGGACCTCATAAAAGCCAAAGGGGCCCCTCATCTAGCACTTGAGAAGAGAGGACTTCTCATGCACGTATTTCTTTTGGGAGCAAGCCGTGATGGCTCTTCTGCGTCAAGCCCACAACCAATCACCGCAAGCAGGCCCCACTGACAACTTGATGGATTTAAAATGTTGTATTTCCCTATAAAATTGTATTTTGTTTGGCTCACAGTTTCCTTAAGTGTCTCCTTCAAAAAAACACACGGCTCAACTTGCTTTAAAATAAAAGAGGAAAATTGTCGTAAGATATTTAACTTGCACAGTGAAAGATTTAGGCCAGGCGAATAACAACATAACTGCAGGGAAAGCTTCAGTGCAGGATGGGAGACAAACAGAACTTGTTTCTTATTTTGAATTCCCAGAACTTTTTTCACAAATTGGCAACACAAAAAAGCCTCAAACATGATGGCACCTTCCCTAGCCGTCAGAGCTTTGTCACAGACTTGCGTGAAGCCTGAACATCTCCAAACCATCACTCCACATAACTCCAGCTGCCTGAGAGGCTCCATCCACACACACCCGTGGGTGTGAATGACCCAGTTCACACCAGCTGTCCCCTGAATTAGGCTGGAAAAAAAACAAGGGCATGCAAAACTGTAGGATGGCAGAAGGAATGGCAGCAACTTGAGCAATGAAGTTATTGAAGGGTGGTAGATGGATCTGTACCTTCTTGCAGTTGTGTTTAACAAACGTAAAACCACTTCGCTTCTAAGGGCAACCAGAGGTTTTTCTTCTGATAAAACAATAACTACACAAATTTAAACTGTTTCTCCAATCAAGTCAAAAACCTTAATAAAATAACACTGTGAATTCAGTACAATTTCTTTCTACTTTAAAAAAGAGAGACCAAATTCATATCTTGGAGTAGCTTGAAACAAAAAGTCAAAGTCAGAGGATGCAACACAGCTGACTTTTATCAGCTGTATATATATATATATATATAAAGAAAGGAACAGAATCACATGCATTATAGTTTTCATTGTAAGGCAATAAAAAAAACCAATTACTCTTGAAACAAAACAAATTGGAAATGGGAAAAATCTGGTGGTTTAATGTTTGTAGGATAAACTGAGATGGTACATCTCCTGAAGCTCATACTTTCACAGATGCTGTTCATGGCTTTATGTGACATTTGATGTTTTGTAAGTCACTTATATTGTTAGTACTATCTGCTTGAAGTAACAGCCCTGCATTTCACTTAAATAACTAGTTATGCTTTGGTTTGAACAGTGGATAGGTGGTACAGCAGCATTTCAATTAAATTCAGAGTTTGGATATAACCAGTGGATTTGTGAACCGAAGATTGCTGGGCTGCAGCAAACATACTGTAGTGCAGTTCACTGTCCTAAGGGGTACACAGCCAATGAGAACTATAGTTAGGACTCTGAATTTTAGGAAAGCAAGATTCTAGCTCTTCAAGGAGTTAGAAAATAGGACCCTATGGAAAATGGCCATCAAGGACAAGGGAGCAGAACAAAGCTGGCAGATCTTAAAAGATGCTTTCTATAGAGCACAAGAGATCTCAATCCCCATGTGTAAGAAATTGGGCAAGGAAGGCAAGAGATGACCATGGCAGAGTTGAGACCTGCTGCTCAAATTAGGCAAATTGGGACTACACAGGAAATGGAAGAAGGGACAGGCAACCTGGGAAAAGTATGGGGAGGTTGCCCGGTTATGTAGGGATGAAGTCAGGAAGGCCAAGGTGCAGCTGGAAGTGAACTTGGCAAAGGATGTAAAGAAAAACCAAGAAAGGCTTCTATAGGTAAGTAAACCGGAAAAGGAAGGTTAAAGAAGGTACCCCTGCTGATGAATAACAGTGGGGAACTTGTAACAACAGATGAGAAGGCGGCTGCTCTAGTGAGACCTTACCTGGATTACTGCATCCAGGTCTGGAGCAATCAATACAGGAAGGACACAGAGCTGATGGAGCAGGTCCAGAGGAGGGCCACAAAAATGATCAGGGGTTGGAGCACCTCTGCTACAAGGACAGGCAGAGGGAGCTAGGGTTGTTCAGCCTGGAGAAGAGGATGCTCCAGGGATATGTAATAATGACCTTCCAGTACCTGAAGGGGGCCTACAAGAAGGCTGGAGAGGGACTGTTTACAAAAGCCTGTAGTGACAGGATGAGAGATAATGTATTCACCCTAAAGAAAAGTAGATTTAGGTTGGATGCTAGGAACAAGTTCTTTACTGTGAGGTTGGCAGAATGCTGGAACAGGTTGCCCAGGAAGGTGGTTGGGGCCCCATCTCTGGAGATATTCCAGGTCAGGCTTGACAGGGCTCTGGGCAATCTGATCTAGTTGAGGATGCCCCTGCTTACTGCAGAGGGGGTTAGACTAGATGACCTTCGGAGATCCCTTCCAACTAAGACCATTCTATGATTAAAACATTTTGACTTGAATACATATCTGATAATACTTCTAAGGATAAAACTAGAGCTTACAGAAGAGTAGTAAATTAATTTATTCCATCAGTGCAGCATGACACAAAACAACAAAGCAAAGCAATGACTGTCCTTGCTCCCTACAGACTCCATCCAATCATTATGGGGTCTGACAATGTCACGCATACTGATTAACCTCATTTCCTAACAACCATTGAGAGGCAAAGTGTCACTAAAATTGTTTTCTAAGAGGAAATGGAATTAGAGAGGCTCAAACACCCTAATACAGAAACTATTTGAACACTTAAAGCTCCACTAACATAGAGCAGAGGTCAGCACTGTGTTTTAGGAGAATCTAGACAGATGCAGTCCTCCCCAGGGAGCCAGCAACCTAGCCCAGACAGACACTGAGCTCCTGGATTCCAGCATAACCCTTTCAGTAAACCACAGCTCCTCATCAGCCCACCTAACTCCCATCTGCAATAGCCATCCAAGCCCTGGCTTCTTTCAACCCACACACCCATAGTCACAGCAGCCCCACATCCTGGACAGTCATGTCCCAGCATCATAGACCTCTTCCCACTGCCTAGAGCCAGTCTGCCTCTCCCAAGCAGCAGATCAGCCCAAAAGGCATGAAAACCAAGATTGCTTCTACCTCCTCTCCACTTTGGTGCATATTAGTGGCACCTGTCACTCATACAACACTATCATCCATCCATGCAGTGAAGCGATCAGCCAGCAGGAAACGATGCAGTTATTGTGTTAGCTTAGAGCTTTTGCACACCTGACAGCAACATTTGCATGAGATTTAGATATGGCATAGTGGATTTGGTGGTTTCCACATAGCTCCAGGCAATAACTGCTGTCATGAACACAGCCTTTGTTTTTACACTACTTTATTATTCCTACTTATCTGCCTGCAGACTGCCATGCACCCCCAATGACATAGACCAGAAGTCACTAAACCAACTGCTGCAACAAGAGCAAAGCAGTAAGATGAAGCCGAGTCTGGAGGAAGGCTGCCTCTACAACTCTGAAGATGTGCCATGAATAAATACACAAGTCAGGAAAAAAAGAGAAGAAGGTGGTATCTCAGGTTAAAAGAGAAGGCTGGGGAAGAATTGGATAAACTAGTATACAAACAAAAAAGAAAAGATGTGCTGTGTGATGGGTCTGAAGGCAAATGTTCCTCAAAAACTTCTGTAAGCAAAGTTCAACACCCTAACACAGCATAAGCTCCAGAGTGCAGTAAATTCCTGTATCTCCCATCTTCACAGATGGAAGAAAAGTGGACAGCTACAGTAAATTCTCATTTGCACTGGAAATCTCTTCCTATCTAAGACAGTGTTTTGCTACACTATGAAGAAAAGCTAGTAATCTTTCTGTCTTAGCATTGTGGTATTGGGTTTGCACCACAAAGCAAGGATGTTTTGATGGCTACCAGAAAAGCAAATGTGGTATGGACCCCGTGGGAAAACTTGCTTTTCCCTTTGGAGGCAAGGCATGTGAGCATGTGCTGTTCCACTGTTTACTAACCAAAGGGTCTGGTAGTTTTTCCCACCTCCACCACCAACTCCTACCACAGAGTAGTAGGCAACAATCCCAGCTCTCCCCATCAATTGGGCTGATTCTCACAGTAGACAGAGACATCCTTCTTTGAAAACTGAATGCATTTGGGGACTGAAGAGGCAGCTTCCTTTTTTTTTTTTTTTTTTTTTGGAAGGCCATTAGAACTACGGGAAAAACGACCAAATGAAAACACTGCCTGGAAGACTCCAGTTCCATATGCCAGCTACCCCAGAAAGGATATCCAGCTCATCTAAACCGGATTAGATCCTACTCAGGAGGTTGCATTTAACTATTAGGCTTGCTGCTGTTCTCATTAGCTCTCAATCGCTTCCAGACTTCTGTCAGCCCTTTCAGGAGAGCTGGACCAAAAAAAAAAAAAAAAAAGATGGATTGAGGCTACTACTATATTGTTGCACCATTACCCTACAGTCAGGAAACCTCCATTTCCTCCTTTGTCTTCAATTATTAAGCCTGCTTTATGTGGAGTTAAACCATTCTGTGTGCGTGAATTAGGTCTGTCCCAAGGTCAGACTCCTCTTCCTTTCTGGCACAAAACTTTTGTTATACAAGTGAATAATTCACCTCAAGGTGCACGCGTACACACACAGAGGTGGACAGAGATGGATGTGTGCTCAAGTGGCCTGTATCCCTCTACCAGTTAGGTGAGAGACCACTCTGGTTTTGGACCATGCAGCCCCACAAGCCTCTCTCAGGGTTTATCACCTTAACTATGCTAAAGACAGGGCTTCTGAAAATGAACGCACAGCTGCCTGCACACATTTGCACATGGCAAGTCCTGGAGAAGACCAAGAAACTGAGACCTCAGCAGGTGAAGGTGCACTCCCCAGTTCCAGGTTTGCAGATACAGGACTGGCAGCCTCCCAATGATGGCCATGGAGACCCTTCAGCTGCATTATGCACATTTATCATAGTATCACAATATGTTAGGGGTTGGAAGTGACTTGAAAGATCATCTAGTCCAACTCCCCTGCCAGAGCAGGGCCACCTTTATTATCCCTGTCAGACTTACTGCTTCTCCCTTTGGGTTGTTCCTTATTGTCAGCAGACGAAAATTTCTGCTGCTGCTTCCAGAAAGCAAAGGAAAAAAAGTTACAAGGACTGCAGTCTTATTTCACAACAAATCTCAAACAACAAATCCCTCTTCATGGCATACCATGGCTATTTCTCTTTGAGTTTGTTTTATTAAAACCAAAAAGATGCAGGAGTAAACAAATGTGGCCATCCCTCGTGATACTTTGTGATTTCATGTCTGATGGCAGAGAGAGGGGATGGAGAAAAATCTGTCCCAAACCTCCAATTTTCATTCTAGCATGGAGTGAAATTAAGCCAACATCATACTGCACCAGCCCTGCCAACTTTCCACTGGCTGCTCTGAGCATATTAGGCCCACACATTTCTATTTTCTAGCAATTCCTGGCAAATATCCTGTCAGATTAGCAGCACTTTTACTCCAAAGACATGACGCACGTTAAAACCCTTCCAGAAACCACCTCCCAGCCATGGCTTCAGACGAGTCACTGTTAAGGCAGTGCAGGAGCACAGACACAGGCTCAGAGGGAGGCCCAGAGGCATCCCCACACATACATGTTTGCCATAAAGTTAGTATCAGGTGATTTGCTGTGCATTACGTCAGTGTGAGGCCCTATCCTGATTTTGTTGAAAGGAACAAGGAGGAAAAACATAAAAGAGAACAAATACAGTAGGACAGTGCTAAAAACAGGAAGGCTTACATACTTTTCAGGGTGGTAGAACACTGAAACAGGTTGCCCAGGGACGTGGTGGAGGCCCCATCCCTGGAGACATTCAAGGTCAGGCTTGGCAGGGTTCTGAGCAACCTGATCTAGTTGAAGACATCCATGATCACTGCAAAGGTTTGAACTAGATGAACTTTAAATGTTCGTTCCAACCCAATGCAATTTATGATTCTGCAATAGTAACTTGCATTCTGCTTGCAAAGCAATTGTCATTGATGGGTTAAGAGGCCCAAAACCTCTCACACCACAAATAGCGACCAGTTTCAGAGCTGGGAAATGCTCAGTGCATGAGCGTACGCCATCTCCAGAAGGTGTGTGGGTTTGTGGTGGCACCTTCCTGAGCAATGCCTGGAATGAGGTGAGGACCCATCTCAGGGGAAAGAGAAGGAACAGATTGAGCCAAGTTCTGTCACAGAGCTGGCTTCATCAGTCACTGAGCTGGAACGCAGCCACTAACAAGTAGTAGAGATACTTGCTGGGACATCCACTCCCTCATCCCTCTCCCACTTAATAATGTCAGCAGCAAGTCTGCTGCTGGCAGCTTTGAACAGGGGGAAAATTAATAAAAGCAAATAAATAAAATCAGATGCCTTGCACATAAAGAACCCTGCCATGTCTTGGCCTCTTAACTCTGACACTTCCTCAGGCTCCTTCGGGTGAGAGGGAAAAGAATGACCAGAACAGACAAGAGAAACCAAGAAGGTGCTTTCCCTAAATGTTTCTCTGAAGCCAAAGAAATCTTAGGAAATAATACAATAATACAATACAATACACCAGGTTGAAAGAGACCTTCCCTATCTTCTTCCTAACAACACATTCATGGCTGAGCAGACATGGTCTTCTGAAGTCTTTAGGAAAAGAAGCATGATACGTGAGTCTCACATGCACCGAAGAGCTGGAAAATTGAAACAGGACCTCTTGGGACTTGCGACAGAACCAACAGGCACAGCCACCCACTGCTCAGAGCTGGCGTCTGACCTCTCCATGCAGCCTGGACCCAGAGCTCTGGAGGATCCAACAGGGACCAAACACCTTAAACCACTCAGTACAATTTAATATAAACTGCTGCAGTGGTTCCCCAAAGTGAGCAAGGTGTTAAACAACTCTCCCCCTTCCCTCTCCCCCTTCCCCCTCCCCCTCGCCACTTAGTCCTGTGATAAAACACAAAACAAAAATGTAGGTGCTTTGATAAGATGGGAAAATTGATTGCTAATTGCAAAGTAATTCAGGATTTTTAGTCTGTGCTACAGTGAAGCCTGAGAGGCCAAGCTCAAATCAGTATCTACTGATTATTCACGTAGGGGCAGAGAGATACTGTTTCAAAATAACAGTTCAGAAATGTATTAATCCTTTAGTAAATGCAGCCATGCACAGTAAGTCAGAGGACACATTTGGCCACCCGCCCCCTCTCAGCTGTACCACAAGGCAGCTGTATGGTCAAGAAAAAGAAAATAAATAAATATTTTTTTTTAAAAAAAGGAAGAAAGAAAGAAAAGAGAGAAAGAGAGAACACAGCAGCTGTAAAATGAGAGCACTGAGCAAAGCAGTGGAGGTAAGCCCCGCTCCCAGCCTCCACACTCCTTACCTTCATAGCAGGGCAAGAGCTTCCTCCCATTGGGCTGCAGATTTGGGGGAATGATATTACAGAAGCCATGGGGCAAGATGTACTCTGTCTCGTAGTAGATGTTCTTCCAGCGGTGTGCACATGCCTAAGAGGACCATATCACAGGCATTATTGACCCAGACTTATAGGAGAGCCCTCCAAGGCAGAGCACGCGCAAACAGGACCTTACAGCATTGCCTCTCCTTACATCCCTCTTGCTAGATCGAGTATCTTCTCACTGTTATCTTCTGCAGCTGCCTGACCTGGCAGCTCAGACCTCAATCTTCATATGTACACAACTACAAAAACACTTAGGAGGTCTCCGAGCAAGACAGAGCCCCTGCTGGAGATCTCAAGATCTTTCACTGTGTGAATCCTCATGGCCAGTGAAGCTCTTCTAACTGAAGATGCACTAATAGAACACAGTCAAACTAAAAAAGGGTGAAAAACAGGACGACACTGAGAATACACAGAAGAGAATCGCAATGGATTCCAAGACTCAGAAAGTTACTAAGACCATATTAGAAGGTTATCCCACCAGACAACGTATGTATGCATCAAAAGCTTGTCTTGCTGCAAAAGGCAACTTTGTGTCTCTTTCTGTAAACAGTAGAGCCGAGATTTGTTTACTCATAGCATTTAAGTGAAAGTGACAGAGATTTTGTAGCACAACAATAGTTAAGGTGCAGATGAGTTGCAGAGGTTCACCCTTTATAGAGAAGAATAAGGCCACCCTGCAAAACCAGAGCTAAACCAGCATCACCAGAATACTTGCTCAGTTCATCTGCCACACACAGGCACACAAAAACAATGTGGAGCCTGGTTCACAACTTCTTAGAAGCCACTTGCTCCAAAAATTAACACTGCATTGTTGCCAGACAAACCACAAGTTCCCTGATGCTCAGGTGTTCCTTGGAATAGAAGGAGACTAAATGTGAAACAGCAAGAGCTCTGAACTTCAGAATGTGCCAGGCTTTATCTCCAGCTGGTCTAAGTCACTAAGTCAGTGTAGATGTGTCAATTTATATCATTAGAGGCTTGGTCACATGCAAAGAAAGCAGGCTCTATGCTACAAATAATCTCCTTCACTTTCTACTTTTTCTGGAAACCACATCAGCCCCCTGCACAATCTCTGCATTTGACTCCGTTCTTCCCAGGTGAGATACTCCCTGTCTTCCTTCCTTTTGTCCTACCCTACTTTCGTGCCTCAGCACCTCAGGCCTGCCCACAGGACTACTTTGACATCATTTAAAAACATATCTGTAAAAGTTGTGCCACCCATCCAGTAAAGGACCTGGAAAGCGTATCAACCATTGGGAAGCTCAAAATTCAATCCAGCAGCCAGCAAAGCCTCTTTTCCCATATACTTAACCCTGGAAAGACATTAAAAGGTAACTTTTCTTTATTTTTTTTTTAACTGAAGCAGAGCAAAACCAATTGTGCAAAAACTTGCTCTGCTGATAACAGTGCTGCATTTGGTGTTTGATATTTATTGCTTCGCTAACTTTGACCTTCAAGGAGAAGCATGTTCTGAAGATGGCTGGGACAGACTGACAACAAGGTAGTCCAGAGTCATGGGAAGCTCTGCAGCACACCACATGGCACAGGCTGTCACCCATGATGAGAAGGATGCTTCTGATGGCACTCTGTTTGACAGCTAAACACGTGAGGACTCCTACAACGAGCAGCTTTGGGGACTCCCTTACATGCTTTAAGGAAGCTCAGTTATGATTTTAATCCCCATGCTCTACTCAAAATTCAACTGCAATAAAAAACCAGCACATGAAATGCTCATTTTCAGCGCAACCCGGGAACGGTCTTTCTCCTGATGGATCTGTGCTGTGAGCACAAATATGCACATGCACAGCCCTTTTAAAGACAGTACCATAAAGACACATACCATTAAAGCTACAGTCAAGTCAACCCCAACACCAGATATCAACTCAAGCGGAAACAGACCAAGTGTATTCTTTAAAATTATGGGAAGATAAATAAAGGATCGTGATATTGTAAATTCCTTGAGATTTCAGATCTTGGAAACTGCAAGGGACTGACATAAATTAACCAACTAATCTCTCCCAGAAGAGCACAAATGACAGATTCAGGGAGAGCAGCAGCATTTCTTCACAAGCAGGAGGCTTTGCTCAGGAGTGAGATGCAGAGGCCAAGAAAGATGGAACAATATAAGAAGAAAGAAAGGAGCTGACGCATAAAAAGTGTGTTCAAAATCAGCTGGAGGCTGTGGGCTCAGTTCAGCAAGTTTGGGCACACTGCCCTAACCTGTTGGGGCCTGGGTTTTGGTGTGGGGGCTTTTTTAATGACCACTTTTCTGCCCCCTCAGCACACTGTGTATTCAGGCACAGCAGTTCACCACTGACTGCCTGAATCTGTAGACAGCTTGTAACTGTAGCTCTCATAATGAGCTCCACCTTGGTTATCTCAGTGGGGGCTTCCACAGACTCCCTCAGGGCACAGCTGCAGATTTTGACATTTTCCCAATGAACAGGAGTTCAGCAGCTTCTCTTCCTCCCTGAAACTCATTTCTCTGAAGCCAGGCAACCGGCACATTTGTCTGTCTTCCACAGCAAAGCTCATCCACAGCTGCTTTTGGATTTTCTGCCTTCCCAGAAGTGTTTAGTTGGATTACAAGTACACGGTCCCTGCGTTATTCAAAGTTGCTGAGGCAAGGTGATGTGCTACCAAAGCCATCTTTGGCAGTACATCATCTTCATTCTTGGACTGCACACATCTGAAAATGTCTTGCAAACAGATGAGTTACCTGAACACAATGCCGTGGAGAAGGTTGTTATCTGGTTTTTTTGTTTGCCTTTTTTTTTCCCCCTAATGTGACAGCACACAACTGACAGCTTAAACACCCTTTTTAGATGCAGGCCATAGGCAGGCCCCTGAACTATAAAAAAAAGCCATCAGCAGCTTTGGTGTTCAGCTGCTGCCAGGGCACAGGCTCCAGTTCTACCATGGAAAAAGGAAGAAAGGATGCAAATCTTTGGAGCTGCACCACAAATGCTGGGTTCAGTTTTCAATCCCTTACTACAAGAACAACATTGAGGTGCTAGAGCATGTTCAAAAAAGAGCAATAAAATTGGTAAGGGGTCTACAGCACAAGTCTTACAATAAGCAGCTGAAACAACTGGGGTTGTTTAGCTTAGAGAAAAGGAGGTCCAGCAGAGACCTTACTACTGTCTACAACTACCTTAAAGAAGGTTGTAGTGAGGTGAGGGTCAGACTCTTCTCCCAGGTAACAAGTGACAGGATGAGAGGAAACAGCTTCAAGTTGTGCCAAGGGATGTTTAGTTTGGATATTAGGAAAAAATTCTTCATCATAAGGGATGTCAAGCACTGGAACAGGCTGTCCAGGAAAGTGGTGGAGTAACCATCTCTGGAGGTATTTAAAAGATGTGTAGATGTGGTACTCAGTGACATGGTTTATTGGTGACCTGCCAGTGCTGGGCTAATGGTTGGACTCAGTCTCAAAGGTCTTTTCCAACTAAAACAATTCTATGATTCTATGAAAATAAAATGCTTCTGGGCAAAACACTTGGAGGTCTCTCTTGATGGCAGACATTGCATTACCACAATATAATGAATAGGCCATTTCAGAACTGCAGCCACTTCGTTCTTTAGCACACATGGGCTTTGGGCCATAGGAAAGGCAACACAAGAGTCTCAGGCTTCACTTTAGAGTCTGAGTGCCCCACCTGAATGCATGGTCCTTACACAGCCCTCTGCTGACTCCTGAAGTCAAGAGTTCAAACAAGAGATTTTTGAATGTGCCACTGTCAGACCAAATATGTTTTACTCTTCCCTAGGAGGACGTCATCTTTGCTGCAGTGATGGGGTTTTTGTTTTGTTTTGTTCTCTTTGGGGTTTTCTTGGTAGTGGTGTTGTTGGGATTGGCTGTTTGGTTAGTTTTTACACACACCTACAATCACTAGATGTGCCAGTAAGTCAACTGCTTAAAATGAATAGCAACACTTGATAAAAGCCAGAGTAAGGACAGACAAAGCAGGTGTTTAGGAAGAGCGAGGTTGAAGGATGTGGCTTATCTCCAACCCAGAATGCACTGCCCCTGGTTCCTCTCCCAACAAAAGCAAAATGACTTCTGCCATATCCATTTGGAAGGAGCTGGCAGCCTCAGCTCTATTATTGCAGCACTTATGATTAATGCAAATATTGACTAATGGCATACCCAAGGACAGGAAATCACTGAGCTGCAAACTCAGAGCTCTTTTTTTAGCTAGTCATCCTTCTTTGCCTGTTTAAATCCCCATTGTTTGATGCTTTTCTACTTAGAAAATATAAATCATATTTGTAAATTTATTTAATTATTTATAAATAATACAAATATAAAACTCTAGTGCTGTTAACATCCTGGCACAATCTGGGATCAAACACAATCCACTTTCTACCAAAAACCAGCTAAACCCCCACCCCTGCACACTCCTCACTGCCCCATTCCACTGAAGCTGGTGCTGTCATTGGGCAATTGAAGAAGGCTGATAAGACAGAAAGTTAAGACACTAAGCAGTTTCAGAGCAAAAGCAGCAACTTCTTTGTGCAATCCACAGTTAAACTGAGACTAATTCCTCAAACACCGTGACTTAAAGGAATCCCTGGAAGAGATGCAGCAACTAAAGCTACAATGTCTAAAAATATATACCGTACACACTTGTAACTGCAGGTAATCCCTCATGAAACTTAACATGTAATTTTGTTGAAAAGCCAAAAAGTTGGCCATGATCAAGGAAGAAAAGATGCAGATCCTTGAAGCACACCTCAACATTCAGACACCTCTTCTCAGAACACCAGTTTCTCATAGGGGCTTCAAAGAAGAGCTGCATTTTAAAGGAATCCTGATCTCTAACATTACAAGAGTCCAGGTATTAAAAAGCTATCTGCTTATGGGAGAGGCATGGAGCTTTTTCACTAAGAAGTGATCATAAAATATAGAGAGCAGCAATGCTCTGAAACAGCCAGGTACTTTCCATCCATAAAGGAATTCATATGTCTTCATTACAGACCCTGTATACATATAGATGAGCAATTAGTTTAAGATCAATAAGAATTAGGTATTTAAACATCTTACAATACAATACAATACACCAGGTTGGAAGAGACCTTCAAGATCATCGCGTCCAACCCATCAACCAATCCAACCCACCCAACAACTAAACCATGCAGCCAAGCACCCCATCAAGTCTCCTCCTGAACACCTCCAATGAAGGTGACTCCACCACCTCCACAGGCAGCCCATTCCAATGGGCAATCACTCTCTCTGTATAGAACTTCTTCATAACATCCAGCCTAAACCTGCCCTGGCGCAGCCTGAGACTGTGTCCTCTTGTTCTGGTACTGGCTGCCTGGGAGAAGAGGCCAACCTCTGCCTGGCTGCAACCTCCCTTCAAGCATCTGGACATGATCTGCTTGATGAGGGCAGCAGAATCTTGTCAGAAGGACGGTTTAGGACTGCCTTAAATCAGTGTAACTTGTGAAGACATTTTACCACTAACACTGCACTGGATTAAGCACACCACCAGCTGCACATTTCACTTTAGCTACATTTTCTCTTAACCTGCTTCCTGTCTGAATTTTTTATTAGCTCAGCCCCAACACAAGCCCTCATGGCCTACCCATGCCCTTCACTCTTACAACCTCCCCTCAACCATCCCCAACCTTGGTAGCTGCCTGGCTTTTTTTCCCCTACCAACTTTCTCTTCTTTTGCTGACCCTGTCTAGGGAGCTGACACCTAGGCATCAGCTTGCAACCCACTCACCTTTGAAGTCAAATACACAAACCCATTATTCTTAAGATACCACTTTTACAAAAAAGTCTCAGTGTTGCCAAGGGAAAAAAAAAAAAAAAAAAAAAAAAAAGAGAAGCAAAAAAAAAGCAAGCACTTGCTAGCTTCTGAAAATGGGCCCAGACTTGATCTAGATGATGATGATGACTGGAAAGTGGAGAGGATGATGTCTCTAGGCAGTATTACCCTGATGAATGCAATTTACTCCTCAGCTGTCATGTAGCACTTGGGACACATGCAGATCAGGATATCCCTTGAAAACATGAATGGCTTAATTTTACACTCTGTAGAGTTTTACAGTGTGTCTTATTAATGTTCATTTGTATCATCCAAGAAAAGCAAAGAATCAGCCAGTCCCATGTCACTGGCAGCTATACACCAAAAGAGATGATCAGATAAAATACCGCAGTGCTACCACAAAAGAGTTTCAAAACCACCTGTTTCCCCCACAGGGAAGTTGGTGTGCAAGGACTTAGGACACAAGGCTTTGGACTCTATGTGCATATTAAGGAAAACACCTTTGAGTGAAGCGGCTTTGTCCTGCCACTTGCCTGCCACAGGTGGTTGGCACAGTGATTGTTGTGCAACATCTTTCTCACCAGCAGCTTTGTGACTGTTTGATGCCACGTAGCAGGGAAATCTCCTGTCTCACTGGAAAGATGGAGTCATACTGCAAGTTTCCAACTCCCAAACAGTGGTGTTCAGAATTAGATTGTTGTCAGGGTTACTTTGACACAAACCTTGAAAATTGCCTGCCACATCTACAACAGTTGGTCGCAGTTGGTTTTTATTTCAGTTGCCAGTCCTGCAGGCAGACTCACTTGGGAACACACACAGAACCCAGCCACGGACATAAGGAGGGACAACTATTGATCTTACTACACTCATGTATTTTGGAAAACTTTTTGCCCAGCCCTCTTTATGATTACTTTTTCTAGCCCAGGAAACCTTGCTTTTCAAAGATGAATTCCACATCGCAAGAATCACAACCGCTCTCCTTGACCTATGTGCATGGTAATCATATCACAGACAACAAGGCCACCCACACACCATTAAGTCATCTCTACTTGCAAGCCTTCTGCCTTGCTAATGAAAATTTAACATACATAAAAGAAAAAACATTGGCACAAGGACTCATCTTACATTTTTCATTGTAACTTCTGACACACAATACCTATGCTCATGTAAAATGGATGGGTGCATATTCCCTACACAAACACAGACAAAGGACAGAAAGAACAAACTAGCAGGTACCTCCCAGACAAGGTTCTATTTATTTGGCTCAAAGATTTAATCCTACAGATACAGGAAGAAATCCTTGGGTGACACAAGTCAGGTGTGACAGCTTTGAAGTGCACCCTCTATAAATAAAGCTTTCTGGCTGGGGCTCACTTTTCCTTTTGCTTAAAGAAAAGGAATACAGAATTTGCTGCCTGCAAAGCTGGGCTCTGTCAGTCACTGCTGAACACATTAATCCCGACGTGTTTAGCATTAGAGTCAGACAGCAGCAATAGGTTTAGGAAGATCAAAGTGAAAAATGAACTTACCAGCACACTTCCACCAGCCTTTGGCTGTCTGGCCAGGCTCACCCCCATCCATTCATCATCTCTGTCTTCTTTGCAGGTCTTTCCACAGAGTGCACCCCGAGAATTGCCTACAGAAAGGGGGGAAAAGCAGCAAGGCAGGGAGATAGTAAGTTTTAAGAATACACCAAAGAATCACTACAAGAAGAGGGATGTTTGCCTATCCAACATCAACTTGACAGCACTTTTCCCCTTCATCCTGATTACTAGCTCTTGTACATGTTACTGGGGGCAATGCTCTCACTGTTACTAGGCACCATACAAATACACAGCGTAGGACAGACTGTTGCAAACAACCAGTAGCTATTTCAGCATGTCCACAGCTCTTCTTGAGTAAACCATCCAACTGAAGTCAATAGGATTACTGTGAGATTACCCGCAGAATGCAATCAAAGCAAAAATAACTCTTGAAAACGAGATATGGGGTGCTTTTAAAAAGGGGGTGGGGAAAGAAAAAAAAATATTTGAAAGCTAGATGCTTTAGTTCTGCCAGGTAATATTCACAAATCTATGAGACAGTTTACATTACAGTAGCAGGAAAATTTTAAAAAGCATAAAAAGAAAATCAAACAGTCAAAACACTGTTTTAATACATGTAAGCTTCATAAAAATAAATTCTACTTGTGTCAGTCATGAACAGATGAACAATACTACCATGCCTTTTTTTATAGACAGAAAAAACGACAATGCATGACACCAAGAAACTAAAATTGTTTAAAGGCTCAAATTTTCTCCATTAGACTCCAGCATAAGGTTTTAGATCAGAGCCTTACTTCAGGACTCAACTTTCCTTCAACTCAGACAGCACATCAAAGAAACCAAGGTTGATCCTGATCACAAGTAATAGCCTACTACAAGCATGGCTCTCACTGAGAAACACAAAAAGCAAACCCAAGGAAAGATTTGCTGTGTTACAAGAGAATCTGCTAAAAAGACCACACATCATGGGCCCACTACCACACTGCATGGGGTCACCCCACACACACCAGTTGCAGCAGTGCGGAGTGGGCAGCAGCAGTGCCAGCTATTCACATACCCACTCACAAGATGCGAAGTCATGCTGAAGCAGGTAGAGAAAAGACAAAACCCACCTCTCCATAGGTACTCACTAGAGAGTAAGCAAGGTCACTGGGAAGACACCAGCTGCAAGTGGGATGCTGTTTCATAACAATGAAGAGAATATGACAACTTTTCTACTAAAGTTCAGAAGCGTCAGGAGAGGCTGACAAATCCCTCTGTCTCAGGGCTTCTGAAGCTGGAAGGAGGATTGCTAGCCATGTGGGCTGGGATTTTTTTTGTTTATTTGTGTCCCCCTCCTCACTTCTCAAGCATCACAACAACTTACCTCTACCCATATCCAGCTCTGTGCATCTTCTGTCAGGGTTAGTATGGACTCTGCATTTAAACACTGCTCCTGGGGACTGAACAGAGCTGCTGTATTTAGATTCTGCCTTGGGAGCACCAACCAAGATCCTGGAAACCAAAAGCAGAGTAACAAGTATTTAATTTCAGAAGAAAAAAAAACTAATTATAATTAAAAAATAACTAACAGCAAGGGTCACACTGCCAGAGCTTCCTCATCAGAAGGACTTCTCTCCAGCAATCTTATAAAATTATGACATCAGCAATCACAACTGAAAACACCACACACAGTAAAGGCATTTCTCCTCTCAGCAGCCACAAATACTTTAACAAGTTACATTTCAGCTAGAATTGTAACACATTTAAAGAAACACCCCACTCCCAAACACATTCAGGAAGTTATTAGGACAGAAAACAGCAGCTGCATCCATTTTCCCTCAGTTTTAACTATACACCTATCAATCAAGAGCCCACAGGAGCTAATACGCACACTCATGAAAGGCTGAAATTTGAACCTGTGTGCTTGCCAGCCAGCCAAACATTAATAAGCTTGTTCAGAAGGCTGAGGCATCCCATTCTCAGAATACTTTATGTAACTACAGTATTAAAAAACAACAAAAATACCTAACCAGCAACACAGAAGCAAATCTCTTCCACAATGCATTGCTATCACCCAATGTTTAGCACTAAGGCTGTGAAGACTATACCTGGGCTATTAAGTCCACATGAGAGCTGGGGATTACCAATCCCCAAGTTCCGACCACAGGGATCCCTAACATACCCTTGACAGATAACAAGCAGTTTTTAATCACTTGTGCTACAAACCAGCTGATGGTTTAACGAGCTGCCCTATGAGATGATTTTTGCAGAGAAGTGCAAGGGAGGCACAAGTATTAAGCCCTTAAACCACCTCACAAGGCATGCAAGTGTCCAGAGTCAACCTGAGCCACCTGGCAGAGTTGCATCAGTCTGATACATACAAAACAGCAGCAAGTTTCCACTCCCTGCACACTTCCCTGGATGTGGGATATGCAAAACTGTCCTGTGGCACTTAGAAATATGTTTACAAAAAGAAGAGAAACCCCTACACTGAGTGGCCATTTTCTCTGAAGTTTCATGAGCTCAGCTGTATCGCTTGGAGAAGCTTGATGGGGCTGCACTCTACAACACACATCATGTTTTCACAAGTGAGAAGAATTAATAACCAAAATACTTAAATTGCTAAAACCTACAAAGCCTGCACACACTGGGGAATGAGTGCAAAAGAGCCTGAAATAATAGCTCCAAATGAAAATCCCACCAGGCAGACAGCAGCAGAAAATCAAATGCCAATCATTTTCACTTGCACAGGCAATGAATGTGTGTCATTCACTTATTGATAGTCATGAAGGCTAACAAAAATAAATAAGGAGGGATATTACTGGCTTAAAGAGTAAGGAGTTCAAATTGCAAATAGCAAGAAACTGTTTCTATGACCTGTTATGACAGTAAGGTAATGTAGGCCACACTGACCTCCAGTTTAAAAGCTTCTTTGAGCTAACCTATGCAAAGCAAATACAACTCAGCAATCAGTGCATTAAGATACCTTGGGTTGCAGAATGCAAGATGAAACCTAAATCAGAGACTCTTCAGCTCTTAAAAAGCTGAATGGGGGGGTGGGGGGGAAAGATAATTAATGATTTGGCAAAGATAATATTGCTGTCTTGAGCAAATATATCTTCCAGAAAGAAAATACATGTTGCCATTTCTTCATGCACACTGAGCAGAAAGAAACATTCAGTAAAGGCAACTGGTGACATGTGCCAAATGCAAATCTATTTTGGATTGTCCTGAATGTCCATACATTCAAATTCGATACTTCATCAGCATCACACACTATGTCACCTTTGGATCTTGTTTCATTGTTTCTCTCTTGCAAAGTGAAACCTTTGCTGATTTCCTGTTCCTTCTGGCATGACCCATACCCACCCATGCCCCAAGAATGTCACCCTTCAGTGAATTGGAAGGTTTTCTGTTGGCTCACATGCTTTTTTGGTTGGTCAAGTTGGTATTTGTTACAGACTGCTTGCTTCAGTTTTATTGAAAGGTTAGAGACTGGAATGTGTCCTTCATCAAGAAAAGAGATCTTTAGTCTTTCATTATTTTCTGTCTCTAACAGTTTAACCATTGGGAAAAAAAAGTCACTTATTTAACTGTCATGAGCCTTTTCAGAAGACCTGATAGAAGACTCATTTGCATCCAAACATTTTTGGGGCTCATCAAACAAGACAAACACCTGTTTTGTATTTCCCCTTTGAAATGCCTTGCAATTTCTATGAAACAATGCTGCAATCAGATAAGGTGGTTTTCCATTTCAAAACAAAAATACATCTCAAAGCAGAGCCGTAGAGTCTAATACAGTCCTTTTGGATTTCAGTGCTCTGGAGTCTGGCCTGCCATAAACACAGAAGATACATAAACAGCCAGCAGTATAACTGCTGTTTATCAGGCAGCCTTCCAATAGATTCCAACTAAGTTAACCGGCTCTGGTTTAAAATAGCCTAATTTCGTGATTTCACAGATTTCTGTCACTGCTATAGGACTATTTGGGCTGTCAGCTTATAATGTGGGCAGTATACTCTGCATAGATCATCAATGAGCGCCAGCTCTCACCACAACTGTAATGCTCTGCAGGAATCCCCTAAGATATTTGGGAGTAGCAGCATGAAGACACCTTGAAAAGGAAACCCCATAAAGAGAAAGAGATGGAAGGGAACTGAGGGCAGTGTGGTTTGTGCATGGAAATCTACATCCTACTGGATCTGTGTACCAAGTATTAGAGTCTAAACTAATATGAGGAGCAGTAGGAAAAGAGGCCATTTAACCTCTTTTTGCATTCATAGTCACGCAATCAAGGACAAATGCCCTCATCTGTATGGGGGCAGCTATGCATCTACATGGACAGAAACCATCACATAGCAGGAGCCACAGCGGCCAGTATTAATGGGTGATGAGAAGCTTTTTTGGCCACATGGAAATCCACACCTTAAAATTACTTCCTGCAGAACAGTAACTATCAGTTTGCTGATGATTGACCCTCGGGACATAGAGATTTGGAAATTAAGTGCTGCATTTAGCAGAAGGAACAGCGAATGAAAGTGTCAGGCTGACCGATGGCATGGAGAGATGCCAAGCACATTAAGCATCAGCCTGCAGCATGCCAGCTGTGATTAAGCAATTGCAGCTCGAGGACTGGGGAGTGTAGGTACCTCACCTCGCTGCAATGTTAAGTGGCAGAGAAAAAAACTCTTTAAATATCCTTGCATACCACAGCAGACTTCAAAAGCAGCACCAGAGGAGGGCACACCACAGCATATCCCAGCTGGGTTTCTTTCTTTCAGAAAGGTCCCCATCACCGGCTAAGCTCTCCAAGTAAAAGCCCCAGTGGTTCATCCTTTACATGCAGAGCAAGAAGCAGAATGGTTGCTATTCGGGCAACAAGTGGATGACCTGTGAGAAGAACAGCAAACCCAAAGTGCCATGGCAGCACCTACAACATTACTACATGGTTTATGCAACATGGCATCCTTAACCCAGCCCATACACGGTCAGTCTGTTCCTGCACCTTTCTTCTGTTGCACACAAGCACTAACACCCTGCAGCGCAGAATAGCCTTCACTGTTTCAGCAGCAGCACAGACCGATGAAGAGCAGGGATGAAGGAATGAAGCAACAGCACAGAAACCAGACTCATTCCTCATTGTAAAACTCACAGCAGGACACCATGCAACTAAACTGACTCCATCACTTCCTCCTGCCAGATCATGCTGCCAGAAAGGATAAAGTTGTTACTCTGGACTTGATGAGGGATATAGGGGTGCAGCAAGAAGGGGGCAAAGGGAAGGTAAAGGAGAGAGATAAATTGACATCTTGTTTTTAAAAAAGAATGATCTGAGATATCACATCATCAAACTTATTTTTATTGGGGCAAAACTGACATTTGTTTCTTCTTAAACTGTCTGAAGGAAAGCAGAGAAAGAAACATTCTTGGTTGCCTTGCAGGGTCTTTACTCCAAGCTTCAAAATTATATCCAGAGAACAGAAGCACTTTGGCTTGTCTCTGCTCCAAATGCAAGCAGCCACCTGGTTCCTTACTTGACTGAAAATGGCAATAATGGGGAACAGGTAAATCTTTCAAGATTTACAGTCATAAAATCTGCTTAAGGAAAGAGCAGAAGACATTGCCACACATACAATAACCTTAACACATCTGTAACATCTCCCGTCTTCAGGAAACTGGAAGATGTCTGCATACAGTTTCGAGAACAGAGATTCATTGCTGTTCCTTGACCTTTATTTAGGCTGCATGCACAGGTTAGGAGTACAACTGCACATAGCAAATTAAGGTCAAGGAGACTGTAAAAAATATATCTCCCCAGCCTCTTATATCAGCCTAAGCTGGGCACAGGAGCTTGAAGCACCTATGAAAACAAACTTTCCAGTTCCCCAATGAAAATAGGAGCTTTCCCAGCAGTGGTGACAAGCCCACCTTCATGATTTTTAACAGCCCAGTGCTAAATCTGACCATGTTAAGCTGCTGTTAACCCTTCTGTGTGTTAGGGTTAGCAATTTCATTATTCAAAAGCACTTCATGATCTTAGATACTTTTTTTTTTTTTCCCTGGGTGCCACAGCTCAGGCTCAGTGAAGAAGCTCCACTTTCAGAAAACTGGAGTTTGTACAACTGGATTTTTTTACTTTCAAGCACAAGATGAGTTACAGGCACCTGCCTTCAGACAGACACCTAACACTGCTAGCCCAGCAGCACTTCCAAAGTGGGATGACCAGGAAGGTTTACCTTCCCTTCCAAAAATAAAAATTAAAACCAAAAAAATCAAAGTCATCATACCAGCAGGTGCTATCTAAAGATAAATCATGTTGTTGATCAGAATGACAGACACCTACACAAGAAGCAACAAGTTATATCATTTTCCCCCTACTAGACCAGTATTTCATTCACACCACCATGAATGCCCAGCAATTTGTGTTCAACACAGGTTGCTTTCAGCCTTCACATCCTCTGTTGGTTCCTGCCCCAAGTTCAGCATTGCTTTAAACTGAGCACTTTTCTTCTCCCAGACTCTTTTTCTCTATGAAGCCTTCTGATAAGCCCTTTAAAGTGAATGCTCCATGAAAGCCACCATGCAGAAAGGCAGAGCACACAACTACTGATGAACTAAAGGGTGTGAAAGAAATTCATTTTTCAAGAACTAGACAGCAGCATGAATACATTTATTTATATCACAGTGCACCACAGTTCCAACATCAACAGCTGAGTAATCAGGCCATATCTAAGTGTAAGAGATAAAGACAAGCTTTGTGGTCGTTTACTGGCAGCAGTGGCTCCTACTCACATTAGGAGTGCACCAGCTGACATCAACTAGGTCCAATTAAAAGAAGTCAGTTTTAATTTTGACAAAGAGCCCCTGACCCAGACAAGAGCGAGACAGACCACGCTCCAAGGCTCTTCACTGCCCGGAAAAAACAAGCAGCTTGCCAGTTTGCATAATTTCTTGAGATGTAGACAAACTTTCTATTATCGCTCGTTATTCTTTGTTTAAAAAAACCGTTACATGGACACTTCTACGGTCTCGTGCCAAGAGCGGGCACACGGAGGGACGCACGCCTTCCAATTTAGGAAGGTCTCTGCAGCCACTGGAGGGATTTTCTTCGGGGCACGGAGGGACCAGTGCTGCCCATGCTGACCGCACTGCTCCCGCGGGAGATTACCGCTACCAGCCCTTTCCGTTTAACGCGGCAAGACCCGTCACCTTCCGCACCCCGGCGTTGTCTGCCTGCAGATGAAACGATAGGCACTCGTCACAAGCACCGAACCGAGGGGCTGCTGGCGCTGGAGGACAGCGAGCTGATGGTGCCGAGCGCCCAGGAGGGCCCCCGGTGTTAAACACCATCCAAAGACAGGGAACCGGGTTACAGAGCGGTGAATCCTCCGCTCTACAGCCCACCCATGATGGGGCAGAAAGAACCCGGGAAAACTATGCCACTTTCCTGCCCTCCTCTGTCCTTGCGAACGGGACTCGGTCCTCCCCGTTCTCGGCAGAGGCGGCAGCAGCGGGGGATGCGCGAGCGGAGGATGCCCCGGCAGAGCTGGCCCCGCGGCTTTACCGTCCAACGCCAAGGACCGTGCTACTCACCACCGCGTGTTGTCGTGATAGTGCTGCAGCACTGAGTACCCAAAGAAGGACCCGTTAGGACCCTGGAAAACCACAGGGCGACCCACGTCGACGTTGTAGCAGCGCCCCAGGGCCACCCATAGCAGTGCACACAGCACCCGCGCTCCACGCCGCCGAACAGTCGCCGGCATCCTGCGAGTCACGGGACCGCTGAGCCCCGACTGTCCCCGACACTGACTCCCCTCACAGTGCAGCCGGGCGCGGCGCTTTTGTGCCCGCCCCGCGGCTCGGCTCGGAGCAGCTTCGCTGCGCCTAGCGGGGACTGCGCGCCCCGTCCACTCCGCGCCGCTCCGCCCCGCGGTGCTGGCGCCCCCTGGCGGCAGCGGGTGACACAGGGCAGCGCCCATCCAGGGAACACCAGACGCGCTCTGCCTTGCCCCGCCTGCTGGCACCCCCACTCCCAAACCAGCGCTCCTAAGCCCTCCCGCCGGCACCCCCGCTCCCAACCCTCCTTCTCCTGCCGCGGGAGCAGGGACGTCTTCAACTAAATCAGGTTGCTCACAGCCCCGTCCAGCCTGACACTGAATGTCTCCAAGGATAGGACGTCTATAAATCTCCGGGGAACCTGTACCAGTGTCTCACCACCTTCACTGTAAAACATTTCTTCCTTAATACCTAAACCTCCCCACTTTCAGTTTAAAGCCATCACCCCTTGTCCTCTCACAACAGGTCCTGATAAATTTTCATTAAAGGGTAAATAAAACCTGAAAATAATTGTTCTAAGATGAGCAAGAGCAAAAGCAAGAATACGGTCTTCCCTGGTGGGCAAGATGAGTGACCTGTCATCCTGAAGGAGAAATGGAGGAAAGTTTAAGAACACCCTTGGTGCCCATCCTTTTATTTTTCAGTAAAAAAACATTACATTTTAGTGCTCAGGATACATGAGAAATTCTGTTTAGACCCCTCAGGGTCTTGGGGAATTTGCTTCCAAAAATGACAATGATCTCCAGGGAAGGGTGCTGGATGTCAGGGCTGTTTGAAAACTTATGTAGAAGAATGCTGTTGCAGGTCAAATGATCTCTCAGTGCAGGAAGCTCTGGGTGAAAGTTTGCACAAAAGGGTTAAAGGGTTTGCACCAGGATGCATGTTCAGTGAGCAGGGAATTTTGTGGTGAGCTGTTTTGTGATGTCCATGTGGCTCTTTCAAAAGCACAGCCTGCTCCTGCAGGGAACATCCTTGTCAGGAACAAGATGGTTCATAAATCACAGAATCACAGTTTGAAAGGGATCCCAAGGATCATCTGGTCCAACCTTTTAAGGCAATAGTAAAGTTTAAATGAGGTGGCCCAGGACCCTGTCAAGCTGAGCCTTAAAGGTGCCCAGTGCAAGGGAATCCACTGCTTCCCCTGGGAGAGGATTCCCATGTCTAACTGTTCTCATGATGAAAATTTTTCCTTTGGAGTCCAATTGGAATCTTCCCAGCAGCAATTTGTGCCCATTACCCCTCATCTTTCCCATGTGACTCCTTCTAAACAGGGGGCTCCATCTTCCTGGCAGCCATCTTCAAGTACTGGAACATGATAACAGGATCTCCCCCAAGCCTTCTCTTCTCAAGGCTGGAAAAAAAGGTCTTCCAGTCCTCTGATCACTCTTGTGGCCCTTCTCTGCCCACTTTCCAGCCTCTTCATATCCCCATCAGAGCAAGTGGCCTAGTGCCATGTGTGTGTTACTGTTTAGAATGCCATTTTTTATGCTGGCTATGATGCTAGATAGTGGACACAAGTGTAGGAGTATTCTAGAGACAAATTTAACAGAGAAGTAAAAACTATGGAATGTCATGATGGGGCTTTTCAGTTGATCACCGCAGCACTGGATGCTGCTCCTCAGACAGCTGTCCAGTAAAATTGAGGGAAATGTGAGCTGACATGCTGGAGGGAGCAGTGGGTTCATCTGTCTCCAGCAAAGTGGATGGCTGAGGTGAGTGAAGCACTTGCCGCTCTTGATGGAGTGTGCTCTCGGGAGGACTTATTTCAACTACAAGTGATATGAGACGGAACTGTGTCAGTCCATAAAGCATTTCAGCTCTCCATTCTTGGCAAGGCAGCCTATCCAGAGACAAGCCAGGAACACTGTCAATCCATCCATCCATCCATCCATCCATCCATTTCTTCCCATTTCTGAACATCCACATACTGAAGTCATCTTACAATATTGAATCCAAGGAGAATTTTGTCAGTCTGCGCAGAAATAGAAACTGCCTGTCTCGATGGCATAGGTTTAGCTGATGAAGTCCTGGTGTGCCCTTTAGAAAACTAATGGGGAGCATCCAACTGCAGCAACAAGCATAATAATAATGTGCTGTTAAATGGATGTGATGGTACAAAGGAGGGTCAAGAGCAAAGACTTGCACATTAAATCCTTTGTGAAGGAACTGTTCAGAATGGGAATAATGCTCTCTACATTTCCATATTGGTTCTAACTGCTTGAACCTCCATGTTTGTTTCATCTAGGAAGGCTCTGTACCTGTACCAGAGGGCTAATATGTAGTTTACATGCACCTACATTAATTAAGCACTTAACTGGAGTTGAGAATGCTCTGTTTTTGCAGGGCTCAGTCCCCAGAGCAGCTTTGAAATTAGGAAACTTACCTGTAAATTGAGGATGGTCAATGAAATAGCACTAGACAATACTTGTTAAAAAATAACTTAAATTGTAGAGCTCAGGAAAAAAAAAAAACACCTGACAAAAATAATGTTCTGGCTATAGTAAGAAAATGACTGTTCTGTGTCTTCATCACTTAGAAATTCAGCTGTGTACAGACCTGCTTCACCAAGACTGAGTGCTAATAGGTAATTCTCTTCCCAGAAGCTTCCTCTCAAAATGCCTCTTCATGCAAGGATCTTTTTTTATATATCTGTATCTATAGCAAGAGCTACATCTAAATCTAACTCTAGAACTGTATTTACTTTTTCACCTGTGCTGCACCTATTGAACCCATCATCATTTTCCTGTTTCTTACCAATCCTTTACTTAAAATTAAGGCACTGCTTTTTGGTGCACTACCCCTTTGTCTTTCCTTGCATTTGTATCAAGGTGATGCCATGGCATGCTCATGGTATTCACAGATATTGTGAATATTGTCCAACCCCCGCACTGAATAGGGACACCTCCAGCTAGATGAGTCTGCCTAGGGTCACATTGAGTCTGATCTTGAATATCTTCAGGAACAGGGTCTCAACCACATCCCTGGCAGCTTGGGCTCCCTCTGTCTGACTTGCAAAAGTCAATCTCTTTAAGTTTAGATTTAATGACTGTTTCTTCTCAGAAATCACTGTCTCCACTTCTTGTGTCCTGCCACCTGTACTTGCCCCACAGCCTGCAGGTTCCAGGTCTTAGAACAGGCCCAATATAGACTGCTTCTCTCCACCAGAGATGCTTTCTTTCTGCCCAGATATCCCAAACTTTTAGCTAGATAGAAAGAACAGATTGCACACAGTTACCCATATGGGAAATGAGGCTGTACCGTGTGTTTTGAGCCAGTCTATGGCCACAAGTGGCTGAATTGTCACTGGATTCCTGTGGGCACCCACAATTTGTGAGTACAATGGCTGTTAGCTTATTTCAACCCTGTCTGTTCAGGTGTAGATTTCTCCCATCTGCCCCAACCTTCCTCCCACCACTCTCAGCCATGGTTAGGGAGTGGCTGCACTCTCATGCAGGGACATGCCAATGACTGGAAGCCATCTCATAAGGTCATTAATAGAAAGGCTGCTGCCTCTCCCAGTAATCATTCACACCTTTATGTTAGCACGTGCTTAACCAGGAGGTTTTAAAGGGATTCATGTTAAAGAAGATTGGTATCTGTGTTGTAAATCAGGTATTAATAATAATACTGTAGTTCATTTTCAGTCAGTTCCCATAGTTAACATATTCCAGTTGAGTTCCCACTGGAAAACTGACTCAGGTTCCTATGCTGATGCCCTCACATCATATATGGTATTTAATTTCTACTGGTCTGATCTTTCATTTGGCTGTGGCTCATTCGGCAGCTGGAGTAAATAGGGAAGAAGCAAAATTAATCTCTTGCTGGTGCTGTTATTTGCTATTGTAAGCTCTTCAACCACTGTCTCTAAGCTTTCTTCTAGAGCTCTAGTAGAATTTTCCAGACTGAGAACCCAGAAAGTTTTATCCGGGTAGAAGACAAAGCTGATACAAATCTCAGCTGATACAGAAACAGATGATGAAATCAAAAATCTTCTTGTAATAACAGCTAAAAGAATAGGGAGGAAAGGCAGAATTTTCAGACCTTCATATGCAAAATCCAATTGCCCCTCCTTAGGCACTTAGTACCTCTTGTCTTAAACAGCACTGTTTCAGCAGCAATTCAGTTTATTTAGTGATCCAGCCTCACCCTTTGTCTGTCCCCCTTGAAAACCACACATTAACGTGCACTTAAACACTTGCCCTGGCTTTCAATACAGGGGTGAATTTCAGCCTGATTTATGGTTCATTTGTTCCCAAACGAAAAGGCATCATATAATGTAAAACATATTTCTAAAACATTTGTCATATGCTCTATGCCAGCAGCTGAAGGAATTTAGCTGAGCCAAATAAAAGGGGGGGGGGGGAGAAATCCATCAGGTAAAATTTTCCCGATTGTTAAAATTGTATTTTCTTTCTTCAGCATACCCAGAACTCTGCCTTTTTCTAGCGATGTGGACTCTGCTCAGCTGTGCTGCGTGCTTCGTTAAGTACGTGCTTAAAGACGAGTGCAGGCTTGTCCTGCACTGCCTTAAGCGGAGCTGAATGGCATCCCCGAAGCCACACGCGTGCTCAGGGTGAGGCAGGACCGCGGCTGCCTTTCTAATACGCAGCCCTCACGTTGTGCACCCCCTGTATTTCCTAACAGCTGCCATGCGTTTGCTTGCATGTGGTTAGAATTACAGCCCTGCTGTAAAGCATACGCTGTACATATAAAGCTGTGCATGCACATTGCGAGCCGAGCTCATACAGGCTCCTTTAGCAGTGCTGTTTATCCGCTAGCCTTGGTCTCACTAGCGGCTTGTCACTGTGCTTTTTTATTTGACACTGACGACAGTGAGATCACGTGCTGAGCCACCCGGAGCTGATTGAACCTCATCACCACAGCCCAGGGATCAATGGATCAAAAAGCTTTCATCACCATAACAAGAAGAGACTTGTTTTTATTTGGCAATGTGCTGTAATCAAATCCTCTGTGCCATTTCCTTTGATGTATATATAAGGAAAGCCAGTGGATAAGAATGCATAAACCCAAAAATAAGCCCTGTGGCAATATATTCCAAAAGCAGAGGCAACGTGCCTCGGGTGGTTATTCCTAAAATAGCTGAGCCAGCCCCAGCAGGTCTCTCTTAGTCAAAATGATGAAGAAATTCTGTTCATCTCCTTTGACAGAAGCCCGTGGTGAGGAAGAGGACAGGTTATCAAGATACCAGAGCTAGGGAAAGAAAATGTGAAGCTCCACCAGTTCAGAGCACATGAAACTGGGCTTTCTAAAAATGGCTAAGAGATAAAACTTCTCTCCCATGACCACGGAGAAACTCCAGAAGTACTAACCTCCAACACCAAAGCCAGCCTTCATCAGTACCTCCTAAACAATCACAGAAATGCAACCAAAACCATGATAGACCTGAAACATAACTGGTGGATACCCCCAGACTTCTGAAATGTTGGTATGCTCTTCATAGAACTTGCTTGCTAGCATCATCTTGCTCTTCTAACTGTATGTTTCTTGGCTAAGTAGCAAGCTGAGCTCCTTTTGGTTAGGACACCAGCTCTCCCCTACGGCTGAGTTTAAACTCAGGCAGGATGAGATTGCTGAATGCATCACACAAGCTGGAGCAAAAAGTGTCACTAGCTTTCAACAGGCATTGCCCCAGGCTGTGGCTGTTCTCCATAATGTTCATAACAGCCTCACGGAGATTTTACATAAAGGTGGTGGATGCTGAAATGGTGACTTTTCACAAAAGAGCTCCTTTTCCCAGAAGACCACCTCTCCACTGCTAACCCTGGAACTTCTGGGAGAATTGCTAGGTTACCTGGAGAAATACATCAAAGAGAAATGATAAATCAAATCTCCCCACTGATAGCCATTCTCTATCCAGCATCAGGAGGGGATTAGACCTGCCACAAAACCTGAAGTTTCTGCATCGAGCTTAGGCTGACAAGAATTCAGGAGACAGAAACAATGGATCCTTATCTCAGTTTTCTTAAGTAGCTTAGCCCTGTCTCCAGTCGATATCTGAACTGCAAAACACCAACAGCTCTTCCCCCTTCTCCGAGAGGGTGCCCGGGACAGGGGGCATAAGGAGAACCAGCATACTGCAATGTTACAGAGAAAAACTATACACGAAATTCTGAAAGTATCACCTCCCTTGTCAATATCCCACTGGTTTCAACCTGCACATTTCAAGTGCTAAGCACAGCTGGAGTTTGCTGCTCCCCAAAGTGGGGAAAGACACATCCCAGTCTGTATTTCAGCGATGCCACCACAGTGTCTTATGATATGTCTGCTTTACAGACTGCTAACCCTTTCAACAAGCTGAGGTGGGGTCATACTCAGAGGACTAGTTGATGATGAGACCTACAAAGCAAATTTAATCTTATAAACCAGGACCTACCCCATTTTCAGAAACAGAATTTCAAATCTAAGTGGAATTAACTCAAGATTATACCAGCTTACCTACTATTAAATGTAGGTGTCTTAGTTTCGTATAAAATTACATCTTAAGACAAAGGTATTTGGTATATAACTCTAAAGACGCTGTTGATGGCCTGATTCACTTGATTTTCACTTTCACTAGTGAAAAAAGTCTATTTCAACATCCTGGACCTAACCCACAGAAACCCAGGAAAGGGTTTCCAGAAACCTTAATAAAGATGGACTGTTTAGACATTTATTCAGCCTAATACAAGTGGGTTTTGTCTGATCGATCTCATTTCGCTACAACCAAACAAAAATCACAAGTGGGAAGCGTGTACTAGATATGAAAAAGTCACAAAATACTGGCTGCATGGTGGATCCCGAGGGTCACCATTTTCCTACAGGGTATTAAATCTCACTTCTTTATACATTGAAGAGGTGTTTCTACTTTCCTTTTTAGCCTCCATTTCTAAATATATTAGTCTGAGACCCTGGTAGTCGCATGAGCTTTGGCCACTTGTCAAAAGGTCCAGTTTACACCACAGCTTTCGTGAGTTTTGCTTGGCATTCTTGGCACATCTGCTTTCCATTAGCTAGCCGCTCAGTGTTTATTATTCCATATGTCAACTATCATACACCCCTTGTGTGAAAAGTTCAGGTGAACAATAACCTATTTATTATCTCTGAGAGATCCAAACCTGTGCTCCCCATGCAGAAAAGACGTGTGCATGTGGGTACTCAAAACTTGAACCCTTAACCAAATAACTTGGGATACACAGTGCCCTCCTGTGACCTAGTGCCCTTCTGTGACCCAGCTATTCCTAAATTATCTAATATGCTACGGCTTAATTTGGTCTGTGCTGCACATGCACAGTAGTTCTGAAAGGAAAACTGAGAGGCACCATAGGACTTGCTATTTGCAAGAGAGATGCCAGAAGCAGCAGTTACCCAGCTTAGCACTGCGTAAAACAAATTTTGAGCATTTAGACAGCAAGAAGGGTGCTGTGTTGATGTCAATGATCTGAAAATAAAATCCCCAAAACCAAACCAAACAAAAAAGGCCAAACACACAAAACAAACACACACACAAACACACAAACAAACACAACCCCCAACCCTCCTACTCGCTGGGACAAACTTTTTAAAAGATATAATTCAATTTAAATCAGTGGAATTAAGGCTAGGAATGTGCAATCCCCAGAGTGACATTCACTAGAAATAATGTGAAGAAAGAAGCATGGTAGTTGTGCTAGCACAGCAGGCTCCCCTCTTTATGAGTGATGTTATTCACAGACCTCAGTGACCGGCCCTGGTAGAAGACATGTTCTGGGAGGAACTTGGCAGTAACGACCTTGCCACACCACAGACCAGCCAGAAAATAAGACAAACTTGGAGGCTGATGTGGTATTTTACTGGGTCACCTGCTGATTTCACCTGCTGATTTCTACCAAGTTGCATCTATCATCACTATTAAAACAAAGCTGCACACTCCTAGCCCTCTCACTCAGCTGATGAGGACTGACCAGGTGGCACCAGCAGTGTTACAAAAAGTTTGGCAGGTCTTTCAAAATGGAGACACAGCAGCTGGAATGTCCAAACAGTGAGACTGGGGCTTTGGGAGAGGCTCGTCTGTAAGAAATAAGTTCAGCCTCATTCTGGATTTCAGAGAAAAGCAGAACTTTTGAGAAAAAAATTAAGAGTACAGGATGTTTACCCACCCCCTCCTAGTCAGTGCTTACAGACCTGCATGTCCCAGGTGAAAGCAAGCCATACTGTCCTCAGCAACATCATCCCAACTAAGCTGGGACCAGCCTGGCTGGGTTGACCACAGTGTGTGGGAAGCCAGGTGAGATGTTCGATTGCCCTACCTATCTTGACCCATGATACATTAGTCCAGGCACCCCAGTGTGATACATTAAACAAACTGTGCTCACATTTACTTGACAGCAGCAGTGACATGAGATAGAAGGGGAGTTCAACTGTCACCTTGTCAAAAGGGCATGAACTGAAGTTATTTTTACCTCCTCTTGTCCACCATATTTTTTGTATTCCCTAACTGTAACATTGCCATTACTTAGCCACAAAGGACTTTCTTAAAACCATGGGGATCCTGCTGAAGGATTTCTGGAACAATACATAAATCAACTTCTATTTTTAGTCAATATTAGAGCTTATCTCAAGCAAACATTAATTATGGCTTCTCTATAGTCAGCATCCCTCCCAGAAACACACACGGTTATTCTCAACCTAAAAATAAGCCACTGACTTCATGCATTTGCCTCTTATGCTGTTTCCCCACACCATACAGAACAAGCAGCAGAACTCTGCTATCCAGCAGCTCACTGAAAGTCACCTTCATCTTCTGCCTGTTTAAAAACTCATTTCCAAGGAGATACCGATGCACAAGCCTTGAAAAGGGTCAGTGAAGACAAATGAAATAAAGTGTTTCATGGAAAGTGTTTAATGAATGATTGCACATAGCCAACACATAAAAGAGGAGCTGGAGACCACCTGTACAATGCCACATTGGCTGGCATCCAGCAGCTCTCCGACTTGCAGGGCTCTTGGCTAGAGGAAACCACTGGCTCTGCCAAAACCTCTGGCTTGCCCTTCTGTTTATAGAGGTGTCCACATGTGCTCATCCAGAAGGTACAAGGTCAGCTCTTGCTCTCTGAGTAGAAAACTGTCTCGAATCACTAGATGTTCCTGTAAGAAAGGCTCTATACCACCACAACCAAGGCAGAATGTATCTGCCCATGCTTAGAAGCCTAAATACAGCAGGTCCCAGGTGTGGCCGTGCACAGCACACTGCACACAGCACACAGCCATATCTTTCCTTGTAAGACCTTATTTACCAGTGCAGTTTCCCCTTTTCCTCCACTGTTGTATTAAGCAATTGACATTAAAACTCCCAAACATAAATTGACATTTGACATAAAATTCCCACATTAAAAGCCCCTATAGACATAGACCAGACAGGCCCACAGAGAGAGATGCACCCCGATTCCCAGGGACTGGCATGGCAGTTTTACATTTATTCACTGGCTGAATAAAGACAGTGCTCTAACACCACCACAACTTACACACAATCAGAATGCCAGGTTGGAAGGAACCTCAAGGATCACCTGGTCCAATCTTACTAGGATAGTCTAGTTGAAACGGGACAGCACAGAACCCTGTCTAGCTGAGTCTTAGAGCTGTCCACTGCTTCCCTTGGGAGACGATGCCAATGCCTGTTCTTATGGTGAAACGTTATCTTCTGGAGTGCAGCGGGAATTTCCCCAGGAGTAACTTGTACCCATCACCCCTTGTCTTTTCCTTTAGGTAGCACAGGGACATCCTAGTCTTGTGGGAGTGTACAGACAATCTAGATCTCTCCTGCTCACCCTGAATTTAAATAGCAATGAGGTCCCATCATAGCAGAACCTGCATAAAATACACAGCAACTGTGCTTCATCTCAAAGTGTTTCATATCCTGAGAATCATCATATTCTGAATATGTCTACCTGAAGCCGAGTGGGGAGAAAAATTCCACACTTAGCTAAGCTAGACACCTCCTCTGTGGTTGGATCAGATTGTAATTCAGTGAGTAACAGCACAGTAATCTTGGGGCTGAAACGTGCTGTGCTTTGAATAACAGCAGGTAACACCTGCAGTGGCTGCAGAGCTTCAAGGTGAGGACAACTTCTTACTATCTGGAAACACTTTTCAGGGAAGTCAAAGCTAGAATTCAGTGTGAGAAAGCAAAACATTCTCTCTCAGCTCAGCCTATTTGCTGTTCTCCTGACTGTAAAGGAAGACCCTAGTCTTTCACCTCATCCCTCCTCCCTCTGCACCCCCACCTTCCCCCTCCCCCCCCCCATTTACTTAATCACCATTCCAAAAGGACCACAGAACTCTGGTCCTAGCCCAGGGTATAAGAAGAGGAAATAATGACCATTCTTTTTATGGCATACTACTCTGTATAATATAAATCCTAGAGACAGCCATCACAGTAACATGTCTTCTCTTTTGCATAGCTTGCAATTTGGTTGTTTCAAGCTTGCAAACCATCTCCAGTGGGATTTTCCACTTCTGGGCATAAGTAAGTACTGCCCCTTTAGTTAAGTGATACAGGAAAGTCTGTCCTTTTCAATCCTGCACTTCACTTGCAGAAAGAGGTGTTGCATCAGTAAAGATGATAATTCAGTAGCATCCATAAAGACATGCAGATGTGTCAGTGAACCAGTCACATTAACAGAGGATAGTCCATTCTAGCAATTCTCATGGGTTGGGACACAAAAATCTCATGGATAGTAGAGGGGTTTACTTCTAGACAGCTTGTGCCTGTTCACGACCAGTTACTTCTACCCCCTCCACAACGGCTGATGAGCTGCTAAAAGAGCTGGAGTGTTGGTCAGAGACATGGCAAAACACAGCAAACTCAAAACTTCTACACAAACCCAGGAACAATTAGTATTTCTCATCTGATCTGTCATGATGAATCTTACATCTCAAATAACTTTACTCTGTGCCTACTTCTGTCTGCCTCATTCAGATACTCTCTTCGGTTTCCATTTCAGCTGTTTCTCCAGAGCTTGTGGCTTGAGTGGGAAAGACTAGCAATACTCAGCAGAAGCAGCAGCTTGCAGTTAAGGAACCACAGAGCATATGTCATGTTGGCTGCAGAGAGATGCCTGTTCTAAATTTGTACACACTGTTTGTTTGATCACTTGGATTCATTTGTAAAGGACACACTACTGCCTCCTCCAAGTTAAAAAACTTACTCCAATAAAACTGGATGATGCAGAAAGCCTCTTCATGTGACAGCTATTTTCCCTGCAGACATCAGCACTGTAACAAGCATGAATTACAGATCTAAATAAGAAGGCTGAATACTTTCTTGGACCACTAACTTTTCCAAAACAAAGAGTGGCAAAGATTACAGCATACACTCTGCTATTTATCCCTTTTCCTTTCAGTGCAGTTAAAAGCTCACAGAAATGCTGGAGATTCGGGTCATCCATCCCGAGGCCGGTACGGCTCAGTGGCCAAAGGGACTTCTGCAGTAGGTGTGCTGACCTGCTTCAGCATCAGCACCCAGGGTACCCTCCAGCCCCTGAACCTTGTCAGCTCCCTGGGCCATACAGGTCTCAGTTTCCATTTAGAAAACCTTGCTGCCAAAGGAAGTGGCTGCGATGATGGCATAATGACTAATTAGAAGTCAACTACCTTGTTCATTTGACAAAACGAACATCAGCTGGTGATGATGACATGACCTAGGCTGCTCTAGAAGCTGCAAGCAAGAGGAGCAAGTCCTGTGTCACAACAGATTTCACCACAGAACTTTATCACCATCCATTGCTGTACCATGATGTGTTAGCACAGACAAAACATAACATGTCATTACCATGGGCTTAGCTACAGCTTCTCTGAATTGTCACATGGTATTAAGTGGCCAGTGTAGGAAACATTAGCTGTCACTATTCTACAACGAAAGAAATCTCTAGAGACATGCTTACTTTGAGCTAACATGCCTCTAAAATCACTCTAATACATACAGCAAACAAAATGTTTAGCAGGGGAAGGCTAGAATCAGTGCGAATGAGAGCCTGCAAGAGAAGAGAATACTAAAATGGGGGCACTCCTATGTCATAAATCCTTGGGGTCTCTTCCAACCTTGGTTATACTGTGATACTGTGATAAATCCAATGCAGAGTAAGATCCAACTTTCCATTTCTGGTCAAGCCTCTGTAATTTGCAGAATGAATATATACAACCAGACAGAATTAGAAAATCCCATGCTAGCAGTGCTTTTGAGGACCATGGTCTAGAAAGAGCCACAGGGATTCACACCTAGCTGAGTCTGGATATCCCACATGTAGGGGAGAGGCTGCCAGTTTCTGCTATCTTGATTCCCATAATAAATCAGCAATGGCATTGCAAAAGAGCTCTCTTCTCTTGAACAAGCAAACAAAAAGTAAGTTTTTCAATTTAATGAACTCATTAGAGAAAAAAAAAATCCCCAAACCCTACTTCCTGCAGCACAGATGGATGGACAACAAAATCATAGGAAGGAAGTACGAGTAACAAAATTAAGGCAATCTCCTCAGCAGCTTTCAGAGATTCTGGAATCATCATTATAGAGAAGACCCAAATACCACATACTACATAGGAGAGAAACTAAATTTTAGTAGAGTTCACAGAAAGAGGGATAATGAGTGGCAGACCTGGAAGCTGGATGCATTTATACTTATAATGCTTTATGAAAACTTTGAAATTGTACATTGCATATGAACAGCAACCCAGGCACTGAAATAACACAGGAGTAAAAAAAAACTGGTATTTTTAATCTAAATTTACAACATTTAATCTCTAGGACACCAGAACAGTTTACAAATTAAGTATTTTTTATTATTTTTTTTAGTAGATCTACACTATTTATTTATTTATTTTTCTGAGCATGTGTGTGCATCCATCAAATTGTAAATATGATGAGGGACTGTTTACAAAGGCCTGCAGTGATAGGATGAAGGGCAATGCTTTGAAATGAAAGAAAAGCAGATTTAGATTGGATATTAGGAACAAGTTCTTTTTACCATGAAGGTGGTGGAACATTGGGACAGGTTGCCCAGGGAGGTAGTTGAAGCCCCATCCTTGCAGACACTCAAGGACAGGCTCAACAAGGCTCTGGGCAATCTAGTGGAGGATGTCCCTGCTGACTGCCAGGGGTTTGGACTAGATGACCTTTGGAGGTCCTTTCCAACCCACACCATTCCATGATTCTATACTGCATGTAAAAGGGGGGAAAGTTCGGCATGAGACAATACAGTTATGTTCCCTTGCAGCAGCATCTTTAATAATCCTGTCTGAACAAGCTCGAGATCCTCTAACCTTTGCTAAAAAGGCAGCCAAAACTTTGATAAAGTCCTTGGCTTTCCACTACATGTGTCTAAACAAGGACACATTATAATCAGAAGTATTTGTGGCCTGGAGTATATTAGTTTACAGTCTCATTGGCACTACTAGCAGTACTTCAGGATACTCCAACAACAAAAAAAAACAACCACAGTGAAGCTCTCATTTTCATGCCTTCACCCTAACTCATTTCCTTTATTTAATGTCTCAAGCAATACTTGTTTACATATTCTTGTTAAAAAATAATAATCAAGCAGTTAAAATGTGAGTTTGACAACACTCTTGTACTTAACACACTTTCCCATTATGTTAAGGAATAGTTTTGTGATTGCTTACAAACTATATATAGAAAGGAAAAGAAAACATTTAAGTTTTTCTAAATGTGCAATTGGGGAGTGGTTATCTGATATTAGTTTTTAAAAGTATACATAAACAAAATAGGATAACTCTCTAATCTCCTTTGTATTCTTTAGTTAGGTCACCCAAAGGGAAAAAAAAATAATAGTATTTACTCCATGCAATGTTATATGACAGACTGTCTCGGTTTGCTCCACTGCACTTCAGTCATGCTTGAAAAAGCACAGCCTACACACACAGGTTCTTCCATGGAAAGGGAAAAAAGAACAGAAAATTTGAAAAATAGCCTGTTTGTTGAGGACAAGAGAACTGTTAGTCATCATAGTGATACCTGCTGTCAGAGTAACAGATCTCTGCATTTAACTTCCCAAAGTCTACGACAACATATACCTTACATGGCAATCTGAACTCAAATCTATGTTTTGGATTGCTGTAATGACAGCAATAGCAAAATCCTACAAACCCTCAGCCAGCTACAAGAGGAACATGCATTTTTGACAGCCAAACTTACCTCCATAGCAAGTCTGGTCCAGGGTGCTGCAGTGTCAGGCAATGTCCTGGAGGGATGCCATTCTGCTACGTAACAAAAGCACATAGATGATCTTATAACTGAAACCACTACAAAGAATTTATTGGGTCTGAAATCAAATTTGATCCATTTGGTAAAAGGAAAAAGGTTAAAAAAGCCAAAAACCAACCTCCACATCCAGCTAAAAATAATAAAGAAGTAAGGATTTTACCAGAGACAAGGGAGTAAGAAATATAGATGTAACTCTGGGTCCTTAACTATCAAAGGCAGGCCACATCCCTTTGGACTATAACCAATAATTTCACTAGAACATAAAACTCTAAACAAAAATTCAGCTTCTTTCTTTCATTTCCTGAAGATGACAAAAGTAGTCCTATCACTGCAGGCCTTTGTAAATAGTCCCTCTCCAGCCTTCTTGTAGGCCCCCTTCAAGTACTGGAAGGCTGCTATGAGGTCTTCCTGGAGCCTTCTCTTCTCTGGGCCAGACAATCCCATCTCCCTCAGCCTGTCCTTGCAGCAGAGGTGTTCCAGCCCCCTGACCATCTTCATGGCCCTCCTCTGGACCCACTCCATCAGGGCCATGTCCTTCCTAGGTTGAGAGCTCTTGAGCTATTCTATTCATGAAGGACTGATGCCCTTGAACCACTTTGACAAGCCATATGATGGTTATGGATATGGTAAGAATTAAAGGAGCTGGAGAAGTTAAATTTATCCTGTTTCAGAGGATCGCTTCTATGCCAAAATGACCAGACAGGCATTTTCGGAAAGAATAAACCCACAAAGCAAACTTGCTATATTCTCATACAGCTTTTCAGCCCACCATGGGTCTCTCTCAGAGGCTGGGAGCCCTTAATAATCTGAAGGTCTCCACTGACCTCTTGGAGTTCAATGCTTTTTAATACCTCTTATGAGATGGATTTCAGCCTGGAGATGACTTAGCTTAGAATGTTCTAATAGGAATTGGAACAAAGCTGGTGGAACCTTTCAAAAGAAAAAAAAAAAACATACCCAAGAAGTTTCAAAATTATACAGTAAATAAACTTTATTTCCTCTCAGCTCTCTTCAGATTAGTGCTGTCAACAGTCACAGATCAGCATATGGTACAGTTCTGTATTAACTATTTACAATTTACAGTAATGTACTATTTCTCCAGAAAATATAAGTACAAAAGCTAGGAGTAAACAAATGAGGTACTGCAAATAGGATTTATTTTAGGCAAAAGCATATAGAAGTGACCTTTAGCAAACAAGCATAAGATCAGATCAGGAGAGAGTAGTCATCAAGAGTGTCTAGCTCATCAGGAAAATCACCTCAGCCGCTACCCATCCAAAACCGTATTGCACAAGTCATTCAAAAAATAAAAAAATAAATAGAACAAACAAACCATTTATTTCAGCTCTTAAAAAACACCCAGCAAAGCCTGTATAGAGATACAGTAGTGGGCAATTCCTCCCTATGATGACGTCTTTTCTCTCCTTTACAAAAATAACCTTTAACACAAAATAGAAGACAGTGTTCGATAGAAGAGAGAAGAGACTCATCACCAGATAACCCCTGATTAAACGTTTCTTGTCAAGGCAGTTTTATCGATACTCGTGGTCCAAAGGTAGTGCTGAGTTTTGGTTCTTGCTGTTCCATTTGTGACCTTGAATAGCTTTTCTTCTTGTCCTTTCTCAAGGGACAACAGAGACACAAACACATTTCTAAGCAGCAGTGTCATGAGACATTCTCATCTCAACTTCTTCAAGATGGTCGCAGCCATGACTAGAAGAATGAAAAGTTAGAACAAATGTTACATTGTTGAGAGCACCTCAGAAGGACTTAATATTAAAATAATGATGCTGTGAATTATTGGGGAAAGTATATGGAAGAATTTCAAGTTGAATTGCCAATTTATTAACTGATTTTGAGCAAGCCATTCCATTTCAGTATCCGCAAAACAGTTCAGACACTGAGATGAAAGCAAAATAACCTGCAGCACAACAGTCAGGAATCTTACTGGAAATAGATAGCCTAGCACACTGCTACATTTTAATCCAAATGAAAAACAAATGTGTCCTCTTTGCATAAAGCCTGTGATCAAAACTGAAACAAGAAAGTCCAATTTTGGGGCTAGCAAAAAGCCTCCTCTCCCATTTACTGCTTTCACGATGAAGTCAGAATCATCTCCATTTCTAAATTGTATACATGCAAGAATATTTTCCTATTTGCTGGCTATCTACTGAATTAAGTCACAGAAATACTTGAGATAAAGTAAGAAACTATGACCCAATAATAAGGTCTGAATAGTTTCCATACATATTAAGTCATGAAAGTATAAAAGTTAATTGCTAACATTAGGGCCAAAATCAAGCCCTTTGTAAATATGCCTCAAATGCATCTGCGAACAACTGAACTTCCTACACCAGCAATACAGAGAGCATGATGAGAATTTAAGTTTCAAACACGCTTTCTGCAATAATGTTGTAAAGAACTTTGGCCTATCATTACCAACAATTCAATTATTTTCAACAGAGGACTAAAGAAACTAAAACCAAAACAGTTGCTGATTTTGCCAAGAAGTGATCAAGGCTAGGAGGCAAACAGTCCAAGTTCTGCTGTGTTTTAAGTGCAACAGCGTGTCTGCTGTTGTATTCAGAGGTTTAAAAGAATACAGAATAAAGAAACCAGGACTGTTTGCCAAGATGAATAGGTTTTCTCCTTTGTAGCCCCTATTATCATATATTGAAGGCTCTATTGGCACGACTGCAAGACAG
Organism: Picus viridis; assembly: GCA_033816785.1. NCBI lineage: Eukaryota > Metazoa > Chordata > Aves > Piciformes > Picidae > Picus > Picus viridis. The sequence goes on from CM066574.1 coordinate 21,009,886, forward strand.
GAAGATACCCTGTCAGCTGTGCTGTGATAGCTGGCAATGGAAAGAGCCTCAGCGAACTGGTTTTGTGGTGGCGGTGTTGCAGGCCAACCACTGCATCCCAGACAGCAACTACTTCACCCGCACTCAATCAATTCCTGGCAGCTGTGCAAAGCTTTTCAGCTGCAAAGAAGGAAAAGGAAAGTTGGGCTGTCCATATCCTACAGAATTCACCTGAAGAGTTTACTGAATATCATACACCACTAATGACTCATACTGCAATCTCATCAGGCAGCACAGTCTTACCTGTGTACTTCCATATCCCACTCCTCTCCCAACCACTACTGCTTGTATTTGGCTTGTTTAGCTTGACTAGTCTGGTGCCACCTGCAGCTTTAGCCCTAAGTCAGCTGTTGCTTTTCTGTAACATAATGAGTCTGCAACACTAATTGTAAACTAGCTTCGTAAAACCTGAAGAAAAGGCACAATGTACTGAATGCATAAAGCTCCCCAGATTTTTCTCCTTAATCTCTCTGCTCTAGTTTCTCTTGATACCAAGCCAAACTCTGATTCAGAAAGGTATTGATGTTCAAATGTAATCAAATCCTAATGTTTCATCAGTCTTCCTTAAAATAATACATTCTCTTATTTATAAGACGTAGTAACTAATTCCCAGCAGTACACCACCCATAAATCTGACTTACTTGCCTCTTCAAAAAGGAGCTCACAAAGTACATAAAGACAAAGCCATGTGCAATAAAATTTAGTATTACATATTGATTTAAAATCTGATTTGGTTTTGTCTACAACTGAGATTTTTGTAGCTCAATCAACTTTTTAAGTTATGCTTATAACTCGGAATGATTTGGTTTGGATCAATATTTACCCTTTTCAAACTTGGCTTTGTCAAGCAAAACATGATTCAAAGTCCAGCAAAGTTTATCATACAGATAGAGAACAAAAAATTTTTTTTCTAACAAATGAAAGCAGGCATGGGGAAATAAAAAAAAAAAAAAGGCAGAATGATTAATCTCACAGTAAAACTTTCACATGCAAATTAAACAAGTATGTATTAGGCTTCACTCACCCACATGCTAACTAAGCACAGACTGATGGAATGTTCAGAAGATACCACTGCGAGGTGAGGCAAACTACAAAGCCAGGAAGAAAACAGCTTATTGGACTATTTTGTTAGTACTGTAGATAAGAACTTTGGGGACATCTATTCCTCACTACTGCAGTTAGATGACAACAGCTATGTAATAAGAGCTACATTAGTGAAGGAGACACGTTGATCTAGCACACATCTACTGACCTAGGCATTAAGCACATGTCTACTAAGGTGACAAATAATTACTCACAGGTATGTAGTACTACACACACTCTCTCTTTTCCAATAGTCCAGTTAATTAAAATGTACACATTAATGTTATAGATGTTTTGGTCATAAAGTAAAACACAAAAACAACCAAGCTTTGTTAAAAATACACATTCATGTTGTAGTCTAGAACTTTATTGCTCATGAGAACTAAATACAGTTTATCTTCAAATACCAGTTATCACTCTAATGCTAAGTGTGGAAAAACACATCTGCCATGCTATTAAATATCAATAAATAAAACACTCCCACCACCCCCAAGCATATTTCTTGACAGAATAATTTACAAAGACCCCTCCAATTTTTTTTCAGTCCTAAATAGAATTACTTTGTAATTCTGGGACTTGCCCCAAAAGATAATTTGTGCTTTGGTAAACAAACCTAGTATCCTGTAAAGTGAAGAAAAAAAAAATTACTATATCCTCCAGAATATGCCCTGGTACTTCAGTTTCCATTAGATGTCTAATTTAATCTCTGTGGATTTGGAAAAGAGGAAATTTAGGGGCTAGGTCTGAGCCAAGAAAGGAGTGGTTGTGAAACGCAAGAGTTTTTTGATCAGGACATGAAGCTCTTGGAATGGAGCTACCCTTAACAATCAAAGCACTGGCAGCCTGCAAAAAACCCTCTTTGTACGTATTGCCCCAAATTTAATACCTATGACCTTGAATCCCAAGGATCAAAACTTGTTGGATGAAGCCAAGCTAAAATTTTATTTACTATCAGAAGTTGCAAATGTCTCTTTTACAAAGAGCAGGTTTCAAGCATCAAAAAGCTGAAGTGACTACATAATGAGGTCATCCCTCTAACCTCCCTTATGGCTAATAGAGGACACAAAATATTTGCTGAATATTTCTCTAGCTTGCCAAAACAAAAACAACCCCCCCCCAAAAAAGAGCAAAAAATAAAAATACAACACTTAAAATGCACCAGCTTTCTACTTGAAGGTGAGAGAAAGAGAGCATTAAGAAAAAAAAAATCATATTTAGGATGCCTGATACCTACTGGAGCTGCAGTATTACCAACATTTATATCATTCTAGAAGTATTTTAAATATTTAAGATTGCAAGCCACTCTCAAACATACCAAGTGTGCAGGAAAATGTTTAAGTATTTAACACTTTTCTCAGATATGATACCACAAGCAGACTGTAGAAATGGTAGAAAGGTACTTTAAGGTAACTACACTTCAACTGAAACATTAAAACATTCAATTTCCGATCTTATTCTGTTTCTGCAAATGCTAAATAAAAGTGAGAGGTTCTTCCTCACTTTAACTCCCAATTATTTTGCAAAGAGAGGGATGACAGTGCTTGCCTCAGGAACTATGACTGCAGTTTCTATCTTAATAAAAACTAGCTCCAATACATAAAATAGTAACAGTAATACCAAATACAAGTTTAGGGTCATATATTCTTCTTTTGGGTCTGTTTCTCAAACCCACATTAGCCTTTCTGGTAAGCAGATCAGCTGGTAAATAAAAAGCAACCATCACATAATCAGAAGAGTATTGAACCAGGGATTAAAAAACCAAACAAAACTAAAGTGTTGAAAACCCAGAAGAAAACCAGGGATTAAAAACCCCAAACAAAACCAAAGTGTTGAAAACCTTGATTTTGATCTGTCACAACCTAGGGAGAACCTGACATATTTTGATGGTTTTGCAGTTCAAAAATAAAGCAGGCTCTTAAAAACCCACAACAATAATAAAAAAACCCAAAAATCCCCCCCCCCCCCCAAATGCAATCTTGTTAGCACACTCAAGATAAAAATGTACACATCGCACTTCAAACACATATCCCAGGTGACTGAGCTAATCAGTTTACTATTTCACAAGCAAAATGGCTTTTGTTTGTGCCAGAAATTTTATCCCATGGCTGAAAAATGTCTTTTCACACATTTTTCCACAAGAACTGTATGATTCCACAGAAACTTCTGAATTTAAGAAATGTGGATTTTTCTGTCACATTGTTTGGTTTTTATCTTAGAAAACTGATCTGTAGAATAGTAGTGATATCTGAATGTGCTTTGTTCTGTTGTACCCACAGCTATCAGAAGTACAGTTTAACCAATTATGAGAAGTACTACTTAAGAAAACGTGCTTATATTTTTTCCCTTCATCTTTGCTGGAATTTGACATTCAACTAAAGAAAAAGAGAGAGGGGAGAAAAGGAGTTTTCTTTCATGTAGACACAAGGAAAAAGGAGAGATAAAGTGTCTAATCCATTATTCTTGCAACCTAATCTCTTTCATAAAGTTGTTTTAGTTCGATAACTTACCAAGGGTCGAGCATCTTCTCGTTCTAGTATCTTCTGAGTTTGATCTGCTGGGAACTTCAGCACTGTTGTTATAACCTTGGCCATTGTCTAAAAAGAAGTCAGTCATCAATTAGTGATTTCAGATGCACTTAAATGCTTCTTAATGTTTTAAAATGCATTTAAAAATACCGGATGCTAGTTATGGTATTATTAATGGAGAACAGAGAAATGAGTAAGGTATAACTACATTTCACATCATAAGACAGATTGTGTGAATTCGGTGAAAACCACAAAGAATCTCCATTTCACAGTGTCACAAACTGCAGCTGCTATAATACTATGTAAGCTCTAGGGTATCTATGCTCAAAAACTTGAATTCTTGCTCTGCATGAGCCTGCTCTGGCAGGGAGTTTGGACTAGATGATCTTCAGAAGTCCTTTCCAACCCCTATTATTCTGTGATTAAGAGAGCATACTACTACAAACACTACTAACACACATAAGACTGTGTATTTAAAAAGAAAATACCAATTACATTGTCATTGCTCACGGTTTTCCAGTGTAGCAGGATGAAACCAAATTTCAAGACACAGTTCAGTAAATTTAAGATTATATAACACAATCCCTGTGAAAGCAGACAGTAAGATCCATTTCCTCCAGCAACACGTCTAATGGTCGAAAGAAAACCAACAGAGGAAGTTGGCTGCAAATTACTTCTTGAAGTGAAAAAAAACATCTTTGCATTTGTAAAGTTTTCAGTTTGTTGTATCTTTTCATTTGCCTTTTCAATTTATTGTACTGTTTGGTAATTTATTTTTTCTCCTCCCAAGGAGCCAGTGTGTAGACAATGTTGGAATGACGTCCTCTAACTAAACACAACAATCTCCAGGGCAAATAAATACATATATATGTCTACAAATGCATACATGCAGAAATTCATTGTATCTATTTATTCACACAGATTTTTATCAAAGCAATTGAGAGAGCACAGAAATTAAGTCAATTACAGTTTGTTGCTGTTACTGAAGAAATGAACTGCAAATTGTAGATCACTGCTAATAAGTAAACACAAATTCATAAAGTTTTGAGGCATTCAGTGTTTTGAAAACTGGCAAGAACTAGTCTTAATGACAGAGGTCTCAAATGAGGTTTTCTTTACATACATTTGCTACCTGCATCAGCTGTCTGCAAGAGTCATCTGCAGCTGCCTCAAGACTTACTTGAAGCTGAAACATGGTTGACCTGGGTTTTAGCATTTTTGCCTCTGTCTGTTCAAAATCATCAAATTCAGTTATGTAGCTATTTTTCTTTAGTGATTTCCATTGTTTGTTATTGAATAGCAGAGTCATCCAACGAGCCACAGGCTTGTGAACAGAAGGTAGCTAATGATTCTGGGGTTTTGAATCAGGGATTTGTGTTTTTAATAAAAAAGGATTTAATATCAAAGTGAAAAAAAGGGATAAAAGGAGAGAGAAAGAGGAATCCCACAAGATGTCCTGCACAGACCAAGATTTTTTTATGTACAGAGCACAAGGAGAACAAAGCTAATTAACATAGAAAACTACATAAAACCTCTTTGATTAATCGTAGTCCAAGTTGAAAGCAGGGCAACAAAGAATGGAAGATCTCCAGGGAGGAGAAAAACAACACACACACACACAAAAACAAACAAACAAAAAAAAACAACAAGAAAACCAACAACTTAAAAAACTCCACCAAAACAAATAGAAAGAAAAAAAATCATCCACAGAGCATTTATTGTCCAAGAAAAATGTTTGTGTTCTGACATACCTCTTTTGAACCTGGTCAATCTCTAAGCATCAGTATTGTTACAAGCTAGTAAAATTCCAACTTGGGAATGATTTCACAAGCTTGCAGCATGCAACAGGAAGTCTACTGTGTAGTTTTTCACTACTTTTACTACCAAATTAATACTACCTAGGGAGCATATATAGATTTGGAAGCCCTTTAAAACATCTTTAAACAATTATTAAAGAAATATTTCACCATCCCCAGAGCTAGTAACAAACTATTATTTAATCCAACTATTACTTATTATATTTGTGTCAAGATGACATTAGAAGAGTACTTTTCCTAATGTTCAGCTTCACACCATGCTGACAACAGGACTTCTGCTACTGAAACTGTATTTATCCTACAAAGGCTTTTGTCTTCGTAGGGGCATAGGTGACGGATGTGACAACCTCCCTTTCCCTGCCAGTCATTTTGACATCCTGACAAGGTTTTCAAGATATTGATCATGCTACTTTGGAAAACAAACCAACCAACCAAACATGAAAGCCTTTCAAATCCCGTGTCAGTAATCAACAGGGTGTAACAAACACAAGGCACTTGAAATCTACGCAGCAAGGACATTAAACTGCCCGTACCTTTGTCTCACGGCCCATCATATATTCAAATAGCACTTTCCTCAAATATTCAAACTCAGTAGGCTCTCCAAAAAGGGAAACATCAGTGTGGTGAAGGTTCCCATCTGTGTAAAAAAGGAGGGAAAAAAAAAAAGAATATTTATACTGAGAGTCACTCATACAAAGCTGTGTTTCACCAATGGCATGAAACTGAACGAGAACAAACACCACATTCTGAACCTGGGGCAGAGTAGCAGCAGACACAGAAAGGGACCTGGAAGTGCTGGCTGACAGGAAGCTGTGCTTACCTCTGTATGGTGCTCCAACTGAAGTCACATACATATTCTTCTCGTAATTTTTCAGCCGATCTTCCAGTACATGAATCTAAACAGGGAACAGTCAAAAAGATAAGCAGTGTTCATGAGCACCTAAAATAGATCACAAAATGGTTTGGGTTGGAAGGGACCTCCAAAGGTAATCTAGTCCAACTCCCCTGCGGTCAGCAGGAACATCCTTCACTAGATCAGGCTGCCCAGAGCCTTGTCGGGCCTGACATTGGGTATCTCCAGGGATGGGGCCTCAACTACCACCCTGGGCAACCTGTTCCAGTGTTCCACCACTCTCATGGTAAAGAACTTGCTCCTAACATCCAATCTAAATCCACTCTTCTCTAATTTCAAACCATTGCCCTTCAGCCTACCACTACAGGCCTTTGTGAACAGTCCCTTTTCAGCCTTTTTGTAGGCTCCTTTCAGGAACTGGTTTTCAGCTAAACATCTTCTCAAAAAAGGCAAAACATATTTGTTTAAAGAAGGAAGGAAAACATGAAAAACCATATTATTAAAAACTGTCCCTAAATTACCTGAGGAAACGTGGGTACAATGTACACACATAAGAATATCCTATATATACAACTATTTTATACATATAAGCATATGGCAAAAAGAAAACATGACAAAAATTGTACATAACTGCACAAGAGCTTTACTCAAGAAAAAGAAGAGATCCATAATCTAATGATGTGCATTGCTCCGTTTTTCACCATGCAAATGTTCTGCTAACCTGAATCACAAGCATATGGTATTTTCATTCCTGGCCTAAAGGAGTACTTTGAAATGTGCACAGATCTTCTGAGAGCATGTATATGAGTCAAAACTAGCTTACGTGCCTATTATTTCCATAGTACCTGTGCGGTGATGCGCTCCTTCATCACCTGAAAAGGACAAACCTCTTAATACTGCAAACAGAGAGGGACCTGGGGGTGCTGATTGACAGCTGCCTAAACATGAGCCAGCAGTGTGCCCAGGTGGCCAAGAAGGCCAACGTCATCCTGGCCTGCATTAGGAATGGTGTGGCCAGCAGGAGCAGGGAGGTCATTGTGCCCCTGTACTCTGCATTGGTTAGGCCACACCTCGAGTCCTGTATCCATTTCTGGGCCCCTCAGTTTAGGAAGGACATTGAGACACTTGAACGTGTCCAGAGAAGGGCAACAAGGCTGGTGAGAGGCCTTGAGCACAAGCCCTGTGAGGAGAGGCTGAGGGAGCTGGGATTGTTTAGCCTGGAGAAGAGGAGGCTCAGGGGTGACCTCATTGCTCTCTACAACTACCTGAAGGGTGGTTGTAGCCAGGAAGGGGTTGGTCTCTTCTCCCTAGCCACCAGCACCAGAACAAGAGGACACAGTCTCAAGCTGTGCCAGGGGAAGTTTAGGCTCGAGGTGAGGAGAAAGTTCTTCACAAAGAGAGTCATTCGTCATTGGAATGGGCTGCCCAGGGAGGTGGTGGAGTCACCATCCCTGGAGGTGTCCAAGAGAGGATTGGATGTGGCACTTGGTGCCATGGTTTAGTCATGAGGTCTGTGGTGACAGGTTGGACTCGATGATCTTCGAGGTCTCTTCCAACCTGAGTGATACTGTGAAATGGGTAAGTTTTACTTGTTGAAACAGCACCCTTACCTGCTCTTTGAACTCCTGCTCTTTCAGTTTGGAATTATTGACTAGTGTTGTCTTCTGTGCAAGCTGTGCCTGAAAGAACAGCCACATATGGAAATCATCAAGAAACTGCTCGATACACCACAGATTATCTTTCCAATAAAAGTCTTCTTTTAACACAAACTTAAGCAGTATTTCTACTTTCAAAGTGCTGTGAAATAGAATTTAGAGACTAAAGTCAGTAGAAACAGAATTTGAGAGTAAAATCAGTAAGACATACCTGAAGTTCTGTTATTGTGACCTGGAATGGAGGGGAAAAAAAAAAAACCAAACATTAGAACACATAGAAAACTGTTAAATATACCATGGACTGGACATAGGTTAAAAAAAGAAAGAGGAAAAGTCAATCACTGATAGTGTGTTAATTGAAGATGGGAAAAATTGAAATTACCACATCACTACCTCCAGACTGCAGAACAGAGCGTAGCAAAGAGGGAGAATCCAAACATGAAACACTGATACAACAAAAACTAGAAGCCCACTTATTCACAGCACTCTAAATATCTGAGCTTTGACTGCACCAGAAGATGTACCAGGAGCTATCTGCATGTTCAAGAGCATCATCACACACACACAAAAACAAACACATAAAAAAAAATATTGCCCACACTGAAAATGATCCAATTTCATTTTCTTTCCTTATAAAGAGCTTCCAGTAAAATCAATGTAAAACACATGTAGAGGGAAAAAATTTCCACCTTATAATCAAAACACACCTGGACTTTTTAACATACCATTAAAAGAGGTAGTGTCAAATACTGCAGATTCTGAAGAGGTTCACTTTTGTAGAAGTGAACATCTAAAAGAAAAGAAACTGCATAGGAAAGCAAAGACCAGATATAAAATTAAAATCCAGTTAAAAGTAAACTACAGATTTTTATGAAGACTAAGCATTTCACACCTAAACATACAAAAACAAATGGCAATGCCAGCAGCTCACTTTTTCACTGTTCCAACTTTCCTCTTCTGCTATCCTCTGTTTGTATTCCTTCTGCAAGTCTTCTAGCTGTGCTTGCAGCTCCTGAACTTTTGCTGTCATCTCTTCCTCACGAGCCTTCAAAATGCAGGGGAAAAAAATTATTTATACAATTAATCATCAAACCACTCAAAACCTTAACTACAGTGGAGAGAGAGAAAACAAGAGAAGAGTTCTGCTACAAACAGGAAAGAATATACTTGAAATTCAGTAGAAAGATGAGTTACACTACAGGAGTACAGAAAAACATGTAAGACATGGTCTAGTCAGTGTGGTGGTGCTAGGTCACAGGCTGGACTTGATGACCTCAGGTCTATTCCAGTCTCAATACCTCCGTGAAAAGAGCAAGAAATAAACACAGGAACTTAAAATTTTGCAGCCCTCAACTATGAAGATTGCATAGTTAGGATTGCAGGTTGTTTGAAAACTAAAAAACAATACAACAACTGAAAAAAAAAAAAAGAAACAAAAAGAGAGAGATCTGTTTCTACTTCACACCAAATCAGCATTTGAAAATAATCCAGCAAGTGTATTACTGGGGAGGCTGTGCTTGCTTATATGACCCTCTGACCCTTATGAAAGGGACATCTGATAATCCAGGGTTACTTCCTATAGTCTGGAAGTCACAAGGACTTGAGATTTCTTTAGTCCCTCACTCTCACAAAGATGTTCCTAAAGCAGTTAAAAACACATTTTCAGACACAATGACTTCCTAGATATTTTTTATTTATTTTTAAATTGTGTCCCTTCCAGTCTTTTTGTGAGATACCATGCTTGGGAGTTGAGAAAACGGCACTCCAGACTGTGTGCCTACACTGATAATCATGCAGGGCAGAGAGCTGTCCACTCTGCTATGCAGTAGTGCTTCAGATCAAATGGGCAAAATTAATCATCAAGAACAGAACTGCTGATCAAAACTGTGTTCTATTCAAGATTTAAGGAGTATAAACTAAAATGGTACAGAACATTCACTGGAAAAGTATGCACAGAACTCAAAAGCTGATCCAGGCTTAATAGATACAAGGCGTGCCATAACTAGGAAAATTATTTCCCAGTAAAACCACCTTGTAATGTGTTCCTTCTGCCCTAGTTAAGAATAAAACACCTTCCCAATGCAGCCCCTCAAACCAAAAATCTCTACCAAAGAAACCCAAAGCGACCTCCTCTAAAAATAAATTGACCAATGGGAAGTCACAGGACCCAAGCAAATTTTACAGCCCAGAAGCTTTAAGAATATCCATCTTCACTAAGACCTTTGCTCAAACAGCAGGGCCTCCAAAACAGTGTTTTGTTTTATTAATTCACATGATTTTTCTATAGCCTCAAAAATATATCAACAGTATTTTCTGGGATTTTTTTATTACATATATACTCCCCTAGTTAAAAACTGGCACATTCAGCTGCTTTTATTTTCCCTCATTTGGGGTTTTTGTTAGTTTTCTTTGTTTGGGGGTGGAGTGGTGATTATTTTGGGTTTTGGAATTGTGGGTTTTTTTGTATTTTGTTGTTGTTATTTTTTCTTTACATAAAGAATCTTACTATTTCTAGACTAATGGAATAAACTAATAAAATTGCATGCACATCATTCAGCGAGATTCGGACAGGCTGGAGAGCTGGGCAAAGAGGCACCTAATGAGGCTCAACAAGGGTAAGTGCACCTGGGAAGGAATAACAAACTGCACCAAAACAGGTTAGGAGATGATCTGCTGGAGAGCAGCCCCATGAAGAAGGACCAGAAAGTCTTGGTGGACAACAAGTTATCCCTGGGACAGCAATGTGCCCTTGTGGCCAAGGCGGCAAATGGTATCCTGAGGTGCATTAAGAGGAGTGTGTCCAGCAGATTGAGGGAGGCCCTCCTCTTCCTCTACTCTGCCCTGGTAAGGCCCCCCCTGGAGTTCTGGGCTCTCCAGTTCAAGAGGGACAGGGATCTACTTGAGGGAGTCCAACAGAGGGCTACAAGGATGATTAAGGGACTGGAGCACTGCCTTATGAGGAAAGGCTGAGGGACCTGGAGCTGTTCAGTCTGGAGAGGAGAAGACTAAGAGGGGATTTAATAAATGTATATAACTATCTGAGAGCTGGGTGTCAGGAAGGGACAGCCTCTTCTCACTTGCACCTTGCGATAGGACAAGGGGCAATGAATACAAACTGCAGCACAAGAAGTTCCACCTCAACATGAGGAAGAACTTCTTTACTGTAAGGGTCACAGAGCACTGGCACAGACTCCTCAGAGAGATTGTGGAGTTGCCTTGACTGGAGACTTACACACCCATCTGGATGCATTCCTGTGCAACCTATGCCAGATTCTATGGCCCTGCTCTAACAGGGGAGTTTGGACTTGAGGATCTCCAAAGGTCCCTTCCAACTCCTAACATCCTGTGATGCTGTGATCCTGGGATCATTCTTAGTCATGGGAGGCAGCTGAAAGGCAGAATAGAATTTCAAATGACTCTTCTGTAAAAGGGACCTACCTGTGAGCCATTATTTTTTATAAGCCCCTGAACAGAGACTGTAATTTAAAATTTGCAATAATTAGAGATCACACAGGCTCTCACCATGCTCCAGACTCTGTATTTAAAATAAGAACTTATTGCTCCATACAGCATCTGGCATGCTCTGAAAATAAACTGCATGCTACTTGGATTTAATTACAGTTCTAGACTAAGACTTCAATAAAATTTTAATTTCCCAAATCTTAACCACGAGATCTATCCTGTATTCACATGGGTGGAATTATGACAAATGAAAGAATGCACACCTGAACTTAGATTTTTTTTTTTAGCTCATAAATAGGCTTAAAATAAGTTAGCTAGAGCACAAGATTCAATTGTTCTCTAATTATATACATCAGTTAAAAAAAAAATACTTAGGCCTCAAATTACAGGCTATGCTGATTTATGAGCCCTCTAATTAGGGAGACTTTCATGAAATCTTCCATGCTAAAAGTTTTTATGAAAGATAAGAAAACATCAGATAAAGCAAGAGAAGTACCAGGAGAGCACTTGACAAATAAATCATACCAATTTTAGGAGACTGAATGATTCTTGCTTGTTTTTAAGGATAAACACTCAAATCAAGGCAGACTGATTTTTAGCATCATTAACCATGTTTAAAATGCAACTGAACTATAAAGTTATATGAGCAAAATTCATTTGTGCAATTAGTATTATTTTTGTTTCATCTTCTTACCATTTCTGACAGACAAACCCCTCTGCAAAAATGCCTCGATGAGAAATTTCTCAAACCTGTCATGAGCCAAGACAGCTACAACTGGGGCAATAACTGGCAACACTTTAAACTAAACTGATAGAACCTGTAACATCTGCTGATGCATATATTCATATTTGTCAGAGTTCTCAGTGAGTATAACACACACTCAATTCAACATAAATATTTCTTCACTTTTCAGATGCTTGCAACACTTTCTCAGGGAAAAAAGGTAACAAATTCTGTAAACTTATTTTTTCTTCCCTGAAACAACAAACCTCAAAACGTTTACACGTAAACCATCACCTACAGAAGAAACATGTATTCTGAAATTCAAAATATCAAATTATAGCTTAGTGTAGTTTCAGGCAATTGTCATTGCCATCATTAATGAGATGCAGAAAGTGTTCATGTCCTCCAGTTGCATAATTAGCCTAAACCTTCAAGATCATACATTGCATACAGTATGCCCATTTCTGACACTTGTACTGACTGAATGTATCAGAAGACAGGACTTCAAATCACAGACCTATTAGGCCCTCTAAACTACAGACCTGAACGGCAACAGACTGCACATTCAGGTAAGAGAAATATAAAACCTCCAGAAATGTAGACTATAAACCTATGGTAATAAATAAATAAATAGAAGTCTCAATGGCTTCTATTATGCACTATTTTTTTTCTAAATTAGGAAGCAAAAGACTACATTTCACACCTTCCCATCTCCAATTTGCTACAAGTCAAAAAACCCAAGTGGAACACACCAACCTGCCTCCAAGACTGCAGATTTTAGTATGAAACAGTCATGCCCAGTACACAGCTCCTTGGGCTGGTAAAGGAGCATAAGCAAACAGAAGACCACTTAGATTTATTCCTACTGGATCTATTCAAGGGACACTTGATGACGCTACCTTACTTGTGCAAAGAGCACTAAAGTTACCAAAATTAAAGCCTACATCCCAGCATGATGTCTAGAATTGAAAACCATACTATCTTTTGCTGCCATTTGTGCAACCATGCATTTACACTGCCCAGAGAGTTTGAGGATTCTCCTTCTCCGGAGACTTTCAAAACACAACCTGATCTAGGCAAACCTGCTTTACCTGGGAGGTTGGGCTAGCTGATCTCCAGAGGTCCCTTCTGCCCCTTACCATTCTATGATTCTTGATAAAAAGAAGTTATTTTGAAATGTATATAGGGACATCACTTTTCAGGAAAATACCTCAAGGATTTCTTCATATTTTTTCACAGTTCTTTTTAGATCATCATCTTTTTCAGCAATTTTTTTATGCAACTGCGTTGTCTCTATGTGATGATTTTCTATCAGTTCAGTTTCTACCTCCTGGGCTTTACCTAGAAAAAAAAGATAGATAGGCAGTATTTTATAAAAGCACATTAATATTGTTAAATTATGTCACAACAGTATTTTAAAAAGCTCAAAGACAACTGTGAAAGGCATCTATAAAGAAAACTTGTCATGAAAATTGATTTTTCGCACTGTCAGTGTTAATTATGTCACTTGATCCTGATGTTTGTTGTTTGCTGATTACTTCAGTATCTGAAATGAGTTGTTGTTTTTTTCTACTTGATGCTGGAACTTTAATCTAGAAGTGAAGATCACAACCAATTATTTATCAACTAGCTCTATTTCCTATTCTGAAACATCATTACATATCCCTCACTTGTAGGGCTACATCCAGTAATTGTGGAGTTAAAACAAACATACCTTCTGCTCACTTATTCAACCTCCAGCTTACACTATGGTGGCAAATGATAGACACAGAAGCTGAAATATGTTGTTCTCTAGTTATAACTCTATGGCACAGCAATCAGCCATCATATTTAGTTCGTATCTGATAGTGATTACAGAAAATGAAGTCTGTGAGACAAGGCTAAGAAAATGTCATCCTTATTCCCAGATGGATCCAAGTTTCTGCAAAAGGCACCACACTTCAGTGTTGTACAGTTGACAATGGAGTGTTAAAGGTTTCAATTGCTGAAGCCTAAGTTGTAATACAAGAAAGACTTAGCAATGTGCTTTCACCTCTCTTTCTGTTGGTACCTATGGTTATGTAGGGTAAGAGCTACATAAGCATTTTCCTGACTGTGCTGTAAGTAACATTTATGTTATTTCCTGAGCAAGAGATTTTCTTCTCCTGAGTTCCCTAGCCAATCATAAACCACATGGTCTTTATCAGAACTCTCAGGTAAAACCCCTTCCCCAAAAGATCTGAAGATTTCTTTTTTTTTCTGGCTATTTTGCTGATTACAGTTAGAACAGTATTTCACTTACTGATTGTCTCTTTCACTGCCGTTTCCAATTCTCTTTCTTTTTGAGCCAGCTGAGTATTGAACTCTCTCATTAACTGTTTTAAGGTGGAGCTGTGCTTTAACTCAATGTCTTCTTGTTCACATCTGTTAACAAAATGTCAAAAAAATGCAGTGGTAATAAAAAAGTTACAAGAGAATGTGAGAACAGTTTAGCAAGGTAGGAGATCTAGGAGTTTCTCCAGAACTATTTTAGAATGGGATGGTTTTCAAGTGTATGAATTCTATGGAATTGAGGGCAGTTTCTTGCTCCTCTCCAACTGAATTCACCTGGACATTGTAGGTGTTTCATTTAAAAAACAACCCAGAACTGAACCTTTCCGAAACACAGGGAGTTTTTACTGAGGAAGACGAATTAAGGAATGGTTTTGCTGAGCAAGTAAGGAATGTGCTGTGTAAAAGCAGAATTTTTAGGGAATTCCTTGCTTGAAAAACCATTAGAGTGCTGAACACATTTTTGTGTAGTACCTATCAACAACTCTTGATACCATTTGAACATGAAGCCTTCAGTACCAAATTTAATAAGATCTTTGGTTCCTGTTTGAGGAACCAGAAGTAAATTTAAGATCTGGCAATGCCGAAAGTGACCACTGCTAAAGTAAATAAAAAGCGGTATTATTTTGCCAAAAGACAAACCACTGTCACAACTGATGACTCAAAGAGTGTTTTATGAAATGCTGCTTCAAGTAGTTTTCTTTGCTGTTTCTCTAGTCAAAAAAATGACATAAAAATACCAGTCATTATTTTACTGTTACAAAAGTATAAAAGTACCTTATACAAGTATTCTTGAGGTTAGTGGTTAAAGATAAAGCAAAAAAAAAATGGCAACAAGACCAGGAACAAAGAATTTACCTGATTTTCTGCTCCATTTCTTCTAAGGACTCCTTCTTTACTATGTCAAGCTCCTGTTGATGTTCTTTCCGCAGAGCACGCATGTCCTTCTGAAGATTATTCACTTCTTTGCGTAGTTTCTGTTTCTCCTTTTCAGTCTCTTCCAATTTACGCTGCAGGTCCTTCTGCTGGTTCTGCATATCACCTAGCAACTTCTGCAGCTCTAAATCAGACTTAGCTTTTTCTTCAGCGTTTCCCTCAAAAGCTTTCAGGCTGCCATTTCTTTCATCCAACTGCTGCTGCAAACTTGTTAGTTTTTCTTCATACCTGAAAGTCATATCTTCCATCTCAACCTTATGTGCTTCATTTTCCTTCATTAGACTATTTTCCAACTCTTTTATCTTCTGTTCTAAAGTGTGACTGACTGCCTCCTTTTCCTGCAATTTTTTCTGAAAATCTACAATTACATTCTCCATATCACAATGCTTTTGCTCTTTACCTTCTAACTCTTCCCTACTGTTTGTTAAATCACCACCACAATGTGCATGCTCATCTGCTAACAAGGAGTATTTTTTGGTTTGCTCAAGTTCTTTCCTGAGACTTTCAGTTCTACTCTGCTCCTCCAGATGGCTCTTCTCCACACACTGTAGTTTTTTAAGGAGTTCTTCCTGTTTATTCTGCAGTTGGAGACAACAGTCATTACTCTCTTGTTGTTCCTTTTCATACTTCTGCAGTAATTCATCTCTCTCAGTTAAGCCCTTCTGTAGCACATGCATTTTCTCTTCATATGACTGTTGGACACTCTCGAGCATACTTTTCTTTTCTTGTTCTAGAGCAGCTTTTACACTTTCTACTTTTTGCAGCATTTCTTTCTCCAGTTCTGCAGGATCTCTTGTTAACTTAATTTTTTCTTCTAAGGCCCCAATTCTGGCCTCTTTCTCCTGCACTTTTTGTTCCAAGTCTCTTAACTGATTTTCTTTATCCTGCTTAAATTGTTGTTCCTTTTCTTCCATCTGGGATATCAATTGTTTTTTAATAGAAGCAATTTTTTGCTCTGCCTTCTTTTTCAGGTCTGCCAGCTTAGTAGTGTTCTCTGCATTCAGTCTATCTTCTAATTCTTTAATTTCTTCCTCTTTCCTTTTAAGCATCTCTGACTTCATTTGATCAAATTCCTTCTCCTTTGCATCAAATTCCACTTTCAGTGAACCTATTTGCTTCTCAAGACTAGCCACTTTCTCTTCAGCCTCCTTAAATCTATTGTCCTTTTCAAAAGCCACCTTCTCTGCCTGCTGAAGTTGACGAGCTATTTCTTTTTGCTCTGTGTCCTTCTGTTCATTGTACTTTTTAAGTTCTTCCATCAAGGAAACATTTTCTGAAGTTTTCTCAGCAATATTTTCTTCCAGTTCAACAATTCTTGCTGCTTGGTTTTTTAACTGTGCAGTTAACTCACTTTCTTGCTTTTCCTTCTGGTTCTGCTTCTGCTCCAGTTCACTTTTTAAACTATCAAGATTCTTGCTTTGTTTAGCCAGCTGCTCCTTCAGATTATTTAACTCATCATCTTTTTGATTGGCTTCAATATTGCTTAATTCAAGTTTGCTCTGCAAATCTTTGATAGTATCATGATTTTGTGTAAACTTGGTTTGTGCTTTTGTCTTCCACTCTGACAGTTTGGCCGTGCAACGATCTGCCTGCTCAAGAGCTGATGCTTTTTCTTGACTCAGTGTCTCAACTCTGGATGACAACTCCTGAACCTGGTTTAACAACTGCAACCGCTCCTCTTGATGTTGCTTGCTTAACAGAGACACAGCTGCTTCCTTCTCTGTTAAACTTACCGTGCCTTCAAGTCTAACATTAAGTTCATGAACTGTTTTGTTGAGAGCAGAGATCTCAGATTCTTTTTCCTGGAGTTCCTCCCTCATCGAGGTGACAGCATTGATATTTTCAGACAACTCTTTCTTCAGCTGTGTTATGCAACTTTCCTTTTCTGATGCTGCTTGCTGCTGATGTCCTCCTTCTTTCTGCAGTTGTTCTTTTTCTGTTAGAAGTCCTTCAATGTCAGTTCTCATGGACATAATTAAATCATCCTTCTCTTGCAGCTGTTGCACTGACTTCTGCAAAGAAGCACTTGCAGCGGAATGGTGCTCTGTTACTTCTCTAAGCTGAGCTTCTAGCTCAGGAATCTTACTCATTTTAATTAATATTGCTTCTTTAACTTTTGCAGTTCGCTGCTCGCAATCTGTTATTTTGCATGTTACTAGGCCAAGTTTTTCATTGCATTTTTCAATTAATTCATCACTTTTTGTTTGCAATAAAGCTTCAGCATTCCTACTGTAATTATCTAACTGGGCTGCAAGTGCTCCCAACTGCCTTTTAAACTCGTTTTCTTTTAGTTGAATTGCCTCTATTTTTTTCTCATAATTCTCGTGATCTTTATACTGAGAAGACTGCACAGTTTGGAGTTTCTCTTCAAGTGTTTTCAGTGTACCAGCCAACTCAGTAATTTTGGCTTTGTCTTTTTCTTCAACTGCTTTCTGTTTACTGAGCTGCTCCTGAAGTTCAGTCTGCTCTTTCAGGGACTGATTAAGATCACTTTCCATTTTTTTCAACTGTGTTTTCATGTTACTTTCCCTATCTGAAAAAGAATTCACCTTAGCCACTGACTGCTTTAGTTCCTCTTGCAGTTCCTTCAGCAACTCATCCTTTTTGCTTGTTCTTCCTTCAGTCGGGTTATTTCGCTTCTGGAGCCCTCCTTCTCAGCACTGAAGGTGGCAAGCTGCTGTTTAAGGTCTCCAACTTCCTGCTCTTTCTCTTGCAATTCCATTTCATGTTTTTCCTGGAGTTCTTCAATCTGCTGATGGAGTTTCTTCTCCCAACTCTGGGTAATTTCTTCCAGTTCCCTTCTATGAGCTTCAGCAAGACTCTCTAGTTGCTCCTTCTGATTAGATTCCAGTTTTGACACAGCACCATTGATTCCAGCTGAACTGGCATGTGCCATTTCCAACATTCTAGCATTGAATTCACTCTCTTTCTGACTGAACTCCAGTTGCTTGTTTTCAAGCTCTTTTTTTAGTTTAGCTTCCTGTTCAGCAAGTTTCTTTTTGAAACTTTCCTGCATATCTTTTGATTTCTGTTTCATTTTCTCCATTTTGTTCTCCTGACGTTTCAGTTTACTATCATATTCTCCCTGTAAAGTATTAATTCTCTCCTCTGCAGCTAACAGTTTCTGATTAAGCTCTTCCACTTGCTTGTTCTGTAACTTCTTCATGCGTTCAATTTCATTTTCCTTTTCAGTTAGACTTCTCTTTGTCTCATCGGCCTCTCTTTTTAGATCCTTCAGTTGACATTCATGTTGTTGTGTTAAAGAAGTTACTTTTTGTGTATTTTCATTTTTTTGATCTTGCAAATGCTGCTTAAGATCATGTACCTGAGAGACGGATGCCTCCAAATCATTCTTGACTTCATTCAGCTGGCATTCAGTTCTTTCTAGTTGCTCACTAAGCTGTGATTTTTCACCTTCAAGATCTGTTACCTTATGCTGCAGCTTTGCTAATTCCTCTTCATAAATCTTTGCCTGCTCATTAGAAGTACTGCTATGAGACTGTGAAAGCTCCTCCAGCTTTGCAGACACTTGGACAAGTTCAGCTTCAGATCTTTCTGTAGATTCCTTTAGTTTCTGTTCATGTGCTTTTAGCTCCTCCAGTTGTCTGTCTTTGTCCTCCAACAATTGCTTGAGTTTGTTGAGTTCCTCTCTGAGTACCTTCTCAACACCCTGAATAGACATTTCATGCTCTTTCAGCATCATTTCAATCTTTTCATTGTGTTGTTTCCTTTCTTCTTCCAACTTCCCTTCCAATTCTTGCTTTGCTTCACACACTTTACTATGCAATTCTGAGAGCTCTTGTTCTAAATCATGACGTATTTTTAGTGCTTCTGACAGCTCAGCAGACAGAGCTTCTAATTCGGTTTGTTTCACATCGAGTTTTTCTAATGTTTTTTCATTCATCTCTTCTATGTGTGCACGGAAAGCTGTTTCTTTCTCTTTCAAAATCGTATCTATCTCTTGTTCTTGTTTCTCTTTCATTTTTTCTATCTCCATTACTTGTTGTTGCTTTAAGATTTCAAGTTTTTCTGTCCAAAGCTCTTCCTGCTGCTGTTTCAGGTTCTCCAACTCTTTCTTGTGTTTTTCAACCATGTCATTGATTTCCTTATTGTGCCGCTTTTTTTCTGACTCCATCAGAGTACTCAATTCCTCCGACTGCTTTCTGTCATCTTGCGAATACTTTGTCAGAGAGCTTTCCAGTTCAAGAATTCTCTATTAGAAAATACAGTTTTAAAAGAATATTAATATTCAAAAGATAACAAGCTGATTAAGTATTTCTTAAATCTCACCAGGTTCATATAACTATATGCCACTTACTCCATTATTTTTAGAGAATAGCAACTTATTAAGGCTTTTATTCAGCTAGCTTGCTCTTATCTCGGCTTCCACCAAAATTTTACATCTCACTGCAGTGAAAAAAAAGACACAAAAAAACTTGGAAAGAATTTAAGTGATTCAAATGAAATAATTAACATGATATTTATGAGAGATATGTTCACATTTTCTTATGAAGCTAAAATACCAATACATAGGATGAAAGATACTGAGAGTCCACAAAACTACTATGGAGCTTTGCACACATCCACTGACCTATCTTAATTCCACTTCTCATAGAAATGCTGCTGTAAAGTTAAAATACTTCTATAGGCAAAACTTCCAAACTAATATTTGGGAGTGCTAGAATAACGTATGAACTTGCATTAGCAGATAATACATTACCCATTACCTAAAGTAAAAAACACTTCAAGATGTAAGCACATATTATGTTTATTTGGCTACAAATTCATACCCCACTCCATGATACCAAGTATATGTATTTCGACCTTTTACCATCCAAAACTAGAAGCTGCAGCATATCACAGCAAGGCATTAAATTTCTGTAACTACAAGAAGCATTGTGAGATTAAAACCACCCAACCACTGTAAATCCACTGTATTTGTAAACCTTTCATAGGTAAATACATACTGAAGGCAATGGTAAACATTTACCCTATTGGAATATTTACTCACAGTTCTGAAAGTTTCTACTTCTTCCTGCATCTTCTCAACTTTCTTGTCACACTCTGACTGTATTGCTTTCTTCTGCAGCTCTAATTCTTCTAAGGCTAGGGATTCTTGCTGCTCTTTTTCTTGAAGGGTTTTTAAACACTCACTCTGATTTTTTTCCTGCATCAAAAATTAAGATTAAACCCAACTATAAATACAGTTATCATACTTTCAAAGAGAATACAATGGGATATTTACAAACCCATTATTAGGAGTTATACACTGTCAGCCTGCATTTTCTCTACACACACAGTCTGTATTTCACTTGTGAAAACAAAATTGTTCTAAACCACTTCTATTTTCTTCAGAACCACTAGTCATCTACTTCTCTTTGTATGAAACAGAGAATATACCCCAGCCTTTCATCTTGGTTGGTTTACCACAAATAACTGAGAGAAATAATGGTATGTCCTCACTTGATTCCACTGCTAATGGGGAATTGTGTGAAATCCCTACACATTTTAGGGATACTTACAAGAGCTGCCCTCAGCTTCTCCTGGAATTCCTTTTCTTGGGCCTGCAATTTCTCCTTGAGCTCCAGATCTTTTGTAGCCATTTCTTTTTTATGGAGTTTTTCTAGCTCAGCCACACGCTCCTCTGAAGATTTCTGTGAAACAAAGTCAGGAAAAAAAAATAAATTTCAAAATACTAAATAACAAAACTTTTAGTATTATTTCTTAACAAGAAAAGCAGCACAACAAAGAGAGGAAAGCAGAACATCTCTTTATTTCCTCTAAATAACTAACTTAATGTTAAGGACTGATGGTTCTTATTTTCAAGCTTGAAGCTATCCATCTTCCTTCTCAAGTCTTCCACAGCCCTGCCAATAGAAAATTCACATTTTCCAAAAACTCTTCTACCAAGGTGAGCTTAAGTGATTTCCATTTCAGTTCAGATGTGATAATAAATTGCAAGAGGAACTTCTGTCTGTAGCTTTCCCTGTAATCTTATTTCATGAGCCACAAAGTCAAGTGGTGACAGCCATCTACAACCTAGGTACGAGTTTTATTTCAGAATAATGTAATTTAAGTTTCTCATCCTCCTAAAGCATCAGTGCATTCTTCCAGAAAAACTAGCAATATGAGCAAATGTCAGCATCAGAACTGCAATATAAAGGCATGCAAATTCACAGCTTTGAAAGGCACATGAATTAATCCTGCAATTCCTTCTTAAATAAGGCAAATGAAGCAAATTTCAGCAATTCTTAACTAGCAAACAGTTTGGCAACAAGTTCTTAAACATTTACACACACTAGCCTAGGATAATCATTAGAAGTATTTAGCATTAAACCCCAAAATCCTGTGGAGATGTGGGAGTTGACTGTAATTAATTTCTTCTTGGCTTCCTTTAAAGTCTCAAGTAAACTTCTAGTAAATAATTTTCTTAATTATTGTGAAACAGAGCAGTATTGCTCATTTTTACATACCTCCAATGTACTGGTTTTAAACTGTTAGAGAAAATATATATATATATATATGTATGGAGGCTTCTTAAGTAAATCTTAAAAATTTTAAAGTAAATTAGTTTTCTATAGATACTGGAAAATAGCAAAAACTTGATAACAAAGTTATGGTATACAAATGTATTTTACACCTATAGTTCTGTTATTAGATTAAAAGCCAACAACACAGGATGAGTTTCAGCTTTTACCTTCATAATCTCAACCACCTCCTGTTTCACTCTGGTTAACTCCCGTTGAAGGTTTACCCTCTCTTCCTCACTTGCCTTTTCTACTGCCTTGATTTTTTCATCCATTTCTACCTGCAGTTTTTTCCGGGCTTCCTCTGTCTTTTGGGCCATGCTCAGAGCTCTCTCAAGCTCTTCAAAAGCTGTAAAGAAAAGAAAAGTATATGACAGTCATGAAATATCTATGTCCCTTGATACAAGAACAGAATTCTCAGTAACTGTAAATTAAACAAGTAACAGAGGAATGAACTTAGAAATCCATGAAGAATTCACATGGGTTTATTATCTAGAAAAGAAAAAGAGCTGACAAATAGCTGGGAATGTCTTTCAACACATCCTTTAGCTTCCATTTTTCCCCCCTGAAATCTCTCTAAAATACATCAACCACATAAAAGAACTATGGCTCCTCTTCTGGCCATATGTGCTGAACAACTTTTAAGAAAACAAAATAAAAATCTGCATGAAGAAATGCTTGTGTCTTCTGAAGACTGTCCTTTGCTTCTGAACTTCACAAATAAAATCCAAGAAAAAAAATACTAAGATCTGCTCCTAGAAAACTTGAACATCTGTAAGATGTTGCAAAAGAACATTCAGGTGGCAGTGAAGAAACGTATTTACATTTGCACAAGATGCAAGAACATTTCAAATGAGAAGCAATGATGCCACAGCTTTTTCCCTGAGGAGAAGCATTCTAAGATTATTCACAGATGACTATTAAATTAAAAAAAAACAACAACAACAAAAAAATCCTGTGTTGTGAGTTGTTTTAATTATTGTTATTGTTGTTGTTGTTATTATTATTCCATACCAGCATCTGAGTTCCTCACTGAAACTGATGGCAGAATCTATAAAAAAATTACACAACATTAGAATTTGATCACTGGTCCTGAGCATATCATGAATGTGGAAAACCCCTGCTGTAAATCAAAGGAATATTCAGTCTCAGAATAGTCTATTATACTGTGATTTTATTATTTTTTTTGCACAAAAGGACTTTGGGAAAAACATCTGTGTAAAACTCTAAACCACAGTGTCAATTTCACAACCATAATTTATTTGAGCATAAAACCTCTGGAATTAAATTATTCTATTATATCCTGGACTGCTTGAAAACTACACTGGGAGCAGACAAAACAAAATTACTTTTAACATGTTACTTAGTATGCTAAGATTTCTTCCACTTAGTTCTGTTCCAAGAAGAAAATCACAACGAATGCATCCAGCTCTTGTTGCCTTGATTCACCATTATTTTGTAGGCATTGACAGCAATTCTCATAATACTTGGGGTTTTTTGAAGCTATCTTTAACAGCATTCGGCCATGTGTTTGATGAGTGAGTAATTTCCATTGCACATCTTCTGATAGCATTCAAACTCAAGCTTTTAATCACAATCTGTATTTTTGAGGCTATGATGCAAATACGTTTCCAAACGCCTTAATTCCGAAAACCTGCATTCACCCCAATTCTGACCATTTCCACAATACTCTTGATTCCTGAAGAAGCCTGTCCTTGACTACTGAAAGCACCAACTGCATTTTAGCACCAAACAGGGTTGTTATTGACATTGGCAATATCAAAACGTATCACTGTATCCACTTTTTCACTCCTTGTTCTACTTAAACAATAAATACTTAAACTCATTACAAGAAAGTAGGAGCACTATTAATTATTTCAAAGAGCAAAGCAGTCTAAAACATAATGCAAGCATGCAGGAGGCTTATAGCTCCTTTCTTTCCAAGCACAGTTCTTCACAGTCCCCATCAAGGAGTTTGCCATCTGAGATCTGCAGAACTCTATTCCTCCCCTCTTGCCACCCTGGGTACAACTGGGTTATGAACACAGCCTGCATAAAGTCATTTGGAGAATGGCACCAACCTCCCTGATGCTCCTCTCAGCTCTAACAAAAGCACATACAGCCAGCAAAATTGGCCAAGTACTTCAGTATCTCAGCATCATAAATTGCTTTTGGGGAAAAACAAACAAGCAAAAAACCCAACAAAACAAGCCTATACACCCTCACAAAGTATACCTTGAATATAAAGCCTGCAAGTAAAAGATTAAGTTATTTCACTTTTCCAGGCATGTTTTCTGACTCTTGCTCTAAGCCACACATTTCTATTTGAGAAACCTGTTACTTCTGTTAAAGGAAAGAGAATGCATTTGCTGCAGCCCACAAATTCACTGAAAAGAAGATCTAGGTTCACACTAGGATTGACTATTGATAGGTAAGAGCTGAGCAACATGCGGTGTGACAGCTGCATCACCGGATCTGCAAGCAGGATGCTAATACAAAGCTGATGGATAAAATGCCAAGAGGCATGAAAGCACAAAGAAGCAACACTTCACAGAAACTCTTAGCTCTCTAAAAGGTAAATTCTATGCATCTCAGGCACTTCTAGCACTTGAAGCAAAACGAAATGTTTTAATTAAAAAAAAATAAATCACAGAATGACAGGGATTGGAAAGGACGTCTGCAGATTTTTCAGTCCAATACCCCTGACAGAGCAGGTTCACTTACAGAAGATTGCACATTCAAAGTAGTCAGCTCTAGTGTGGCATGACACAGCTGAGTTTCAGAGCAGCAGAGGGCTAAACTATCACTCAGTAGACATAACATGGTCTGAATTATTGTTATTATTTTTAATCTGTGGGAGATTTTACTTCTACTGTGGATAAAAGCCTTATGTAAAGTCCACTTTTTTATCCAAATACATCTATTCTCAATGTAGAGAGTAAAGGCACTGCCTGTGCTCTACCCCAACCAGCAGAGCTACTGCTCAGCAGAGGTCTTTTTACCAAGACACTGGTCAAGGGAAGTCTGCAAAAGCACAGTGGCAAATCAAAGTGTGCAAAATCTCAATGGTACGACCAAGCCAAGTAATCCAGAAATTTGTCTGATCAATGTTTAAGAAGTGCAAGGCTACAAAACTGATTTTTATAAAACATGTTAGAGAGCTGACTGCTTTACTCATAGAATGGATTGGGTTTGAAGAGACCTAAAGGTCCAAACTCTCCGCAGTGAGCTGGTACATCTTCATACTACACCAGTTTACTCAGAGTCCTGTCCAATCTGGCCTCCAGTGTTTCCAGGGGTGGCAAATCTACCACCTGTCTGGGCAACCTCTATCAGTGTTTCACCATGTTCAGTGTAAAAATCTTTCTTCCTTGTATTTAGCCTAAACCTCTTCTCTTTTAGTTTACAGTCATCAGCCCCTGTTCTGTCACAACAGGCCCTGCATCTTTCTCATAGACCCCGCTTTTACACGTGCTCCAAAGCAGCAGTCTGAGTTTCCTTCTCCTTGCCTCTTCTACCCAGTATAACACCAGTCCATGCTGTGAGGAGTTCTTCCTTACTTTCCCAGTGCTGCAAACCTGGTATCTTCAACTGCAGTGCCATCTACTGCTGAAAATCATGAGGAAAGCACCGAATAGGATGGCAAAAGAGGGATTTACACGTTTTCTTGCTGAAGGCTGAAAGCAGGCATCTTGTCAAAAGCTTGAGAAACAAAGGTTTAATTAATTTCCTACAGCTGATTTGTGTATCTAAGCAGGATTTTAAATGCACACTCCAAGCTTTTTGTTTCTCTGTAGAAAGATGCAAAACGAACCTTAATCAAGCTTGTAAAAGAAATGTTGCCCACAGAGAATGGCAAAGTAAAGCAAAACCAATTTGCTTTGTAACAACTGTTTTCTGCTTACTGAACAGAATATAAATAAGTCAATAATTTGCATCCTGAGAAGTCAAGACTTATATTGATTAGTGTCAGGGAAATGAACTTCAGTTTTTACCAGCAAATTTACAAATACTAAACAGTTTTTCTGAATGAAAATTTCAACAATCAATGTACAATGCAAAGTATTAAAAAAAAAAAAAATCTGTTGTACTTACTTCAAGTAAAACTGCCTGAGAAGCACAGAATTTACATTTTAGACTCCAGTTCAAGCACCCAATGTGTGATGTAAGAAAAAAGAGCCCTTACCCCAGTCCTGTTCATACAAGGCTTGGGAAAGGCACCATGATTCACTTATTGGCATGTGTGGATGCACAAAAACAAGATGCTCTGTGAGATTTCAACATAACATACCTCTAACTACAACAAAAAATGAACTTCAACTGGGGAGACCAAGTATTACACAGCACAAACAAAATAAGCATACATATCTTTTCATGATTTCAGTACACAAAAATATATTAGTAAATCAAACACTGGAGCATTTCACTGAAGGCACTGAATTACAAAGAAAAAAGCCAGACACACAACACTAGGCAAGTTTGGAAAATGAAGTTGAAAAATAAACCACTTTTTAGCCTACAACATTCTAGTGTGAAAATCCCAAAATGTATGTGGTAGTTTCAGGCTGTGCCTTGAAAATTTTCCACAGATCTTGAACAGAAAGTGGTAGAATGTCAATAAATGAATGTAAAAAAGGAAAATAAGTTCTAAACTAACCCACTGGATAGACTACTAAGTTGGTTTAGACTAACTTTCTTTCTCTTTTTGGCTTCTTTGCTCTAGCAGATGCTAGCTCTGGCTTCTGCTTGGCTTGGCTGACCGTGGCTGTGTTCTTTGCTGTGGCTAAGTATCTAACCAACTTTCTGCTATTTCTCTCCTCTGCCGTGTACAGGGTTGGGGGGGAGGGAAGCAGGGAAGGGAAAGCTATTATTAGCCCCCTGGTTCTGGCCAAGGGGGTTCTTGTACTGTTTGTAAATTGTAAATACCTGCAGACATTGTAAATATTGTATATTTTGTACATATTCATTGCATTTCATTGTAGATTGTAGTTTTGCTTGTAAATATAGCTTCATTTGCTTCCAACTGAGCTGGTCTGGCAATTTAACGTCGGGGTAATTTTCAACCCACCACAACGTATTACGTATATATTCCACAAAGACAATTCTTCACTAAATCACAACACAGAAGTCGAGAATTTTAAAGCTATCTTGCATTAACTAGCCAAGAAAGAGAATGTTAAACATCTTGACCTCAAATACATGGAATTGCCAAATTCTTCAAACCGGTACAACTCAAAGGTTGTGACCCCGAAGTAATTTCAGGCTCTCTTGATATCAACGGTGGGTTTCTCAAATGACTGAACAATTTAGTTCAACTGTACTGAACTACATTTTGGAATGCATAAAGCCAAGGAAGTAATAGAAAAACCTGATAAAGGCCATCTTGTATTTCATTCGTATTAGAAGCAGTAATAATTGATTTTCTAAGGGTTCTAAGCATGCATATATAAGTATTAACAAAGGCCTAAAATCTCCCCCTAGGAAAGTGCAGCATACTTAACAGATTTTTCAGAAGTGAAATTACTTCTCACTACCATAGTTAAGTTTGCCAAGTTGCCAGGCATTCAGAGCATCAACTCTAACCCATTTTCAGCTTCTGGCAATGCAAACCTGAAGAAATTACTGCGTAAGCCAGACCATGTAGGCATTAGTTCATAATGAAGAGGTTTCTAATGCTTAAAACCCCACTGTGTTTCAAATAACTACAGCAATAACTTCCTACCTACAGAACTACTAAAAATCCTTCATTTTTTCTTTTTTAATTAATCATGAAGAAAATCTTCCTAGTCTCCAAGTACTGAATAAAATCTAACTGTAGCAGGACTGACTCACTTCTGAAATATGATTTTCCAGTGCTCAAGATGCATGCAACCTGAAAGGGTGGGAGAAAAGGACAGCTAATCAAGATGTTTCTTACTTTCAGAAAAAGGATGTTCAACCTGCTTTTCTGTATTACAGTAGAATTATCTACCCAAACTCATCTTTAAAAATTGAAAGTTCTGATCTAAATCTATATAGGTTTAAAATAAATCCCAATGAACTGTATTGTTTGAAATTCTTATCGCCTTTTAGAGAAAGAAAACATGTATAATATTCTATGTGAACTAACCACATCTGGGCCTCTGCCAGAACAGTGAAGAGTTAACATTACCTAATTTCTGTCAAAAGCAGGCTACAGTGTGTAACAGTTACATAACCAGGTTCCAAGCCTGAAGCAAAACAGTCACTGCTGATTCACTGAAGTCAGAAATACTTTCACTAACATTCCTGAAACAAAATTATAATGGTTGTAAGATATCTTCTTGTTTCTAAGTCTTCTCAAGCTCTTACACACTCACTCCCTACTATGTTTTCTACATAAAACACTGGTGACGTTATAATGATAATTCATAGTTAGGTGTAATTTTCCCTAGTGAAATTATAGCAGCGCAAAACTGTCAATCTTTTCTCCTACAAACAGGAAAGTACAGCTGCCCTTCAGCAGTCTCCTCCCTAACTCCATTTGTGTTGATAGCAGAGACAAATCAGAAACAGCCTTCAACTCTGCTGGCCTGAAGCGAAGTTAGTAATGACACTAGCAGGGGTGGTATGTAGAACATTAGGAAAAAGAGCATCTCTTAATATTTTTTCCAAACAACTGATGAAGGAGTACAAAAAGACTACACTGAAGCTTTTTCATGTTTAGATGTGGAAACTAATAATCTCCAGAATTTCTTACCAGCTTTGTCAGATTTTTCTTTCTGTTCCTTTAATTCCTCGCCTTTTGTAGTGACTTGTTTGATCCGAGCACGCAGTTGGGCTATCTCCTCCTCCTTCATTTCCAATGTTTCATGCATCTGTCGCTTTGTCTCTGCAATTACCATACCCTATGGAAAAGGTCCTTGTGATAAAAAGCTAGCAAATAAATAAAACATATAGGATCACAGGATGTCAGGAGGTGGAAGGGACCTCTGGAGATCGAGTCCAACCCTGCTGCCAGAGCAGGACCAGGTTGCTGCACTAGATTACAGCTGAAACAATTTCAGACAAGGACACAAGCCTTGTCAGGAATAAAATTTAGTCTATTGCTACAAGACCAGAGATGGTGGTATTTTTACATGTCAGAAAACAGAAAATGCTAACAAAAAGAAGGCAAGAATAAAGATTATTTTCAAGAGTAGCCAAAATTTATCTAGTGGTGGAAAGAATTGTTCCAGACAACTAAGGACCATCAGAAAACTTCCTCCCCCTGGTACAGATGCATTTCTTTGAAATATGCATTCTGTGAATAAACTGAAACTAAAAGCATCACAGGGTGCATGCTCCTCCTTAGAGAACAAGCACATATGAGTGTTACACCCTCTTGCTCATTACAACATCAGAAGTTATTTCATCTCAACCCAGAGGTGAGGGGTTTTTTTTAGTTACTTTCCCTCCTGTCTGTGTGGGAGGGCTTGTGAGAGTGGGTTGTGTTAACCCAGGACAACATACCAAGACTGTGATAAAACAGCCAAACATGTTAAGGAACAAAATACTGAGGAGTTCTTCATATTTTTAAGAAGCTGCAATTATTTTCTTTCATTGGCCATTTTTAAAATTAATTTACATTGTATCTCATCTTCATTAGTGCTTGAGGGTTTTTTGTTTGCTGTGGGGTTTTTTGGTTGGGTTTTGTTGTTGTTGCTTTAATTATTCTTTCATTTTTCTAAGCTGGCATTGAGAAGTCTCTTCGGCATAATTGCTCTGTCCTAGATAACATGATCTTGCATTATTAAGTTTAACCTTACTTCTCTCTCTTATTCAAGGTGAGGCTAGGAAAGGCTCTGGGCAACCTGATATAGTTGAGGATGCCCCTGCTTACTCCAGAGGGGGTTGGACAAGATGACCTTTGGAGGTCCCTTCCAACCCAAACCATTCTACAATTCTATAACCTAACAGACAAATATCCTAAAGTGTCTATGCAATAAAATTCTCAGGTAGCTTAAATTATTTGCTTGTTATAACATAAATCAAAGCACATGGGATGACTAAGAATAGCTTCTAATTCCAAGAAGCTAAACTGAGTTTTAAACAATCTTCTGAACAATCAGACAGAGTTTAAAGAAGTTTTTTACCTTGTCTTGCTCTAGCTGCTCAATCAAATTCTTTGCATCACGCAACTGCGTAATCAGTTTAGTCTTCTCAGCCATGTGAAGGTCCTAAAACAAAGACACCAACTACAAGTTAAAAGCACTGCTGCCTGTGGAGAAAATACTTTCTCCTGACAAACAGTCTATGTTTGGCTCTTACCCTGCACTGTGCCTTGGAGGAAGTACATAGAACAGAATCCAGAGAAATTTAAGTAGGCAGCTTTAAATTAGCTTTATACATCCCAATGCAAGGCTGCCTCATGCCTTCCATAATAATTCAGGTATCCGAAGACTTTGTTACAGCCTCTACAGTTCCTGCATGGATGTCAAAATTGCTACAGTAAAACAGGCAAGAATCCGCTTGAGGCACCTGTTCTACTGTCTGCATCTCTGCTTACAAAAGGATCTCAGCAATGCAACATAGTTGCTCATTACAGGCCTTGTGCTGGAAAACATCCTCAAAATAGTGTTTCATCACTCTTTCAAATCAGGCTGGTGCTTTGAGACCAAGACAAAGAAGCTGGTCACTAGAACCAGAGTTGAGTACAATTACACTTGTGACATTTTCATGTTCCCATTACTATCAGCCACTTAACTTTTAGTCTACATTTGGCATTAATGATCTTAAAAGACAAACTGAGCAAAACATTAATTTGGCTTTGGGACTGCTGTTACGTTACCTTCACTGTACTGTGTTCTTCACTGTCCTGCCTTTCTCTGTTCATTTATGTAACTGATGGCTCTTCCACTAGGTCTTAAAGGTTTGATCACTTCACCTCATGTCTTCTGTGCTAGGACAGCTTTTTTGCCACCCCTGCTTCCCACAGCTACTTTATCTCTGACATCATTTTGATGGTTATTTTTACAGTGAAGTTTCAGATCCAAGGTTTCCATCTTTACAGGTTTTTGAGTAACTGCTCTATGTGTTTATTTCCAAGTGAGTTTTCTACATTTAACTCAAAAAAACTAAAGGCACAGTTTAATTGCTTGTTCTCCTAACAAATTTTGGAAATATCTGAGTTCTTGTGTTTTAGTGGTAGCTGTTGAATTTAAGAGGATTTTCCATACCTTCATTTTTTCCAGCTCTTGAAGCCTCTCCTC
The DNA here is from genome assembly GCA_033816785.1 of Picus viridis. Lineage (NCBI taxonomy): Eukaryota > Metazoa > Chordata > Aves > Piciformes > Picidae > Picus > Picus viridis. The sequence goes on from CM066574.1 coordinate 21,041,026, forward strand.
TAACTGTTCTTGAAGTGCCTCTTTCTCGTTGGTTAACTGGGCGCAGCGCTCCTTATGTGACCGAATCATCTCCTTACAACGTTGTAGCAAGTTCTCTTGGCGCTTCACCCTCTGAGTAAGAGTTTCCAGTGTTTTAACAGAATCTTCATTGCCCTCTACAAGACAGCATACCAGCATTATTGTACGCCCACCACTTCCAAAATACAGCTTTACGTTCATCTTTCACATTGTGGGTGTCCCACAGATCTCTGAAGTTATGCGAAGTCTGCAAAAACTTCATAGTGACTACTACAACTGCCAGAAACATGCTACACAAAGAATAGTAAATACCAGCTTTTACTCCAAATTAATTTGCAAACCCATGTTTACCATACAAGCTTCATAACCAACCTATTATTCATCAGGGTTTTCTGTGCAATTAAGAAGTCATCATGTCTGCTGCTACTAGCTGAATACTCATGGGCAGGGAAAAAAATACATCAGAAAAGCAAGGCAAATTATATCTCTGAAATGCCAAGCACACAGATTCCTGCTTTCCCAGGGCTGAATATGATGGCAACTCCAAAATACCCAGGTTGGCAATACTATATTCAGCAGGAATATATAGCTCTGAGCTGTACTCCTCTCTTTACCCTCTCTGGGTAATACTTTACTGTGTGTTCTGCTCTGATGCTCTGGAGATTGTAAGTGTACTCGGCCTGAAAACAGCAAATCCAGAGGTTCAGTTCATGACCATAACCTTACACACTATAGCCCAGAAGCAGACTCCAGCCTAAGAAACATCTTGAATTCTGATTCTTAGGGACTGGATACTTAGGTTACATCCTAAGCACTATGAAAGACAACACTGGATAAGAAAACCTATGATGGAACCCTTCATGCCATCCTAATACAAAAATCATGGCAGACACTGAACAAACATCATTTCAAGATGCATGCTCACCTCTCTCTGAACCCTATGAAAGATACCAATGAATGGCACATTTGCTATATGTCAGCATTGTAAATGTGTCCCTTGCTTAGTAATCAAACATACACAGTACTGGGAGTCCTATAACTCAATGTCCTAATGTGGACAACACTTAACATTACTCAACAGCATGAATATCAAAATTGATCTTTGTTTTTACTTTTTCCTAAGAGAAAAGAAAAAAAAGACACAGCTGACATCTTGTCTCCTCTCTGAACTCTAGGGATAGGTTCTTGCTTGTGGGGTACAGAATTTCTTAACCATATTAGGTAGGGATACTAACAACCTCTAACAGCAAAAGCAGTAATTGCTATCTTCATAACTAACAAAGTTTAGATGATTCAGATTTGAGTTCTTATGAAAATGTATTATCTTAGAAGGCTTACCTTGTCCTCTAGCTGCCACATTGTTTTCAAAGCAACCATCTCCTTCTAGAAAAGATATCCTCCCTATAACACGTTCAGCCCTAAAGTATTTTTACTCCATCACAAATAACACCAGGCTTATTCCCCAAAATCCATGACACCTTGAAAAAGTTACAACACCTACCATTGCTTCCTGTTTCCACGGGGTTTTCTGCACTGATTTCTTTTGTTGGATTCTGAACTTGCAGTTCTGACTGGGTATTGGGATCAGGCAGTTCGGTGCTGACCTGACCATTCTGTAACCTCTGTTTCAGCAGTGATACCTAAACAAAATGGACTTTTTTTAAAAAAAACCCCTAAGGACTCTAAGCAGATCATGTTTTCATCTTCAAAATGAGAATTAAGTAAAACTGGTATCAGAGAATGGAAAAATCTGTCTGAACCTTTCAGCATTTTTTAAAATCAGAGTGATGCTTCCAATTAACAAAAGTCATATCATTATGAGTGGAGAAAGAAACACCAATTAAGCAAATCACATCATTTTTTCCAAAGCAATTTTAGTTTAAACATCTGCTCTGTTATGTTGTTACTAACAGAGACATTACAAAGGCATTTAAGCACATATCAAACAATTACATTTTACAGGAGTGAGATTTTACAAAGGAATATCTTGCAAAGGTGTCCTTTACCACAGATGCACTGTACTTCTTGATAATTATACATCACAGTATCACCCAGGTTGAAGGGACCTTTAAAGGCCATCCAGTCTAACTTCCCTGCAGTGAGCAGGGACATCCTCAACTAGATCAGGTCGCTCAGAGCCCTGTCAAACCTCACCTTGAATATCTCCAGGGATGCGGCCTCAACCACCATTCTGGGAAACCCATTCCAGTGCTCAACAATCTCACTGGAAAGAACTTCTTCCTAACATCCAGTCTAAATCTCCTCTTCTCTAAGTTCAAATCCTCAGGAAGCTTTGCAACACCATAGCATTTTTAATAGAGTTCAAAGTGTCATCATCAGTGGGACAGAGTCAACTTGGAGGCCTGTGGCCATTGGTGTTCCCCAGGGATCAGTATTGGGTCCAGTTTTGTTCACTATCTTTATCAGTGACCTGGATGAGGGGATTGAGAGTACCCTCAACAAGTTTGCTGATGATACGAAACTGGGGGCGGGGGGGGGCGGGGGTAGCTGACACCCCATCGGGCTGTGCAGCCATCCAAAGTGACCTGGACAGGCTGAGACCTGGGTGCAGGCAAACCTCATGAAGTTTAATAAAGACAAGTGCAGGGACCTACATCTGGGGAGGAGTAACAACATGCAACAGTACAGGTTAGGGGCTGCCCTGATGGAAAGCAGTGCCACAGAAAAAGACCTTGCTGTTGGACAGCCAGTTCTCCATGAGACAGCAATATGCCCTTGTGGCCAGAAAAGCCAATGGTATCCTGGGATGCATCAAGAAGTCCAGCAGGTCTAGGGAAGTTCTTCTACCTCTTTACTCTGCCCTGGTGAGACCACACTTGAAATACTGCATCTAGTTTTGGGTTCCCTGATCAAGAAAGACACAGAAATGTCGGAAAGAATCCAATGGAGAGCCATGAGGATAATTAGGAGACTTGAGTATCTTCCTTGTGAAGAGAGACTGAGATCTCTGGGGCTATTTAGTCTTTGAGAAGAGAAGACTGAGAGGGGATCTCATCAATGTGTATAAATATCGGTGGGGTGGTTGTCAAGTGGAGGGGACCAAGTTCTTTTCAGTGATGCACAGTAATAAGACAAGAAACAACGGGTTCAAACTTGAACACAGAGGATTTCACCTCAACATGAGGAGAAACTTCTTTACAGTGAAAGTGATGGAGCACTGGAACAGGCTGCCCAGGGAGATTGTGGAGTCTCCTTCTCTGGAGCCTTTCAAAACCCACCTGGATGCATTCCTGTGTGAACTACCCTAAATGATCCTGCTTTGGCAGTAGGGGTGGACCCGATGATCTCTGGAGGTCCCTTCCAACCTCCAATGTACTGTGATACTGTGAAATACATCATGAAAGACAGAAAGAAAACAAAAGGTAGTAGGAAAAACAGTTTTAAAGAAATCTGCTGGGCAAGGTCTCTTACCTGAGTCTGCAGGACACTAATAAGTTGATCTTTTTCTTCTAAGGAAGCATCAAATTCCTCTTGGAGATGTTTCTTAGCTTGTTGATCCATTTGGAGCTCCTGAGAATCATAAATAAAAGCATCTCAAATAAAAACCAAAATGTGAATTTAAAAGGCTTATCAAAATACTATGAAATAATACTACAAACACTTCTTTTGCAGTTGTGACCCCAGAACACAACCATCAAGTAGAAACATAAGAAGAACATCCCATAACATCAGCATTAGAATAGCAAAAGTCTAGATTACGTTCTTTCTTCTTACGTTTGTGGAGAGATCCCTTCAAGCCTGCTCCTAAAAACTGTTTTCCATGCACACATTTCTCCCAGAAGTAGAAAGACTGCACATTGGTAAACTAGATTCTTCATTTAACCACCAGATAGGTCAACATAAACTACAGAAATCTAAGTTTATTTTATGCTCATCCAATATGCTAGCATTCTAACATGACAAATGCCATTTCTAAGAGCAGAAAGTTGACTCTCTTTATTCTTTAAGCATGCCTTACATGAGAAAGTCAGATGTCAAAGAATTTAATTATGTAGCTTTATTTGCTATTACTATTTCATCTGGCTAAATACCTTTAGAAACTTGCAGATGTTGCCTAAATGCATTAGTAGGATGTATGTAACCTTAAAAAATAATGCCTTAGGGAGGTGTCTTTTATAGCCTTACTATGCTTTTAAAGTTTCACTATTTTAATTTCTTTAAATAATTATTGTTCTAATAGAAAACAAATGCATTTAAGATAACATTAATTCACATCTAGCAGCCTACAGAAAGAATCAGAGCCATGCACATTCCATGCATGCACTATAAATAATTTCCCAAACTTGCATTTTAATTTTTCTTTTATTTATGTATTTACTCCATCACATTTATGTATTTACTACATCATATTTATCTCCCCAGGAAACGAATGCTTCTATGCCCATTACTCTGCAAAGATGTCTCATATAAAAACAAGTGCCACTCATAAGCACAGCTTCTTTTAGCAGGCAAAGACAGAGAATGACTGAGAAGAGAAAGAAAGAATGAAAAACAAACAAGAAGCAAAACACAGAGCACTGGAAGCTTCCTGCATTGCTCTCCTCTGACTCCGATTCTTGCTTTTGTACTCTCTTGCTGCTTTTCCCTTACCTCCAACAGCAAATCCTTGGTGCCATAGCTGAGCTCATACCAGCCTTGAGAAGAGGCATGAGCTGAGCCTGTCCAGCCAAGAACAAGCAAGACAGTCCTAGAAAGCACCATGGGGAGAACTGCTCCTGTCTCTTCACTAGTAGCTACATCCACTTTTTAATCCTGCACTGTCTCAGGTTCTCAAAAGCTACTGATCACATTTCTGCCTTGTGCTTCCGAGTTTTAGAAGCAATTCCTTCCAAGCAAAGCAAAGCAGTTCAGTGCAAGAACAAATGCCAAACAGATTTACTGAAACCAATGCAGACATAATCCTCTTAGGATCCTGCAGTGCCTTCTGATCCTTGTCTGAGAAGGAAAGCACTGAAGGCTGCTTGAAGACTGCTGTTGAGGAATTACTCTTAACAGCAGAAAACTAGGGTAAGATAAAGACACATTGATTCCCAGGGACTATTTTGCACTGCCAACTTGGCCTTCAAGGAGACTTACCTTCAGGCGACCCTCTTAAAATAAACTTGTCTGATTCCACATATGTATGGACAAAATGGACTGTATGAATTTTGAAAGAATTTTGAAAATTAATTTCTGATGAATTATTGCTTCAAAGACTGATCTATTTTATACTATTTTAGCTTCCACAATGGCTATATACCATTGCACTTGCACTTACGCTCTTAAGTCTAAAGCCTCTGGTACCTAACACTTGGGCTTCCGAAACACCAAAAAAACTAATTTTTGAAGTTTTTCCATTAATAAAAGGAGAATGTCAGTGTTAGATTTGAAGACATTTTTAAGCTACAAGATTTATAAGAATGAAATTAAATTTTATACCAAGTACATATGTTTACATGTATAAATCAGAACAAAACGAAATACATCGTGCATATACCTGAAATAAAGACTATGGCAGAAGCAGAAAACTATGCAGAAGTCCAACCCTTTTTCCCAATCAAAAGCTTTATCTCTGGTATATATATGCCTTCCAGACTTTACCAAGTACATATAAGCTGGAAAACTAAACCTAGTGGAGCATGGGGACATACAGACTTAACACAGAGCTTCTTTCATTTGACCTTGTAGTGAACGGGGAAATAACTACTGGCAAGCCACTAGTCAGTAATGCTGCAGGTTTTCTCCTCCTAAGGGCTGACAGTTTATCTTAGGATAGGGTGACAGCCCAGGCACAAGCTCCAGCTCAGATAAGCACAGCATGCCCAGCACTCTGGTCCACTCTTCAGTTGCTGGGGCAGAAGCAAGCACAGATCTCAACCAAAATATTACCCCTGTGGCACAGACATTTCACACCTTGCTTGTCTGGATTACACCCTGAGGCACTGGAAAGCCCTGCAATCTCCCTCCTCACAGTGAACTCCCTGGACACAACTGGCTGCCTGACCAGTCACACAGGGGCAGTTCAGATGCTAGTCACTGCCTCTCACTCTCAGGAGAGACACTGGCCCCTGTCCACAGGCAAAACACAAAATTGCATAGAATTAGTCTGCCTTCAGGCAAAGGTGGGACCTTGCCAAGGTCTGACAGGTCTTGCCAACTCTATCCCATTGCTGCTGCTCAGCAAGATACACGCCAAAACCAAGGAATGCATTCACAGAGAAAGCCCGTGGCTTTGAGCAAGCTGGTACCCAGCTTTCAAGCAAGGTTAGAGCCTGAACGAAAAGGCCCTCCCACACCTGTGCCTGAACCTGATGCTGCACTGGCTCTTCCAGCAGTTAAAAAACTTCAGCTTCACATTCTGCTTCACCACGGTTTGACAATATAGCTTTTGTGAGCCTGCTCTTTTAATTTCCTCTGCCCAATAACCTGTACACCTTTTAATTAAATTGAATATGCTTATTATCAATACAAAACAAATTATAGCTTCTCTCCAGCCTCCTTGTAGGACCCCTTCAGATATTGTAAGGCAACTCTAAGGTCCTAAATTGCAAAGGAACATCTACTGCTGGGCCAAACAATACTGCAAGAACAACACAAAGCAACACACATTTCTACCTGTCTCAGAATGAAGAGAAAAGCAGATCAGTCAGTACGAGGAACCGCTTTGTCTTACAACATATGACAATAAGCTGCTTCAGCAGAAACAAACCAGAGAAATGATCCCATACAAGCAAAAGAAAACAAAAGTAAAAAATCCTGCTGTGCAACAGAAAATATTTTGTGAACAAAAGAATCAAGGGCTAGACAGAGAAAGACCCTATGTATGTGTGATGTAAAATCACAATAAAGGAAATTACCTCTCTCAGTTCTCCAATTTTGCGAAATGCTTTATCCTGGCTTTGACTCAGAATGCCCTTAAAAAAAAGCATGAATAAACATCAGGTATTAAATGTAACTTTATATATAAAACCTACATAAAATCCACAGAATTGAATTTCAGTAGAAGAATTAATGACTTGTATTTTTCTTTCAAGTTAAGCTTGATGTGTATTATCATGAATTTGGGGTTGGCAATCTGCAAGCTGAATTCAGCTGATGCAATATAAAAGACATCATACTTATTTTGAGAACAACTATTCACTTGGCATCCTTAGAAATACTAGCTAAGAAAGTGTCTTTTGTTACACACAAACATATAGATATATATATGAAAACAGTGTATTGCTTATATAAAACAGACACACAATGCACTGACAGTTAAATCTGTACTCCACATTTTAAGATTCAGAAAAGCATCCAGGGCAGATAGAAGTTCTGCTTACCTGTAGCTTCTTCTTCTCCTGCTGGATAACTTGATAAGCAGACACCAGCTAAAATACAGAAATCAGGCATAATGATGATAATGCATCCTCTTACAGCTCTCAAAATAATTTACTTAGTTGTATCACTATCTTCATTTTTAAAATCATCACTTGAGTTCAGCTCTGCTGACAGAAATGTACTTAAATCTTCACAATGTCTCCTTTCTCCATTTATGTAATATCTCCAAAGTCTTAAAAACACACAAATGATGAGGTTACTCAGTATTCACATAGCTTTCCCTTCACAGAGAAGACCTCTAAGAGCAGCTATGCTTCAATACAGGCAGTCGAAACCCAACTATATCAGAAAGTTACCCCCCCAGACAGCTAAGAGTAAGGGAGCTTAAGTACATTTAATTTGATAATGAGTATGCATTAAAAAAATACACTCACAAACCTAGCAAAAGGTCTGTGTAACACTGAATGTTCTCATCCCCTGTACTTTGCATATACTCAGCAAAGACAGATGGGAAGTAGACAATATTTCTCTTTGTAAGCTGACAAAAGGACTTTGTGAGTAGCTGCACAATTTAGTGTAATTAAAAATTTGATCACAATTGCCTAAGCTGTCCAAAGCTGAAGTAGCATAATGGTACTTGGAACTAGAATAATAAATTTTTAAGTTTGCTCAAAAATTAAAGGAACACAAATCCAAAACACTAAACCAAGAAATCTAAGTCAAAATACATCTCCACATTCTTATGTAAAATAAAATAGGATTTTTCAGAACTCAAATTTACTTTTAGTCATATTTAATTTTCATTTAAAAGAACAATAAAACTACTGTGGATGGTTCCTCCTCCATAGTTTTGAGACACTATCTTTGTACCTTACTTTAAATGAGAAGAAAAGTTTATATCCTAAGTAGTCACTATATATTGAAACTACTTCTTCCAAGATCCAGCATTTCTTTACAATAAAGAAACTCACAAAAATAGAAAAAGGAAAAAAAAAACCCAAAACCCACAAGCCTTTCTGACATGCAAAATTAAGACTTGCTGCACAGATAACACAAAAAAAAAAATCCAACTCAAAACAACACCAAAAAACCCACTGCTAAAACAAACCTATGAACTGAAGAATTTTCATTTTATCAACACTATAAATATATATTTAAATGTGTCTTATCATACTATCTGTAAGAGAATAAAGAAATGGGACACTACAATTACTGAATTAATGGAAGACATATCTTCTCAAGCATATGCCTGATAGTGTAATTGCTGGGTATATATTTCAGATTCCAGGGATTCTGACACTAATAGTCAAAAGTTTGCACAGGGGTTTTTGTATATGAGGGCAGCAAACATTAAAAAAAAGAAGAAAGCAAAGAAGAAAAGAGTTTTAAATACAGCACACACAGATACTTTAAAAATAAATAAATTCCACATCACTACTTGGAAAGCTTGACTTTGCCCAACAATTTGGAAAAGAAGTAGCAAAACCATTCTATCATTGCTTTTTACTAAAACAAAATAGCAAAAGAAATAGTCCTTCCTCCCAGGGAATACATAGGAAATATAAGGAACAGAACTTATTTATTGAAAACAAAATGCTTGCCTATTGCACATGCACAGAATATACACTGTGCGCTTCAAAAGCAAGTTTCAGAAGAGAAGTAGATTTGCTGTCGTGCTCACCCCTGTACTGAACTCCACCCCTTGTTATGGGCAGAAATCTTCACAGGCCTAGTTTGTGCTAATTAATCTCTATTGCTGAATACATGAAATTATTTACAAAAGAGATGAAAAGTATGTTCACATTTTATTAGCAGAGAAGCTTTTCTTCTATCTAGGCCAAAAATAACTAGACTTACAGTAATAAAGTCAGCTTCCATCTCAGCTGTGAGTTGATCCCTTTGCTCCAGACAACAAAAAGATCATGCACTACTGCAGTATCTGTTAGCCTCATCTTTTTCCCCTATCCTGCAGATGAGTCTGTCACAACATTGCCTACCTCCGAGTATTTTCCCCTATAGTTGCCCAAACTGCGTTCCATCCTGCGCAGTCGCTGCAGCAGCTGCTCTTTGCTGAGGCTGTCCATGTTTCCTGAATGCTCTTCTGTTTCACTTTCAATGTCAGAAGGTGGATTGAAGGTGGGACCAGCTGTGTCCATGTCCAGTCGATTCAGTGAGTCTCTTGAAGAAGTTCGTACCAGGGACTCCTTAGATGATGAGCGGAATAGGGACTCTTTCACAGGACTTCGAAATAAAGACTCCATGGAGGGAACTCGGAGCTGAAGCCTCTGGGCGAAAGACTGAGTGTCACTCAGCTGCAATAATTCAAAGCAAGGAATTATTTCAGCGCTGCTTTTAGGCAGACACCCTGAAGCCCGGGAAACAAGCCTGACCTAGGCAAAGAAATGGCTGTTGCCGAACACATGCATGACACCAAAGAGCTACCACTCCCTTAGAAGAATCACCTCCTTGTGCAGAAAAATTGCGCATACAACTACTGATGAGGGCAACTTCAGACAGCAATGAAGTCCAACAAACTACAACTCAAATTTAAGCTTCTAACAGGATGTATTTCAGTGGAACACCTTTTAAAAGTGAAGAATATGTAACCAAAATTAACAGTTGCATTTAATGCTGTCCCAAATTAAAAACAAAAATAGTGTGACTCACTTCTTGATGTACTAACAGAAGGCTCTGTTTATCTCAAAGACACAAAGGTATTTTCCTATGATTAAGAGAACAAATTTATTGTAGAAGTCCTTGTATGATGGGTAGCTCTAGTACACCATCTTAGATAGTCCTTTTGTTATTTTTCTTTTATTTAAAATGGCTTTATGATTTTCACACAAAATGCAATTATTGATTTATGCAGCTACAGTACTTACAGAATCATAGAATCAGTTCAGGGTTGGAAGGGACCACAAGGATCACAGAATCAATAAGGCTGGAAAAGACCTCAAAGACCAAACCAGAAGGTTCAGTGCTATGGTTCCATGTACTGCTGGTGCTACAAAAGTGACTGAAAACCCTTACAGCACAATGTTGCCTCCGTAATCAAGTGCTGGAACCCACGTGCTAGGAGGCACTGCTAATCCCACTCCAGCAAGCTAAACTTTTTCTGAGACATATTAAGGGATGACCTCCACCTTGATCACTGGTGACAACTTTTTAAAGCCTAGTAGTTATTTCCCTTGAGCTACAAATTAGCTTTCTAGCCACACAATGTGCCTGATGCTTTTAAAGTGAGGTGAACACTCCGTATCTCACACTGGGTCTGTGAGCAATGAGATGCACCTCAATAGCGTTCTGTCACATTCCACTAACCTGTCCCTACAAAAAAGGATCCAAGCATCAGTGACAACACTTAATACTCTCTAATAGAATCGCACACAAACAAAACACCCTGCCAGGTGAGTACTTGTCAACCCTACTCCAGCAAGAAGGTGATGACTTAAGCCAACAGGGCAGTGAAAGAAGAAACATACCTGTGGGGAGGCTGGTCCACTTCCATTGTTTTCTGTGGATCTGGGAGGTGGTTGTTTAGTTAAGTTCTATGGGAGTAAAAACAGCTGTTAAAAGGAATGGACTACAAGGACTGTAATTCACAGATAACAACAAATAGCATCTGTGCTTCTTCCTTGCCTGTGTTTTTAGTACTTTCTTTTGAATGTTTATTAAGATATCTTCATGCAAACGAGCTAGTTTGTTAAATTCAAAACAGATTGCTGCAATATACAGTACTACAAAGCAGCTATGTGTGCACAGATTAGTATGAGACATCTGCAGTTGCTGACATCTCCAATTAAATTATTCATAATGATTATTTATGTAATATTTATGCACAAATCAAAGAAACACCCAAAAGACAAAATGATAGCAGGAAAAATATCTGATTGATGACCAGTGTTGTTTACAACTGAGATGGCTAACAGTGGAATTACACAGTCTTTCTTGGGTTTAGGTACAGTTTAGAGGGATGGGGTAGGGTGTGGAAACTACCTGGAACAAATAGCACTGGAAACAGCCTGTTTAAGATTCCAAACAAGCACAGAAAGAAATGCAGACTTTCAGAAAAAATATACTCTGCAAAACTTCACATGTGTATTTCTCTGTGCTCCTAAGCAAAGATATAATTTAGACATTTCTGTTCCTAGTCTGTCTATCCTGCCTGTGTTCAGGGGTTTTGTAGCCTGTACAAACCCAGGTTTTCTAGTGTTTAAACCAGGTCAAACTGAAGTAGCAAACCATGCTAGAAACCATCCTGGATATGATTTTTTGCAAGAGAAGTAAAGCAGTGAGATACATAGAACAAAATATGAGGAACTCAGCTAAAAACAGTGTAATTTTTAATCAAGATATAGCCTGATAGTTTTATGTAAACTGAAAAGGTGTATCTTCAACTAAAATATCATTCATAAACATCCATGTATCTGCTACATGATAACATCCACAGCTCCTCCTCTGTGTGGATATGCAAATAAACATAGATGCTGAGGAGAAATGATTCAGTGTAAAAGTGCTTCAGTTTGATGTGGAACAAACTTAAGAAAGCACAAAAACACTGCAGAACAGAGAGGAATGCAGACAGTTAAGGAAGCCAGGGAAATGAGCAGTCACCCATATCCAGACAAAGCAGAATGAGCAATAACCAGCCACACAAGAAATCTGCTTGCTTTGGAAATTGTGCTTCACCTGGCTTGAACAAAATCTGCATTCCACTTCAGAGCACTATCCTGCTGGAGTGACTTTATTCCTTGTGGATTAAGAGCTCTTAACGAGCTTTAAACTAAAGCACTCTTCTATTCTATTCTCAACTCCATTACTAGTTGGGTTGCGGTTTTTTTCTTATATGCCTATCTGGAAAGTTAATAATAACGATAATCCAAATAAGAATTTATTTTCTACTTTACAAGATTAAGTGGATTTATCAAATCTAATAAGGTGTTTACAAATATGAAAGTCATAGATGCAGTTCTTTCATGTGAAGATCCTTAGGAGCTGCCATTTAAGTAGCTACGAAGACCCTTAAAAACCGCCGTTTGAAAATGCCACTTTAAAAACTTTCCTCCCAATTGTGCAGATATCTTTGCATTCAATCTGTGTGAAAAAAAAAAATAAATTAAAAAAAAAAAAAAAAAGTAGAAACTCTGTTTGAGATTAGATTTGCTGTTGGCATGAATAATAAAAGGGAAATTGTGGCAATCTTTTACATAAAAACTGGACCACCACTCCATGTTCCTCTGTCCACACAGTTGAAAGCTAAGCATGAATGGAAGTTGCTACATATAAGTATGGACCGAAGAGCCTTTGAAGAGCTTAAATGCCTCAGCCTGGTCTGCTTTAGCAGAAGTAATATGCATTTGTGTGTGTTGATAAAACTTTCCCTCTCCTACATCTTTGATTTACCTAGGTTTCCCAAACATATATAATGGGTTTTTCACAAAATATTTATTTCTACACTCTGAGCCCTCCTCTTCCCTCCAAACTTTGTATAATTTTAGCTTTCAGGAAGTTCAGAGAACAGAATCCATTTTATAGGTAACATGTAATTATACATATTGGCAACACATTAATGATAACTCCCACACTGTAATTATTTGCTGTGTAGACAGCCTTGTATATAAATATGCAAGTCAGTGATTCCTGCCACTGAAGTATACACTAAAAGATAATATAAAGACAACATTTGAGCATTCACAGGAATATGTTTCTTGAAAGCCAGTTGTACTAAGGATGCTCTGTAGCACAGGGAAAATCAGCCCACAACTGTTTACTGCTGCTTAATTCCACTGGCAGTGAAAACATAAGTAGCTATCACTGGACTTGGAATATACCTATTTGAAATACTTAGAATTGAAAAAGAAAACAAAAAGTACTCTTTGCTTCAATCATGAGAACACCACAACTGAGTAATGAATCTGTGCTCTAAGCACTTCACAACAAACAAAGATTTTCCACAGGCCACCTTTGGACTGTTTCAGTCCAACCTTTCTTAGGCTGAGACAAGCCCAACACAACATGGTGTGTTGTTCTACGTCCATCTGCTTATGAAGTTTCTACCCTATTATGGCTTTCAGTGACATCATTCTCAGCATCTGCATGAGTGGCAAAAAAAATACTTATCAAGCTGGAAAAGCAAAGCAATCATGAAGTGTGAGAATGAGCTGGGACTCTGAAAAACACTGTGTTTTGAATCACTATGAACTCAGGAATGTCATGCCTCTGAAGCATGTGAAAGATACCAGCCCAGTCCTGTGACAATGATGACATGAATACAGCTTTGTTTGTGCATATGTTAGAAAGCAGAAGGCTGCTTTCCTCCCTGTGCCTGCTTTTTCTTCACTTTTTGTCCTCTTCTCATGGAGCTTCTCCACTTACATACTATGAAAGCAACCTTTCCAGGCAGAGAAACATATACTTAAAAAAATTTCTCATTATTAAAACTCAGTCCCACAATAACACCTACCAGGTTAACAACTAGAGGTAGCTGAATTTCAGTGTCTGTGTGAGATAATTATTTCCTGCTATCATTAGTATTAAATGACATTGTGAAGCAAAAAAAACCCAAACATGTAATTTTTGGACAAAACCCAATCTCAATGTTTTATCACACTCATTTTTCTTGAGATACACAGACACACATAAAAAGAGGAAGAATTTCAATAGCATTAATGAATTCTATGTAACAAATGTACAAACTTGTGCAACAATTACGTTGTGCAGAGTGTGGTTACCTGTATAATAGAAAATGTGTTAATTATTTTATGTTACAGTAAATTCACATCAGAGCACACCAGCCAAGAGCTATCAGGTACTATCTCCATGAAATTTAGTGCAGGGTTAGCAACAGGGCAGTTAAGATAGATGCCTTTGTGAGAACAAGCCACAAGCAACACAAGGTTTGCCTTCTAGTCCAGTACTCGCCTCCCCTGCTAAAGGCATGGCTAAGGGGGGTGGGAGGACTCACCACACTGTCACTTTGTGGCTTAGGTTGTTTGGTGGGATCCAAAGCAAAGATAGTATACTCAGAGAGAAAAGCAGGTTCTGCTATCATCCCAGCTAGCAGCTGTCATTCAATGCAAAAAAGTGGGAAAATGGAAAACAATCAAGTAATGAAGTAAAGAATGCTGCATGATTATACTCATTTTTTCCACACTACTAAAAACACCGTAAGATAATACATCAGTTTACAAGACAACAGATATTTTTAAGGGCAGGACATAACCAGAAAATACCCATTAGACCACTTCAGCACAGCCAAAATACAGTTTTGATTATTTAGAAGTAAAGAAACACAATAAAAAGACCCTAGTTTAGCCAAAGATAATGTTTCAGGCACTGATATTGTAGCATTTTTAAAACTTCTGTGGCTGAGCCACCTTCAGATACCACTGAGCTTTCTTTGCTCTCACCTATGTGTAAAACACTCATCAGTCTAAACATTCTCAGTGCTTGAGTTATAAAAACATATAAATTCTATGATTTTGACTATCTTCCAGTGTTCTTATACAACAGAATTCTAACTACATTAAAAAAAAAATCCTTATAAACTCTTTCAAACTACTAGCAGATTGTTTTGTAAAAATGCCACAAGCTGAATTAAGCATTTTATCAAGAAAATATTTACATTCCTAGCAGTGAAAACCACAAAGAGACAGAAATTGGAATGCAAAGGGGATAAATACATACAACACAATCTAATGCTGTCAGGATGCTGTATAGAGTTAAGGAAATACTCCTCTGGTTTTACTCACACACAAAAGTTCAAGGCTCAACTGTCTGAAAGCCTGAGATTTCAGAACTGTCTGATGACTGAACCACAACACAATCTGTTTTTTCTTTCTCCTTATTTCAGAAGAATTTTAGTTTACTTCAAGCTATTAAATAGTACTTTTACAAATCAAATCTATTACAATGTATGCTAGAGTTTGACTTTATTTTGGGTGACTGTTACACTGACTGTAGTGCTCCTGCAGATTAATTACATCAATTCAAATAGAGAGAGGAAAAATGTTTTCATGTGTAAGATCTGGGATACTACATGATTTGAAATCTGTGTCCACAAAACCCTTTCAGGAAATATAAGAAATACCTAATGCTCAGTGACAGCCATACACAATAGCCTCTGAATGTCAGTACTGACTCCCTAAGTCTTTTCTCTAATGTGTTTCCAGCTGTTTCCACACACAGTAGAACGTAATTAACAATACTGTTGAGTTTCACAGATGCTAGTCAAAGCCCTCATGCACTAAACTAGACTAGCTCAGCTTGACCCTACTGTTGCTTGAGCACAAAAGGGAAGGAGCCAAACCTACAAATAAAGAAGGGCAGAAGACAAGAATATTGAGGCAGAACTATATCAAAATGAAATCATTAAACATTTTCTTCTCAGTAGCCAAGACAAGAGTTTCACAGCTACCAAAGTCAAAATATACTCAGTCATGGTCCAAGAGTAGTATTTCCTTAGTGCATTTACAGCTGGTTGCATCTTCTTCTCATTACTGAGTTCGTTCTTCATTCCTGGATGTTGGGTGACCAACAACAATAATATTTCAGTACTTGTTCACAGTATTTTTGTTATTCCAGCAGCTCACTACCTGCTACATTTTGACAGCTAAATTACAGGTGGAGATGTCTAATGAGCCCTATAATTACACTACCTAATGCTTTCCAATACATACATGTGCTTCTATCTGTGCTTTGAAGTTTTTTTAATCAGCTATTCAGTATGGCTTTAAAGCTAGCTGTCTATTTACCTTGGGAACCGGGTATTAAAATCCATTCAATGATTCACCTGTGCCTGGGGAAAAAAAAAACCAGCAAGAAACAACCTGCTAGTCTGATGATGTACACATCAAGAGTTGTAAAATCCAGGCTTTAGAAAAAGACTAGGCTATAGAGCCTCCAAAATTTAGTTTTTAAGTTTGCATATCAAGAAGGAGAAAGATATAGACATATTTGAACCACTACCAGCTTTTCATGGCAATGTCTATTCAGAATAGAATAGAATAGAATAGAATAGAATAGAATAGAATAGAATAGGATAGGATAGGATAGGATAGGATAGGATAGGATAGGATAGGATAGGATAGGATAGGATAGGATAGGATAGGATAGGATAGGATAGGATAGGATAGGATAGGATAGGATAGGATAGGATAGGACAGGACAGGACAGGACAGGACAGGACAGGACAGGACAGGACAGGACAGGACAGGACAGGACAGGACAGGACCAGGTTGGAAGAGACCTTCAAGATCATCGTGTCCAACCTATCATCCAACACCAGCTAATCAACTTAGAAGTCCTTCAAATTAAGTATATGAATATAGGAAAGATGCAGCATTAACAAAGGCACTGAAGGACTATTATTTCATTTTTACTTATCCTGCTTTACTGTCCACACTAGAAAAACATTTCAATTAATTAAAAAAGACTGTCATATACCACTAAAGTAAGACAGAAAAGTACCTTGGCTAGTTTAGCTCTAAAAGGAGCTATATATAGATTGTGCTCTGCTGTCACTTCTGTAACACTCATGAGGATGTGAAAGATATTTCAATCTCCATGACTGGTTGGTATGGACAGCAAGCTATCAGCTCTTTGCTTTCAGTTGATGGCTCAGAACTAGCTTTGTTACATTCTGCATGTGGGCCTGACTTGTAAATAAGCATAATATAGAACAGAAAGAAAATGTTGAAGTCTGTTCAATGCAGTGACACTTTGAAACCCAAACACTTCTTTCCTAGAAAAGACTGGAAGCACCAAGTATCTTTCAATCATCCAGGGCTGTTTCACATGGCACCAGGACCAATTCAGAAAGCATCTGATATGCAAATTGTCTGAAGAACATCTGTGGATGTACCAACATATGCTTGTACCTCACACTGTAGTTATATATTATGAGATACTTTCAGAAACAGAATACAGAACTAGACAGACTTCTGCAATTTCCTTATACATGAAAAAGTCATGAGCTTCTCTGTAACACTGCCTCTGGAGATACACAGTTCCAGTAACACAGAAGGTGAAGAAAAAAGTGGGGAAGGAAAAGTAACCTATGAATGGGGCATACATGTTGGTCCTATTTTAATTTTTTTTTTCCTCAGACTGAGAATGTTCTGGAGTTTTGAAAGATCTAAGCATTGCAGAATATAAAGCAAGAATGTTTGTCTGTGTACTTTGTAAGTCTTTGATCAAACTAATGCTGTCATTCACAACTGTAATTAACTCTGAAATTGTTTTTATTCTGAAAGTATCCTGAGTTTAAACCAAAGCTTTCAAATGCAATACTTGCAGCTTCGATATTACAGTGCTGAAAAACTAAACCCATGATTAAAGCCATAAAAAAACACCAACAAATGAGAGCTATGAAACACCTGAATTTTGCTTAGCAATTATTCATACTGCAAGAATATTTAAGCACATAATCCTCTTCATTTTCAGAGTATTAAGGGTTCTCCAGCTTTAGTTCATTATAGTATCATTGCCATTGATACCTGTAGATAAAACACTTGCCTGATCAAAT
This sequence comes from Picus viridis, assembly GCA_033816785.1. Lineage (NCBI taxonomy): Eukaryota > Metazoa > Chordata > Aves > Piciformes > Picidae > Picus > Picus viridis. The sequence continues at coordinate 21,058,889 of CM066574.1, forward strand.
GAGAACACTGTAAAAAATGTTCTCCAGAAGACCTAAACCACACCCATATAATCATGGCACGTATTTTCAGAGATTGCATGCAATGCTTGCAGCTTTTTTAAGCACAACAATACTGCTGCTGAACTGAGGTTTATGAAAATATAATCCAACCAAACACATTCCAAAGGTGATTTGCTTCTGGTTATTCTTTTAACATTTATGATTAAGATTTGGAGAAAGGAGATTTCATGTCTTGACCACTTAAATTCATCTTTATTTTAGTAAAATGCTCCATCTGACATAAACCCATCCCTTTTAATAATAGAGGAGGATTTAATTCCCTTAGCAGCTTCACTATTTCCTGAATTTCTAATTACAGGATATGTTTCACCAGTAAAATGCTCATAGGAGCTCCCTAAGCCCAAGGATAACTGTAATCTGAGGTCACTTTAGTACTCTCTTTCCATTCTTAATCTTATTCCTCCTTCTGCATCTCTGATATTCCAGTGCAATCCCTGTATTTAGAGCATAACGTTCTTCCAACATAACCTGGCATGTCCTGGGGGCATTCTTTGCTTCTCTCATTTGTATGGACAAGTACTCTGAAAAAAGCAGTCTGCTGCAGAGGAACAACAGATATCTAAGGAAACACTACAGGACAAAAATGCAGTTGTCCATAGAAATAACAAATACTGCATGAAGCAGGTGACATGACAGTAGCAGTAACATTTGGAAATGTACTTATTTTCTAAGTAATTGTAAAGAGAGCTAGTGTTTTTTACTAAATAGAGAAAACTGGAAAAAACAAGCATTGAGGCTCACAAACCTTTTTCAGATCTGGAATAAAAGCAGGCATCCTCAAAAATGAATAAAGTTAAAATATTCTGCCTTTCCCTCAAAGTGTGAGTTATGCTATTTGAGCACAAAAATAGTTGGTGCTTGTATTAAAATAAAGGTTGAGAAGTGATACCATTCAATATTTTCCTTTATTATTTCTCATTGAAAAGAGAGAGGAAAATTTTCTCCTTTTGGGTAGGCAGGGGCAAGTGAATGATAGACACACACAGTGAATCAGTCACACAGAGGAACACCACTATGTCTCATGGCTTCAATATGTCATATTCCACTAAGGTTTTGCTGAAATCTGCATCAAATCAGTCTTTTAACCTCTAGCACATTCCATAATGGACATGCATAATAAAATGAATTTAAAAAAGGTAAAAAAGGAGAATAGGTTTGCATTGGTCAGTGACGACACCAACTCTTGGCACCATCTCATTCCTCTAGGCTATGGTGGCAATTCTCATGTGGCAATATGCCACTTCTATACTCTGCCTTAGGGATAGAAAAGGAGACTGTTTTTCCTGGGAAAAAAGAAAGAGGAAAACAAACCCAACAAGCAAACACAAACACACACACACATAGCAACAACAAAAAAGGACCAAAAAAAAAGTCAGAAATTCTCCTTACAGAAACACTTAGTAATTTATCCTGGGTGACACTGCTAGCTGACATTGTGGAGCACCAGTTACCAGAAAACTTCTCTCCAGGGTCAGAGTTGAAGTCATTACATACATATCAGTAAAAACAAAATAAAAAACAAAACAAATTTGGACAACTCAGTAGTACATTTCTAAAACAGAAAACAAAATCACTAAGTACTCTTTCTTTCATTTCCACTATCATTGCAGGAAGCAAAGTGCCAAGCTGTAACTAACGGTGGCATTCATAACGGAATCTAAACCAAACTGCACATATAGCTGATCATTTCCTGAAGAAAATGTGGCATTAAAAATCCAGGTGGACTGTCCCATTTGCAAGAAACCCCACCTTATTTTGTAGCAAAACCCAACACGTAATTCTTCAGGCTGAGAAGTCAATACTTCTTCTACCGACGTTCACAGCACCACAGAAGTTCTTTATTTCACTCCACCAGCTTATTTTCACATTCAATAAACCAGACCTTTCATTGGTTGGCTGGCTTTTATTTTTCAATTAAGCCACTTCATAAAAAGCCACAGTTCTCAAGATGAAAAAAGATGAGTGGGGACTACCTCCTCTGTTTACCCTATTAAGCCTGGTTACCTATCAGCCTGAAAGCAATTTTAATGATACTTTGTAACTGCTAATTTGGACACAGTTTGGCTCAGTGTTTGCTTTTTGTGTTGGGCCTTTAATTATTACTTTTTTAAAAAATTGATAATATTACTGATATGGTTAGAAACATTCACAGGGAGTAGTTTAAGCCTTTAGACTCATCCACTTCAAGTTACCCATGCAATTAACTGGATTCCCCCAAATTTGCAGGAAAAAAAGGCATAAAAAGATCTCTGAACGGAATTTCAGTCCCACTACTTCACTGAGTTCAGTTCAGGGGTAAGACTTTTAAGACCTGAAGAAGGAATTGCAATGTTTCCTAATCTGGGGTTAACTACTACAGTTTAAAGGAAACACTACAGCATTGAAGCTAAAAAGTAGTCCATTCATACCTATAAAGGCACCAAAAAAAAGGTGAGATTGAAGAATAAAAAAGAAACAGTTAATCAAAGACAGAAAGCTGGATTATTTTATTTTTTATTTTTGAAGCTGACAAAGATAGAAAACTGGCTCTGAACTGACCTCTTTGTCTGGTGTTAAAGTGCCTTCATCATTTTGATCTGTAAATGAAGATGTCCTGCTTCGGTTGCCAGTTGGTGAAGGGGAGTTGGAAAGGACCTACACAGAGATCGTATATATGTCAACAAGTAGTAATATTAATTCCTAAACTAATTATCCCATATCAAAATTTACTTCAACAATTACTAACTATAAGATCTCTATGAATTCTGGTCTAGCTCTTCCTTTTGAAGACAACCACCTGTGTATTGCCTATGAAAAGTTCTACCTTGCTACAAAGTCTCCAGAGCAAAACATGTCATGAATCAGCCACGAGTGCACGCAACAAAACCATATATTTCTAACTATTGTCTTCTTAGACCAGATTTGAAACTCACACCTCCTAGTACTTCAGGAATGAAGTTTCTTAAGGCTTGCAAGTTCTGCAAATTGGCAGGGATTCAAACATTTACATACAAAATGCCATTTTAATTCCTTTAAGAAATTAACAAAAGAAAACAAAAACCAAAGGCTGATTAAAAGGGGGGAGGAACTACACAACCCAAACAACAGCCAAATTACTTGTAAAATTGAATCTAAAGAAAAAGGACATAAGAAAAATACACATTTTATGTCAATATGAACTTGTTCTTCCTGTCAGTACTGAACATCTATTCAAAATACCAGTCTCATGCTGAGTGAGACTGCAAGAAGCAACACAATCCCAACCCAAACATAGCTTGTTGCATGCTTCAAAATTCAAATATAAAATTTCAGTATAAAAGTCATGAAAATTAAAATATCTTCATTCCCCTTGGAGTCAGGGGCAGCAGCAGTCATAAGAAATAGGATGTAGACGTGTTGCCAGGGGTCCCAGTGCTTTGGAGCACCCAATGGTGTCCTACCAGACACAGGAAAGATTTTTGCCCCCAAGGCTGATGAGGCCAGGGGCATTTGGCCACTCTGAGAAGCCCCTGGGATGGCTCAAGATCGAGGGAGAACAGAGCTTGGGCATCTCCTGGGAGGCATGACAAGCCTGTGGTTGAAAGCAGTAGGTCTTGCTCACAGGCTCAGGGAAAAGCAGCACTGGGGGCAGGAATGAATTTTTTTTCCCTTGGGGCAGATTGGCACTGGTATCCAGGGGTTTTTTTTTGCCTTCCTCTGCAGCACTGAGCATGACTTCTTGTCAGGGCTCCTCTGTTCCTTTTCAGTTGGGTTACTGCCTCCTGCTCATGCATCAAGAAGAGGGACTCTCCTGCCCTGCAGTTGAGAGGAGAAAGGCTTTTTTCCCCTCATGATAGGTTGGCAAGTGTCCCTGGGGGGCTTTTGCCTTCCTCTGCAGCACTGAGCACAGCCCCTTGGCAGACCTCCTTTGAGCCATTCCAGCCAGGTGCCAGCTACTTGGGATCCATGAAGCTGGTCCTCATGCCCCATATCTTTGGGGGGGGGGGGGAAGCTTTCTAGGCTCCCAGAATGGGAAAGTTTCTTTTCCTCTGTAGCATTGAGCACAGCAGTTTTGTCAGGGCTTCTTCAGGACCTTCTGAATCAGTTCTTGCTGCTAGTCTGGCACCTTCAAGGCACCATTCATGCCTTGGCTCTCTCAGGCTCTCTTGTCCAGTGCAAGCTTGCAGCAGGAGTAAGTTCTGCTCCTGCTTTGGCTCTATTTCTCTAGAGATTCTTGCTTGTGCACAGCAGCCTGTGTTGGAAGAGCTCCAGGCTTTCTGCCCCCTCCAGAGCTGCCACTTTCCAGCTCTCCCTGTAACACCAGCAGGCAGGAGAGTACTTTCCAACTCTCACTGGCCGAGAAGCACAGCAGCAGAGCAAGTTCCAGAAGGCAGAGTCTGCTGCTTGTCATCAGTGTGTGTCATACTTTGGAAAACACCCCATGGTACCAAGCACCTCCTGTGTGTGTGGTCAGTCCTGATATGGAATGACGAAGAATTCTTCAAGCTCTCACTCTTCAGGAAACAGGTACTGTTTGGCCTGTATTCCTGTTGCTGCTCTCTGCAGCAGGCTAAGCTGAAGAACACATCAGCCTAATCCTTGCTACACAGGGCACTGTGATAGTGACTGTAAGCATCGACTCTAAAATAGGTCCAGAAAAATAACATAAAACAGAACACAGCAAAATCCTGTTTCCTCTTGTAACTGTTGTGTTTGGTGCTCTTAGAAGTGTTTTCAGAGGTGGAACCCCCCTGGCATTTAAGGCAAATAACAGGTTCACCCATTGTGAGCACAGGGGATAGATTAGATTAGATTAGTTCAGCTCAAAAAGCCTTCAAACAATCATCAAGGCCAACTGCCTGACCACTTCAGGGCTGACCAAAGTTCAAGCATGGTATTACCAGCATAGTCAAAATGCCTCTTCAAGACTGACAGGCTTGGGGCATCTACCATCTCCCTAAGAAGCCTGTTCCAGGGTTTGTCAACCCTCTATATGAGATGTTTCCTCATGTCAAGTTCAAACCTCCCTTAACAGACACAGCTTTAAGCCATTCCCACGTGCCCTGGCACTGGGTACCAGGGAGAAGAGATGAGCATCTCCCTCTCCACTTCCCCTCCTCAAGAAGCCAGAGAGAACAGTGAGGTTGCTCCTCAGCCTCCTTCTCTCCAAGTGTCCCTACAACAGGGTATAGGAAAGAACCGAGAAAAAATGAATGCAAACAGAAGTCTCAAAACTGAGAAATATTAATTATTTGGAAAATTTGGGTTACAAATGTCTTGAAAGAAAGTAGCTGATAATCTATATGATGACAGAGTACCTAGTAAGTAGAATGCATTTTAAGGATCTGAATTATTAAAAGGTATTAAGTCTATTCCTCTCTTTACACAACCCCAGTACACTTTAGAGGCCTCAAAACCTTCTCATTCCCTCCTCATTTACAGACTCTGTTTTCAGATATGACAGGCAGACAAGCCTATTTTACTGTTAATATTACATTTAACTCAAATCTCCTTACAGCATTCCAAGAAAAACTAAAAAGTAAAAAATATCCTGCAAGACAACTATTTTACAGAAAAATAACAGTCTGTTCTCATTTTCTACTTCTGCCTTTCCATTCACATCAGCCCTTGAATTACATGATTTATTCTGTCCACAGTATAGCAGACCAGGTGAAAGTATCATTTGTAAGGTCTTGTATTAGGTTTCATTAGACTTGTCAATTTTGAGCAAAGTATCATAATTTAGCTGCTGCATAGCGATACTGGTAAGCTCTGAAGCTCAATCTCTTTACACTGTACTGAAAGTTCACCACATGTGCCAGTGCCAGGACAGCACTCTAAACCACCAGCAACAATAATGTACTTAACTTAAATAACTAGAGTTATCGAACTAACCCACAGTTAGTAACTGTTAAAGTGCTTAAAACAAAACTCAAGAAGCTACGTAAAGCTTTACAATAGCTCTATTTCTAAAAATACTGCCTGTCTGACAAATGAGTGATTTAAAAACTACTACATAGCAGAATGTCAGCAGTTTTTGAAACCATGCTCTAATACTGAGACTATGCAGTGTCAGATCTCCCAGTGGTTCAAATGACATCCAGATCAAGCCCAGGCAACTGATCACCTGTTTGTAAAATTAAACGAATTATCTGCCTATAGTGTTGCATCCACATGATTCAGAATTTATACTGGTTTTATTCTTTCAGATTCAGAGTTGCAAACGATACTCGACCCAGTAAAAGGCCAAAGAGACATGGGCAGATGTTATCTTTTTCAGCACAGTTTGCCAACATGAAGTTAACTTGTCCAAGTCTCTCCATCCAAATCTGAACCAATAGAGAGAATTTATTCTGCTTTGACACTGGCATGAAATCATCACAACAGTTGTTTTGCCACTGATCCTTTCAGAGATACGTATCTAACACAATTATAATTGAAAAAGAGTAGTTTCTAGTCTTCAACACTAATTGCAATTTTGAGAAAGCACACAGAAGAGAAAAATTATGACAAAAAGTTATTAACAAAAATAAATCAGTGCCTTGCTCTCAGCTGTATACTGTATTTTCCATTTTTCCGGGGGTGGGGTGTGTGTGTGTGTAAATAAAATAAAAAATAAGCAAGAATAAGGTTATGGTAAGCAAACCAGCCCTCTAAACGGTGTAGACAAAAGGGAATTACAGGAACTAAAAGAACAAACATTAAGATGAAAGAAACCGATGATCTCAATGCTGGATTGCTATCGGCTGCACAGGACAGTGGCATTAATTTAAAACCACTTCTGCTTCATTCTGTTTGACGTTGAAGCAAGAGCCGGTTTTTAAACTCCTCCAAAAGGCAACCTTTGTAGAGTGCCCGAAGAACAGTCTCAGGAGATTGTGGGAGAGGCTTCCAGACAAGAGGCGGCTCAGTAACGATAGCAAAGTTGCCTTTCGAAGTTGCAGCGAAGCCACCGGGTGCGGAGCCGACGGAACCAGGACGCGGCGCTAGCCGGCTAGCACATCCCATCGCCCTCGGCCGCCCACCACACGCCGAGGCCTACGCTCCACGACCTTCCCGGCGGCCGGGCTGGCGGAACCGGTCCGACCCGCTGCCAGACGAACACCACGGCCTTCTCGAGCGAAGCACGGCACGGCACGGCACGGCACGGCCCGGCACGGCCCAGCCCAGCCCAGCCCAGCCGGGTGAAAAGCCACTACAGCCCAACCGGACACTACGAGTCACGCAGGGCTCCAACCCGGCCCCCATCGCGACCCGACGGACAGCTTGGAGTACCTGCGGCGGGAATGGACCAGTGCGTCCCCCCTGTTCCTCACTGATCTTCTGCTTCAGCTTCTTGAACATGGTTGTGGGAGGGAGGGGGCGGGGATGGAGGAGTCGAGGGTCGGCGGCCGGCGGCGAGTAGAGCGGAGTATGACTGTCTGGCCGGTCAGGCAGCACCTCCCGCACAGCAAGCGAGGGACTCCCGGGGCTAGGGTGGCGGTGGAAAGCCACAGCTCCGCTCACCCCGACCCCACGGAGCCGCCGCCTCTCCTCCCTGGCTCCCCCCCCCCCACCGCGGAGCAGGTGAACGCGGCCACTTGCGCGCCTGCGCGGCCAACGTGGAACGGGGCGCCCTGGGCGGTACGGACCGCGGCGAGGCACAAACTTCCCGAGAGAACGCCCGGCGTCATGCCTTCTTCCGCCCCGGGGCGGGCACCAGTGGTTTCACTACCCGGCCGGGACTGCGCAACGGAGCTGGGCCGCCTCGCCTCCCTCCATCGGGTAGACCGTATCTCAACGGGAGTATGGCAATGGCTGATCAGCATAAAGAGCTGATGTGCCAGAACAGGGGGTCGTGAGGCCTGACGCGGCACAGGCCTTCGTGTGGGTACTGACGGTGCCAACGCACAGGGTTTCACAATCTGAAGAACCGGGCATCATCTTATTTCAAGGTAATTACCAGTTAATAACAAGGCGCTCGGTTCAACAAGGCGAAGTACAAGGTCCTGCACCTAGGTCGGGGCAACCCCTGGTATCGGTACATGCTGGGAAGCGATGGGATCGAGAGCTGCCGTGCAGAGAAGGACTTGAGGGTATTGGTGGATAAAAAGCTGAACATGAGCCGGCAACGTGCGCTGGAAGCCCAAAAGGCCAACCGTATTCTGGGGTGCACTAAAAGCAATGGCACCAGCAGGTCGAGGGAGGTGATTCTCCTCCTGTACTCTACTGAGACTCCACCTGCAGTGCACTGTCCAGCCAGAGTCCTCAGCAGAGGCAAGACATGGACCTGTTGAAGAGGGGTCAGAGGAGGCCACAAAAATGATCAGAGGGCTGGAACACCTCTGCTGTGGAGATTCAGTATTGTTCAGCCTGGAGAAGAGAAAGCTCTAGGGAGACCTTACTGCAGCCTTTTTGTACTTCAGTGGGGCCTGTAAAAAATACAGGAACAAAATTTTATCGGGATCTTTTCTAACAGGACAAGAGGTGATGGCTTTAAACTGAAAGAGGGTAGGGAGATTAAGACTAGATACAGGGAGGAAATCGTTTACACTCAGGGTGATTAAATGCTGGCACAGGCTAGCCAGAAGTCTTATAGAAACCTCATCCTTGGAAACATCCAAGGTCAGGTTGGAAGAGGCTTTGAGCAACCTGATCTAGTTGAAGATGTCCCTGCTCATTGCAAATGGGGTTGGACTAGACGACCTTTAACAGTCCCATCCAAACACAAGTCATTCTGTGAACGTCTGCAATTCCTGGGTTTGTAAAAGCTTCGGATTAAAAATTGCTTTTTGGAACTGAAACTAAATCTGCTGCTAAGAAAGCCACATGACTTATTTTTCTGCCCTGAAACCTTTTGGATAGTCTCCTATTTGTAAACCTGTAGTATACTTGTTTGCAAATAGAGTACTATTAAAGATGGAAAGGAAGTGTTTGCCACCATTGTTGTTGTTATCTCTTTGAAACTAGAAGGGGGGAAACGTTCTTGGTTGCTTTAGGTTAAAATCAGTGGCTTTGGAGCCATTGTTGGGTGAGATCTTTGTGTGTGTCCAGACCTGTCAGTGTACATGTAAAGAGCTGTCAGCAGTAACTGGCTTTCATTCTCCAACAACTGGACTATTTTGAAACTTGCTGTGTTGACAGTGATGTTGTATGAAGGCTACAATGACATAACGTTGTCTCAAAGAAATCCTGAACCATGTGGTCTTCTGTATATCACCACACTAAGGAAGCTGTATGAGGTAATCACAAATGTCCAGAAGTGTTTTCACTGAAATACAGCCTTGTCACCTTTACATAATTTGAGGGGGGAAGTGGATAGGAAACAGAGTTTGCTGTACTCTGACAAAACCAAAGCAAACAAGAAACCCAAACCAAAAACCTAATAAACCAAAACAAATCCAAGATACATCTACAGCAAACTGTTCTAATTTTTTTTTTTTATAAATGTTACCAAAATAAAAGTATTCTCATCAGTCTGTTTAGAGAAACCGAGAGTCTGAAAAAAATGAAATCAAGGACAAAGTGAATTTCTGTGGGTTTGGATTGGTACAAATCAGTGATACTTTGTGAACATGGCTATGTGTCTAGTGTTGCTCAGGTAATAGGAAACTAGATGATCTTTAAGATGCCTTCCAACCCAAACCATTCCATGAATCTATGAGTACAGAGTACTCCACATTAAGCTGTAGTATGTAAATTCTGAAGATGTATACTATAACTTCAAAATATTATCATATGTTTTCTGAAAGGTCTTTTGACTGTTTTGATGCCTAGGCAAGTGTGATGAAAACACAATGAAATGTTTTCATTTGCTCTAAACCCCACAGAAGTTCTGGGGGAAATGTCTGGAACCACGTTCTTGCATACACACAGGGTGTCAAAAATCCTTACTTAAGAGAATAGTAACTTATTTGTAGAGGGTCATTCTCATCTCAGATTTCTTGGTGAAGTTAAAAACAGTGGTTAAAAGGGAAGATTTGCCTTTCCTTTTTTAGATTTCTTAAGTACAGCAGTTAACATAGGCTAAAGAAAAGAAATACAACATTATTAAAACATCAATTTTATAGGCATATTGATATATGAGAGATGTATTCATCTATCTGTGAAAGAGAAATGTGTATCTGCAAACAGCACTGGTTATGGAAGGTAAAGAAGAAGAAAGGTCTCTTCCAAATTAAATCTATGGCAGCCACAATTGTATTTCTGTGAAAAAGGAAACAGAGCACAAGTGTAAAAGACTGTGTTTTCATAGCAGTCTAGAAATTGTCACCACAGTGGCCCACGCATCCCTGCAGTCCTATTCCTTGCTGTGTGCTAGCTCCAGTGCTTGTCAGACCTTTCCCTTAGTCATTTCTTCCTGTTGAGTCTGCAGAAAACTAACCCGATAGAAGAGCAAATAATTTCCTGATGACTTACTGTGCTGAGTCCTCTAACTACAGAAGTTGCTGCAAGAGAGACAGAAGCAGGCAAGAGCTGGATAGGTTTATGCTGCCAGTTATTTCAGATTGCTCAGAAACATGCAATCTTTGCTGAGCAATTTGCTTAAATTTAAACTGAAGTAATCCCAAGGGCTACTTCAAGTTCAGCTACCAGGCAACTCTTACTGAAAGAACGGATACTATCTCAACCAGCAACTATCTTAGTTGCTAGTGATGTATTCATGCTTATTGCCTCCAGCCAGTCTAATTTGTGTTTAAGTTACTGCAGCTTTCTGCAAGTCATAAAAAAGCCAGAGGCATCAATTATGAATATGGCTTTCAATACTCTTTTCCACACCTACAACTCCAATTACTTTGTGAAAAATATATGAATTTGCTAGCAGCTAGTTCTTTCAATCCAATCATCCATCACAAATAGGAAAAGACAGAAAAGGAAGTGCTACAATATATGCTACATTTCTGATAACTTTTTAATGTTGGTTCATATTTTGTCTGGAAAGGAAGTTTTCCGGTTTTGAATTTTTTTTTCTTACATCATTATCACATTGTTAAAATAATGCCTAATACAAAATATTCCTATTATTCCTACTTAAAAATATTTGACATCAAGGGAGTTATTTCAAAACTAAAGGAATATAGCTGGTGATAGAGTAAAAAAAACCTAAGCAGAAGGAGCATTAATGGTCTAAAAGGAGTTATTGTCCAGAGCTTATGTACACACCACTGTTCTTTACAGTTTATGGAAGGTTGCACTTGCTAATAATAGCAGTTTTTTTCTCCTAATCATAAAATTCAAAACAGTAATGTTTACGTTAAAGCAGTTAGAGAGTGCACCATACATAGATGTTCAAGTAGTTACTTCCACTAAGGAAGTGTTTTCATTGCTACTTCAACACAATGACAGCGTGCTATTTGATGGTGCGGTGAAACTGTGACAACTCATTGTACCTGCAGAAATCAGGTGAAATACTTGTGCGAAGTAAATCCTTTACAGCGCTGTGATTGGAATCCTAAAAGGCTTAATCTGAATAAAATGGATAATGGGAGCATTTGCCTAGCCTGATTTGATTGGCGTTTTTACTTTTGTATCTAACTGTTGTGACTCGGAACCACCACCAGATGGCAGTGTTCCAGAAGATTGTAACCAAGCCTCCGCAGCACCGTCAGTATTATAAATGCAAAACTATGCCAACGGTGGGCTGAGAGTTTAAAAACTTTCAGGTCAGAGAATTGAAAACCCCCAAATTTTCTACATCTGCTGTATAATCCTTCCATGTACAAAGCATGGGGTGCTTTAAGTAACTTGCTGGATATCAAAATTCTTTACTATGTTGCTGACTTCATGGTTGCTTAGCAATATATTTGCTGTTTATTTGTGTATTCATGTCTTCATGTGTGGTGCTCAGATACTGCTCTGATCTCAGGAAGGTAAAGCTGAGCAAAAAAGGTTCATTAATAGATATTTTAATAAAGATAGTGAGTGACTTGAGGGAAAAATCTGATCTGTGAGTGTGTTCAAAATGCACAAGTCTATGAGAAGAGCAAAAGCACTGAGAAATCAGAAAGGTAGCCTAAAAGCTGCCATTGTTCAAACTGATGAGAGGAATTAACTCACTTAAGAAAAGATAACAGCCATTGCTGCTCTGCATCTTGGGAAACAGAGAAATCTCTGCTCTTGTGGGAAAATTGTTCAGAGATCCCATTTCATGGCACACACCTCTCTTTCCAAAAGTACCAAGTCCCAACTCAGGCATTGGAGACTACTAGGAAATGCTGTAGTAAACTGGCTCACTAGTTACAACTCCAGTGAGAGGAAAATTACTTGGATTTATTCAGCTAAAAGACCGTGAGCCATCTTTTTATGAATGGGAATATAGGACACAGATTTAAAAGCAAAAGTGATAGGATTTGATCTTACTGCCCTTAAAAAAATATTTTTACAAATCTCCATTTTATCATTACCTTGTTAAGCAGCTTTTCCTCACTGCTTTGTCTAGAGCATCAAAACCTAACTTCCATTTCACTTTAATTGTACTTTAGAAGCTCTGGATGCCACAAAAAAGAGGCGAATCATGTTGTAAAACAGCAGATCCTTTATATCAAAAGCCATGATACTAGTCATGAGCTTGATTTTAAACTAGCTGGCAGCAGAATCTCATTTGAGTACTTTCATTCTTATTTCTATAATCACAACATAAAACAAGCAAAAAAAACAACCAACCAATTAACAAATCTACATAGACAGGGACTTTGTATCTAAAAAGAGAAAGTACCTTGCTTCTGAATACAGAGCTTCTTCATGGCAAAGGAATGCTCACTCCTGGTTTCCACAAGGCCTGGGTTCTATACCCAGATCTCCCAGTGCTCTGGTCACCCACCCTCAGCAAGCTATTTTGCATCTCAGTGCTTCTGTTGGTGTTTTAATTAAGAACAGTGATGCTAGTCAAGAGCAGTGATGCCACCCAATTTCCCCACAAACACATAGTTTTCCTTTTTTTCTTGCCCACCTGCTGACAGAAAGGTCAAAAGAAGACTGCTTTTTTTACATACTCTTTAATACTGAGATACATATTCACAAGCCAATTATCTCCCTGCTGGGCTTTGTCTGATTCTATGATAATATCTTCCCCTTATGCACTGTCATTAAGAAATAGAAAAAATATTCTGCTTAATCATTTCTAGACAGCAGAGCTAATAATACAGGCAATGATCTTGAGTCACTGAGGTTATTCAGTTGGGAAGAGTTTAAAAAAAACACTAAATTACTTTCTGTGATCCCTTTTGCTGCAATGCAGAACATCTGAAAGCACATCACAGGGGATGCTACACGCAGCAGATTTCACTGGTGGGGAAAGTCACTGAGCATGACAGATTCTTAAAGAAGTGTACTGAATAACAATTGGAGATATCACGGTAAGCAACTGTTTCAAGGAGACTCAGGAAGTACTTTTCCCCATTACAGTACTGTATAATTTGGTAGGCCATTAAGGAAAACATTCACTGTCCTTCTGCAGCATCAGATTTAGGAAACTGATGGATGTAGAATACAGAAAACAGTGATTTAGCAATGATTGTACTACTTCCTTGCATCACAGCTTCTAGAACCTACTAAACAAATACACACTTTTGTTCTGTGATTACACAAAGCCACTACATATAAAAGCACAGAGACAATAGTTTGATGTAGTAAGATCTATCATAGTGCCTAAATTCAGGACATGTGAAGGTTATGAATATAACATCTCTAAGAACACTCACCCAATTTCAGATTATGAATTTATCATCATTTACAATAATATCTGATACTGCTATGCTGTTGCTTGAGTATTGTCACACTCTAAATTCCTTACTACTACTCTTTTCAAGTGTTTTGGAAGTGTTTCTCATCCTCCCTAACTCCTTTTCTTAGCTCCCAGGATTTACTATAAGCTTAGCCACCCACAAAGTAGGGTGGAATAGCTGGTTGAAGAGACTGAGGTCATTAGGCCTAGAACTCCTTCCCTATCTAACCTGCCTCTAAATGACAGGCCCGTAGGGCACTTCTACATAAAGAGGAGTAACTTGCTGTTCTGCTGAAAATTGCCAGTACTTCATTACCTCTGCTGAACTACTACAGGAGCACAGAAATCATTCAGAATTGATTTGCATACATGATGTCTAGCTTTCTTATGCTGCTTCAGAAACAAATGTGTGGTAGGTCTGATGGTATTCCCATAAAATAAACACAAGTTATTTCACAGGCAAGTCAAGTGAGTTGTCGAAAACTCAAGATACTGCAGAGCAGTGGTGGATATATAGGATTGAAACACTGTTAGATGCTGCTCCCAGATTGATAAAGTATTTTTAACCCTGTAGTCTAGAAGACATCCTTACTTACCTACATGCACACATAATGAAAAGAGATGTTCCCCTCATTGTATTCTCAGGCTACTTCATCATCTCTGAGAGCACACCTGTATGTAAAGATGACGTGCTGATGTGCTTCCTTTTTATTATCCCCCCTTATCTGCAAAGGAATATTGCCAATGCAGAATCTTGGATGTGAACCACTTCTTTGATTTGAGACAATTATTTAAAAGGAAGCAATTGCCAAACTGCTCAGATTGTTCCAACTATCTGATTTTGCATCTTTGCCAGTTAACATGCGCTATTTCAAATTAAATTCTAATCATCAAATTGGAATCTCAGATTTTGCTTACTTGTCACTTTGATACCACATTCCTCTCTCACACATGAAGTTTTCCCCTGCTTATTTTGAAAAGGCCAGAGATACCAAGTTTGGATTAATAAATACTTGGTACAGTTCACAGCATAGTTGTGTTTAATTATTAATATAAAATATACCTTCTTGATTGACTAATATATTCTTTTTAAAAATTGCAATATAAAATACTACTTAATGATGAGTGGATCTATTAAAATAGATCACTTAGCTTCTAAATGGCAAAATACCAGTTTTCCAACTATCTGAAATAAATTCTGGTGCCCATAATTGCAGTATTACAATGTTGTATTTACAAAGAAAAACACCAAAACAACAACAACAACTTCAAAAAAGATCCTATCAGTATAAAACAGTGTCAGGTCACCACACAAATGCTTCCTCTGGGAACTTACTTCAAACAGCCTGTGGCTCTGAAAGAAGGGGTGCTAACCTAAGGGTTGCAATTACACAGTTCAGTTAATAGTAAATGCAATTACAAACTCAAACTATTATATCAAGAAAAACTAAGCTGACCTCAACTTATCCTCCAGCACCTGAAACTTCATTTGGAATAACACCTGTGGGAGATAAGACAAAAGAGATGCTGAGTTGGCGGAAACTGTCTCAAGTGTTAAATTGCATTTGGTGTCTTTGGGTTAAACAGAGGTCATCAGCACTGGAAAGATACTAGCAATTTGACATGTTTGTGTGGTATTACAACATACAGAAAATTGGCTTGGCATAAAAAGAGTAGGACAAGCATGTCATTTATTATTCTTCCTGGTTCAACTAAAGGATTTCATGCAATTTGATGATTATTTCCAGCACTGCCAAGTCCTTTTATGAAACCAGGAGCCACACTGGGATTTTCTTATTCTTACTTAGCAGTAATTTGCATGCAACCAAAAAAAAAAACCCCTCAAGAGTTATGATGCAAGTTACTGTTTACTAAAGAATTTACAGTATGATTTTTACTCTGTGAGTCATTTATATTAAACCCATGTGATAATATGTACTCACAGAAGTGCTGTACTGAATTATCTACAAGAGACAAAGGCCAGACCTTGTGCTCAGGCAGGGGAGCCTGCCACGGGCCACAATACACAGAAATCATGGATAACACCAAGATATAGTTCTACCAGTAACAACCAAAAAAAAGACATTCATTTAGCCTTTGATTTCCAAGTATGAAGTGTCACATACTGTTCTTCTGGTACCTTACCCTCTTCAGTTCATCCCTGTAACTACCCAGAATAGCAGGACGTTATTTCCCCAGACCTCTGTTCAACTTGTTCTTCAACATAAACCTCTGCAATCCAAAGAACCAAGGCAATCTTGCAGTTAGGACACTGAGAGAAGCAGCCCATTATGGTCAGAAGGAGTGTTGCAAACAGAATTTAATAATTATACTATAAATATGTACACAATTACTTGGAAGGCATAACTTCCTTCTGGTTCTGTTCAGATACTGTAAGAAAGATAACTCCTCACTTGCTGTCATAATGCATTAACCACTGACATGGTATTATATAACTCTTCTTCCAAGCGTATTCTAAGTGTAAGAGTTTGTGCTGGAAACGTTTCATGCAGTATTTTCTCCTTTTCTCCATGTACTAAAAATTGATGAAAGTTAATCTAATTAGGGACAATATGAAGGTTCATAAACCATCAATTTTATGACTCAAAGTATTTTTCTAGATATTTAATTCTTCATAGTCTAGCGGTCAAAACTTGCACTAGTCTGCCAGGGACAATACTAAGCAAGTAACATACTGCAGGTAAGTTCAAATTTTGTCCTTGCCAACCCCTGTTCCAAATTTTTAATTTATTACAGGTATGAACAGTGTCAAAAAATGAGTAATATACTGACCACAAGCCATGTGGGCTTGGGGTCTTCTGGTGTGGTTCACTTACCATATGCTTAAGCAGGAGCCACACAGGAAGGTTCAGGTTCAGGGGGTAATTGTGAACTGTTACGAAATAGGCACCATGACTGAAGCTGCTATAGCCTCTCTGGTGTCAGTAATGTAGAGTACACAGTGCATACTTCTAAAACACTCTCGTTGACATCACTTTAGAGCCCACAAACCAGCCATGAAGCTGTTGAGCAGCTCTGGAAGTGACTTCTCTCACCCAAGCAGCCTGAGATACTTTAAAATCAAGGTGGAACTTCTCTGGAGTTCAAAGGGGAAATTACTCTGTGACAAGAGCACCTAATCTCCAAAATCAAAACTGGAAAAGCAGACAAACATCATGCCAGTGCACACAGTGGTTGCTCAACACAAGCCTGTGAGCAAAAAGAACAGCTAGCAAGTAGATTGCAAACCTAATCCAGAGCAGAGGCACAGGTACATGACCAGTCTTCAAATCACTCTTAGTCCAAAAGCAAATACAATTTCTGAATTTTAAGGTCAAAGCTTTGCACTTCTTGTAAATTAGTGCTGAGAAAAAGACAAAACTTCATTCACACAAATAAACCCAGTTAAATTATTTCATGCAGAGATGCCTTAAGAAGACAAAAGGATCACATCAAAAGCTTTGTTATATGATGCAAATGAAACAATGAAGGGGGACAGAGTACTTTCATGCTTATTTGAGGCTGCTCAAAACAGAAATACTGAAAGCACAGAAAACTGAAGTTTGCCTCCAGTGTTTCCAGAGGAGATGATTTTTAGGAGAGGAGGGAGAAGAATGTAAACACTGAATACACTTAAAAAGCTTTTTGACTAAACCCAACTGCTTTCTTCAGGAATGAGAAACACATCAAATGCATTAGTTAACACAGAAGGTATTTCTAGTTTTTAAATCAAATTCAGGAATTGTTTGATTTTTAACACAATCCTCTGACTTATTTCTTTTTTGGTTGACAAATTTAGAAATAAAGGAATGTGAAAATACTGAAAATCAGAATCTCAGAACATTAGGCGTTGGAATGAACCTTAAAAGATTATATAGTCTAACATCCCTGCCAGAGCAGGATCATCTAGAGTAGGTCACACAGGAATGCATTCAGGGAGGTTCCGAATGTCTCCAGAAGAGACTCCACAACCTCTTTGGGTAGCCATTTCCAGTGTTTTGTTACCCTCACAGTGAAAAATTTTTCCTTATGTTCATGTGGAACCTCCTATGCTCCAGCTTGCACCCAATGGCCCTTATCATTGGACATTGCTGAGGACAGCCTGGCTCCATCCTCCTGACACTTAATCTTGAGATAGTTATAACATTAATGAGGTCACCACTCTCCTCCCAGCTAAAAAGATCTAGCTTCCTCAGCCTTTCCTCATAAGACAGATGTTCCACTCCATCATCTTTGTAGCCCTGTGCTGGACTCTTTCAAGCAGTTCCCCGAAGTCCTTCTTGAAATGAGGGGCCCAGAACTGGACACAGCATTCCAGATACAAACTATTAGCAGAATTTGAAACATGGGACATCAGACCTCACAGTACAAATACCGAAGAGACAAAGGATCAGAAAATGGCATTACTAGAGGAAACAGTACAGCAGTGTTGGTGATCCTGACCTTCTGAGTGCTTTTATTATAGCAACCTGCAGCAAGAGCTACTCCTTGACAATAAGAGGCTGCAGACAGCAGCTGCTTTCATCAGCTGATCAGGAATACCAGCTTGAACTTTTCACCTACTTCTCTCTTGTCTTACCTTTACTCTACCCTTGTAAACTCCACTCGTTTGTCTTCTCTGGGCTAAACCCAGGAGTTCTCTCTACTGGCATTCAGCCAGCTGCATGACTTGGGGTGGATAGCAGCTGCTTGCCAGGTGGTCAGTAAGGGCCACTGCAAGGGCACCTGGCAAGCCATAACTGCTGACCTTGTACAGACTTAACACTGTGCCAGTCATGGGCTGGCGTCAGAGTGGCTGCCAGAGCTGCTGCCCTTACTTTCCCCAGGCTGTATGCTGGGCTCTAAACTTTGATTTGTCATTAGCAAGGGAATGACTTCAAGTTAAAAGCCTCTGGATTCTCTACAAAATCTCCAAGCTAACTCTCACATTTCTCATCCTAACCTAGCATGGACAAAGGCAGATGTGAAAGAGTTCAGTTTTGCCCTTTAATCTTACAATAAGTTGCCCCAAAATAGAACTAGTAAGTAAAAGTATTGTATCTAAGAAAAGCTTAGATGAATTGCAGTTCAGAGTCTTCCTTACTAGTTTTTTCTTGATCTCAGTAATTTCAAGAGCAAGTTTTTAGAAAACATCTTTTAGAAGCTTTTCTGGGTGTTACTCCTTGAAATCTGACAATTATGAAGAAGGGCAATCCTCAAACAGCTAATTTGAAGTAAGAGCTTTTACTGCTTTTCCTCATCCAGTATGGAAGTTTCTTTATCCATCATGGCAGTTGCTTTTAATTCCTTGGGGCACTTTCTTTTTCAAACAGACAGGAAGCCATTTTTTTCCTTTCTAGATTAGAACATAACTTCTCTACTTAACAATGACAAATTATAAGTAACACAACTATTACACAGTTTCAAGCAACTAGATTGTAGTTGTATCAAACCATATTTTCACATTTAGGCAGCAGTTACTGTCCTATGGGTTATGTTTAGTACCATTTTTCACAAGCAAACCAGAAAAGTGTCCTCTTCACAACATAAAAAAGCAGATAAACTCAGATGTAGAGCTGGTTGTTCTAAAAATGAATGTGTCCATCTTGCTTACCAGGAATTGACAAATGTGGCATTTCCCTCAGGAAACAGGCAAAGCTTGAAAAGTCAGCACACACCTTACTTATGCTGGTCTGGTGACTATTTAAATTTCTCCGCGAAGGTTTTGAAGTTAAGCAGATACAAAGATAGGAGAAGAATACTGACTTCTTCAGTGTAGCAGTAACCTAACAGCATGAAATGGTTATTTAAATGATTGCTTGTCATTAGGCACTGCAAGCTCTTTGAGATTCCATTTAGCCTAGTTGTAATATTTATTAGTACACGATGTTCTGGTTTACGCATAATGCACATGTGTATTTTTTATATATGTATTAATAAAGTCACCATTTCTGCTGGTGAGTTGAAGTGACTGGTAAATTGCTGGATTAACTTGTTCTGTTTTCATCAATAAATTCTAAAAGTATGTTTTCAACCTCAAGTAATTATAGAATCTGCTAATTCCTAAGGTGTGGTTCAAAGTATAGCTTTGCTCAGAAAAATTACTGTAAAAATAGCATGGGGAAAAAAAACAAAACTCTGCTTTGTGTGCCTTGCCTGACTCCAGCTATGTTTTCAGTAGTCACATAGAGTGAGTCTGGGGGTTTTGAGGGGTATTTTTTTTGCCTCACCAGAATTGCCAGGCTCACAAACCCAACCTTGCCTCCTGTAGTCAATGTTTTTTCTTGCTCATGTCTCACTTCCTGTAACAAAAAGTTCTCCCTGCCAAACAGTGTCCTCATTACAGTTGTGTAATCCCATTTTTTCAAAGTGATGCCCTCGGTGACACCTGTGCAAGATGAGCTGAAGTTGCTTAAGTAACCAACTAGCTCTCTTTACTGGATGCTAATAAACAAGTCTGCACAAGAAACTGTAATCTGATTTGTGCATGCTTTCTCTTTTTCAGCTGAGCTGGTTGGAATAGTTAGTAAGCGTGCAAAATATTCAGCCATGAATCATCACAAAAGTTTCAAACACTACAGAAATGTTGAGCAAGACTGTCATGTCACTCTTCAGAATTAAATCATGCCTGGAAGCAGAACTGGCCGGTATATATTTGGAGTGACATCTGCTCAGCGTAAAACCAGTAAAATACAGATTCTCTCTCTTGCATCATCTATAGCTTTGTTTACTCTGTTTCCATCAGTTTGACTTTTCCTAATGTAATTCAAGAAGTTTCACGGACTTGTAGAGGTATCATGTACAGATGTAATTTAAGACATCCCTTAATAATTATGACTATTTAATACAATACACCAGGTTGAAAGAGACCTTCAAGATCATCGTGTCCAACCCATCAAACAATCCAACCCACCTAAACAACTAAACCATGCAGCCAAGCACCCCATCAAGCCTATTCCTGAACACCTCCAATGAAGGTGACTCCACCACCTCCCTGGGCAGCCCATTCCAATGGGCAATCACTCTCTGTATAGAACTTCTTCCTAACATCCAGCCTAAACCTGCCCTGGTGCAGCCTGAGACTGTGTCCTCTTGTTCTGGTACTGGCTGCCTGGGAGAAGAGACCAACCTCTGCCTGGCTACAACCTCCCTTCAGGTAGTTGTAGAGAGCAATGAGGTCACCCCTGAGTCTCCTCTTCTCCAGGCTAAGCAACCCCAGCTCCCTCAGCCTTTCCTCATAGGGCTTGTGTTCCAAACCCCTCACCAACTTCGTTGCCCTTCTCTGGACACGTTCCAGCAAGTCAACATCCTTCCTCAACTGAGGGGCCCAGAACTGGACACAGGACTCAAGGTGTGGTCTAACCAGTGCACTGTACAGGGGGAGAATGACCTCCCTGCTCCTGCTGGCCACACCATTCCTGATGCAGGCCAGGATGCCTTTGGCCTTCTTGGCTGCCTGGGCACACTGCAGGCTCATGTTCAGCCTACAATCAATCAGTACCCCCAGGTCCCTCTCTGCCTGGCCGCTCTCCAACCACTCTGACCCCAGCCTGTAGCACTGCCTGGGGTTGTTGTGGCCAATGTGCAGAACCCGGCACTTGGATGTGTTAAATCTCATGCCGTTGGATTCTGCCCATCTGTCCAGCCTGTCGAGGTCCCTCTGCAAAGCCTCTCTTCCCTCCAGCAGATCAACTCCTGCCCCCAGCTTGGTGTCGTCTGCAAATTTACTGATGATGGACTCAATGCCTTCATCCAGGTCATCAATAAAGATGTTGAAGAGCATTGGGCCCAGCACTGATCCTTGGGGCACACCACTAGTGACTGGCTGCCAGCTGGATGTGCATCATCACCTTAAAAAACCCCTGAAAGGGCAACCCAAAACCTAGAAACTGCACATAATATTTTCTTGTTTGTGCATCAAATATAGATTTTTACAATATTAGATTTTTTTTAGATCAGAAGTGGACATTACATCCAAAAACATACATACTGGCTTTTTACTCCTAGGTGACAGTGAGCTGCCATAGCCCTCAGAAGATTCAACGTGAAGTACACATAGAGAAAAACTTGCTAATGGATCCAAGTTAAAGCTCTAAAGTGTAATGGGCATTTTAAGACATAGTATTATTTTCAATCAGTTTAAATAATTTGTTCAAATATTTTCAAATTACATATCCACTTTTCAGTTTGGCAACTCCTAGTGTTACAGCTAGACATTTGGAATCTCCCAGTAGCTTCACTCTCCAACCAAATCCATGTATTGTCATGAGAAAGACTGAAGATGAATATGATATATTAAAATCTTGTATAAATTATTAAATTAACAAATGTCAACAGGCAGACTTCACAGACAAGTAAAACACTTCTTTAAACTGCATTTAAACATATTAAAAATTCAGGGAAATCCTTATAATCCTTAATATTTTCTTTCTTTTCCCTTGTTGTTTTCTAGTGTTTGAATGGCAATAGCATAGCATTTCTTTAAAATGTTAAAAATATGAACTTACCCATTTTTAAGAAAGCCCCAACATTTGTATAGTATGATAGTCCTAAAAATTCAAGATTTGGAGCTACTTTCCACTCTAACCATAAACTAGGAAAGCTATTTTTGCTCTAGAACTTGGGTGCATGTACCTTAAGAGACAACTATGACTTAATTACCAGTCTTCTGATTTTCGGTTCAGTAAATGGAATTATTAAAGCAAATCTACTTTATCTGAATGGGTGGCATCTCTCAGGAGTGCTGAGCATTCATAGCTACCACTGGCTGAAGTGGCAGTGTTTGCTCAGGAGCTGTAAGAAAAAGAGAAAAAAGACCACAAATGATGGTGATTAAGTCTACAAAGACACAAAGTTACCATTGACTCCCTTCTGTAAGCAATCTACATAAGACAATCGCTAAGATAAAGCACAGTTCAGAGCCCGACATGTTACAGTTGTCACCTCTCCAATTTACAGTTTGCACACTTAAGTTGATTTTCCACCTGTCACAAGCATTAGCAGAATACACTTTTTGTGGGGAGGAGGGGAACAGTTACTGACAGTGTATAAAGTCTCCAAAAGTGGATCTACTCCATGTGGAAAAAGTGTATATTTAATTGTGCCACATGAAT
Source organism: Picus viridis (assembly GCA_033816785.1). Classification (NCBI taxonomy): domain Eukaryota; kingdom Metazoa; phylum Chordata; class Aves; order Piciformes; family Picidae; genus Picus; species Picus viridis. Next base: position 21,081,701 of record CM066574.1, read on the forward strand.
CATTGTGTGTTAGTATCTGAACTGAGGAGACAGAAACTACAGGAAAGGAAGTGGACAAAATGGGAAGGAGAGAAATAAGTGGAAGCAGTCAGAACTTCTTAAAATGCTACAGCAAACCAATCTGTCTCCATCAGTAAACTAGTCTATCAGCTAAAATAATAGCTGGAAGTTCTTCTTTCCATAAGGGGTAAGAGGGAGAACAGGGAGGATACAAGGGAAAAATAACATAAAATGACATCAGGGATTAAGACAGACTACAATCCTACATGTCCACCATTACCATTAAGATTCTTAACCAGAAGCTGCAAGTTATGAAACAAAAGCTTCCTGGGAAGATTAGAAATGCTATAAAGGGACACTAAAAAGATATTCTAAATTGAACAAACAGCAACCATTGCACAGGAAAACATACTTTTCTCTTATAGAAGATTTTTAGTGACAAAATCCCTTTAAAACTGTGTATAGATTATTGCAGGAAATGTTGGAAGTGTTCCATAGAACTGACTTACAGATTTCATCCTGTTTTCTTAGTTGAGCTAAGATTTCACCCATGGAATGCTCCAACTGACCAAAAGAGTGTTAGAGTGAGATTCTCAGAGAAAAGGGAGAGGAGCAGGTTCAATTACTTATGACAAGGAACCTGTATTAACTCACTATATGAAAAGGTAACAGTGAAGAGGCAGATCCAGAGATAGTTTATTCATCCATTTTGTTTATTTTCAACACAAAATCATTAACAGAGCAAGCTTTATAGTAGCTTCAGTAAAAATTTGTTTAAGGCAGATTCATAAATACTCACATATTTTCTAACTGCAGCCCTTTTATAGCAAAATTTCCTGGATTCTAATTAAAGATTTATAATAAAACTGTATATAACTTGACTGTTCAACTGCTCATTAATGATGCTGAACTCAGAATTACTACTGTGACATCCTGTACCACTGCCTGTAGTAACTGCACTGTGTATACACTGCACTGTGCACTGCTTTCCAGTCAAGTAAACAATTGCTCTTTCAAACCACAAAAATGCATGTCTTCTTGCAAGGAGACATTTTTGCTGCATCATTAAAGAAAAATGTGCAGCCTATGCTATCAAAAGACTGAAAGCATGTAAATATAAACATTTCTTTGGAAAAAAACATAAAATTGAAAACATTTTTCCCCTTTATATATATCACTATATTAACAGACATCCCACGCAGACCTGGGAGATCCCCCATTTGAGAATATTCCACACAAACCCTCCACTCAAGAGGGTGAAAGACCTCTCCCACTAGCTAGTCCAAACCAAAATGTCCCAGGATGTTTTTAAACAAGACCCTCCATAAAGCCTTGAAAAGTCAATAGGTGAGTCCTTCTGTAATAGATTTAAAATAAAAATGTGGGGGTTAAGCCACTACTGTTTTTTAGTGATGTTCCATGAGAAACTTTCTACTTAATCTCCCTGCAGTGAAACCAGCATCCATTACTACAAAAACTAACAGGATGTTAAAAATAAGCATGATCAACTGAGGAGAGATTGAGGTTTCTCAACAAAGGATTTCTCAAAGTTATTAAATACTAATGAAACACACAGACGTTGTTTCATGGCCCATGAAAGAGACTTATATCACCTGCATGTCCCCTTTTCTTTACCTTATTCACATCTACTTGAGCTTATTTTAGTAAGACGTTTGACCTTTGCCAAGGGCTCTGGGGAATGTTCTTGAGTCCCACCACTAACCAGGTCATTTTTTCGGTGCTTTTTCATTACCATGTGATTTTTAACATAGCAAATGCCATCTCCTCCAGACCTCTGATCATTTCTTACAGACACCCTGCGGTGTAGAAAAGTAAATGATTCCAGATATGATCCACAGCAGTCTCATCAATACTTTCATGAGTGTCAGCTGACTCCCTGTGTGTAAATAGGAAAATATTTAATGCTATAGTAATTTCTTTCTTTTCTATATTACTACTGGGGACTCTGAAACTTGCTTATGTTTAAATTTTGACAGCACAGGAAGTCAAGTCGCATTTTGGCTAGTGTAAGATAAATGCTTGCACAGGATTTTTCCCATAAAGCTAGCCTGGCATCCATCCCGGTAAATCTTCGGCGGCAGTTGTGTTGCGTGCCAGGTACGCACGGGGAGCCCAACACGGCTCCGGCGGGCCGCGAAAGAAGCGCGGCGGCTCCCGCGGCCAGGCCACGGCTGAGGCTGCAAGTCGTGCCGCAGTGCCGAGGACGCGGCTGCGGCCTTCCGGGGCTCCCGCTGGGCCGTTCCCTGGGGAACCCCGCTCGATAAACACAAACCGCTGCTAAAACCACGAAGCAAACACAAAGGAGAAGGTGCGGACCTACCTCTCCCCGCAAGAGCAGTGAGTCAGCCGGCCCCACCGGCGATAAGAGGAGGCCAAAGCGGAGAGCTGGGCGTCACAGCCCGCCTCCCACAGGGCGCGACCCCTCTCCTCGCTGCCTGCTAAAGTGAGAAAAAGAAAAAGAAAAAAAGAAAAAAAAAAAAAGGGGGGGGGGAGAGTGAAAGACACTTCTCCTTCGAAGACGCATTTAATGTCAGGGGCTGAGTGCAGCCTCACCATCCCTAGGTTGGAAGGGCACCTCAGGTCACAAACATTCACCCCGGAGCGCTCGCCACCCGGAACCCCACCACCCTCCCGCCACCACGCGCGCAGCCTCCCGCTCTGCGCATGCGCCCGCACCGCCCTCTCGCCCCTGTTCCCCCGCAGAGACTGCGCAGTGCGGCTTAGCCGGTCTGTGTGAGGGGCGGGGGAAGCGCTGCTGCACGCCGGGATCGGCGGCAGCGTGGGTCGTGTGCTGTTCCTGCAGCGGCAACCGGTCGCCTTCCTTTCTTCCCCTCAGCACTAGCCTCTTCTTCCTTCCGCGGGAGCCTGCGGGCGGTTTGAAACTGACCGCTGTTTCCTTACCCGGGTTCTCGGTGTGGCTGTAAGCGCCCGGCATTGAAGGGGAGGAGGCAGCAGCGCGGGGCGGGGAAGAGGAGGACGGCCTGGACCAGTGCTGCTCGTCTTTGCCTAAAGCTTCGGTTCCTGCGGCCCCTCACAGGGAAGGAACGGGAGGAGGTGGGAGAAAAGAGTGAAGTAGTTACCTTGCTGCAGCCCGTGGACGGTCCGTGCCCAGCGGGCACCCGTACCCAGCGGGCACCCGTACCCTCCCTGGGGCTGCTTTTCCTTCTGTTCTTGGACTCTGGGGAGTGAGGAAAGGAAGGAGCCTGAGGCGATTCCGGGACCTACGAGTCCCCCACACCTGTGGAAGGGAGAAAGGGGAAAGTGAAACAATTCCTGCTCCCTACTAAGGCGTTCCGGTGTTACAGCAGGCTGGCCCGCAGGTAAGGCTCCTTGGGGCCTGGGCAAGAAGAGGGTGAGGACCGGGGAGGCTGGGGGAGGGTGTCATATACGTACAAACCCGGACGGGGCGGGGAAGCAGGGTGGAAACCCGGTTCTTCGGGTTTGGAGAAGCTGGTAGAGCACGGCGGCTGAGCCGGGACTCCCTCGTCAGGTAGGCGAACAGAAAGAGAAACGGGAACCGCGACAGCTTGGGGCGGTGGTATTTCGCCCCCGCTTTGTGACCACTGTCCGAGTTGCGGCGGGCGGGCAAGGGCAGGCCGGGACCGCCCGAGCCCTTCCGGCGGCCGCGATCGCTGGCCCCCGGCTCGCAGGCCTGCGGGAGGGGCCGTTCGCCCCGCGGGGCTGAGTCGAAACGGTGGGATGAGGCGGAGGAAGAGGAGAGAGAGAAAGGCAGACGACCTGAAATCACAGCCATGGGTTTTTCAGTGCTTTTCTGTCGCTTACTTCCTCGAAGCATGTTACCCACGGCTCGCTGTTCCCAGGGCAATAGGGCGTGCCCCCTCGGCAGAGTATGCATAGTAGGGTTCAGGGAAGCTTTCTGGTGCTTAGTTGGGGTTTTGTGTTTTATTCCAGAGCACGTTTGTTTATTTATTCTTAGTATGCCCTCCTGCTGTAATTGCAGAGAGGCTGTTGATGATAAGAGAGATGGGCACATTCATGAGTTTGGAAGGAGCCCAAAACCAGCTCTGGGCTGTGATCTGCTCTCTGTGTTCTGTGATTTCTAGTGCGACTCTGAGCGTAGTATTTCGGAAGGCAGTGTTATTTATTTTAGTGATAACAAAGACATTTTGTAGATGAAGTGGTACTACGTTGAATGTGTATGAGCTGCTCAATGACTCTTTCTGTTTTAGAGAGACAGACATTTTTGGCTTGAAATGAGGAGGGTCTAGAATCAGTTTTATCCCTTTAAAGTGTCAATGTTAGCATCAAACATCTGTGGAGATGTGTAGAGTTCTTTGTTACAGATGTTCTGTAAGATTAAATCTATGCTTGTCTGATGATTTCTTTAAACATTCATTGTGTCTTGATTGTAAAGTGATGTAATTAAATATATCAGGGTCCAGAAACAGTTATTTTTTTAATATATATCTGCTTCCTTGATTAATTGCTTAGTGATGATGTAAGAACAGATGAAAGGTGATCTAGCAGAACAAAACAGTTTGACATGCACGACGTGCTTTTTCCATTGTTTTGAGTTGCTTGGATTTGAAGATGTTTACCTTCAGAGTGTGAAGTCAGGCTTACCTGAATTCCTTCCTTGTGAATAGGAGACAGTTATGTGAAACGTCAGCTGTGAGCTTGTTGCCCTCAACATCAGTACTGCTTGTGAACTGGCTCCAAAGGAGCTTTTTTTTTTTTTCTTCTTTTTTCTTGACTCTCATTGTCTCTGAAGATGACATAGTACCTTAATGCATGTGAACTTCTACTAAGTGCTGTTTAAATAGAAGTAGATGGGATATGTAGAGCATGTTAAGGTCTAGGCTTTCACATAATGCACAAACCATCATGTGCATGTACCCAAACCACCTAGATGAGTATCACATGGTTGAATACCTCTGGTATATAATGCTGGTAGAGGATTAGAAACCAATAATGGATATGAAACAGTGTTCTTATTTGTATGTTCCTGATGTGAAGGTGCGAGGTGCTGGTTATGGCTCAGTACAGTTCAGTAGTGTTACAAAAAATGATTAGAGATGTTTTCTGAGAAAGTAGTCAAAATTTATTCTCTTGGATACCTGGAAACTAGGTAACATGTAAGCATATGTAACTGACAGTTTGTGTTCATGCATTATGTGTCCTTGAAAAATAGTTTCTTTAAATTGTGCTGTCTGCTTGTGAAGACAGTAAAGTTAGAGCTGTTCCAAGGGAAGAGATGATGGGGCATTTCCTAAAGGGCCGGGTGGAAATAAGTGTTTATAAGCCAGCCAGCCTGCTACCACAGCAGAGGGCTAGTCAGCAGGAGTGATGTCAGCTGATTGAATAAATAGCAGGTGGAGAAAGCTGTGAGAGATGCCCGGGAGAATGCCCTGCTTGCTTCAGTAGCTTTTTCTCGCTGTAATGTAACTGTAGCAGTAGCTGAAAAGGGTGTAGGAGTGTATTAAATTAGTAATGGAAAAATATCTTAAATAGTTGCAGCTTGTTACTCAACGTGGGTTGTTACCATGGGGCTCTCTGTTTGTTTCATTAAAAAAAAAAAAAAGGAGCCTCAATATAGTAGCAGTGTTCTGATTTGGTTGTTTGTTGTGTTGTGGGGTTTTGTGTTGTGGATTTTTTTTTCAATGAGTAGTGAATCATTCTTTCGCAAAATAATAGAAAGGATACTCATTTTGAAAAAGCTGACAGTGTAAAAATGTTGGTTTCTCCATTTTAGACCAAACATTTATGGAAGACTCCTGTGACCCTGTTTTTTTATAATGCATTCCCATCATTTTTCATACTCATTATAGTACTGCCATTTCCTCATATTTTAAAATAACATTTGATTTCTTAGTTTGTTCCTGGATCTTCAACATTTATGGTAGCAGTAATTCTAGAAAAGTTACACTACTATTCTGAGACTTACGTCTGCTTCACTGTGTACCCTGAGAGATCCTGGGGTAAGCAACCATCACAACAGCTGACAATATCCTGTATGTAATGTTTTGTGGAGTAGAGATATCTCCAACTGCATCTGTCAGCAAGTGACTGACATAGGACTCAAACCTTACAAAGTGCCATTGCTTGAAGCTGTCTTGGAATTATGGTAACTTGCAAAGACTGAGGAAAGTCACTAAGATTACTTGGTCTACAGGGTTGTAGGTTACAACAGTGTAGTTACTGTCTTGCATAGCTTTAAGTTTACCAACACTAACCAGGCATGGTAACACTCCATCAAGCAACACTAGCAGACCGGGTGATTGCTTTTTTGATTGTCTTAACTGGATAGTTTTTGTTTATGTATAGCTTTGTAACACCAACAAACGGAGGGGTTTCACCCCCTCTAATGAGATGTCATTCTATTGCTAAACAACACAATCTTATAAGAAGTCATATTTCTCAGATTGTAAACTGAAAATATGCTGCATTAAAGGAATTGATTATGCAGTTGTCAGCTTGTACTGGATTAACCGTCCACTATAAAGTAACTTTTTTTTTCCCCCTGAGGAAGCTGTGACAAGCTTGTCCACTTGGAGCAGGAACTTTGTGCCAACGGTTTCTGAAGTGGGCCATGATTAGAGAGAAACAGGTTTGGCTTTTAAAATGGAAACACTATTCATGAACTGAAATAACTTTGCCTCCATCCTAGTGGCAAGGACTGTAATCTTTTGGCAGACAGTAATTATATGCTTTTCCAGTCTTTGTTTTTTCCCTTTAATGTCAGGCTCTCTTATTCATATTAGCAGCTCTCATTTCAGTTAATCTTTTTCTGAAGGAAAATTCTAAGTGAGTCCTTAGAACTATTGCATTAAACCCCTGTTTATTTTCCTGTCTTGATCCTTACGCTGCTTTTTTTTTGGGGTCATGGTCACCCTGGGATGATGCAGCACCTTTTCTTTCTCAGATGCTTTTGGGCCTATGGACAGACTTACTAATTCCAAAGAATGTACCCTTGTATAAGGATATTATTCTGGGGAAGACTTGTGTATTAGTCTTGCATAATTTTAACTCAAGAAAAGTTAAATATTTTTATTCCATGTCCATTTATTTCTCCATCTCCCTTGGAGTTTGCATTGACAAATCCTTGAAGATTGTGATTTCCAGGGTGATTCTTTATAGTCTTTCTTGGATATGAAAGCTCCTGCTGCTGTTCTTTGGTAATAATACCTTTGGCTCATTTGTAGCTTTGTGTTGGTAGAGCTGCAGTTTCATGAGACAGTTCTTTGAAATTGTTGGGCTGGGTTTCCACTGTTGTGAGCATATTAACTTTTAGAACTTTGCTTTAATTGTGGGTATGGCAGCTGCCTTACCTTTGCTTGTCATCAGTATTCATTTGTTGAAGCCAAGAGCAAGCGTTCTGTTAACTTATGAAGTATACTTAGGTTCTTTAATTTCAGCTCCATTATCATTATATAGCACTCCTGCTTCTTAGATCTTTCTTTCTTTATTAAGTATTTGAAAAACCTTTTGCTTGTTTTAGTTTATTTCCCAAGAATATTTTTTAGTGTATTTAACAGTTGTGGAACTGTCAAAAGTCAAAATTACTTATTACTGTTTGTGCCTTATCATCAGGCTATGGTTGACTTGCTGGAGGGAAATTATTTTTTGCATATGCCTTTATTTATTAATGTGTTTCTAATGTTATTTGTCCAACTAACCTTTAGTCAGATTATTTCTTTTAGTTTTTTTTGACTGATTTCAAGAAACTCCAGCCTTTCTCTGCTAGTGTTCCATTCTTCCACTGGCTTTATTGTACTTTTGTGTACAGTGGCTAAATTATTTGAATTCATGTCAACTTCAATGTGAAATTGGTCACATAGACTATCGCTGCATTTTTCTATAACATCTTTGGGGTTCATTAATAAAAATGCTTAGTGCTGCACCTTGTTTTTTAAGAGACAGACAAAATCCAAGTATTTTTATACTCTAGTGTTCTGCAATTGCATTCAGATGACATTTTATAATGAACAACTTCCCTGTAGCATGTACCTGTTTTATCGTGTCACAGATCTCAGTTTTCAGCAGCAGAAGCAGCCAGCACCATTTCAGTATTCTGTAGAACCTCCTTTATGGTCTGCTCAATTCAGATATTTAAATACAGATATATATAGTATATGAAAACAGTTACTTTGCAAATGGACAACTGAAACTGCAAGAAACTGCCTGGATATTATGTGAAAAAGGTGTAACTTCTTAGGATTAAAATAATTTGCTGCTTTGAAGACATGAACTACTGTATTTGTGGCTTTGGACTAGAAATGCAGGGGCTGCTAGCTTATATTCCAGTATTAATTAGGAAGCTGAGTCTGGTTCTAACAGCCTATGGTTCTAGAGCAGGGCTGCTTTTCTCTGGTGCTTGATCAAATATAAAGAGATTGTTTTATACAGGTGAATTTTAATTATCCTGTGCTCTTAGTTGCAAGAGAAAAGGAGAGTTTCAGTCAGTTTATTTATAGCCTGTTCACCCTGTAGTATCTGAATGCCTTGTATGTGTGTGAAGCCAAATATGCTGGCATAGACCCACACATTAGAGCAGATGGTGCCATTGATGGGGGTGAGTGTTAAGGTCTTGAACTGTAACTTCTGCTTTATGTCATACTTTTCTCTAGGAAATGAAAAAAAAGTAGAATTTTTAGTTAGAAGGTAATAATAAGAAAAGACAGCAAAGACTCGGGGAAGAGGTCATATTTATATATGCCTGAAGTGAAAACAAAGGTGAGGAAACTTGAGGGATTTCCTCGCAGTTGCTCTGGTTTGTTTGGGGTCTTCAGAAACTTCAGGTTTTTGGAATGAAGAAGGTCGTTTCATCAGCCATGCAATATAACATGTAACCCAGTGTACAGTAAGAAATAAACATGTAAGGTATGTGACTCAGAAGTTCTGACTTTTAAATGCAGCAGATTATAATGTAGTGCCTTTTTATTATCTTTTATAGTTTAGGAAGGCCAGTGTTGCACACTGTTCTTCATGTGGTTGTGTTTTGGAGTTCTCTTCAGTTATTTTCTGTGCAAATTCTAATGTTGCAGATATATTAAATTCTTTACAGCATGCAGCAAAATATTTTTTCCCCATAATTATCAAGTCACGAAAGGAAATATTTCTGCATGTATGTGAAGTATTTGGCATATATTTCTGAGAAGTAAGATCATGATACCTTTAGTATCAGACTAATGACCTCTTAGCGTCAGCACTACATCTCTGAACTGTGTAACAAGATGTGAAATACTCTGACATATCTCAGCTCATTCCATGGAATGAAAGAAATTGTGACAAGACCCTTGAAGGAATATTAAAACATTTATTAAAGAAAGCTTATTTTGAAGTTTAGTTTCAAAGCTGGCAGCAATGCTACATATAGAATCATTACGTCTTGCCTTTTGGAAGGAATTGCTGGAGGTCACCCACTGCCCAAGGTGTGATCAGTTACAGCAGATTTTTCAAAACCTTGTCCTGTCAAATTTTTAATATCTTCAGGGCTGGATGTTTCAGAGTCTCTCTAGGCTGACATTTGCCTATGCTCTGTTCTTCATCTCCAGGCTGCCCTATTTGCACAGTTCTTGTTGGACATGTGGATGCTCTTAGATTTGTGTGTGCCTATGCTGTTCCCTACAATGGCTTAATCCACATGCCAATGAGAGTGCATCTTGCAGGCTGACATTCAGGCACCTAAGGTGTGGATTCTGCTCCCTTGCTGCACCCTCTGCTTACCATCTTCTGGTTAGATAGGAAGATCTTACATCCTTAAGGAAGGATGCTTCACTGTCTGGCCTGGACAGATACCACAAAGCAGTTAGCAGGGTGACTTGTCACAGCATGAAAACTTCCTTGCTGTTAGACTTGCACTTTTTGTACTTTAACAGAGCTCCTTTATTTCAGTGTGGTTTTTTTCCTCATTCCCTAGTTACTGTTTAATCTACCTGACAATCCTCTTGCTCTTGTTCACCAGTTTTAGACAAATATCCTTTCAGACAATTTTGTACATATGATTCACACTCAAAAATTCTTCTTGTCACATTTGTTATTATCCAGACCATTTAGCCAAGGATGGATCTTGCAAGCACCCCACGCTGTCTATTGTGTCACAAAGCAACGGCCCTACAGTTTAATTTGTCTGTCTTTTGTTCTCAACTTTCTTACAGTAGCCTAACTCTTTATCAGCCTTTGCTAGTTTTGACTTCAGCTGAGCTTTGGCTTTCCAAGCTCTTCCTTGTAGGCAAAGGTCACACCTCTGTATTACCTTCTCAGTAATCTGTCCCTGCTTCCTTTTTTGGGTGTTTAGACTCACTCAGGAGTTCTGTGCTCATCCTAGGGGAGAAGCAAAGTGTGGCAGAGTGAGTAGGGATGTCACACAGTTTGTGCTACAGCAAGACCTAGATGAAATGCTTTTTGTTCATTTAGAGCATCAGCATCTACTTTTCCTTTAAACTGACTACTCTCTGTATGTGCAGTAGTATTTATTGGCAGTCTGAACATGGCCACATTAAAAATAGATATAACCTATTACATTCAGTTTTCCAAATCAGCCTGCCAGCTAAGAGAATCTCACTGAATTAAACCAAGGTTATTTGTCTGTTGGAAGTGGTGCGTTTAAAGATGTCCAAAAATGTAGTCCAAATCTAGGGTATATACAGTTATTCTGCAGTTTTTACCTGAGTGGTAAATATTTAGTAAAGAAATACAACCCTTAGCATACACATGAAAATAATTTGATGTCATATTCAGTGACCTTTTTTAGTAGATATGAGTTCTGTTGCTTATATGAACTGATCTAATAACTTCTTGAATTTTCTGTTTGGGACCATATGAAAGACTTCTGTTGAGTAGGGGAATATTAGTTTGTTGGTCTAATTTCTACTTCAGGTCTTGTCTGCTTTTCTTAGTTGGAGTCAGTAATAATTTCAGGGGGAAAAAAGGCAGATTCTTGGAGACGCTTCATTAGAATGTGGGCAGAAACCTGTATCTCTGAGTTAAAACTTTGGCAAATAGATCTCCAAACTGCTTTCTGCATGTGTATATCTAAATCTGAGTACAAAACATAAATTTGCTTACTTCTTTTTAAGACTAATATGACAAACTCTTAGTGAATGGATTAACAATGGCAATACTTGTGTCAAGCCTTAATTTCAGGTTCTCCCTTCACCCTGAGTTTAAGCTCTGCTGTCCTGCTTCCAAATCCCATCCCATTCTCTTATCAGTGAGGCTGGAAGTTTGTATTTCTTCCTGAAAGTGTTCTGCTACTTAACACCAGAATTAAAGCCAAAACAAAAAACAACAACAAAAATGTTATGGGGGGAGAGTAACAAATAAATTGAACCATAAGCCACAGGCAGATGGTGAAAACACTTTCTGGCAGGTGAGTCCTGTGTGTTTGTCCAAAATGCTTGTGTTTATCCGTATGATGCACTGCAAAATGCGTCTATAAGAACTGCAAGTTCTCCTTTTGCAGTTTTTACACAAAGGAGTTGTTATACACCTGCAGTATTGAGTGTGTTTAGTTTTGGTCTCAGAATAGCAACTGGAAATGAATAAGATTATTGCATAACTGTTTTATCAGTTCTGCGCAAGAGCTTTTAAGGGGAACATCCAGTTTCAAGTCTCTGTTATCGTTTCTCTCATTGGCAAATACTCTATTTGCTGCATCTAAATGTGCAGATAATAGTAAAATAGCTGCAGAATAAAAGAATTCCTACCTGTGAAGGAAAGGAGAGGACTTGTGGCATGAATTTATGGAGGGGGAAAGAAGTGTGGAAGCTAAAATAAAATAAAAAAATTGCAATGCAGTCATATACTGGGCTGCATCAAGGAGTGTGTCCAGCAGGTCAAGAGAGGTGATTTTGTCTCTTTAGTCTGTTCTTGTAAGACTCCACCCCAAATACTGCATTCAGTTCTGGTGTCTACATCATAAGAAGGACACAGAGCTGTTGGAGTGAATCCATTGGAGGGCCACAAAGGTGACCTAAGGGCTGGAACACCTCTTCTTTGAGCATAGGCTGAGGGAGCTGTGTGTGTTCAGACTGGACAGGAGAAGACTCTGGGAGGACCTTAGGACTGCCTTCCAATACCTGAAGGGAGTCTACAGGAAGGCTGGAGAGGGACTTTTCATAAGGGTGTCTAGAAATAGGATAAGAGGGAATGGTTTTAGGCTGAGGAAGAGTAGGCTTAGACTGGATCTTAGGAAGAAGTTCTTCAGTAGGAGGATGGAGGGACTCAGGACTACATTGCCCAGGGAGGTTGTGGATGCCTCCTCCCTGGGTGTGTTCAAGGCCAGATTGGAAGAAGCCTTGAGCAGCTGAGTCTAGTTGAGAGATGTCCAGGGATGTTGGAGTAGATGATCTCTAAGTTCCCTTCCAACCTAAGACATTCTATGATTCTATTCTATGATGATTCAGTATCTTTCAGTGCTAGAAAGCCCTCCCATGTATTATGTCTTTGGGATTGTTATAATAAAGTAAAAGCTGTGTTTGCACAAAAATACTCCTGTTTCTGCACACATTCACCTATGATTAAACTGTGAGGAACTATTGAGTATTTGCTGGTTAGACTTGGTACAGAAGATAGTTCTTGCATCAGTTCAGTTTTAGAAGAATAGCCAATACAAGTTCACTTCTTGACCTTTCCTATTTGCATGAAGACTATTTTGTTCTAAATACAGTGTTTTCCCAAGCTGTGTGGGACACTTACCTCGTTTATATCAAATAGCTGTGGTACCATGAAATTCTGGTCTGACATGTAGAAGGACCTGGATGTCTAGAAGTAGACTTTGTTTAGGATATTTGAAAAAACTGGTTTATTTTTCTGAGTAATATTTTGCTCTGTGTGGTATGTTTTGATTTGGTGCTAATTTTTATATTCTTGCAGTTGATAACAGAGGTTTTCTGGAAGACCAAGAGTGTATTTTATGTATTATTCTGGGCATATGATGCTAATATATTTCCTTATCTCCCAGATTAAGAATCATGTTAGGCAAAAGAATGTATGTTTGTTTGTTTAGAATTGTTTGAATTCCACTCTAGTAACATTTCTACTTTAGTAGATGACTAAACTCTTTCAGTTGCAGCTGAATGAGAACAGCTGCATTAAAATCTAAATAAGCCACATCTACCTGCTTGGATGCTTTGAAAAGTTTGCTGAATGTATCTTTTCTGTTTTGGAGAGAGCTGTGATGACCCAGTAAATTTAATTCTTGAAGCCCTTGTTGTCTAGGGATTTTTCTCACATCCATGAACTTAAATGTTTGCTTATTTCAGGTAGTTGTGAGAAGCGGTGAGGTGCATAGGTGGTGTCACTGAGCTTGGAGCAGAGGGCAGTTGTCTGTGACTTTGAAGCAGTAGGTAGACTGAAGGGTTCTGTTCAGTAGGAAAATGCTGTGTATGTGCCTAGTGGGATGCAGTGGTGTTCTATAAAGCTGCCAGAATCTTGTGATAAAGTTTTCCCAGAAATACAACGGCCGGATAAATTTGTGCCAATGGCATCTAGCTTCCTTGAGTGTTAATTAGCCAAACAATTTAAAAATCTAGTACATTTTGGGGTGTAGATTATGTGTTTTTAATTCCAGATCTGAAAACTGAGCTTTTTTCCCTTCTGTTTTTGCAAATGCAGAGCCCGAGAATAAAAAATGGGGACTCCTGGATCAGGACGGAAGAGAACTCCAGTGAAAGACAGATTTTCTGCAGAAGATGAAACTCTGAATAACATTGCCAGAGAGGTTTGTTATCTCATTGTCTTAAATTCAGAAATAGGAATAAAAGAAATCTCATGATCCACTCAAAATTATTTTTAAATGTAATTAGACAGAAATATGACAATTGATACAAATTAAGGGTATTTTCAATCAAAACACATTTACTGAAATGTTGCCACAATGATGCTTTAATTGTATGATTAGTGTATCTTCACAGGATCACACTTAGCTATTTCTACAGATAGTTAACATGCTCACCTAAAGATAAATGAGAAACCCAGTTTCCATCTCAAAAAAATAAAATCCACATTTATCCCATTTTAGTGTGCAGTAGTCTTCAGATGGTAGGTACAGTTTATTAGTGTTGAACAAGTAACAGTCATTATTAAAATATATTTGAAATACTTTCTGTTTCAAATGTGAAGAGTCACAATTCTGTCAAAATAAGCCTAATATGTGTGATACACCAGGACTTCCTTAACAGTCGCCACCTGAAAGAGAGCTGGAGGTAACCAGCTAAAAATACATTTAAGCTGATACAAAGGGGAATTTTGTCCCACCGGATATAAGGAGGAGGCAGCTGGAATTTAGTCTTACAGATGTCTATTTGGACTTGAGTTTCTCTGGGAGGAAATGCTGCGACGTGGAAACAAAAGCCATAGTGCTGTTTGTATACAGAAGCTTTGTGCTGCACTATCTACAAAGCTGCTCACCCTAGTTGACATAAATGAGAGCATAATTCTTTTTGGCCTTGTCATGTAAACTGTTGTCTGTATATGTTTGTGCATAATGTATCCATATATATGTATGTAAGACAAAATGGTCGGTGATAAGTCTGGGAAAGCACAGCTTCTGTAGGCATTTGCAAATGTAGCCATCATAGACTATAGGCAAAGGAAATATTCTGTTAGGAAAAAAGAAAGTAATTTTCATTTAGTTGGTAACTTTCCAGAAATCTGTGTTCACACGAATCTAATGGAAGTTCTCACCCTTCCCAATATGTTCTTCTGGGGCTCTGAGTCATGTACAGTCTCACTCGGCAAGTTCCATCTCTTATTTTTGAGGAAAACAGTTAACAAAGGAGAAGGAACCTGGCTTTAAATTTCTTTTGAGTATTCACTGCCTGGTTCTAGTAAAGTAACATCAACATGCAACTTAGCCTAGGGAAAAAAGGTCTTGATAACAGGATGTAATAAGTATTGTCTAAAAATTACTGTGGAGCTTTGTTCCCTTGCGTTGCTATCTCCCCACCCATCACCAATTAAAATTTAAACATTAGCATAAATTAAACAAAAATGAAGAGGTTTTTTTTTCCCCCCCTTAATGCTAAATTAAACATCATATAAGATCTCACAACTAGAGGTGTTATCTGAGATAACTGAGTGGAATGTGTGTTCCAGGGGTTACTATATATTATATCTTCCTCCTTCTGTCAAAAATGAATTGGAAAATTAGCCATCTTGTGGAAAAGCTTGTAAAACTTACTCAGTCTTCTGACATTAATCTAAATCTGCTGATAATAACTGCATTTTTTTATGATGAGCAGTGTATCATTTAAGGGTTAGACATTTCATGGTATCTTTAACTGGTTTATGTCTATTAATAATTTTTAAAACCTATTTGAATTGTTCTAAATGTTCTTTCTATTTTTCTTACTCAAATTATTTTTTCTCTTTCTAATATTCTGGCATTTCTCTGTATTTCAAAGGTCAATTTTCATGGCTTGTTAGGGAGAACATATTCAATGTATTTCAGGATAAAATGGTTTACCTTTACATACATGTTTTTGTGGCTGTGCATAACACCATTTCTTCTTTTGTGTTGCCATATCCACATTTTATTTTAAGAGTCTTAAAGTTGTTACAAAATTTTAAAATAGTGTGAAAAGTTTTGTCATTGTGAATATTATCACAATGTGTAATGCTGTCAGGTTGTTAATCTTTTGGTCTGTGTAGGAGAAGCTGGCCCTCAGATCCCATGTCAGCAGCTGTTGTCATTGAATTGGTAGCTGTAACTCAGTATTAGCCAACTTATTATGAAGAAAAGTTACTTTAAAGGAGCAGAATGTTTTTCTTCAGGTAGAACTACAGAGGCCATTTTACAGAATTATATCTTTGAATAGCATCTGTTTTTGTTGTGCCATATATATGCTTTATCTGACACAGAGGAAACATTTTCAATTACCTTGCTGGCATGGGGCATGCCAGTTCTCAGTGCACAGATATAGGGTAGAGGCCTTTTGCTGTTCTGAGGCTGTTCTCAGCAACACAGCTCAGCTTATGTTTTTATTGTCAAAGTGTGTTTTGTTCCTCAACTTCCTCTTCTGAAATTACCTTTTTACCAGATGTTACTTACATGGGTTGAATTGAGTCCCAGAAGTCAGATGTCTTGAAGAAAGCTTTACTAAAAGGTGTTCAAAGGGTCAAGAGATGATAAACACAATATGCTGAAACCAAAACCTGGCACTCAAGATGATCTGCAAGGAAGAGCTGCGTAGAAGTACTCTTGGATTCAGAGCAGTCACAAAATGGCACTAGGAATTATCTGTTTGTAATATTAGCAAAGACTTCTAGAGCAGTGTATGAAATTTCAGGGTTGTTTTCCCCAAATTCACATTTCAGCCAGCACCAGAACAAGAGGACACAGTCTCAAGCTGCACCAGGGGAGGTTTAGGCTGGATGTTAGGAAGAAGCTCTTCACAGAAAGAGTGATTGGCCATTGGAATGGGCTGCCCAGGGAGGTGGTGGAGTCGCCATCACTGGAGATGTTTAAGAAGAGACTGGATGAGGCACTTGGTGCCATGGTTTAGGTTATTAGATGGTGTTGGGTGATAGGTTGGACTTGATGATCTTAAAGGTCTTTTCCAACCTGGTTTATTCTATTCTATTCAGGAAGCACTAATCTTACTATTTCTCACCTCTGTAATTTGAGAAAATTGAGTGGACATCTCAATGTCCTTCCTTCTGGTACCAACAGACATCTGCTTTCTAGGAAATTTTCTATAAAGAATTCTTTGGACACTGATCCCATAAATTTCTATATAGTAATTTTTCTGCATTGGTTGAATGTGTGTTATCTTATATGACAATATTTAATGGAACACAGGGCCACTATAAGATCTGTGGGACCTGGTCAAACTAATTTCTCCCTGTGAGACTTCTTTAATTTTCTCCATCTTTCGTCTGCATCAGAAAACTTTTTCCTTTGCTGGTTGTGTCCTCTCCTCTTCGCTTCTTTTATCCTGAGCACTGTTACATAGGGAGTTCATTCCTATCTTCTCCTTGCTGTGGGAATTTGTGTAAGTGCACCCACATACATTCAAGTGAAGTACTGGCAAGGCAAGGGTCTGCTGATTACAGCAAGGTTAATTTGAGGTCAGCTAATCTGTTAAAATTTACAAATGCCTGTTTCCTGGAAATATAAATAGTTTCCTTATAACCACCTTCAGGTACCTTCTCTAGTTGTCACAGATTGTGAAACTGTTAGCTTTCGTAGATTGACAAAGAATATAAGCCAGCTGGTGTGGAAGACAGTGTCTTCTGTCTTGTGGGAAGCTCTACATTTCTAAATACAGATAGGGATTGTCTAGTGAGAGATTGAGCTCTTGTGAAGAGTGGGTTCTTATGCAGTAATATTTTTTTTGTTTGTTTAGAAGAAACCAAAATACTAGATTGAAGTTCATATTCTTCAGGTTATGTTCACAATCTCAGCTGCATCCAGTGTATACAATTTCACGCTATGTTTTGCATGTGGTTTTGTTGTGAAGATTCTCTGATTATAAAGTTGTTTTGTGGACAGAGTATCTTCAGCTGACATCTGTATTGCAGCTTCACTTGTCTCTAATTTGTGTTAATTTTAAATATTCAGCAGTAACCCATCATCACCAGATCTCCCTTGAAACTTCTTTCTCCAAGACTGGCATTAAAAACAAGGCCAGAGGTTTCAGTCACCTCTGTGTTCTTACTTTGATTACAGTTCAAGCTCAGATGCAATGAGCATCATGCCAGAGAGTGAAAAGAATCTGACTCCTTGTCATCTCACCAGCCTCAACCTGATAAGGAGCAGTTTGAAGGGACAATCAGTGCTCACCTTTTTGTATCCTTTTTTTCCATGTTTGCGTCAGCACCCTTTCATTCCATAGGGATGAATAAGTCTACATGACAAAGAACTAGAGTTTGTGGACAACAATTGCATCACTGTTCACTTGATTTCCTCCTTCAAGCATCTTATCTGTATTTTTCCAGGAACTGTTCTCATGATTCTGTTTTCATTGTATAGTAGGAGTCTGGAAACTACTGCAAACACCTCTTGAGAGGTGTCCTCTCATGGGAGAGAGTAAAGATGTGTTTGAATTTAAAATTTGCTCTGTGATTTGCTCAGTCTTTGGGTAGAGTGCAGTTGTGCACTTTTACTTTGGTAAAAAGTCATGCTACTTAATTGGCAGGGTAGAAAAGGAGTTCAGTATTTTAAAGCGTTTGAAGGCTGTATCAATAATTGAAAAACAGTTAACATAATCATATTGAATCTATTCAAAGTTCACTATGTGTTTCTCTCTGCAAACAACTTCAGCTTTTCTTAGGAAAACAAGTAAATAACACCCCCCCCCAAAGAGCCTTAGCCTCACACAGAGATTGTCTTTGTAGATGCTAGATGATTTTTGAATGTTGTATTAAGAAATAATTTACATTTTTAATAAGCCATTTCTACTTCAGTTTTAATTCAAAATTTTGTTTACTGATGTTTTGAAGAGTGGTTAAATATATTTTGTAGGCAAGTATTGTGGAGTTTTTTTTTTTAATCTACATATGGATTTGTATAATAAAGGGAAGAAGAATGAGATGTCAGAAATAAAGAATCCTAAACTGCTTAGTCATGTACACCTCAAGATTTTGTTGTTTGAAGTCTTTGATTTATACACAGCTAGAGAGAGTAGGCACATCGGAAGTGGAAGGAAGGTATTTCTGAGGAGGCATTAGAAGCATGTTTGGCACATGGGTGATGGTGTTGTCTTGAGCTCATGAGGGGAGAAGGGGATAAGGAGGGTAAAAAGTGTGGAAGTGAGAATAGAGAAGGAATGAGCAACAGAAGAAATAATGTGTGTTCACATTTAGCAGTGTGTAGTAGTGCATTAAGAAATACAGTGAATGTTTTTAGAATACTCATCCTGATGCTTTGCTTCAGCTGGCAGAACATTGTGGTGTTCTGTCCAATAGCTGGTGGCAGAAACATGCCAGGTTACCTCTGCAGGGACAGCCATGCCCTCACCACTGACATCTGGTGCAAGAAGGAAACCTTCTTTCCCTGGGCCTTCTGCATGGGAAAATGTGGTACTGTGAACACTGCTCTTTACTTGATACAGGGAGGAATGTGTAAGATGGTGTTGTAGCCCATGATGAGAAAATAATTCTAATTTTTCACTGGAAAGCAATTTTTTAAGAAGTGAAGGAACAGATTTTAGTATAGCCTATATCATTACACTTTTTGTGCTGAATCTGAGCTAATTAGTGAATCACTTTATCTGTAGTACAAAAATTTAAAATCAAAGTATTACAGAGGCAATCACATCATAGGGAATATCCAGTGGCTCCTATTTGCTCTCCAGAATATATAACCTAGTAATTTCTTTCTATTCTAGTCAATTCTGTAAGTGTACTGGTATGACTGACAGGTTTGGACACCTGATCTGTTGTTTGCAGAAGAAAATTCAGCTGTGGCATTTCCTATTAGCTGAGAGTCCCCTCAGGCACTTCTTGAATTGTCAGATTTGCTAGATCTTGGACAGTCCACGCTTTAATTTTTACTTCAGAAAAAGATAGAAATTTGGTGTGTTACATTACTTTTTAAGAAGCTCTACTTAAATTAGATGCTATTGTAATGTATTTTTGTCATAAACAATGCATTTTATTTGTGTTTGGTCTAAAGACTGTATAGACAAAAATGTCAAATGAAACAAATCAAGGCATTCATGGCCAGTCTGTAGTTTTCACTGGAATTTGGTTAATGCAAGCTGTAGGAAGCAACCTGTAATGATTCCTAAGCTCCTGTGACCAAGGGATAGTGATGTATTTGAAGTGATCTTCACTTCCCATACTGATTGAATTAGAGAAGCATAAGACCATGACTACTTGTCATTTTACTTAATAAAAAAAAAAAAAAAAAGTAGAGATTTTATCTCTGTGTGGCTTCTATTGTCCAAACAGCTTCGTATTTTCAACTCAATTCTCTATCTAAAGCTATTGTGGCACTTGACAGATATTTAAAGACTTTATTTCAGCATATCTTGAAAAATTTAATTTGTGAAAAGCTTGACTAATTACTAATTAGAGCAACTAGATGAATGTAATAACAATCAATCTTTTGCTAATTTTTTTTTTTCTGTAGTGTCAGCCATTCATTTTATGACACGTGTGCAGGAATCTCTTGTGTTTTGTCAATTGGAAGAAGGTCCTCTGGCTGTAGGACTGGAGAGAATGGTGAAATGTGACTTGATTTTTAGTGTGAATCAGTAAACAGATGAACTTTCTGTCTTTAGCAATAAAGCCTTGCCAGAATCTAAGGCTGAAAAGTTTGAGTCTTCCCTTTCTGTGCTGCATACATGTCTGTGTGGAAGTTTACGTGCCACAGAGCAATGATTACAGGCAATTACAGAGTAGGGCGGCAAGTGAGAAATGACTTCCTGTTGCATGGGAATTTCCTAGTTTTCCTGTGTGCTGTCATCAGATGGCAGAGTAGCTGTATACTGCTCTGAAAAAAGATTGCATTGTGACAGTCTAGAGTACTGACACAGACTTGGAATCACTTCATTTAAGTATGCAAAATCTAGAAAAACAGTCTTAATAAGAAGGAGAAACTATTTTAAATAATAAAACTAAAATGCACTTGCTGCTTTTGTCATTATTTGATAGGTATTTTTGTACCTGTAGTTTATACATAATATTATGTTAAACTCTGAGTCAAATCCCACTTCTTTTTTTCCTGAAGCACAGTTAAAGATAGTTGCTTGAAATTGTCATGAGTTTTATAGGTTTCTAATATTTTTAGATAAACCTTTGCTGTGATAGTGGCAACAGCAGAAAAAAATTAATAGAAAACTTTCAACTCATAATTCAAATATGAAAAAATGGAGCTGGTCTTTTCCTGAACTATTTGCTCTATGCCAAAAATTATTGCCTCATATAATTAACCAATTAAATTTGAGGTAGCACTTGGGACTTGAAAGACTGTGTTTCTTTTTCAGCAGAGGCTGACTAGGAAGTGGAGACAATACATTGTTGTACCTGCCAGGTTTGGCAAGTAGTGCAGATACAGCAGCTTTGTGCCACTGAAGAGGGAGAGGTCTCGCTCCTGTTTGCCCTGCCTGTCTCTTTTGCTGGGTCTTGTGTTCAGAAGATCCTTGTGCAAGCCAATTCATTTCACTAGTGCAGCAGAAAACTCAGAAAACTGCTTGTTGTTGTTGCTAACTTGCTGCTATGGTAGTGAAATTAGTTTACATCAGATTGTGAGTGCTGGAGCTGTGTCCGAGGGAAGTGTTGGGAGTACAAGGGCTTGAATGGAAAAGCAGGAAAGTTCCTTTTTGTGATGGTGATTGTTTAAATTAGTTCTTGAGTAGCTGTAACCTTAAATTATTTTCTTAGCTTTTATCTAAGAATGGATTTGATTTTGATCATTGTTGAAAGTAATTCAATCTTTAAATGATGTATGCTTTTTGAAATAATTCCAATTGATGGCAGAGCCTTTAGATGTGACATGAACAGTACTGGATTAATATCTTTGGTTTCATTCTTTTTTTTGTTTTAGTCTCTTTCTATGGCCAAAGACTCATCAGCTGCCTGCATACATGCCTGTTTGAATATCATGCATAAGCAAAGTTCTGTTAAAGCTCTGAAGACATGAATTTTTAGATTCAGTGACAGTAGTGTTTCTGAACTCAGTTCTTTTATTAACACGTGTAATTATTTTGACTAATAATGAGATCTGTAAAGAATTCGGTATCCATTCTGAAATTTTGTACAGAGAACTCTGATTTCTTTACTACTTACATTCTGTTGTGATTAAATCTTACTGTGTTTCTGTGAAGAGATTGAAGGATCAAATCATTATACAAAAAATATATTTAACTTTCAGTATTTTCATTTTGCTTGTAGGCAGAAGCCAGGCTTGCAGCCAAGCGGGCAGCTCGAGCAGAAGCAAGAGATATCCGTATGAAAGAGTTGGAGCGACAGCAAAAAGAGGTAGTGTAAATGATCTGGAGTTATTGCAAACCTTTTCTGAAATTCTTAACATGTCTTATTTCTGGACTTACATCAGAAATTGTCTTTCAGTGTAATTCAGCTGTGTTGCAAGTATTTCAGCATGAGGCAACTGTTAGCTTCTCTCTCCCTCTCTCTCTCTCTCTCTCTCTCTCTCTCTCCTGTTTCCCCTTAGGTTATATAACAAAAGGGTTATCTCGCTTTGCGTTTATCTGTGGATAGCACCTCACAAACTACTCATCTGAATGTTCATTTTGAACTTCCTTAATAGTTATGCTCTTACTGTGGGACAAATTCGACCATACTGATCAAGCTGTTAGAACTCTTGCTTTCAAATGAAAAATAAAACATTTCAATGATTTTTAAATTCTAGCTTTACAGGTAAAATCAGACTCTTGGGTCTTTTACCTTTATCAAATGCAGTAAATTCAATGCTAGCAGTCAGACTTGGATGAAGATTGATCTAAACATTTATATTTTGATATTTTAAAGGGCTGAGGCTTTCTTATTACTGTTTTGTTTTATTTTAAAAGTCAACATAATGTCCAGAACACAGAGTAGAATTGTTTTCAAGTTAAATAAATAACATAATAAACATGACTCAAAATGTGCCCTAGATCATATATAGGATGAACAACTTTGAAAGAATATAGAGAATATTTTTTTCTATTTTTAATGTATTTATGATATATTTAGTAACTGGATAATTTGGATATGTGGGTTTGTATATGCAATTCCAATTTCTTCCCATGTGAAAGTATTAACAACAAATAATTAGTGTCAGGATCTTTATTTTATAAACAAATAAACATACAACTGTATGTTACTATACACATTTCTCCTAGAAAATAGATTTTCAGCTGTCTGGTTATTTCATGGTTATTGAATTTAATTCAGGTTTTGACATAGCATGCAAAAGATTGAGAATTTATTATCTGTCATGACTACCTTCAAATCCATGTAAATGCTGAACTGGGGGGGGGTTGCTGCAGTAATAACATGCAATTTGCAAAATATGCTTTTACCTCAATTTTATACATTTTTTATTATTTCATATGTCTAGTTTCGTAACTGCTGAGGGTATCTGATATTATCCTGAAGATTACATGGCGATTAACTCAGATTTTTCCAATTTTTTTTTTACTTTTTATTTAGGAATCCAGTCTTATGTGGTGACTAATCTTATTGTAAATGGTTTGTTTGTTTTTGTTCTTACATTTTGTAGTTATCTCAGCACTCATATGATAGAAAATGGGCTCATATCCAGAAATGGATGGTAGGCTAAAACCACCTGTTGTGCATGTTCATGTTCTTGCCACTCAGAACTAACGTAGGATTTGGAAGAAGTAATTTACTAATGGTTTGCCGTGTGCCATCTCAAAGTGTTTTGTTCCTGAAAACAATTATGTCTAAACTACACATGGCTGTGGATATGCAGAGTACTTTATGGCAGCAAGAGACCAACCATGAAATGAGATGTTTTTCTTAGAAATGTTTTTTGTTTACACTGTGTGGTGGCTTAAAGACATAAATTATTTAAGATGAAGCTCCATTAATTTCAGTCTAGATAAACATCTTTTCAATAATATATGTTTTTATTTAACTACATTTCCAAGGTTCTTGTTGTTTACTTTTTCTTTCCAGACTAGCACTTAACTTGTTTCCTCTGAGTGATGTGACACAAAACCTCCAAATTCAAAAATATAACCAATGCCCCATGCATCATTTCTGTCCTTTACCCTTCATTTTCAATGATAAAATATTTGACTGCTAATTTATTTAGGTGAAATCCACTAAGCAGGAAGGAGTAGAGGTACTTGAGTTCCAATTTGAGGAAGCCACTGTTCAATTTATATTAATTTAGTGCAATGTTTCCTTAGGGTTCCTGTCACAAGCTTCATGTGCCTCCTAAAAAGCCACAGGGCAGGTGCAAGTTTCTTTTTGTTTTTAGGGAAGTGTCCACTATATGAAGAAGATTTAAGTAATATGTGCTGCTGAGATAAACCATTATTTACCCCATGACAGATAAGGGACACTTCTGAGAAATCCTAGGATTTATGTTAGCAGAAGTTTTTCAGACTTTATAGTTTCTGCACAGATGACATTTCTGTCTGTTTCTTTATCAAAAACACCATATGTTTCTATTATCTCTTGGTGGAATGCACATTTGAATGCTTGTTGGTTTTTTTTTCTGGAGAGGCAGGTATTCCAACCTGTGGAATACAGATTGTGTTTGAGCAATCTTCACTTCAAATGGAAATTGCTTTTTTGCACTCACAACAGGAACATCTGCTACATGATGTTTGTGAGCAGATGTGCATTCCTTTCCTGAACTGGGACACCTAATCTTTGATAAAATGTATATTTCAAACTTAAATTCTTAGAAATTAAGAGTGATGACTATTGGTAGCTGCAATCTGTTTGCAGTATGTACTGTAGTACTTGATCCTTTGCCCTGAATACACTAGCTGCCTGGGTTTGGACTGTATGTCAGGGAAAGACTTGTTACACTCTTCTGTAGGTCATTTACTTTGGGTATCAGAAACTGAAGTTTTGCAATGTAGGAGCATATTGTTATCTGGGCTGTTACACTGGCAGATAAGAGGAATCGTATATAAATACCTAAATAATCAACAAGTCACAAGTCATTTTAGACCACAGACACAAAATCTATTTAAAATTGGCAGTGACCTGACTGTAAGGTATTGAAAAGTTACATGGGCATAAATATTTAGTTCAAATCTCAAAGTGAGCACTGTAGAGAAGGAAACTGTAAATTGTCATTAGTTGAACCTCTTTTATTCTCTTTGGGAAATTACTCTCTTGCAGAGTATTAATTAGGCCTCTTTAAGTCACAGAATAATATTAAGCTAGTTAATGTATCCAGTGATAATGCAGAAAATAACTGTGACCACAAGCAGTATGAAAGCCAGCTTTATCTTTTACATATCCTCTACCATCTGGAGGCAGAGCTTTTAACTCGATAACTGGCTTGCAATCTTTAGAATAGTTTGATATTAAAAACTATAGGAAGTGAGTCACTTAGGGAAGGAATCCTAGTTTTAGAGCCCTTTTGTACCTTTCAAATGGGGTAGTTATAAATTAAAGTTATTCTTAACATTCTTACCTCTCATAATTTAAAATTTGAGAAGCTTATGGCATGTGAAACATTTTAATGCTTAATTTTAAATTGGTTGTATTTTTGCCCTGCTATTCCTCACGTGTTCCTTTGTGCAAGCCAAAGTGAGCGTTCTCTGATCTTTCAACAGAACAAAAGATATTAAGGTGCCTTAGCTAGTTGTCCTCCCCCAAAATTTGTAAGTTGGGTTTAATAACAATAATAATGTGCTCCGCACTGTCATTGTGGAGCAGAACTACCTACAGAACTTAAAACTGATCAATTTGTTTAAGGACCTTTGTTCCTCTAATAGAGGAGAAAATATGAAATATGTATGAAGAAACTCAGAATAATCCTCTCCACCTCAGCTAAAATATCTTTGTAAAATCACAGAACATTAAGGGTTGGAAGGAACCTTGAAAGATTACCTAGTCCAACTCCCCTGACTGTAGTAATTATATAGCAAATTTCTTACCGATGTAATTTTGTAGTTTTTACTTTTATTATTTCTGCTTAATTTTTTTAATTTTAAAATAAAATATTACACTTTTTTTCTGCAAAGAAAGATTGATTACTGAACATTATGAATTATATTAATTCTCCTGTTTGCATCTCCTGATGTAGTAGGTTGGCATATTTAACCCAAAGCAGATGAAATCAGTTTTTTCTGACTTGAAGTTCACTTTCCATGATGATTTATTCAAAATACATAGCATTAAAAGTGCTTACAGCATGTTGCTCACCTTTGCTTGCTTCTACTTTGTCTTTTTTCGTTTTGTTTTGTTCCCCCCGCCCTTCTGTGAAATAACTCTGCATTTCTTCTTTCTCAGGAAGATTCAGAGAGGGCCAGGTATTCTCACCGGTCCAGTCGACATTCATATTTGGTTTGTGTTCAAACTGTATACTTTTTTCTTCTCCACCATGGCATTTAAAACAACAACAAAGTTTGGGGGTTTTGGGTTAATTTTCTTAGGGAGGGGAGGATGCTTTAAGTCATTCAAGTATTTGCGGTTTTGAAGTCAGTGTTTTAAATCACATATAATGTTGAAATTCATTTCCATCAATGTTAATGATATTGGTTGTGTATTTCCATCTTTGCATTTAAACAGAATAGAATTTGTGCTGTAAACACCTCCTGCCTTTTTTTTTTTTCCTTTCCCTTTTCTACATAATTTATTTATACTATATGGTGCTGAAGAGTGGTTTCATTGAGGGTTTGTAAGTATTTTCTTAGTTTCAGTAGAACTGCCTGGAAATCAGCTTGCCATTGATCTGGCTATAGAGACCAAGAGAGAGATGAACTACTAAAATTAAAGAGTTGGGTTTGTTTATTTTTGAAGATGGCATAAGTAGTGTGTAACTTAGTGATTGTAACTTCCTAAGAGGTTTCAGTAAATGTCATCTTTGATTAACTGAATTTGTCCAATGTCTTGCAAATCATAGAATGGTTTGGGTTGAAAGGGACCTCCAAATGTCATCTAGTCCACCCTCCCCTGCAGTGAGCAGGGACATCCTTCACTAGATCAGGTTGCTCAGAACCTAGTCGAGTCTGACCTTGAATATCTCCAAGGATGATGGAGATACCTCCCTTGGCAACCTGTTCCAGTATTCCACCACCCTCATGGTAAAGAACTTCCTCTTAACCTGACACCTAAATCTGCTCTTCTCTAGTTTGAAGCCATTGCCCTTGTCATATCACTTCAGGCCTTTGTCAAGAGTCCCTCTGTAGCCTCCTTGTGGGCCCCCTTCAGGTACTGGAAAGCTACTATTAGGCCTCCCTGGAGCCTTCTCTTCTCTAGGCTGAGCAACTCCAGATCCCTCAGCCTGTTCTTGTAGAAAAGGTGTCCAGGCCCTGATCATTTTTGTGGCCCTCTTCTGGACCCACTCTATCAGGCCCACATCCTTGTGTTGAGAGCTCCAGGGCTGGATGCAGAACTCCAACTGAAGTGTGACCAGGGCAAAGTGTCAGGATCACCTCACTCAATCTGCTGGCCATGCTTCTTTTGAGGCAGCCCAGAATGCCCTTGGCCTTCTGGGCTGCAAGTGCGCACTCCTGGCCCACGTCCAGCTGCTCATCCACCAGCACCCCCAAGTCCCTTTCTGCAGGGCTGCTCTCAATTTCATCATCCCCCAGCCTGTATATCCTGATATCTAGGATTGCCACAGCCTTAGTGTTAAGTGTTTCTGCAATTTATCACAGATGCTTTTACCAGATAAGTTGTTTAAATCAAGTACTGTTGACTACTCTCCAAACAGTTACTGGTTTACAGAAAAAGCATTTAAAATGATGCTGTGTGGCAACCTTTCTGAAGTTGTGAGTTGGTACAGGTTTGCTTAGATCTGCCCTTGCCTAACATCCAAAATAGGTGAAGACGGAGTTAAAGTAATTTACCCTTAAGTAAAGTAAATGGGACTTGAACTTGGCAGATGACTGAGCTCATTGTGAGGAAGCTTACCTGGAATTTCTCTGAGTGCTGTAGTTATTTTGTTCCTTTCAGTGAAGATTAAGTGTTACTATTTTTAATATAATTCTGTTTTCTATGTGTTGATATATTTGTACAACTTCATTCTTAAGAGTTCTTTGGATGTCAGTGGGTCTCACAGGAGCAGAGCAAGTACCTCCAGAAGGAGAGATCTTGTGGTGTGTAGCCTGGAATGAGCATGCGTCAATGTGTTTGTTCACATCATAGTGTATTCTGTGTCTACTTACTAAAGTATTGGTTTGATGAAATCATGATATCAGTTGGGCATTCCATCCTCAGAATGTCCTTTAGATTGGATAAGTAACATTCCTTCATGTACAGGTTTTCATCATTAGTTGAGTAAGTTTTCCTGTCTTTGCTTTTTAAGTATTTTTAGTTGTTCTTTGGGGAAAAAAGTAATTTTGGTCTCCTCCTTAACTTTGTTAATTTTCTCTTACTTCAGCATGACAGTGCTAAGCATAGATTTTCAAGATACTTGGTCCCTGTATGTTAACACTTTGCATGTCTTTGAGTTGAGAATGCTTTTTTTCACTTTGTTTTGAAGGTGTAGTGACACTAACTAGCTGCTCTGAATTGCTGATTTTAGAAAGTATTTCAATTTGTACTCTCACACTTCCAGACCTAGAATAGCAGTATGATTCTAGCACTTTCTGCAGAATGCATGTCTATGCTTTTTCTTGGAGAAAATCTAACAAAGTCACATATTGCAGACGGCTTCCTTACAGTAAAGCACTTCTTAGTATTTAAGTGTCATTTCTAAGCAGTGAAGTGACACACACAGATTACATTTGGAGAACATATTACTTTTAAAAGCTGTATATGCACTTCCATATAGAAACTTCGGATTGTGTAATTCTGTTAAAAAAAAAAAAAAAAAAAAAAAAAAAAAACACAATAATGCTTGTTATGAGGTTATAGTACAGTGCATTAGATTGGTATTATGCCAAGTAAGATTCGTGTGTCTCCTTAAGCAAAGACAAGCACGAAGTGCCACTGAAGGGAATATATAAGCAGCTAAAAAGCTGAATTTGTTTTCACAGCAGTGTTATCGGCATTAGCTACAGATAGGCAAACACAATTTAGTGTTTGAAGTAGTCTGTAATGTTAAGACTTTTTAGTTGTTATTGGTCTTAAATATTCTTTTGTGAAGTGTGAACACTGGCTTAAGTCAAGTCTGTGTAAACCAGAGAAAAGGTTGGTTGTGGTTTCACTTCTTTACACGGCAATAGAAGTATGGCCTATTATTCAAATCATGTAGTTATGATTTTCAGTGGCATTTCCATTGTAGGTGATAAAAATCTTCAGTTTATATATTTTAAGGTTGAAGATACTGTTACATAGTGGTATTAATTTTCAAAATTTTATTCTTAGAGTCATGCTTACAGTGAGTCTCACAGTTCAAAGAAGAAAGCTGCTTGTTTCCATAAAGATTTATTGGTTAGTTTTCTACTATAATATTTATTATAAATACACTGACTGTCTATAAAGTCCCATACAGATACCATTATGGATAAATTTTATTAGCTTACTGACATATGAATGCACATTTTCCGGGAGGGGGGTGTAGGAGAGCATCGGGAAAAAGCCTCTAGTATTGACCAAACTGACCTGGAGTGTTTGAAACTGTCCTTATGCCACTGGAATCCCATTAATGGAATCAGCTGAATCATGTTCTGGTGAAGGCTCTTGGAAGTATTTAAAAGTGCACTTCTTTGGAAGGCTTATTTCAGTCAGGATGGACATACATGTTCTGTTAGTCACACTTCATCCCCTATTGGTTAGAGATATTTTAGATATGGACAGAAACCATTTGGAATTTACCATAAACCTTGATGGTAAACAAGTGAATAGTTGAGAAAGGCACATGGATTATTGTGATCTTCCAGAAGGTGTTCTAGACAGTTCAGTGTGTAACCAATGTGAATATAGTGCCAAGGAATTAAATCTTTTGGATGTAATTTTGCAGAGGGTTTTCACACTGATGAATTAGAAATTGCTTCAGGAACTGTGGGAGTCAGAGCAACAGTCTGTGTTGAGACAAGCCTGAAATAATTTTTGTATTTACTTAATTATTTGTGTTACAGCACTTATGAGGTGCTGTTTTCCTGTTCCGTCAGTTCTCAAATTGAGTCTTTCTGCTACTTGGGGTCCATTGAGATAGGAAGCACTGAATTCTGAAAGCACTACTTCTTGACATGTCTTCAGCTCTTATTTTCCTTCTTTATATGTGTATATCAATTGTTTTTTCTGCACATATATATGTACAGTTTCTGTAGGAAGTATCAAAACCCAGCAGAAGAAAGAAAAAGTGCAATTGTTAGGATCTCAACCCACATGTTTAGTGGGAAGAGCATTGTTAGGCTATAACTTAGTGCTGATCACATACGCGTCCATCCTTTATTCATTTCTTAGTATTCTGCCCTCTCTCCCCAAATGTCCTGATTCAGGATGGTATATAATGTATAATGTTATAATATATATGTATATATAATAATATTTTGAAAGTTCAAATAATTGTGCTAATTATTAGCAAGTTCTGTCAAATATGTTTTTCATTTATTTCATGCTTCGCTCATCAGGGTTTAGGTAAACTTTTCAGAGTTTTCTTATGTATTAGGTAGGAAAAAAAAAACACACAAAACTATTTACTAGTTTGGGTGGGCATAGCAGTAAAAATATAAATAACACTGATGTACAGAGTGCAGAAGAACTTTTGAGTGTGGGTTATGCTTTACTTCAGAAAGTTAAAAGAATTTTAAGTCAAACAGTAAAAATTCTCACAGCATGTTGTACAAGTTCTAAGCTTGGGATGATTTGGACAATGTTGAGATGAGAGAACTTTTATTTACAAGATCTGCAGATGTGACCCTTGTTTTCTCTTTTCTTTTTTATCCCCCACAGAGTGGAACTTACTATGATCAAAGAAATTATAGCAGCCTTAGATATAGTAAAGCAGTTCCTTCCTGCCATACTCGGGTCTGTCTCCTCTTTCTATGGTGTTTTTTACTAATGTATATAAAATACATATATTTGCTTACACTTACTTATGCCGTATGAAGCAAATATCACTCTCTGTTCTTCTTTAACACTGCAAATTATTACAGCTAACAGTAGTTACAATTGTATTTATTGCTTTTAAGAGTTGCCCTTTATAAAATAAAAGGATAACATGCAAGTTATTCTGTGTTCTGCATACATAAGGGACTATATTTAAAATAACTGCTATTTCTTTATTGCTGTATGACTTAATAAAAAGCAACCAGCAGCTATGACATTTGTTTTTTTCAAAGTCTTGGTTTAAAAAAAAAACAACCAACCAAAGAAAGAAACACCCACCCAAAAAACAAAGCACATAAAAAGTCTTGGAAGTTTAGTACCAATATACTACTTCCTTCTACAGTAGCAATAAGTCTGTCATGAGATGGGTAGTTTAATTAATGGTTTTGATTGATTTCAAGGATAATGGGTTTTCTTGGAGAGTTCATGCACAGTTGTCTTGAAATTCCTTTGTATTATAGATATGAAATGTAGTATTTCAGTCTTCAAAACTTTGCAGGAATCTAGAGGAATAGATTAATATACATAGAAAAAAAAATTCTGACTACTTCTGTTCTTCACACTCCAGTCGTCTTCTCTGTACAGTGATCCAGTGGCAACAACTAGGAGTTACAGGGTTAGTACAATGTAAAATAAGATCTTCCTTATGTTCAGATGTTTAAATGGCCCTCAAGTATAAAATTACACTTTTCTTCATAGGTATCTCCTTCAGTAAACAGTGGTTTGATAAGAAGTATCAGTTTGGTTCGTAAGCACCGTTTGCATGGTTGCCTTCAATTTGCATTGTATGGCCATGAGTCTTGGCAGTATTACATGTGCATTTTTCTCATGTTTTTAAATAAAGCTGCAGCTTGTGTGTGCCATTTTGTGAAGGCATTATGGTTTGTTTTTTTAAGATTATTAAATTGCCTCTTTGAAGTGTTTTAGTAGTTGCACTTTTACTGATTTTTTTGTTACAGAAAATTTATGAATACAGTAATACTGTTGAAGAATGCTGGGGTTAGAATGTTCTAAATTGATCCAGGCATACTAAATAACTGCATGTATAATAGTAAAAGTAGTACTTCATGAAGTTGAGCATTTGAATGGGAAATATCATTGGCAAGAGATTGCAGAAATTTGTGGTAAATGTACTTTATTTTCAAATAAGAAGACATATTTAAATTTAATAATCATACAAAAATGTAGTAGGATGAAAACCTAATCTGCATCTTCACAAAATCAAAAGTGGCAAAGAAATGTCAAAGGAAGCTCTGCAAAAAGCTAATGTCTTTAAAACATGACAAGCATGCCTGAAACTTCGTGCGTTTTGCTGGTGACAGTAGTTCAAATCTAACCATTTAGAGGCATTGCTAAACCTATGTAGAAAAATGTCAAATATATATGTAATATTCTTCTGTAGATAGCGAGGTCTTGTTCTGCACTTGGTTTGAAAACAGATAATTTACTGGGTTTGGCTTTGTGCATGTTCTCAAGAAAACTTATTAGGTCCGGTGAGCAAGCCAAACCATAATCATAGAATCATTCTGATTGGAAAAGACCCATGATCATCAGGTCCAACCATTAACCCTGCTTTACCAACTTCACCACTAAACCATATTGTTAAGTGCCACATCTAAATGTCCTTTAAAACACATCCTGGGATGGTGACTCAACTACCTCCCTGGACAGCCTGTTCCAAATGCTTGACAACTCTCAGTGAAAGGTTTTTTTCCTGTTGTTTACCCTAAACCTACCCTGATGTAGCTTGAGGCCATTCATAGTAGAAGAGTACTATCACTAATTACCTGTGAGTAGAGATCAGCACCTGTCTCTCTGTATTGTCCTTCCAGGTAGTGGGTGATAAGGCCTCCCTTGGCTTCCTCTTCCTCAAACTAAACATCCCCAGATCCCACAGTATCTATTCATAAGACTCATTCTTCAAGCCTTTCACTAGGTTAATTACTCTTTGCACCCACTCCAGTGCCTCAATGTCTTTGTTGTGTTGAGGTGCCCAAAACTGAACACAATGCTTAAGCTGTGGCCTCACCAATGCAAGAGTACTGAGGGACAGTCACTTCCCTACTCCTGCTGGTCACACTATTTCTAGTGCAAGCCAAGATACCATTGTCTCTCTTTGCCACCGGGCACACACTACTGGCTCATATTCAGTCACTTGTTGATTGCAAACCAAGGTCCCTTTCTGTCAGACAACTTTCCAGCCACACTTCCCCAAGGCTGTAGCATTGCATGGGGTTGTTGCAATGACTGCTATTACACTTAATTCTAATTGCTGTTAGAGATCACTTCATAGGTAGGCGTAAAGTAGCATGAGGCTGTGATTATATTGTTTTTAATGTGTTTTTAATTGTGTTGGGCAGAGCTGCAGTTAGTATTTACTGCATAAATAGTTTTGAGCCAGGCACCTTGAAATAATCCCTTCCAGGGAAACCTACGTGGGTGAGCACAAAGTAAAACTGGAAAATTTACAATATGGCTCCAGTTCTCAGGGTGGATTATAACTTCAGAATGCTTCAGGACAGTGAAAATCAAATTGCAGCTCAAGTATTTAATTTAATTTTCTTCTGAAAATAGTTAAGATTTGGTATTTTTAAAAAAAATATTTTTCTAGGAAATTCTTAAATTTGTATTTTAGGAGTGTGCAACCCTAATTAGAGGAGGAAGTACTGCTGGAAATCTTTTTTTAATTGTGCTTTTTTCAGAAAGTATGATGTTAACTGCAGAATGCATAGATGGGATAAGACATAGTACAAGACATGCAGAACTGCAGCATATAAGCTCGTACTGCAGTTATTTCTGATACTGAATATAAACAGTTCCATTCCCTCTTTCTCAGGCATCTTTGTGTGGTGATGGATTACATAGCTCATACAGTTCTCGCACTGTAAGTGTAATAGGCTTTTGGTTCTTTCATTCATTATCTTTATTTTCTGGAGACAAAAATTATGAAAATTTTTATAATATTCTTCATAACTTTTAGCCATCTGAGTACAGTTATTCTTCAAGAGCCAGCTCCGTTCGAAGTAGTCCTCTGGTGAGCGTTCCTCTTGCATGGTTTGCTGCGTGCTTTGAAACTAACACACAAGTTTAAGTATTGACACTGGAGATCATTTTACTGACCAACACACAGGTTTGATTTTTCAATTCTGCATTAAAAGAAATAATAATTTTTAAGTGACATTTAGCAAGTTGTAAACTCTTAACAGCAAGAGAGTGAAGTGCAGAAGCAATAGGAATTGTTTTTTCTAAATACCTTTTAAATGCTTGGGATATATTTAATTGGAAATGAGTATAGTACATGATTGAGGTTACCACCTTGAAGGGACCTCCAAAGGTCACCTAGTCCAACCCCCTCTGCAGTAAGCAGGGGCATCCTCAACTAGATCAGGTTGCCCAGAGCCCTGCCGAGCCTGACCTTGTCATTTCCAGGGATGATGCCTCAACCACCTCTCTGGGCAACCTATTCCAGTGTTCCACCTCTGTCATAGTTGGGGCAGGCACCTAAAACTGTTAGTACAATACACATGAGTCTTTCTTTTGGGGAAGAGGACTAATGCAAACTTTATATCGTGCAGTTAGAAGTAGCTGGCTCATTTGTATGGTGACCAGTATTCAAAACAGAGAAATTTATTGATGGATCTGTATTAAGTGTCATCACAAAGATGGCTTTTTGTGCTGCAAAGTGGACTTTAGTAGTTCTAGTCTGTTTCATGGCAGGTTAGCTGTCTCACTTTCATTGGTACAGCTGCTCATTTGTCATTTTACACAAAGTAGATCAGTGTTCCTGGTACAGCTTAAATTCAAATGTTTGGTCCTTTTCTTATTTTTCAGATATTCTTAACAGTGTTATAGAGACAAAACAGATAAGACCAGATTTGGCAGAAACTGGATGCTTTTAACTACAGCAGACATCAGAGTGACTTTTTGAGGGTGTAGGAAAAAAGGGATGTTACGAAGTTCCAAAACCTAAATTCTATCTGTAAAGTGTCTTGAATTGTGAAAAGGCTACTTGACTCTTTAGTTTCTCTTAACATTAAAAGTATATGCCTTACAATTACATAGGAACGTGCTCGATCTCAGTGTGTATATGTGATACCAAAAATACCAATATGCCATTCACTCACCCTAGTGAATGTTCAAAGTTTTTGTTTAATTAAATAATTCTGAAGAGCAGATGATGTAAAAAATTTTACTCATGATTTTCTACTTTTTTGTGGTTCATAATTTGTTTTCATTAGTGCATTGGAAGTCATCTGAGTACTCACTGTAAATCAAAAGACAAAGTAAAAAAGAAGGGAGAAATAATAGTAAACTACTGAAAAACTGTGTGATGCTTCTGCATATTAAACTGATTCTGTTTCTGATAAAACCCGTTGAGAATGATATTAGAAGTACTGAAGGCATAGAAAGTGGAGCAGTAAGGTTTGTCAGCCTTACTGACTTCCCAACAGCAAAGATAAGTTGGCTCTGAATGAAGAGGAGCACAGTGTTGTCACAGGTGATGTTGTAGCCCTTGAATTGTTTTGCTGCAAGCAGAATTCAGTTCAACATCTTTAGTATAAGTTGTGAAGTAAAGCTGAGCCTAATTTCTGACTAAAAATTTATTTCCTTCATTTTGTTTTAAAAAAAATGTTCATCAAGTACAAAGAAATTGAGATTTACTTTTGTAATGCTAAAAATTTGATATAGACTATATATCACAGTACATTAGTGGTTGGAAGGGACCTCTAGAGATCATTGGGTCCAACCCCATATATATATATGTATATACTGTTAAAGACTTTCATGTAATCACTTTTTAAACTGAATATGATGTTCATGGTAACTTTCTCCCTTTTGAAGTAGAATGTTACCAGTACAACACTTTTGATAAACCTTCTCATCAAATACTATATTTAACAGGCATGATGTTTTCTCAGTTAAATATTTTCGCTTGAATTCCCATGGCAATTGTAGTTACTGTGATGTGGTTAGACGTATTTTACTTGTTTTACCAGTCATGTGTAGCAGTAACATTTTTTCCTCAACTTTTTAGGTGCCTCTCTGATACAAAACTGAGGATCAAGCTTGGCTTTCTAGTATAATGCCTCTTAAAATTCTGAATAAAAGGAAGCCCAAATCCATATTTATACTTAGTAGTGTTGGGATTGTGTTGATTTGAAGAACAGGCAACATGTGTAGAGGAAAAATTACAACTTCTATTTATCAACTTCTGATAATATAATGGGTTTGTGATCTACAAAAGTCTGTTTAAGAAAAGGTGCATTTTGTGGCTAGTTTAACAGCGTATTAGTACCAAACTCTTTTTATATTTATTTATATTGCTACAAATAAGGAAAAGAAATCAATAAATATTCTTTGGGTTTAGATACTGTA
The DNA here is from genome assembly GCA_033816785.1 of Picus viridis. Lineage (NCBI taxonomy): Eukaryota > Metazoa > Chordata > Aves > Piciformes > Picidae > Picus > Picus viridis. The sequence goes on from CM066574.1 coordinate 21,117,665, forward strand.
AACAATAAAAATAATAAACACGTGGAGAATGTTTAAAAACACTGCACATGTTGACTAAAGCATGAGTGTCAGCATGACACATGTAGAGACATTTAAAATACCAAAAAACTAGAAGAGTGTTTAAAATTTCATCGCTGTTAAACTGTTAGAGAATCATAGAATAAATTGCAGTGGTGGAGATGCAAGACTTCCTGTTCTGTTGTTTTGGTTTTTTTAAGTAAACTTTTGTTTGTTCTATGGTATCATCTTCAGTTCTCTTTTCACCCTTCTTATCTTTTGAAGTCCTCTGACTTTTCTGATGGAAGTGAAACTGCTGCTGACTATTTTAGTCGTTCCAACCGCAGGGGGAGCATTGTTTCTGATGCAGATGATGTCCAAGGTTTGAATAGCGTGAGTGCAATGCTTGTTGTTACACTGTGGTAAATACAGCAGATTTGTATCTGTATCTAACCACACATTCTCTTTCCACACTCTGAAAGAGTAAATACTGTAAAAAAAACTCAGTTTTTTTAATGGCAAACAGATTTTATTAAGAGGTGTGGGCTGGTTTTTTGTATAGAAATGTTTGTAGTTTAAACCTTTAAAGGCATGCTGCTTTCTTTTAAAAGGTATTTTTCCTGTTGGTAGAAGCATGTAATGTCCTAGCACTTCACATTTTGTGTGTGTGATGCTTGAATATCTTTTAAATATAAAATGTTGGGATTTGTCTTACAGATATTAACAAGGTCTAGGGGTTCTTGTATGTCTTTGGAACATTTAACACTTGGTTTAGTGACAAAAATAAATACTTAGAACTGTGCCTCCCTTAGTCTATTTTAGTGTTCATTCATCCAAGGTCAGGCACCATTACTGGAGCACTGATTGTTGGCTGTGCTCTTCTGCTGAATTCTAAGTCAATAGAGTATATACAGTAAGGTTATCCTGACTGTTTTGCTGTGCATCCCTTGTTTACATCAAATCTAGCTGCCTTCTCTTTATTTCTACAGCAAGTTCTACAAGTTCTTGTTACTTGCAGCTAAAGCTTTTCTATTTAATGGTGGGGAAAAAATAGGGAAATTTCTCTCCTTAGGCATGTTTTTGAAATAACAATTAGGGTTGGCACATGCTGTAGCAGGAGAAGTTGGGAGAACTGGGCTTCATTTGGGTGAAGGGGATGTCGTGTGGTGATCAGGGGCCTGGAGTGCTTGATTAGGGAAGAGCCAAACTTCATACCTGTGCCAAGCAGTGCTACAAGGGGTAGCAGCCTCACCCTACAGTTTAGGAGGTTCAGACTAGACACTTCAAGATTCTCAAATTGAGAATCATTTTGATATCTAACAGCAAGGCTGGAGAAGTTCCATCCTGAGGACCTGGTGATGACCTGTCACAGATGACCTGGAGTCTTGCAGCAGTTCTGCTTTGAGTGCAAGGCTGAGCTAGAGTTACCCCTACAACCATGGGTTTAATTTTCTGTGTTTAGATGATGTAATACTCTTACAGTGCCATGTAACTTGCAATAATGAATGGTGTTTATCATCTGTCCATGCTCAAAGTGTGAGCATTTCTCCAGTTCTAATTTTAGCTTTTTTCTCTTTCTCTTGCTTTTTGGAAATTAAAACTCTGCTAAAAGAAAATGTGGAGGCTGAGTGGCAATTAAGCTACTTTCTCAGTTGCTTTTTATCCTTACTATTGTGTATTGTTACATTCTAAATTTAGAACTTATTCTAAATGGATACTTCAGATCAGTTGGATTCATCACACTGTTCTGTCATGAGAAGGGTGGCAGAGACTTGCAATTTAAAATTTCAGTACTGTTTTGAAGATGGTGCATTTGCCAATGAAATGCAGTGTTGTTTCTGTAGAAACCATGGTAGAAGGAAGAAGAAATATCTCAAATTATTGTTTGCTATTACTGAGGTTGTAGCAGATTGCCCTATCTCTTGTCCCTGGTCTGGAGGAAAAACAGCTTTTCTCGGTGAAGTAAGATATATTTGAGACACCAAACTCAGTATGTCATACTTGGTTTTGCAAATATGGCAACATATTAGAGTCTTCAATTAATGCCACCTATTTTGATTCATAGATATGTAAATGGTATGCAAATTGCAATATAATTTTGCAGTATCAGAGTTTCCTAGATAAGAAAGGGGTGAGGAAATGTTCTTTTACTTAGGCTTCAACACATAGAATCTGAACTGAAATAATTTTATAGGTTGTTATTAATTAGTACACTTCAGTTATGGGCTTTTACCTGAATTGGTTTTGTCCTGGAGTAATCACAGTTCTCACCAAAGAGATCATAGAATGGTTTGGGTTGTAAGGGACCTCTAAAGGTCATCTAGTCCGATGCCCCCCCACAGTGAACAGGGAGATCCTCTATTAGATCAGGTTGTCCAGAGCCCTGTTGAGCCCGACCTTGAATATCTCCAAGGATGGGGCCTCAACCTGGGCAACATGTTATAGTGTTCCACTACCTTCATGGTAAAAAAATTCTTCCTAATGTCCAACTTAAATCTATCTAATTTCAAACCATTGCCCCTTGTCTTACCACTGCAGGCCTTTGTAATGAGTCCTTCTGCAGCTTTCTTGTAGTCCCCCTTCAGGTACTGGAAGGCTGCTACTAGGTCTCCCTGGAGTCTGCTATTAACTGGGATATTCACACTGGTGTCAGTGATTGTCTGAAGTGCACTTGCATGAAGCTCTGTGCCTGTTATGCCACTTAGTGCTGTAGTCACTGCACTGTTGAAATTCAAAATGGTGAAACACGTTTTCATGTTCCCTGTTTTACTATTGTAATGACTTCGTGAAAACTTTAAACGTTTCTGGCTTTTCCTTTACAAGCGTTCATTTATTTTGCAGTTGAAGTAACAACTAAATTTAATTTTTTTGTTTTGTTTTATTTCCCCCCATTTTAAAATACTTCTCAGTATCCTTGAACAGGAGATGGTATTCAGTAGTCCATCATTGCAAAACTTGTATTGTGATCACTTTCTGTTTTCTCTTTCAGCTGGAAGAAAAGAGTGAAAAATCACATTCGGAAATATTTTCCAGGGTAAGAGATTTTAGGTTTAAAATTATTGGGAGTCAGTGTTCATCCACAAATCTACAAGTATTAAAATAGTTCAAAAAAATATAAATGCTGTAATTTTAGAGAGTGAATTTTGGTCACTTTTCAGAGCTTGCTAAGAGATATTTTTAGATACATTTTTAGCTCAAAAGTTAATGCTTTGTCTTTTATTTCATGAGGGAAAAAAATTTATATTTTTAGCTTACTTTTAGCAACTGTTGCTTCCTTACAGAATTTGTTTTTGGTGTGAGAAGTACTTAGTAGGAAAGAGAGAATTTTAAGAGGCTAGAGTTATAAAAATGCATAAGCTAGATTCCACTGGAGACTTTCTTCTGAATTCTGGGTGGCAGAAATTTAAAATTTTAGGAACACTTAAAAATTCTACAGTTTTTCAGCCCTAGTAGTCTCCTTATGGAAGTCTTCTGAACAGACAAATCAAAATTTTAAAGTTATGATAACTGATAAATAATCAAAGATGAACCAGCATTTCAAGAATCATAGAATGTCTTAGGTTGAAAGGGACCCTAGGAGTCATCTACTGCAACCTCCCTGCTGTGGGCAGGGGTGCCTGTCAGCTAGGCTTGGCTGCTCAAGACCTCATCCAACCTGGCCTTAAATACCTCCACAGGGGAGGCATCCATAGCCTTCCTGGGCAGCCTATTCCAGAGTCTCACCACCCTTGTACTGAAAAACTTCTTCCTAAAATCCAGTCTAAATCTACTCTTCCTCAGCTTCAAACGTTTCCCCCTTGTCCTATTTCTATGGGCCTTGTGAAAAGTCCCTCTCCGGCCTTCCCATAGGCTGCCTTCAGGTATTGGAAAGTAGTTCTAAGGTCCCATGGGACCTTATAGAAGAAGAAATGCAAGTGCTGAAAAACAATCAATGGAAAATCTCTATAAGCTAATATAAAGGAATTATAAGAAGAGAGAGAAGTGTTCTATCGCTGTGCAGGAAGTTATAGAGTAGTGTCCAGTGTACCAGAACTGACAGCGTGTTTCTAATAGAATGTTTTTCCCTTTTTAAGCCATCATCTCGCAATTCAGTAAGCGCAACTCCTCTGAGTGGCAACTCATCTAGGAGAGGAAGTGGAGACACTGGCAGTTTGGTGGATCCTGATGCCTCCCTCAGTGAATTACGGGTAAACTGCATTTTCAGAGATTTTGGAGCTAGTTTAAAATTGTATTTGTGGTTAGGAGGAACTGTTCTTTACTGTAGGACTTTTGGGTTCTTAATAGTGAAAGTTATGAGGATGTAATTTTAAATCATGAAAGCTTTATGTATTTTACAGAATCCTAGAATGACTTAGGTTGGAAGGGACCTTATAGGTCATCTAATCCAATCTCCCTGCCAGAATAGAATAGACCAGACCAGACCAGGTTGGAAGAGACCTTCAAGATCATCGCGTCCAACCTATCAACCAGTCCAACCCACCTAAACAATTAAACCATGGCACCAAGCACCCCATCAAGTCTCCTCCTGAACACCTCCAATGAAGATGACTCCACCACCTCCCCGGGCAGCCCATTCCAATGGGCAATCACTCTCTGTATAGACTTTCTTTCTAACATCCAGCCTAAACCTCCCCTGACGCAGCCTGAGACTGTGTCCTCTTGTTCTGGTGCTGGCTGCCTGGGAGAAGAGACCAACATCTGCCTGTCTATAACCTCCTTCAGATAGTTGTAGAGAGCAATAAGGTCACCCCTGAGTCTCCTCTTCTCCAGGCTAAGGAAACCACAGCTGCTTCAGCCTCTCCTCGTAGGGCTTGTGTTCCAAACCCCTCACCAGCTTTGTTGCCCTTCTCTGGACACGCTCCAGCAAGTCAACATCCTTCCTAAACTGAGGGGCCCAGAACTGGACACAGGACTCAAGGTGTGGCCTAACCAGTGCACTGTACAGGGGCAGAATGACCTCCTTCCTCCTGCTGGCCACACCATTCCTGATGCAGGCCAGGATGCCTTTGGCCTTCTTGGCTGCCTGGGCACACTGTAGGCTCATGTTCAGCCTACCATTAACCAGTACCCCCAGGTCCCTCTCTGCCTGGCCGCTCTCCAGCCACTCTGACCCCAGCCTGTAGCACTGCATGGGGTTGCTGTGGCCACTGTGCAGAACCCGGCACTTGGATGTGTTCAATCTCATGCCGTTGGATTCTGCCCATCTGTCCAGCCTGTCAAGGTCCCTCTGTAAAGCTTCTCTACCCTCCCGCAGATCAACTCCTGCCCCCAGCTTGGTGTCGTTCCGCAAATTTACTGATGACGGACCCAATGCCCTCATCCAGATCATCAATAAAGATGTTGAAGAGCATGAGGCCCAGCACTGATCCTTGGGGCACACCACTAGTGACAGGCCGCCAAGCTGGATGTGGCACCATTCACCACCACTCTCGGGGCTCGGTCCTCCCGCCAGTTCCTAACCCAACACAGTGTGCTCCCATCCAAGCCATGGGCTGATAGCTTGGCCAGGAGTTTGCTGTGGGGGATGGTGTCAAAGGCCTTGCTGAGGTCCAGGTAGACTACATCCACAGGCCTCCCCACATCCACCAGGCGGGTCACCTGATCATAGAAGGAGATCAGGGATGCCTCACAACTAGACTTGGAAGCTCTTCCTAAGATCCAGTCTAAACCTACTCTCCCTCATCTTTAAACCAGTACCCCTTGTCTAGCACCCCTAGTGCTAGACACCTTTATGAAATGTCCCTTTCCAGCCTTCCTGTAGGATCCCTTGAGTTCATAAATATTTAGAAGTTCAGCTTATATTAAACTATATCAGATTTTAAATAATTCTGTGCCTTGGATTCAGGGATATAAACACTCTTAATTTTCATCAAATTGTCATGAATTAATTCTAATTTTTGTGAATTATTGCAGGCTTTGGCATTTGACTGAAATGCATGTAAATCTTTGAATGCTTTTTCAGCTATACATTATTGCCCCATACTTCTTATGCAATGGTTCATTCCTATGTCCTGCAGGATATCTATGATCTTAAGGACCAGATACACGATGTAGAGGGGAGATACATGCAGGGACTTAAAGAACTAAAGGTATCAGGGCTCCTCCCATGCATGCATTCTGTATGGGTGTTTTTGGGTAATGGAGATATCACTGTTTCCACTAACTACATAAGGCTTTACTAACAAGGTTTTAAATGTCTTTAAAGCATGTGTCTAACTTTTAATGTATAAAAGCATCAGCTTACTTTTGTCATGTGAGTAAATAATTAAGATGAGATTTAAATGTATAATGAGATAGCAGATGTTCATTATTTGGTTTATATTAAAATAGTAGTATACTTTTATATTTTTAGCAGGTGTTTTTTGGTAAGATGAGATTCAATTTATATGTTTTTAGAGGTCTGTTAGCAAATAAATGAATGTTCAAAGTAATTGTGTTTAATGATGAAGAAAGAAATAGGATGATATAGTTATGACCAAGAATTTAAGAAACCAGGTTTCAGCAAATACTGCACCTTATTTAGCAAAACCAAAGTGACAATTTTGAAAGATGTGCTGAGATGAATCCTGGCATGTGTATTGCTTACAGATTTCTTTATTTTCATCCTTTGCAATTAAGAAAGTTGGTTTCCTGGGTTGTTTCTGGCTTACATTTCCATTTTCTTTGTCTAAACTACAGATTATTTTCAGCATTAGGTTAGTTGAGGCTTGTCTGTGTTTTGACTTGTTTTAGTGTGCTTTTCTTCTGTAGTTTTTCCCACAGTTACTGGCTTGCAGTTAAAGTATGATTACTTTCCCCCGTCCTGTGTTGAAGGGAAGCTGAATAGAGCAAATGATGTGGCTTACAAATCATTTGGGGGATATTCATTCTGTTTTCTTTCCCATTACCTAACTGGTTCCATATAAAAGTACAGAGGGCTTTCCATTATTTGTTTTATATCTATATAAAGACTGACTTTAATGAATGCTGCTTGAGCATGTAATAGTGATACATTTAACAGCTTCCTGGAATTTCCTTAACTAAACAACATATTAGATGATATAGTAAAGGGAAAATATGTAATTTGAGCTTTTCAGAAAAAAATAATTCCTCTTTAGAGGATAAGTTATTTTCCACTTGATAGCTGTGTGCTCAGGTGAAATGTCTTGTTTTAATCATATTTATTATATGAGTATGAAAAGACTTCAAAGAAGAGTAGATTACAAGATTATTAAGCATAACTATGACTGTGGTAAATATGAATAAAGCATGAAATTGCATTATGTTTCCAGAATGGATCTAACTCACATTCTTGCATGTTTGCCAGTATCTCATGACTGCTGTTCTGAATCATTACTAATGCACTATTATTTATTGTAATCCATTACAGTTAACAAAGAGTAAGATCTTCATCAGTGAGAGGCTTACCACTTTGAATTGCATTTTATGCTATTGTCAATAATCTGGCTACAAATCTGCTGGGTGTCAGCAGAATAAAGTGTAATCTGTAGTTCTGATTTAGGTACATCTTCAAATCTTTCCATGTCTCAGTTTGATTCTGTTCTGTTGATTCTTTCTGTATTCCTTTGCGTCAACTAGAAAGGAATCCTTCATCTTTCTTTACTCATATTCTTTTTTTCTTCTTAGGCAATTAACAGAGTACTTGCTTCATGTTTGCTGGGTTTAATCGTTTTGTTCTAGCCAAGCAGGATGATTTGCAAAGCCCTTTGGCTTTACTGGTAGAATGAGGGTGGTATTTCTTTAGGTTATGTGCAGAGCCACCTTATCCATTTTTGTTCCAGCCTGTTCCCACTGCTTAATCTTCAGGCATCCCATTGCCTCATTCAGGTGTTCTAGAAATTCTTCCAAATCCATGCTGCTTATCAGGAAACTGGGAGGTTACTAAAATTACATGAATTTCTTGAACCAAAGGGAAAATGTGTAATACTTGAGTTGAAAAAAGTATCATACATTTTTGCCTTTCATCCAAGAGAACATTTAACTGCGAGTTAGTATGTTCAGAAAAGGTATGAATATAATTCAGAAATGGCTGAATAGGACTTCAGCATTTTCTGGAAAAGCCAAGCCTGGTGCCCTCCCCTGCAAACAATTAAAAATGGAGGTTTTGCCTTCGGAGAACTGGGGGATTTGTAGTAGGGCACAGATATACCTTGGAAAGGGAATAACTTCACAGTTCCTGTTCAGTTCTTAAATTAAGACTACGTGAAACTCAGGTTTTGTGTTTTTAAAGGATACGCATTGGAAACATTGCATGTTTCAAAGTGCCTGCTGGTATTTGAACAGTGAGAATTGTGAAAGAGGATACATATAGCAAGGCATATGTGCACCTGCAGGTAGAAAAACCAAGCATGTGAGGCTTTTCATGCTTTTTGTATTTAAATCTTAGAAACAAAGACAAAGTGTCTGCTTCAACAGAGAATCGTTATTTCAGAAACCATGTGGCTACCTTAAAACTTTGCATCTGAGATAACAGAGCACTAGTTAAATAACAAGCTTTAAGTTTAAGCTTCTCAGAGATATTTCTGTGATCTTTAGTCATTGAATTATCTGTCAGATTTGTTACCTCATTCTGAAATGTTTCTCGTGCATGCACTGAAAATAAAATAAAGCTGTGATACTACAGCTTCATTCCTGTGAGTTAGGTTGTGAAGGTGGCAGAGCACAAAATGCAAGTGGAATATTATCTTGTAATTTTCATACCTTTGTAATAATAACTTTCCATTGCCATGTGTGACCTAACCCAAATAAGGGAAATTGAACTGTGACTTGGTATCTCTAATGGGAAGACACGAGTATAATTAAGAAACAAAATGTGTTGCATAATTTTACTGTTTAACAGCACTCTTGGTAGTATTTTACCATTCTCACAATGCATCAATAAGTCAGACTGATGTAAGTCTTTCTGCTGTCTGTAGGATTCGCTGGCTGAAGTTGAGGAGAAGTACAAGAAAGCTATGGTTTCCAATGCTCAACTAGACAATGAGAAAAACAACCTGATTTACCAAGTGGATACCCTAAAGGATGTCATAGAGGAGAAGGAAGAACAGATAGCAGAGTTCTATAGGGAGAATGAAGAGAAGACAAAGGTACTGATTTTTACAGCCTTTTATTCCAGTTACAAAGATAAGCCTCTTTAGTAAGAACGGTTGAAACATTCTGAATTAGTAGAAAAATCTGTCTCAGTGGCCAAAATAGTTTTGAGTGTTATGTTTGGTCTCTTAAAAAACAAACAAAAAACAAAACAAGTGGGGGAGGAGGGGAGATAGTTCCTGTAATTCATGCACTGAAATCAAATGGGACATGTTGATGCCCACTTTCTTGGGAAGGGAAGATTTATGTGGCTGCTTATTCCAGCAATAGTTATATAAATTCAATAGTTAAAATACATATATTTTTTTAATATTGGGCCTTTATAACACCTTTCCTCTCTTCTCTACATTTTGTTAAACAAAATCTTTGTGGTTACATATTTGGAGAACTTACTGTGATTTTGAGCTACTTGGTAGGTAGTTTTTCCTACTATTGCAGCAATTTCTTGAATAATATGATATTAAGTGACAATTGCTAGCTTTTAAAAACTTTATATTGCAAAGTAGTGTCAAACCCAAAATAAATCAATGATTTATTTTTATATAGGAGTTGGAAAGACAAAAACACACGTGCAGTGTTCTGCAGCATAAGCTGGCTGAACTTAAAGAGGGCCTTCGACAGAGAGATGAATTGATAGAGGTATGTTCATAAGTGGTAGTGTATGACAGAATTTGTGCAAATAAATAGGGTGGAAGAGTTGAATGGGAGTAGACATCATACACAAAGTGAGCTTAAATGTTAGCTTGTATTTTTACAAGGAAATTTATCTTGTTTTAGTGGGAAGAATTTAAGTTAACAGTTCTCTAAACTTAAAGTTGAAAATGTCTCTGCAAGGTTTTTAAATGTGTTGCATCTTGTTAAGTCCTGAATTCCTGTGAGAATTATGGTTCTTTCATGAATGTACCTTGTATCTCTTCTTTCTGTGAGTGCAGAGCTAATGATGTTTGCCCAGAATCTCTTTGCATAGCCAAAAGTTTTGATGTATGGATAATATCAAAAGTTTCCGTTTTAGTTATTGCAGGTCTTTGTGAACATCAGCAACTCAAATCTGCACTAGTGAATGCTTGTTTGTGTACCAGTCAAGCATAAACAGAGCAACACTGGTCATCATGTTAATGGCATAACTATGTTGCTGGGTTTGTGGTGTGTTCTTTTCTGCTCTCCCCTTGTTCTTTTCCCCTCATGATATTTTATTCTGGAAACAAATCAATCTGCCCAAAAATCGCACAGCTGTTAGCAGTCTTCATTTTAAAATGGTCCACAAAGACCTGTCTTGTCAAAAGTATACAGATGGTCATTTGACACTGAGTTTTAGTTCTAGCACTGGAAGTTGTAGTTCAAGTAATATGTCAATTTCCCATCAGCTGTTGGGCTCAGTAAAAATTGATCTTTAAACGTATGGGCCAAAGGTACCACTATCTGATTTTCAGAAGCTGTATAGTATGGCATTTCATGGATCAATTTCTTTCCCCACTGAATTCTTGTGCTCTTCAGGTAGTAGTACAATAACAGCGTAATACTTCAGAAGTGTCCCAGATTTGTTCTGGTTACTGAGAAAATAACATGCTTCACAAACTGGGGTTAGTCCTTTTCTTCTGCTAGTAAGTCAGATTAAGATTAGCCTAAATAGCTGCATTTTGTGGCAGATGAATACTGACAAGCAACAAAACTCAGCAAATCCTGGTTATCACTCTGTCATGGTAGATTTTCTTTGCCTTCACTGCAAGTTTAAAAAAAAAACACTTTCTACTTTCATCTTTGGTTACTGGTTTGGTTTTGGTTTTTTATGGAAGCATCTGAATCAAAAAATATGTAATAGATTTGTCTTGAATATTTGCTCTGGTAGAATGCAGAATAGGTGTTGAATATTCACCAAATAAATGCAAAGATTTAGGCCATATTTACTATTTATGAGTTACTTCTCCATCTCTTAAGACTAACAGAAAAAATCTAGCTGCAGCCATTTAGTGTGTTGCAGAAAGACATTTCCATTCTTTTCCAGGTATAATATCATGTTCGCTCATTAGGAGAGCAAAAATTTGTTTCCAGCCCTAAAAACTGTGAGACATCTTCATATATGATTAAATGAACATAGCAAAGAATTTCCCTTTTCATTGCAGGGCAAGCAGCAAAATACAGCATCAGTTAAATAAAACAATGGGATGACACCCGATATGTATTAGTACAGTGTCAGAAAGCAGTCAGCAGGTGTTCACTTCCTGGGTGCTTGCTTTAAACTTCCTCTTTTATACTTACTATTTTCTATTTTGTAAAACAATAGTAAAACCACTTGTTAACATTAGTGTTGGAACTTGAAGGTATCTGGAAATTACAACAGGGTAATTATTTTCCTGAAGTAAGGATGCTGTCCCTAGTCTACAGTGGAAACTGGTAGTAAAGTAGTTCCAGTTGTACTAAAGTTCTCCATCAACATCTGTTGAAAAAAAAATTAATTACCATTCTCTTGCATGAATTCATAAGGAATATGTTATGCTATGTTGCACCCTTTTTCTTGAACTTCATGCTCAAACTCTTTGGTTGGCTTTTGTTACTTAATTTCCTTTATCTGCTTGATTTTTTTCCTCCATTTGCTTACTTCTCTTTCCTCTTTTATTCTTCCTTCATCCTATTCACTGCAGGAGAATCAACGCATGCACCAGAATTTAGACTCCATAACCAAAGAGGTGTTTGATCTCCAGGAGACAATTAATTGGAAAGATAAAAAAATAGGGGTATGAATCAAATATGGGGGGAAAGGTATTTGTTCATTTTAGAAGTAGATGGATGCCCCCTCCGTGCCCCAAGGAATGCTGTATACTCCAAAGAAATGAAGGCCACTCACAATTTAAATATTTAAAGTGTTTTGCTGTCTTCAGAATCATAGTCTGCGTTGGAAGGGACCTACAAAGGTCATCTAGTCCAAAATCCCCTGCAGTCAGCAGGGGCATCCAGAACTACAAGATGAGCTCCACTTCATCTTTACTTGCATAATGTTGAATAACACTAAGTACATCAGTAATATACACATAATTTTTACAAAATATTTTTTACCTGCATTCAGGGCTTATTCATCTCCTTATTCTTACCAAAGCTAAAAATGTCCGTGGATCCATATATTGATTCATACTGGCATAGCAACAGCAGAATTTCATACAGATTTTAGTCTCCTTAGAGGCAAATACAGTTTTCAAAAGTGGAGCATTCAGATCTTGCTTGTCATTTTACTCCTGCTTCTGTCATCATCTTAATTTGCATAAGAATTAGTGAATTTTAAAATGGTTGCCTTCACATTACCTGTACTAGAGAAGAGACAAAATAGAAAATGGAATACCTAGAGAGCTGCAGGAGTTAAGGGGGAAAACGTAGAGAAGCCTCAAAGAATATTTGTAGATTGTGCTTCCATTTAGCATACCTAGTGCTAAAAAGTACCGTCTTGAGTAAACTTCTGCAACCAATTTGTACATTTCTGTATTCTGGTCCTTCTAGGGTGATAGCTTGGAAGCAAGCTGGCTTTGTGATACTCCACAAAATACCAAGTTCACCAACTATTTGAATGGAGAGCTGGTCTTTAAACAGTGGTCATGTAGAACCTATTGAGGTGTGCCTGTATGGCTCCTGTACAGGAAAAGGAAGATGACACAGGAAAAACTGTGCTGATATTCACTATACAGTTAAAACAGGTCATGTAGGGCCTGCCAGCTTTGCTTCTGGGCAGTACAGAAGTGGTAAAGTCGTCTGAATCAGCCTGATCCTTGGTTGTAGCTACACAGCTGTGAACTGGTGGCTGGTCTGGGCTGCAAGTAGATTGCCCAGTGGTGAGAGGGAATTAACTGGAAAACCTCTACAAAGGAGTTGTCTACCTGCTAGTAACTCTAAGGTCATTTCTTTCTAACTGATTTTCCCACCAGATTTTGATGTATGCAGATTTGTTTGGCAGTTTGATGGAGTTCAAGTCACTTTTCAAGTCACATCTTTATGCTATTGGTATTCAGTTAAAAAGCCCTACTACGATGTCTTTTTTCAATCCATATGTATTTCATGTTTGGGTCCTGCAATCCACATTGCAATTTTGTCTTCTATCATAAAATAATATTTCAACATTGATTTTTTTTTTTTCTTTCTGAACATTCACCTGAAAGTTGTTTTTGTTCTGTTTTTAACTGTATACTTTCCATACTTACTCTTCACCTTTGTGTACTGGACTGTCTCAGTTTCTGCAGCTACTTTTTTTTCTTTCAGATATGTTGCCTGAGTTAATATAGAGCATATAATTTATCTAATGCTCAAAATAAAATAGTTACTAGACAGACTTTTTTTTTTTTCAATTGTTTTTTCCTCCTTTATTCGAAGCTTTCCTGCCAGTGTTGGTGTTCATGGAAGCACCATAATGGGATCTTTCCCTAGTTTTTATTTTTCCACTATCTCAGATTTGAAATATCTTAGTTATTAAAATGTGAGGTTGCTGCTCTCTTTACTCACTTATTTTCTCAAAAAATATTTACATACTTTTTATAGCTCACAGTTTGAGTCTTTCTTCCCCATATAGTGTAGCATCTCAGAAGCTTCACAAAGGAGTAGTTTATAGGTAGAATTGTAACCGAATTTTATAATGTGTGCAAGACTGATGCTACAGAGGTGGATAGGGAGGCAAGCAGGACACAAATAGTGTGATTTTGTTTTATAACTGCCTTCCCATCTTGTCCTGTTTCTACCGAGTCTTAAATGAGATCAATTTGAGGACACAGAACTGGTTTTATTCCTGAAACACACAGCTATGTTGCTGTGTAGTGGCTCCAAATTGTACATGCATTGCCAATTTGAAATTAGAGTGGTGTGTTGTGAGTTTAGTACAGATCTCATGAAGTTTTTTTTGGATATTTAGAAAATAGGACCCCAGACAAATGTGCTTTCAGCAAATGGTAGATTTTAATCATACTGATATGCTAAAACATGCTTACAGAACTGAATTGTCCTGATTTCCACCCCTTTCCCTAACAGAATAATTGCAGAAGTGGGTTTAGGGCAAACTCCATATCCTGTATCATAATCTCCGAGCCTACAAACACTAGTGAGTTTTACTAAAGTTTCTCAAGATTGGATAATGATTACTAATCTCTCCATAGACAGAAAGACATTGTTGTAGCGGTTTCACTTTCTTCTTCATTCGATTTCCACCCCCACCCCACCCAGCACTTGTGCATAGGGAATGAGGATATATAGAATGTTTTTGGAAGGGCAGTAGCATCACGAGACACTGACAAGCACACAGGATCTGTGTGTGGTGTGGTTCTCCACTTCTGTGTCCATTCTCTTGAGTTAGATAACTTCCATCTCTGCCTCTGCCACTGTTTTTCCAAAAGGGCAGAAGTTTGTTTCTTTCAGTAGAATGCAAGATGATATATGTATTTATAGGTGTACTGTATTAAGAAATGAAAGGACATCTTATGAATTCTTAAACTACAGTGTGACAGCTTTCACAGATGTTGATTTCCCTGTATTTTGAATGTTACTTTTACATACCAATAAATCAAGTGCAAAGCACTTTTCTTTTTTTTTTTTCTGTTGAAATTAAGAGTAATGTGTTAAAACATTGCTCTAGTACACAGATTCTAGGTAATTATTAAAATTCAGCATGCTGTAATTGTTATCTGGGCAATTACAATACAAAAGTACACACCTTCATTTCTTTCTTGGTATCAGTCAGTTCCTAACCTTTCATGCATGACAGAATGTTTCAGTGGATCATTTTCATGGCAAAGCGTGTGTGCACTTTTTGCTGTTGCTATATGGCCGGGATTATTTGTGCATGCAGTACTGAGTTTCAATGGTATACTGGGATACCGCACAGTCAGGTGAAGGCAGCTGATTAACTGCCAGGTAACAGCTCCAGCATGGGTAGGCAAACCCACCTATATCCTCATCACTTTTAGCTGCAGTTCTTTCATGTACTAAAATAGTGCTGCTGGTGTTTGCTGCTTTTTTCCCCCTCTAAAACTTTAGTTTTAGTAAAGAGTGGTTGTAATACTGAAGCAAGTAGTAAATAAACTAGTGCTTGTAAGTGCATGACAGTCTTATATATCCAAGGTCTTTTATGAGGTAAGATTTCTGTTTCTATACCCATATGAAAGGTAGATAAAATTGTTTAATGGATGTAATGTATTAAGGTCTTTGCCAGTTGAGTTCCAGAAAATTTTTTCTCTCTGAAGAGTCCCTGCATTAAAAGAATCACTTTCTCTTTTGGTATTCAATTTAGTTTATCAAAATTTACCAAAAGTAGAATCCACAAAGTAAAAATGTACTATAGAATCTACGAAGACTTGACTGGGGGGGAAAAAATTACATCATGACAAATACGGAGCAACAAGGCTAGATGTGTGAATTGTAAAAGGTAGTTATCAGAGATGTCTGTTTATGTATATTAAATACTACATACCCCTTTCAGTTTCTTTTATTGAGCTCTTTGTGTTTACTTGTAGAAAATCTCTGCTGTCTGTCATATGCTTTTTCTCTGTGCCATTCTTTTTCTTGCTATCTGCCTGAACCCAGGCCCTAGAAAGACAGAAAGATTACTTTGACTGCATTAAGAATGAGCGAGATGAGCTCAGAGAGGAGTTGGCTGACCTGAAGGAAACAATGAAGAGAGGAGAGGTATGTTGGTAGTAGTTACTCACAAGTAACAGAAATCCAGGAATGGGGCATGAAACCAAGGTCAATGAAAAAGAGGAAGGATGGTTGCTGTTCTTGTGCAGTCACAAAACCTGATCTTAGTACAGGATAAATGATTCATTTTATTGTAGCTGTTTCCATCGGCTTGAAAAGCTTGTTAATAAAACTTTTCTGTTCAATTATACTTGAGCACTGCTCTTGTATGAGTATTTTTTTTTCCTTTTTCTATTTGTAGAAACATGGATTAATTATAATTCCAGATGGCACACCAAACGGTGATGTAAACCATGAATCAGTGGTTGGTGCAATAACGGTTGTATCACAGGAAGCTGCTCAAGTCTTGGAATCTGCAGGAGAGGGACCCCTAGGTAAAGATATCCTTATGTACTTTACAGAGTGTTGGAAGTCTTTGTTTCACTCCAGGTCACAGCAGGTTGTGACTCAGCCACATAAAGGTACCCATGATGCTTCTTGAATACATGCTTACAAAGCTTTAAAGATTGGGAGGTAGGAAGGTAATTGTCTCCTTATACTCAGCTCTGGTGAGACCACACCTTTAGTATTGAGTTTTGGGCACCTCAATATAAGAGAGGTGTCAAGAGATGCTGGAGCAAGTGCAGAGGAGGGCAGTAAAGCTGTTGAAGGGCCTGGAGAATAAATTTTATGAAGAGCAACTGAAGGTGCTGGGGGTGTTTAGTTTGAAAAAGAGGAGGCTGAGGAGAGACCTCATTGCTCTCTACAAATGCCTTGAAAGGATGTTGTGGAAAGGTTGGTGCTGGTCTCTTCTTACAGGTAATGAGTGATAGAACAAGCGGGAATGGCCTCAAGCTTGCAACAGGGTAGGTTTAGACTGGACATTAGGAAAAATTGTTTCACAGAGTGGTCAAGCATTGGAATGTGCTGCCCGGGTGGTTGGGTCACCACCCCTGGATGTGTTTCAAGGTCATTTAGATGTGGCGCTTGGGGAGATGGTTTAGGGGTGAATTTTGCAGAGTAGGGTTATCAGTTGGACTTGATGATCCCAATTGTCTTTTCCGACTTGAAAGTTTCTGTGATTGTTGGGCTGTAGTTTGTTTGTTTGTTTTTGTTTTGTTTGGGTTTTTTTTTACAGTGACTAAAAGACAGATGTATCTTTTGAGTAAAAATTAAATAATGGCATGTGCTTGAATGCTTGTAACTAATTAGATCTCTTGGTCTACTTTCTGGTTTGCTGCTGTCAGGAAATGTATAGTCTGTTGGGTTAGTATGTTTTCCATGATGTTTTTATTTAGAAGTATGAATAATCAGTGGAAGAACTTTCATTGTAGAAAGGAAAGCATTGTATATTCTTTCCCTTTTTTTGAAACACTTGTGCTTTTATTAAGGTAATGCAAGTGCAGCCTTTCATTGTGTTCATTAGACAAAAAAGTAGTTGTAAAAATATTTTTAATATTTCCATAGACAATTAAAAGATACAGAGTTTGGGGACTTTATTTTAACTTGCTCCTATCCATAGGTTGGACAAGTTTATGTATGGATAGTCAGTACACTGTAAAAATGTTGAGATGCAAAGGAACATCTCTATAGACTTGCATTATTTGTGCATAATGTATAATAGCTGCATAGTTTTGTTTTGACAGATATTAGACTTGATACATGTTTCTGCCCCATCTCAGTGAATTACAGATGTCTTTATGCTTTGTTACTGTCAAAGTTACAATTTCCAAGGGAGCTGCTCTAATTTTAGTAGTGTTGCTTGACAGGCTGTTTCATAGCCATTACTGATCTTCTCATTGCAACATTCATGTGGGTCCTTTTCCAAGTACTTTTTCTTGTGGTTTGAGAACACTTTCTACAAGCTTTCTAAACTTCACTTTCTAAGCTTGCTGCCTTCCTTAAAGAGATAGCAATCCGTAAGAACAAGACAGGAAAAAAATTTTGTTGAAATTTAATGTTCTAGATACTGCAGCAATACTGTGTCTCACTTTAAAAAAATCTTGTTATCAATTTATTTCTGAAGAATTGTCAAACTAGTGTATCTTGTTTTAAAATTTCTTATAAACAGCATAAATGAAATATTTTTATGGTGTCAGCTAAAGGTTGTTACTAGTGAGCTATCAAAGTTTCATGCTCCCAGTGCTATTAGCTTTAAGTTTGAAAAGTGTTTTGCTTGGAAATGAACAAAAAGCTACCAAAAATACATGCTCTTAGTTACAAATGTCTCTGTTTTTTAATTGGTTTCTTTGGTTTTAGATGTCCGGCTACGGAAACTGGCTGGAGAGAAGGAGGAATTAGTGACCCAGGTAAAGTAAGCTATTCCTTTCAGAAACAGACCTTTGTGTGTCCTTTTGCAGGCTATTAATTATCTTAAAAAGAAACAAATAATAAGCATTAATGCAGAATAAAATATTTAATTTCTTACCTAGCTGACTACCAGGAATTATCATCTCTCGCTAGTGTCTTTGTCCATGGGACTTTGAACTTGGTTGGTAAAGGACCCTCATTTCACTGACTGGTTCAGCTGAAATCTAACTGGCTGCTGACTCTGCTATTAGTGCAAGTTTTTAAAGTTGCTTGTTCTTTTATGTTGTATTATGCAGAAATACTGAAGTCAGTAAAATGACATTCTCATCAGCTCAGGTGGCACCTTCTTCCAAATTGCTAAGTGTTGCTATTTCTTTGATCCTTTCCGTTACACAAATAGAAAATTAATGCTGTCAATGTAGTTGTATCTTAATACAGTTCAGTATTGAGAAAAGAGACCTCAAGAAAACACACAGCTGTTGAACAGTTGAAGGATACCACAGTTTTTCTGCTTCTAGCTGAACACATTGCAAATTTAAAGTGGTGGTGTCAGTATTTGGTTTTGCTAGAAATGCACCTTAATTTTGGTATAGATACTTTGTTTAGAATGCCAGTAAATAGTAGTATTGAATCAAGACTATTAAATGTAAGAATATAAAAATGGATAAGCATATTTAGCATCATATCACTATAAGATCATTGCTAAAATACTTGATTTATATCATGAATGGGAGTTTTGCGAGTATAACTCCATAGGCCAGTATTCTGATAAGAGTCAAAAAAGTAGCTCCCACTTCCTTCATAAACTGCAGAGAGGACAGATAACATAGCTGAGGAATCTGTTCCCTGACTACTGGAAAAATCCTGCAGCAGCTGCTGTAGTATAGAATGGAATCACTGAAGACTAATGTGCACTACAGACATGCCTAAGACCATTGCTTCCTAGCAAAGTAAAAGAAAAGACCCGTAAAAAACCTGTGGATTAGTCGTCTTGTAGACTTACCAGGATATTGTTTACTTTCTTCATGCATATTAAGAGTGTAAAAGGTGTACTGTAGAAGAAATGCATAAGTAGAGTGTAATGCCGCCCCCTTCTCTGGAAAGACAGCTAGTGCTATTAGTTACTGGGTGCCTCTGCATTGTGGGTATAAGCTAGGACACAGGAAGTTCTACCTCAGTATGAGGAGAAACTTCTTTACTGTGAGGGTGGTGGAGCACTGGAGCAGGCTGCCTAGAGGGTTTGTGGAGTCTGCTTCTCCAGAGATTTTCAAAGCCAACCTGGATGTGTTCCTGTGTGGCCTGCCTTAGGTGATCCTGCTTTGGCAGGCAGGTTGGACACAATGATCTCTGGAGGTCCTTTCCAACCCCTAACATTCTGTGATTTTGTGCAGAAATCCCTGCAGTACAGACCTTAGTGGTGGGTTTGGGCTATGCACAAACAGGCAGAGGGCACTCTCACCCAGCAACGGGGATCGTGGAGGGCAGCCACAGGCTTCAGAGATGGGATTCCATGCCTCCCCTGCAGAGCTCTGCTGCTCCCCCTCAGAAAACTGATTCACCCTGTGGCACCTCAGGACTGCTTTAACTTTCCTAGTTAACACAACTGCTGAACTTCTGTGGGTCTCCTTTTCACCCAAGAGCACTTCTTTCTCAGGTTAGAAAACTGAAGATGCAGTTGGAAGAAGAACGACAGAAATATTCTAAAAGTGACGGCATGAATCCTGATATCATGGGCTTAGAGAACGGTTCTGACTTGCAACTCATTGAAATGCAGAGTAGGTATATGGTTGCTCTTCAGAGGTATTCTCACTGGAGAGAGGAAACACTCCCAACTCTTTTCCTATGTTGTTCAGTGGTAGTATTGTGAATTGTGAACATTGTTGAGCAGCTAATTTTTTTTTATATGCCACTATGAAATACCTTAATCTGCCTCGTTTCAGTGCTGAATGACAACATTCTGGGAGGTTACTTTTGTTACCTTACCTTGAATAGGTGCCACTGCTTGAACAATTTCCAGTTTCAGATGATAGAATTTCAGCTGAGATATTTTGTTAATATGTACTACATGATTTTTTTTTTGTTGTTGTTGTTTCTGAATCTTCGATACAAAAACTTAATCTAAAAGACTGTTATTCTCTGAAGCAAAATTATTAGTTTAACACAATATTCACTGTTTCTTCACAGAGGCCCTAAGCTACTTTCCATTTCAAGCAAGTTGTTTCTACAGTTGAAAGCTTACTTTTTTGACACGCTGTCATTGAATATGCTTGTGGCAATGAACATGAACAGAGCACTGGCAACATCAGGACTAAAATATAAGACTAAAATGATTTGTAAAGCTCCTTGGAGTTTGTCAGGCAGGTTCAAGTCTCGTGGTCCTTATTCAAATATGACCTCTGTGTCATAGATGTCTATGCTAAATGCTGCTGGCATTATGTCTGGTGTGATTTGACAAAGTTTGCAATGTGTGTTGGTTATTATGCTGTTTCTCTTTTTGAGTTTGCCAGGTTACATACATGTGTGTTAAAAGTTGTCTCACACATCTGAGTTCTAATGTATGCTCTCACAGAGACAGTAATAGTGTTCTTTAAATAACAGGCAAATTATTTCCTTTTCATATACTCCCTAGAATTCTGAAAGGCGATTTACCTCTTTATAATCCTATATACCAGCTTACCAATAAAATCATCTCTTCAATGAATTTTACTTAAAATTCTCTAAAAGGGAAACTGTCTGTTGCTTTCAGTAATCTGTTCATGTCAACTTTTGTCTAGGAGATGCCAACAGGCAAATTAGTGAATATAAATTTAAACTTTCAAAAGCTGAACAAGATATAACAACCTTGGAACAAAACGTAAGTGTCTTTCTTCATATTTGTTGTTATTACTACACTTGCTCTTCACACTTTTACAATACATTTTTTTTCCTCAGAAAAGTAACTGTGAAAATAGATTTCATCATTGGATTTACTGTTTGTTCTTTAGTTTGTACTGAATACCACTACATTTGTATTTTATTTGTTTCCTGCAATTTAGTACCTGTGCATAGTCTAACCATATGAGACAGTAATGTGGAGTTCATTTACAAAAATGTGAATGTACAGCAGAATATAAACATGAACTGAAGCTACTAGTTTAAAAAAACAGTTTATGTAGCCAAATTAGGAAAGTTGTATAGATTGTAGAAATTTTGAAATTCAGAATTTTGTTTTTATAGTTCTACATCTCTCTCTCATACTTACTTGCACTTGGTGATTGAAAGTCACTAAAATCACACAAAGCATTATAAATTGACTTGGAGATGCATAGTTGTTCTCTCTTGCACAGCAACAGGTTACTGGCTCATCCTGTGGCTTTGGGGGTAGCAGGGAGCTATAAGGACAACAATCCCACAAGTGGGCTTTAACACCTGCAGGTTGCAACCAGGATTAGTCTTGAGACCCCTCTTCCGAACTCTGTGCTTGAGCTCAAGACTTCTTGCATCATGTCCTTATTGTCACAATCTACTTTCTGCTCTGCACCTTTTCATATGGCCTCTGCTCTTCAACTTTCCAGCTTTTGTTTTTAATCCCATGTGTTCCCAGTTCTTGATTTTCCAAGTCTCCTTTCTGTTTAATTCTTTAAACTTCTGTATCTTCTCAGCTGTGCCCTATGCTGTGTTGCCTTCTCTACTGTTTCCTGTGAACCTCACCATGAGCAGCAGGCAGTGGAAGAGTATTTTCAAGTTTCTGTCCACATTTTTACTGTTTTTTATTCATTATTTACATTTATGGCTGCTGCTATCAGATTTAAATGGAGACACTGTGGATAATTCAAAGGATGCACTGTGTCACAGTGGCTTTTCAGAAGGTGAAGAACAGTTGGTGGCAGGTGAGCTCAGGATGGAACACCTAGACATCATTTTTCTTGTTTGGGTTTGCAGATTGGACGACTTGAGGGGCAGGTAACAAGGTATAAAAATGCAGCAGAAAATGCAGAAAAAATAGAAGATGAACTCAAAGCTGAAAAGAGGAAGCTTCAGCGGGAGGTAATTGACTTGTCTTTCTTTTCAGATGGAAGCTCCTTTGAGTCTTGAACTGCTCTGTGTTTTGCCCCCAAACCAGTGTTTTGCAGTCTTGAGTTATAGCTTTTAAGTGTTTGTTTTTTTTGAGGAGACCTCCAAGTCTATCAGTCTGGCATTCAGAACGTAAAAGTTCTACTAATTACTGTTCATAAAGAAGGATCTAAAGTTTTATCTCCTTCCAAATGTGGTAACTTTTACTATTTTTAACTACTGGAAAGCTGAATGCTGTCTATGTCAAGTGCCAGGAAGTTTCCAGTGCTGGAAGTCTCCTTGCAGGGAGCTGTGAAGAAGCTGTGTTTAAGTGAGCTGAAGAGCTGCTGCATGACTAGCATGATGCCTGCTAACCCACAAGAATATGAATCCATTAGCAAGTAACAATGATGGGGAGGACTTTACTTTTAAATAGTATGTGAAGGAAGCTGCAGGCAATTAGTTGTTTTGGAATCAGTACATGTGTCATGTTTCAATTGCTACCCGATTATTCTTTTAACAGTTAAATTCCAGCTCATCTGACTGCAATAATGGAAGTGTTTGATCTTAACTCAGCATTCTTATGAAGCATATAATCACAGAATCAACAAATGTTAGAGGCTGGAAGGGATCTCCAGAGATTGAGTCCAACCCCCCTGCAAAAGCAGGATCATTCAGGGTAGTCTGCGCAGGAATGCATCCAGGCAGGTTTTGAAAGTCTCCAGAAAGGGAGACTCAACAACCTCTCTGGGCAGCCTGTTCCAGTGCTCTGTCACCCTCACTGTAAAGAAGTTTCTCCTCATGTAGAGGTGAAACGTTCTATGTTCAAGTTTCTATCTATTGTTCCTTGTCTTATTACTGTGCACCACTGAGAAGAGATTGGCCCCCTCCACTTGACACCCACCCCTCAGATAGAGACATTGGTGAAATCCCCTCTCAGTCTTCTCAAGACTAAACAGCCTTAAGCCGCTAGGTCTCTCTTCACAGGGGAGATGTTCAAGTGCCCCTGTCATCCTCATGGCTCTCTGTTGGACTCTCTCTAGCAGATCCCTGTCTCTCTTGAACTGGGGAGCCCAAAACCGGATGCAGTATTCCAGGTGTGGTCTCAGCAGGGCAGGGTAGAGGGGGAATACTTGTATTCCTGATTTAATTTCCTGTGTCAAACCATAAGAGCAGCAGAAAGCCAAAGTAAACTTGAAGTGACCATAACTTTTTCTTTGCTTTTTGTAGTTGAGAACAGCACTGGATAAGATAGAAGAGATGGAGATGACCAATAGCCACTTAATGAAAAGGCTGGAGAAGATGAAGGCAAATAGGACTGCGCTTTTATCTCAACAGTGAAGTGGAAGTGGAAACTATGATGCACTGCTCCTTGAATAACTAGCCCCTAGCTTGTTTTTAAATACAGACTTTCATTGGCACAAACTATTGGAACACTGAGCTGTTCATTGGTGGTTTAGTTTCATAATTGAACGGCTTCCTTCTTTTTGTAACTTATGAGAGAATGAAATGTAGTTTGACTTCCCCCGTGAGTGACAGCAATTTCTCTGTAGCATTTGATTCTAGCTCAGAGCTGGAGCACGATGCTGTATGTCCGACTTAGCGATAGGAAACATTTTTACAACTGTGGAATCAAGTTTACTCACAATCTCTTTTGGCTGCTTTAATGATGCTTGATGCTTGGAGACAACTGCATGAATTCAAGAAGACACTGTATTACTGTGTTATCAACTAACATATATCTGCTCAAGACATCACACAGCACAAGTGCCTTTTACCTGGTGCAATTTAGACTTCATTGTGAAATAACCTTTGAAATCAGATAACATTTTATTTTAAGATACATTTGGGGTATTCACTAAACTTTATACATTTTGAAAATACATTTTTGTAAAATATTTAAATTTATAAGGAAAAAAAACCTAGGGACTGTATATAAATCTGCCTTTTTTGTTTTGGTTTGGTTTTGCATGGGCACATTTGAGTTCTAGGTAATTTTGTCAAATGCTAGCCCCTGATACTACTCTTAGTATTAAGAGTGCAGATTCAAAAACTTCTGTTGTTCACCATCAAATTATGTCATCTGCTGCTTACGTGTGAAGTGAAATTTTAGGGTGGGGGGAAGGGGTGGGAAATTTGGCTAAGGAGTTTATTAAATGGACACTTTACTGACCAAAGCCAGATGTTTTGTGTTTTCTTTGAAATATTGACATACCAACGGAACAGAGCAAAGTCTTTGCAGATTGATAAATTGTGATCTCCATATTCTCAGAGAGTCATTCTTTGGCTTTGAAATAGTGAGGTTTGTTTTCTGATTTCTTATCCTGGTTTGCTGCTCTTTAACAGTACTTCCATGGAGGAAGGAGGCAGTACAAGGAGCAAGGTGCTTTCTGGAATGGTCTCTATCTACAGTGAATGCTGTTAAGAACTTCCACTCTTTTCAAGCTGGCACATCACAATTGGAAAATGAGCAGCACCTGCTGTGGCAAGAATGAAGATGTGAACATTGCTCTTGTGTTGGACTTGAGGCCTAACATTTGATATGAGAGGAATCATTCTTCTGGATTTATACCAGATGCTTTCCTCTTGCAAATCCCTGCCCTTCAGGAGTAATTCTCCAAGCAAGGCAGGTTTCAGGACCTTTGCAATCCAGAGGGTTAGTGTTTCTGCTTGTACCAGGGCTGCTTTCCAAAGATCAGCAACCTTCACAATGCAAAATTGAAACTCTTTGTCTCTCACTTCGGATGCCTCTTGGACTTGGAAAAGAAAATGCCTTCACTGCTGAGAAACTTCCCTGTAGGTAGCAGATCTTCCTAGGCCTAATCATCAAATAGGAGACAACTGTAGTTTGGTGTTCACATGGATCATTCTGTGCTGTTAATTCTTTGCATTCCATATCAGGGTCTTGGCATGTTTTTCTTAATGGTATGTGTTCTGAAGATAAAGGGATTCTTTGAGGGTTTTGAGAGAGTTCATGTGTATGAAACCATATTTGGCACATGGGGGGAGCACATCTTCTCTAGTTCACTTCCTCTAAACCTGCCCTTTGTTGAGGCTGAATATTTGACAGCACATGGAAAATTGTGATTTCAATATTAAATCATGACAATGAGGTAAGGAGGTACTAAGTCACTTACCAGCCTACTGCAAAGCTTTTTCTAGATCACAGGTAAATCAGCAGTACTCCTTTTTAATAGTTTTAAAGAAACCTGTTTCTTTCAGTGTTCTCTTAATACAGCCATTTTAGTTTTAGAACTCCCTCAATTCTTGCTACCAGAAAATCAAAACAAATGCAACATAATACCCAGAGCACGAGATTTCCAATCTATAAATGGAATACTAGGTTATGTGATCCAATGCGATCCTCAAGTTAGTTGAAAGAGGTAAGAGGGAACAGCCACATGGGCCAACACTTGTGAACATGAACTACTGAAGTGGCACAAAAGCACTTGTTGCATAATTATTTGAACACACTTTGATCAGATCAGTGCCATTAACTATGATGCAAGTAAATATTGCAAACTAATTAGTATGTTTTAGTCTGCCTACTAATAGGATACACTGAGGTTTCAGAAACAGTACTCCAATGTTGCTTGTACTGCTCAGCAGCTGCCTGTTCAAATGTTGGCCCTTTTACTAAAGTTTTTTAAAGCCTCCCTTAGCAGCACAATGGGCTTGTTCGTCACGTTTTTATGCTGTGAAATAAGGAGCTAGCATTGCATAACCTCAGGAAATGGGAAACTTGACGAGGGGGTAGTATCTGTGTCCCTGCTCTGCTGCAGAGGGGTTGGACTCGATGGCCTTTGGAGGTCCCTTCTAACCCGACGTATTCTGTGATCTCGGGAAACAAGTGCCCACGCTCAGTCGGTTCCTCTAGGTGTCACCCTGAACATGTCATTTCAATCAGACCACTGTCCTCTTCCAGGATTCTGTGGCGTGACTGCACCCTCTAGAGGTCCCTTGTCATCCCTTCATTGGGGCTTGTACTTCAGGGCTGTTCGCTGGCTGGGATAAAAACCATCCGATTTCTGCTCTCGGGAAGTAGTATGGACTGGAATTTAGAAATTTGTAAACTAAAAATTGTCCAGAGAAATACTTCAAAGTGTTCCTGAAATTGTTGAAGTGATATAGGTGGTACCATAAAAAGTAGTAGCAAGAAAACAAATTAAACCAACCCAAACCAAAACAACAAAAGCCCAAACAAGGTTGTGTTGTCTTGATACAGGCAGAGCCATGGGAGAAGGTTTTAAAGAAAAAGTTAAAAAGTAATAATGACTGACACTTGGACAGCAATAGAGAAAACTTTGGGTTTTTTAAATCAAAGTACAGTTCATTTAATCAGAACCAATGCATCTGTGATGGGCAATTGAGGAGCAGTAGCTACATGATCTTAACAAGCAGTGCTGGAGACCATAAATTGCTTGTCAGCCAAATCAAACCCAAGTGATAACCATAATTACAGAAAGCTTATAGGGAAAGTGACTGGTTTTGGTCAGCTCAGCTGATGTTTGAGGGGGGAAAAAAAGTCTGATGTAACTGTATTGATCAGATCATTTTAGAGATGTTTGCAAGGGGACAGAGTTATCATTGCCTCTTGCATGTGGGATTGTGTGTGATTGCTGCCCACAAAATCAGTTAGTAGGAAGTGGATGTGAGGATAACTGTAAAATGGTATGAGACTGGTGTTTTTATGGAGGCCATGCTTTTCGTCACAAAGCACAGTTCCTTTTTCCCTGAGGTTTGCAGGGGTCTTGTCTTGTGTGGGGGAGGATCACTGGATGCAGGTGGAAAAACTGAGGTGTTTTTGTAAGGGGACAGATGGCAACACTGAAAACGTAAAGCTGAACAAGATTTTCCTGATTTGTCTTTTGTGGGATATCGCATGCCAAAAAGCTTCTGGTGTGGTTAATGTGCTTCTGGCTCTTCCTACCAAACTGCAACAAGACCATGAATCTTCACAGGCTGATGTGTGCTTGGAGGTGACCTTCACCCTAAGTTTCCAATTAAAACTGGGAGTCCATTAACTGCACCCTGCTGATTTACACCCTCATAAAACTGCAGGGTGAGGTTGGCCAGGCTGAGCAGCAGAAACGCCAACACCATAACCCCCCCAACACACAGAGGCGCCGTCCTGCAGGCTCAGGCTGCCCTGCGGCAGCGGCTCGGAGCGGCCCAGCCTCGGCCTGCAGTAGGAGCGTGGCGGTTGCCGGGGCCGTCGCCGGCGATCGGTCAGAGCAGAGAGGAGCTGCCAGCCGGGGCTTCCGGGCTCGCCCCGCCGCCCTGCTGCTGCCGCTGCAGATGACTTTGTCTCCGTTCTTTGTCAGGTAGGAGATGGCCAGTTCCTGTCGAAAGCTGTGCGGAAGGAGGGGACGCACCTTGAAAGAACGATTAAAAGAGAGAAACAAGAAATGGACCGGGCTGGGGAAAGCCTACAAGCAAGATTCTTTAGTCACCCGTGCCACTATTTGTCCACTGCTCCTCCTCCTCGTCCCATGTGTGATGACAGCTGCTTCTCTTGCAGCCGGCAGCCCTGCACGACCAGGAAGCATCCAGACCAACAAGGCTCTAGCTCTGTCTGTGCAGGAGAAGAAGCTCCGAGTGAGAGAAACCCGAGATACCTTTCAGTGTTTAAAGGGAGAGAATACCTGAAGTTTCACATCTTGTATTTACAAGCGCTGCTTCAATCACAGCAAGCACAGGCACTTAGGGAGGCATCTTGAACACTGTACTTGTTTTGTGGTAATGAGGAGTGTCAGAGCTGGCGCAAATAATCCTGAGGTCTTTCTGAACATTCGAGCCTCCTGGCAAGTCAGTTAGCTACACAGGAGACGTCTTGTGGGGTTTCTCCCAGTTCTAGTCTTTAGTACTTCTCACATTTTGCTGCTTCTCCTTCTGTAAGAGTCAGTGCTTTCCTTTCAGTGGGCAGTCTCATTTACGCATAGTTCATTTTTTCCCATAACATAATTATGAGATGCATGTATATGATAACAAAATCAACATGCTTTGCACCATTTCTCCATCAGGCAAGTGTGTGGCAGCCTTGTTTGGGCACACATTGTCAGATGTTCCTTGGAAATTATTGTAGTCAGTTGCTGGGCCAGTGAGGTCAGGGGGTTTGTGATGTGGTGGCATCCTGCCTTTCTCCCCTTGGTCTGAATCTTTTGTCTGCCAGGGAGGCATGTTTTCTGGGTTTTCCCATCCAAATACCTCCATTGTTCTCTTTCCACAGACATTCACATAATTCACTGTAGAGGCAAAGGAGAGGGTTGGCTTTAAAAGCATGGCAGAGTTTGGGCTTCTCTTCTGCTTCGCTGCCAGTCATCTGAAGCCTTGCTCTGCTGGGGACTATCAGTCTTGTTTCAGCTGTTTAGTCACAGTGAAATCTTTCTTTCTTAGTGACAGAATGTGAGAATGTTTCTTTCAGTGACATGCTTTCTGTGTAAAAACTGTTTTGGGTGTCCTCATGTGAGCATGCTGCTCAGAGGTGCAAAGTTTACTTTCATTGACTGTGTTGTGCTGGAGCAGGACAGCAATCCATGGAGCATGTTGTTTTACTAAAGGAACACAGAGGGTTTAACTGTCTCACATTCCTGCTCATTCTTTTTCCTTGCACCCAAGTGGTAGCTGCAGCTGTGTCTGGGAAACAATCTGCTAAGGCTGTGGATGTAAAAGAGCTGTGAACAGCTTGGAGAACTGACACAGCACAGAAACATGCTACTGCACATTGGCATCTACACATGGAGCCACGCCGCACCTCATCTGCTAGCACAGCAGCCACTGATAAAAATAGCCATGGCAAGAATTCTTAAGTACTTTGCTTGAAGTTTGGGATTTACTTTTTTTCTGGGTGGTTTTTTTGCTGTCTTCCTACCAAGCTGCTCTTTCTTTCACCTACTGTGAATTATGAATACACTTGCATATGCACATGCAAGCATCAAAGTTTCGTCTTCACTGCTGCTTGTTTCATTGTACCATTTTCTAGTGAAATGGAATTGGGAGAGAGGGGAGGAAGGAAGCATTTTCAGCCTGATACTTCATTAGCTAAACTGGTTGAATGGTCATCGTGTTTCCAAATGTTCTGTCCACCACTTTCTGAGGGATTTTGCATTGCAACTTTAATGAAGTAAAATTTCTGTCTGCAGTATAATGTGCTTGCGACTTTGAGTTTTTAGAAGTGGTGATGGTTGAACTGGGAAGCTTTCTGAAACATTAATATCAGAAGCAGATCTTCATCCCTAGCTATAGAACAGGCACACTGTTGCAAGAAAGGTTTCTTCACTTGCCACTTACTTAAATTATGTATAGAAAAGATTCTCCATTGCACTGGCACGTTTGTAGAAATTATTTTCAGTGGACTTTGGGAAAACTCACTGAAAAAATGCTATGAATATTTTGAGACACATAAAAGCTGTGGTTGCCTAAAAATGCTGTGTTGAGGATGTGCTTGATCTTGAAGGTCTCTTCAACCTGGTGTATTGTATTGTATTGTATATTGTATTATTATTGCTTCAGGCTGTGGCGCAAATTAAAGGTTGCTTGTTCTGGTGGAGTTCCCGTATTCAGTGAGGTATAGGAAAGACTGCAGATACTTCTCTACAAAGGAGGAGAAGAAAATGTATTCTACAGCTGCATTTAGAAACAGCATATCTTGGAGAAGCTAAGAGAGGGCCAAGGGCAATGGGCATTGGAGAATGGCTCTGTAAGCCATATATATATTCTGTGTTTTTCCTTACATTAAAAGTTTGCTAGCATGTCTTTTGAAAGCTGATGTGAAGGTGAGCAGGTGTGCTTTGTACCTACTAGGAATTGGAATATATTCAAGATAGATGTTAAAAGCTTTCTGAAGGGGAGCTAGAGCTCGATAAAACAATAAGAAACCTTTCAGTATCTTGGTCTAAGAAGTGACTTACAGTTCTGTCTAGGGGTGATGAAGCATCAGGGCAACAGAGAGCATAAAGCTGTGATGTAGTAGTGCACTGCAAATCAAAGCCTATTTTTGGTACAAGAGATACAGGGTTACAAGAATACAGGGCATGAATTAAATTACTCAGCAGGCTACTGGAGCAGTCAGTCTTTACTGTGTGGAGATTCTTGAATCCTTATGCTGTGGCATGATCCCTGGGAGCAGTGGTCTAAAAAATACACTAATGACTCAAATGGGAAATGTACTTCAGTTAAATGTAACAGAGGTTCTGTGATCTGTTTTGGGTTGCTGGTGGATTGAAGAATGTTGGTGGAAACAAGATGCTATCACCAAAAAAGCAGAGTGGAACTGCACAATACAAACTGTTCCTATTTTGAAGAGGAAGCCCAGCCTTTTGCTGTGGGTATACCAGTCAAACTGCAGACTCAGGAAGTGTTGAAGGATCTTATGCTCACTCTGGAAATGTTCTCCTTTGGTTCCTATATTTGTGATGGTATTTAAAAATAGAAATTACCAATGTTTCTGACTCCCCCTCCTTCTATTCCTTCTTTTGCTCACTGCACATGTTCATGAGGTGAATGAGCTAACATGATATCCAGTTTAACTATACAGCTATCACATCTCATATATTCAGTACTGTGTCCAGTTCTGGGCCCCTCAGTTTAGGAAGAATGTTGACTTGCTGGAACGGGTCCAGAGAAGGGCAACGAACACAAGCCCTATGAGGAGAGGCTGAGGGAGCTGGGGTTGCTTAGCCTGGAGAAGAGGAGACTCAGGGGTGACTTTATTGCTCTCTACAACTACCTGAAGGGAGGTTGTAGACAGGCAGATGTTGGTCTCTTCTCCCAGGCAGCCAGCACCAGAACAAGAGGACACAGTCTCAGGCTGTGCCAGGGGAGGTTTAGGCTGGATGTTAGGAAGAAATTCTATACAGAGAGAGTGATTGCCCATTGAAATGGGCTCCCTGGGGAGGTGGTGGAGTCACCATCATTGTAGGTGTTCAGGGGGAGACTTGGGGTGCTTGGTGCCGTGGTTTAGTTGTTTAGGTGTGTTGGATTGGTTGATAGGTTGGACGTGATGATCTTGAAGGTCTCTTCCAACCTGGTCTGGTCTATTCTATTCTATTCCTATTCTATTCTATTCCTATTCTATTCTATTCTATTCCTATTCTATTCTCTTCCTATTCTATTCTATTCCTATTCTATTCTATTCCTATTCTATTCTATTCCTATTCTATTCTACTCTACTCTACTCTACTCTACTCTACTCTACTCTATTCTATATTGCAAGGCATGGTAAAGGGTCTGTGACCAGCACTGCTTTGAGTTCAGTGTGCTGCTACTTGAGCCTCAGTAGCAGCTTGTGCGCTTTCTTTCTGCTAGTCTACCCCAGCTGTCCAGCAAAGAGTGTTGGTTCAAGCAGCCTTTATGAGTATGAGAAATTAAATCACACTACATTATGTGAAAATGGTTAGCGATTAGATAGTAAAGATGAAGGGACTAGATATGCCATCTCGGTTGCAGTGTAATCCTTCTTCCAGTAGCATGTGCAAAATCAGCCTGGAAACAGTTTATTCCTGCAGTTGTTTTACAACTGGAGCCTCAAGCTGATTGGCAGCTATGCTAATCCAGGAAAAAAAAAAAAAGTCTCAGTGAAATGACTAATTTATAAAACCACCTTCCTGCAAAGCCATGCCTCCTGCAGGAGCTGTCTCTGGGTACTTGCAGCTGTGACAACCTAAGCTTTCTTTTGGGGACCTTTGAGAACTTTGTCACAGCAGAGACCTGTATCTTTTTTTTTTTTTTTTGGTAGCATACTGTGGTTGAATATGAGAGATCATTTCCTCATTTTGGGAAGGACTTAATTTCTTTTCAGGACTGTCTTGCCCCAGGCATTCACTTTTCCACAGATGGCAAAGCTCCAGTTGGAGGAGGAATGAAATCTTGAGAAGCTGAAGCTTCTGAATTTTAATCTTATGGTGATCACTGGGAGCAGTAGGTTGCCTTTTCTTTTGCACCTGCCTGTTTTCAGTATCGACTTGGCTTTCATCTTCATTAATTCTGTCTTCTGTAAAAGAAAATCTCTGGGGGAAGTTTTTAGGATTTGGAACCTGTTGCAACAGAATCTGTGGCTGACTTGCTTGTGGAGCTGCTGACAGGAGAGTTTATGCACTAGAAAACAAAAGGAATGGTTCCTGTGTGCTGTATTACCTCACAAAGATCTATCTTTTTTACATAGGTGCATTAGGTTGCCTCCCAGGTGGTATGAAAATATTTGTCCAAGATATATTCAGTAGTTCCTGAGGTTAATCTTCCAAGAAGTAGGTAATCACTGTCATGTGCACCTTATCAAGAGACTGGTAATACAATGAAGTAAAGCTTAGCTACTGGTGGAACTGTATTTAACGATTGCTTGGACTCACTAGGTAAAACTGGTCAATTGTTTGTTAATTGTCACTCAATCTTTGTCCCTGTAAATATCCATAGGTATAGAGGAACAAATTCTTGAACTACTTTTTCCAAGGTTTTTGAGTTTCCCAGTACTTTCTAAGTGTATTTAGCACTTCTAAACCTCAAAGCAAATTGTCTAATATTTGAATCTCTTAAAATGTATTAATTTTGGGACCCAAAGTTAGCTGTTGGCAGACTGCTGTAATTCTTATGCAGATCTTTCTCATTTACAATTCCTGTGAGAGGAATTGTAATTCCATTCCTATGTGAGGAATCCCTAGGTAGTTTTCCATATCATGCCGTAGGCTGTTCTGATAGCTGGGAAGTCAATATTCTCAAATAGGTGAAGTTGTTGTACAGCATAGGACACAAAATCTGTATCTACATAAGATCTTTGTCTTGTTCTAGCAGGGTAAAAAAAAAAAAAACAACCATGGAAAATCCCTTTCCACAATTAAATTCACGTGTGCTGATTACTCCTGTGTGCTTTTATAGCAAAAACTGGTCCTGCTCTG
The DNA here is from genome assembly GCA_033816785.1 of Picus viridis. NCBI lineage: Eukaryota > Metazoa > Chordata > Aves > Piciformes > Picidae > Picus > Picus viridis. Next base: position 21,150,622 of record CM066574.1, read on the forward strand.
TTGTCTTTTCGTTAGAAGCACCTAGTTGTGTGCAACCCTTTGGTTTTTTGGTAGTACTTGCATTGATTCTGCAACTCTGTAACTGAAGTAGAGCAACTGTTGCGTTCATACTTGTAGAAGCTTGAACTTACTGAAAATCAGTTGTGGTACACTAAGTACTTGAGAAGAAATATCTTTCAAGTATTAACAAAGTCCTGACAACAGAAGCTTGCACTTAGTGGTTAACATCTAACTGGCATGTGCTCAGGATAAATAAGGCTGCAAGTCCTGCAGACGTCCTGCCGCAGGCCTGCTGTTTTGGTAGCCATAGCCCCACATGTGCCTGTCACAAGCATACTGTCAGACCAACATGCGTAGCAGACTGTGAGTTTCACTGCTTATTTACATGTAACCTAGGCATGTGGGTTTTATCGTTTTGTATTTCCACTAAAAGGAAATGGTTTAGAAGTAGAGAGTGGTAAAAGGCAGGACGGCTGTGGTCTAACAGTCCTCAGCTTATCACTCCTTCTTATCGCAGCCCACCTCCTTAGAAGCAGTTGTGACTGGTTCAGCTTACAGGGGTTTTCCACTAAATAATCAGACTTTCCTGCAAACAAAAGCCCCAGCCCCCAGAAACCTTAAGATATACTTATCAGCTTGTTTAGACTAAATAGATAGAAATTAAAAACTTAAAATGAGCAATGTTTATCTGTATAAATAAATTGCAGGGATGTTACAGATCTCAAATCTGCAGCCACAGACTTCAGAAGCCCCAGAAACTGTGAGGTCGTAGCTCTGTCCAGCATGGTTTAAGACTACACATAGGCAAGGTTTGGGTTTTGTTACTTTTTTCTGTGCAAAAAGCACAAAAAGCTGTATTTTCTCTCTACTTTCCTGTGCTGCGTGGATAACACCTTTCAGTTTTGTATATGAGACAGGAGAAGTGGGCTTGGGGATCATTTTAGTGAGAGAGATCTTGGTTCACTAATGCTATCAAGCTTTTCTCTGGCACGGATAAAGGTAGGGGAGACTAGGAGAGTAATAGCAAGATGCTACTTAAATGTACAGTAACTGCATTCCAAAAATCCCTTTGTAGCTGTTTTGTGTCACTGTGATTGGAACTGAGCCTATACCAGTCATAACATGGGATGTCAACTGTTTCTCAGAGCTTGACTAAAGAGAGCCCATCTTTTTGTTGAGTAGCATGGCATTGAAGGCAATAATTAGCTGCACTGGCTTCAATATGCAGATTGTAAAATAGCTCTTAAGATATGCTGGTACTAAAACAGATTATGTTCTTCTCTTGAGATGGCATGAGCCTTAGAAGGCAGTCCTGTTGTAACAATACTGCATTCCCCCTGCCTTGGCTTAACTCTTCAACAGAAAACACATAGAATCATAGAATTCATAGAATCAGTCAGGGTTGGAAGGGACCACAAGGATCATCTAGTTCCAACCCCCTGCCATGGGCAGGGCCACCCTACACTAGATCAGGCTGGCCAGAGCCTCGTCCAGCCTGGTCTTAAACACCTCCAGGGACGGGGCCTCAACCACCTCCCTGGATAACCCATTCCATGGCTTCACCACTCTCATGGTGAAGAACTTCTTCCTCACATCTAGCCTGAATCTCCCTGTTTCCTGCTTCATTCCGTTCTCCCTAGTCCTATCACTACCTGAGATCCTGAGAAGTCCCTCCCCAGCCTTCCTGTAGGCCCCCTTCAGATGCTGGAGCTGCCTTTTATTTTTCTTTGTAAAAGTGTTTGTGCTTAATACACTGAAAAGCAGAAAATTGATGGTGCCCTGAGGAATTTATACAAATAGAGAAATTAATCAGGTTTTCTAGCTATCTTGGTGCATGCTGTGGAAATGATGGAGAACAAACAGAGCTTCACAAATGTGGCAGGAGGAAGCTTTTATTGATGTCTACATCATTGCAGATACAGTGAGTACAAATGCTGCAGACACTAACCCCCAAACTTATGGCAGTGTTTTGCCCCAAATTGAGCAATGCTTTACCCCAATATGTCTATTGTTTTTACCACAGAAATTTACAAGGAAATGATTAGTGGGACTTGGAGACGAAGACTTTGAAGTCCAACATCTGAGATTTTTTTGTCTATTGCAAAAATGCTTTCTCTATGCTTCAGATCTAATGTTTTGCTCAACTTAAATAGGTGTCTCTAGACAAGATTATGTTCTTCGTAATTACAATTATTTTCTATCTATGAAAATGCAATGTGCATGTTTTCAGTCTGTGTCACAGCATTCATGTAGAGCTTGGTGGATTTCTTTCATTTCTCTCAGAATGGTTTTTGTGCTCATCTAACTTCCTCATTCAATAATATGTTAACTTTTAAAATTGTCTTTAAGTGACTCTTAGAGCACACATCACTTCAAAATATATAATTCCTGATTTGTTGGATACATGAGAGTTGCAATAAAGTGAATTTACAGCACAGGAATGCTCCTAATGAAGCCTCAAGCCCGAAATGTGCTTATGCTTTATTTTTTTCAAAAGCCTCTGCAAGCACCATAGCTTTTAGTACGAGCACCTTCCTCATTTAGCAGTATAGACTTTGGATTAAAATGGAAAGTATGTCACCATAATCCTACTGCCCACCTCAATTCAATGCTCAGAAAAATTAGGAAAGCTGGACTGATATGAAAACACTAGCAGTAAAGCAAAACTAGCCCTAAGCACTAAAACCAGAACATTATTTTGGGATTATTATTTTGTTGTTGTTGTTGCTACATCTAACACCGAAAGCCGGGGAGATATGTTCAAAGCAAACTGAAAATGATTTTGTAAGTCTGAACTGGCATTTATGCTTTCTTTCCTTGGTGCTTGGTTGCAGCCCACATTCTGTAGATGAAGAAGAGTACGATGAGATAGTACATGCAGCTCTTCAGAAGAAGGACGACGTACACTAAAAATGCTGCCCTGTGCATTAAGTGATCTGTAACAAACATAAGACAGAAAAGTCTTGTTTAGTGTCTATATTGTACAGCCTCCTAAAAATATTTCCAGTGGGCAGTGTTTAAGCACATACAATGCCTGACTGTCCTTTGAGTGGGCTTGCACTGCTAGTAAGTTTTAGACTGATCAGGTTTCTTAGCACTAGACTGCATCTCAATGCTGCTGGACTATTATTCCCTGCAAAGGCAGGAACATAATTCTTTTGTTTCCAGAACTGATTCCTAATAGCACCATATTTGCTTGAACCCTATCGTGTTGGATTTTTTGATTATAAGTTCTCATGATTCTTCCTAAATCTCTGTTCAAGATAAAAGAAAATTCCATTGTCTGAAATGCTAGGCAATTGCTAGGCTGATGAAAAATCATCTGAAGCACTGAATCATAGAACGGCTTAGGCTAAAAGGAACCATAGAGATCATTTACTCCAACCTCCCTGGCATGGGCAGGGATGTCTCTCAAGGCTGATCAAGGCCTTGTCCAACCTGGCCTTGAACACCTCCAGGGAGGAGGCATTCACAGCCTCCTTGGGCAGCTTATTCCAGAGTCCCACCACCCTTGTACTGAAGAACTTCCTTCTAAGCTGCAGTCTCTCTCCCTCATCTTAACACCACTCCCTCTTGTCCTATTGCTAGACACCATTATGAAAAGTCCCTCTCCAGCCTTTGTAGGATCCCTTCAGTATCGGGAAGCATTTCGAAGGTCCCCCTGCAGTATTCTCTAGGCTGAACAACCCTAGCTCCCTCAGCCTATCCTCGAAGCAGAGCTGCTCCAGCCCTTGGATCATCTTTGAGCCCTCCTATAGACTCATTCCAACAGCTGTGTCCTGATGGAGACACCAGAACTGGATGCAGTATTGGAGGTAGGGGTCTCACAAGAGCTTCAGGTATTTTAAAAAGTGGCACTTAGGTTAATAATCATGTAGATCAATCAGCATCTGTAGTATCCTTGTAAAGCTGCCCAATAGAGGTAGGAGAGCCCCTTATTATAATCCACAACAGAAGTTAATTCACAGTAGCACTGAAATGTTTTAAAGTTACAGACCCCAGACTCAAAAGATTTCTTGTATGCTATTTAGAAAGATCATTTTTGTGATGTTCTGAAGATACATAGCAGTATCTAACACTTGCATGACATGCATTGCTTTCCCACATGTTAATATATATTAATTACCTCCATTAAAAACTGTGCTGTTCCCAGGATATGTGATGCAGTCGTCTTCCTGAGAGACAATTTCTCTAGAATGCACTGGCAGAAGAGATTAGATGCCCCAATTAGTAGTTCTTTAATTTTAACAAACATTAATTGAGAAACAGGGGGAAAAAAGAGTATAGCAGTACAGCAACAGTAAAATAGGAACGTGTTTAAGATCTGTCTGCAGATATGTTCACAAGTAGGATTTGTTTGCCGGGAGAATTTGAAGGGGGGAAATGCTAGCAGAGAAGTGATTGAGTATTTGTTACTGTAAGCAGGTGATTAGCCTTTGCCCTTTTGGGAATGTGCCTATGGCTATTCCTTGGTGAAGTCTCTTTTATTTGGATCTGCAGGGGTTGTACCACTGGATCTTGTAACCGAATTATCTGGAGACCGTTTGCCTTCACAACATGTTGTATTATAAATGGAGAATAATTTACATTGGAAGGGACCTCAATTAGTTTGCTACTTAACGGTCGCTCAACACTGGGAATGTGCTGTTTCATTGGTGGTTGTTCTCTAAGATAAACCCTCATTGTGCTTGAAGCAGCAAATTTGTGCTTGTTCTTGGTTATGGTGTTTGTATGCGTTGATACATGGGCTTAAAGACATCCATGTTACATTCTCAAATACATCTTCCATCTAAAGAAACTTAAAGCATATTTTTGCCAGAGTCTATTTTGAAGGTTGAAATGTGATAGTTATTTATGGCCATGTTCTCCCTCAGTAGAGTGATGTTAGTTTATAGTAAGTTGATGAGAAGTAGGTGCTGAGAAAAGGTTAATCTAAACCAATATAGACAGCTTTTCTTAAAAGACCTTATCGTGATTTAAACTTTGCATTGATTATAGGTTACTTTTTTTTTTTCTTTACAGTTACATTGTCTTTCAGATCTTGCTTTCCATGTTCAATATTTACACTGTTAAATGCCTATTCTTGCATGGTTATTACATTACTATTGCTGGACTGTGACTAAGTAATATATTTAAACTTCATCCTATGCTCTCAGCAACTTTGTTTTTAACTCCTTTTTTTCATATCTGTGACTAATACGAGGCATTGTCAGAGGGACTCAGATCTGCAAGCTGTGGGTATCAGAGAGGTTATAATGTCTTCAGAACTCTGTACACTGGAAAGTAGCCGACACGGCCCTGTGCAGACCATTTGGAGTTATGCTAGTATACACCTGATGCAACACCCTGTTAGAAAGGGAGCATAGTACAGGTTACGCTGCTTTTCCTGGGAAAACTGAGGCTTCCTCTGGATGAATATTTTAGCTATTGTGCCAGATGCTTTCAGGAACAGTAATAGGTAAAGAATTGTTTCTGCAATTCTTCTGCAATGAAAAAAAGTGATGTCTATAATAAAAAGTAGATACATTTTTAGCATGTGGTATATACCTTGTGTTGGCAGTGAACGCTGCTGGCTTTCATGCTGATATTTGCAGTAGTAACTCTTGTCTTTGTTCTCTGCTGGCACAGTTAACCAGCTGCTGATTGAGTATTTATCCTCTTTTGTGAGCTTCCAAGTGTCTCCTTTTATCATGTTGTCTGTTATCTCCTTGTTTTCTCCATCGGTCCATTTCACCTGAATAACTTCTGGGTAGAATTTCTCAATAAGGCAAACGTATGTTATCTGATTGCCATGTTTCTTCTGCAGGATTTCAGAGTGTGCAGGTGCAGAAATTTGTTTGTCTGGATTGAGTATTGGAGAAAGCAAACAACAAAATAGAGAACCAGAAGATCAGTATTGTACAGCAAATAAATACACAGCCATGAAACACAAATTCTGAAGAGCAACAACTTAAATGTCTTAATCACACTGGTTTGGCTCTCTAATTTGTTATGAAATGCTTAGGACGGGAATAGAAATGTCTCATGCACGATAGGAACTTTAAGTAGTAAAATAGGTGAATTGCAGCTGTTTCCATGCTTAAAGTAAGAATAATTTTTTTGGTGAGTTGAATGAAACCTGGTATTAAATACACTTTATAGAAAATATTATTTCAATGGATCCAAATGGCAAGTTGCTCATTTCAGTCAAAGCCAGTTACAACACTGTTTAAAATAATTTGGAGTAGAAATTATGATATTTAACTTTATTTTCATATGTGTTATTTTATAGAGAATGAAAATTAATAGGGGCTGTTATCGATTTGGTATAGAAGTTTGAGCTCAAAATCAGAAGAAAATGCTCAATTCAAATATTAATATTTCAACCATTTTGATGCATTTTACAGACTTAATGATTCTGTGATATTTGTTTAGAAGACATACAGTCCACCAGAATGTGGAGAATGTTTGATTTAAGCTTGCCATGTACATGAAGAAACATTATTTAAGTCCTAAATTTTTTAGTGACCACTAATATATAGACTGCTTTTTTCATGTTACCTTCCAATACTGAGGAGAAGGTTGAAGAGGGACTTTTCCTAAGGGTGTCTAGCAATAGGACAAAGAGGAATGGTCTGAAGTTGAGGAAGAGTGTTTTGGTTTGGTTTTAATTGCTGTTGTTATTTGTTTGCTTATTGTTTTGGGGGAAAAAAAAAAGGTACCCCAAAAAAATGTTGTTCCCATTTTTGGGAAGACATTCTATGTATTTGCCATGTGAAGATCCTGATAGAATCATAGAATCAATAAGGTTGGAAAAGACCTCAAAGATCATCAAGTCCAACCTGTCACCCAAGACCTCATGACTACTAAACCATGGCTTCAAGTGCCACGTCCAATCCCTTTTTGAACACCTCCAGGGATGGTGACTCCATCATCTCCCTGGGCAGCACATTTCAATGGCCAACAACTCTTTCTGTGAAGAATGTTCTCCTCACCTCAAGCCTAGGGATAGGGACAGGAAAAATGAGTCACAAAATGCTCTGGAGCCTAAAGAGTCTTCTTTACTGAGAGAGTGGTGAGGTGTTGGAACAGGCTGCCCAGGGAGGTGGTAGAGTCACCATCCCTGTAGGGGTTCAAGAAGCACGTAGATGTGGGTTACAGTTGGAATCAATGATCTTAAATGTCTTTTCCTGGCTTAGTGATTCTCTGATTCTATGAATGCTGTTCTGTTAATACTAATTCTGTTTAAATATTTGAATTAACACATCTGAAAAGGAAAAGCCTAGATAACCTAAAGCAAGAGAACGTGCTGTATCTAGATAACAGTTTTATATCCAAATAGCATATCTGTCCATACTGAGGTTTTCATAGGTGATGTGCTTTATGATACATGCTCAGCATGAGCACATGTGAATAGATTTTAAAGTGAGCTATTTCCACAACCTAGCCTGTGGAAAGTCCAATCAATTTGCCTCTCTGGATGAAACCTTTTGGTATTAAGAAAAGTCCAAACCATCCATATTTCATCCCCACACGGAAAGACATTTTAACCTTATGAAAGTGGATAGTACAGTCTCTTTTAGTTGAGCATGAACTTCTGCAGTGTGTGCATAGGCAGCACTGGTGGACAATCAGTTTTGTCTATGCTTAACTAAAAGTGAAGACTAGAAACAGTTTTCAAAACCGACTTTTGTTGTATAGAAGGTACTAGTTAGGACTACCCTTTTTCAATGCATCAGAGAGATTTGAAGTGTTTATGTCCTTATACCAACTCTTTAGATTCCCATGTAAATATCCACCACTGAATTTGAGCAGCTAGATGCACAGAGTTTAAAGTGTGGGCTGGCTGAGTGGTATGGTTTTCATGCATTGTGAGAAAAGACATTTAAACAAACTTGTATTTTTGTTAAAATGCTTCCACCTTTCTGTAAATGACTATTCCAGAGAAATCTTCTACATTGCATCCTTCTTAAAATAGATCACTGATTCTTTGGAGTATTTCATACTCAGTGTTTAAAATCAAAGACGATCAAAGTATAAGGCTGTCTGCCATCAAAAAAGATAACCATTAGAGCGTGAGTTTCCTTCATTTGGAAATTTGTCATTGGAATGAAGATGTACACTAAGTTCTGCTGTAGGAAAAATGCATTTTTTAGCAGTTTTATGCATCTTCCTTTTTTATGCATCCCTTCCAACCCAATGCAAACTGTGAATCTTTATAAGAAGAAAATAAAAATTTACAATATTTATGTATAAATAGAGAAAATAAATTATATAATAAGCTAATAATTTGTAATAACATTTGTAAATATGGTCAGCATGTTCTTAAGCTGAAATTTTAATTCTCCACAGAATGGAATCATTTGGTCTGATACTCAAAAACCCTCAGTTCCTCTTCAAGCCTGGTGGGAGCTGACAGCACTCGGCATGCTCATCTCGTACATTTCTTCTGCTTGCCACAAACTTCAGCTGTTACCACTGATAACACAGTATAGTCCTGCCCTACTGTAAACCTCCCAGATACCCTGAAGTGCTGAAAACCTTCACTTCAAAGCTTTCACTCTACAAAACACAGAAAAAGAAGTCTTAGAAAACTTACTGGAGACGATGAGTTTTGTGCCAAAACCAAATAGTTTTTCAGGCACCCTGTGATACCTTCCCTTACAGAAACTACTTAGGAAGTCTTGGTTGGGCAAGGACCATCACATGAACAAGAGTCTATTCATTTGGCTGCATAAATGTAGAAAATTTTAATTCAATCTCAACTAATGCAGCTATTCTCAAAGAGTATTTAGGGGTACATACTTTAAATTCAGTTTCAAACCAACCTTTGCCATCACTTGTTCAGAAAAATATCAAAACAAATGAAAACTGTTGTTATTCAGGGTATTGACTGAGCTATCGTTGTACCTCTGTATACATTCTACAAGGCATTTCATTTCTTTAAACCTGAAAGACTAACATAAATAAGCTTTCATGGAACACAAAGCCCATGAATTTGGGGAAATACTGACAAAATGGAGGATGGAGCCCTTACTTAACAATGGGCATTCAAAATCACAGAAAGATTTAAGCAGATCCTGCGTTCCTGAGATCTGTAATTTTCTAGGCTGAGCCTCCTTCAACATTCCCTGAGGTTTCTATGGAAAATGTGAGGATTGTTAAAGCTTGTCACCTTGAGCATATGGGAAATAATGGATTTTTATATATGTGATGTACATTCTTGTATGAATATATATCCTACAAGATGAATCTATTGCTGCTATCAGCAATTCAAAATGATCCCATTGGATCGCAATCATTATGAACATGGGAATGCTCACACTAAAACCTGTTCGTGAGTATTTCTTTAAAAGATTCAGATCCTGAATTCATGGGCATGGAATTATTGATACTGTAAAGCTGTTTGCAAATGTTCCTATCAATATTGATCATGGTAAATGGCTTTTACTTCACAGCTTTCTCTGGAGTGGCCCCATCTTCCCTTATTCATGTCTTACAGTTCCACCTTTATGCCCTAATACTTGGATTACTGGGTTTTGATTCAGGGCTTTATGGTTTTCCCTGTTAAATAAACCACTAGTACAAACTAATATTAATCTTTGCCATTTTGATTTAAGAGAGCATAAAGTAAATTTAATCCAACTTCAGGTAAATGAATGTAAATTTAAGTATGATCTATCTTTAGGCATTGTGTATTTTACAATATATAATTAGAACTAAAATAGTTGTAGCTTTTTGAACTCTAAACTTCGATGTATTTGATGAAAACAAGGTAGATAGTTCAGTAATATTTAAGAGAAAGCATGTCAAGAAGTCAAATATTGCTGCCACAATTTCTGCTATAATATTACTTCCTAGAAGTGTTAGTAGATTGTTCTTTTTATCACTTTAAAAGAAGTCAGGAATATGCTTGTGAGTTGCCAGGGAGACCCAGCTGCAGCTGTAGCAGGAAAGATGGAACTGTAGCAGAAAAGATGGAAGAAGGAAAGCAGCCCTGCACTGGCTGAGCAAACCACTGCTTCTGTGCTGAAGGGGAAAAAAAAAAACGATTTGGAGAGGCTGGTTCGTTTAGTTCAGTCTTGCATTCCCTGTTCTGCTCTTGTGAGTGGCTAAATTCCCTGGAAAGATAATTTACAGTAGAATCCTGTATTGCCAGTTTGTGTTGATTAATATTCCTGTTCCGTTGTAAGCTTCTAAAAGCTCATCTATTCCACCACATGTAAATGCCAAACAATCTCAAATCCCAGCCCTTCTGTTACTGCATTATTGTGAGTCTTGAGCAACTTTCTTTTGGCCAGAACTAGTTAAAGGAGACCAAAAAGAGCAAAATCAATTTTGTTACAAGTTGATGTGAGTTTAGCTCTTTATACATTTGACTCTGTCAGTATAGATCATGCAAAAGATTCTGCTCACGCTCAAACCTGGATGATTCAGGTGAATTAAGGTCACTTATCATAAGTCCTTGTTTTCTCCATGTCTTCCCTTAGGAGTAATTTACTGAGCTTGGATAGAACTTACTTACTTGGATAGTCACCTCTGAAAAGAGAAGCTGTCATGAAATGCCTGATCTTAAGCCTGAGCTGATTATAACCCTTGTACTCAGAAGCCTTGGCCACCTAAAGAGAAACTCCTACCTAACTAGAGTGATACTTGAAAATAATTTATTTTAAACTGTAGATAGCAAAAGTATGGCAACTGCCTGATGAACAAGGTAAGGATTTTGATATATCCTGACATGGATACTTCTGTTGAATTATAGTTAGGATTTGCTTAGCCTTTCTGATATAAATCATTAAAAACTCTCTTTATTTGTCATTGTATATTTAACCAGACTTAAAACATTCGATAGCAATAGTTCCTCTGCTCCCCATGTTTGTGTAGCTGTTTACTCCAGCATTGTGGCATTTATCCCATTTTTAATGGGATAAAAATGGTATTCATCCTGCACTTTCCATTAATATAACTGTCTCTACAAGAAAGGCAAAAAATTGGATTGCTTCTTCATATGCATGTTGTTAAGCAATAAGAAGAGCATGTGGAGGTACTAATTTATTTCTACTGCCAAAGTGCCATGTACATGAGAAAAAGTAATTAAGGACAAGTTCTTTCACTTCTACTAGCCTGATTAAAAAGGGATTTTGGCAATGGTCATCACATATTGTATCTGCACTTGGAAGAGGCTTTTTTCTTTTTTTCTGCTTGCTTCACAGCTGTTTGATTCCCTTCTTATTTCTTCAGTACAGTTGGAGGAACACAATGGGAGCTCTGGAAACTGCTACAGGGAATTTCCCATCACATTTCCAAGGAGAAGCATGATCAAAACTACCTCAGAACAAATCCTTTTCCAAAAAAAGTTTGTGATCCTAAACCACTGTAGGAATGACCAGCTGAGGAGGAGAATGCTGCACTAGGATGGTTCCAGCTCAGGCTCTAAGTGGGCTGAGTGCCCTCCAGGACATCTGTAACACTAGTCTAGATGGCCCCAAGCTCCTATAGTTTATTGTAAGAAAAGTAACATGGAACTTACCTGACACAATGAGCTTTGTACCAGAGCCAAACACCTTGTGGTAAGCCCTCACAGTGAATAATGCCTTTGCAAGAACAGTGCAGCTCTGTTATCTTTATATGGGTAAATAGTAGTATTATTTAAAGAAAATCAGATTTACTGCATGGTCAGTTCCTAGACCTAGAAAAGTAATAAGTAAGCAGTTGCCTAAACTGAGGTTAAAAAAAAACAAACACACCAAAACATTAAAAAAGGTGTGGAAATTCTGGAGGGCATGTGTGTCGTGGGCAGGATTAATCTCAGTGAATTTCAGTCTTCTGAAAATTTAGATGGATGGTGCAGGTTGATCACCTTGACTCTACGCTTTCTGATCAGCAGAGGATCTTCTTGGCTGGATATTTTCCAACTAATTGGCTCTTTATACATCTCCATAAAAATCAGTCTTAAAAATGGTGAATATTGTGCTGAGATCTGAGCAGAATGGCATGCCTAGAAATACTACCATTTTTCATGGTGACTAAAAAGTGCAGGGTTTTTAAGATCAGCATTTTCTGAAAAAAGAGAAGCACTTAGCTTAGTTTGTAACTATGTTCCACTACTTTTTAGCCCTAGGCTTTCTCTAACAAAGATCTGTTACTTCTGGTCTGCTGTTTTCTCTGAACAAAGCATTCTTTGCTGTTTTAAGAAGAAATGTGGTTACATTGTGATTCCCAAAGGGAGTTCAAAAACTTTATTCTCTTCTCTAGGCTGAACAGCCCCAGCTCCCTCAGCCTGTCCTCACAACAGAGGTATTCCAGGCCTTGGATCATCTTTATGGCACTCCTCTGTACTTTCTCCAACAGCTCTGTGTCCTTCTTATGATGGGAACACTGGAACTGGATGCAGTATTCGAGGTGAGGTCTCACAAGAGCAGAGTAAAAGGGAAGAATACCCTTTCTTGACCTTCTGGCCACACTCTTCATGATGCAGACTAGGATATGATTTGCCTTTTGGGCTGCCAGCTCATGTAGCTGCCTTCTAATACCTAAAGGGATCCTACAGAAAGTCAGAGAGGGAGAACAAGGCAGAATGGTTTTAAGCTGAGGGAGAGTAGGTTTAGACTGAATCTTAGGAAGAGTTCTTCAGTACAGGGGTTGTGAGACTCTGGAATAGGTTGCCCAGGGAGATTGTGGATGCCTCCTCTCTGAGGATGTTCAAGGCCAGGTTGGATGAGGCCTTGAGCAGCTGACCCTAGCTGAAGTATCCCTGCTCATGACAGGGAGGTTGGAGTAGGTGATCTCTAAGGTCCCTTTTATGGCCATTCTATAATATTTGTTGATTTAACTATGTGGGTGAACATCTTCCCCCTGCCCCAGCATCCCATCTTGCTGATTCCTTATAAAGTGAAAGTATCTTAATTAAAGTTTCATCAAACCCACATTTGGAAGCCCATCCTTTAAATACCAAGTCCATATTCTAAGCAAAACTTACAAAGTGATTACTCTGTTGTGTTTTTGGCAAAAGCAGCTGCCTCTGCACAGGCAGAGTTTATCTGCAATAGCAGAAAGCATTTTGGTCAGAGGCATCAATAACATCTTAAATTTTTTTGTAACTCTCCTCTGCTTTTTATGGTTTAACTATAGTCACTTTGATAATACCATGTATTTTCTGAGCAGCAAACTGTAGGCATTGCTGTATGCTTTATACTTGCTATGTGCTTTACGTTGAAAGCAGCATTCACCCTATTGATGGCATAGCTTCATCATGATTAAGAGTACTACACATGCAAAAGTAAAACAGTTAATTCTGTAGGGCCAAGAGCTAGAAATTACATTTTTTACATTCTGGGCAATTTTCTTTCCCAATCAACTTTGTGCTGCCTCTATCAATAAGAAATTTGCAATATTTCTCACTCGCTGTTCTGAAATTAATCTTTCAAGCAGTTCAGTTTTCTTTCCCAGAACAAGAACAATTCCACCTCAATATTTAGATTTTTACCTCTCCTCATTTTTCCATTCCCCCATCCTTAATAAGCATTCAGGAATTGTTGCAGACAGAATCTCTCTGTTCACGAGGTCAATATATTTATTGCACTTCAACCCACCCAACTGGGGCACCATGCACAATTCACAGACAAAACACAATTTATCAGGCAGAGATTAATTTGTCTGCAGTCTTGCATCCTTAATTATCTGAGAACCAGCATATCTTCATATCAATAATAATGGTACTTACTGGAGACAATTAGCTTGGTTCCACTGCCAAAGTATTTGACCCAGGTGCTCCACAGTGTGTTTTGACTTTGCAATAAGCTAACATGCTGTCTTGCTATACCACTGATAAGGAAAACCCCATTTTTTCCCCAGTTACTATTGATGAGGAAAATCCTTTCCCCCCCCAGTCAGCCCTAGGAGACTGTGTGAAGGCCTGGCCCTTTGGAGCTGGGAGGATGTTAGGAATTTCAGGCTTGCACCTGGTTGTTCAGCTGATATCTCATGCCCTTCAAAGCAGATCTCTTTCATAAAGTGCTGGAAATTTGTTAGCTAACCCCTCTGTTTTACAGCTAAGAATTACATGAAGGTTCCTTTACAATTTTAGAGACACATAAATAGATGCACAGGGTTATGCATGTTACAAAACACTTACCTTCCAGTGATGATCCTGCTCTTTGCCAAAGGGGTGCATGCGCTCTCACCTGCAGTTAGGTGACGTGCTGTTCTTTTACTGTCTTCTTTTTCCTAGGTTGGATGCAATGTATGCACCCCTCAAGCGGCACCAGATATCTGCCATGGCTGTGCAAACAACACCAAAGGAGCAGGTGAGTTTCCAGTGTTTACGTAATAGCTCTTAATGCAGTGAAGACTTCCTTTGCCCTTAAAATAAAAGGTGTGTGTTTGAAGACCGGAGTGCTAATGATAAGCTACATAGTATCATAGTATCAGTCAGGGTTGGAAGGGACCACAAGGATCATCTAGTTCCAACCCCCTGCCATGGGCAGGGACACCTCACACTAGATCAGGCTGGCCAGAGCCTCATCCAGCCTGGGCTTATACACCTCCAGGGATGGGGCCTCAACCACCCCCTGGACAACCCATTCCAGGGCTTCACCACTCTCATGGGGAAGAACTTCCTCCCCACATCCAGCCTGAATCTCCCCACTTCCAGCTTCATTCCATTTCCCCTAGTCTTATCACTACCTGAGATCCTGAGAAGTCCCTCCCCAGCCTTCTTGTAGCCCCCTTCAGATACTGGAAGGCCACAATGAGGTCACCTCGGAGCCCTCTCCTCCCCAGACCCAACAGCCCCAACTCCTTCAGTCTGTCCTCATAGGAGAGGTGCTCCAGCCCTCTGATCATCCTCGTGGCCCTAATGTTCAAAAGGACTGATATGCAGGGTTAACTGCACTTTTTGGGTAGCAGGAAAAGGTTTGGCCTTTCAGCAGTTCCCATGAAGTGGAGTGAGAAGAGTGGGGGAGCAGCAGATACAACCCTGTGGTTCAGATGCTGAGAGAGAGAGGAGTTTTTGTCTTTATGATCTTTCAGATTCTATCACAGTGAGGGTCCCAGTAGGCACAGTAGTACGTAGCAGTGTCATCTGGAACTACATTGCTTATTGTAAGAACACACCTGCTCCGTCCAGGAACATTTTCAACCATGTACCTCTCTGCTCGAAAAACACTTTCAACTGAAGCTGTTCCATCTGCAAAGTACAGTAGCCGCACTGGAGCTTTACCCTCCTTCTGTTGATACCAGTGTATGACGGAGCTATCTAAGCTTGACGCTGTTGGAAATTCACATGTCATCCGTGCGCTTTTCCGGAACTTGGTGATGGATATGGGGCTCTGCACAGGAATTTCTTGTGCAGACCCATCTAGGGAAAAAAAAAAAAAAAAAAGAGAGAGGAGCAATGATGTCATCAGCGGGAACTCAGGGATTTGGGAAGGTACATGTGTGAGCCTGTGAGGAAAGGTGAGAAAATAAGCAAGGACTTACATGACCAAGAGGCTGTGGCCATGAGCGCTGTCAGCAGGAGCATGCTTGCTTGTCACTCTGTGTTGTTGTTGAGAAGGAAAGGGACCCCGGATGGTGACAATGTTGTGTGGGAGGAGGTGTGTCTTCTGTGTGCAAGCAGATGGGACACTTTCAAAGAAAACACACTTGAGGATAACAAATGCTAAAATTGGTGACAAGGTTGTAGTCCCATCTGCTCTTCAGGTAAATATGAGAACCTTTGGTGATTCCTGTGATTGTGGCCCTTGAAAGCTTGAACCACAGCCCTTGAGGATAAGTCGTGAGTCAGACCAGCTCTAGCAGTGTGTCAGGGCATAAAGGTTTCATTCTGGAGGTGATAACCAGTTGGCAGTGAGTACAAACTGTCACCCAGATGATTGCAAAATACCTGAGCCAAGAGGAGGTATTCCTTGATCCCATCAGCGAGCTCCTTTTGCTGCTTCAGCTTAGTCAGTGCATCTGTGGCATGCTAAAGTCCCTGGGATGCACTTGTGCTGCTGCTGTCCTCCACTAAAGCATGTAGAGACCATCAGCCTGCAGCAACCACAACAGCTGAACCTCAGGGATGTACCTCCGCTTTGGTTTCAGGTGCAGGAGAATGTAACACAGCCACAAGATATTGGTTTTGGAGCTCTGTTGAGATGTAAACACTTCTTGGAAAGGAAGACTGGAAAGCTAAAATTAGCCTAGTGAGAGCTGCTGTCCACAGCCATCACAGAGGGCATCTTGATGAGCAGGAGTAGTGTTGCAGGGTACTCCCGTGTGACTGGAGAGCCTGTGCTGCAGCTCACCAGGGTGTAAGGGAGATGAGCTGCTTTGGCCTCCTTCCTGCTGCCCATTGGCCTCCTTCCTGCTGCCCATTGGCCATGTTCAGCAAGCTGGTGGTAAGGATGCTTTGCTAATTGGCTTGGAAAGATGCCCATGAGCAATGGGCTTCAGGGAGAGGTGGGCAAGGAGACACACTCTGTGTGGTGGCAATGGAAAGGATTCTTCTCTTCCCAGCAAATGCGTATGGGAAAGTCTATTTAATTTTCTGTCAGGTCAGTCTGAGGAGGATGAGAAGAAGAAACAACTTGAGGACTGACAGGCACCACAAACTGATGAGGAAGAGAGAACTATAAAAGAGACCTTAAGGTGAAGGTGTAAGGAGTGTGTCTAGAGATGGGTAATGAAGCTGGTGAAGAGTCTGGAGAACAAATCTTACAAGGAGTAGCTGAAGAAACTGAGATTGTTTATTGTGGAGGAAAGGAAACTGAGGGAAGCGATTATTGCTCCCTACAACTATCTGACAGGAGGTTGTACTGAGGTGGGTGTTGGTCTCTTCTCCTTAGTATCAAGTGATAGAAGGAGAAGCCTCAGGTTGCATCAGGGGAGGCTTAGACTAGATATCAGGAAAAAATGTCTTTATTGAAAGAGTGGTCAGACATTGGAACGGGCTGCCCAGAGAAGTGATGGTGTCACCATCCCTGCAGGTGTTCAACAAATGTGTAGACATGGCACTTTGGGACAAGGTTTAATGGCCACGGTGGTGGTATTAGGTTGACAGTTGTACTTGATGACCTTAGAGGTCTTTTCCAACCAAAAGATTCTACGGCATACTGCTTATTAACATTATATACTGAAGACACTGTTAGTTTTCCTACCCTGCTGTAGAAAATTGTGGGGGAGAGGTTGAATAAAGAAGTCTCTGAATTTTCAGCTGAGTTCAGCGCCTGTGGTTCAGAGTACAAAGTGCCTTTTTGTACAGCTCATCTCTGCCTCTCTAATGCTGTGATGCCATGAAAAAGCCAGTGTGCACAGTAGTAAGTGCCAGAGTCCTTGGGGGTTAAATTATATATTGTGAGACCGTAGAGGGGCCGAGATGGGTCTCTCCGACCTTGAAATTTCCCTTCATCTCTACTGTCATCGATAACTGTATTCTGTCTCCAGAAGTAGAGTATCCTCTTCAGTGGCTCTCCAGGGAGCTGCCTGTACCAGTGCAGGACAGCATCCTCACTTATTTGACAGCTCAGGCTGGCAGAGCTGCCTGGCGCCCGTGTAAGAAATGCTGGGGTCTGCTCTGGTGCTGCCTGCGTGTCTCCACCTGGAAAAACAAATGGAAAAATTATGTGAGGGGCAGGAAGTGCTGGTGTTTGGAGCCTGGACTTTGTTCTCTGTGCAGGGATGGGAGAGGGGAAAAGAGGCTTACGGGACCAAAGTGAAATTGCAATCAGGCCTGGAAGTAGCAACATGCTGCCCATGCAGGTGGAACCTAGATATTTGAAACAGAAAATAATAAAGTCCTTCAGGTGGAGAAAGCATCAAATGACTGGGAGGAGGAAATGACTCATTCAGCACATGCATTGGTTGTTCTTCAATGTGCTATAATCGATGAGGTTAAATTTACCAACCAGCTAAACCACAGCAGTAACAGTGCAGAAAGCTGCTCCGGGGATAGGCAGGAAGGGAGACGCACGTGCCTCCGTGTGGTGGCAATGGAAA
This sequence comes from Picus viridis, assembly GCA_033816785.1. Taxonomy (NCBI): domain Eukaryota; kingdom Metazoa; phylum Chordata; class Aves; order Piciformes; family Picidae; genus Picus; species Picus viridis. The sequence continues at coordinate 21,168,580 of CM066574.1, forward strand.
GGATTCCTCTCTTCCCAGGACATACCTATGGGAAAGTCTGTTTAGTTTTCTGTCAGGTCAGTTTGAGGAAGATAAGAAGGAGAAATGACTTAAGGACCGGCAGGCACTACAAAGTGATGAGGAAGAGAGAGCTATTAGAGACTTTAAGTTGAAGGGAGGGAGGTGCAAGGAAAAGGTTGCTCATCACAGCAGCACTCTGTCCTATTTCATGAATCTGAAGGCAAAAATCTCTTTCAGTTTTATGACTTATCTGTTAGGCAAGTGGCAGCTTCCCTAGAATCATTCTTTGATTGTAGAACCTGATTTGCAAAACTCTGTCCACATAATCTGAAGGGTCTGAGAGCCACTGTCTGTCAGGGATATAGCCCGTGGCTGAGGATTTCAGGTCTGCGATGGACACATCTGGTGAGATACTCTGAGAATCAAATGAAGATTTTTGGGCTGTTTTGGAATTTGTAGGAACCAAAGTGAAAAGGAAGACAAAGTTAAAATATGAAGGAGGATAAGTAAAATCCCCTGGTCATCTCTCCTTCTTTTATATTCATATGTAAAGTTTGCAAAAGAAAATGCAGAGATCATGGACATGGGTTTCTTTGCTTCCTCCAAGGATTCTAAGAGAGAAGAGACTTTTCACAGCTAACATTTGTTCCAACACAGAGACAGGCTGTGTTCACTGTCAGGCAAGTGCCTGTGGTAAAAGGAAGTCTTTATTTACAGGGGAATGTTGCAGATATTTTCCCTGCAGTGACTGGATGCCACAGGTATGTGTGAGCATTGGAACCACACACTGCTTGTTAATGTCACCTACTGAAGAGTTGTCACAAGACACTGTTGCTTTTTCACCCTGCTGCAGAAATTCCTGAGGGAGGGGTGCTATAAGGAAGTCTCTGAATTTTCAGCAGAGTTCAAAGTGTCTTTTTGTACGGCTGATCTTTGCCTGTGTAATGCTGTGATGTCGTGAGAAAGCCAATATGCACAGAAGTAAGTGCCAGAGTCCTGAGGGGTTAAATGATTTATCATGAGACGGTAACGAGGCTCAGATGGATGTTTCAGAATCTGAAATTTTGTTTTATATTGATTGTCATCAAAAAATGTGTTCCTCAAGAAGTAGAGTATCCTCTTTGGTGGCTCTCCAGGGAGCTGCCTGTACCAGTGCAGGAGATATTCCTTGCCTAGTTTACAGGCCATACTGGCGGAGTCGCCCTGTACCTTCCTAAGAAGATTTGGGCTCTGCTCTGGTGCTGCCTGTGCATCTCCACCTGGAAGAAGAAGTGGAAAAATTATGTGAGGGGCAGAAAGTGCTGGTGTTTGGAACCTGGACTGTGCTCTCTGTGCAGGGTTGGGAAAGGGGAGAGCAAGAAAAGACTTACAGGGCCAAAGTGAAATTGCAAGCAGGCTCTGAAGAAGCAGCATGCTGCTGGTGGGGGTTGAAGCTGGCAATGAAATAAGAAATAGAGACATAAACTTTATAAAGTCCTTGAGGTGGAGCAAACATTAAGTGACTGGGAGGAGGAAATGACTCATTCAGCACATTCATTGGTTATTCTTCAATATGCCATCATTAAGGGGTTAAACTTACCAACAAGCTAAACCACAGGGATGAAAGCACAGAAAGCACCTAAAATACTCAGTCTTAGGTAGTTTTTCTTCATCTATCTACTCCATTCTTCTCAGACTTGCCTGCTGAGCACACACATAGAAACTCAAGTTGTTCGATGTGGCCCTTCCCAAGGCTGTTTTCCTCTGCTCAAACACACCAAATCTGTCCCAGAAGCACATTTCACCAGCCTTTCCTAGAATGCAGCTCCTGTTTTGGTAGCACAAATGGGATCAATCTTAGTGAACTAGCTTCTCATATTCTTACTTCAAGCCTCTCCAAAGCATCTGGTCAGTTTCATTCCTAGATGTGGTTTGTCTCTAAGATGTCCTTCTAGAGCAGCACTCCAGCTTTATGTCCAGATCTTCTGACAGCAGTGTTCTGCCAGCGGTGAGGTGGTTGGGCACATACTTTGTGCAAGTGCCTTCCTTCTTTGATGATGTAGTTGTAACATGAAACAGGAAAAAATACAGCTGGTGCCTCCTTGGCAAGGGTCTGTGGCTATGCCAGAGGAAGCATGCATGTGCCCCAGCCAGCTGTTTGCTGTTCTCTGCTTTTTCTTGTATTTTCCTTCTTATCAAAGTCCTGACAAGTGCCATGCAAAGACTTCATGACAAAACATCCCTTGGACAGCACCCACCATACTCCTCCCTGTGACAGATTTGTAATTGCCTGACTCAAAAGAGATAATTCATACTAGATTTATTTGTGTCTTTGTCAATACACAACTCACCACTAGTAGAGAAAGTTCATAGTCTTCTATTTTCTCTGTGATAGATACATGAATTTGTGGCATGTCCTTTAGTGTAGGTAGACTGAAATAAAATAAAATAAAAAAAATCACAGAGTTTACTGACTTGAAGTCTCTGTCTTTATTATTAGTCCACTTGAGTGTGAAAGCCAGAGAGGAAGGTATCTTGCAAGGCCAAACTAAAGCTGCAAGGAGAACCTGCAGGCAAAGATGTTTTCAGAGAAGTTGTCTGGGCCTGTAGAAACTTTGGTAATGAGCCTTGGATGGAAGATGGACTGCCATCGAGGACAGGAAGTTACATACTTGAGCTGCATGAAATGCTCAAATGGACATGGAGTTGTGAACACTTTGGACATCAAAGGGAAATTTCACTGCAGCTCTGTTCCTAGCTGTTTAGATGAGAAGTGCTGCATCACCATTTCCTATGTTCCCTGCTGCAGTTTGCAGCTTTCTCTTGCAAACAATCTTCACAATCCTTTCTTGGGCCCATTCTTTCCCAGTGCAACAGATCTTTCCTGTAAGAAAGGCTAAGGGATGTTATAAGCAGTCATTGTCATCATAAGCATTAAGATGAGGGTGACCTGTGGTATTACCAATATCTCCATTGTGGCACTGGGGGCTGGACTAGATGATCTTTTGAGGTCCCTTTCAGCCCCTAATATTCTGTGATCTCAGTTTAAATTCTCCCAGGCTAGACCTACATCACAAACCCTCTTCCTGTGCTCCCTGCCTGACATAATTTCATCATTGTGAGCTCAGACTGTATTCAGTAAAGTATCTACATTATTCATGCTGGTTTGTGCTGCAGTGTAATTCAGCTGTGATATTGTCACCCACAAGAGTGCTCCCTTGCCCAAGCACAGAGAATTATACCAGCAACTGTAGCACAATGTGTTTCACTGCTGTTCTTTTTGTCCCTTATTTCTACAGACATACTGAACACATCCCTGTAGGGATGTTTTTAGGGGCAGGAAGGTGCAGTTGTGGTTCTTTGTATTTGAGAGCAAGTCTGGCTTTTAGTGTGCAGGCAGCTGTCAGTTCAGGCTCACTGTGTCTGCCGTAGTTCCCTGGTATGACCAGCAGGCACAGTAGTAGGTACCTTCATCGTTGGAGTTGACATTCTTGACTGATAAAATGTAGACATTGGTACCTTGCTTCTCAGAAGAATATTTATACCTGAGGGAATCATCATCATAAGAAATTTGATCTGATATAATAGACAGGATCCGTTTGGGAGGTTCGGAAGGTAATTGGTGGTACCAATGTATATAAAAGTACAAGTAGAAAAGTAAGCCCTCAACTATACACTCAATCCGTGCAGTTGTAGATTGCTTTCTGGTAAGAGAATCTTGATTCTGTATCAGAAGCCCTTTTTCTTGTCCATCTAGAAAAAAGGAGAGAAAAGAAACCAAGTCCTCTTAGTCAGCTGTTCATACACATTAATACAAGCTGCCTCCTGCCACTGCCCCACACTGTGCCGTGGTGCTGAGAGGAACCTACAAGACCAGGGTGCAGCCAGGGCCAGAAGCAGAAGCAGCATCATCATGAGGGCTCTCAGCAGCAGCGTCTGCCTCTGGGAGGAAGGTGACAGCTCTGAGGAAAGGAAATGACTCTCGTGGGCATCATGTGGAGAGGTGGGTGATGTAGAGATAAAGCAGCCTGATGAACCCCACTTAACATTAGAAGCTGGATTGTAGCTTTTACAGGAGCTTTACAAACTCACCTCCTTGCTCTTTCTCATGCACACACACACAACTAGTTTAAGTTGTTCGTAAATATTGTGGCCTGAAGGAAATTTTACAGCTGTTTTTTTCCCCCTTTTTTATCCTGTGCCATTCAAAAAATGGGTACATGACGTCTACAGTCCTGCATGGTGCTGCAAGTTTATTTTCACTTATATTTTGCTGTCCTGTCACACAAATGATGTAACAGAATTTATTCCAAAGATCTATTTAAAAAGCTAGTGGGAGTGAAAAGATTGGTCTTTCATTTAGCTAGTCCACACGTCTGTCCCACCAACCCACTAGCAATCCAACCAGACCCATGAAAATAGACTTTCAGTTGATCAAGAGAAATAGCAGCTGGCAGTGCACCTGTACAGGCAGCTTTTTGTTCAGGCTCACTGTGGTCTGCTACTTCTGTGGTATGACCAGCTGGCACAGTAGTAGGTACCTTCATCATTGGAGTTCACATCCTTGACTGATAAAATGTAGACATTGGTACCTTGCTTCTCAGATGAATATTTGTACCTGAGAGAATTATCATCATAAGAAATTTGTTCTGATACAATATACAGGATCCGTTTGGGGGGTTTGGAAGGTAACTGTTGGTACCAATGTATATAAAAGTAGCTGATGTCAGTTGCACCCTCAACTATACACTCAATTCGTGCTGTTGTGGATTTCCTTTTTGTAAGAGAAGCTTGATTCTGTATCAGCACTTGCGCTTGTCCATCTAGGAAGGAGAGAAAAGAGAACAAGTATTCTTAGCCTGCTGTTCATACACACACATAAATACAAGCTGCCTTCTGCCACTGCCCTGCGCTGTGCCATGGTGCCAAGAGGAACCTACGAGACCAGGCTGCAGCCAGAGCCAGGAGCAGAAGCAGCATCATCGTGAGGGCTCTCAGCAGCAGCGTCTGCCTCTGGGAGGAAGGTGACAGCTCTGAGGAAAGGAAATGACTTGCTCGTGCGTCATGTGGAGAGGTGGGTGATGTAGAGATAAAGCAGCCTGATGAACCCCACTTAACATTAGAAGTTGGATTGTAGCTTTTACAGGAGCTTTACAAACTCAGTTTCTCTTTCTCTTTCTCATGCACACACACACAACTATAAGTCTTTCACGAAGTAATTTTGTAGCCCAAAGTAAATTTTACAACTGCTTTTTTTTTCTTTTTATTTTTTTCTGTGCATTCAAAAAATGACTGTGTCACATCTGCAGTCCTGAGTGGTACTCCCAGTGTCTTTTTCACTCAATATGTTCTGCCACACAAATGATGTAACAGAATTTATTCCAAAGATATATTTGAAAAGGTAGTGAGATTTTTTTTTCTTTCTTTTTACCTAGTGCATGCTACTCTGCCCTGACCCCACTGGCAATCCAACCAGGCCTATGATAATATACTTTCAGTTGGTAAAGTGAAATACCAGCTCTGCTGGTGATGATGCAGGGCAAAGTGAGCTCTAGCTCAGCAGCATCTTTGGCATCTGCCTGCCTGTGCAATGTGTCTGATTCAAGGTTGAGGGAAAAGCAGGGTGAGGGTGTTCCTACCCATTTTCAAGCACTTCAGGTTTGTGCAGGTCCCCTATGGCTTTCTACTGCTGTGCATCCCACTTAGCACAGTAGTATGTAACAGCATCTTGCAGTTACTTTGCTCACTGTCAGGGTTCGGAGAGATTTAGTAGGGTCCTTCTAAATACTAAATTTCCCCTCCTTAGACTTGTTTTCAACAAAGAGCCTGGAGGACATGTAGGCAATGCATGTGGCAGTTCCCTTGGGCCTCTTTCGGCACCAGTGAATGAAAACATTCTTAAAATCAGGGTCAGAGATGCAGCAGTTGATTAGCACTGTTTTGCTTTCTGGCTTGGTAAGGGATATGGAGTTTGTTGCAAGACTTGTGCAGAACTGCCTGTGGGAAAGAGAGAGGAAAATTAAAGGCATGAAACTGAGATAAGAAAGTATTCCCTTTGCCATGGGAGGACGTGTAGGCATCAGGGTGAGCAGGCCACCTACAAGATAAAACAGCTGCCAGGATGACAGCAGTCAGCAACCACATTGTCACTGCCCTCCTTGTGGCTTCCTGAAAAAGAAAAGAGTCAGGGTCAGACTCAAGTGCTGGTGAAGCAGATCTGAGTGGCAGAAAACAAGCCAATGAGGCTGTGCCATCTGTGGATGCACACCAGCCATTTCCTTGGAGTAACACTTAGAAGGCAAAAAAGCAAAGAACATAACCCCCAACCCAAATCTATCCTTGTAAGAAGATTCTCTACTGAGACAAGCAAAGGTGGTTTTTGGTTTTTTGTGGGTTTTTTTTTTGTGGTTTGGTTTGTTTTGTTGTAGTTTTTTTTTCCCTCAGTGAATTTGTTTGGATTCCTGTCTTAATGGCAAGATTGTCAGAAGGGAAGGCCCACTGAAATGGGAAATGATGTTTGTGGCTTGCTGAGTGGGGTAAAAATCAAACTTTTCTGAGCTTGTTTTGTAAAACTACAAAAAGCTTCAAGACCAACAGGATTAATCCCGGCCCAGGATTAATCCCAGAGATATCCAGGACTTTGACCACGCACTCCATGTAAGATGTAGAGGCAGCACAGCCTGGGAAAAGAAGATGGACTGCTCCGGTATAGATGTTTGGTCTACCCTTTGAGTCTTGCTGGAAGGTTTAGATAAATAGTGTAAAGCTGGAGATGGAGTTCTTTGCAATTCAACACCTGAAAAACATCCATCCTCTGACTCAAATAATTTTTTCCCCCTTTAAATCTTTTCTTTCTAAAAGTAATTCCCAACAAAGAACTTAATGCTTTGTTCAGAAAAAATCTCAGACTGTATAGCCCTGAGCAACTTGAGAAGCACTGGCTTTCTCTTTCCTCATAAGTGCTGGCTAAGAAGAATATTCAGGAAAGGACTCCTTTCCTGTGACTCTCCAGTGCTTCACACTCTTCAGGTGTTGGTAAGTCTTTCCTTTTGTGACTCAGAAGGGTAACTGAACTCAATGTAAGTAGTCCTTACCGGTATAGCAAATTCAGGCTGTCAATCAAGACATTGTTCTGATGCTGAGCTGTAGTCCTCTATTTCCCTTTGGAGATGCAACCTGATCTAGTGTGAGGTGTCTGTGCCCATGTCAGGGGATTGGAACTAGATGATCCTTGAGGTCTCTTCCAACCCTAGCAATTCTATAATTCTATGATGGCTGTTCCATTGTGGAGACTGATAAACCTGGACTGCCATAGAAACAATATTAAAAATAGTCCTACATGGAGAACAAGATGGACTACAGGATCTGACAGGTGCTTTAAAATTTCACTTCTAGCTCTAGAAACCTTTGATGCAGTGTCATAGAGAATGCTGGAAGTGTATATTTAATCACCATATTTCTGTAAATAGCTCTTGTTTGTACTTCACTTTATCTGATAAACAAACCACAGCTTAGCAGTACCTCCCAGCTGCTTATCAGCTGTGTGGTGTAACCTCACTCAGCAGCCCAGGAAGGAAGAGTCAACAGCCTAGGATGGAATGACAAGGTGCTCAAACGAATATGTCTCACTGATACTCACATTCAGTCACTCTGGAGTAGCTGCAGCAGAGAGTACTGCACAGGTCCTAGGATAGCTGGCTCCTTGGAAATCACAGGCACAATTCAGTCCTCCTTTTCAAATGGTTTGAAAAGCAGTCTAAGATGAAGGGGTTTTTTTCCTATAAGGGTCTCCCAGCATTTACTGTGCCCTTCCCTGTTTACACCTGGAAGCCATTTTTTTCTTCATCCCTCTGAACTTTGCATCCATAAAGTTGGAAACTGTCATGGGAAATGCAAAGTCAGCTATTTCATCCAAAATGCCCTCCTGTTCTTTAGTCATCTGCTTCTCCCTTCCTTGTTCTCTCCTTCTTGGACACCTCTAGTCTACTAGGTACTTTTTGCTTGTTGCTCTCTCATATCTAGACAAATAGACTGCAATGTCTCTACACAACAGGTATACAGTGTTGTGCAGATGTTTCTTCTGCAAACATCACAGTCATAGTAAAAGACAGAAGGCTAAGGGAATGGCTGTGGGTGTAGTCCCATGCAGCACAGGGGTACCTTCTGCTGACTTGGTTCTCTGGCTCACACACCAGCAGCATGCAGGTGCGTTTGTATGTGCAGAAAAATTTCCTCACTGAAAGGGTTGTCAAGCAATGCAGCAGGCTGTCCAGAGTAGTGGTGGAGTCACCATTCCTGAAAGTATTCAAAAGATGTGGTGATGTGGTGCCGAGGAGCATGGTTTAGTGGTGGACTTGGCAGTGCTGGGTTAACAGTTGGGCTTGATAAGCTTAAAATTCTTTTCCAACCTCATGATTCTATAATTCTTTGATATTTCTTCTTGAGAATACTTGTGTCCCAATTAATATGAGACACAGAAAGGGTGTGGGGGGAATGGGTCCTAGGTGATGTTTTGTACCAGTGAATGTAGGGAACTGTTAACCTCCAGTTACTTTGCAGATAAATTTGGCAATGTCCACAAAGAGTGGCTGGGCTGTGATGGAGATTGGCCTCTGGTCTAGGTGGAGCAAGAATTCCCCATCCCTGGAGATGTGGCCATGCCATCAAATCACAGGCACACCACCCACTAGGAAGAAGAACTGAACTTTAGTCCCTGTTTCTGCTGGCAAAGGCACATAGTGCTGTACAATGTGAGGAGGGGGAGAAATGCAAAACCTCATCTCCAGTGTGTGCGTGTTGCATTGGACACATCTCTCAGCCATCACACAGAAGAATCAAGTCTTTTGTCCACCAGTTATCTATGAAGTGCCGTTTGAGCTTGGGACACTGCAGATATTAAACCATGTAATGAAGCTGGAGGACAGATGAAAGTGTGATACAAAATCAAGAGAGTCTGACACCATTAAGAATGAATAACACACAGAACTTCCTTCCACTACAAGAGACAAGGGTTCCAAGAAGCCTGTATTTTTTCTAGTCTTGCTACAGCTCCTCAGAAAAGTTCAAACCTCTCAGAAAAAGGGCAAACTCAAAAGGTAGGAATACTATGAATCTGTGTGCTATTTTGCAGACCTAAATTGAGCAGGCAGTATAGAAAAATGGTGGAATGCTTTACTTACTGATTGTATCCCTACCTCCTTTACTGTCTTGAGGACTCCATTTAGGGGAGAGCTGGTTCGGTGCAGGCTCTGGCCAGCCTGATCTAGTGTAGGGTGTCCCTGCCCATGGCAGGGGGTTGGAACTAGATGATCCTTGTGGTCCCTTCCAACCCTGATACTGATACTATGATGAGTTTTGTAGCCTCAAGCCACTGTCAGGAAACTAGGTTTGAGCACTCCAGAATTAAAAGATGACAAACACTCATTTCTCAGTGCTGTTTTGGATGGAAGTTAAATACTGCAGCACTAACACCAAGAACCTAAAACTAAGAGGGTTTTCAGTCACCCTAGTGAAACCAGGACAAGCCATGGGTAGGTTGAACAGAGAGAGATGGAGACAGGAGGATACAAGAAAATTACAAGAGAAACTGACTTTACAAGGTCAAAGTAGTGTGAAGAAGCTAGAAAATGAAGACTAAATGAAGACTTTTTTGGTTTAAAATGCTTTCCTGTAGTTAATAATTTAGCTACTCATTTAAATCCAGGTATAGATTTATTTTAAAGAGAGGCAGCATGTAAAAGTATTTTTTTCCTCTTAAAGCAACACTGTCTCTTTGAATTGAATTAGCTGAGTGACTTGTTACTTGGTAGAGATTCACCAAACATGAGTTCTAATGTGTATAAGGTGCTGTCTAATATGTATATGTTGCTGTCAGGACTTACAGTGCAGCCTGATAATGTATTTTTCTGTCTTTGTGTGCACATTGAAGCAGACAGTTACTATTTGCATAAAACAGGTTTTGTTTCTGTTATTGCACTGAATTTTACCTATGTCCTCATAGTTATGACCCAACTTCAGATCACATGAGATATTAATGAAGCAAACCTAGCTGAAGACCGATCCAAGCAACTCATTTTGCAAATGCAAGTTCTAGCATCTACCGCCCTCTGCTGGATATGAAGGAGTAGGACCTCAGGCAGCTATTTTTCAGCACGGTTGGATGCTAAGAATTCCTGCATATTGGAAGCACAAACCGATGGGAAATTATAAAACTCAGTATTGCTGATAAACACATGGTGACCTGAACAGGCAGGGGGGCTGGGTGGAGATCAGCTTGCTGCCATGGTACCTGGGACAAGGAAGGGGCAAGACAGAGGTCCACCATCTAGTTCTTCCATTTATCACTCTCAAGTCTGTGACCAGAGGAGTCACACCAAAAATAAAAGCACTCTGGTGCGATTGAAAAATTAATAACAGTTGGACCCCCAGGAATTGATCACATTCCCACCCCCTATTCTTTACAATAGTAGGTAATGAGGTGTAAGTGTTGCCCCAATTTCATATCTCATTTGGAGGAAAAAAAGAATTCAATGCCAATAAATGGATTTGTCCTCTTCATCTGTATATATATTTTGCATATGGATAAACTGTGCTAGCTGTGCACTGTGCTAACTGTGCATTGCTTCTGTTGAATGCTGCTGGACCTCCAGTAGACAAGCTGTTTGTGCATCTGGTGTCGGGCCCAGAGTCATGGCAATCATTGACATACTTATTAACAGATAAGTCTGGCCACTCCTAGCCCCTCTAGTCTCTGAGAACTGGCTGGAACACAAGGGGATTAATCCCTTACCAAATATATACTTCACTAAATGTAACAGAACAGCACTCTGGATTTTTTAAGCAAAACAGTTGTGTATCAGTCAGTTTGGGGTATCTTTTAGGTGGATAGCAGTGTGATTTGCTTTCCCAGGCTAAGAGATACCTGGTGATTCTCAGCATTTATACAGCCTTTAAAACACCTTATAGGCTTAAAATGCAGAGTTTGGAATCCCTGCCAATGACTACAGACAATTCCACTTTCATTCATACCTGTACAAGACCGTGGGAGTTAGAGCGCCCTGTCTGTCAGGCAGTGTCTGTCAGGTTCAGCCACTGAGAGAGGGAAACTGGATGACCTTCTCATTTAGTGATTTTTGTCTTACTTTGCACAGCATATTCTTCAAGATTACATGAGTTTTAAATCATTAACACACAGCCAGATTCTTCCTTGTATTCAGCTTACTGCATTTAAATTAAAAAACTTAAACAGAGGATTTGGCTTGCTTATGAGTAATTAACTGAAATAAATGAAGTATAGGGAACCCTGGATTGCATTTACTTTCTCTGTTGTAGCATACACCTCAGAAATGTAATAATTCAAGTATATAGCTCCCTTGGTGCTTGTGGACAGATACTAGATGGCAGTCAGAGTCTGGAAGAGAAGCTACCAGGAGATGTGCTGAGCTGGGGTTCACACCTTTAGGAGCTCTGGCGATGACTAGGGTTGAGAGCAAGGATTTAGATGGTGCATCTGCAATGCTGTGTTTCTTTGGAAAAAGAGGTGTCAAATTAAGATTAGTCTCTCTCATACAACATGGAAACTGTGCAAACTTCAATGATACCACACTTCAAAAGCACCACAGATGAAACAGCTTCTTTGGATCAAAGGTTTATTTTTAATGACACAGCACTGGAAAACATAAGTTACAGATGACTTTTGCATACAGGATACATTATATATCTTATTTTAAAAGGATCTTGTGAAGGTGCGATGCATAAATACATATAGTGAAAATATATTGTTTATTTCTTCTCAGGGATTAATTTGGTTTATTTAGTTTTTATTATTTATTTATTCAGCCAATTAAATGAATAGAAAAAGTATAGATTAGCATCATAACAGCTTCCCCTCTAGATTATCTCATTGTAACTACTGCAGCTGGAAGAGGAGACCGAGCCATGCCTTCTCTGTGGTTTAGCAGCTTTGAACATGATGTTACTCATCATCTCAGAATGAAAATCTCACATTACAAACACAGATACTGTATCATGTTTTGGCAATGGAGCAGCTAGTTTTGCTCTGGAACAAAACCATTTCCTGTAATGCCAGACAGTGAAAGAGCAATGCATGTACTGATGACACTACACAGCCAAAGAACTACGATGAAGTCATTAAAAAATGCATATATAGCCATATGCACTTATATACACACATACAGGTTCTTGTGTGTATATATATTATGCATGTCCAAAAATAACACTGAAAAAACGTTGCAGCAGTTTATTTGTGTGGTTTTGTTGTTGTTGTTGTTGTTGTTGTTTGTTTTCATTTTTGTTATCAACACATGAAACATAATAGTTTGACCTCATTACTACAGGATAACTAATTAAATCTTCTGCAGTGCAACTCAATACAATACACTTAGTGCAGAGAAGTTAAGGTTTTGGTATTGAGGAGGCTAATTTCAGATTTCATGGGAAAGGACCAAATACAGGATCACCATAGCTCTGACAAAGCACAAACAAACCCGTTGCCACGTACATGGGAACAAATAAGAACATTTCCTTTTTAATGTTTTTGTTTGTTTTTCACGTTCTGCTTCAGCAATCGCTAGCTTAACACTTTGCATTCATGCTCATTCCGATATGTTTCAACAAGCTTTGTCTGGCACCAGTCTGTAAACCATTAACAGCTTAAACTACAAAAAGGTGGGCTCCTGTGTTTCATAGAGGTTAAAAACCTACTGACTGAGCTTCGTACCACGTCCTCCTGCCTGACTGGAGAACTACTCCAGACGGCGTGTGAAGTTCTCTGGGAAAAGTCCTTTATAACTATCTGCATCTCTGTACTGAAGCCACTCCGATTCCTTAATGCCTGTCAACCAGCCAGCCTCCTGCAAGGAAAAAGATAAGAGTCTCTTAAACTTCAAGTCTCCCCCTTCCTTGCTATGATCTTCAGACCTGAAGCCTTTTCAGTCACATGGCTAAAAGATTTGGTGCTTTGGTTAAAAAGCAGCCTCTCATTTTGCACAGACCATTTTCTCTCTTCTGTTTGACCGTGAACATACTGCATGGCCTTTATCCCATCTAACCCACAGCTGAACTCCAAAGCAGATAAGCAGTCTTCCAGAATTATATCAGACCTGCATTTTTGCCAATCTCTGTTGAGACTTTTGCAAAGTTGCCACAATATTGGCAAACTTGCATAGTAAGAGCATAGCAGTGGGCCAGAAGCTTTATACAATACCACAGAGGGGGGGAAATTACTTTTCAATCTGAATTTTCCCCTTGAGATTTATTTTCTCTCATTCATGTATTAGCAGTCAGAAGAAATAACAGTTCTTGCAGTCTCTGGAGTTACTATCTCTACAAACTCAAACTCAGTTAATATGCAATCATTTTTCTACAAAATCCTGGGTAGCTAAACCAGAAGTTGACATGCAAAAGTGCAAACAAACCACTATCAGTTAAGGCAATGAGAAGAGAGATTTCTTAATGGAAAGTGTTGGGTCCTTTCGAAGTATGATCATTTTTACCTGGAATTAAATCAATTTGGGATGTTTAAAAAAGAAATCTGATTATTCTCATCTCACTGAGTAACTCTGTGCTGTGCTCCTTTTAAGAACAGGAGCCAGAGCAAAGGCAAGACAAACAGAATTCCTAATGCTGCCATATTATCATTGCACAAAGAGTACAGAAAGAGTTTGAACAGATCCTGGCATACCCCGCCAAGTCAGGCTGATGTTACCAGCTATATTAGGACTATGGTTTTAGAGAGGTCAGTTTTGAAAGAGAATACAGGATAACAAAGATTAAAAAACCCCTCTCTATAAACCAACAGAGTACCTGTTGAAAGACAAAAAGATTGAGCTTTACAGTGATGTTAAACATGAAGGGCAGATATGTACCGAGTAATTAAGATATGATCAGAATGCTTTCAGGAACATGAATACATAAAGGTTTATTTTCTCCATCATTGCACACAATTTACTCCAATTAATGCTAATGGAAAGTCTATGCACACCACGAGAGAATAATATACTTCATGGATTCACCAAGTGAAGATTAAGCCTATTTAACACAAAACATCCTTAAAACAGCAGATGGAAGACAGAAAGCAGATTTTGGGATCTTTACAGCGGTGTCCTACTCTGCAAATACTGATACTGAAATTTGTTGAACTGCCCACGAAGCAAGATATAGCATAACTCAGTAAGGATAACAGACTCTATCCCTATAAAAAGATCAAAGTGCTCTGCTGAAAGACAACTATTTTATTCTGAAACAGATTAAACAAACAAACAAACCAACCCCAAACACAAAACCCCCAAAGAAACTCAAACCCCAATTACTTCTACCTTGGACAGCATCATCTATCAAACCAATTTCACATACAGTCCCCAGTACTCATATGTGCTTATTATTTAGACCTATTAGTAATTAGAGCTATTAGTATTAATAATTAGAGCTATTTTAAGAAAACACTGTAACAGGCTCCCCAGGGAGATAGTTGAATCCCCATCCCTGGAGACATTTAAAAGGAGCAGGGATGAGGTGCTGAGGGACATGGTTTAGCATCAGACTTGGTAGAGTTAAATAATGGTTGGACATCATCTGAAAGGTCAGATTCTGTGATTCTGTGAAATATTCTTCATTCAGAGCAGTGTTCTTAACTATGTGACTAGGCAGGATGCAGTGCCCCACCTCTCAGGCCCCAAATCAATGGGAGACTTTTCACCAACAGTACTGGTACTAAAAGACGCCTGTGAAGTTGCTGGTGCTAACGGTGTGCAGCACAGTCTGCTCTTTTACAGCAGGGGCCAAAAAAAACAACTCACTTCACTGCAATTCAGTTTAACATGCAAAACAAAAATGTTCAAACATTCACCTGAAACACATTGTTAAAATAACATTAGATGTCTTAAATTAAATAAACTATCCTTTAACTCAGGTTCAGGCTTCCAGAGGGCTTTAGAAGCATGCAGCACACTTAGCAGCGTCTCCATAAATTTTGGTTGGAGGACAGCAAAATTTCTGTGCATGAAATATGTATTATTTCTTCAAACTCTCATGTGAAAGCCAGAGGGATCAAGTAGTGAGTCCCAGTGCAATGTTAAGGCAAGATGACACAGAGCAACATAATGCACAATTTGTAAGTGATTTTCCATATTAAGCCCCCGTGTGTATGAGTGCCTGCATAAAATCCACTACAAAGCTGCATAAAGAAAATATGTTGAGGTTGGATCCTGCTGGGAATTTAGCTGTGGCCAGCTGTGCTATTTAGTCTCAGATGAAACAAAGTACAAAGACAAAATTAAACCCTTTGTGTTTTCTATCAGTAACGACATTTTCAATACACATTCCCATGAACTATAATCTGTGAGAGAAAAGGTGAGGCAAAGAAAAATGTCAACAAAAGAAAGAGACATCTGTTTTTACCTGATCGGCTGTGGTCTCAGAAGGAATTACTAGTACAATGTCTCCTCGGTTTAGGTTAAGCTCATCACTGTTAGCTGCTTCAAAATCATGTAGAACTTCAACCTAAAGAAAACAACACCAAACATATAGGGCATGATCTAAACAGAGACAGTTTCCTCAACAAAATTGTATGTTTTAAGCTTTATTAAAACCCAAGAATAACATGTCTTCTTTACACAAACATATGGCTATTGACAGAGAGATTCAGATTGTTAATGCCAACATTGAGTCAAGTCAAAGTTTTCTACTCATACCCTTGGAAACAGAGGCAGCTTGAGCAAGGCTTCCTTAGGCTACCAAAGGAAACCTAAGAACCTTTTCTGCAGTTACGAGATCTCTAGGGCAGATGATACTGCAACACCCTACAAGTTCTGTCTTTTTGGGCAAGGCCTGCCACCCTTATGCCTTCTGTTGGAGGAACTTGCTTTCATTCTCCACTATCATTATTAAATCCTTAGATTTAAGGGGGGGTGCCTGGATTTTGAAAAAATGAAATTGGGAAAGACTCCAAGGAGTGAATATTTCAGATTTGCTCATTCTCTTCTTGTGGCCACTGGATATTAGTCATGCTGTAAACATCCATGACAGTTTGAGTGGGACGTACAGCACCTGTTTTAACAGATGACCAAAGAGAAGAGTAATGGGTATTGTTCTTAATGCTTGCCCTGGAAAGGGCTCCCATTGACTGGCAAGAACTCTCATGTACTGCAAGATGGGTATGCCAAACCCAAAAATCTGTTTTTCAGAGAGGTGATTATTAAAATACTGGCAGGATCAGTAAGTCATTGTGAACAGATAATTTTAACTACATTGTTCTACCTCCTTAAGAGAATGCTATTCTAATTTTCTCACAGCACAGCCAGTTCCATGGTAACTGCAATAATGAAAGAAAATGACACAAAGAGCCAGGTGGCAGGCATAGATTCTGCTTCTCTTTATTTCTGCCTGGCCCAAGAGAGTGTGATGAGAACCACAAGATGATCTGTGTCAGCATGTCTGAATCAGAGTTGCACAACACTGTTTACCCACACCTTAATCGTTTGCTCAAAGTTTGCTGAAAATATTGAGCGATAAGACCAGACCAAGAAGAAAGGCAGACTTAAGGAGTGCTATGGGACTAATTAGTCTGAATTATGTAAATTATAATAGGAAGCATGTAAAGTTCATCCATCCTCAAGGAGCTTTTCTGCTGCTTGCTGATTCTGAAGTGAGAAGCATTATCAAAGAACCTTATGAACCAGGAAACCCTAGGGGTCCTGCCAGCCAAGGAGAGACTTTCTCTTGCGTCTCATTAAACTTTTCTGTTTGATTACCCTAACAGTTTATAACTATAATGTTACTAAAGATACAGAATGACATTTTGGCTTCATTGTTATGAAATGTAGAAGTCTCACAGGTTTCACAGGAAGCAGAACATCCACTATAGATTTTCAGGCCAGAGAAAGGCCATTTTTTAATATTCATAGAGTCACAGAATGGTTTGGGTTGGAAGGGACCTTAAAGATCAAATAGGTTGTCAGTATATCAGATACATTGTTAGCATATATTGTGCAATATTGCTGATGAACTGTGGCAGTGCAGTTTTACCCAATATATTTATTTGCAGTAGTAATCTGGTGAGATAAAAGGGTTCTTGTACTTCAGCATGTTTTCTGGCTGCTAAAGCCTATGTGCACCTGCAACAGCATGCAGAAAATACGTCCCAGACTCCATATAAAGCAACAACGTGGTGTTAAAGTTGTGTTTGTGTGTGCATGCATCTGGCTGGTAAACTAAATGCTCTTTGGCTTCAATAAATCATCACACTGCCTGCACCAGCAGACAAATCCACAGAAGATATATCTGCAGGAATGTCTACAAGAAGAATGAAGAAGCAGACCTTAAAGAGAAAACCAGGTGGCATTGCAGAAGCTGTGTCTTCTACTGGAACAGGCTGATCCTGAGAAGGTGCACTCTGAATTTCTTCAGCAAGTTTCTGCTCACTTCCAGCTTGGGAAGCTCCAGTGAGAGATGTGTCAGTGCCCTGAGTGCCCATCTCTGCTGCAGCATCTTTGGATTCATTCATGATGACTTCATGTTCTTCTCCTCCCCCTCATTGTTGGATGCCGGCTCTATTACAACTGAAGGGATGCTGCTGATCTTTTCCTGGGGGGGGTGGGGAGGAAAGATAAATAAAACAAACAAACAACACAAAAGCATCACAGTAGTATTTAGCATTTTATTTCAAGCACAAAACCTCAATTATTTGTTTATTGCTCAGAGTGTATAAGGGCATGGGGATTTCTTTCTTCTCCACAGTGGCTTCTTAGGGAGTAATCCCTTCTCTGCTTTCTCAGCTCCCCTTAGTTCTCCTATTTCTACTTTCTGTATCACCATGAATTATTGTAGTAAATAATAAAATGCTCTAAACTTTGGGTGGGTTTGGGTAAAGCCACAAGTTCCAAGAGTTGCTGTCCTGTGTTCATTTGTGAATTCAAGTCAGTAGGTCAAAGGTGATGAAAGAGGGAAATGTGACCTGTTTGGTTAAGAAGATTTCTCCCTATTTACAGCAATTTAACTGGAGCAGAAAGGCTAAGAAGGTAGCATCTGATCAATAATGAAATCTAGGACAAAAAGCATTTAATAAAACTTGTTGGAGCATCCAACCTGAAAATGACATGTTCACCAATCCTTTGCCAGACCACGTTATTCAGGTGCACAGAGGAAATATGATGTGCAATGACACAAGGTGGCACCTGGCTGCCCAGCTGCAGGGTCTGCTCTAATACCTGTTCCCCAGCTCCTCAGAGGTTGCAGAAGAAAGGCAGCAGGCCAGATGCAGACATAGCTTGACCACCATGATTTACATAAAACAAAGCAATGCTATTGATAGGACTTGGTGCAAGGAGACGAGAAAAATCTGCCTGTTCCTCCAGAAAGCCCTGCTAGGTTGTGTGATAAAGTTTGCCTCCGCAGAGGAGCACAGATGAAATAATGGCAGGAGGGAGAGCCCAGACGTACCCATGTCTCTCCCAGGCCCACAGCAGGAGCTATCAGCCCATCAGGTCCCATCTCCACAAGCCTAGTGGAGCACAGGGGCACAAAGGCAGGCACAACCCAAACTTAAGGATTCAGAAGAGGTGATTAACCAATGTGGGTCCCTCCCAGAGCTACCTCAGGAAAGCCTCAAACCTTGCTGCTGGTTGTACCTGGGGAATGCAGCTGCAGCAACCCTGTTTCTGTTGTGTTTCTAAACCTGCCCCAATTCCCATGTTCCAACATGAGTTACCTGAGACACATCAGCTTCCTTTTCTTCTCCCTGAGGTTTGTCACCTTCAGCAACACCCTCCTGCTCAGTGATAGCAGCAACCTCACCAGCTCCTGCTGGCACAGCTGCACTGTCTTCTGCTGCCACACCTCCCTCAGTGACAGGTACCACCTACAAAAGAAAAAAACAGGAGGAAGGGACCTCTCAGGACAGAAGTTTTGGATATCTGCTGGAGAGATCATGGGTCAACATCTGCTCTGTGACCTCCTTGGGTGGTGCCAAACCACAGACTTGTTTTTACTGGGGTTCTTCCTGATTTGTGGGGGAAACAGCATGTGGGGCAGGCTTGTGGAGAGAAGCTGATTAACAGGTGTGAGAATGAAACAGGTGTGATTTATGAAACTTTTCTGGGGACCACTTATCAGAGTCCTCAGGTGTTACTAGTGGAGTAACAGCTTGTCAAAGGTCTCATATTTTTCCTTCTCTTGCCCTCAAGCTGTATTGTGGAAGCAAGCTCACCACATCCTTGGATATATACTTACAGCAGATTTGTGTAAAGGGTTGGAAGGTAAATGACAAAACTAATTCTGTAAATCCAATTAATTTTGAGACAGAATTTTTAATGTACAGCAGAGAGCACCAGGATAAAATTAAAAACACTAGGTACCAGTGTCAAGTTACACTTAACAAAATTATCTCTGATCTACAGTTTGATCTTTCCTCCACAGATGAGGTTAAGTCAGATACCCAAACTCAAATTTGAACTACTTGCCATTGTTCATGGGCACTCTTCAGGTGCTGTTTTTTTAGCAGTATTTCATATTCATCACTGTTCCTATTCACTGCTATTAATTGATGTGGTAAGAAATTCTTCTGGAGTTCTTAAAGGCACAATAGAGGCGCTTGTAGAAACCACTGGAGCAGCTTTAGTTTAAATTTGAAATGTTGTTGGCAAAGTATGTCCTATCATAAAAAGAAGTAAATCCAAAGACATAGGCAGATGTTGACATCTTCTCCTATGACTTGTAAGACATGCAACCTGACACTCGTAGCATTACCAATTTTAGCAGCTTTCACCCAAGAAGTTATTCAAAATGATGAATGTAAAAGCCCTGGAAGAAATTAGTAGGAAAGAGGGGGAACAGAGTGCATATCAGATTGATTATATACCATGGACTTCTAACAGCATGCTGCCGAAATTGATCTTGCTGTCTGTTGTGATTAGGCTCAACACTTCTTTTCTATTTATTGGATTTGTATAGCCTATTTAATTTCTCTAAGGAGGAGAATACTAATTCACATGAATCAGCTCTCAGGTGCCCTGCAGTGAAAGGGGAAATCTCTTCCAGCCTGTAGTCATGAGTCACTGAATATGCCACAGCTCACAATTGCATAATCATTTTTTGTTGTATCTTAGAGTACAAAACTAGTGCAAGCTAGATGATTAGAAAAGCTTTTCCAAAAATGCACAGAATGTACCTCATGGGCAGCTTCAAAATATTTGATTAGTACAGAAATGGGAAAAAAATATTCTACTGAATTTATACCCAGCTAGGGTGAACTACCTACTTTCAGAGAGTATCACCTTACCTCACAGTGAAAGCAAAACTCTCTTTTTCATAGGTCATCAATTACATTTGACAATCAATATTTCACATTCATAAAGTCATAGAACCATAAAATATTTTGGGTTGGAAGGGACCTTTAAAGGTCATCTGGTCCTACCCCTCCACTGTGAGGAGGGGCGTCTTCAAGGAGATCATGCTGCTCAGAGCCCCATCCAAGCTGGCCTCAAGTGTTTCCAGGGATGGGACATCTACCACCTCTCTGATCAGCCTGTGCCAGTGTTTCACCATCCTCACTGTAAAAATGTCTTTCTCATACCTAGTCTAAATCTCTCCTCCTTTATTTTAAAATCATCAGCCCTTGTCCTAAAAATACTGTCCCCATCATTCTTATATGCCTCTTAAGCACTGATAGGTTGCAATAGTATCTCCCCAGAGCCTTGTCTTCTCCAGATTGAGAATCCCAACTCTCTCAGCCTATCTTCACAGCAGGGATGCTTCTGCCTTCTGTGGTCCTCCTCTGGATCCCCTCCAACAGGTCTATGTCTTTCTTGTGCTGAAGATTCCATAACTGAATTCAGTACTTCAGGTGGGGTCTCACCAGAGTGGAGTACAGGGGAAGTATCACTTCCCTTGACCTGCTGACCACGCTGCTTTTGATGCAGCCCAGAATAAGTTTGCCTTTCTGGGTTGCAAGCACACATTGCTGGCATGTGTCCAGCTTTCCCTCAAGTCCTTCTTCTCTAAATCCTTTCATCCCTCAGCCTGGTATTGATACCAGGGACAGTCTTAACCCACGTGCAGGACCTCGCACTTGGCTTTCTTGAACCTCATAAAGTTGATTCCATGAGCCCACTTCTCAGGTATGTCCAGGTCCTTCTGGATGGCAAATTAGCTGTCTCTAGCAGTATTATCAAAATTTGGACTGTTGTCCAATTATACTAACCACAGAGGGGACAACAAAAGGGTCATCTACTATGTGGGCTGTGACAGAAGAATCAATTGACTGTTTTAATTGCAGCAGAATTCAATGCTGCTTTACCCAGGGTGCAGCTGATTCACATGGTTGCACTCTCCTCTCATTAACATTGGTGTCAGCTCAACACAATGCCACAGATTCAGCAACAGCAGGAATGAGCCCAGGGAGAGGAGAAGGAGGGGTAGGTACTGAGCCTGCTGCTGTGGTCTGCCAGAGATGCTCCCTGAGCTGTGGTGGTTTTTCAGAGCTGAAGATCTCATCCCATGTCTGGAGCTAGAAGGGGACTGGGTAATTTTTATGACAGTTGGTTAAAATTGCAGCCAAGCTAGTTAATTGAATGTGAAGGAAAAGTAATCATTATGCTTTAGGGAATATGTTAATTGCTTGCAAAGTTTTGGAAGACTTTTGGGGTAGTACTAAAGCATTGGTTATGCAAGTTGCAGTTTCAAAGGGACCACCCTGCGCTGGAGACCAGATATCAGCTTAGCAAAGAGAACCATAGCATGGCTTGGGTTGGAAGAGACTTCAAAGATCATCTAGTACAAACCTCCCTGCCATGGGCAGGGACATCTTCCAGTAGACCAGGTTGCTCAAAACCCTGTCCAACTTGGCCTTGAACATTTCCAGGCACTGGGCATCCATAACCTCTCTGGGTAACCAGTTGCAGTGCATCACCAGCCTCACAGCAGGGTAACAAACCCTATCTTGGACAGCTGGACTTCCCATGTTCTGAAACCAAACTGAACAGAGATCCACTGGCAATCTTTTTTCATGCATTGTGGCACCAAAGAAAATAACAACAAAAAAGGAGGTTGTCGGGATGAGATACAAGTTCAAAGGGATTAATAGCTGGGGGTTACAGCTCCTACTTCTGTCCCTGCATTTAATATGTAGTCATTCTTGTCCTGCTCTCTGTGCGCACATTTGGACACATCACAGTTTCACTTTAGTATAGAAGGATTCAAAGTACTTTTATCACCTCTGAAGAAACATAAGCTGAATATCTTCAGCTGAGTCCATACATGCACAGTTTAAAGTATGTCGCTGGGCTTTCCAGTTCCTTTCTAATTTGATTTTAACTGTGTTTGACTGTATCTAACTCAACGCTGGATTTGTCCTTTAGCCCATAGCATGATTATTTTCAAATACCTGTTTCGGTTCAGGGCAAGCTGTGCTAGGAGGAAAAATGATTAATCATAGTTGGTTTTTTTGTTGTTTTGTTTGTTTGTTTCCCCTATAAGGCTGTTTGCAGGAAGGCTAGGCAAACACATTTATGGGAGGTATAAAAGCTACTGGGAGTCTCTGCAACATTCAGAACCAGCATCATACTGCTTTCTACCACAGAGCTGCTTTGTTTGCTGCCCTGAGATACCCCATTGCTCTATATTGCTGCAGTAGCAGCTTGTAAGGCAGGTCCTGCATTGGACGAGAGGTGCTCTGGTATCAGAATATATACTGCAGATGCAGGGTACTTGTGCAATGTTAGAATAGATATTGCAGCTAGTTTGCATCATTGATGACATGCAAATGACAAATATAATTTTTGCCACGATTCTATTGAAGACATTAAAGTGCAGCCACACTCGAGGCTGTTCATATATACCTCACTTTCTTTCTCAGCAACTCCAGTAGTCGCTTTATCCCCTGCCTCGACACTGTCCTGTATAAAGAGGAAATATGGTCATCACCTTACCTACACTGAGGCAATGATTGCAGAGAAATTGGTCTTAATCACATGCTTAACAGAAGGACAGCATGTATGGCATGCAATGAAATGAATGGCTGGAACTAAATGGGGTAGTATATAGCAAGCAGAAAGGTTCATGCTGCCACAAATAATCTGAAATAAAAGTTAGTTATAGGCTAAACCCGAAAATTAAAACCTTTTACATGTGCTATCATCACCTGCAAGTGCTAAAGATAATTTTATTTACTTTAAATAGTAGGATTTTCATAAGAGCACCAGCTTTGAAGAATTTTAGTAAGCAACAAACCATAACGCTGCTGACTTTGGCCTTCATAGCAAGCTCAAATTTCTCCAACCCCAGACAAACAGTTCCCGCAATTACCTGCTGCTGCCCCTGCAGCCCAACAGAGTTTCAAGGTAAACTTTCTAAACCACTTACTTCTTTCACTCATGCTGAATGACAACTCTTTAAAGGGGCTGTTCAAAAGAGGTGGGTCATGAAGTTAATAATTTTTTTTGCAGAATCACCTTCCTCTAGGTACATATTCAGTGGGGCATGCAGCAAGTGCCTGACGTTTGAAAAATCAGACATGTGTCAGTGGTTTCCCAAATCCGACACCCATTTAGGTGTTTGAGGGATCAAATACACTGAATGGTAATGGGCTGCTCCTAAGTAGGAAGTTTCACAACACAGATGCCACCTACCACTAGGTTCTTTTCTACAGGAGGTCAACAGTTAAAATGGCTAAAATTCAGGCCTGATTTGGAACAGTTGAAAGTTGCTTTTTTCTGCTCAGGTTTGACTCCTGTGGACTATTTCTAAAGACACTCTGATTAGGAATAGCAAATCCAAGGCCCACTATGGAAACCCACTTTGCTAGTAAATTTTGAGGCTGCTTTGCAAACACAGCTAGTTCAGATTTTTAAAAGACTTGCAAGGGTGAAGACAAGTTATGTGAGGGCATGGTAGGTTGGGCTGTCCACTTTAGTAATCAGAATTAGGAGACCTCAAGTACTCAGGCTCCAGCTAGCTGCCGTTGCACACTCACAGCTGTCACTCCCAAATTTACAAGAGTTTCAGCTGAAATGGTTGCAGGTTTCTTTTTTAATAAAAGGATGCTGAGTTATAGCCAAGCTTCATATGACTCATGTGTTTTCTAATCTAATCTTCTAGTATTGCCTGCAGTCACCTCATAAGCCCCAAACATGTCCAGATGCCAGGGCAAGACAGCTGCTGACAGTGGTGTTACCATAGAAACCCCTCACAGCTTTATCCCCTTATCATTGCAGTGTTATATAACCCCTTTTTTAATGATTAATTTTGTATTTTTAATTTTTTTTTTAAGCTGCCAAAGCCTCTGCCATGGAATCTGATTTTATAGTAAGTTTGGTGAGATTTAGAGGGCCTTAAACAGAAAAAGCAAGTATCAAGAGCAAAACAGAATTATTTCTTACTCTAGTGATGCACACCTGCATACATCCAACTACAGAACTCACTTTGGTTTCTACAGAACTCACTTTGCTTTCTACAGAAAAGATGTACTCAAGTGTGTCTATTGCCCATGAATTTCTGCCATCAGCTGTATTTACAAGTCAATTTGCCTTCAGGAATTAGCATCATCCTGTACTTTGTACTTAGGAATGTGCCAGTTTCTGCCCTTCTGTTAATAATACCCTGGCTGTATTCTCTGTTGAGAAGCCTATCAGCTCAGATTTGGCTTCTCTGCAGAAGAATCTAATATATCCATGTCCATATTTTTAAATGAGGAGTGGCTCATTTCCAGGCTAATTGAAAGCAGCTTTGGTGGGAAAGGAGAAAGTAAGGAGAGCTCCCCTTGCTTCCCAGAGAGAATCTGACTACTAGTAAAATTAGTAGCATTTGCTTTTTGATTAGCTAGAAGTTGGGATTTTGTGGATGGTGGGATTTGAAGAGAGAGGCATGGTAGCATGAGCTGTACCATTTTTAGAGCATGAAACCCTAGTAAAAAGGGTGACTGAAATAACATCTGACTAAAATAACACACTGGTTCCATAAACAGAGGAAAATTTGCTTCTACAGACTTCAGCAGGATGATAGTGTTCTACATCAGTTCTCGCCATGTTTTTAATGGCCTCGTGCTCCAACTCTGCACCTGCACATAGCTGCACACTCAGAACTTGTATACAGTTGACCACCCTTCTGTATCTAACCACTGCATTACTCTCCCAGATGACATGCTCCACCATTTGGGTACTGCTCATTGTGCCTACAGTGGGATTCAACCATAATGAGATACCCTCAAAGCTGCAGGCTGTTTGCCAGCCTATGCAAGGACTTCTCAGGAGGCAGTTTCACATATGCTGATACAAAGTTTTGAAAACCACAGTATTTAGCTGTCTGCCTTAGTGGGAGAACATCAGAGTCTGGGGAGGCATCAGACCCAAAACACTGAAAGGCTCTCTTCAAACTGAGTGCCGCTGCAGACAAAAACCTGATCTCTGAGCAATGCTCTCAACCCCAAGTGCTGTCTCACATGTAGGAAGAGAAGAAAGGTAAACAACAAGATTTCATAAGCTTTCACTTTGCTATGATGTTCTCATGTGATCTTTCTTTGAATGTGAAAAATTGACATGGTGAGAGGGGTAGTATTATTTGAAGAAAAAATAAATAATCAGTGAATACATTATATCCTTTAGACTTTATCCTTTGGATTTTACAGCTGCCTGTGGGGATGCTATGGAAATAAGGAAACAACAGTTTTGATATACAGAATTCCATGCAAGGACATTTTACCATGGTTAGGTTCGCTCCTGTTGGTGCATATGGTCATTTTGTCCCTTTAATTAACCAAACATTTTATCCCTTCCCCTAAAAGGACCAATTGTTGAGAGCTACTGAGAAAAGCTTAATTTCTTCTATAGAATTTGAGACCCAAAAGGCCCAGACAAAATTCTGTAATGAGATCCCAGGCAGTGATTCTGATAAGCTCTTGTAATGAAGTCTTGGCAGTCTTTTTCAGGCAGGCTATGAAGCATCAAGTAAATGAATTCATAGATCCCTGAACAGCAAGTGGTACCCTTTGCCCTGGACCATCCTCTCCCTAATTGAAATGAAAACCCTACCAGAAAATTTCCTGTGAAGCTCCTACAAGGAAGAAAGATTCTGGATTAATGGGATGCGACAGGCAACTTATCATAGAAAAATAAAACTGGTTAGTGGCTGTCAATCCAAACTGGAAGTCACTAAATCTGATAAAAGATTCTCAGTAAGAAAGTATCTACCAGTATTTTACAACTCCACTTTTCAAGTAAACTGTCATTCACAAAGCAAATGAATGCAGAACTGCTGTTGAGAAATGACATATTTTCCCCCTTTTGCAACTCAGTGTACTCTCCCTTGGCTTTGATCACATTTGTCATTAATCCTAATCTTCAAAACTCTTCTTTGTAAGTCCTGGGAAGCCCTTCCCGAAAGAAAAAACCCCTCAGAGCCAAATGCAGCATGGCTCCAATTCAGACATTTTAAAAAGCAACATTTTTAGATAATTTCCCTAAATTATCAAGGACAGCTAACTATTCAAAAATCAACAAAAACCCCAGGCACAAAGCTAATCAAAATTGTTTAACTGTAGTCATTAAATAGACTAAAGCCTTCCTCATAGATTGCTCTCAAATTGCCTGGCTCCTGTGCTGTGTTTCTTTCTGCTTCTCTCCCAACCGCTCTGCAGTCCTGTGCCTCATCTAGAGCAGCTGCTGACACACCAAGGATCCAGAACTCCTCATGGACAGGCAGGAAACAAAACAGATCATTTGAAAAGGTCATGCCAGCCAACAAGCAGATGCGTGGTGCTGCAGCCACACCCTGCTGCTTAATTAGTGCTTAAGAAGTGCAACAAGCTTCGGGGCATTGCTTTGTCTTGGCGTGAGACAAAAAGTTGCTGGCTGACTTTTAGAAAACCTGTGAACTTCTTTTACAGTTTTTTTTTCTTCATTAAATCCTTGTAGATATTCAAAATAAAAGCATCTAGAAACGTCCTTTTCAGCTCCAAAACTGTTCCTCCACATTATGTCTTGCCATTCACTGCCAGGAAGAGGAGGGTTCCAGACCAATGACTGATTTCCTATTCCTCCTCTCTCCACCTACCCTCCCTCCTCCATTCTTCCAAACTACCAAATTTACCCTGACTAGACATGAAGCATTCTGGACAAGAGTTTGACAGAACAGCATGCCTCAGACAGGCAATTTCATTCTGTGCCTTACTACAGAGCTGACAAGTTATTACTGTGATTTATATCAACTGAAAAGAGAACGTGCAGGAGGGGGAGACCTTGGTCTCCAGACACTATGGGGCTTTCTTCATTCAGTTATGATATTGGAGGAGCATGATCCTGAAGTCATTTGCTTTGGAATGGAACTGAGTAAAAGTGAAAAAAAAAAAAAAAAAAAAAAAAAAAAAAGTTATGCAATTGTAAGAAAAATTAAATGCCAAACATAGTTCTGGATCTGAAATCAGGAGTGCTTCCCTCCATAACTGGACTGCTGCTAGGAGACCACAGAGAACAGAAGGGGTTGGAAAGAAATAGAAATTTTCTTCCCTTTCCCCCAAAGTACTCTAGAACTGCCCATCAAGCACTGATTCCCTTTCTTTCTACTGTAAATAATTTTTCCACTTTTAAGAAGGTGGGAGCAAGAGAAGAAAGAATCAGGCAGGTGTTACAGCTGAAGTTCAACCTGCCCATTTGGATGTCCCTTAGTCCCATGGTTCAGACAGCTGGAACCACCCAGAGAAATTAATTAATGTTTAAGGTGGTCTTTAATAAACTACATCTGTACTCCATAGCCCTGCATACCAACACCAGTACTTCTTTCTTTCTGCTGAAGACAGTGCATTTATTACTGTTGGTGGCTTTTGCAGGTGTCTAATACTGCCAGCAGATGACCAGCCTATCTGTGGCAGGTACAGCTTCTGGGCCAAATGTTATCTACCTAGGACACTACCCAAACTGCAGTCATCAATAGGTGTCACCATTAGACTGGCAGTTTCTGAACCATTGCCATTAATAAAAATGTAAAACAAGATAGATCCAGAGACAGATCTGTCAGACACTACCATAGCTGCCTATCTGACAAGTCTCCTGCCAGTGTTCTGTGACGCCCCATCTACAGATGCCAGCTACCTCCACCTTCTTTGGCTAATTTGCATCTACATCAGTTTAATACTGCTTCCCATGGGGCAGTGTATCAAATGCCTACTGAAAAACACTTAACATGACGAATTGGATATCATCATCCCTACCTGTCAGATGAAGACACACAGGGACTCACCCAAGGCCAAGACTGGTTCATCAAGGTGAACCTCATCCTTCTAGGAATGCTTACAGCACCAAACTGTGCTCAGTGGTCAAAAAGCACAGCTCTACTGCTTCCACTGGCTTTTGTGGAGGAGGAAGCAACCTACAAAACAATCCTTTTTTCTTTCCAGTTTTTCACTAGTATCTACATATTCTAACAGTGACACACTCTCATTACAGACTTTGAACATGTTATTGTCTTGAGGAAAGCATGATGATTGTCAGCCTACACAACCAGATTCTTTTTTTCCTCCTAGTTTCTTAGCCTGACAGTAGGATGTAGAAGAGAAAGTGACCAACTCTTATTCCACAGTGCCCTGCTTTGTTCTTGTAGAGATGTTTTTTCTCCTTCCAGTGTTTCCTGAATGCTGCATGTAAAAATCTCCTAACTGGTGTATGGATTTCCCTCTTCAGCTCATGGCTTGCTTCTAAAACCATGAGCCTTGTAAACATTTATATTACAGACACTTCTTTCTGGTATTTTCATGCTCTAGCACAGACCATACAAGACACATGTTGGCTTAGTGCTTACAGCTCAGCTTGAAATGAAGTGAAAGAAACTGCTAATAAGATCAGTCAAAAATGTCATCAATTCTCTCCCCTTCTGAAGTTCATTTGGAATCAAACAATCTGTGAAACTACAACCACTCATTTGAACTTCAGTCTAAAATACCAGACATAGGAGGAATGACGTTTCAGGACTGATAAGCAGACAGGTGCTGGAGAGGCATGCTGTGACACAGCTGGACACCGGGGAAACCAGCCATGGATGGATGGAGATGATGGAAAGGATGGCTGAACTGCAGCAGGCACATTCAGTGTGATGAAAGGTGGCTCAGAAGAAGCCCAGGAAGTGGGCACTGGGGACAGGTCACTCACCACAGTCTGCTCTGCTGGCTTGACAGGCTCAGCAGGGATGGCCTCCTTTTCTGCAGCAGCAGGGGTTTCCTCAACCTTGGGTTCTCCAGGTGGAGCTTCTTCAGCCTCCGTCTTTTGTTTTATTGATTTTTAAGTAGACAGTGGAAAAATTGTTAAGCAGCACATGATAGCAGGGAGGGAGGAGGGGAATGGTAACCGTGCCTGGCACAGCGCTGCTTTGTGCTCAATCTTGCTGGGCTTTGCCAAGGAGAGGATGACACTGCTTGATCTTACAGCATCTAAAGGGCATTTTCATCCTCAGGGCACTATATATAAACTCAGGCAGTTCTACATCTCTTCCTCACAAGGAAAGCAAGCATCAGATTCCTGAGTTCCAGAAAGGGGTGATGGAACTGGAGGGAAGGTCTAGAAACTGATGGCAAGGCCAGAAGTCGAAACTAGCACTTGTGTACCAACCTTTGGCTTCAAATATGAATTGTTAAAATTATTCCCTATTCCCTAGTTGTTCTTGTTCTCAGACAATATAGTCCCTTCTCCAGAGAAAGTAAGAAGGAATTAGCAGAGACTCAAACAACTGACATGCACAAGGGCAGCCACTGACTGCTCATATTCTGGCAGCGTGAAAATCATCCCTGGTTTGCTATTGAGAACTCTCAATTGCTTACAAGATACCCATTTACCAACCTACTAGTGGGATTTCCACCTTTTAAAATTCTGGCATAAAATTGTTCTTTATTTTATTTTATTTTATTCATTTTCTTTTAACCAAGAGAATCTAGTACATCTCACCAGCCCTGCAACATGTTCAGTCCTGTGGCAAAAAAGCTCAGAGCAAGTGTGATGTTCAATGGAGACATCACTTTGCAAATGCACGTGCATACAAGGGGAGAGCTGAACGCTGTGCTCAACATAGTCCATTTTTAAGATGGCTGACTCAACCAGATAAAATAATCCTAGCAGATTAATTTGCTATGAGCAAATACAAAGCTCAAAAATCTATTTAGCTGCTTTCCAGTCAATAACAGGCAGCTGGCTAGAAGGTCCCCTGTGATGAAGGAACAGCTTCCATGAAATCCTTAAAGATACTGAAATCTTCTTCTCCTGGTTGTTGCTCAGGAAAACCCCCATAGCTTCTCACTTCTTTTCTCACGTATTCTTTAAACAGAGTGATTTTTAATGAGGTACAGAGAAGTCTGCCTGAGAGACACCGTTAGGATTCAGCATAGCCTAAAGAAACTTTCATTTATGTTACAGTGTGTTGTGCAGAAATCTCTCTGTGCAGTGTATTAATGCTGGCTCTGGGGAACTTCACAAAGAAGAAATAGTACTGAAATGTGAAACACAAAGTAGGTTTATGCCAGATAAGATGACTTATAAGTTTCCTGAGGTTTAATGCTGGAAGAAACTTTTAGCTTCCAAATCACAGGTAGCATGCATGTTGCATTGATGTGCTTCAAGACACCTTCTGACAAGCAGACTTCAGTCTAGTTACCACATTTAAGCTCCAAGTAAAAATATTCTCACCATATTCAGTAAACATTATGAACAAAAGCACCACCAGAAGCATTGCACAGAAGCCACATTAAATAACATTGACTCTCACTCTGCTTCAATTAAGTAGCTACAGCACTGACCTAGCGATGCTGCTATCCCACATCCTTACTCCAGGGGAACCAAGAGCTGTAAGAGAAACTAAGAAACTGCCCAAGTATGATCAATTCCCAATTCCACTGCTTAGAAATAGACTGTGCCTACTGTGGATACGTGGAGAGGAATAAAACTACAGCAATTCTGGGGACTTTTAAACACCCATAGTGTACTATCCCCTGCTTGCTCTGCACTGGACCATAGTAGTCATTATTGCATTTTCTTAAATTTAACAAATGAAAAAAACTCTTGAAGTACACCTTTGAAAAGCAAAAATATCTGGGAATGTTCTGCTTTTCTATTCTTTCTCTCTGCACTAGCCTTGTGAAAGACTGTTTCAGTGAGTAAAGTTTTACATATACAATGATACCACCCACTAGCTCTTCCAGGTAAAGGCTTTGTGATTGAGAGGATGGAAAACACACAAAAATAGGAGTAAATGTCTTTTCACTGAGGACCAACGGCGTCATGTTTTACAAGGAATATAAACAGGAAGCAAAAGTCAGCACTTACCAAAGGCTCTGTCACATTCTCATTTGATTGCACTGCAAATGCAGAGGTATCCTAGACACAGAAATAAAAAATAATAATGTAAAAATATGAGACCTGACTTTTAAAATAGTTTATTAGGTGAAGTCATATACAAATTCACATAAAATAAAATGAGAACTACAATCTAAATAAGTATTATTAACAATTATTAATTAAGCATTCCTTTTTCAGTTATATATTCTATGCTTCTAAACCATGGAATGTTATTTAAAGCAGTGAAGAATTCTTCATAAAATACATCCGAATTGGATGAGGCCTTGAGCAACCTGGTCTAGTGGAATATGTGCCTGCCCATGCCAGGGGGTTTGGAAGCAGATGATCTTCAAGGTGCCTTCCAACCATTCTATGCATCTAACACTAGCTCTGAGCTACTTTCACATCTTCTTGATTCTGGGATTTTATTTTAATAACAACTAGAGTATTAATGGATAGAAAATTTTACCTGCACTAAGTAGGTACAGAAGTGAAGATATTTCCAAAATCTTACTGATTCAGGATCAATCAATTATAAAATATTTATGGGCCATATAATTTTCCTGCTGCAGTGGGAGCATCACATTTTAATATCATCGGGACAAACATTTTGCCTTTATTAGGGCTGGTAGCTTTGTTTTTTGCCCCTTCCTTCTGGATTCTTTACTAATGCAAATTTCTTGGAGCAGAATGGTTAAGCACCACAGAAGTAATTTCCATCCTTGCAGGAGCTTGGCCTTTTGGGGTGCTTTTGAAGAATGGTATGCAAGGTGTGCTGTGGATGAGCCAGTCTCTAAAGGGATGCTGGAAAATAATGAGGCTCCAGATCATCCACTTGAAATTTGGAATCTTGGCCACAGCCTTGGAATTTGAAAGCCTAAACGTGTTATCCTCCTGCGCTCTGTCTCTGTAATGCCTAATAAAAAGTCACAACAGTAAACAAATAATTCAGGTTTAACTTTCAGGGTAAAATATATCTTAAATTAAATAAAGGTGCAGAAACATGCAGCTCATTACAGAGTCACTGAAAATATATAACAGAGCAAATGGCATTTTACAGGTTTTTGGAACTTTGAGAACAATCCACTAAGGAACACAATGAAAAAGCTAAACCAGACCATTCAGGAGGAAAATACACAACAGTCCCACCTAGAATCATAGAATGTTAGGGGTTGGAAGGGCCCTCCAAAGATTATCTAGTCTAACTCCCCTGCTAAAGCAGGCACATCTACATCAGGTTGCACAGGAATGTGTCCAGGTGGGTTTCTGAATTCTCCAGAAAAGGAGACTGAACAACCTCTATGGGGAGCTTTTTCCAGGGCTCCAGCACCCTCACAGGGACGAAGTTTCTCCTTAAGTTCAGGTGAAACCTCCTGTGTTCTAGGTAGTCATATTTTTGCTATTAAATTCATTCAAGGCAGCCAAGAAGGCCAATGGCATCCTGGCCTGCATCAGGAACAGTGTGGCCAGCAGGAGCAGGGAGGTCATTCTGCCCCTAACTGCACTTGTTAGGCTGCACCTTGAGTCCTGTGTCCAGTTCTGGGCCCCTCAGTTTAGGAAGGATGTTGTCTTGCTGGAACGTGTCCAGAGAAGGGCAACAAAGTTGGTGAGGGGTTTGGAATACAAGCCCAATGAGGAAAGGCTGAGGGAGCTGGGGTTGCTTAGCCTGGAGAAGAGGTGACCGTATTGCTCTCTACAACTACCTGAAGGGAGGTTGTAGCCAGGCAGAGGTTGGTCTCTTCTCCCAGGCAGCCAGTACCAGAACAAGAGGACACAGTCTCAGGCTGCGCCAGGGCAGGTTTAGGCTGGATGTTAGGAAGAAGTTCTATACAGAGAGAGTGATTGCCCATTGGAATTGGCTGCCCGTGGAGGTGGTGGAGTCACCTTCATTGGAGGTGTTCAGGAGGAGACTTGATGGGGTGCTTGGCTGCATGGTTTAGTTGTTTAGGTGGGTTGGAGTGGTTGATGGATTAGACACAATGATCTTGAAGGTCTCTTTCAACCTGGTGTATTGTTTTGTATTGTATTGCATTGTACTATGAGTATAAACATAATTTGAGGAACCTGTAGGAACAGTTGCTGAAAACAGACAAGGCTTGGATTTGAGTCAGTATGACATCGCTGTGCAGCTCTCCTGCGGAACACATTTCCTGGAACCGTACGGTCAGTCCTAATCCCCTCTAAACCCACAGCACAGAAAAAAACCCAACCAGCCAACCGGCAACAAAGCAGATCTCAAAACATATTAATTTCTTACCTGTGTAAATCCATTAAATGCTGTGCTGGATGCCTAAGTGAAGATCAAAACAAATTATCATTTGTTTACTAAATCAGAACACGAGTCAAAACATTTTTATTTGCAAAATAAAAATGTAGGCCAGACATTGAAAAAAAAAAAAATTAAATAAAAAAAAAGAAGTTAAGGGTAAGGCAGCAAGAAATTTGACATCAATGCTATTTGATAACAGGTGTCACAGGCTTAAAGAAAACAAAACCAAAAAAAGCAGAGTAATGGTAAAACCATAAAAAAAAAAAAAAAAAAGGGAAAAAAGGAAAAGATAGGTGCGTTTAAAGTTATACACAGAGAGCACAAAAGCTGCGAGACACGATGTGCCTTCACAGTTCAAAGCTTCATTCACCATGTTGAAAGACATTTTTGTCAGCCTGCTTCACCACAGGGCTGAAGGGCACCACACTATGAGCAGTTGCATGGCAGCTTATCAAAAAAAAGAACAGCACGGGCTTAGGAGGGGCAGCAGGGAACACACAGGTGGGTTGTTTGAAACGACAAGGTTATGCATGGCCTAAGGAACTCTTTGTCTAGACTAGGCTACACACTGGGGTAGGTACCTCTTCTTTATCAGCCTCAATTTCCTGGTACAACAATCCATATCTCCGGTTAGCAATTTCATCTTCAGATAAATCTGAGTTGTTGGTCTCATTGTCTTTAGGACTAGTTGAACTCTCGGTGCTAGCATTTCTGGAATTTCCCATTTGAAACAGAGTCAAGGGTCTAGCTATGTCCTTGCTCAGTCCAGGATTGCTAGTGCCTGCCTGCTCCCCAGGCAGGCCTTGATTTATCGGTGCCTCCTGACTCGTATTGTTTGTACTTGCACCCACTTCTACCCAGCTGTTATCAGTCCCTGCTAGGTCTTGGGTAGACCATTTATCACTAATGCCTAACCAAACATTTTCCATGTTACCTTCCTCTGGGTCTTGCTGCTTGGGGAAAAAGGGCCAATTATCCAGTCCATTGGCTTGGCCATCTGACAGGTTAGAGAAACCCCAGGAATCATTAGTAACTGTAGGATCCCAGTTTGCCAGCCAGGGGTCTGTTTCCAAGGCTTCAGGAATACCACTGCTACTAGGATGATCTTCAGTGACTGCTGCTGCCCTATCTGTCACTTGGTCTTCTGCATTACCTAGGCAAGTGTTACCACAGCTACTGCTAGCAGCATCAGCTGTCTCTGGCAGCAGTGCCCACTCTTTTTCAGCAGCAGTTTGTCCTTCATCAACAGCACTATCATTTGGGAAGAGGCTGATGCTATTGTCTTCGGTTCCTTTACCAGACTCTTCTGCACTGAATACTTCAGCATCAGAGAGAATGTTTCCAGTATCTGTAGGGTCCTTCTCTGTCTGGTCAGTTACCTCTAGGTCAACATGTCCCATCATGTTTATATACTCCTTGGGTATATTTTCTCCAGTTCCACTGTCAGTTTGGTCTAAGACATCCTCAAATGTCTTTTCATGGTTCTGATCCCAGATACCAAAGACTCTCTTAGGTTCAGCACCAGAGCTTTCTATTGTTTTACAGTTGTCCACTAGTATTTTGTCCCCACCATCCAGCCCTGTGCTCAACAATGACATTTCTCCATCTGCCTCCTCAGTGACATTGACAGATTTGAATTCTTCTTCCCTGGAGTTTTCTAGGTTAGCACCACTAGCACTCCCAGAATCCCCATCATTATCTTCCAACTCATGTACATTTTCTACCCCTGTGCTGACTACAATGTCAAGATCTGGTTTTGCTAAACCCTCATGAAGTTCTGCCTCACTGTTTCCTTTGGTTTCATAACCTTGCTCTTCCAGTTCCTCTGTACCTTCTACCTCCTTGTAGTTAACAGCTCTGGTCTCTACCTTTTCACTTGGCTTGACACCTGCCCACTCGTCTTCCTCTCGCTCTTCCTCTGGCTTTTGCACATCACATGGGCGGGTTTCATCCAACAAGCTATCAGTTCCCAGGATAGGTGGCTCAAAACTGGTTATGTTCTCTAAAGGCTGATTCGTCACCACATCTTCCCATGGGACATTTTTGGCATCCAACTGGTCCTCCAGTGAAGTCCTTTGGTTTTCATTTACAGAAGCTGACCCTGGTGCAGCATCCTCCTGCTCGGCTACAGCAGGCCAAACGCTAGCAGGCAGAGTACCCGTGGATTCACTTGAGGTTTGCTCTCCCCAGGGAAAAGCAAAGAACCGCCTGCAGAAATTTCCTGGCTGACACTGGGTGTGCTAACATCTAGGCCCCAGTTGAGTGAACCTAGATCAGTTTGAGATCTGTTAATATCTTCTGATGACCCACTGTTTGGGGTTTCCTCCATGACCAGGTTACACAGGGAAAGACTTTTTGAAGAATCAGGCTTTAAGCAGACAGAAAAGCAAAGAAAAAACACAAGATGAAAAAGATAAAGGAGGACTTGATGAGAAAACACAAAATTTATACTTTACTAGAGCAATTCTAATTTAAAGAATGAAAGTGGCTAAATTAAGCTGCTTAAGGAAAAGCTATGTGGTTTGCAACGTTTGGAGGCAAAAGACTGCAATGTAAAAGAGCAGCACTGATAGACCAAACCAGAAAACTATTGCACCACACTGATAAAAGCCTCTCTCTAGAGTGGTTGCAGTTTTGGGGGAGGTTTGCTTACCGGCTGCACCAATTCGCTGCTTGTCTGCACAGAAGAAAATCATACACACAAAACAGAAAAGAAGAGCATGATAATGTACTTTGTTACAGCAGCAGTTCAATTAGCAATTCTTTATCCAGCAGCAGTTACCAGCTTGGTGTGGGGAAGGCCTGACAGGTCCTCTCCTGCCACTCCACAGAAGAATAATCCCAGGCCCTTGTATTTAAAACACGCTTCCAGTTACATTATGAAAGAAGTTCTACATGTGTGTTGGATACTTATCAGACTGTGCTTTCCCCTGTAAGCTACTCATATTTTTATCCCAGTTGAAGCTTAGTGTTTTTTTTGTAAAAAAACATAGCAAAGAGGAAAATAACTATAATAGAGAATATATATATACATAGATAGATAAAGATATATAATATTAATGAGCTATAAATAAAACTGTGTGAAAGGAAGAGAGGGATAAAGATATCTAACAGAAGTTTGGAGCAATAAATTCAATGCATTCCTGGTTTATTTTAGCTGGTTTAGATATTGGCAGCCTAGATATTAGATATTTAGATATTTGCCTAGCCTGTGTGTGTGGCTTTTTCCCCCCAGGCTTTATATAACCTTTCCCAACAGAAAGAGATGAGCATTTAATTTACACCACGTACATCATGTGCTCGCAAAACAGTGCTGCAAATCTGAATGAGTGAGAAGCATCCACAGATTTCTGTGCTGGCTGAAGCTACAAGAGTTTAAAAATGAGCATACCAGACTCCTCATCAAGTCAACTAGCTATGCCTGTGACTTAGAGTCAATAGAAAGCTCACAAAAATGAGCTGTGTTCTTCCTGCAGATCATTGTGTAGGTTGGTAGGTAGGAAGGTAGACAGGTAGGAAGGAAGGAATTTGAAAGGAAGGAATTAGGAAGGAATTAAGAAAGAATTTGGAAGGAAGGAATTTGGGAGGAAGGAAAGAATTTTGGGAGGAAGGAAAGAATTTTGGGAGGAAGGAAAGAATTTTGGGAGGAAGGGAGGGAGGAAGGCATAGGGTTAGCAGTAAATTTTGTGAATAACTCCAGCTCCCTGTACTGTCACAAAGGCAAGTTAAATTCTGTCTTCACTCCTGAATTTTGAAAAAAATGGTTGTCCACTGGGTTAAAGTCCCGAGACATGACATATTCACATAATTAAAACAGGTGACTAGTCTCCATTCCTACACTGTAATAGCTGTAGTTCAGGCACAAGAATAAAGGCAACACATTCTTAGTTATAATGACTGTGAATCTTACTAGCCTAGATTTCTGACTTCATTTTGTAGGCCAAACAACAGAGATTATTTTTTGTAGTTGTATATAAAAGATTCCCAGTGGCTTTGTATACTTGAAAGTGTTTGCCATGATCTGTAAAGTCTTTATCTTGGCTTTCAGTAAAAGCATTGTAAATTTGAATTTAGGATGTTACAAAATCAGAGACACAGAAATATCCCAGTTCACAATGATAAATGTCAAGCTTACCGTCCATAGATCCCATGGCAATGTCTGAAAAAAAGAAAAAAGAGAGATTCTTAGAAAAATACTGTTCACATACCCTGTGTCCAACATGCTACAGAACTGAGTACATTAACTCCCAAGAGAACTTATTTATCTGCATATTTATAACACACCTATCAGTGCACGTGTGCATGCACAGGCACATATCTGCATACTAGACTTTGGGGTTCAATAGGATGGTCAGTATGTGATGGGCTGTGGCATTTCCTACTTCAGAGCCATTGTTACTTCCCAGCAAACCCACACCACCATGTGCTTGAGTATCACAGAATCACAGAACCATCAGGGTTGGAAGGGACCTCAAAGATCACCCAGTTCCAACCCCCCTGCCATGGACCTGGACACCTCACACTAGATCAGGTTGCTCAGAGCCCCATCCATCCTGGCCTTAAAATCTTCCAGGGTGACAAATTCTGAGCTGCTGACTAAATGGCCTTCCACAGGTACAGCAGTCTCAACAAGGTGTAAGCTTTAATGAGCTTATATAGGTCAGGGTTTTTAGCCAGTTAAAAAATGATCCAGCTGTATCCTGAGAACACATGGGTTTTCTCATAACTTGGACACCAGGAAGGAAAGCAACATGGGTTTGGGGATTAAAATAACTAAATAAAGTTGACCAATGTTTTCATTTTCTTGACAAGTCTTTTAAGCAATGAATGTTAGTGACCTCTTGGCTGAAGAGCTGAATGGACAGATGAAAGAAAAGTAGCAGACTTTATGCCAAATATTAGCAGCCCACACATGAGAAGGAACTCTGCTAGCTGGTTACAAAAGCTGTCTGATATACATGAAAATATGTCTACTATATTCATAGGTTAAAGTGCATGAAAAACAAAAAAAAAACCAACCAAACAAAAAAAAAAAACCCAAAGCAAAACAAAAAAGTGTTCCAAAACCAAAATGTAAACCTGTTCCTGAAGAATTTGCAAATGTTAAATGTAACATCTAATATTTGCCTGAGAGAAAGGATTGCTGCATTTAGCTTCTTTTCTTGCCCGTTTCCTTTATAAGACAGCATGTCTCTCTGAACAACTGCTTTCATAAACAAAAGATACAGTAATAACTCACTACTCGGATTTACAGCAAATTAACATCAACAGCCATTTCTCAATCAATTTAATCTTAATTATTAGCTGACTAGTCAAGCTTTAAGGAAAAATCACAGATCTGTCCTCAAAGCACTAGCGGGTACAAACACTAGATGTCCTACTGACTTCCATAGAAGGACAGGTGACTTATTTTTCATTTTTTTTCCCTCTTACTGCTCCTGAGACACTGAGCATGAGGAGGAAGGAACAAACTGAGGGAAAAGTGGGGCAGACCAATGCTAGTAAATGGAGGTGAGGGTCAGGCACATTCAGAAAGGCCACTTCTGAAGCAGCCACTGAAACAAGTGCAAGTGAGAAAGGTCAGACTGAGGCTCACTTACTGTGGTCTGTTCACCCTGGCACAGGAGTGAAGGGAGGTAATGAATTTTATGATCAGTAGACATGCCAGGCTTCCCAAGGCATCATGACACAGATTGCTCCTGTCTTCCTGTCACTACTTCAGCAGTTTACTGAGGGGCAAATACCTGTGACTGAGGCAAAAAATATACACAAACACCTCTTAACACTCTCCTTTTAGTCTCCCTGAAGGCTACCACAGGGCTCTCCAGACTGCAACCACAGGTTTAATTCTGTCTGTGCTGCACCAGAAATGACTCTGCCACATCCAACATCCATGCCAACATAGCAGAGAGGAGGCAATCTAAGAGGTTCTTAGAGTGCATGGAGGACAGCTTCTTATCCCAGGTGCTGCGCGAGCCTACCAGGGGTAAGGCTATGCTTGACCTCCTCTTCACCAACAGGGAAGGGCTGGTGGGTGATGTGGTGGTCGGAGGGTGTTTAGGCACCAGTGACCACGACATAATAGAGTTTTCAGTATTCAGCCAAGCCAAGAGGGGGAGCAAGAAGACCTCCACTCTGGACTTCCGGAGGGCGGACTTCAGGCTACTCAAGGAACTAACTCAGAAGGTTCCTTGGGAAACAGCCCTTAAAAACAAAGGGGTCCAGGAGAGCTGGACCTACTTCAAGAAAGAACTCTTGAAGGCGCAGGAACAGGCTGTGCTGGTGTGCCGGAAGATGAGCCGCTGGGGCAGACGGCCAGCCTGGATGGGTAATGAACTTCTAAAGGAACTAAGGGGAAAAAGAGGGTGTATTATCTTTGGAAAAAAGGGGAGGCAACCCATGGAATGTTTAGGGATGTTGCTAGGTCTTGTAGGAAGAAAATTAGGGAGGCAAAAGCACATTTGGAGCTCAGACTGGCCTCTGCTGTGAAGGACAACAAAAAGTCCTTCTATAAATATATTAATAGCAAGAGGAAGGGCAAGGAGAAGCTCCACTCCTTGGTGAGCATGGAGGGGAATATTGTAACAAAGGATGAGGAAAAGGCAGAGGTGCTTAACACCTTCTTTACCTCAATTTTTACTAGCAGGACAGAACGGCTTCCAGACAGCTGGCCTGCAGAGCTGGCAGAAGGAGCCAGGGAGCAGCATAGTTTTCCCCTGTTCCAGGATGGGAGAGTTAGAGATCTTCTCAGCCGCTTGGACCCC
Organism: Picus viridis; assembly: GCA_033816785.1. Lineage (NCBI taxonomy): Eukaryota > Metazoa > Chordata > Aves > Piciformes > Picidae > Picus > Picus viridis. Next base: position 21,208,908 of record CM066574.1, read on the forward strand.
CACACGTCCATGGGACCGGATGGGATCCATCCTAGGGTGCTGAGGGAGCTGGCGGATGAGCTGTCCAGGCCGCTCTCCATCATTTTTCAGCAGTCCTGGCTCACTGGAGAGGTCCCAGAAGACTGGAAGCTGGCCAGCATGGTGCCCATCCACAAGAAGGGCCAGTTGGAAGAGCCGGGGAATTATAGGCCTGTCAGCCTGACCTCAGTGCCAGGCAAGATTATGGAACAGGTCATCTTGAGTGCGATCCCACAGCACTTACAGGATGGCCAGGGGCTCAGGCCTAGCCAGCATGGATTTAGGAAGGGCAGGTCCTGCCTGACCAACCTGATCTCCTTCTATGATCAGGTGACCCGCCTGGTGGATGTGGGGAGGCCTGTGGATGTGGTCTACCTGGACCTCAGCAAGGCCTTTGACACCGTCCCCACAGCAAACTCCTGGCCAAGCTGGCAGCCCATGGCTTGGACAGGAGCACACTGCGCTGGGTTAGGAAGTGGCTGGAGGGCCGAGCCCAGAGAGTGATGGTGAATGGTGCCACATCCAGCTGGCGGCCTGTCACTAGTGGTGTGCCCCAGGGATCAGTGCTGGGCCCCATGCTCTTCAACATCTTTATTGATGATCTGGATGAGGGCATTGAGTCCATCATCAGTAAATTTGCAGATGACACCAAGCTGGGGGCAGGAGTTGATCTGCTGGAGGGCAGAGAGGCTTTGCAGAGGGACCTCGACAGGCTGGACAGATGGGCAGAGTCCAATGGCATGAGATTTAACACATCCAAGTGCCGGATTCTGCACATTGGCCACAACAACCCCAGGCAGTGCTACAGGCTGGGGTCAGAGTGGCTGGAGAGCGGCCAGGCAGAGAGGGACCTGGGGGTGCTGGTTGATTGTAGGCTGAACATGAGCCTGCAGTGTGCCCAGGCAGCCAAGAGGGCCAACCGCATCCTGGCCTGCATTAGGAATAGTATGGCCAGCAGGAGCAGGGAGGTCATTGTGCCCCTGTACTCTGCTTTGGTTAGGCCGCACCTTGAGTACTGTGTCCAGTTCTGGGCCCCTCAGTTTAAGAAGGACATTGAGACACTTGAACGTGTCCAGAGAAGGGCAACAAGGCTGGTGAGAGGCCTTGAGCACAAGCCCTATGAGGAGAGGCTGAGGGAGCTGGGGCTGTTTAGCCTGGAGAAGAGAAGGCTCAGGGGCGACCTCATTGCTCTCTACAACTACCTGAAGGGTGGTTGTAGCCAGGAAGGGGTTGGCCTCTTCTCCCTAGCAACCAGCACCAGAACAAGGGGACACAGTCTCAAGCTGCACCAGGGGAAGTTTAGGCTCGAGGTGAGGAGAAAGTTCTTCACCAAGAGAGCGATTCGTCATTGGAATGGGCTGCCCGGGAGGTGGTTGAGTCTCCATCCCTGGAGGCGTTCAAGAGGGGACTGGATGTGGCACTTGGTGCCATGGTCTAGTTGTGAGGTTGTGGTTACAGGTTGGACTCGATGATCTTCAAGGTCTCTTCCAACCTTGGTAATTCTATTCTATTCTATTCTATTCTATTCTATTCTATTCTATTCTATTCTATTCTATTCTATTCTATTCTATTCTATTCTATTCTATCCAGTGGCAGACCAAGACCTAGACTTCAAGACTGTCTTCTCTTTTCTTGAGATTTAATGATTGTTCTGAAAACATGGCGCTCTATCTCCTCCACATGGTCCTATGGACACAGACCATCCTTTCTCCTGTGTATATGCTGGGAAGCAAAGTGAATGGAGAGAAAAGACTGGAGGTGCTCAGTGAATGCTTCTTGACTGACAAAATTAGATTCTGTATTGCACGGTACACTTGAATCCAAAGCAACTCTTTCCCACTAAACTTCTGTACAATGTGATGTCATAACACACATTGTTATGTCTTTGTCACAAAAGTCAAATGTCTTTGGTTTAATGACCCAAGGCTCTGGGCAACCTGATCCAGTTGAGGATGCCCCTGCTCACTGCAGAGGGGTTGGACTAGATGACCCTTGGAGGTCCCTTCCAACCCAGACTATTCCATGATTCTATGATCCCACTGCTCCAATCACCATTATTGCAAGACAAGCTGAAAAGACAAAGCAAAGTCACAGATAGAGTTCTCTGTCACTGCTGAATGACAATTAATTTCCTTCCCCTTCTTTCCTGTTTAGAGGAGTAAGAAAATAAGAAGCACAAAGCCTCTGCTAAATAGCTCTAGCAAACAACACAGGGAAATTTCAGCTAATATTCTGAGTGCTGACAATACACTGATTGCCTGACAATGCAAAATGCATCAGAGATCACCCCAGATCTCATTACATAACTAGCACTGCACGCCAAATAAGAATTAATTAACTGAGGAAGAGATCAGCAGAGAGCCAGGACTCTCTCAGCCTTAAAGCCTCTTGTCTCATCACTCCATTCCCAGTGCTGCATTCCTGAACAGCTGATTAGTCCTCTCATGTCTCACAGTACATGCCAGCTCAGTGATAGCCACAGGGCTAATAGGTTTTGCCAACAATGTGTTAATATTGCTTCCTTCTCTCTGTACAATACCGAGCTGCAGCTCTGCTAGCCAGCACTTCCCTGCTGTACTATCAGCCCTCTGGGTAGTGGAGGAGAGAGTCACAGATCTCAAAATAGTAGGTCCCCTAGGGTAAGCCAATGAAAATCTGACACTGGATGTATTACACTTTATATTTTCTTTTCTTTTTCTTATCTTTTTTTTTCCTCCCTCCATAGTGCTGCAAGGAACTACCGTAGCAAATATTCCCACAGAATGCAGTTTCTTTGAAATAGCCTTGTGCAAGGAAATGTCCTCTTACATCTTCTCATTTTCCTTGAGGTTAGGTCTGAAATAGATTTATAAAAGCAAACCCACTCAGACCAGAAACTCCACCACAGCAAAACAATCACATGCTGACTCCATGAGACCTAGGTCACCAGAGGCATCTTTCCAGACATGAAGAGTCAAAGCCAGGACGAAAAAAGTGTCAGGAAAAAAACAAGCACTGGAAATTTTAATGTTGGCTCTAAATATTATTCTGGAGTTGGAATATAAGAGCTTGCCAAAGTCAAGGCTAAGGAACCAGCGACTCTTTTCATTGGCAGACATCACATTTTACTGCCTCACAGCTTCCTTCTTTTGCAGTACATTATCAAGTACAGGGATACTGAAGGGCAAATGTAGATGGCTGACTAGGGCTGCTCAGGAAGGTCACATTTTTCAGACACTGCAGACACAATGCTCATTAGTACATGAGGCAAATCTTTGCTATAAAACACAGCACATTGCATCCGTGTATTTTGCCTACCTCCAGGCAAAGATATACCTGAGACATGGGTGAATGAGTAACTCCTGTTGATACAGCTTCTGGCTTGAAAGGGTCAAAGTCCAAATCTAGCAAAGATTCTTCTTTCTTAGCTTCAGGAACTTCATTCTGTTGGAAGAGAAACATAACTTTTGAAAAACTCATATTTCAAAAGCTGCCTTGGGCAGCAAAATATTGAGGTGTAAGAGAAAAAAAAGTTACAGACATTTTAGCTGTGGTGCAAAGCAGGAGGAGAGGAAGCTCTGAAGACTCACCTGCAACTTTTATGTCTTTTAGTGCAACTTTTAATTTTATGAGCTTCATTCTTATGGTGCCTTTGTTTTCTCTGTAGTGCAGCTTTGCCTTTTGAGGGCAAAAACCCACAGCCTTTTTGAAAAAGTGCAAAGTGTTCATCACTCGACTGTCAAGGCCCTTTTAAAGTGTTTTGAGACAGGCACAACTAAAAACTACAGAAATGGCACCCAATATCCATGCATTCTAATAAGTGAATCTCTCCCCACACATTAGTAACAAGCCAATACAGAAGGACATAAATGTGCTTGACTTAAATTTCAACTCCAAACATGAATACCAATTTATAGTTAATGCTGTCCTTAGCTCTAAACTTTGGGACACCTTATGTAACACTAACTAAATCTTGCTACACTGATCTGCTCTTACAAAACTGGATTACATGGTACAGCCTTTTTCTCTTTGCAATTAATGAATTAACCAAGGCCTCTCAGGTCACTGTAAATATATGTATTGGTTCAACAGACTCCAAGCCTTTTCTGTTATAAGTAACACAAATAATAGGTGTGTTTCAACACAGAATTTTAATTAGCATGAAATTGTAGTTGAGATTTAATTGTCATTAAATATTTCAGCCAAGCCTGTTGGTTTTGGTAACAAGGCTAGTACTGCCCACTGCTAGTTCAGTGCTTATTACCTAAGGAGAGGAGCTTGTCTTTTGGTGTACAGAAGTAAAGTATTCATTAGAATGCTGTTCTGAAAGGTGTTTGGGTTGGAATTGGTACCACAGGAAATTATTTGCATTCACACATAATCTCATGTTAGAATGACAATACAGGGTCAGGTCATGTAGTCCAATGTCCTGCTCCTGACTGTGGCCAAAGTGTATGCAAGGGGAAGTCTGTAACAGGGCATTCATAGGAAGACCAAAAGTAGAACAGAATAATGAAAATAGCAGTAAAACAAACAAATAAATCCTTCTGATGATTAAAACCTTTAATAAACTTTCAAAGTTCATGCAAACTTTCCAAATTACTGTTACTATGGATAAACAGGCATTCCAATGTAGGTAATGAATGGCTTCCACGTGCCACAAGACCTCTAAGCTCTCTGTGTCACCTGAAAACAGGGTCCAAAGAGCTCCTCAGTTCTCATGGTACGAATGACAGAATAACCTGAACTCTTCAGCCTGGAAGGGGAGTGCTAGGGGTGATGCAAGTGTGGTGTACATCAGCCTGAGAGGCACAGCAGTTTGGCTGCTCTATGACTCCTCCAAAGCAGGGAGGTAGGTGGCAGCAAAGGTGATGGAGGTAGGTGTGGAATAAAGAAAAAGTAGCAGTGGTCCATGTGGCACAGAGTTCACCTGGGGACCTCCTTGCCACCATGTGGTGTGAATATGAAAATTTTACACATGCTGAAAGATGGAACAAAGTTTTGGCAATGCCATCTGTTGAGGATCACTAATAGATAGAGATCATGCTGAGGAAACCCCTGAGTTGCAAATGACTGGAGGCTGGGAGACTGTAGAAATAGGTGTAAGAAATATCATCTTTGCTTGCCTTGTTTTATGTTCTTCACTCAGTCTCTGTTTTTGGCCCCTGGTGATGATGGATAACTGATCTGACACAACGAAGCCAGTGTGACAGTGCCACACTTTAAAAAGTCAAATCCAAACCAGCCCTTGTCACCTGCATTACATTAATTTTGTCACACCTTTCATCCAATGTATTTGGACTGTTCATGGAATGCAAAAGTTACCATTACTCTCAGACTAAAACCAAGAGAATACTTGTCATAACATTAGGAACAAAGGCCTAAATAAGCATACAAAATAAATCAGATGGAGATTTAGAAGAAACAGGAAACTCAGGAAATCATTTTATAGCCATGACAGGAAGGCCTGCCAATCATCTTGGATTAATTCCACCATAGCATGATAAAGCATGAATGAATGTCACATATATAAGATGTGGGAGCAAGAGGACATGTATGCATGAGGGATGGAGAAGACACAAGAAACCTGCAAGGATCACCAGAACTGCCACCCCCTCCCTGTACGCAGTGTACCAGCCTTAAAATTCCCCTAGCAGATATGAGCTGTCCACTTCAGAGCTGCCAAAATCAGACACAATAAGTACACACTATAAAGGGCCACAATGTTCAGGCTAGTAACTGGACAGTAGGGAGAAATGTGATGTGAAGAAAACAAGCAATAAAGCAAGATGACTAATTTCTAAACACTCCTTTTATCTGGTCATCCAGATATCACACCTCCTCACCTCTTTCTTTTACACCTATTTTCATTTACACCTACTTTCTTTTACTTAATTAAATGGCTCTTGACAATGAATAAATTGGAAGTGTGAGCTGATTTGTTGAATCAGAGCTAAAATATCCAACCACACCAAGCAGAATTGTCCTTCAGCATTTTGCAAACATTGAATGCATTAGAAGTGCTAGGTAAAGAAAGATGAACAACAAGCACAGGCTATTTGTGTTCCAGAGCAGAAAAGTGTTAGCTCTGTTCATAATTCCCTCTGAAATAGGATTAAATATATCAATCTGTTGGTTTTGTGCCTCTGTGGGGGCACAGTGCCACAAACACAACTAGTGATCCTTGGGGAAGTCCTACATCATTAGAGAGCTCTACAGGCTCAATACCTTTCTCCATATTTCCCAACAAGGGGTCTGGGAGTACAAGAGATGTCATAAGCATCAAGAGGAATAAGTCCATATTTCCTGTGGATTCCATGCAATGTATTTTTAATAACTAGTTCTCTTACAGAAGGATATCAAACCTATACATCACACTATTTGGGTATACCTGTACAGAGATCTGATACATTAAGGATGCTTTAGTGATGAGGGTGGATTTTGTGGAGGGGGAATTGCAGATGATTCATGAGAAGCTGGGCAGGAAATAGTTCAGGTCATTCCCAGGTCATTGATTGTGGAGGAGGAAGGGACATAAATCACTCAGTGAAAGGAATCAATTTTTCCTTGAGATATAAGGGAAATATTTCAATTCTCAAAAGCACACCCCACCTTTATTATGACATCCCAATTTTACACCAGTCTCTTCTAGAAAGGATGTGAAGATCCTGGAATCTTGACTTATACTCACTTAAATCCCTGTTCCAGTGTCAGCTCTTAACAGAAATACAAACTGGTTCCAATTCTGCTTCCCTGGCTGGTCTGACAGGTGAAGATTTGGTGGATACAGCATTTAACGCAGGAGGTCACATCTAGCACAGGTTACACTGACTTACCACTGATCTCAAAGGACATGATGCCAGTGTTAACTCACCTGAAGTCAAGGCATAATGATGCAAGAGACCTGCAACCTTCCTTGAGCAGGAGAGGCCAGCAGCAGCTGCATACTGGGAGCTGCCATTATTACTTTAATTGCATGGGGACTTCACTATAAATAACTCTTTCCTCTTCCAAATAGAGCCTTGTGGATGACAACACTGCTTTCTTCCCTCCACAGGAAACCAAAACATCTCATGTTCATATTACCTAAAATTATTTTGTTTTTCCTTGCTGCCTACCTTCTCTTGCATTGTCAAATGAACTGGTACAAAACAAATAATTCACATGAAAGCAAAAATTCATAAGCATTCTGCATAAGCTTCTGCACATTTCTCCCCACTTCGTCAGACACAGGCTTGGATTTCAGAGTTGTAATTACCATAATAGGAAGAGTCCGTTATTGAACAACCATCAGTTACCACAACTGCATAAAACCTGAAAACTGAATACAAAATACCCAGACTTATTTCACACAGCTCTGGCTTTTGTGCTCATTATAAACCATTTATTTAAAAAAAAAAAAAAGTAATATAAATATGAAAAAAAAAAAGTAATTTTGATCACTTCTCTGCTTTGTGACTACTGTTTCTATGACTCAAAACCAAGTGAAGGAATAATCCATCTGGAGAGAACTTTCATACCTGCCAAAAGTTGATTAAAACAAGCAAATAATGAAGGATCACTGTAAAGAGACACTTGAGATGTCTAGGATTAGGTAGAAATGCATCTTAGATGAACACTTAACTTGCAATACAACTTGGATGCAGGTACATCTCAAACATGGCTGCTTCACAGTATTTTCAGTCAGGCCCCTCAGGAAAACCCTCTTTTTTTTTTTCATTATATTACCAATATCAGCCATTTTGAGTGAATATATCTGGTCTATTCAAAGATAAAACACTGTAAGTATGACTGTTTCAAGACAACATAAAATGAAAATAGTGCTTTTGCCTTTTACCAGCAGCCTCCACAAAGAGATCAGCCCCAAGGCCACTGTCTTGGAGATCTCAGGATGATTGCAAGGTTGGACCCATACACCATCCTCTGAAGCTTACCTGTGATGGGGTTGTCACATTAATTTCTGGGACAAAGTTGTCGTCGAATAAGTTAATGATGTTCTCCTGTTGCAACTCCTTCGTGGGTGTGAGCTTAGGCAGTGGTGGGACTGGTGGACCTTTCCTCAGCTAGGCAGACAGAAAATATGTCATAGGCTAGTTCAGAAGTAAGAACTTTAAGCTAGGCCTAGACAATTAGGCTCGAGGTGAGGAGAAAGTTCTTCACCGAGAGAGTGATTCGTCATTGGAATGGGCTGCCTGGGGAGGTGGTTGAGTTGCCGTCCCTGGAGGCGTTCAAGAGGGGACTGGATGTGGCACTTGGTGCCATGGTCTAGTCGTGAGGTTTGTGGTTACAGGTTGGACTCGATGATCTTCGAGATCTCTTCCAACCTTGGTAATACTGTGATACTGTAATTACTTGGAAGAGTGATGCTGCACAGAACCAGGTATCTGCAGCTTTTTTGCATCTTAAAGTAATTGCTGCTACCTTTAAAGACTAGTTAATGCTAAGACCTTACCGTCACTGGGAACCGCAGCATCTCAGAAGTGCTTAGGTCATTAATTCCCCCTGCTTTTGAGACATTCACATAACTGTGACAAACTAATTGCTTGGAATAATAGCAAATGGTACTGGACAATTTAGAAGTCTAACAAAATACCAAGAAAAAAAAATCCAGAAAAAAATCCTCAGGTTTTATAGATATGTAACACCACTGGCTCCAGTAAGACTAAGCTGAGTTCCACTAGATGAATATTCAGGCAGTGAGGTGTCACATTTTGGGAGATCAGAGAAAAAAAGTGTGCCTACATGTGACTACCATGCAAAACAAGATTTCTTCTGATATGCTTCCACTATAGAATCATCAATCAGCACAGAAGCTATCCCAACTATGGAAACATCAGTAACATCAACACAACCCTCTGAAATCTTGGCCAAATCTCTCACACAGCTCTTATGTTACAGCTGAAATTGACACATGAAACTGATTTCTATTTCACCAGTGTTGGTGAGAGTAGAAATTACTCCAGTGACTTCACTGAAGTGCCAAACTTCTCAATCCAGTGTTAGTTACAAACAATAACCCTTAATTATCAGTAAATATCACAGTAGTATTTAAGCTAGCTTTATCATTTACTGGCTTAGATGTGGGCCAGAGTACTGATACTCCCTGGCTAATTTATTTTCCAGGGTAAGCATACATTTGAAGATGATTGAAGAGCAGGAATATATAATGTACTGAAAGTCAGGAGGAGGCTTTAGACATTGGTTTTCAAGCCATCACTGCTGGGACATGAGTTCTTAGAGATTATGCAATTTTTTAAGAAGTGTTTTGTCACCATAAGTCATACCCCCCACCCCCCCCCAGGTTCACTGGCACCTTAAATTTTCTTCATTCCCACTTATATGTAAGGAATTTTCCACCCATGAGCAGAGCTGAGTGCAACAGAGCTAGTTGCCTCTCTGTCATTTCTCAGTCACAAACCAGAGAAAATCCACCATACACATTATCTCAGGTAGTTTTCACTGCACAACACAACAGTTTCTCCTCCTAGGCTTCAGCTTACCTGTGTGGGTGACTTAGGTCGGGCTGGTGCTGGAGATGCTGGTGCCAGCATATGATTAGGACTAGCAGTAGGGCTAGGCAAGGGAGAGGCCTCCTCTGGTGGTGATGGTGTTTTTGCAAAGCGGAGAGGACCTGAATCACTGGACAGAAGCAAAGCAATGGTGAGGACATACACATCATGCTGACCTTGACAATTTGATGCAATAGGCAAAGTGCATTTATGATGTAATGCCAGTGACCACGAAAGACAGTGCGGACTGGAACTGAACTGAGCCATTCTACAATGACTGAAATTAAACCTGAAATTAATTTCCATTAAAATCCAGTGATCTACAAAGGCAAAGGAAACTTTAATTTTGAGTAGTCTTGGGTTTTGGAACACCTGTTTACCTGATGATTATAACTTGAGGGAAAGAGAGTGCCTGTACTTTGTCAGATTCTGTATTTGAAATAATGTTTGAGGCATAAGGTTGTAGGTACCATAAAAGGTGATATGGAATCATTGTCTTCATTTCACACAGTTCTCACAATAAAAATCTCAGGAGAAGGCATAACAATGAATAATGCAAATACTTCAGAAGCAACTTCAGAAAGGTAGTGTTGAAATAAAACACATCCAAGATTCTTATAAAGATATCACTATTTAGAGGGACAGTCCAACATAAGTATAAAAAAAGCAACAGTCAAGTGGCTTCAACAGAGCTCTGCTAATACTAAGATCTGGTGAAGTCCTAAGAAAGGATCTGCCCATCTCATGAAAGGCCTTGGAGAAAACACTGAGGCATATTCAACTACCTAGAAATGCTGAAAGCTTACAACTGGAGGAGGCTATAAACTACTGCACTCAGCAACCACAGTGCTTGGTAAGATAAGAGCAAGTCCTACATATCTTCAGGGAGAGCAGAGGTGCTACCCAATTGAGGAGAACACACCATAAACATGTTCCTAAGGCTAACACAAGAAAAAACTGTTCTTTGGAAAGGACAGACTTAGCTCACACTCACCACCTCTTTCTGTGGAAGTATTAAAAAAGAAAAAAATAAGGAGTTATTAAGAAATTTGTTTTCCAGTACAACATATGCCTTCAGGATATTAACTAGCAAACAAGTTTCTAAGGTGTTTCTATTTATACAGTCATCTAAAAGAAAGATTAAATACTTTACTTGTCTAGTATCTCCTTCCCATCCATCTAAACAGGAAAGCTATCTTTTCTAACAAAGACCCATTTCAGAGTATCATAACTAATAATGCAAATAAAAATCTATCCAGATATTCACACAAAGCTTTCTGAACAGCACAGCAAAAGAGAGTAATAAGGGAACTAAAAATTATTATGTGTTTTAAAAAAACAAGCTAAGGATATCACATTACATTAACCTATGGCTACTCATTTGCAGCAATAACAATTATTGATTGGGTTCTTTTTCTCATTCATGTAAAGAGTAGTTCAGTGGGAACAAGCATGTGCAGATGTTATATTGTTTGGTCACTCAAATACTGCTACTCTGAGTCCAGCTTGAGGGCAAATTTGCACTATCTACAACATTGTTCTGATTGCTCCTCACGAGCTTGGCTTGGCTGGAAATTCACTCTAAATATAATAAGCAGTCTAACTGCTTTAGATTTTCAGCCTCTTCTGTTTATCATTATTGAAGCGCAGAGATATCAAGTTATGGCAGAAAAAATCAGCAACAAAACAGTAATACTGCACTGCATTCAATGACCTTAGGAAACCACCATCTGATTTTAAAGTTTTGGGTGGGTTTTTTTTTTTTTGTTTTGTTTTGTTTTGTTTTGTTTTGTTTTGTTTTGTTTTTTTCCTTTTAAGACAAGATTTCTTTTGAAAGTCATTAAAAACACAACAGTTTGCAACATTCATTTTCCTTAGCTTTTCAGCTTTTACAATGCCCTCTCAGATGACAGTTCTTGACTTTTCCCCACGAATAGAAGAGACAGAAACTGAATTACAAAGGCTGGGATTCTCACCTATTCACATGCCTTTGGGAGCTAAAAACCCATCTGAATATTCCATGGCTTTAAACAAATTTATGAGAGTTAGCATCACTGCTGTAAATGAATGTAAGAATAAATGACCTATAATGTTAGCTGATGCAAACAGGGGTAACAAGCCTACAATATAGCAGCTGAAAGTCTGGACTTTGTTATTTTTTAAAGGAAAAGTTAAGTGTCTGATGAAGGAAGATTTCTGCCTTCAGTCATGTTGAGAAGAAATTCGTCCAAGATACCTTATCTACCATCTTGAATGAACACACCCAGTGGACCGTGTTATGCAGCAATCACTTCACATGGTGTAGGTGGTAGGTACATATGTTGAAACCCACAAAGGCTACTACAACGCAATTCATCAGTAAAAGCAGTGAATTCACCTTGGTGCCCCTTGAATGGTGAAGGCCTTGTCTGCATGCTGATCTCCCAGCTTTGTCATCACTTCGTATAGTTTGTGACATAGCTGAGGAAACAAAAGACTTGCCTGAGTTTATATAAAGCACTATACCCATGATTGAATACACAGGTGACAAATCTGGTCTGAGAACTGATAGAATATACTCTATCTTTAAACTGGCATCTAGATTCTTCCATAAATACTCAGTGCCATGTACATGAAAAGCTTAAATGGAAACCTATCAAAAGCCACAGCATCAATGACAACAACAGTTCTTCAAAACCATAAGTTGATTTTCAGAGAGCAAATTCAAAAGTGTAACTAGCTGCTGCCTGGTCTATGATGAAGGACATAGTCTAAAGCTTAAAGCAGCTGGAGTAGCTGAGGAGATTCATGCTTTCCCCTCAAAAATCTAACCCAGATTTATCTGAGGCTTCTTTCAGGTGAGTATTCCAAATAATTTTGTTTTCTCTAAGTAGGTTACTGTAGATAGTACACTACCATTCAGCAAAAGAGCTTCACTGAAATTATTTTATCTGCCTAACCCTCTCAGACAGAATGTTGTGCTGCTAACAGCGTATATAGCAGTCTTGAAAGGAATGCTTGATGTGTTTTGCTTGCACTGATTAAAGCAATGAGATGCTTAGCAATTGGATATGGAAAAAAAAAAACCACCAAAGGCAACAGTATGATAAACAGAATGGAGAAGCTATGAAAATAGAAACTGAATTTAGTGCAACAACTGATAATGCTCTATAGTCCAAAAATGTACAGGCTGCCCTTTCCTTGAGGAGAGTGCAGAAATGGCAAATAGAAATGAACACAAACGTTATACTAGAAATCTGGATCTAGGGCAAATTCTCCTATGTTCCTCTGATAGATCTTCACTGCTGCATTGTAAGACACATGCCTGCTGCTACACATACCACATAATCCATTATACATGAGATATTCATTTTGTACTCACTAAAGCTATTTCCTTGTGAAACTTGGCTTCGAGGCTGGATACATTTTTGAAGGTGTTCACATAGAAGCCAACTCGTCTACAGAGGATGGCACAAAGAAAGGAAAAAGATAATAAAAGATAGAGGTGGGAGGGTGACAAAAGCAAATTAGTTATGTTTTCCCCCAAACTACAAGCAGCTTTTTTAACTATTATTCTCAGGAAAGCAAATAACTGGATTGAATGGCAAATTTTAGGCTATTTTATTCATTATTATTTCTGCTTGTGCTGAGAACCATCACATTTCACACAGCACAGAGTGAATCAAGTTGAGACTCCTCCGCAGTGGGGGACTTCAGCTTGTTTTAGAGAAGGAAGAGACTTGATAGTACTGGCAGGAGTGTGGCACGATACAGATGAGACATTTTTACAAATGCAGTCAAAAAATCTGCTTGCTTGAGGTGCTCACACCCCTCATGTATGCACTGAAATTAGAAGGTGGGGTTTTTAGATTTGAAATTCTTCTTTTCTATATTTAAAAGTTTCATGTGCAGTTTCTCCAAATTTCTATTCACAAAAATAGTCTTGGGCATCAGAATAATATCAACTCAATGTATAATTTTCTTCCTGAAGAATTACAATAACAAAAAAAAAAAAAAGGACTCTGAAAGCAATTGGTTTCTAAGTTATGCCTGTTGCCTGAATTGAAGCCTACTTTTCCTTGAGACTAGTTTCTGGGCAACACACATCTTGAAATAAAAGGGTCCTTACTCTAAATCATTTAAATGCAGTAAACCCATAAAAAAACCCAAAAAGTCTTGAAGTGCTTTTCAACTGAAATAGTCAGAAACATAGCAGGAAAGCCTTCTGTTGAGCTGAAATTTAACAAGAATTAGTTTAGAAGGCTGAGAATACAAAGGATACTTCACTGCTCACAACACATTTCCATGCCAGACTGTCATTTGTTCAAGAACCCAGCACACTAATGAGATGCCTATTTTTCTACTGCCTTTGTTCTCCCATTCATTTTGACTGCATTTTCTGTATAAACACAATTAATGATTAAACATCTCAAACGAATTATCCATGCCATCAAACGCTTTTTTCATTGCAAACAGTGCAAAACTACGAAATGCGAATTCTGATGTAGCTATGATGGTTTTTTCCCCCTTCTTCTACTGCTCCTGTGGTACATTTCAGGAACTTGGAAACAACTGCCATAGAATCTTTACAGGAAAGTAAGGTTCTTTGTTTCAACACCTTGACCAGAAAATTCACCTATAATTGAACCCATTGCAAATCTAGAAAAGCACATGGCTACTCCATGCAGTTATTTTTGACATTTGATCTTTGAAAATAATAAGTGCCCTTTTTGTTATTGAAAGGATCGTATATCCACCACCAAAGCGTCCGAGAAACAGCACAGAAGCAGCGGGCCATAGTCATGAGCTGATATTCTGTGCTCTGACACAGCTCTTTACCCATAAAATGGAGATGATTTTGCACCTCAGAATGTAAACACGGAAATGAATCTTAAGTGTCAAGATAGGCCGAAAGAAATAAGCCTAATTTTAGATCATTGGCAAGCATTTCCCCTTTTATTATTACAGAAAGACAATAGATGAGATCTTCTATAAGCTCATTAAAATCCCTTGGTTCTCTTTCCTTACTCTCCCTTTAGGCTTTCTAGACAATATCTGCGTTAGCTTACCGTGACCACAGAGATGGCAACTCTTCTTGTAAATCAGTGTTAAACTCTTCAAACACTTTCTGTGCTTTTTGAAATTCTTCTTCTGCCTAAACCGAAATGAAACAAAGTGACTACTGCCATCAGTTCAACATAGTGAAAACCTACCAAAACTACTTTTGTGCATTATTTTTTGTGAGTCTTACAATTTGTATTAATGAAAGATGTGACTCAGGCCCAACCACAGAGGCCAAGACAAGACTTGCTGTTGCCTCTGTCTCTTTATGAGAGACAGTCAGGGTTCAAGCAGGACACTTTCCTGAGACAGGGCTGAGTGTGCCCTCCACGTGCACAAAACCCCTCATTACATATATATGCTTAAGAGTATAATTATTTTCATTTCTGAGAGGGATGCCCTGTCTTTGCACAGAAACTAATGCCACTTGAGCTCCCTAAATCTTCTGCCAGCATCCTTCTGATTGTGGTACCTTGGTAATTCTGCCTTCATCTTTTCTTTTTGAGCTCTGCAGGGCTTCTAGATGATGCCTTGCGCTGTCGTAGTCCACTAGCTTTCTGCTTCGTTTTGCAATGCGAGTCTGTACAAGAGTAGAAATGAAAATCAGCACAAATAGCACTTTAAAAAAAGCTCTTTTACCTATGTTGTCATTTATGTTTTGCACAGATTTTCATTCTCCCATATCTGTTGTTGATATCTGAATTACTATATCATGCAGGAACATGGACAAGGCAAAAGAGACAAATGAATCACCTGATTTTAAAGAAGGAATCTCTTTACTGGTGATTTGTAATGCCTTTGTGTGTGGGGGTCTTACAGGCCTTAAAAGTGAGATATCAATGATAGGCAAGACTCCAGAGTAAGTGAATCTGTCAAATTAATGGTAGCATCAACATTTTCCCTTATATACAGTGGTGCACATTTAATAATTAATGCACATAATTGTTTTCTGGAGTTGAAAAAAATGGTACTCTGACATATGAATAAGGAAACTGGAGTTCAACACACAATAGGAATTCTAGTTCACCTGCTATAATTCCCTAAAAGCTAAACAAAAGTCCTTTGGCATATACTGACTTAAAAAAAGGTTTATGTTATAAGCAAATTCCAAATGCTCAGAGGGCATAAGCACAGTTTGATTTACAAGCAGGTCTGAGATTGAATGCCAGTAATGTAGGGATGTTTTTGTTATTTTTTTCTTTAGTCCTTACTGTAAAAGACAAAGGGAATGACTGTGTGATACCTACTCAGCTGTAGACCGTGACATAGAATTTCCAGCCGTGTCCATACAATCTTGTTCAAATATAACACTATCTCGCCTGTAATGATTCTTTATGCCCCCACATTTCATTCAGCAACCAACTCCCTGGACTGTACACCTGGACTGTAAACCAGACAGGCATCTGGCAGAGGCTAGAATCTGCATAATAGTCTCTCCTGATGTGTATTACAGAATCTTTTTTTGTAACTAATTAAAAGACAAGAACCACGGCATAGTTGGAAGGAATATATTTAGGTACCCACAGGTGCACCTAGCCAATCACAAAAGGTCTATTTTTTGTGGTGTAGTTTGCCTGGCATCCTAACAGCTGAAGAGCTTAATGCATCCCTGAAGTCAATAAGAATTATCCCATTACAAAAAAATGAGGAGCAGGACAAAACATAAATTGGTTATCTACAAATGTTAACTTACTTCCAATTGTTGCCACATGAAAAATACTTTTGTTCACTTGCAAAATCAGTGAAACCTAAAGTCCAGGTGTTTACTTAACAGAACAACAACTTTTGCTTTGCAGAAGGCTTTCACTTCCCCTCATTTTATTTTTTTTTTTAATTTTTCTTTGCTTTTAATCTCACTTTCTATAGATTTGAGGACTCAAGAGTAATTCTACAAATTGTCCTTTATAGGAAATCATTACTGTACTTTGATATCAGGAAACTGTCCTAGATATGTATCCAAGGTCAACAATGACCCGTCCACCAGTTTTTGATGGAAGTCTTCCCAGAGTTCATCGCATTTCTGTAAAGGCAGAAAAGACAAAAGTGTGCTTAGTCATTTAATTTCACCCCAAATCTAGGAAAAATACAAATATCATTGGCAAAGATGAATCTTTCTGAAGTTTAAAAATGTTCTTTGTGGTGACAAATCTGAGCGGATTCATTACAGAAATGAAAAGGAATGAAGGAATAAAAATGAAAATGCAAAGATGTAGCTTAACATGTAGTTTGTGTTTTCATTCTTTCAAATAGTTACTGCCATGTGAAAATAAGGATACCATGGATTCAAGGTCTTCACTTTGTGCCATGGTTTAGTTGATTAGATGGTGTTGGATGATTGGTTGGACTCGATGATCTCAAAGGTCTTTTCCAACCTGGTTAATTCTATTCCACTCCACTCCACTCCACTCCTCTCCACTCCTCAGGGTTTCAGGTCCCAGAGGGTCAACAGTGTGGAATCTGAAGCTACCCTAGTTCTTATGCCTAAATATGTTCATTGATGATAAGCCTTCCTTATGGAGTACAAAAGTGCAAGTGAAAATAGAAGAATAAATAAAATAAAGGAAAACACAAAGTGGGTTTCCCATCAATTACAAGGATTTTTAAGCTTAGCTTTGCCTGGTCAGTTTTAAAAATAGAAGCTATGCAGACCCTTTCTAAGAAAGGTCTTCTCATCCCATCAAGTTGTGCCATTAAGGTACATTTTGTGAAATGGCTGAGACAGATAAGCCTTGCACTGCTACAGAACTGAGATGCCAGATATGAAACATGCCAACATCCACAGGCAAAATAAAGCTCTCCCTGCTACCCTGAAGCTACAGTGCTTTTCCGCAGTCCCTTTGGTTCTCTGGGGTCACCAAGGAATACCTCTTGCAGTTTTGTGGTTTTTAAGAACATGTTAATGCAGCTAGTGTGACAAGGACCCCATGTGGAGCTGGGTCAGATTCCTTGCCAGAAGCAAAGCCTGTTGTATAGAGAGAGAAGTAGTGCTCAAGGTCCCTGGCTCCCAACTAAACAAGTCATTAGTGTTAAACATCCTGATCCCCCTTTTGTTTGCACATTTCCAAAACCACTAAACTCCCTCCTTTGATGGGAGGGAGGCTAAAAGGGAGAGCACTGCTCTGCAGGGCTCTTATCCTCCAGAAAGCTATTCCCTAGTGTTTATTTTTTCATCAGCTGCTACAGGGCATATTATAAATGCTGTGTGATGCTGGCATTCAATTCATTCATTTCCTACCCTAACAGAGTCCCTAATGAATTATTACAGTCTATTAATCATAGATATATCTCATTTATTAACACAGTATTTGATCACAGTGGTCCACAGAGCAGCATGACATTAGACTGTAGCAAGCAATTGCCAGTCTTGTGCATTTGCAGATCCATATACTGGACAAATTAAAATCACAGAGGTTTTCTCAAATCTAATGGGCATGGGCTCAAAACACATTGCTGAAGTCATCATCTTTCCTACCATACAGAATAAAGTAATTTATACAAAATGATCCTTTATATCCTGGACTGCATAAACACATAATTCTTTTATGCTCTAGGGTGAGAGATACATAAATATAAATTGGTGATTATATAAGGAAAAAATCAGGACCAGAGATTTTGTAATATTGCCCACACTAGTCTCTTACTAAGAAGACATATCTAGCAGTTATCTCTATATTTCATAAAGATTAAGAGCCAAATTTTGGTCCTTTCACACAGAATTACAAATTTCTGAGTGTAAAATCTAATGGTCTACAGATACAAGACAAGACTAGGCATTAGAGCAGGATGCAGAAAGAGATCTTCTGTGTGTTTGATATAAAGCAGTATAAATGTTATGGTCTTAAGTTAGTTTGGAAGTTACATGCTTTTAAATTTAAAACCACATCATGTCCTCAGCAGCTAAGAAGGGCAGATGCTTTTCTTCTCTATTGCTACCACATCATTATGCAGATTTTGGAAGGCTGCTCCATCTCCCCATTTCCTGTTAATTATATTATCCAGGAGCCCTTGCAAACTTCATGCCAGGTGGTTAAAAGCTGCACTGATGACAATTTGTACTTTTTTTGTCACTGCCAGCACATTTGCTGTCAGACTTCCCCAAGAATTAAAGCTAAGGAGGCAATTCAGAGCACCTCAAAGTCAAATTCCTGCAGTGTCCTCTAGAAAAGCCCATTCTCCTCTAATCACTGCAGGAAGCTAAAAAGGCTAAAATGAATAGAGCACTGCAACCTAATCTGCCCTTAAATTCCATATTCTTATCAGAGTAGGGTGTGTCATTCAGATACCTTGTTTAGTGGTACTGCCTCAAGAGTTGTTACACAGCTCACAAGGATAAGCAGTTTTGACAATTTTAAACAAAACTAAGAATCCTGACTGCAAACCTGACGTAAGATACCCTGTAAAAACTTGTCAGTCATGTGGGCCAAATCTGCTTACACTGATGCTGATCTCACTAGGAGCTTGTATCGGCCGGTTTGTCCAACAGACACTGCAAACGTAGTATCTGGTCAGCAGGAAGAGCATTGCACAGGACCAATCATTTCCATGGATAAGTTTTGTATGTACACGTCTCCTCCACAGCTCAGATAAATCCATTTGCAGCCAAAATACTGTTTTTCCCCTCTTTCTATACATCTCACCTCTCCAATCATTTTCACATCTTCTCGCCCGTACCAGTCTGGCTCGTACACCTCATGAAGAGACTCTGTCAGCTTCTTTGAGGCATCTTGCATCCCTGTAATTAGACAGGAGGAGGAACATATAACTGCAGGTTACAAGAAAGAGTTGCTAAATATCTTTATTTTGACCCACATGTACCCACTGTACTATTCCCTCTGGCATGTTTAGACTATCATTTTCAGGAGCTGAAGTAAAAGCCTTATTTTCACCCCAGGTAAACAAGAAATGCCCCTCATAGAAGGATTAACCCATATTTACATGCAGGGGAAAAAATTTCTATCAGATTTGGGATTCAAGTTTCTACTCTGAACTAAGCATACATGAACATGAATAACAAGTCAGAGGGTGGTTCTGTCCACTGAAGATGTGTAAAACCCAGCTGAAAGACTATCACTGAAAAGACAATCAAACAGCAATCTGCCCATGGTTAGTCTCAGCTCTTCCACCCTACTGAACAGTTCCCTGCTTTGTCTGTACCATGGAGAGTACCATGCCAGCCTGTATGGAAGAAGGGATGTTTCCAAGGCACAAAGTGGCAGAGATTTAAGGAAATTGCTGGCTATAAAAATGGAGTTAGGAGAAAAGCTATAAAAATGGAGTTAGGAGAAAAGCTAGAAGAGATCTGAGAAAAACTGAAATTGCTCCACAGAATGAGAGAGGTCACACACAGGTAGAACATGTCTCAGGATTTCTGTTTCTTTGTTTTCAAAGATATTTAAGTCTCAGGAGCTTTCGCACATAGAGTGAGAGTGGT
The DNA here is from genome assembly GCA_033816785.1 of Picus viridis. Lineage (NCBI taxonomy): Eukaryota > Metazoa > Chordata > Aves > Piciformes > Picidae > Picus > Picus viridis. The sequence goes on from CM066574.1 coordinate 21,228,885, forward strand.
TGAGTTTGTCATTCTTGTGCCCATGATGACGATGGCAACCTAAAGGTGTGTTCATAATGAAGAAAAGGACTGGCAAGAGATGACACACGACCTAGGGAAAAGAGATTCCTGAACTTGGGAAGAGTGTCATAATGGATTCAGGTTTATCTTGTATGTTCACCCAGCAGGCTTAGAAGCATGTGGAGCCCAGTCCTTATTTATGCTTACAACAGGGTATGTCTACAGAGGGGTATGCTAAATCAAACTGCATTAGTCACCTCTGGAGGTCTTCCTACCACAGGTGAAAGAAGAACAGGGACTACTGATGGTTGCCACTCTGCAATACACAGAGGAGATGGCTTAAATGTAAAGTAACTTTCATGATATTATGAGAAACATCTTAAATCTGTCTTCAGGGAAATCAGTTCAACTCCAATGGATAAATTGCTGTCCTCAGTGAACACACTGGGGATTGTCTTTCCATTTTGATGCAGCACCAATACATTAGATGTTGAATAGCATTCTGAATCCTGTGAAACCAAACTGATCTCATCTAACATGCTAGGAGTCCTTTCTGAATCAGTAATTTTAAAATGACAGCTTTACTGCAAAATCTGAACAACACTGCAAATGGTTTTACCTAGTATTACCTTTTTCAATGGAAAAGTAGAAATTTACTTTTTTTTTTTCCTTCATCCCAAGTCTGTTTTCTGCAATACGTCTGCGCTGTCTTGAAAAGATCTCTAGTGTGATCTTCAGATTTAATTGTTCAGTGGCTGAATTTAGGAATTAAGTAGGTATTTTGGTTTTCTGCACAAAGAAACGTTCAGTAGTGGATGAGGAAAATTCATGTGAAACTTGTATGTCTAGAGGAGCAGACCTGATGTAGTCAGTAACTATTCCACCATGCACTCCAAAACTCAAGATATGACAGGAAAATAAATGCAGTAACGCACACTTCTTAATGTAAAAATGGTGGTCTATGAAATGGGTAGGATAGGGAAAAACGGTCCTGAAAAAGCTGCGAGTAGATGGATGTTCTCAGACATAGGGTTCAAGGCAGAGAATGCTGTAGGAAAGGTGGAGAATAAGTACAGAGGAAATTCTGGTGTTCAGAAGGCATATCCAATCACCCTTAAATCAGCAGGTGCTGAGCCAGAACAGAATTTTTGAGCAATTCAGGGATTGTCTTGGGGGTGCTTTTAAATGACAGAGTTCAGCTCAGAGAATTGGTATAGCACAAGAACTTCAGGTGCATTTCTTTCTTTTCTCCTTCACGTTTAATGCTTTGGATGGTGTATCACCAGGTAAGAAAGGGTTCTCAAACAAAAGTGGGCTGGATTATTTTTGCTTAGAAAATGCCAGATTACAGCAAAATAGAAGCAGGACTCATTTAAAATCTTTAATGGCACTGCAAATTAGTCAAGTGAGGAGGTAAGGCAGAACCTTAAGCACTGTATTGCCATGTTTAAGGAGGCTGCTTCTGTCTACTCAGGGTGAGCATGTAGATCAGGAATGTTTGTGCATGTGCTCATGCTTCATCCTTTCTGATACCTAAACTTCTGCCCTTAAGCAGGCTGTGTGCTAAACCTGCCACGTACACCCACTCCTGTGGCAGGCAGGCATGGCAGCACAGCAGACCTCCTGCAGTTTGCAAGATCACAGACCAGGCTTGGGGAGAGCACCTCTGCCTACACAGACTTCAGTTTTTAAGTACTACAGCACTCAGGCATATATTTGCTTATGAGAATAAGTAAAAGACACTTAATATCCCATGCTTGAGTCATAACAGAGTTGCACAAACTTTCAGTTCTGAGAGTCTGGTAATCCTTCATTCTACCACATTCTTGTAAAAGCCATCAATCAAATCCAACTGTAGCATGAGGCAAGTGGGCATCACAGTACTTGGTTCCTTTAGTCAGAAGCTTCAGTCTGAAATTTCCATCCTACTCCCCTCCTACAGCATCTGTACTGCAATACCACCAACACAGGAGTATGTAGGTAAATACCAGTCCAGTGGCTTCCTGCTCTTTTTCATCCTTGTGGGCATAAACTTTTCTTTTATTTGGCTGGTTTTCACTGAGAATTGTTTCTTACCCACTGATGCCTTTTATGCATTATTCAGCACTAAAGTTAAGAGGATTAGTGTCTCAGCCATGGACTGCAGGCTGTCCCTCTCTGCTGTTTTTAACTGCTATCACTGAGAAAGATCAATTATTTAGAGCAAGTACTGAAAGTACTAAAAAATGTAAGAAGAATTTTGATTGCTGAAGAACAGTTAGAAATTCATATTTAATATAAATGGTTTCATTTAGTACCACTTCTTAGTAATTGGGTCACTTGTTTAATAACTACAAATGCCAAAATAATTGAATCACGTAGGAAAAATGATGCTAAATAATCCAGTTACTGATGTCTGAGGCTTTCAAATGCAATCATCCCTCTTTCTACTGGAAAGAGCCTCTGCCCCTGGAATCCCAAGGGACATGGTAGAGATCCTGAGGCTGGTGATGCAGTGACATTCCCATTAAGCACCCTACACTTCCAATGTACTCCCATGGAGACTTGAGACTGGCCTGAGACTCCACTTTGGCCACAGGATTCATATACAGAGGAGTTTCTTCACTCCCTAGCAGACTTGCTCTGGTTCTTAATATTAAATTATTTGAGCAGGGTAGAGAGCTGCAGTCGTAGTTCTCCAGGGAAAGGACCTATCCTGCCATGAGGGTTGCAGCTGTTATTGTTGGTTACTCATTAGAATTTCCACTAGAGCAACACAGTTGTTGCATAAATCATTACTAAATTTTACAGAAAGATGATGAATAGTATTACTGCCTTGAAATTACATAATTGATTTTAAGACTTATGTATCTGAAGGATATGTGTAGTTCTGTCAGCTCTAGACTGACAACTGGGCAGGAAAACTGCCTGCAGACTTCCAAACCTTCCCCTTCCCTGGTTACTATTCCTCACTACATTAAGCCACCTGAAAAGTATGGTGGTGCTTTTTCTTGATGCAAGATTCCTTTTTACCTCTGTCGTCTTGTCACCTGTATGCAGAGCCAGGTTTATCTCTCTCCATCTGCACTGCTACTTGTAAAGAGCTCAGGGGAGAGAATGGGAGGTTGATATGGGGTTTCTTTAACAGCTGGCCAATATACCTGTTCAAATCACCTAAAGCTCTGAAAAGCTTGAAAAAACTAAAATAATACCATGAAGTAGAGAACCCTGCCACTTGTTTGCAGAGAGACTGGAAGAGACAGAAGACTGAGGCATGAGGTGACTATAGGTAAGGGGGATTGTACAGTCTCATCAGTACAAACACCACCGATTCATAGGAGATGCTAAACTACCTCACAGGTGAAATAAAACAGACCATAAAAACCATTCACAAGTTCAACAGCTTTATGGCATGGCTCCTCTGAGTCTCTGAGTAACCAGCAGTAAAGATCAAGATCCGGCTAAGACTAATAAGCATCTCAGAGTTAGAGGAATCTGAATACAGCAAAAGCTTTTTGAGAATATGTGATACTAAACCCCAAACTGTCAAGAATATTAAAATGAAGGGCTAGAGAGCCATGAGAAGGTTCAACTGACCATTCCTTGTTTAAATTTTGCCTAGATTTTGGACTGTCAATATCCAGTCACTCGAAAGTCATGCAGCAAAATGAAACATTACTGTTTACAACATACCAGCTTCATAAAATGCTTTTAAAGTCAGCTATTGTGCTAATTCCTGAAGCTCTTTGAAATGTACTGCTTTCTCACCTGTAAAAGGATGCCAAGTGCATTATTTTCTAACAAATGAAATGTAGAAGTTCCTGGATCTGCCTATGACATCTAAAATCTGGGAAGATCTTTGACACTGCTGAGCCACTGAGGTTTGGGGGTAGCCCAGCCAGAGCTGTATATTGTGGACTACTGTCTCTGGCTGTCCTCTCACTCCAACAGCAAGAAGCTGTGATAAAATATCTGCCAGGGAAGCCTTGGTGGTTTGTTGGCTTTGGAAAATATTTAAAAGGTTTATGATGGGGGGGCAGGGGGGCTAAGACATGAAGAAAATGAAGTATCAGTAAACACTTTTCATTCTCAGTAAGAAAAGTAGTCCAAATTATTTCCAAATATGGACTTCAAGGCTGCAACAAGACCAAAGTTGCAGAACAGAGAAACAAAATGTGCACAATAAAAAAAAATTAACACCAAGTTAAAAACAAAGCTTGGCACAAAGAGTGGCCTTCTCGGAGAGTAACCCAGCAAATGGATCATGAATGCAGAGAGAAATAGGAAAATAAGAGAAAGAGAGAAAGAAAGAAGATGAGACATGGGGAATGGGATTATTGTCACCAAAGCAGAAATCAAAGCAGCATGTAAACAGTCAGCCTATGTGACAGAAAAGCCATCTGGCCGACAAACAGCCTTATCACACTGCTTCAGAGTATCTACCTGACAATAGGTGTGGGGAAAGGGATGACTGAAAAATAAGAAAGTAAAATCAGCATCTAATGGGGCTCACAAAATGATGATGCTGAAACTTCCTCTAACACACAGAAGACATTGTACACATCCTACAAGGCAAAATCTCTTTTGGTTTTTACAGGATTTTCCTTGTCCAGCCAGCAAATAATAGGTGGTGAGAGATATTCACCTACTGCTTTGCTCCCCATTTCACAATTCCCACCAAAAGCTTTCTTCCTCACCTGCCAACAGCTGCTAATGCTTTATTATGACACAGTGATTTCCAGAGTTGTTTCTACTCATTTGTAACATTTTCCCTGCTGGTCTGGAGCCAGGTTTAATATATACTCTTATCTCACACACATATATATTTATCTCAAGAAGCCATTACTGTCTCTGTCAGTCACGAGCTCTTAACTGTCTTCTCTTTAGCACTTGGCCTTCAACTCCTCCAAAAAGAGGAGGCATGAGCAAGAGAACATGTTACATATGGTGCTAAGCTGAGCGTGCTGGCTTTACCAATGTCCAGTGTGATTTTAACAGCTGTTTATTCAATGTCTGATATTTAAGTGGCGACCAGTGAGCTTCTGCTCTCTCCAAAGAGATCACATTTGATTTTTAAACTTGCAAAAAATTTAAAAACGGATCAAGGAGTCAGAAGTACATGAGGAATCATGACCGAAAAATAAATCACCTTTGATGGCTGCTAAATATCCTTTCAGTTCTCTCTGGAGCCTGGAACCCTCTGCCTGGAAAAGAAAAGAAAAGGGAAAAACAAACAAAACTTGCCTTAAACCATCCATACAGTATGTCAAGCTTAACGAGAAAAATCAATTTCAGGATCTATTTGATGGATAGTGTCACATGTTGCAAGCATGCATAAGTTCACACAGAAAAGGTGGCCTGGCCAAGATGCTATGCATAGTGTCCTCTCTTGGCTAATATTTCTGTATCTATTTTATCAGTCATCTGTACAGGAGAGATTGCAACCAAAGACAGAGAAGTATATTTTATGTCCAAGGTCTAGTTCAAGTCAGCTTGGCCAGTGTCCTAACCTGAAACAAATCAAGAATTTGTACCTCTGCTGGAACCCACTCAGATCAGACCAAGCTAGACTTGCAGAAAATCCATGCCCTTATATAAATGGCCTGCTACTTTTGCAAACCATTTTTCCAAGTATGTTAACATTGTAATACTTTGCAAGCAATTAACTACTGAAAAACAACAGCAGTAGATTTTTTTCTTTTAGCTTGGCTGTTGCATCTTGCAGTCTGCTGTGAAATCTCAGCTGTTTCTTTGGCAAGTGCACCAAAACGACCGTCCTTTATCTTATGCAGGCAGCCTCTGAAAAACTCAGAACAGACAAAATAAAGTGGGCTGCTTTACTTTATCTCTGACCACACCACAAGTCACACTTCTCAGCTCCTAGGATTTGTGATAAAATCTGTGCTCCACACTGCTAAGATGATGCTGTCCAGAACACCTTCAATAGCCTGAAGATTTTTGAAATTCTCCATGTATATCAGTTTCCAATATCCTTTGAATTATTTATCTAAGTAGATGGAAATTATAGGAATATCAGCTTGCAGTCACATTTTCTCACATACCAATACACCATATGGAAAAATCAGCTGCAAAATATGACTGACTGCTTTGGAGTTGCTCTTGTATTTTCATGTGAAAGTCAGAACCCGAAAGGGTGCATGTGTGAATGCTTCAGAAGGAAGAGTCCCAACTGATAGAAGCTCTTTTAGCCCCACATAAGTCAAAGGACTTCTGATGTCAGTAAACTATTTGCCATCTGTGGCAGTAGTGCTCAGAGCATTCAGACACAGAAAAATCATAAGAAATTCATGTTGAAAGAGATCAGCTGGGGCTTAGAGTCTGTCTACCTGCAGCCATGTTAAATCCACATGGTGGCTCTAAACAATACTCACTTGCCTCACCAGTACATGCATTGCAATTACGTCCACCACACTCACTTGCCTCTCCCAGCTCCCTCCAGGGAACTGAAAGCCTCTAGAACTGGATCAGAAACCCCCAAATTTCAATGCACTGTTAGAAAATTGTGATTGTTTTAAGGTGCTGGAAATATTAAAGTACATTAAAATGCCTGAGCGGGCTTAGAAAGCAGACTGAATTAGTTTTGTGGGTTCAGTGACAGAAGGCTGCTTTTACACTACTGTAATCTAAAGCAAAACTTCTTTTTGTACCTAAACCCATTATTCAATTACATTCTGGCCCACCAGGGTGATATCTGAGAAGGTGCCTGTAATAGCAAGAGCACAGGAGCATCCAGCTGCCCACCAGTATGTCTCTGGTTTGGAACCGTACTCAATGCTCCAAGGAAAGGCAAACCCTTCCCATGCTTTGGGATCAAAGCTGCATATCAAATCAGGTGCCAGACAGGAACAGGTTGAGTAATCAGTGGATTAAACATCAGGACAGAAAGCTTTGAAAGTAGTGGTAGTTTGATGTTGTGTCCCCTAAGAAAATAAATACATGCACATCTTAATACTATTCAGTAAAAAGTACTACCCTAGCACATCATCATAACACATTTGATTGTTCTACATAACCACAGTAGCATCCTAACACACTTCAGAAGGTGACTTTTTTTTTTTTTTTTTACTTCTTTCTGTGCTAGAATGGGAAGCAGAGTTGACAAAAATTGTCTTTTTTCTTTTTTTCCCATGTGAACAACAATCAGCGAGGAAAGGAAGTTGAAACTGGGGGCACAATTTCTTGCTCTCAGATCTGAAAAGGAGTCTGTAGATATGTGACAGAAAGAGGAGAGAAGTTCCCCTTTTATGCAGGCCAGAGTCCTGCTGGGAGGGTTGCTGGTACTCCTCCGAGAAGTCACATGAAAGTACTGAAACGATCTTTCCAATTTCAACCTTCTTTGGCCTGAGCACTTCTAGTCAAAATGGAAGTAGACTCAAAATGGAAGTAGATACAGCAACTTGAGTCTTCATCACAGTCCAGCTGAACAGGTGCCCACACAATAACAATTTTTAGTTATTAAAGAATTTCTGATGTTTCAGGAGCAGCAAACTGCAGCTTGAAGTCTTAAAACCCTATGAGCTGCCCTCAGTTCAGTTAAAGGTCTGTATTTATTCATACACCGGTTGCTTTTGCCACTGGGACTAACCGTCACACCACAAATGGCATGCTAGGGACTCACACTGCTCAAACATTATGTTTATAACTACACTGTTGTGTAGTTTCACCACTGGTACCCCTAAACCACTATGAGATCTGCTGTGGTTGATTAGCGCCGTGCGTCATCAGCGACTGCTGCCTAGGAAAACATACAAGAAAAAGTCAAAGCAGTAAACTACGATGCAAACATTTTGCCATATGTGCTGTTATGAATTCTGACAATTCATTCAAAGGAATAATTTCAACATGCATCTCCCTCAGTCTAGGTTATTATCAGGTCACAAACCACTGAACCCTCTAAGTGGCATAGAGCTATATGAATTTTCCCTCATTAGTAAATGTTGCATGGCATGACATTTGAAGCATTCATGGGCAAGGGCCAGCTCCCACTGAATTCCAGAGATAATCTCTCATTTCAATGGCTGCACAACTAGACACTTGTGTAAAATACCAGAAATTGAAATTTGCATCAAAAGTCACAGGATCACATAATGGTAGGAATTGGAAGGTACCTCTGGAGATCATGTAGTCCAACCGCTCTGTCAAAGCAGGATCACCTAAGGCAGGCCACACAGGAAATGTATCCAGGTGCATTTTGAAAACCTCCAGAGAAGGAGACTCCACTGTCTCTCTGAGCAGCCTGTTCTAATGCTCCAGCACCCTCACAGGAAAGAATTTTTTTCTTAAGTTCGAGTGAAACTTCCCTTGTTCTAGTTTGTACTTGTTGCCCCTTGTCCTATCGCCGAGGACCACTGAAAAGAGCCCTGCCACATCCTCATGACCTCCATCCTTTTGATACTGATAAGCATTGATTAAGGCCCCTCTCAGTCTTCTCTTTTCCAGGCTAAAGAATCCCAGGGCTCTCGGCCTCCCCTTGTAAGAGATGATCCAGTCCTCTAATCATCCTTGTGGCCCTCCGTTGAACTCTCTCCAGTGGTTCCCTGTCTTTCTGGAGCTGGGGATCCCAGAATTGGACACAATACTCCATCTGTGGGCAGAACTGCAGGAAGGGAGAACCTCCCTTGACCTAATATTTGCAGTCCTCACCCCTGGGAATTCTGAAAAACATGCCTCTAGTCTATACATTTTGCTATGGTAAAGTTACTGTTAGTGAAGACACATACTTTCACCACCTCACAGGCTAACTGGCATTCATGAGATGAAAATACTGCATTGCATCTTGCAAACTCTGACATACAGGTTTTTAAAAGCACTATTTTAAAGATTGTCGCATATTTAATATAGCCCCATCTTAACATTTACACATATAATTTTTCCTCTCTGCTTTATCAGATGAAAGCATCTAGTGGCTCTGAAACCACTGCTCCAAGTACCCTCATGAAGGCCATTAATTTTGTTAATTGAGATGAGGCTTCCTGAAGGAGAATGAAAAGTAGGTGTCATTTTGCAGATGCTGTGCTCCTCTGAAATGAGATTTCCCCAGAAAGCACTAATGCTTTGTCATTTTATAATTTCTTTTATTTGTTCTACATGAGGCAGAAAAATTAGTTAGAGTTTCATAATATGCAAGAAAACTCCTGAGAGAAATCTCAAGAATGTACTCAATAGCAAACTTCTCACAGTCAGGTTGTTAGATAACAGAGTTCTCACTGGGCTCCAGCACCACTAATCAATGTTCTCAGCTCACCTGGTCTAGCTCAAAATACCAATGACCCAAAACAGGCAATACTGCTATACTGCACATGGGAGCAAGGGAGGCATGCTAACAACTCAGACCAACATTCCTCACTAGGAAAATCAACACGGGTCTCCACAGCCATGTCCCAAACAACAACTTGCTACTCTGAACACTGTAGCACATAGGTGGTGTCACTGTCAGATGCCCTTTTCTATTCTTTACTCCTATCAGATGGTTGGTATTATGTAATCAGTAAAGACACATGCACTCAGTGAGGTAAGGAGGTTCAGCATTGTACAATCACAGGCCTTACATACCCTTACAGCAGCATTATGACTCTTCAGTACAACTGATTCTTGTGTATCTTTAATTCTGGTTTCCTTGTCAAAGAGTAATACTTTAGCATATCTTAGCACTGAATTAAGATAGAGACCTGCAGTGCTGTTTGCTTTAAGACTGAGGAGACCTAAAAAACTTAATGACTAAAACCACAAAAAACTTGGTTTGTGTCTTAACTTTTGTTTCCTTGATGCATTAGAAAAATCATTGCTTCTACTCAGGAGTTAAAGGCTACCTTGCCTCCATGAAAGTCAGAATTGGATGACCTATTTGCCGGGCATCATTTATTTACATCTTTCCAGGCAGGGCAGCAGAGTTTGATTTTTCTACCATGTAATATAGAGGATGCAAATACAGCACATATTTAAAGGAAAGGTCAGCACAACATGTGCTTGATACTAAACCCAAATAAATTCCACCACTTTAGTGAGAGTCAAGATCCCTGTTAATAATGAACCTGGAGCCTAGGGTAATTAATATATTACCCCATAAAAATGAGAGCCAGAGAATTATTAATGCAGCTCCAGGTAGGATACTGGAGTTTTGTCATCCCATTGCTAATATATTAGGGAAATAGCTCTTTTGAGTTATTTTGGGTATCACCTGGAAGACATCCTTTATTGTAATGTGCTGTTATTATCTGCAATATAAAGCAGCACTGTGTCACTTCAAGTAGTGTTTACTAGTAGGGCTGTCAGGGAACTCAGAAGGATGAATGCAAAGGACTGTTGTATTAAGTGAAGCTTAACAGACTAGAAGAATATTGAGAGAAATCTGTAACTCACTATGAAATGTACCTGTGTACCACAATACCCTGTTCTACCATTTTTCTGTCTCCTTATAGTTCCTAGAACTGTCTCCCCAATTTTGGAATCTTTGTCTTAACGTTTTTTTCTTTTCTTTTTCTACAAGCTATAAAAGATGGGGTTTGAAGTATTCATCCCTTGTAAAAAGGGATTTGTAACCTTCCCTGAAAGCACAGAAATTCTTGCATAACATATTTTTTTATTCTTAAATGATATACACGGGCTACATATTTACAGGTTTGGTAGAAAACTGTCCAGAACTCTTTGTTGTGAACTGCATCACTTTCAACCGTGTGCAGAATCTCAGAGCTGAACTTTATTGACTGTCCCCAGGGTCAGTTATCCCAAAGTGCTCCTGAGGAAACATATAACACACTGCTTTAAAAATAGCCAGAAATAACTTGATCATTCAACTGCACTGCCTGGGAGAAAACAATTAGCACAGCTACTAAAGCTGCAGAAGCATATTAAATTGTATCCAAGGGACAATCAAAATCAGCCTAGTGTGACAACATTTTAGATTTGGAGCAATCAATAGGCAGAATCAAATAAGCAAAACGTCGGGTCAGCCACTTTTCCTTTGAAGTGAGGAATCAGTTGGAATGGATCTGATCTGTTCCTGCAGATATCATTTTGTAGCATAAACCAGAGGGCCTCATCTACCTAGATATCCTGCCTGATTGGAAATCAATGAGGTTGAGAGGAGATTTAATGGTACACTATGTTCTTGTCTAGGGAAAAATAGACCCTCAGACATAAGGTAATTACTAAACACACATTTCAGGATGAAATAGTAATCAGCAGAGAAACCCCTGCCATACACCCCAAAACACCTTCCACATTGTATCACCTGTATTTGATTTAGTGGTCATCCAGTATGTGAGGCAAGACGCCTGTCAGGCAGGATCCCCTGAGTGAGAATACATCTTGGCTGGCAGAAAAAAGATCCCTCAGCCTAGTCTAGACTCTGTTCTCCTGTGTATGGTTTACTTTAGAATATCTGTTAAGGACAGCACTTGGTATCACCTTTGTTTAGCAAGGGAGTCTCCTATGAGCACAACTATATTGAGCTAACAATATTATCAAGAATCCCCTGCAGTTTAGTACAGGATTACACAGACAACCAAGGAAATCTGAGTATCAGATAAGGAGATATTGTGTCTGCTGCTCAGAGTAATTTTGAAGTTCAAATTTCTTATTTATTGCCAGAATTTGTTTCACCATCTCAAGCCTGTGCACAAGATCAGTAAATTCAGGGGATATAAGGTGAGGACATGAGATAGGTTTGAAGGTGGTCAAACAGAAAACAAGGTATCTAATAATTCCCAGGGGAAATAAGGTGTTGCAGAACATCAATTGAATTTCATGTGGTTGTAATACATATTGAAGCTGCTCTTCTTCACCATGTCCTTCACTCACCTCCAGATTGAGACATCTAACACTGTCTGCATGTGTTGGGCACCTCCCCTCATTTTAGAACCAATGTAGATATCCTCAGTGCAACCTGTGGAGTCAGGACGGCAACTGAGACAATCCTATAGTCAAAAGCATACACTCAGCATAGCTGCCTAGTGCCATTTATGGTACATCCACAAATGGCAAACACAACAGGTCCTCGAGAGTCTGCTAGCCTTGTTGAACAGTATTTGGAAGCCAAGGAGGACACAGTAGGGCCTCACAAGTGGCAACAGATGCCAGCATTTAGACAACTGACTCACAATCCTCACAACACTTGCTCAACTTGGTGGGGCTGTGCCAAGAGCCAGTAGAGACTCCAGCACAGGCCATGCCCTCACTGATAGGTGCCATCCTACAGGGTCAGGGTTGGCAGATCCAGGGGCTAATAAGAGTCCTACACTGATATGACCTGATCTACTGAGGGTTTGACTCAGGTCTAGAGTCTGTCTGGAAGATTCAGACAGGAGCAGCAGGAGCTACAGCTAAAGCACACATACCCTAGGCATGGGGAGCCTATGACATGGCTTAGGGAGGGACTGCATACCCAGGGCTGAGTTAAAATGGGACTGCTAGGCCCATGTACAGACTTAGGAGTCTCAGATGGGGCTGATAAGAGTAATTAGAGCTCATAGATGCCCCAGAGAATGGAGGGATTTCTGTCTTGATCCTCCAGACCACACTGTCCAGTTCATCACAAGCATCTGGGAAGACAAAACACCAACAGTGACATTCAGGAGTTGCAACCTGGAACTGTATCACTCTCTAAGCACTCCCTAAGAGTTCAGCTGCCAAAACCTGTCTGCGCTACTGCTGGAGCTGCCATGGTGTTCTTCTGAGGATAACAGAGCCAGCAAGCACGATACTCAACTGTGGCCAAAGCCACATCTGGAGCAACAGCTGGGGGCCAGGTGGGACACCATTAGGCACATCTGGTGCCTATGTGTAGGTGGTGAAATGTATCTTGGGTCTTTTAACTCATGAATAAATTTTAAGACACGATGTGCATTAGATGCAGAAAGAACACTTCAACAAATGCTAACTGTCTCACAGAATGGCATTAAGGCAATGGTGTGCCACACCTGTACGGCAGATAAGCATGCTTGCACAAAATGAAGATCCGGCCAGGATAAACCTTTCCAGGACACCTAACAATCACACCCAAGGAGCAGCTCTTACTATGAGCTATGTATTAAGTAAAGCAGCCCACAGAAGTAAATTCTCACTAAACAACAGCAAATAAAACCCAGACAAACAAACAAAAACCCAACTTGCAACAATACCACTTTGGTACTTTGCTCTATTATGACAATGTGTCATGGGCAGCTGCTTTTATAATAGCATCTCTGTGTGTATCCATGTTATACATAATGTTAATGTGTTCAAGCACTAAATATACTTTAGCTGTGCATTTTAAAATAAAGGAAGACTCATAGCTGCACATGGAAGAATAATGGGAGGCAAATTTGCATAGATATGAAGTAGAATATTGATGTCTTGCAAAAAGGAAGCAAGCACCGTGAGTCATTAAAATGCACTTGGGGATAATGGAATTTTTTACTTCCTGTCCAAAAAAAGTAAAAAATGAAGTTGCTTGAACAACAGAATAGAGATAAAATGTCAGGTAAATCCCTGATGGACTTGGTATTTTCACAGTTGAGAAAAATATGTAGGAATTTTATTTATTTTATTCCCCCCACTCTGAATTTCAGAGTCAATTAAGAGGCTGAATACCTCCACAATTATCTGTTCAAGCCTTAAAAACTTGCTTACAACACTGAAAATCTGTCATAAACAAGCTTATATATGCTTTGTTTGTTCCACAAGTTTTGATTTAGAGCCATGATTTTCAGTCTACAACATAAATGGAAGGTAACAGCTGTATACACTGCTAAAAATCTAAATGGTTTTACTGTTGGTTTCAGCTGCAGCAGCTTACTGCTTCTGATAGGAAAAGTCCTGAGGCTCTGTGCCCTGTTCTCTCCAGACATGGGATGACTCAGTTTCTCCATGGTGATTCATCTGGGTAATTCAGCTCTGGCTTGTCATGTCCAGAAGGGTCTCTTATCCAGCTGTATTCAGAAAAAGGTGGGAATGCATCACTGGGGTGTCTTAGATGTGCTTTTTCTACAGATAGATCTGCTGGCCGTATCCTTACACATAGCCTTCTTCTGAGTGCATACCCACCTCCCAGTCTGCTATTCAGCAAGGAATAGCATGTTAAGGTTTCAGTTTTTCAATTTTCTATTTCTCTTTCCTTTAACTAACCTTTCCTTGAACTGAACTGCGAGCTCACATTTATTGTCTTTGGACAAAAAATCATTCCATACTTGAGACCAGTGGACCTCTCAAGTGTTACAGGCTCAGTAAAGTAGGGAAACAAAACAAAAACACACAAAAAAAACCCCAAACACCCACAAAACAATCCCAGACCATCTATACAGCTTTCAGCATACTAGGATCCCCAGAGCCCACGTGGCACCACCTGCTATGAACCATTTACAACCAGACACAGAACTGAAGTGACAGCCTTCCCCACAGCCAAAAGTAACTAGGTGAGGTAGGCGAAATCACTGCTAAGTGAGACTGAAAAACACAGTAGAATATGGAACTTCTCTCAAACCAGCTCTACCACAGAAAGGCTTCTTTAGGTCAGCAACCAACACAAAAGACAAATAGTCTTGGAAAGAATTGCAAAGATGGTACGGCCTCTAACAAGGGTGGCTCATCTGGCAAGCCACCGGAACCGCCCCTGTCAACAGTTTGGTGACCCCAGCACAGAGATCAGTCACTTGGACTGCCTTTTTATTCCTTATTATCTAGAATTATTTTTTTATTTTTCTAAAGACTCTGTAGTTGAAGAGATAAGATTGGAAGCAGGGCGATGTAAACCAAGCAGAGGGCTGCCTGAGTTCACAGAAGACAGCATTTCTGCAAGGATTTAATCAGAAAGAGTGGTCGTTTACTTGCACATTGTAGTCCTTTGTATCTTTGCATTTCTAGTAAGTTGTAAATCAAAATAGTATATAACTATTACTACTATACTATACTACTATACTATTACTTACCACTCTAAACTCCATAACTAGGGAGACTCAAGCAATTTATATGCTTCTTATTGCTGATTATGGCAGAATTAAAAGCATTACAAATACATGTAGCATTTTTTCCCCTTGTATTTGAAGAATGGCACACAACAGAAGTCTTTGAGAGCAAGCCCAGCAGAGCTCAGCAAGCACATATAATTAGTTCAATAAAAGTAGTCTCTCTTGTCTGCTTTGCCAGTGGACCCAGCCTAATCTGCATGTGCCCTTCAAGAGAGCTGTAGTAGTTCCCTGTGCATTCACTCTTCGCTACCCAATTCCTTCCCTGGCCCCAAGCCACATTTGCATCCAGATTTAGCACCATGCAGTTCAGGCGGAATCCTTGACTGCTTGTTACTGCCTCTCTGTACATCAAAGGAGGAGGAAATAAAAGGAAGCAATGCTAAGATCCTCCTTAGCCCTTAGGAAGATATCCAGATGAAAATCACCATCACAGGAAATTCTTGGTAAAGCCCAGAAAAAAACAACCCAAACAAACAACTTGAGACAATTTTGCTTTAAATCACTTTTCTCTCTTTCATCTCTTTTTTTTTTTTTTTTTTTTTTTTTTAAATTTAATTTCACTCAGCATTTTTGGCTAAAAGAGAATTCCACAAAACTCTATTTGTTCATGGGGATATTGCAGCTGCTCCTTATGCACCCAGTGATCTTACAGATGCACCTTATTACCAGCAACACAGTTAGTAGCTGTGCAAACAGCTGGGATGTTGAAGGCAAGGATAAGCAGCAACATAAGGACAACCAAGAAAAAAGAAATCCATTGATACCCCAGCGTACTTGGAAAAGAGGAGGGGAAAGAAAAAGGGAAATGTAACATCTCTGCAGGATTTCAAAGCTTCTGTGTGCTTCTTCAAGCCTATTAAATCCTGACCTCAAGAAATTTGAGTGAGGAACCACCCTCCTCAGAGAAACAGTCTTTTACTTCCCGTCACTTCCAGGTTTGGGGTAGAGAGAAGATCCACCCAACAGCCTAGTGGCTCCTGAAGCCTCCCTCCCTTTTGCATCAAGAGAGGAAAATTTGCTAAGTGACCACAGAGGCAAAAGAGTTAATAAGCAGGCAGGGTGTAGGGTTTGTGTTTGCATGGAAAGGACTGAACTGTGTGTTGCTTCAGAATTTGAAAACAATGAACCAATTTTACATTGTATAAAAGACGTGGGAGTAGTTCTCTCACCCTCCAGTGCCTTTCTGTACAAGTTCTAAATGATAGCTCACAAAGATGACAGATACCTCAGCTCATACTTACATAACAAATTTTTTCTTGGTGCCTCATGGTAGGCATTAATTTGTACTAGAAAGTTATTATATAATTAAACACAATTAATCACCTTGGAGCAAAAAATTCTGGCCAGCAAAGCAAGGAATAATTGAAGTTAGAATTTAGGATTGCACTGGGAGTAGATTATAGAATCTTCAGGGCACCTTTGTTTTCATATGTTCTGTTTAGAACCTTAAGAATAATTGAGTGCTGCTCCCCAGTATTGCTTCATCAGCACTCCAGCCAGAGCCCCCTGAGCTGCAAGGAGTATAACACTGAAACTATTCATCTGTTCACTTCATAGAATAGTTTGGGTTGGAAGGGACCTTTAATGGTCATTTAGTACAATCCTTCTGCAGTGAGCAGGGACATCTTCAACTAGATCAGGTTGCTCAGAGCACCAACCAAGCTGACTTGAAATGTTTCCAGCAATGGAGTTTCTACTACCACTCTGGGCAACCTGTGCCAGTGTTTCACCACCCTTATTGTAAAGAACACTTTCCTTATATCTAGTCCAAATCTCCCCACTTTTAGTTTAAAGCCACCACCCTTTGTCCTGTCACAACAGGCCCTGCTAAAACGACTGTCCCCCATCTTTCTCACAGGCTCCTTTGAAGTACCGAAAGGCTGCAACAAGGTCTCCCCGCAGCTTTCTCTTCTCCACGCTGAACAATAACAACTCTCTCAGCCTTCCTTCCAGCCCTTAGATGGCTGTTGTGGCCTCTTCTGGAGTCAAATCAACATGTTCAAGTCTTTCTTTTGCTGAGGACTCCAGAGCTGGACAGACTACTCCAGGTGAGGTCTCACCAGAGTGGAACGGAGGGTCAGAATTACGGATGAAAGTAATCCACGACATGAAACTTTCTTTGTAAGTCAACTACAAGGCTGACTTTCATTTGGGTTGGGTTCTGTTCCCAAGTATGCTGTTGAAAGTATACTGTCCCTTGCCTGATCCCAAATGGATCAAGCATGATGGTGTTATGTATGATCACAGCATGTGAGCTGGTTTTTTGTTGGGTTTTTCTGAGTGCATTTCTTAGCACCCTGCATGCAAAAAAATCCAAATGTTCTTTCTCGTTCTTTCTTTTCGAAAATAGCAGTACAAGATCTTATATCCCCCCTGCCAACCCTCCCTCCCCCCAAAAAAACCCCAACAAACCAAACAACCCACCTTCTTACCTGTTACCCTGTAACACCTTCTTCAAAATCAACAAGCTCAAATACGCAGCATCCTTCTTAAGACACAGTTAAAGAAACTGGAAATGTAACTGACCTCTTGCCGCTTGAAATTTTGAACGTATTCCTCAAACTGTTCATCTTTTGTTTCGTCTGCTTTTCCTAGTTTTTGAAGTACCTATATTGAAAAGAATAGGGGGAAAAAATGAAATCATATCATATTTGTATGTCACAAAACAAAAACACTGCTACTTTGAAACACTTCTGTTCTTACAGTTGGGTTTAAATAGTGGTTTATTTTTAGGGGTGTTGTGTGCACAACTGCACAACATTGTTCACACAGGAAAACATTTTGTCAAAACAAAAGAGGAGGACTCTGGTGTGTGCATGTGTGTGGAAATATACTTCAAAGTATGGAGCCTTTGAGGTCTAGTTAGTGAAACAACTTTCAGCAAAGAATCCCAGGGTTTCAAAGTAGTAGAGAATTATCCTAGCACTGCAAGTTGTCCTGCCCTTCAGAAGGACAGAAAGAAAAAAAATCCAACCAAATTTAATTAGGTTTTTCTTCTGTTTATGGCTTATTATATTGAACAGTATCAACTTTGTCCTTATCTGCATGATTTTCAACATAAAGTCACAGGGAATAAAGAAGTGTAAGGCTGCATGAGAAATTGGTAGAGCTGACACTTATTTAAGACTTCTAGTGGTGCTCAGATTTGCTCCCCTCATTAATTCAGAGGTGGGTTGTCATCCACTAGATGACAAATACACTGCAATATGTCAACAGTTGGGGCTATCCATGTGATAGCGGTCCCAGAAGTAATTTGACACAGCTCCACTTGCACTGTATTTAATTAAAATAAATGCATTCTATCATTAAACCCCAGCACTATCCATTCATTTGAATATTTATCACTTATATATCTAGCTGCAAGTAGACTTCACCCTTCTTGTCAAGCATCCCCAAAATCTTTCTAGAGTACTTGTGTGTGGGATGAAGCATTTTGCACAGTGATGTTCAGATTGCTTGCCCATGACAATCTGACACAACTTTCCACTTTCACAGGAAAACCCAAAAACAATCTGAAAATACCTCACAAAATAGAAACAGTAGCAATTAACTGATACTATGAATAAACATATAAACATCACCATCTATTCATCTCAAAACAAAGGCTGTACAGCTCCATCTTCTTCCTCCTACCATCTACCCCTCCTAACCCTAGCTGGCCCCACATCATATAAAAGCAGACTGCACAAAGAGGTGGCAAGCATTGCCACAGTGGCAAATGGGAGTCAAGATGATCAAGAAGATGATGCAAGGCTACCTGTGGGCCTGGCATGTGGAACGTCAAGGAAGTGTTGACATCTTTACAGCAGAAAGACAGAAAGAATGACATCAGAGAGGGAAAAAGACAAAGGCTAGACTTTTCCTGCCAATAGCTATGGTTTAGCTTTTAATTTCCCTGGCTCATTCAGGCATTTTGGATTGCTTTTAAGCCTGCTGACTCGTCACAAAGGCCTCATTCACTCTCATCCCCAATCTCTTCATCAAATATTAAGAAGTACCACAGATCATTTTACAGAGGAATTATTTAATTTAACATTTCAAATCATCACAGGCTTTCACCTTGCTCCTTGTCACCAAAGAGCCAAATAGTCTGCCCCCACTTGGAACAACTTTGATCCACACTAGGCAGCTCTCTGAAAATCCAACATTCCTTTTCAAAGAGGTAGCTGCAAGATAAACTTTCTAACCACAGCAATACATTCAATTCTTGTTCCCAGGAATAAGTAGGAGACACATTAATTATACTCTGAGTGATTCCTAACATAGGTAACAAACCATGGGAAGCAGGTTGTGATGATAAACTCTTTTCTCTTTCCCAAAATATCAGTGGCAGTTATCCATGTCTCCAGATGTGCACTCAAGCTCATAGTGCAAGGTTCATAAGGGAACAACTACCTCACACAGCACCTACCTTCCATGGTTTGTTTTTTTTTCATCCTTCTGCAACTTTCAATTTCTCTACAAGTGTTTAGCTGAACTGAGGATAAGATGCAATGCTAGAACCTGTCCTCTACAAACATCAACTTTCATCTTAATCCATGGTTACATTAAATATCCATTAATAACAAAGATTCCCAATCTTCCTAACCCCAGCTCAAACTTTAACTACAGATATGTCACATGGTTGCAACTGCAAGTTCCAAGTCAGAAGTTTGGTGTCAGCTAAAGTTACTTGCCCCCACAACAACAAACTGATGTAAATATCTCCACACAGGAGCTGCTTCAGGAGCAGCTTAGCTCCCTGCATAGCAGGGGGTGGACAAGACTTGACAGCAACCTCATCTGACACCCTAATGTGCATCATCCCCAGTAATGCGTGAGTACTTCTGAAGAGCAATCAATGTATTCGAAACCACTCGGGGCAGCAGGACGTGACTGCTCAGACAAGACCTACCCAGGACAGGACTTAATCAGAAATTCCAAGGACTGCTAAAATAAAGATGCTCACCATAAGTAGCACTATTTAAGGGTACTACAGAATAGCCCCAATCTGTTTTCATGGACTCACTGTGCAAAATATTTTGAGAATAGCAAAGTGCTGCAGTTCTCAACAGATACAAACTCATGCATCTACAACCCTGCTCCACAACACTTTTACAACATTGTACCATAGTACTTTTTTTCTGATACCATACACTTCCACAACCCATAAAAGAAATAATAGGGCTGCATGACTAATATATGCAGCTTTCCAAAGAGGTTTCACTATGGTATTTCTGGGTAGAAATTGATTAAATGAACGCAGACTATTCAGGAGAAATCATTTTAGAGTTACCTACATGTAAAACATTGTATGGATTTCAGCAAATGTTCACAAAAGTGAAAGTATTTGATCAATATGAAATAGCAGCTTTGAATGGAACTTCTTACAATGCAATGCAAGAATGCTTACTTAAGATGAGGGGGAAAAGGAAACACAATGGGATAAGTTTGAAGTTAAAGTATCTATCTGCATTTCAACTAGAGAATAGCATATGACAACTCAGATGTCAAACTTGCAATGATCCCAAGCATACTGCAATAATTCCAGACCAGTCCCACCAACCTCCCCTGCCCCAAACAAATCCACACAAAGGCAACTCCAAGTTTAAAAAGGCAAAAATTTTCATGTGATGGGATGCTATAGAAAGCATCTAACGCCACAAAACCATGAAAAAAAGAAAAGTCAAATTAGAAAACTCAAGCATGATCCATGATACCCCGCTGGTATTTGAGAAATGGAATAACAAGGTTTAAGAAACTCTGTTTGTTCCAGAAATAAAAGCTAGCTTGGAAGACAACACATCGAAGTGTGAAGTTTGGAACAGAACTAATTCCAAAATACATCTACTGACTTTCACTCAAGCATGAAAGCGAGGTGCTAAACACAAGAAATAGAACAAATACTCAGGGCTCACTGAAGCCACATGAGATGCCCACCTCCTCACTGTTAACATGTGGGCAGCCAAAGTGAAACCAGAGGGAGGCTCTTTACAAGGATGCTATTTGTTTCTTCCCCTGCAAAGAGGGGCAAGGAAGAGACTGAATTGGAATAGAGATACCTAAATGTCAAACTTACTGAACTACGTGTTTGACCAATTGACAAAAGGTGTCCTCCCCAAAGAAGTAACATCCATATCTACCCAGCTAAGATCTACTGGGGTGGTTTGTAAAAGCAAACCAAAACTGTACCAATTCAACATACGACCTTGCAGGTCTTCTCCAACCTTAAGGATTCTGTAGCTCTAGGATATCAAAGTCTGCAGTCTTATCCTGCTTCCTTTTCACTCCAGCACTGAAATCTCGAAAGCTGGTCAGAAAAACTCACCAGTCAGGTATTTTTCAATATTGTTACATGATATATTGTTCAAATATCAAGTCTATTTAATAAAAATTACATGGAACTTCCTAATCAGAGAAACAATAAATGAAAGATTCTTTAAAAACCCATTAAACTCATATGCTGTTCTTTGCATTCAATTGGTGACGGGGTGGGTTTTTTGATCAAAGTTCTAATTTTATGCAAGCAATAAGCATTTTAAAAATCTGAAGTCCAAGAACTATTTTGGTATGGTGCTAATTTCTGTAGGAATTAATTTACATGCAATGCAACTTGAGATCTTGGGGTACATGTACAAAGCAATCACTGTCATCATAGGTCAGGAAATTCAATCACAGGCTAAATAAAAGTGGGTTTAGTTTTGGGTGGGGGTTTTTGTTTGCTTTGGGTGGGCTCGGGTTTGGGATTTGGGCTTGTGGTTTTTTTCCCCCTCTTCAAAAATTTCTATTGTAGAATTCTGGAGAAAGTTTCTGACTAAACAGAGCAAAAGATCACCATTGTTTGGTTGTCATGCTAGTAAAATTATGTAAAAGTACAGTACTTCACGTTTTAGTTTTAGAGTTAAGGTTTTGGCTTTCTGAACAAGCTCAGTTTTTTTCAGCCTAAGCAGAAACATACCATACAATTTTGTAAAGTAGATCAGCAACCAGAAAGTACTCAGTATTACCTATTTATAATAAAGATATGTCTGGAAATGGCACAGTGTATTGCTCAGTTTCAATTCTCCTGTGATTATTTTAACCCAATGCAACAGGCTGAGTAACTTCCCCTTTTCAAGAGGTTGACTGAATTTCACACTTTACACACTACACAGCCACGCACTTTCCAAAACTCAGGTTTGCCTTTATACTCTATACTGCCTTTATGCAGGTGCTGCTGCTGCTATTCCACCATTGCATTCCTGCAGAAACAACAGCTGACAATGAGAAATGTTTGCCCAAGTCTCTGTTCTCATTAATGTCTGCAGGAGAGTCATGGGAAAAAAAAATCCCTTTGTTATTGGCAGGCTCTCAAAAGTCTGGAAACCAGTTTAAAACAGAGCACTGAGCATTTTACTAAGAGGGCAACAGAAAATGCAGAAAGGCACTACAATGAAGATCTTCTGTGATGAACAGTTGTTTTGTGTGGTGCTGGGTTATAGCAGAACCCCTCCAGGCATAGCTGAGGACTGCAGGTGGCCACCAAGCAGACATGGCAGCTGAGTCAAGAAAGGTAGCACTATGGCCCAGTTTTGAAGTCAGAAGAAAACACACTGGTGTGTAAAACACAAAGATCATGATTTAAGAAACCAAGTTTTGAATCATTAAGGAGCAAATAAGTCAGAACACACACTGCTTTTTCATAAGAGAAAGAATTGCCTTGGAGATGGTCAATAAATTTGTAGGAGCCCAATCACAGATAGAAGGAAGCAAAAGACTTGGAAGAAACATGTTTGCTCTGACTTTCATTTCACCACTCTCTTCTTCCACTTCTTCAGCAGAATCTGTAGTCCACATTATTTGTTACTGATCTTAAGAGACAAATAAAATTAGCTCTGGTTTCCAGGTGGTCTCTAGCTACCATTCTTTTTTCCTGTGCACTCTTCCACTATTCACATTGCATAAAATAAGTGACCATTCAGCAACCAACAACCAATCTTTACTGTCACGTAATGTATCTGAATCTCTATTATTGTACTAGTATTTGTTCCCTAGCTTCTCATTTAGGTCTTACACTGGGCACAAGAATCCCACCATTTACAGTTCAATGTCATTGCTGAAGTGGATCTTATACTATAAGAACGGCCATGAGAATAAACTTCAGTTTAGGAATAAACCATTTAGTGGAGGTCTGCAATTCTGCAACCGTTATCCTAATATCTGACAGAGGTAATGTCTGATGTACAGCATCACAAAGCAAAGGAGAATTCATATTCTGAAATGCATTAATGCATGATATCTGGTCCAAGAAATGGAAGAGGGCAACTGCTAGGTACCAACCACCACCAGGTGTGGAAGAACATAAAAACAACTCCATCGGTCAGATTAATTGCCCACATAACATGCCAACCTCTCTCCAGCCCCTCCAGAGGTTGTTCCCCAAGGAAGATTCATGACAAGTATGCAGTGATGCATCTCCCAACTCCTAATGAACTGCATTTCAATGAATTCCTTATACAGTCTCTTTCCATTTTATAATAAGCCCTGATGGATTTTTATTGATGGATTATCCTGCTGCTTGTGGAGCTCTAATAAGATATTTGCTGTTTCAAGAGGCATGAAGGCTCACTTTTCTCATGGCTGCTTTTATTTTGTTCATTTTTTTTGTCAGCTTTTGCTTGCTGGTGCTCCGAGTATTGTAAAATACCATGTTGCATAGGAATGATTTGCTAACAAATAAGAATAAAATCCAGACAAGCACAAACCACTATGATAAGATATGTGCTCTTATTCAAAATTAAAAGAGAGGAATGTGGTCTTTCTATGGCAGCCTAAATGACAAATGTGAACATTATGCTAAGAGAGATGATTATAAAAACCTTTCTGCAAATTACAGAATCTAATTGTACATCATTGCCCAGACACCATAAAAATGCTTCAGAGAGATTCACAAAAGAAATAAGATTACAATTCCTCTCAGAATAAGGCCACAAGCTTCTACATTAGTCCTTGGTCATTCAGTTAAGATCAGAAAGCATCAACTTGCACATTGCAGAACACTACAGTCTGTAGACCATTCCTCACTCATTGCAACATCCCTCAAATTTCGTAGTATCATAGTATCAGTCAGGGTTGGAAGGGACCACAAGGATCATCTAGTTCCAACCCCCGGCCATGGGCAGGGACACCCTGCACTAGATCATGCTGGCCAGAGCCTCATCCAGCCTGGTCTTAAACACCTCCAGGGACGGGGCCTCAACCACCTCCCTGGATAACCCATTCCAGGGCTTCACCACTCTCATGGTGAAGAACTTCCTCCTCACATCCAGCCTGAATCTCCCCACCTCCAGCTTCATTCCATTCCCCCTAGTCCTATCACTACCTGATAGCCTGAGAAGTCCCTCCCCAGCCTTCCAGTAGGCCTCCTTCAGATACTGGAAATTTGGTCTACTGGAAGTAGGCACCCCTGCAAAAGTGAACATAATAGTAGATGGCTAGCATTCTGCATAAGGATGTTCCTAAGAGGTCCAGCAGGTGAGCAGTAGACTTTTAAGGAGACTGAAGGAATGAACTTTGAAGTCCACAGCATCTCATTTTGCTGGTGAGACGGAAAGGGATGCTAACAACTATGATAATGTACTGATAGAAACTTCTCCTGCTTGTCTCGTAGGACTTTCACAGAGTTTGATGCTATGGCGCTCACCCACATAACAAGGTGGCTCATTAAACACCCTCTGCTTGTATTCTGGAAGCTGCTTATCCTCAGTGGATGTGAAGGCCTGGCACAGCTCCAAAAAATTGCCAAATAAACAAGCTCTTAGGCCAGTTTTCCCAACCTGCTTTGTATGGCTGGTCTGTATAACAGAGGAGTACATCCAGGTAGAAATGCTGGGATGGGGCACAGCAGGTGATTTTCATGGAACATAACTTAAAGAGGAAAAAAATTGGGAGGAAGCCAAATACAATATAGACCAAGATGCAGGGGCAGGGAGGAAGGGAGAAAGAAAAGGAAGCTTTAAGAAGGAGAAAAACAATTATGAAACAAGAAGGACAAAGATAAATAGAAAGAATGAGCCTTTGAGAAATGGTGGGTTTGATTCATTTGCCTACCCGTAGGCATCTCACATGGCACAGGGTGCCTCAAACATCTCTGTGCAGGTGGTAAACATGACACAGGACCTATGGAAGTGTCTTCTGGAATAGCAGCTTGAGGCAAGGCAGGATACAACTCAAGCAGCCTACATGAAGGCAGCTGAATTGAGCTATTAATATTACAGCAACATCTACAATCCTCAGACTTTTGAGTATTCTTTTTCTTCACAAAATCTCTTCAAGCAATAATAATTCTTTGCTCACTCTATCACTGGGGAAACAAAGTACAGGAAAGGCAAATAACTCGTACACTAAGTCCAGAGGAAATTAATCACAAGCAAGGTACTGAATCTGGTTATTCTAGACTAACAACTTAACCTCTGGGCCATCCTCCTGTGAAATGGAGTTTCACAGAAATCTGCTGTGTTCAGATTATCAGCACTAGAAGAGGAAAAGTGATAAAAAGGCATCTTAAAGAACCAGAAAGACAATCTGTTTGCCCTTCTCTGGCTATTGTTGCTCTCACACTTCTTGAAAAAATTGATCACTTCTTTGGGTTGCATCAGAGCTAAATTTAACTGTCTTCACAATTAGCAATAATATCCTTGGCTGAATTACTGTGTTCTTTACTGTATCCCAAAGAAATCAAAAGGCTACTCTGCTGAATCCTGTCAGTTGTTGTTTCTGCCTATGTTGACTCACCACACTGAAAAGTATCTGGATAGCTTCCTAGTAGTGACCAGAGTGTTTGAGCCTTGCAGAAACTAGCTGTGCATCCAGGCTCACTTACACTCTCCTCATTACTTTTTGTATGTCTTCCCCCTACCAGCTCCTCCACTTCTCTGCTCCACTTTGACTTGTCCTCTACACTTTGTGTTGAGCAGACACTCTCCTTAACACTGCTCCCTCCAAAAATTAACAACAATGGAAGAGAAATACATTATTTACTGCCCTGATAACATTTCACTCTGCTCACATGACAACTTCATTTACCTGATCTTCTGCTCACGTTCTGCCCTATTTGGGCTGAAACTTTATAAAGCAAGAGACTGTCTGATCCTTTACCCTTTTATGGCACCACAGACAAAGTGATCATCATCTTAATTTATTTGAAGATCCTATCAAAAACTCATGATTACTAATTTATCTTTGGGTGTTTACATTCACTTGTGACCAGATATTTCATTTGCTCTCCATTTACTTGATACACATAGTACTTAACAACTAGGAAAAAAAAAACCACAATCAAATCAATCAAATAAATCAATCACTCAACACAATGTTTTTTCACCACATATTTAAAGCATAAGAAGTAGCACAGAATCAAATGGAAAAGAATTTTAATTGACAAAACTTTAATTATTCAACTTAGATAATTATTTTAAAATGGAGTAAATATCTATATAGAACATTAAAATACTTAACTTGAGATCTTGTCAGCAGAACATTAAAATCAACTACAAAGACATTTAGCAAAAAAATTTTCAAGCTGGAAGCATCCACAATGCAATAAACAATTCTGTCTCTTCTACAGATGGACCACTAAAGGTCACCCTTGCATAAGGAGTCCAATAAAATTTATCCTACCAAAGTCTTCAGCAGTGATACCTGACAGGCAATCTGCTGTCTCAAAATTAATCAAAGTTTTCCTGGGCCAAGAAGAGAGATCTCAAATATAAAATTGTATTTTATCTGTGGCTACTATAGTTCTGCTTTTCTAAGTAAACATTTAAATTACACCTGGAAAATGACAATTCTGTTCTTCACAGACTCTCTCTCTGGATTTTTCACAGCAAGTATGTGATGTTTTTCCTGTCTGCTGGGAGTCAAATGAAAAATAATCAAGCAAAAAGCTTTTTAGTCACAAGGCCAAAATAAAGATAGCAGTCTGTCTAACAGACCTTGAATTTAAAAGTGCACATGCATGCTCCCACTGTTTAGTTCCACAGGATATATATATAGCAGACTCTGGTTTACTTTATTTAGCTCCGATGATATGCTTTCAGGAGATCAAAGAACTTAAGGAAATCAGGCTTTCACTAAGTAATGATGCTGAAAAGGGCTATTTCCCCTTATATTCGCAGTACCTGATCTCCTGTACTCAGTTCCAAGATCCAGTGACAATATTTCCTATTGTTCTTGATTAAAATCAAACTGAACTAATTTATAATACAAAAGGTTGATTATGACACTAAGCAGATAAAGAATGCTAGTGGTGAGATATGATATTGCCTCAGTAGAATGATATGGTGTTGGTAAGTCTAATTCGATACCATATTAGGTATCTCCCATCTAGGTTACTTCTCGCCAGAAAAGGCAGGCCAAAGGTAATTTACAAACTTCTTCAAGAACCAGATAAAGCTTTAAAAAAAACAAAACAAAAACCAAACAAAAACCCAACAGAATTGCTAGGAAGAAAACAAACTGATTTTAAAATGTATTTTGATTTAGTGTGTTTCTCTAATGAGTGCCTCTGAGATCATAATCCACACCCTTAGACCAAACATTACAGTTACACCGGTAACCATGCAGAGATGATGACAAACAGAAGCAAGAGTTCAGCCATTCCTGATGTGTAATTAACAGAGTTCACACATTTCTCATTGCACAGTGTCAGTCACTTTCCTCCCACTTCACCATTACATCCATAAGACTGGATACTTGTGGTTTTGTGTTTTATCCGTATGCTCAGAGTACCAATACAGATGCCTAACCTTGACTGCCTCCTCCAGGCTGAGCTATGATATTTCCACAGATACTTGACAAAGTTATTGTCTGAAGCTGGGAAGAGATGCCCACATTTGGTCCAGAACACATCAAAGGCAGATGGCACCCACCCTGAGGCTCCTTCACATCCAGCAAGGATGGGATTTCTCTCTAAAGGCTCCAGGCAATCTTCATTACAGGACTGATATACTGGAGCCCTGGAAAAACAAAACCAAGTCTCCAGTGTGGTTTTATGGTTTGCCAAGGGACTATTTCACCACCTGTTAAGGGAGTCTCATGTCATGCCATGTGGACACAGCAACACAGAACATGAAGATAACTTTTCATTTGCAAAACATTTTCCAGATTGATGTTCATCTGTGTAGGAATTTACTGTTTCTTCACAGATCTTAATATACTGCACACTAAATATCAGCGATGTGCCTGACATGGCAACACTTGCTGATGAGGTACTCTTCAGTTTTGGAATGCACCAGACCTCCTTCCTCATTCAGAGGATGGTAGTGAGATTGCTGTAACACTTCAGGTGGATTAATCCCTCTCTTGATGGAATAAGAAGCTTGTTCCCCCCCAAAAACATAGAGTCTGTTAGCAACCCACCACAGTCACCAAGGCATTCTGGAGAAACAGCAGCAGCAAAGACAAGCTGGAGTGATCACCATCAGCTAGCCCTGTGCTGTGAGGCCTCTCAACTCTTTAGAAGCAAACTGCTTATGTGGCTGAAAACATGCTTCAATGAGCAGCTCAACAGAAATCTTTGTCATTACCCATAAGAAAGAAGGGATTTCTTTCACAGGAATTGGGCACAGGGTGAAAATCACCAGAGAAACAGTACCTAGCTGAATTCATCTGAAGTGGAAATGACACTATGTTAACAGTCTCTCATACCTTTGCTATCATGGAACAGCACAAGACACGTGCAAACAACTTCAGTATTTCTTTTTACCATCAAACTGTGCTGGTGTTTTGCATCTAGTGGCAAAGATGGGAAAAATGATGATCCCTCTCCTTAGGTACATATTTTTTAAGGTTACTTTAACTAAAGAGGAAGACTGGAATTGGAATAATTCCTGCTTTCAGTCTACACTTTTCTACATTGAACTAATGTCACGACTTCAACTTTGTCTTCCGGCCAACTTTTCTAACCTTCAAGTATTCTCTTGTTTTTTCTCTAGACTCTCTACACTTTGGAGGTAACTTTGTTCTCTAGTAATAATATTTCTGTATTAAAGTTGTTTTGAGTTACTCCAGGTCTTTGAATTCCTTTTGATTTTCCTGTCCTTTCAGCAGCTTTGAAAATCAGGCATATGTAGGAGAATAATTAGCAAAACACTTGATGGATTTTAAAATCAGTGGTAGAAAGAAATGTGTTAAGCACTGAAAATTAGCTTACATGTGAAAATAGATCTGAAAGTATCATCAGACATGAAAAAGTAGCAAAGGAGATTAAACTACAACAATTTGATATTCAGGACTAAAACCTATGAAGAATACACTTTCCACATCTCTCTTTAAAAGGGTAAGCATCCTTCAGTGTCTCACTACATTTGGAGCTCAAATGTACAGTCAGACTAAATGCTTCTGCCCACCATGACCACCACAGTGAGTGCCTATCTCCCAAGCATCTCAGTCACTCTGGGAGCAGATTATAACACCTCCACTTCTAGGGTGAGGAAACCTGGCAGTCCCAGTGGACATGAAGTTATCCATTAGCCAGCAATGTGCCCTTGTGGCCAAGAGGGCCAATGGGATCCTGGATTGCATTAGGAAGAGTGTGTCCAGCAGACCGAGGGAGGATCTCGTCCCCCTCTACTCTGCCTCCATCTGAGGCCCCAGATGGAATACTGCATCCAGTTCTGGGCTCCCTTGTTCAAGAGGGGCAGGGATCTACTTGAGAGAATCAAATGGAGGGCTACAAGGATGATTAAAGGACTGAAGCACTGCCTTATGGGGAAAGGCTGAGAGACTTGGGGCTTATCAGTTTGGAGAGGAGAAGACCGAGAGGGGTTCTAATAAACATTTATAAATATTTGAGGGCTGGGTGTCAGGAAGGAAGGGACAGCCTCTTCTCACTTGTGCCTTGTGATAAGAGAAGAGACAATGGATGTAAGCTAAAGCACAGGAAGTTCCACCTCAACATGAGGAAAAATGTCTTTACTGTAAGGGTCACAGAGCACTGGAACAAGCTCCCCAGAGAGGTTGTGGAGTCTTCTTCCCTGAAGACTTTCAAGACCTGCCTGGATGCATTCCTGTGTGACCTGCACTAGATTCTATGGTGCTGCCCTGGCAAGGGGGTTGGACTCGAAGATCTCCAGTGGTCCCTTCCACCTCTTAACATCCTGTGATCCTGTGAAACTGTGGCACAGGAATCAACTAAGCAGCTGTGCCTGCCTGTACTTAATCCTGACATCTGTCAAAGGGAGACCTTTAAACTGATTGTGTAGAGTTTGTGCATCAACACTGTGCCTGTACAGTCCTCTGAAAACAACTTTTGAGCAACACAACTAAAAAAGCACATATAACAGAGTACAGTATATTTAAAATGTTCCAAATGTTGAATACTTTGCTCACATAATTAGATTTGTGGATCTGAATGTGTGAGAAAGATGAGCAAGATCAGTTTTTTTATCACTCCCCAAAATAAAGTGATACATATGGTATCCATTACTTAATATTGTCTATCATATCTATACAAGCTGTCATATTCCTTGTAGCAAAAAGTGAAAAGTTAAAGATACTGGTACAAAAAAAGTAAATCAAAGCTTACTGGGAATAGCTCTGTAAGTGTATTTTTCCCCCCTCTGTATCAAATGCAGTCCCTGAAATTTTCAGCTGTGTAAAACAGCTTCTTCAGCAAGTAATTTCTTAACAAAGACATGTTTGAAGTGATTTTGATTATATGCTTTCATAGAGGCTGCTTTTCACATCATGAACTATAATGGGTTTAAAAGGCAAGCAGAACTGTAGGCATTTGTAGATATAAATTTAACCTCTGGCAGATAGATTAGATTATGCAACACAAGTCACAACATTTTCTTCATTATAAGAATATAAAGGAGTTTTTCTAGGAATACAGAAGTATTTGACACACACAAGTACTGAAGGAGCACTTTAGAAAACACATGATATTCTTAGGTGCCTTCTAAAACAATACTGGGTTTTAAATTTATTTAAATGCATAGATACACTACTTCCAACTAACAAAGATTACTCCATGCATTGCAATGGCACAGATTGTTTCATGAAGTAACTATTGTCTGTCCAGGAATATTTATCTCAGATAGCTTCAGGATTCCCTTGACTAAATAAGATCAGAGCTTTAATGTTGTAAATCCCTTCAAAGACTGTGATTAATCACACAGAGGAAGATACAGTACAATACAATACAATACAATACAATACAATACAATACACCAGGTTGGAAGAGACCTTCAAGATCATCGCGTCCAACCCATCAACCAATCCAACCCACCCAACAACTAGACCATACAGCCAAGCACCCCATCAAGTCTTCTCCTGAACACCTCCAGTGAATACTGTGGTGTGTAGGCCTTGGCCCAGTTGCATACAAATCAAAGCCCATCAGTCTTATTGGAGGGTTTCTGGAAAATCCAGCCTGACACCAAAGGCTTTCCAAGCATTTACACTCAGGGTGAACATTCTGATTGCCAGATGCCTTATGGTATTGCAAGACAACAAGAAAACAACATCTAGGGCTTTTGAATACTGCAACAAAAACCAATCTAACAACTTCATCCAAAAGGAAGGAACTTGCCCCCAAAAACCTGCAAAATATAGGGTGAAAACTGCTCAGCGGTGTGTGGTGTAACTCTGCAGTAACATGGAAGTGATCCACACTTTTGACTGTCTCTGTTTTGCCTGCCTGTATGGTGCAGAAAGCTCTCCAGTTTGCACTGTAAAATGTGTTTGACACTCTGATCTCTAGAGATCTCCTTTAGCTTGCATGGAAGTATGATTCTTCATAACCAAATGTAGTTGCTATCTTCACCTGGTATTTTATTCCATTAATCAAGTGATATGAAACACAGAATCAGGAGGATTTATGAGAAGTTTGATGAAATGGTTTTTAAATGTCAAGGTGAAGATTACTGACAAGTCAGTTCCAATTTAACTAAAACACATGTATGATATCCAGCTCTGGGCAGCACGGTGTATACCACATTTGAACATCTGATCTCTGTCTAGAAAGCCAGCTTTCCACTCAAGAGTAGAAGCAATCTATAGATGGCTGGTTTCTGAGTTATGCAGATAGGATGCCTACCAAACAGCTGGAAAAGATGATGCACCCTGCTCCATGGTGTACAAACCCATGTGTGTCTGCATAAGATGTCAAATTATTATAATAGAGGAGAAGAGTATAATAGACTTCCTCTTGGTCCAACATACCTATGAAGAAATGTTAATCCTTAGAGTTTCAGCACCACTATTGCTGCAATCCAACTGCCCACTCCTTTCAAAGATGGATGGAAATAGATCATTGCAGCTTGCACAAAGGTGGTAGATATCACATCCCTGAACAGTCACAATCAGGCTGGATGTGGCTCTGAGCAACCTAATCTAGTTGAAGACATCCCCGCTCACTGCAGAAGGGTCACGCTAGATGACCTTTAAAGTTCCCTTCCAACCTGAACCATTCTATGTCTATTTTCAGAATCCTATTATCTACTTTAACAGTAACAAAATACTCTAATAGGAAGATTGAATGCATTCCACAACAAAAAGCCCCATAGCAGATGACATATAGAAGTTGTGGAAGTTGGTCAATAGTTTGCTTCCTTTATAATTTATCTCTGAGTATTAGATTACGCACTGCAAGATGTAGTCTATTGAATTTTGCCCAGTGCTTATCTCTGCACAGACTGCAAGATTGCCAATAGAGCTTCAATAACTGCAGCTTTCTGTTGCAGCTCTACTGGAAAGGGAAAAAAAAATAGAAGAATGATACCTACATCTATGAATTTTTAGAAACAAAAGTCTTTAAAGGCTTCCCCAGTCCATCAGTCAATGAGATCATTGTATATCCATTGTCTATCCTCTTTATGAGAGAAAAAAAAAGCCTTCTAGGTATTTGCAGCTATCCAGTTGCTTACTCTGCAGAGGGTTTACTCCATAAAGCTATGGCCCAGAGATGTTAAAAGGCTGTCAGGCCGGCTGGTTCCTCATGAGGAATCACAGAATACATCTGGTTGGAAGAGACAAGATCATCCAGTCTAGCCCTCAACCCAGCTCTGAAGGGTCAACACTAAACCATGTCCCTAAGCATCAGGTCCACACACTGCTTAAATACCTTCAGGACTGGTGACCACCACTGTCTTGAACAGACCATTCCAACGTTTGAGAACTGTTTCAGTGAAGAAATATTTCCTAACATTCAGCCTAAACCTCCCCGGTGGAGCTTGAAACCATTTCCTGTAGTCCTGTCACTTGACACCAAGAAACGCATGGCCCCCTCCTTGCTCCAGCCTCCCTTCAGGTAGTTGTAGAAGAGAAGGCTACCAAGTTGCTGCTGTGTGTTAGACCAGACTTTCTAATTGCTTTGTTCATGAAATGCAGCAATTACACCTGGTTTCTATCTGAAAAAGCAGCATTTTTTGCCTTTCAGCACAGACTGTAGTTTTTCCTAATCAAAACAACAGGCATCAACTGAACAATAGCAAACTTTAGATTTGGGCCCTTACACGGATTTCTCGTCACAGGAGCAGTTTAACATCAGAGCCCACTTTTACATATTATTGCAGGTTTTCTTTTAGAGCAAACTAAGTGTGTTGCCACTACTCTGAGTTTGCATGTCAGATGTCCACTATATTCACAAGGCTTCAAGCCTGCAAGGACTGCAGGGAGTGAGGCATCCATGGGAAAGGCTGTCCAGGGATATGTGTACATACACACAGATACACAGCTGTGGCATTTATATACATATCCACGTGTGTGTGTGTGTGTGTGTGTGTGTGTGTGTGTGTCTCCAGCACTCCTGGTGTATTTCGGCCCCCTCCACTATAATTTCAGCACAACTCATGCTAATTTAATCAGTGCAGTGCTCTTGACTGCTAGGATTCCTATAGGCCTGTAGATGAATTGATGAAAATAAGGTCAGGAGATTATGTGAGGAGTTCCTTAACTGTGACAATATTAGAGCAATGACAGCTGACAGGATGCAACCTCATGGAAGGGTTCACTGAACAGTGATGGCACCTCCTCCAAGAGTAGGTTTTTCCAAGTTACCTACATGCTTCCCTTTTTACAGACCCAGGGCTCTACATCAAAAGCTCATAATGTGTAAAGTTACAAGCAGAGAGAGCTATTATTCTTAGCTTTGTGTCTTTCAGAACTTTTATCTTTTTTCTTTTGGCTTTATGATATAAATTTTATTTGGGATATGAATTTTATGCATTACAAATGTACAGAGATTGATGACTACAATAGAAATCCCGGATGATGCAAGAAACAATGTCAGTTATGTAGGAGATGTCATTGCTCCCTCAAATTTAAATTAATCCCAGCACCTCCACAGATTACTGGAAGAACATCAGAGATGCTACATTTTCATGCAAGTAGTGAACCTAAACCTTGTTAGTCCCAGATATAGATCACAACATATTTTTTACAGCAGTAAGAATAAAACTATTCAACCTATACTCTGCCTTTCTTTCTCCCATGAGACATTTGCCACATCCTTCTAAAGGAAGCTGAATTTCAGTAGTTCCAGAAATAGTTTCTGCCTAAAACACTGCAGTCCTCATGGATGATAAAACAATATAAATGCAAAAGCTGTGTGATTAATGTAAGGCTGTGTGATTAAATGCAAGTCAGTGTGATTAACAGGGCTACAACATACGAGTCCTCTGCTTTCTCTTTCCGTAATTAACTTAATTGGTTCTAAATCTGCTCTGAAATTAGGATGACGCTATTTAAAGCAAGCTTTGCAAGACTCAAAGCACCATGTTGGTTCAGCGTTTCTCATTCCAACCTTCAGCTATTTACTATTTTGTTTCAGAACATGCATCTGTGAATGCCTGAAGTTCCCTCTCAGCAGTGTCATGGTGGCAGATTCCTGGGGAAATCACTATGCATGGATTACAACACTAAGTATAAATGTTTCCAAGATTTCAGGGTCAAGTGTGGGTAAGAAAAAATAAAATAGGCAGCTTTACCATAGTGATACAAGACTCTTTGTGACTATGGACAACACAGGTTTCTCATTATCAGGCATGCAAGTAGTATTTGAAAGCATCTGAAATCTGTTAAAACTTTACAGACCAAAAGAAGAATCTGTCAACCCCTGGAGAAAGATGTGGAGGAATCTAGGCTGGATGTTCAGAAATCTAGTACTGCTCAAACTAGTATTCTTTTGAAAACCAGTTACCCTTAACAGGAATCAGACTTGGTTACCCACAAAGCTGTTTTTCCTTACAACCACCTTCCTACATCCACCAGGCTGTCCACAGAGTGGGAAGACACTGATAGTTCACTAAAAGATTACATGGCTGCAACACCAGGCACCACTCTGGGCTCCCTGTTCACATGGTGCAAGTCAGAGTCAGCTTTGCTGCATGCAAATCACTGCAGGCTCAGAGCTTTTTGTAAGGAAATCCAGCAACCTTCCCATTGCTACCTGCTCCCCATCACCCTGCTGAGCAGGGCCCTCTCATCAGAGAACCCACAGTCAGGTATTAATAGCTTGAAACAAGAAAGATTAATTGAAATAAAGACCAGAAATATAAATAAGATTCAAGGAGCTGCTGCCTTTCTTTTTTAATCCCCTTCTTTTGTTCCACCCGCCCCTTCCCCCCGCCTTTACCTTCCCCCTGCCTTTCCTTTTCCCTCCCCTCTTTCCTTCCCCACCCCTTTCCTTCAATGCAGAACTAAGAACTCATGACTGTGCAACTGCGTAATAATCATTGCAAGTAAATCACATCCACTGAGAAACAGTGCAAGAAAAGAAGTGTGAGATGAGAAAAATTTACTGCAGAATGCAGCACCCTGCATCCTAGACAGCATTAAGGAATCTCAATTATCTGAGGGCTCACAGTAAGATTTTGTAATGCCACAAGAATTTGCACTGTAAATGCAATATATATGATCAGTGTAAAGATTTCAACAAATAAAGATAGATCCGGCATCTTCAACACTGTTTTGTGCTCAGGAGTAATTACCTTCTTGATATACCCTTTGTAATATAACAACCAACCAAACCCCTCCCCACACAAACAAACAGAAACAAAAAACCCCCAGACACACAAACCCAACCAACCAACCAACAAAAAAAACAGGAACAGGTTCTTTACTATGAGGGTGGTGGAACACTGGAACACGCTGCCCAGGGAAGTAGTTGGGGCCCTATCCTGGGAAATACTCAAAGTGGGGCTCAACAGGGCTCTGGTCAACCTGATCTAGTTGAGGATGCCCCGGCTGACTGCAGAGGGGCTTGAACTAGAGGACCTTTGGAGGTTCCTGCCAACCCAGACTATTCTATGATTCTATGAAAAACCAAACCAATTAAGAATATTTGTTTGGCCACAGCAGTGATTCTGTCTAATGTAATAAAGAGCAAAAAACCAGGAAAAATTATATCAAAGAATTATTGTTTAAACTTAATAGAAAAGCCAAAACTCCAGTAAAATTATTTTTAACACAGAGAGTACCCAGCAAAATTTCACCTCCAAGTCAGGACAACTTGGAAAGTCATCATTATTAAAGTGAAGGGATATCAAAGGAGAATCAAACTAGTAATTAGAGAGACTAATAATAATAATAATACCGCAACATCTGACTCTGCTGCCATGATTATTCAGAAAAGAATTTGAAGTAGCCACAGTGGAATTTGCCTTGTTACCTTGCATAGCATAGAAAGCCCAGGAAGCATTAGAGGGATTGCTACACAAGTGAAAGAGAAATGGTATGTTTTTCATACCATGTCATAAAACACAGTTTTAATTTTACAATATTTTACCCATGCACCTTAAAAAAATAAATAAATAATAATCTAACTTCTGCCCAAACAGCCATGAACACACTGCCAGTTAATTTCAATGCAATCATTTCTCCTGGGAGGAGATTTTAAATTCCAAAAAGATGCCAACAGAAAGAATAAGGACTGAAAGATAATTAGACGCTCATATGGCCGCAGTTCAATGACTCTAAAACTGAGTTGTATTAATGAGCATTTAGAAATTAAATTGCATGGTATCCCAATGCCAAGTTATGGTGAGAAAAAAAGGTCATCTTTGGGTAAGCTGGAATCTTGGCCAAAAGCTCTAACATCTTTTGCCAGTGTCCTATGTCATGAGGTAGGTTATACCCAAAAGGATTTTTCTACCAGTTTCAATTTAGAGCACACTGCAGTAAGATTTGCTGTAGATAACCAGGCATGAAAAATGTCATAATTTCTAATTTATTAATTTTGTTTAATTAATTGAATAGTGTTTAACACTTAACCCAACAAGGCCATTGTAAACTCTTCCTTCAAAACAAAGATAAAATAGAATCAGAATGGTCTGGTTTGGAAGGGTCCTCCATAGCTCATCTAGTCCAATCCCCTCTGCAGTAAGCAGGGACATCCTCAACTAGATCAGGCTGCCCAGAGCCCTGTCGAGCCTCACTTTGAGTATCTCCAGGGAGCTACTCAAAATATAATACTTGATAAATTTTCTTCCCTCTGTACCACATCATTCCAAGTGTTAAATCTAGAAACACATACATAACTTTCAAACAGCTGAAGAACCTCAGTAATAGCTCTGATATGAAAGGTAATGACTACTCAGCTCTTCAGAGTTGTCGCTTTAGACATTGCTTAAAGGAAATACGTAGACAGGCTCTATGTCAGGACAAAGCATTATACACTACTTGTAACAAGGGACAGGGCAGTAAAACCTCTAGCTTGCCCCTTGTACACTGATAGTGCTGAGATTTCTCCTTGCAGATCCTAGATCTCCTTGTGTAGCCATACTTCCCCCTTCCCCCTTTTGTAAAGTACTGTGGTGTACCATGCATCAAATATAAATGTGCTGTCACATATCAAGCAAATGAGAGGCAGAAAATTAAAACAAAAACAAACAAACAAAACAACAAAATAAAACCAAACCAACAACAGAAAAGCAACAATCCAAGAACAATTTCCATTAAGTGAAAGAGCTGTAATGGACATGGTGCTGTCCCAAGCCCCACCGCTTCATTGCTGTGAGTTTTAATCTTTTTCTGAGGGAAACAGAGAGTCTGATCTTTGTATGCCCCACAAAGAACCTGTTGCATTGACACCTCCAAATTTTAACTGGAATTTGAGGTGAGAGCTGAGCAATTCAGGGATGAAACTCTTCTGGGGGCTGATCTGCTCAGCCAACTGATTTCATAGAGTTTAGTATGCAAGAAACTGAGCAGGAGTTCATAAGGAGAATCAGTTCCCCTATTCAAAGCTGGAAATTACTTTTTCTCATTTATCTACAAGGTTTGCACTTTTGAAATCCACTTCTGCTTAAATTGACCTTTTATTCAAGGAGTGCAGCTCCTGTGTGATTAAAACCCATTATATAATAAGAACCTCACTTAGCAGAACAATTTCCAGTGCCTTTTAAGAAGCATGTCTAATGTCCTTTAAAAGATAACTATTATACCATATTTTTTGAGAATTGTTCTGCCAATAGAGAACAGGATTGTATTTTACATTGAATTAATCCATAGACTTTGAGAAACAAATTCTGGTTGAAAAGTCTCTTCTATCAGCAGTGACTGTGACAGCAAGAACCTCATTTAATGCCTACATTTTGGGTTGTGCATGAGTTTTACCACATGTAGAGGGAAAAAAACCTAAACAGATAGGGGATAATGCTACTTAAAACCTGAAAGCACATCTAGGTATGCAATGAAACCCCTATTACATGTGCTCAATGTTTATTTAATAATTTACATGATCTTGTTTGCAGCCATCAGATTAGAAGGGCTCTCTGCTATTTCTATAATGGTTGAGCTGGTATCAGAACAGCGTATCTTCATTTCCTTAATCTTTTCCTCAGAGATCTGATAAACACTTCCCAGATGATAATACAGTCTCTGATAGGAAGATGCTGTTGCTTCTGTAAGAAAATCTGTCCTCTTGGAAGAGAAATTTTGTGGGACTGAACCATCTGTTCAGTTGTTTTTCCTCCTTGAAAAAGAAAATGGCTTTTTGTAAACAAACATTTTTCACAACCATGTTCATGCAGGCCTTCTGCTATAGTTCAGCTCCTCTGCATGGAGCTGTTCTGCTGACTCACCAAGGTGAGTCCCAGCTGCCAGCTCAGGAAAGAGCTGAGCGTGGAGATGGAAATCCATACTCTCTGTCACTGCTTAAGGAAGTTGTGGGAAAGAGGAAGCGGTCAGAAAAAAACCCCGTAATCATCTGAGCTCAGGTGGAAGCCCTTGCTGAAGGTTACCTGCTTCTTAGTTTTAATGTAACGCAGAGATGCACCAAGAGAGACATATATCAGAGCCTCTGTGCACATAAGCATACCAGTGACCTATGGGGTGGAATGCTTACACTGACTTTCAGCAAGAATATGGAGTATTTTCTTCCTGAAAAATTGTACTGGATGTACTGCTAGAAATATGCAGTCTTCAGTTTATTCTTACTCATTAATTGAGTCCTTGGTTTTCTTAATAAAAACAAACACACACACACACACCCCAAACCCCTAATTTCTGCTACTGGAAAGAGCAGATTGCTGTGGAAAATTAAAATAAAAAAAAATTCTTCATCTAAAAAAATATATTTCTTATAATTTGATATTTTAATTATCCTGCTGTCAAATGTCTAAAGTTGTTGTTCAACTTAAAGGATTTGGAAGTTGCTGCAGCAAAGGAAGGAGGCAGATATGACAGCTAAGTGAATACCAGATGGCTTATCAGAAAGCATAAGTGTAGGGGTGTGTAGAGACATCAGGCTAGGGTGGATTTGCATGTCTTTGCTGGAGTAGAAGCTCCACCCTGACTAATAAACCTCTCAGCTCTGGTGGGCATGCTGTACAGCTCTTGGGGTTGCTCAGCCTAAAGAAGAAAAGGCTCTGGGGGGACCTTATAAGCTGCCTTCCAATACTTGAAGGGAGCCTACAGATAGCTGGAGAGGGACTTTTCATGAGGGTGTCTAGCAACAGGACTTAGCGGGAATGGTTTGAAACTGAGGCAGAGTAGGTTTAGACTGGATCCTAAAAAGTTCTTCAGTACAAGGGCAATGAGACTCTGGAATAGGCTGTCCAAAGTGCTTGTGGACCCTCCCTCCCTGGAGGTATTTAAGGCCAGATTGGACGAGGCCTTGGGAAACCACAGCTAGTTGAGAGATTTCCCTGCCCATGGTAGGAAGGTTGCAGTAAATGATCTCTGAGGTCCCTTCCACCCTAAGCCATTCTGTGATTCTGTGACACTTTTGGGAGTACTTCACTGTATTTTGTTTTACCACACAAGCACACTTGGTCACAAGTTTAGTTGAGTACTAGCCACAGAAGCACTTAGAGAAAGGACTGGCAACCATAAAAATAAAGACAACCTCACCTAGATACAACAGACCCTTGGAAGTACGCAGTAGCTTTCTGTGTTATGTATTTAAGGAAAAAACAACGATTGGGGTTTAGCTAAAGTAACCTTTGCTAACTCAGCAAATCATCTTTCAGGGAACCCGTAACAGTACAGCACAGAGTCAAACTGCTTCTGTGAACTAGAGCTTTGTTTGTTAAAAATCCCACTGGTGACAAACACGTAGCTTACAAAGTTGTAT
This sequence comes from Picus viridis, assembly GCA_033816785.1. Taxonomy (NCBI): domain Eukaryota; kingdom Metazoa; phylum Chordata; class Aves; order Piciformes; family Picidae; genus Picus; species Picus viridis. The sequence goes on from CM066574.1 coordinate 21,269,364, forward strand.
TAGGCTTTTGGGTTGTCTTATAAATAGTTATATGCAAGAATGCAGTAGTGCATTGAGCCCAAGGTATGCCATGTGCAAAATCAACAAAAATCAGTCAGCATTTCTGAGAGAAAAGAGCTGCTACTGCCACAAATTAATCACGTGTACAGACATCAGCCTGTGATGTGCAGCTCTGCTCTCTGCTCCTTTCTCTCCACCTAAAGCTTCACTGCCACCATCAATATCCTTCGAAACATTTATTTCTTGCCTTTCTCTTTTCTTCTTTGTTTATTCCTTTTATTCTCTACTAGCATTTGTGAGACTTCTGGTTTCTTCCTGCATCCTTAGTCCAACTCTTGTACCTTTCTCTCTCAAGAAGTTGTCTCCTCAATTCATTTTCTCCTCACCATCTCTGTGATTACCTATTCTTTTAAGGTTAGGTGCTCTTGACCTCCAGCTAAAAACCTTACCACACAATATACCTTGGCACTACCTCTAACAACTATTGACTCAATTAAATAGAAGATTTGCTCATGACCAGACACAATTATTTAGCTTTTGTTATGCAGGCAGCTTGATGAACTTTTTCCAGTTTAATTCAAGTATATTTTTGCTTTGTAGTGATAATTTAAGTTCCTTGATAATTTATTTTTTTTAAGTTGAATGACTAGTTAAGATATTTATGGGTTTCAATTATTTATAAAAGCAGTCTATGTATAAACAAGGCAGAGAGTGCATTAGCTTTCTCATAACACAAATGGACACTTCAGAAGAGTGGTACATGTGCGTTTACCACAGTCCCATGTGTTACCTTACCCTCAAAAATGAGTCAATTAGCAGAGACACAACAAGACAAAGTGACAAAATTACTTCTCCAGGTTGGTCATTGGTTTATGACTCTAGCAACGCTTGACTGACTGACTACTCTTTAGGTCAGGAGGGAAAGATCTTGCCTTAAAGAGCAGCAAAAGCTTAGTCATGCACAGCACTGACGCTGCAAAACATTCACCTGCATATTTTAGGCAGGTAAAAAATTCCCCCTGCCATTTCCAGGTGAGTTCAGGGAGCCATGGCTGTATTTGTACAGGCAACTGCAATAAAGTGTTACAAGACATCTTTCACCTTTTATTTTTGTTTTCTTCCTAACTCAGGAAGCTGTCAACTCAGGAAGCTGTCAACTCACACTTTGCCATGTTACCAGGCAAGCCAGTAAGAGGGACTGCCCACAGCTTGGCCAGCCATGCCAAGTTGCCGTAGGCAGGGCGAGCACAGGCATGCTGCTCTCACTTCCATGCAGACCTTCACCTCACCCTTACCCCGATTTTCTCTGCCATCTACCCCCACTGAAATAGCCTGAGATGACAGAAACTCAGCAGTTTCCTTTTCCTCCCCAGGAAATTTTGGCCAGTGATGGAAGGCAAAGCGTATTCATTTCTCCATGGAGCTTGTGTGCACCTTGTATTTGTGCTTAGAAACATCTCAGCTGTTCCTGGGAGGAAACATGCTAAACAGTAAGAGCCTGAGGAGTACTGCTGTAGAGAGTACTGGCCCGATCCTCAAGGAGAGCAGATGAGCAATGCAGGTCTGCTTTTGTCAGGGTATTGAGGTGGTCATAGGCCTTAATGGCTGGGACCAGCCTCCTCTGGGACCCCTACCCACACCCTCTACTGCCAAAGTCCCAGGGGATATGTCTCAGCTCAGGCTGGGGCCTCCAGTGTGCTCATCTCTGCCTTCTGTCTCCTGGATGGGGCTGGCAGCTGCACTGCAGAGAGCTGCTCTCCTGGCTGGACCCCTCAGCCCTGTGTCAGAGCTTGTTGTGCAGAACTGAGCATCACACAGCAGAACTGTGCTCCTGCGTTTTCTGCACTTTAATGAGTTGAGGAACCATGAGCCTGTTATTTGCCTGAAATGCTGGAGGATTCCAGCCCCTAAAACACTTTTAAAGGCACAAAACACAAAGGATACAAGTGCAAAGAATTGACTTTATTTTTATTTTAAGGTATATTTCATACTTTTAATGTTATGTTATTTAATCCTGTTTCAGTTTTCAGTGCTCATATAAGCACTAAGACAGTGCCCAGGCAAGGCAGGAGCAGAGCTTGCTCCTGCTGCAAGATTGCACAGGGCAAGAGATGCAGAGCAGCAATGGTATCTTGGAGGTGCTAGAGCAGCAGCAAGACTCAAGCCAAAAGAGCCTGCAGAAGGCCTGACAAGGGGCTGTGCAGAATGCTACAGAGCAAGAATCAAGTCCCGGGGAAGCCAAGAATGCTTGCCCATCCGGGGAGTCCAGAAAGCTTCCTTTCTCCTGGATGTGTGACCATTTTGTGGGGCCCAAGAAATGGCATCCCCTCTCCTGAGAGTCTGGTGGAAAGCTTGCCTCCTCCTGGGTGGGCGGTCCAAAGGCCACTCTGGTGGAGCACAAGACCTGTGGAGCACAAGGGTTCCCTGTCCTCCCTGCTCCCTCTGCCCAGCCACCTCTGGGCAGAGCGACCCAAAGGCCACCTGTGGAGCAAATCAGTTGCCTCCCTCTGGAGGGGCGGCCCAAAGGCCACCTCTGGGCAGAGCGGCCCAAAGGCCACCTGTGGAGCACAAGGGTTCCCTGTCCTGGCAGTGTGGAAAGCCTGCTCCCTCTGGAGGGGGCGGCCCAAAAAGGCCACCTCTGGGCAGAGCGGCCCAAAGGCCACCTGTGGAGCACAAGGGTTCCCTGTCCTGGCAGTGTGGAAAGTGGAGGGGCGGCCCAAAGGCCACCTCTGGAAAGGCCTGGAGCACAAGGGTTCCCTCCCTGTCCTCAGTGGAAATCTTGCTCCCTCTGGAGGGACGGCCCAAAGGCCACCTCTGGGCAGAGCGACCCAAAGGCCACCTGTGGAGCACAAGGGTTCCCTGTCCTGGCAGTGTGGAAAGCCTGCTCCCTCTGGAGGGGCGGCCCAAAGGCCACCTCTGGGCAGAGCGGCCCAAAGGCCACCTGTGGAGCACAAGGGTTCCCTGTCCTGGCAGTGTGGAAAGCCTGCTCCCTCTGGAGGGGCGGCCCAAAGGCCACCTCTGGGCAGAGCGGCCCAAAGGCCACCTGTGGAGCACAAGGGTTCCCTCCCTGTCCTGCCAGTGCGGAAATCTTGCTCCCTCTGGAGGGACGGCCCGAAGGCCACCTCTGGGCAGAGCACAAGGGGTCCCCAAAGGCCACCTGTGGAGCACAAGGGTTCCCTGTCCTGGCAGTGTGGAAAGCCTGCTCCCTCTGGAGGGACGGCCCGAAGGCCACCTCTGGGCAGAGCGGCCCAAAGGCCACCTGTGGAGCACAAGGGTTCCCTCCCTGTCCTGCCAGTGCGGAAATGGAGCACAAGGGTTTGCTCCCTCTGGAGGGACGGCCCAAAGGCCACCTGTCCTGGGCAGAGCGGCCCAAAGGCCACCTGTGGAGCACAAGGGTTCCCTGTCCTGGCAGTGTGGAAAGCCTGCTCCCTCTGGAGGGACGGCCCGAAGGCCACCTCTGGGCAGAGCGGCCCAAAGGCCACCTGTGGAGCACAAGGGTTCCCTCCCTGTCCTGCCAGTGCAGAAATCTTGCTTCCTCTGGAGGGGCGGCCCAAAGGCCACCTTGGAGGAGGACAAGCGACAGAACCCGGCTAGCTCTAAGTGGCCCCAAGAAGCCCCAACAAGGAGGGGGAATGGACTCAATGGTGCAGTGAAAAAGAAGCAACTCCTGGGGAAGCCAAGAAAGATTCCTCATCCTGGGAGTCTAGAAAGCTTTCTGGTTTTGGATGTGCAGCCCAAAGGCCACCTTTGTGTAACACGAGGAACAGGCAGCTGGCCAGAATGGCTCAATAAAGCCCTGAACAAGGGGCTGTGCTCAGTGCTGCAGGGGAAGTCAAAAAAACCCCAGGGACACTTAGCTGTCCATCCTGAGGGAAAAAAGCCTTCCTCCCCCTAACTGCAGGGCATGAGAGGCCATCGTCCTGGTGCATGAGCAGCAGGCAGTAGCCCAGCCAAAAGGGACCAGAGGAGCCCTGACAAGTGGTCATGCTCAGTGCTGCAGAGGAAGGCAAAAAAACCCCCGGGGACCAGTGCCAATCTGCCCCGGGGGAAAAATTCCTTCCTGACCCCAGCGCTGGCGATCGGCTACTCCCTGAGCATCTGAGCAAGACCTGCTTCCTCCTCCCACAGGCATCTCATGACTCCCAGGAGATACCCAAGCCCTGTTCTCTCTCACTCTGCAGCTTTTATCTCAGGGGCTTCCCAGAGTGGCTAAATGTCCCTGGCCCAATCAAACTCAGGGGACAAGAATTCCTCCCGTGCCTGGCAGGACACCAGGAGGTGTTGCAGAGCACTGGGATTCCTGACAGCATCTCTGCATCCCAGTTCTGACGACTACTAATGCTGCTGTCACTGCCTCTGCAGGGGATGAAGATGCTGAGCACTGCAGGGCTCCTGAATTGCTAGCTGTTCTCATCTCCAGCACCCTCGCCTGCCTTTGGGCTTCCTCTCTCAGCCCTCACCAAGTAACTGCACCAGCTCCTCGAAGCCTTCCTCTGGGATGTCTATAGGCTGCCCTGGGCCGGTCTGACAGCCGGTACAGCAGGACGCTGCCTTTTGCAGTCTCCCAGGGCACTGCCAGTGCCGTTGCCAGGTGACAGCCTTGTGACATCGGGGGCCGGGGGCCCCACGCACAGCCCCGCCCACCATCGCTCCGCCCACCGCCCCTCTGCCCAGCAGCCTTCGGGCAGCTTTTGGAGTGCTGGCCCCAAGGCATCCCTGTGCCCTGCAGGCCTTGGCGGGGCTGTACCCACCCCTGGTGGCCATGCACCGGGCCCCCTGCTGGGCATCCCTGACGTGTCCTCTGCTGCTCAGTTGCCAAGGGCAAACCTTGTGCAGTTCCTTTGCTCTCAGGCCACGCCAGACAACAATCCTGCAGCCCACAGACATCCCCTATTATCGGCCCCTCTCTGCACCGGAGCTAGCACCCATGAGTCTACCTTGGCCTACCTGGTCCTCTGAGTTGGTGGACCACAACTGTAGGAACAGCACCTTTCTGCTTCTCGACACTGAAGTTTTAAGGGAGCTGCTCACAGCTCAACAGGGCCTGATAGGGTACATCCCAGAGAACTGAAGGAACTAGCAGTTGTTACAGCAGGACACATTCTCAGTCATCTACAAAAGAGATCTTCAAAGGGAGGTCCCCATGGACTGGAAGCTATCTCCAGTGTCATTCAGTTTTTAAGAAGGGTGTGAGGGAAGATGTAGGAAAATAAAGAGCTGTTGTTAGTCTAACCTCAAGACCTAGAAATAATAGGGAGAAAATCATATGGGTTCGAATGGGTTATCCAGGGAGGTGGTTGAGGCCCCATCCCTGGAGGTGTTTAAGACCAGGCTGGACGGGGCTCTGGCCAGCGTGATCTAATGTAGGGTGTCCCTGCCCATGGCAGGGGGTTGGAACTAGATGATCCTTGTGGTCCCTTCCCTTGTGGTCCCTTCCAACCCTGACTGATTCTATGATTCTGTGATTCTATATCGAGTGCTACAGAAAGGCATTTAAAGATCAATTCAGCCATCAGGCACAATCAACATGTGTTCTCAAAGGGAAAATCCTGTTGGACAAATGTGGTATCTTTCTGAGCTAAGGTCACCTGCCTATTAGATGTAGTTTTTCTTGCAGTGAGTGACCGTGGAATACAACAATATAAGAAATTCAACTCGGAGGTTATCAAACCTGAAGGAAAAATAGTTGAAGAGTTATTTTAAAAGTGCACTAGAGCAATCACTAACGTTAAGAAATTGCAATCTCTTAAAAAAAAAAAAAAAAAGAGAATATTCAAATTGAATTAATAAACACATATTATTTCTATAGGAATAAGGCCTTTGGCTGCAACTGGACACCCACTTATTCTTTGGTATTGTCATCTCCAGCTACACAGAGACCTCCCTGTGCAGTCACAGAAGCACTGTCCAGCCTTTCATGACTGGGATGCACTCCCATATTTATGTAACAGAGGAAAAGTTTCAGATCTGTAAGGCTTCTCTGGAAATAAGTCACAGGAGGCTCACATTTTTGCACGAATAGCCTGCTACTCTTTGATAAGGAGGAAATCCTGCTTCAGTGTTCTTCTTGTGTAGCTCTTGCCATATGGTTCAGCAACCAGCAGATTTTTGGGTGGGATCATGAAGATAACTATAAAAGAAAACTGCTTCAGTGTCTGTCCTCCTAACAACAACCAGTACACAATATTCCTAAGAGCAACAAATCATAGTAACAACTGCCTGATCTGCAAATTGCATTACAGACTGCATCAAAACTTTAATCAAGGAACTACTTTGCATTATTTTTTATGTCCTCTAAACATGAAGCTATGAATAAATAAAAATCACATCTTGAGGCTCTTTATCTGAACTTAGCAGACCTCAGAATGATCAAGGCTGGCTGTTCACCATGCTTTCAAATCCTCAGTAGCAATACATAGATTCTACTCTTCCTTAACAAGTTATGAAGCACTAATTCCTAGTTAATCACTACAAACACTTAGTAGCAGTATCCAAAGCAGTCAGTAGCAGCTCAGAAAGACTAAGTCATAACAAATAAAAAATGTTCCAATTAACTTTTCTGCTTTCCTTGGTTATCTCAACATTTTGCTATGAGGCCATTAAACAGCCTAAATAGTTCCTAAAAACCCCCATATATTTCTTTGCATGTAACCACAACTTAAAGTAAACACAGAAGAGTATCTAAACCTAATTAAAACAGAAAAATACTGCTGTCTGTTGGTAATGTTTCATATGCTGTATTTTTATAAACATTTTATAGGTAATTACATTTAGGCTACAAGTGATCATTCTTTTCTGAGGAATGCATAAATGGTTCCTTGTCATATTTTCTTCCTTCAAGTTAGTGATTTTTGGTTGTTTTCTTTTAAGTTTCAGCTTATGAACAGGAACACAACAAGGTGAGAGGGGTGTCTCACAGGGCAGTGCACAGCAGAGTCCAAAGCTTTGACGCAGTGTGAAGAGAGAGTAGGGAAAGCAGTTGGACCCATAACTGAAATTTATATACTTTCAGATTTTGCACTCCAGGAATTTATAGAGGATGTGAGCCAATACTGCAAAAATTTAATCCTTTTTGCGGCAGTGAAAGGCTACACTAACCAGAATATACCTCTCTGATCCATACAACCATGAATTGCTCACAGAGATGAATGTTAGTCTGAGTTTTCTTTGCCTAATGGGGTGTTTCCTATGCATGCACAAAAGAAAGTATGTCAGCAAACTTAGAGACCAGCAGCAGGGGATCTCATCCTCACAGTGCTGAAGGATCCCAAACACTTGCTCAGGGAGCTGGATACCACTGTGTAATGTTTCACAGTGCAGAGAAGCAACACCCAAATGACCCCGTTCACCTGATCTGCCAATGCTTTCTCAAAGGAATCCTTAAACTAAAATCAACTGCCTTAGATTAAAATTCACAGAGCAATGTGTAAAAGGCCTTAAGAAACAGAGAACAAACCAAAATGTAATCCCAAGCAGGAATTTGGAAGGCAGTCCAGAATGCCATGCTTGCAGTCTAGCGTTTGGCACACATATGTCACCGAGGGCCACATAGGACCACTTATTTGAAGCCAGTAAGTGTGAGGGTATTGAAGAAACACTGCCACAAAACATCTGAATACTGTTTCAAATGTGGTATTCCCAGCCATAAACCTGCTAGAGATGTTTCAGTACATGCGGAACCTTGGATGTTTGGAAGATCCTGGAAAAATACTGATGGCAGGTTGCCAGATACTTCAGTTTGTGATGCCAAGTGAAGAGAGCACATGAAAAAAAGAGCACAGAAGGTGACACTCTCCTCTTCTGTTCACCTACTCTTTTGTTATCTCCACCAGCTATAGTCTCAGTGCTATACACCTCTGATTTCAGGCACCAGAGAGCCACAATACCCTAGGTAGTACTGACAGCCCAGTCAGCACTCACAATACAATACAATGCAATACACCAGGTTGAAAGAGACCTTCAAGATCATCGCGTCCAACCCATCAACCAATCCAACCCACCTATACAACTAAACCATGCAACCAAGCACCCCATCAAGCCTCTTCCTGAACACCTCCAATGAAGGTGACTCCACCACCTCCACGGGCAGCCAATTCCAATGGGCAATCACTCTCTCTGTATAGAACTTCTTCCTAACATCCAGCCTAAACCTGCCCTGGCACAGCCTGAGACTGTGTCCTCTTGTGTGTCCTCACTGGAGGGTCAATGCTGACACAAGGCTGTGTATCTCTTGAAAGGCATCCCACCAATGAATTATTATTCCCCTTTCTTTTCTACTGAAATCTGAATATTTTTGGTGAAAAATAGAAAGAAAATGCAGATGAATCAAATCAATAAACACCTGGACATTTAAAGATAAGCACAGAATATTCTGCAAACTACTGGCAAAGGAATCTTCACTTGAAAATGTTCATATGGATGGTTGTTTAGAGATTACAAGATTCAAGAATTTATTCAGATGAGCTCTTTCATTTTGATTCACTTCCCTTTGATGTAAAAAGAAGGAGGGGGCTGAAAGCAGCAAGTACTGTGAACGGCAGTGTAAATTAACACTCCTGATTATATTTCACCCTACAGTAAAGTAAGACTCACAGTGTTTCTACACAAAATCATTACTCAACACATAGTTGTTCCAGTTATATGTACTATTTTCACCTGATTTCCATAATGACATTTTTATTCAATCTCTTTTTACATTCTGGAGGAAGTCAACAGGGCTACAGAAATGCTAGAAATATCTTATGAGTAACAGGGACCTGGGAAATGAGCCTCATTTGTAAGGGGAGGGAACCTGAGTTAGCAATGTATACTGGGGTCAGCAAGTAAACATGCCTAGTCCTTCAGCAAACTGGTACTGGGAAAGCATGTTAGTTTAACATCTGGAACACTTTTGCTAGTGAAGATCACAGCCATTTAGCAGCTGTCAACATGGGGTCATTGCCTGGCTAGGCTGGTCCTCCATAACCCTGTCACCACACTGTAGTTTAGTGAAGCAGCATGGGTATATCAGGGCCATGTGATACCCATGACAGGCATTTATTTAGTAACCCAGCACACAGTTGTCCTCAGCTTGTTTCATGGTCTTTACAACAAAGGGTGTATTTGCTCAATAAATGTCTTACTCAGATAGCTGTGTCTATATATTATGCATTTAGGTGCATCCTTTTCCTGGTGACTACTCATTGCTCTCTGGGAGTTACACATTCATCAAAATTAAAACATGTTCTCTAGATTCAGACATCACAAATCAAGGCTTGAGATCAAAACTGTGAGCAATCAACACATTAAGTCATTCCAGCCTTGGCAGAAGACAATAGCATTCAAGTCAAGAAATAATTCATGCTCCAAATAAATAATTAAGGGGTATTCTGAGGTAGAGTCCTATCCTGGGAGTAGCTCGTAGATACACCCCCAAGCCTGGTGCCTTCTCCAAAGGCCTGTGAGAGCAGGGCAAGATGACACCAGGGCTTAAAGAAGTCCTTTTCTCCTTGTAACTGATCTGTAAGCTAGAATCTCACTCAGAGTCCAGATCCTGCCAACATCCTGCCACATTGCTTTCAAACTACACAGGCTGGTTTGTAACTGAAGACAGTGCTTCTAGCTAAGGATTTCTTAAGGCTGGAAAATTCCATTTGGATCCTCCTAGTGTCTCCCTAAAAAGGTCCCCAAAAAGTAAAATTTTGACATCATTATTATGCCATGTCACAACAGATCAGCTGTGAGATGTTCTCTCACTTTTCATGGTGACAAGTAGTGAGACATCAATGTTGCTAGCAGAGCAAAATTTAGGGAGAAATAAGTGTTACTACAGTCTGCCTCTGAATGACAGAGATATCCCACATTGCATGAAAATTCTATGTTATTGCTCTCTCTCCTTTCCTCAGGAGCAGGGGAACCTACAGATTCCCAGGGGATGCTCACAAATAGGGTCTTGCAGGAAAGGGCTCTCCAGCTAAAGAAGGAAAGACTGTCAGCTCAGCAAAAGTCAGAGAACTTAAAATACTTCATGAGGTTTCCCTGTGGGCATTAATGACTCCAGTGGCTCATATTTTACCTAAAAGTAGCAGAAATCTAATCTTGTTCATAAATCAAGTTCATGCCAGCATTCAGATTCAAGGATATGCAAGATAAATATTTATAGATTGGGTTTTGCAACTTGTCATGTTTTAGCTCAGACCTTCATTAGTAAACCATGGCAGCACTACAGGGAAAGAAAAGTCCAAAATTTCAGAAGACAAAGCAATCCCCCTTGATCAAAATGGGATTTGCTATATTTTGCATTTTAAATAGCTCAAATATAACCAACAGTTCATGTTTTGGAATGAGCTTCAGTCTCACATCAGTGGTATTTAATTCTTTGCCATTTAAAACCATCTTGGTGAATTCACAATTCTTATATGGGTACCTTTCAAGTTGAGCCACAACTTATGGACCAAAATCTTAAAGTTGTGTGATGATTTTACATATATGCTCTTAAATAAATGACAACCTAGAAAAGAGTTCTCTTGAACTAAAAGAACACTGAGCTCTCTTCAGCCAAGGCAAGAGAGATACAAATCTACTGGAAACCAGGCTCAGTATTTCTGGTGTCTCCACAGTTCCACTAACTTCACCATGAAACTTTCAGGTTTCACTATACATTAGAAACTTGATCTGCAGCTTTGATTTCACCTGTGTGAGGAACATTCACTTCTTCAGGCTTCGCTGTTACCATGCCACGCACCACTAGGTGCACATTAATGCACAATATGATCTTACTCCTTTTTCTCTATATAAATATCTAAACATGCAGAGCCACTGATACAAGCTAATCACCTCTGGGATTATGTTGGAACACTTTTGAGCCTGAACCCCCTGAGTGTTTAGATTTACCCTACTGATATTATTTCACTTCTCTCTCTGCTTTGCCTGTCTTTTGCAATATTTTCAGACCATTTGCCCTATAACAGTACTCAGTGGTCTCAAGCCTTTAATAATACCACTTTGAAAGTGGTTCTGACCTACCTTCCTATACAAGAGCTTGATTCATCTTGACAGGCCATAAAAGAGGTTTGGCCTTCTAAATTAGATAGCATACGCCGTGAAAAGACTTATGTTTCAATTATCCTGACTGCCTTTTGACTTCTCCCATCAGATAGATAAAGAGATTAATTTCTACCTCAGAACTGTAAGAAGTAACAGATCTAAAGACATTTTTCCTGAAGCAGGGTATACATATTCACACCAGCCCTGACAAATGTTGGTCAGACTTGTTCTATAAAGCACAAGTAAATAAAATACAGCCTAAGAGATTCCTTTGGACCAAACAATCCTCTCTATACAGATTCTGCTCATTCTCTCTCCCCTAAAACCAGGACTTTCTGACATCTCTGGGTTTACCCTACTCCCTACAATACATGATGCCACCTCTACCATTTCAGTAACTACCACTCTTTCATCTGTCCTTTTAGTACTACTTTTTATAGATGTGGGAAGGACATGGCTTTTGTTTCTCTCATTGAGTTGTTAGATTTACACAGATCCAACTTGGTCAGCTGTTTAGAGATATTTATCTCTACATAGGTGGATTTCAAAGATGGTCAGGTGACTATTCAGGCTCTATTCCCCACTACTACCCTACCTGTCCCTCCTATAAACTGAATTTAAAGTCATCTTCTGAGCATCCATGACAAAACTGCTCGTATTTGCCCGTGATACCTTATCTAAGGTGTATGCCATCCAGCCCAGCATACATTAAGACCTCTGTTTGGTTCACAGTGTTGCAGCTCAGCATTTAGTTCATCTTTTATTCTGCTTGAAACCCCCTTCTTATATCTATCTTGTTGCATGGACTTCCCTTGAGGTTGTAGCTGGAGTCCTCTCTAGGGCAGCTGTGATGAGCAAGGTACCTGTCCGAACACCACTGAAAATCTCCTGAGCTAAGCACTCCAACATTTCATTGGAAGGGTCACACCACAGCAAAGACCAAAGAGCTGACAAAATTGCAGAAGAAACATGGAAGTGTTGGTGTTAAAGGTATAAGAAAAGTAGTCATTAGGGGCAGAATGGCAGACCTTGTTTCACAACATCACACAAGACAGCAAGGCAGGGAGGGCTAGTTATATCTTTAAGCAATCATTTGTTTATCTTCTACTGCTTCCCTATAAACATTTATTTGAAACAAGAGCTTTGCCCCAAAACTTTCTCACTTAATAGGGGAAAATAATATTTTAGTTAGCTTTGAAAATAAGTGATATTCTGGTTTTATGTCACTTGGGCTGCTAGGGCATTTTAATTTATAGAATTCAATGGAAAATTTATTGTTTAATAAAAGCTTAAAAAAATTAGATGCCTTGACTTTATGCTGAAGACTCACAGTATGGCAAGAAGTAAAATTAGTCTTGCTGATTTTTCTGAGAAGTAAAAGTATAATGGAAATAAGTTCAGAACGAGCTGAAAGTTATTGACGAACAAAGTGTACTCAATATTTTACACACTAAGGGGCACTTTTCAGTCAAAAATTCATTTTGTTCTCAATTTAGAAAAGAGCTCTAATATGAAAATTTCTACCAACCATAGTAATTTTATTCATATTCCTCATGATTCATACCAGAGGAATTGTTTGTGGAATACTCAAATTACCTTGTCACTGTGTTGCCATTTGCAAATGCAATTAAAAATAATGCAGTGAGTTTCCCACAACCCAAAAAATGACTTACAGGACACTAAAGAACAATGACAAAAAAAAAAAAAAAACAACACACCAAACCAAACCAAACAAACCCACAAATACTCAGGGCTACAAAAAATTAAAGAAGTGATAAAGATGAAAGCCTTTTTCAAGTTAGCAAGAACTAAATATTTCCTGACATCCTACTCCTATAAGGGTAGAATTGCTGACGCTAGCTTAGTTTTATCTGGGCTGTGCAAGGTTCACCAGTTTTCTGCTGCCTCTTTTGCTCTGTCCATAGAGAAAAACAATGATCCTAATGAAAAATGCATGCAAGCACACAGTATCAGAGGTATTTTTTGGCTGTCACTAGACTTAACCTGAGTTTATCATATGAAACTTCAGAGACGATCTGATGGCATTACTCAGCAGAAGAGACAAGATAGGTTTGAAACATTGTTTTCTGAGGTAGTCTTATGAGTCATGTCCCACTCTCTCCCTCGTACTTTGAGGTTAGAGAAAAAAAAATTGAAGATAAATATCACCTATGTAGGAGAAAAGAATAAATAGATGATAACTATAACCTGTGCAGGATAAAGAAAATAAATGCTAGATTCTGTTTAACACTTTGATTGAAGGGACAAAAGTATTGCATGTAAATGCAGAAATACTGCAAAATACACCAGTAGATCACAAACCTTTGGAACAGTTTCAGAGATGATGTATAGATATTATTTTAAACATCCTCAAGGGGAAAAAGGATGCTACAGGCTACATAATGCAGATCTCTAAATCTCTAGCCTGCAGCAGAACAGAGTGGATTTACAGTTGGTCTGCATTTTGGCACTCACTATATTAACAGCATGTTAAACACTGACTAAACATACACTTTGCTTGCAAAAACCGATAGCAAAAGATTATTAGGTAAAGAACATCTTAGGTCCGTCCTGTGCTTCATAGTATCTGTTTTGTCAGGGAAAATAAAAAAAATATGGGAATATAATAGAATTGAGAGCAAAATATGCTGCCAAAGCATGAATATATTAACAACCCAAACATAAGCATAATGAAAAAAAAAAAATTAATTTCAAGGGCTATTAACCATGAAGATGTACTTTCTGGCAAAGGAGAGTGGTGGAAGGGGAGATACAAGCCTTCTAGTGCCCTTGGCATAGATTTTCTCACACAATAAGGTCCTCTGAAAGAGATGTGTGTTGTGAGCCATACGGTCTCGGTTCAGACAAACCCTTCAGTTTGTGGTCAGATTTAAACCAATCAGATGTGAGCACAGATTGGTAGTGCATTTATTTATTCATTTAGTATTTTGGTTTATTATTCCTAACTGAAAAGGAAACAAAACACATCTTACTATGGCCATGCTCCGGACCCATAAAAAAAAAACAACCAGAGGAATATGGATTTTTGCTGCCTCATGTCCACTCTTGATAACAGTCTGGAGCTCTTCCTAAGATTAGCACCTTCCAGAGAAGATTTCTCTGAAAGAGGCTACAGATGTACCAATAGCAACTACAATCTTCTGTATGAAGCATTTCAGGCTGAGGTTGTGTGCAACTTGTAAAGTACAATCAGCCAAGTATCAAGTGCTGGGAGGCTAAAATGAGGTCCTGGGCCCATAGAGAGGCATGGGCAGAGGCTGGGTAAGAACTCCTCAGGGCACTGGCAGCTGGAATTACACTGAAACATCATTTAATAAAAAAATAACTCTCTATTGGATACCTGCCTTTTGTATTTCCCGTTTTGTTGTTGTTTTGGTTTGGTTTTCCCCCAGTGTTTTTGGATGGCTCTTGCTCAAAAACCTAAGTATCTTTGTCTACCCCTCAAGCAACACAATCCTCAGAAACAATTCTAAATCCAGCCTTAAATGAGGGATGGGTCTCTGGTTTGACTGAAAGAAGGAGGAAGAAGCAACGATGGGAATGGGGAGAGGGAAAAAAAATAATCAGGAGGGGAAGCAATTGTTTGGGTCTAGCCTACACATTGCATACATTCAGCCAGGCCTCTAGTAAAGTAGAATAGATAAAAACAGGTATTGACAAAAGGAAAAGTGAGCAAACTGCTTGAACATTCCAAATATCATCAACTGATTGGTACCAACATGCAAGGGAAAATTGGCAAGATTAAAAACAGTGACAGAAACCCCCAGACTGATTTAAGTTCTCTGTATTTGTGTGTAGGTTTTCAGTGCAGGGGTAGCATGCAAAAGGCTTGAGCAAGTGAGCCTGTATGCACCCTTGCAAAACATTAGTACATGTAGGAGTCAGGCATTTCCCCTGGGCTGGGTGGAGTAGCTGTGCAAGTTTACTTGAATGCAATGAAACAGTTCTAATTAGCTGCAAAACAGTATCAGTAAATTAAAAGGTCAATCAGGAAGTTTTTTGATCTCATGACAAATTTGCTCCTGGTGTTGCAAGCATCTTTTGACATCCTCAAAGTAAAACTTCTTATCTCAGAGTAAATGTATGCACACTGTTACACCTCTAAGCACAGGTGTGATTTGCAGAATGCTATGCAACCAGCTACAACTTAAAACCAGATCCATGCAGAGCCAGTACAGAGAAGACAGGCAATATTATATCTTCTGCTAGCACAGTGAACTGGATTATATTTAACCCAGAGCCTCATCCTGCTGTGAATAAAATGGAAATGACCAGAATCAAATCTTCAAAGGGTAGCTACTGTAGTGATCTGTTATCAAGTTCATCACAATTTGTAATAGGCACAAATCCTAAATACTATGATGGCTGTAATCAGTGTTTCTTAGTGTGTAACTCTGATCTGAACTCTTTCATTCTGACTAAACTCCCACACAATTCAATTCAAGATAAGGTTTTGTATTAAAACAACTCAAAACATTAAAAAAAAAAAAAAAAGGGAAAAAAGGGAAAGGGACTAAATGGAGCCTAGGTGGAAAACTGGTTGACATTATTTTTGTACATTTCTTCCTACATGCACATGGGAGTGATCTGCACAGTCCACTGTATTCCCAGAAGATTACTGATAGAGTAAAAGCCCTCTGGGTATGGGTATGAATCACAGACATGCTCATATTGATGAAGGACCATTCTCCTGATTGATTCCATACAAATCAACCACTGCCTTTTCTTTTGGGGGGGTGGGGGTGGGGGTGGAAAAAGAGCTCTATCACTCCTACGCTCATAAGAGACTAAAGGATCAGTCAGATCCCAGATGGGAATGCAGGCATTTTCTCATGTCTCTGGTACAATTAGCTACTGCAGATTCTATGGACCTAACAACAATACATACCCACAGATCCAGGATTGCAAGCAGCTCATTGTTTTGAAATTATTATGCTCTTTACTATAGCTCAAGTTCACATAATACAAAGAGTAACTGGATTCAATATTCTGCAACAGATACAATTAACATCTCATTTTCCAGAAGAGTGTAAATCTTAACAATTCATCATGTTTTTCTAACACAACTATAAAAACATTTTATGTCAGACACGAGTGTTGATTTTTCTGTATTTAATACAATACAATACACCAGGTTGAAAGAGACCTTCAAGATCATCGTGTCCAACCTGTCAACCAATCCAACCCACCTAAACAACTAAACCATGGCACCAAGCACCCCATCAAGCCTCCTCCTGAACACCTCCAATGAAGGTGACTCCACCACCTCCACCGGTAGCTGATTCTAATGGGCAATCACTCTCTCCGTATAGAACTTCTTCTTAACATCCAGTCTAAACCTGCCCTGGCACAGCCTGAGACTGTGTCCTCTTGTTCTGGTACTGGCTGCCTGGGAGAAGAGACCAACCTCTGCCTGGCTACAACCTCCCTTCAGGTAGTGGTAGAGAGCAATACGGTCACCCGTCAGTCTCCTCTTCTCCAGGCTAAGCAACCCCAGCTCCCTCAGCCTTTCCTCATAGGGCTTGTGTTCCAAACCCCTCACCAACTTCGTTGCCCTTCTCTGGACATGTTCCAGCAAGTCAACATCCTTCCTAAACTGAGGTTGAACTCCTGGTCCTCTATTTTCTTATTTTTGAAGTATGTGGAAAGACACTAAGAAGTTACCAATTTTACCTTTAATTTTACATAGGTAGCACCACTAAAACTTAAATCTTCACCTGGAAGTGCTGGCCTGTGTCAACTTTAGTCCTATATCAGCACTGCCCTGTGGTTATCAGACCCAGCTTCTTCACTGTTTACTAAATTATAAATGTTCTAAGGTTAAGTTCTTCTATTTTCACAGCATATATCATATAATAGGTATCCAGATATCTGTGTTAAATTTATATTGTCACACGAGTGTGCTTACTCTTCCACATTGGCATAAAGTCATCAAAAAAATTCTTTTAAGACTGAATATAAAAGAATTCTTTAATTCTAGTTCTTAAGTAATATGGAAAAGGACATTGAAGAGAAGGTAAATATTTTCCTGCAACTGTCAATAGGAGTCACATTTTGTTGGGTATGCATCCCATTCAGGACAGACAAACCCTTATGCAAATGTAAAGCAAGGAACTTTTTAGTTTTTTGTCTTTATTGGATGTCTACCAGCTTCCCATTGTACCCAACATCACATGGCAGGCTGGTGCTTAGCTGAGTTTCAGTGGCCCAGGTGGCCAAGAAGGCAAATGGCATCTGGGCCTGTATCAGGAGCAGCGTGGCTAGCAGGAGCAGGGAAGTCATTCTGCCCCGGTACTCAGCACTGGTTAGGCCACACCTTGAGTCCTGTGTCCAGTTCTGGTCCCCTCAGTTTAGGAAACATGTTGACCTGCTGGAATGTGTCCAGAGTAAGGCAACAAAGCTGGGAAGGGGTTTGGAGCACAAAGCCTATGAGGAGAGGCTGAGGGAGCTGGGGCTGCCCAGCCTGGAAAAGAGGAGGGTCAGAGGAGACCTTATCGCTGTCTACAACTACCTGAAGGGAGCTTGTAGCCAGCTGGGGGTTATTCTCTTCTCCCAGGCAACCACCAACAGAACAAGAGGACACAGTCTCAAACTGCACCAGGGGAGGTTTAGGCTGAATGTTAGGCAGAAGTTCTTCCCAGAAAGAATGATTTGCCATTGGAATGTGCTGCCCAGGGAAGTGGAGGAGTCACCATCACTGGAAGTGTTTAAGAAGAGACTGGATGAGGTGCTTGGTACCATGTTTCACTTGATTAGATGGTGTTGGGTGATAGGCTGGACTTAATGATCTCAAAGGTCTTTTTCAACCTCATTAATTCTATTCTATTCTCTCTTTCACTGCAAGAGATGCCCAGTGTGACCATGTAGCAGTGTTAGGTGTAATTTTCAGTAGCACAGCAGGTACTTTTGGCCTGACAGGAAACCAGCTGAGCGCTACTGCTATAGCTACAGCTGGTTTAGATGTAGACAACCTTAAAGCAGAAATCAGTTTCTGGTGCTTTTTGGAAAGCCTTTCCACATCTGGAAAAAACACTGGAACAGGCTGTCCAGGGGTGTTGTGGAGTGTCCCTCTCTGGAGATATTCAAAACCTTCCTGGATGCATTCCTGTATGATCTGGTATAGGTGATCCTGCTCTGGCAGGAGATTTGGACTGAATGATCTTTTGAGGTCCCTTCCAACCCCTAACATTCTGTGATTCTGTGATCTTTCTGCTATATCTTTTTTTTGTTTTTTTTATATGACTTAAAGACAGAAATCCATGACAATCCACCAGAGGTGTTCTTTTTATCAACAATTAATGATAACACCTTCCCTGAAGCAGAACTGAAAACACCCTGAGCATGAGAGAATGAGAGATGAGGAATAACAAGTGCTTTGCATTTGAGAATGACTTCCCCCCACCCCGCCCTGATCCATTAAATGTGCAAACCTTCTAAGATGTATTCATGTGTAATATAATTTGCTTGATTAGCAGCTGCTTTCCTGTGAAGGAATCTTTCTGCCTAATAAAATGTAAAAGAAAAATCCTTCTTTAAGCTAAAGGAGGGAAAAGTCTGGGCCAGGTTTATATTACTACTTCAAACCCACAAACCTTTCTGCTAACAGATCCTACTGAGCAACCCAACACCACTATTAAACCTTACACTTCATGGTAAGTTTTCGGTAGGGCGGGCTATTTGGTAAGGGTACATGAGCAAACGTTGGTAGAAATGCTTTGACTCATACTGGAAATTGGATACTAGAGGGGACAAAAATTACTTATTGCTCAGAAAAATCGATCCTTGAGAAATGTGGCTTAGCAAGCTCAACACTACACAGTGCCTCCTTTGAAATATACTTTTTAAATCAAGCCCAGTTCAAATAATTCTTTTCCAGATAAACACTGCCTATAGAAGTCAGACCTCACTATAGAAACCAAAACCAAATGGCAAAACCCGAGCTGAGGCACTGAGCAGAACACGTACTCAAACCTACATTCATCCTGCAGTCTGCAAACATGTGTCCTTGATCCAAAATATTTGTCAGACCATATTTGAACTTTATTTCACAGGGTTTGTTCCTCCTTGTTGTGCCATATTGCTATGTCATGACTCTTGGAGATGTGACTCATTAAAGAATCGATGCCATTCAAATAGCGTGTGTGTTCATCAGCTAACAGTTGCTTCAGCCTCTTCCTGATTTGCTTCTCAGCTTGGCTATCAAACCAGATTCTCAGCCAACTTCTGAACTACCATTTATTTTTACCCCAGTATGAAACTGCACAAAAGATGCTGGTACTATGCTTGTAACAAATATGTTCTTGGATTGGTGCTCCTGGAAAACATGATGCCAGGGTGGTGTTAAAACCAAAACCCTCTTCAGCTCTGCAAAGCATCAGTGAGGTTTGCCTTCTCTGAAACATGCTCTTCAGACCCTGAAAGTATGGATTTCATAGTGAGGCAGTTTAGAACAAGAACATAGGGCAGAAGTTCAAAAACCCTGAGGTATATACGGCACTGTCTCAAGTCAATCTGGAGCAACAGCACTGCTGGGCTAAACCCGAAGGTGACCAGTTAGGGAAGCTCCTGCAGACTCAGCTGGACCTCCTCAAAAAACAAAGCATACATACCTAGCCCACTGTAGACTCCTTCATCTTGCACGTTTACACTTCATGCACTGCTGTCTTAATTACCAGGCAGCTTTGCTCTTTGTTTCACCTTCCCTGTCTTTCAGTGTTTCCCCAGATACTCAGCACTGCTTAGGTGGCTGTTGTCACTTTATATCCAGCTTCCCACAACATCAGGAAGTCCATGGTCAACCCTGCAGACCCGGAGGGAATAGCCTTGTTCCAGCAGCACCATCTGTCCCTCCTCTCATGCACAACAGGACATAAATAAACCAAAATGAACATTCACTACTCTTTGAAAGTCTGCAGTGGCTCAGTAGTGACTATTAAACGTGCAGACATTGCTAAAGTGAGCAGCTGAGCTCACCTATCAAGTAACCAGATGGGACGACAGAGGTCAAATAATTTTCTAAGTGGCTTTGGTGGTTAAGTCTGCAACTGGTTTGGTCAGATGTACAAAAAGAGAGGAAAGGAAAGGGAAAGCAGCAAGGAAAGGATGATGGGAGAAGAGAGAGACAAAGAAGGAAATAAACAAGTATGAAGGAGGATACAACTGTTCTAATACTAACTCCACCCACACATTTTTGCAGAGGATTAAGTAGGACAATGTTTAGAGATGTGCTATCAAGAAAGCTACATTTTGGCAGTTTGCAAGACTGTCACATCATGAGGAATATTTTCAGTTCTTTACTAATTAATCCAGCAACTATTTGAGAATATAGAGGGAGAGTTGTACTATTTTTTAGTATTAAAGACATTTCCCAGCACTGTTATACTTCCACATTTTTTGAAATCCAAATTCTATATTCCAAGTTCATATTTCATCTCCAAATGTCCAGCTTATTTCTGGAGCCCAGCATCCGTCTTCTCACCTGGATATTAACCTCATTCTGCTGTAGCTATTTTCCACTTGCTGCTTCACATATAGCAAATCCACTCCTCCAGGTCTTCCTGAAAGTGGTCCCCCAGTGACCGTGCTCTGGTTGCAGCAGCTAGCCATCCCTAGGTGCCAGGGATCCCTTCAGCTACTGCTGTGCACTTTTCTCCCTAAGCTATTCTTCCCTGAGAAAGGTCAGCCATGGGGACATATGCCCTAGGCCTGCACCAGACCAACCTACTTCTGGACTGAGCTGTGCTGCTGCCTCTCTTCAGGCTTGAATATACCCATGAATTTTTCTTTTCCTTTGTTCTGCCTTTGATCCTAGCACTTCTGTTTCCCCTGTGGTTAGAATGTGGTTAGTACACATCTGAAAAATGTGAGGCAATCAAGTGGATTCTTTCCTCTCTGATTAGCCTCGTTAACCATTCCTTATGATTTTTACAGGACTAAAATCCTTAAAAATAATTTTGAAAAAAATATTTTATGTCCACATCAGATACATTTCAACAGTGTGCCCTATGTATTTAGAAAGCTCATCCAAACTGCAGAGAGCAGCTACACCAGTGTGAAAAGAGAACAGCCACAAACCAACAAGGATTTAAGTGGTAATGGCAGGTTGAACAACTGGAAGCCATGTTTAAATAAAAGCAACAGTGTCCACACACAGATCTATACGGGTTTAATAAGAGCAGCACATTTTTATTCCTCTACATGCCCTGCATGCAAATAAGCCTTGAAACTGCTTCCTGAATATAAACCTAATGTATGCATTCTATGTGAAAAATCAATGCCATTCTCAGATTTCAAAGGCTGATTATTCTGCTCAGAAAATGGATTGCCTTTATTCAATCAAGCTTCTTCCCTGCATGCAGCATTTCATCTACTTTGTGCTTAATGTGTGTTAACCCTTGGGCTTGTGGGTCACTAACTGGGCTTTGCTGAGACAAAGCATGAATCATGAGTAGAAATGACTGTTCCCATGGCACTGCAGACCATCACCTAGCCCAGCTGCAACCACCAATCCCTTACAGTCCTGTAAGGACACAAGCAAATGCTTACCAATAGTCACAGCCAAGAAAAGAAAGTTCTGATTCTCTCTATTCTTTAGGCAATTTTCTCAAACCTCTATTTGTTAAGAATAAGACATCAGCCCATTCTTTTAGTGGCTTTCAAACTGAAACATGGGATAAGGATCAGCAGTTTCCTTTAAGTTTAATTGTGCAGAAATGTGTACACACTATAAAGATGGCATCCTGTGAAATGTTCCTGAAAAAAAAAATACTGGGCCTTATTCTCTAATCTAGAGTAGAAATTATTTTTCAAATGGTTGTTTCAGGCACAGCCCAAGACTTAGGCAAGCCTTCGGCAAGCGTTCCTCTCCTCTTTTGTATCCTAGATAAAAAGGAATGATTGTAGCTCAGACTATAGCAGTGGCCTCAGTAACACTACAAAAGCACAAATTTAGCAGTCTTGTGGGCACAAAAAAGTGGGGTGCAAGTGACTCCAAGCAAGACTTCAAGAAACATCAAATGAATCAATCTGCTACAGACACAATCAATTAGCAGAGACACAACAAGACAAAGTGACAAAATTACTTCTCCAGGTTGGTCATTGGTTTATGACTCTAGCAACGCTTGACTGACTGACTACTCTTTAGGTCAGGAGGGAAAGATCTTGCCTTAAAGAGCAGCAAAAGCTTAGTCATGCACAGCACTGACGCTGCAAAACATTCACCTGCATATTTTAGGCAGGTAAAAAATTCCCCTGCCATTTCCAGGTGAGTTCAGGGAGCCATGGCTGTATTTGTACAGGCAACTGCAATAAAGTGTTACAAGACATCTTTCACCTTTTATTTTTGTTTTCTTCCTAACTCAGGAAGCTGTCAACTCAGGAAGCTGTCAACTCACACTTTGCCATGTTACCAGGCAAGCCAGTAAGAGGGACTGCCCACAGCTTGGCCAGCCATGCCAAGTTGCCGTAGGCAGGGCGAGCACAGGCATGCTGCTCTCACTTCCATGCAGACCTTCACCTCACCCTTACCCCGATTTTCTCTGCCATCTACCCCCACTGAAATAGCCTGAGATGACAGAAACTCAGCAGTTTCCTTTTCCTCCCCAGGAAATTTTGGCCAGTGATGGAAGGCAAAGCGTATTCATTTCTCCATGGAGCTTGTGTGCACCTTGTATTTGTGCTTAGAAACATCTCAGCTGTTCCTGGGAGGAAACATGCTAAACAGTAAGAGCCTGAGGAGTACTGCTGTAGAGAGTACTGGCCCGATCCTCAAGGAGAGCAGATGAGCAATGCAGGTCTGCTTTTGTCAGGGTATTGAGGTGGTCATAGGCCTTAATGGCTGGGACCAGCCTCCTCTGGGACCCCTACCCACACCCTCTACTGCCAAAGTCCCAGGGGATATGTCTCAGCTCAGGCTGGGGCCTCCAGTGTGCTCATCTCTGCCTTCTGTCTCCTGGATGGGGCTGGCAGCTGCACTGAAGAGAGCTGCTCTCCTGGCTGGACCCCTCAGCCCTGTGTCAGAGCTTGTTGTGCAGAACTGAGCATCACACAGCAGAACTGTGCTCCTGCGTTTTCTGCACTTTAATGAGTTGAGGAACCATGAGCCTGTTATTTGCCTGAAATGCTGGAGGATTCCAGCCCCTAAAACACTTTTAAAGGCACAAAACACAAAGGATACAAGTGCAAAGAATTGACTTTATTTTTATTTTAAGGTATATTTCATACTTTTAATGTTATGTTATTTTAATCCTGTTTCAGTTTTCAGTGCTCATATAAGCACTAAGACAGTGCCCAGGCAAGGCAGGAGCAGAGCTTGCTCCTGCTGCAAGATTGCACAGGGCAAGAGATGCAGAGCAGCAATGGTATCTTGGAGGTGCTAGAGCAGCAGCAAGACTCAAGCCAAAAGAGCCTGCAGAAGGCCTGACAAGGGGCTGTGCAGAATGCTACAGAGCAAGAATCAAGTCCCGGGAAGCCAAGAATGCTTGCCCATCCGGGGAGTCCAGAAAGCTTCCTTTCTCCTGGATGTGTGACCATTTTGTGGGGCCCAAGAAATGGCATCCCCTCTCCTGAGAGTCTAGAAAGCTTGCCTCCTCCTGGGTGGGCGGTCCAAAGGCCACTTGGTGGAGCACAAGACTTCCCTCCCTGTCCTGCCAGTGCAGAAATCTTGCTCCCTCTGGAGGGGCGGCCCGAAGGCCACCTCTGGGCAGAGCGGCCCAAAGGCCACCTGTGGAGCACAAGGGTTCCCTGTCCTGGCAGTGTGGAAAGCCTGCTCCCTCTGGAGGGGCGGCCCAAAGGCCACCTCTGGGCAGAGCGGCCCAAAGGCCACCTGTGGAGCACAAGGGTTCCCTCCCTGTCCTGCCAGTGCGGAAATCTTGCTCCCTCTGGAGGGGCGGCCCGAAGGCCACCTCTGGGCAGAGCGGCCCAAAGGCCACCTGTGGAGCACAAGGGTTCCCTGTCCTGGCAGTGTGGAAAGCCTGCTCCCTCTGGAGGGACGGCCCGAAGGCCACCTCTGGGCAGAGCGGCCCAAAGGCCACCTGTGGAGCACAAGGGTTCCCTCCCTGTCCTGCCAGTGCAGAAATCTTGCTTCCTCTGGAGGGGCGGCCCAAAGGCCACCTTGGAGGAGGACAAGCGACAGAACCCAGCTAGCTCTAAGTGGCCCCAAGAAGCCCCAACAAGGAGGGGGAATGGACTCAATGGTGCAGTGAAAAAGAAGCAACTCCTGGGGAAGCCAAGAAAGATTCCTCATCCTGGGAGTCTAGAAAGCTTTCTGGTTTTGGATGTGCAGCCCAAAGGCCACCTTTGTGTAACACGAGGAACAGGCAGCTGGCCAGAATGGCTCAATAAAGCCCTGAACAAGGGGCTGTGCTCAGTGCTGCAGGGGAAGGCAAAAAAACCCCAGGGACACTTAGCTGTCCATCCTGAGGGAAAAAAAGCCTTCCTCCCCCTAACTGCAGGGCATGAGAGGCCATCGTCCTGGTGCATGAGCAGCAGGCAGTAGCCCAGCCAAAAGGGACCAGAGGAGCCCTGACAAGTGGTCATGCTCAGTGCTGCAGAGGAAGGCAAAAAAAACCCCCGGGGACCAGTGCCAATCTGCCCCGGGGGAAAAATTCCTTCCTGACCCCAGCGCTGGCGATCGGCTACTCCCTGAGCATCTGAGCAAGACCTGCTTCCTCCTCCCACAGGCATCTCATGACTCCCAGGAGATACCCAAGCCCTGTTCTCCCTCACTCTGCAGCTTTTATCTCAGGGGCTTCCCAGAGTGGCTAAATGTCCCTGGCCCAATCAAACTCAGGGGACAAGAATTCCTCCCGTGCCTGGCAGGACACCAGGAGGTGTTGCAGAGCACTGGGATTCCTGACAGCATCTCTGCATCCCAGTTCTGACGACTACTAATGCTGCTGTCACTGCCTCTGCAGGGGATGAAGATGCTGAGCACTGCAGGGCTCCTGAATTGCTAGCTGTTCTCATCTCCAGCACCCTCGCCTGCCTTTGGGCTTCCTCTCTCAGCCCTCACCAAGTAACTGCACCAGCTCCTCGAAGCCTTCCTCTGGGATGTCTATAGGCTGCCCTGGGCCGGTCTGACAGCCGGTACAGCAGGACGCTGCCTTTTGCAGTCTCCCAGGGCACTGCCAGTGCCGTTGCCAGGTGACAGCCTTGTGACATCGGGGGCCGGGGGCCCCACGCACAGCCCCGCCCACCATCGCTCCGCCCACCGCCCCTCTGCCCAGCAGCCTTCGGGCAGCTTTTGGAGTGCTGGCCCCAAGGCATCCCTGTGCCCTGCAGGCCTTGGCGGGGCTGTACCCACCCCTGGTGGCCATGCACCGGGCCCCCTGCTGGGCATCCCTGACGTGTCCTCTGCTGCTCAGTTGCCAAGGGCAAACCTTGTGCAGTTCCTTTGCTCTCAGGCCACGCCAGACAACAATCCTGCAGCCCACAGACATCCCCTATTATCGGCCCCTCTCTGCACCGGAGCTAGCACCCATGAGTCTACCTTGGCCTACCTGGTCCTCTGAGTTGGTGGACCACAACTGTAGGAACAGCACCTTTCTGCTTCTCGACACTGAAGTTTTAAGGGAGCTGCTCACAGCTCAACAGGGCCTGATAGGGTACATCCCAGAGAACTGAAGGAACTAGCAGTTGTTACAGCAGGACACATTCTCAGTCATCTACAAAAGAGATCTTCAAAGGGAGGTCCCCATGGACTGGAAGCTATCTCCAGTGTCATTCAGTTTTTAAGAAGGGTGTGAGGGAAGATGTAGGAAAATAAAGAGCTGTTGTTAGTCTAACCTCAAGACCTGGAAAAAATAGGGAGAAAATCATACTGAGTGCTACAGAAAGGCATTTAAAGATAATTCAGTCATCAGGCAGAATCAACATGTGTTCTCAAAGGGAAAATCCTGTTTGACAAATGTGGTATCTTTCTGAGCTAAGGTCACCTGCCTGTTGGATGTAGTTTTTCTCACTTTTAGTAAGGCTTTTGGTAGAATCACAGAATCATCCAGGCTGGAAAGAACCCCGAGATCAGGTTCAGCCACTTCACCCACTCCACCAAGTCTGTCACCGCACCATGTCCCCTGGCACCTGATCTAGATGGCCTTTAATGTCAGCCCATTCCAGTGCTTGAGAAACCTTTCAATGATTTTCCACCCTCCCTATCATGTCCAGCCTAAACCTCCCCTGGCACAGCTTGAGGCCTTTTCCTCTCATTCTGTCTTTAGTTACGCATGAAAAGAGACCAGTGCCTACCTCTCTACAACTTCCTTTCAGGTAGTTGTAGAAAGCAATAAGGTCTCCCCTCAGCCTCCTTTTTTGCAGGCTAAACAGCCCCCATTCCCTCAGCCACTCTGCACATGGCTTGTTCTCCAGGCCCTTCACCAGCTTAGCAGCCCTTCTCTGTACCTGCTCCAGGGCCTCAGTGTCCTTCCTGTACTGTGGTGCCCAAAACTGAACACAGTATTCAAGTTGCAGCCTCACCAATGCTGAGTACAGATACTGTCCCTCCCAGCATTCCTATGGACAAGTTGTCCAACAGTGGGATGAGCAGGTACACAGTGTGATGGGTGAAAACCTGTTTGGGCAGCATGGCTAAAAAAAGATTGTAGTGAATGGGGCTACATCTGAGTGGCAACTACACACCAAAGCTGTTCCTTATGGCTTTAGTCTGGAGGCAGGAGCTGAATGCCTGGCTGGTAACTTTGCTGATACCAAACTGTCAGGAGCTGTTGACTCTCACAAGGGACAAGAGACATTGCAAAAGGATCTGAATAGATTGGAGCACTGGACAGTCATCAGGGGCATGATATTCTATACAAACAAGTGCCAGGTTCTGCACCTGGGACAGAGTAATGCTGGGCACAGGTCTAAATTGGGAGTGGAGTAGCTGTAAAGCAGTCCTGCAGAAATGGAACTGCGGGTGCTGGTTGACAGGAGGCTCAACAGGAGTCAGCAGCGTGTGCCCTGGCAGCCAAGAGGGCATTTAAAAAGGGTATGAAGGTCCTTGAAAGCATCCTAAGAAAGGCATCAAAGCTGGAGAAGGGGCTGTTAGGAGTGGATGAGGACACAGGGTTTCTCTAGTCTGGAGAGAAGGCTGACGAGTGACCTCATTGTTATCACTAGCTTCCTGAGGTGGGGAAGTGAGAAAAGAGAGATGCTGATTCTCTCTCTCTTCTCTCTGATTCTCAGAGCCAGGACACACGGGAATGGCTCAAAGCTATCCGGATGGGGTTTGAACTTGACATAACCAAGCACTTCTCTTCTGAGAGGGTGGTTAAACCCCGGAACAGGCTTCCTGGAGAGACTGTTGGTGCCCCAAGCCTGTCAGTGTTTAGGAGGCATTTATGTGGTCCATGTCCTTAATACCATGTTTGAGCTTTTGGTCAGCCCTGAAATGGTTAGGCAGTTGGACTAGATGGCTGTTGGTCCTTTCCAGCTGAACTGTTCTAGTCTATTCACTTAAGAGATGTTGAGTTACAAAAGAGAGGATAAGGAGATAACTAATTTTATAAATTGGGTTATCAGTTTAAATTCAAGTTTCCAGAGGAACTTAGGAAAACAAAAGCATCCTTTTCACCCAAGTAATCTTGTCCTCAGAACTGACTCAGCCAGTCTTGATTAACAAAACATCAGGTTTCAGTATAAATAGACATTAGAACGCATCAGCATTTTTTACTTTCATGACTGGGATGTAGGCTCCTAAACTGCTCTAAGGCTTAAAACTTTAATCCAGATTCTTCAGCTGACTGTTGTCAGCTCCCAGCAGATGCTGCAAGCTCAGCATGTCCATGCTTCCTGAACTTTGAGAGGAGTAACTGAAGAAATGCAATGAAAAGCAGCGTGATTTAAATGATCAGATAATGATTGATTCAAAAATCACAGTACCAGAACACATGTGCTACCAACAAAAGTATCATTTTTTGGATGATGTGAAAAATGAAGTGACCAATTATTATTTTGAGCTGTTTAATATCACATTTTATTTTGAGTACCAACCTGGTCCATCCCATATTGGACAATTGCCACTTTCCCCTCATTAGCACTTCAATTCAGGATTAAGTGTGTGATTTCTTACCATCTTCAGTCTTACACTGATTTTCAACATCGTTTGCAATATCAAGCCATTGACACATTTACCTCACCCATTTCCATGGTGTAATCTAAATATTGATGTTATCTTGTAACATCAAAAATCTTGTGGTGTTTTGTTGGGGTTTGCCTTTTTTTTTCCAGATCAAGTCTGCTCTATGGAATATGGATGATTGCTTTTGTTTAAACTAGGAAAATATCAAAGGATGTGTCCACATAACTCTCAGCTCTAACACTTGTAATCCAAGACAGATTTTGCCCCCCACCCCAGAAAAGATGGTTTTGTACATGCTGGAGGGAAGGGATGCCATCCAGAGGGACCTTGACAGGCTGGAGAGTTGGGCACAAGCCAACCTCATGAGCTTCAACAAGACCAAGTGCAGGGTCCTGCATCTGGGTCGAGGCAACCCCAAGCACAAATACAGGCTAGGCAGTGACTGTCTGGAGAGCAGCCCTGACGAGAGGGACTTGGGGGTGCTGGTGGATGAGAAGCTCAACATGAGCTCTCAGTGTGCACTTGCAGCCCGGAAAGCCAATCAGATCCTGGGCTGCATCAAGAGAAGTGTGGCTAGCAGGTCAAGGGAGGTGATTCTCCCCCTCTACTCAGCTCTGGTGAGACCCCACCTGGAGTACTGCCTCCAGTTTTGGAGCCTCTATTACAAGAGGGATGTGGACATGCTGAAGCATGTCCAGAGAAGGGCCACAAGGATGATCAGAGGGCTGGAGCACCTCTCCTGTGAGGACAGACTGAAAGAGTTGGGGCTGTTCAGTCTGGAGAAGAGAAGGCTCTGAGGTGACCTCATTGTGGCCTTCCAGTATCTGAAGGGGGCCTACAAGAAGGCTGGGGAGGGACTTCTCAGGCTATCAGGTAGTGATAGGACTAGGGGGAATGGAATGAAGCTGGAGGTGGGCAGATTCAGGCTGGATGTGAGGAGGAAGTTCTTCACCATGAGAGTGGTGAAGCCCTGGAATGGGTTGCCAGGGAGGTGGTTTGGGCCCCATCCCTGGAGGTGTTTAAGCCCAGGCTGGATGAGGCTCTGGCCAGCCTGATCTAGTGCAGGGCGTCCCTGCCTATGGCAGGGGAGTTGGAACCAGATGATCCTTGTGGTCCCTTCCAACCCTGTCTGATACTATGATATACATTTGCAATGACGGGACATACATATATGGGCACATGCACCACCTACACTGTATAACTAAAATCTCTCCTAGACCGCAAAGAACTGAAGATAATGACATCATTGTTAGGAAAAATATTTACCACACATGGAAGCTTTATGTTTTACAGCCACTCTATGTTTTTAAAACATCAATGACAAATAATGGGAAACAATCTATAAAAGCTGTGTAAATGCAATTGACTATATAGACACATTAAGTAAACCGAAGGTGCACAATTTCAATATAAGTAAAAACTCTGAATGTATTTAAAACCTCTTTAAGCCAGTGTGATGTTACACATCTGTCACGATGCCATCCCATTCACTCCTAGATACAATGTAATTGTTATCATCAAGTACCCAGAGCAAACAAACAAAACCCCAGCATTCTATATCACTCCAGTTTGGGAGCATTAATTTTGCTCTTTTATGCAACGTTTTAGCAAAACAATGCAAGATTTTATGTTGTATAACCATAAAGAAACTCAAAGCCAGCCAGAATTGTAGGCATAAGAGATGTGCACAGCTCATACAATATGCATGCCATGAAGAAAGAAGCTAAGATACAGAGCAACAAGGTACTGTGACCTATTCTGCATCAGATCACTAAGAGCTTTCATCCCCTGTACACAAGCAATGTTTAGACCCACTGACATAAGAAACCACCAAGATGCTATAACAAGGCCAAAATTTCCAGATGCCTAACACATGCAGATCAAGCCAGGCATTTTTTCCCCATGTTAGTGCAGCTGATCATCAAAGCAAAGGCAGAGCAGCCCAGCCTCCTGAACCCAACAGCATGCCCGGCTCACATCCAAGGCACCCTTTGGGGGTTGAGGCAGCTACCCTGGGGCTCGTGTGCGAGCAGTGTTTGCTAGGACACCAGGACCTCGGGTACTCAGATTAAGGTGTGCTCTCTGATATGCCCACACATTTCTGTAAACAAAACCTCCCATGTTTGAACACCATGAAGAAGTACATGTGATTTTTAAGGCTTACATCAATGCTTTACCAGATAGTTAATTATAATAACACGGATAAAGACACAAGAAAACAAATAGTATTTTTAGGCTTCTACTCCAACTATTGGCCCAGCTCAACTGACACCGTAAAGTCACAGGATCTCTTCAAAGAATTTATGAGTATATTTTGAATTTTTCCTCAAAACCAGCTGCAGTCCAAGCCTGCAGGAATGGAAATGTGTCATGACTTTGGTATGGAAAAGCCTAGTATTTCATGACCTTGTGAGCAAGATGGAAGTGTTTGAAAGGGAAAATCTATCATCTGCCTGTGACAGCCTCAACTATCATATTCTTAAATTATGACATGGTTGCATATGAGACTTTTCTACATATTAATTGCTGCAATTTTTGTTCCCTTAGAACTCCATGCATTGCAAAAATGAATTGGGGATTTATAGGCAGTGAAGTATGAGAAGCAGTGGTCATAAAATCATCTCTTTTAATTCTCCGGAGGCCTATTACACAGGGCATGTAACAACATAGGATACATGCTAGAGGGGTATAAAGGCTTTATTAGCCCTCGAAAGAGAAGATTTGCAACGTTTGCTGACCACTGTGCCTCCTAAATTGATGCTGAGAACAGCTTCATAACAAACCACACTAGTAGCTGACACGGGTACTATGTATAGCCAGACACAAACGGTTTTCTGCTTGGTTTAATGCCGCTGTCTGTGGTCCTGTTCTGGGACATCAGGCAGATTTACAGCTCTCGGCTTCTATTGGTGAAGCTCGACAAAACCAAACAACGACCAACACGGCCCTCATCGAGCCACCAAGACTCCTGCCAATAGCACTCGACTTTGCCGCTTGGTCAGTTTCAGGCTACGGGAACCGGTACCCAGACTTCCATGCCAAAAACATCACCAGCTGCACGTGTTGGCCGGCCTCATGACATTTGGGGAAGCTCCCCAAACCTGAAGCAGCGGCTGACGGAGGCGCCGGCCCTTGCCAGCACCCCCTTGTTCCGGCCCCCGCAGGTTTCTGTCACACCGAAGGGGTTTTTCGGTCACAGAGCGCAGCACGGAGGATGGCTGCAGCCGGGGATGAGCCGACGCGGATATTAAAGGAAACGAAATCCTCTTAGGCGGGTTGGCGGCGGGCGGGGAGCCGAACCGAGCCGAGCTGTCTTCTCCAGCCGCGGTTCGGGCCATCCTACCACGCTGCGGCCGCAGCCACCCGGCCTGTCCCCGCAGGGAACCCGGCTGCTCCTCAAGGGCGAGGAGACGGTGCTCTCTCTGGCCTGCGGCAGGGGGACACCGGAGACCGCCCGCATCCCCCCACCGCTTCACCAGAGGGAAGGAATCTGCAACCGGGGCGGCCGGGATGCTGGAGCCAGCGGCATGGCGGGGCAGGGGGCAGCTGGCACCCTTAAATGGGCCAGTTACATAATAACGTGGTCAGCCTGTCGCCCACCCCGCGCCGCAGCAGCAGCTCTTTATCCCTGCGGACGGGGAGAAGGGAAACCGCAACCGCGGGCAGCGAGCGGGGCCGCTCACCGACCCCGGGCACCCGCCGCTGCCCCTTTCCCCCTCCTGCCCGCCCTTCCCTAGCGCCCCACCACCACCCGCCTCTGCAGCGCACCTTCTCCTGGGCACGGTTGAGGCGTTTCTGTACGTTTTTGGCGAAGATGCCGGTCTTCATATCAGCCATGGCTGGCAGCGAGGATGGGGAGGGTGGGGGAGAAAGGCGGGCGAGGCAGAGCCCGGCGGCGAGTGGCAGCAGCGAGGCAGGAATAGATGGATGAAGGGAGGGAGGGAGGAGAAGAAGGAGGAGGAGGGCCTTAAAGACACAGCGAGGATAGGCGGGGCCAACGTTGCCTCAGGTGAGCCACAGGCTCCCCCGGGGAGGTAGCTGTTGGGTACTCGAAGGGCTGGCAGCTTTTTCCTCTGAAGGTGAGGCTGTTCCTCTAGATAATAAAAAGTATCAAGAGAGGTAAGGGGGTGAAGGTTTTCAGGAGCCACCAGTGCTGCAGCAGCGGATGGCCCTGTCCAGACTGGGATAAGCTCCCCTCATACAGCCAGACAGCTTGAGGCACACACTCACTCCCTTAGAAATGTCTACCATGTTACATTCACCTAGTTTCCAAGCTCTTTTGATGCCTTTTTGCCTGGTTTTGGGGCTGCAGCATCACAGGTCTTCAGCATAGGAACTGGGTGCTGCAGTTCACATACCGTTGGCACGGCCAGTGGCTGAGTTTGGCACACCATGTGCGAGCGCAAGCGATCCACATCGACTTGTCTTCACAATGCTCTCAGAATCTTCCTCCTATCCATCACTCTTTTGTATCTTGGCGTAACAGCCAGAAGCAATAAACTGGCTTCAGACTGGTTTAGGTTTGTGATCTCATTCCTGAAATTATGACTTGCAGTCAAAACTAGAAGGTAGCCGCAACAAAACTCTTTGTCCTCCCTTGATACTCCAGTGCTCCCTCAATAAATTTGCAGATTACACCAAAGTGGGTGGGAGCGTTGATCTGCTTAAAGGTAGGAAGGCTCTGCAGAGGGATCTGGACAGGCTGGATTGATGGGCTGAGGTCAGTTGAATGAGGTTTAACAAGACCGAATAGTTCTGGGTCCTGCACTTGGGTCACACCAACCCCATACAATGCTACGGGAGCAGAGACTTGGGGCAGAGTGGCTGGAAAGCTGCCCAGCAGAAAAACACCAAAGGGTGTTGATTGACAGGTATCTGAACATAAGCCAGCAGTGTGTTCAGGTGGCCAAGTGGCTGAGAAGGCCAACAGCATCCTGGTCTGTATAGGGAAGAATATGACCAGTAGGATCAGGGAAGTGATCATGCCCCTGTCCTCAGTGCTTGTGAGGCTGCATCTTGAATGCTGTGTTCAGTTTGTGGCACTCACTGCAAGGAAAGACATTGAGGTGCTGAGCATGTCCAGGAAGGGCAACAAAGCTAGTAAATTGTCTGGAAAACAGGTCCAGTGAGGAGCAGCTGAGGGAACTGGGGTTGTTTAGTCTGCTGGATAGGAGGCTAAGGAGAGATCTCATTGCTCTCTACAACTGCTTGAAAGATTGCAGTGAGGTGGTTATTGGTCTCTTCTCCCAAGTAACAAGTGATAAGACAGAAGAAAATGGCCCCAAGCTGTACCAGAGCAGGTGTAGATTGGATAATAAGAGAAATTTCTTTCCTGAAAGAGTGGTCAGGCATTGAAACAGGCTACCCAGGGAGGTGGTGGAGTCACCATCCCTGGAGGTGTCAAAAACACATGCAGACATGGCACCTGGGCACATAGTTTAGTGGGCATGTTGGTGTCAGGTTGGTGGTTGAACTTGATGATCCTTTTCCAACCCTAATGATTCTATAACTCAGTCACTCCCCAAATATTTCAAATCCAGAAGCAGTCAGCCAAGGTTAGTAAACTCAGGCTTCCCAGGTAGTGTGGCCCCAGATTCGCTTCTAGCATTTATTTCTGCCATTTGGATGAGTACAGACTTCCCTGATCCAGAGAACAGAAACCCAGTAATGAACACAGCAAAGAAATACAAACCAAAACACTGCAACTCCAGGCTTTGAGCCTGCTCCTATATTCTTCTACAGCGAGTTGTTCTCTGGTTGTAATACTTCTCATTGATTTTCTCGGGTTGGTACAAAACACAAGCCAGAAGTTGTTGTACCTGCCAAAATAAAATGTCTCACACACCTAGTAAGTCTGGTGAGACCTTGTGTTGCTGCCAGCCTTCCAGTCCCAGGCCTACATGGTATCAGGAAAAAGATTTAACATACTAGCTGCAGCGGTAACACTGTTTAGTGAGAAATTATGACCAGCTCTCACATAAGCACCTTTTAAAAGAAAAGAGAGCAAGACAAGACAAAAGCAGAAAACCAAGGAAAACACATCATAGCAACTAAGGAAACTATTTTATCTGAAGATTGCAGGCAGACTCTTATGATACTGTTAGGCTGGTGAAAGATCAAAACAAAATCCCAGCATGCACAGGGCTCCCAGATTCTTTGAAGCAATTTTTCACATCTTCAGAGTTTCTCTTCCTGGCCAGTTTGGCAGATGATTTGAAGAGGATCACACCACTTTAATACTAAAATAATCATGAAAAGAGGTGATCTCAACTTTGATTACTTATGCATTTTCTTCACCAAAGGATAACCAAAGTGGCACGTGTCACCAGCAGAGTATGCTAGTGCATTTGACCTTCTAGGGGGAGGGACGACACTTTCCCATGAGATTTTGCCCCCAGTTTGGGAACAAATATTGCCTGATATAACAATAGCAGGCCCCTCACCACCTATCCCCAAACCACTTTTTCATGCTGGTGCATGAGGAGCAGGAAGATATGTGATGTGTTCTCAGTCTTACAGCCACTCTCTTCCTCCTCCATCAGTTGACCTGCGCTGTCTTTACCCCATTTAATGGCCTTCAACAGCAGCCATTGATGGATTTTTCACTGGCCAGTTTATCAATGCACATATTGTTCTGTATCAGCTAGGTTTTGGAAAGCAATTATTGGCAACCAATCTCTTCATACTCCCTGCGTGCTGTGTAGAACATTTGTTGCTAATCTCTATTAAGAGAAGATGTCCCCATTAAGATTTGTTTCAAAGAGAATTCTTCTCAGTGTTACTGACTTAGTTAACCTTAGTCTGAACTACACGATGTTCAAAAGCAAAGAACCATTCGCTACCACTTACCCTTCTTGTTTTCTCCTTGTATTTGGTGTGTTATTTATTCAGTGTTATTTTAAAATGAGGTTGCACTTCAGTTTCACTCTTGAATAGCAGGGATGATCAGCCCTTCACAGATAAACATTCCAGAGGAGTGGTGATTTTTGACCACTCTGAGGGGAAGGGGCAAGGTATTACCCCTGCTGCTTCAGCACCACTTCTGCCAGGTAACAATCCCTGTTCACTGACAGCGTCAGTCAGAAAAAGAAGAAATCTGCATCTCTTCTGACTCATCAACAGCACGGCTTCTCATCACACATTTCTGCAGTTCTGAGCACTCGTTATTCACGTAAAGCAATGAAATGAGAAGAAACTGGTCCATAGGTGACCATTTTACATTACTGAGAAAAATATTTGGCAGATATCTTGCAGCCATTTCCATTGCATTAATAATTACAATATACATATCAGCTGCTTTGGAGTAACACTGCAACTTTCACCTCACAGAGCTCTACAGACAGCAACATGTGGAGGAGACTCACGATTCACAGTCCAAGCACAGCAGATGAAAGGCATCCCCATCACAAGTGCACCACTTTGTCACGCCAATGGCAGATTAGAGTGGGAAACGATTATTCAAATTAAGAGGCAGGGAGCTGAAACCACACACTAATTGTGGATTTGGGGAGGCAGAATGTATGGACCCAAATTCAATGTCAGTTGAGACAAAAAGAATGACACCTGTGCGAAACCACCAAGAGAAGTTAAGTGGTTTCGAGTGCAGAGGACTTGAATTTTAAATCTCCTTTTACAATGACAGCTTGGCACTATGCTTTCAATTCGGGTTCAGCGTGTAATGGGGAAAAAAAAAAATCTAGTTAAATTATCAGGGCAGTGTCTGTAGGTCTTGCAGCTCTTTGGATGTGGGTCGCAGAGAAGAGAGCAGCCTGTTGGAAGCACAAGACAAGGAAAGTAAGGAACACAGTGCGAAATACATGGCAAAAGAAAAGAAAATGTTTTCATAAAATAAATGTGGTGCTATATCCTGTAAAAATCTAGTCTGGAGGAAATCTTTAATAAACATCTGGAATAAAAAAGCATACATGCTCTACATTTAAAAACTCAGGTATTTATTGTTAATTAAAATTCTTCTCATTAAAGTCAAATATAGATTCAGGGTTTTTTGCCTTTCCCTTCAGTGCCATGATTTCCATTAACACCTGTCTCTTGGTCATTAGCATGCTGACACACTGAAGCTGTGCTTACAGTCTGGGACACAATACCAGTTCCTCCACAGGGAATAATTTGATCTGAAAGGTGCCTTTCAATCCCAGCTTCACTATTTGTCCCTCTCTGGCTTCACAGAGCTACATGAAAGCAGGTAGTGCTTGGCACTGGTTTTGTTGTTTCCTGGAGGGCTCTCTTGGTGCTGACTTCAGTCAGCAAAAAGATTGACACCCCACATTCTGAACCTCCCCTAAATCAAGCCTTGGGTGGGAAAGTGGCACCAATGAGAAGCCTTCAGAGCTCACTCACAGAATGAGTACCAGTGATTCTTCCGTATGAAATTTGCTCCTGAATAGCAGCCATGGGACAAGTTCTCTTTCCTGGAAAGGAAGGAATTAGAGAAAGAAGCTTCAAATATAGAGAAAAAAAATCCCTAGGGTGAAAATATCTGGAATTACTGCTGCCTTTGGGTGAATCTTTCCAGGTTTGAGGCTGTGCAAGTATATAAAAAGACATGACAAGAACGCCAAAATCTTTTAGTCAGCAAGGTAGGAGTGAGTAATCAGGTATCAATTAATACCAAGCATTTTTACTTTTTACACAGCTGGAGTATCAATAAAATTCAAAGCTGGGGAAAAGATTAGGGTGAGAAGGACAAGCCTTCTTGAGATCCAAGGAAGAGACCAGCACGGACAGAGCTGCAGGGATCTACAGATCCCTCCTTTGGTCAGGATAACTGCTGACCTGGACTCTAAAACAAAAGGGGCTGCATGAAGTAATTTGCTTTATGTTTTCTCTAAATTACTGTATCTTCATAAAATAGGTATAGAGTATTGATGCCAGCACTAAGAATGAATGCAAAATAGGATAGCCATGCTCTGTCTGGCTTCATCTGTATATGTCATGCTTCAAATTAAAACCTCAGGGAATGGTACAGAGGATGGGTTTTGGAGAATCATGATGACAACTTATGAGCTTTCCCACCATATAAGCTTTCCCACCCAAGAAGGTGAAACTCACATAATACAATAAGAAAAAGAGGCCCCAAAGACTCTCCCAAAGCATGTAATCTTACTGAAAAGTACCAACCAGTACTAACCCATTCAGGCTCCTTTAGTCTAGCTGAGGCCAGCAGCACTCAGAGGTCACTGAAAACTGCTTTTCAAAAATCTGGGCACAGGCGTGCTTGACATATTTCATCTTCTCAGTCAGAAGGTCACAGGCCTGAACCAGAAATATCTCCCCTTTCAACTGGCAGGTAAAAAGGACAGAGGGGCTTTCTGTAGGACATGCTTTAAATCTCTCATGAAGGAAAAAACAATACCTTTGCACCTTTATCACATCAATGGTATTTGTGATATTCTTAGTGTTTACAGTAAGAATCTAGAAAATCACACCTCTCATTTCCATAACAATAAAAATGAATATTGTGGCACTTAATCTCTCTTTTTTTCTTTATTTTTAAAGCCAAAATCCTTCTTTCTTTGGAGAGTGCCTCTTACAGGTTAGGCACTTGAAAAGGAAGCAGCTGCATGGCATTAGTTTGATTCCATAAATGACTCCTTGCTCATTAATTGGCTGATAATGCCATGAGCACACACAGCATCATCTAACTCCAATTCAGCAACTTTGCTTCCACTATTCATATGGACTAGGAGGAGGAGGAGTGTGTGGAAGATGTGTAACACTAATCAGGAAATGTTTAGCATTTGGAGAAAGGTGACTAGCCATAACTATTCTGTCTGTGTGTGCCCCTAATTGAGAAGGGCCATGAAATGCAAGGTAATACATACAGGTCAAATGTATTATTTCACTTTATTTTATTAGAAAAGTCATAAGATGTGTTTTTCTTCAAGTTATGTGAACTACTGTGGGCCAATCATGCTGGTGTAATATCTTACACAGCATTTTCTAAATATCAGTAGATTTTCTCTCCTAGTCACCTGGTGCTGGGTAATGGAGGTTGGAAGCCTTCTTTCCTGCAACAGATCCTCTTGTCTTGACACTCATAGCTTTCAGGAAAGCAATAACAATTTAGAGCAACCAGGGATCTACAGGCAGTGACATTGCTGTGAGAGCAGCACTGCCCAGTTGTTGATACCAACCCGAGAAGCACCAGGCATGTCCTAAAAGCCAGGATCTGCGTGGAACGATATGACTTCTAGCCACAGGAGAGGCACTGAAATAATGAAAACCATACACCATAAGAAAGAACTCATCCAACCTTCAAAAGAAGTCGGGCCCTCTTGAAATTCTGTCAAGTTCTTACTTACCGTCAAATCTGTTATTTTAAATTGCGGAGTTAAAGTCAGGTTTTAAACATGGGGACTCTCTGAAGATAGTCCTAGCTTTTCGTTACCAAGGATCTGTATCCAAATCTCTCCACTCCTCTTCCTTCATACACAGTTTCTTCTTGATTGAGATAGATTGGTCCTGACTTCTCTTACCACAGTCCATGAGTTGTTCTAGGGAATCCCAAACTGAATTTCATACCTGGGCCTCTGTGCCTTCAGAGTTTTGGATATGCCAGCACTTCTCTCATCAGAATTACCATGAGCAGCACATTGAAACACTGCAATTGTACAATTCTATTTGCAGGAAGACATAATTTCATTTAAAATGGTGCCAGTTATGTTATTATTCATCCCAAAGTGTCCTGGAGAGATGCAGGGGGAAGCAGTCATTGGAGTCAATGAAAAGAGTGCTACATGTAAATAGCTTGTCTGAAGAGCCTCTCCTTTAGCTGTGGCTAGCGTACTCTTCAGCATTTTGAAAGGGCATGTTCCAGATCTGTTTGGTTGTTGTTGTTTTCCAGAAACATCTCTGTGTTATCTAAAAGAACAGGGACTGGAGGCAAGATAACCTTTGCATCCAGATCCCAGCAAAACTTTCTTTGGCCATGCTCCAGACTCCATTTCTGATCACTATCACCTTATGTACATATGATGATAAATACTCCACTCATCC
This sequence comes from Picus viridis, assembly GCA_033816785.1. Lineage (NCBI taxonomy): Eukaryota > Metazoa > Chordata > Aves > Piciformes > Picidae > Picus > Picus viridis. Next base: position 21,308,500 of record CM066574.1, read on the forward strand.
TACAGCTGTCTGTGGAAGGAGATTTGTCTGAACTATTTCAATCATTATCTGAAGAGACAGTGTGTATGCTAACAGTTGCTATAACAGTCACTATAGGAACCAAACTCTGTAAGTGTCGCAGGCTTCCTAGTCCTTGGCATGCGAGACTGATTTTTCTCACACTGTGGGGAATAAAAAGCCTTTAGCTAATAATGTTATTCTGGTCTTATTTTGGAAGCATCTTTTTGTAGCATTTTGCATATTTTATCAGAGGCAGCCTTGGTAAAAGTTAAAGCTATACATCATCCAAATTAAATGTTAACACTTTCTCCTTCCCCTTTCCTTCTTCAAAACGTTATGGAGAAATGTTCACACATTGCTGCTCTGCTCCTTGTTGTATCTCAGGAACAGCATGCAGCAAGGCAAGAGAGCTCACTATGCAGGAAACACAGAGTGGTAGGGGCTGAAAGGGACCTCTGGAGGTCATTGAGTCCAACACCCCTGCCAGAGCAGGATCACCTAAAGCAGATCACATAGGAACAAATACAATCTAAAAGTCTCCAGAGAGGGAGACTCTACCACCTCTCTGGCCATGATAACTTCTAAGAATGTCTCTTAAAAACAGTGCTTTTAGAAGAATAAACCTTGGTAAATCTTAGTCACCAATGAATTAATGACTATTACATATCAATTAAATTGTAAAATCCCTGAAAATTACTTTAGATTAGTACATCTTGTACAATAAATAATGGATGCATTGTTCTGTAGAAAGAGGTCATGGACTTTTTTCTTCATGATCATGGACTTTGTATTCCCTGTATTCCCTGGACACCTGTAGAACAGAGACAAAATAAAATCTGTCAAACTAAAGAAAATGAAGAACAGGGTCAAAGAGCAGACTAAAAGTTCAGGTCCCTTGATGCTGTACTAGAATAAAGATTTTCAGGACAGGAGCAAGGAAAATGCTTGAGTAGAACCTGATGGTGAATATTTTTCACTGTGCCCTGATGTAAATCTCAGTGTGGCATTGTTCAAAACCACTCTTCCCTGGTACCTTCCTACTTTTCTGGAAATTCAGGAAGAATTTCTGATCAAAGTTAATAGAACAGTAGATGAGCATTAAATAAACTTAAGAGTGTTAGTAGATTAAGTGTAAGTGTCACTAGTTTCATTAGCCGGAGCTGATGTGCACCAGTCGATGTGCACATTAACAAGGAGCTCAGAGGGACTGCTGAGAAACACTTCAGAGGCAGGGGTCAGAGCAGTGATAACACACAAAGATAATTATTTCAGTGTAGTTGATATCTACCCACGAAGAAATCTTTGAAGGCTCCACTACTTCTGTATGCTAAGTGTGAAAAAAAAAGTTTTTTTTCTGACCCTTCTCTTCATGTCTGCCAAAAAAACCCACCCCTTTTTCCTGTTAGCCAGCATCTGCTAAAATGATTCCAAAAGCCAAAAACAAGATTAAAGGAGATGGGTAAAGATAAAAGGAGTCTTCTTTGGAAAGTCTTTTTCTCTTGTTACTGCATCTCAGGCTTGGAGTAACATTGGCTTTATCAGACAGTAGGAAGATGTCTGAGGGTCCACCTCATAGGTGGGAGTCCCACACTAAGCCTGACCCTGCTGACACAACCATGTTGGAGGTGCTAATGGGAGCAGACCCACAGCATGGGCAGGCACACGATTCTGCCCCTTTAGGAATGGGATGAAAAACTTAGAGGAAATATTATGTCTGAAGAGTTCATGGGGAGGTTAGGGATAATAGTTTCCTTCATGAGGACCAGACCTATTCACATCAAGTTTTTCCCCAGATAATCCCTCCATCCTTTGTCAAAAAGGTTTGGGGTGCCAACAGACTCAGATTTTGGAGACAAACCATAAACCTCAAAAAATTCCAGCCTGGCAGCGTATTGTTGGTCTTTTTGAAAGACTTCACTGGGGCTGTGGGGAAGTAAGGTCCTGTCCTGGAAGAGGCATTAACAAGCCAGCTAAATCCGTTTGGGCCGCTGCCCTTTCTCCTCCCTCCCTGTTTGCAGGGTCCAGGTTTGAGGTCAAGGAGCCAATACGCAGGCACCATTAAGGCTGCCTGGAGGGGGTGGAAGCTGGACCCCAAGCCTCACGTTTCAGAGAGGCAACTGCACATGTCAGAGGCTGTTTGAGAAGGCGTGTGCAGTTTTGCCCGCCAGACAACATTTTGAACTGATTGGCAGGATTTGAATAGCTAATGTGCCATTGGGCCATTCAGTTTTCAGAAAGGGAATTTATAGGGGAAGATTTCAGAGCCCACAGTTGTTCTTTTCTTTTTCTCTCTCGTCTTCCCCCCGCCCCCCACTTTGTTATTGGGATTCAAGGCAGCAACAAGCACCTACATTGTGCTCCTGTCTTCGGGGCAATTAGCTTCTTTTGTCCTAGCAGCACAGTGTTTAGGTCTCCACCACAGCAGCGTGCTCTCTCTCTCACTTCCTCTAATTTTGGACACTACCTTTTGGATTATTCCTGCCTTTTGAATTACAAATACAGACTCAGAGCATCTCTTCATTCAGCAAAGGGTTTGGAAGTTAACAGCTCATGAGTAACTTACACTAATTTACCCAGTAATTTCTAAGGCTTATAGCTAGTTTACCTGTTGGTTAGTTCTGTCATCAACCCAAGCTGGTTCATCTCACCACCCCGGGCAGCATTGCTGTTTGTTTCACGCATATAAGGAGTTTCCAGTTTGTTCCTCTGTATTCCAAGTTCTGATTTTTCTAGACTGTTATTCCACTGTTTTCTGGCATCCTATTGTGTGCAATTAACCTATCATCCACCGGGCAAATGAACCTGAATCAAATTGGCTTGGAAAAATAATTATTGATATTTAATAAATCATATTCATATTTTATCATATTTCCAGCTTATCAATTTCATCAAAAACTATATCAGGTCCACCTAAAGCTACCGTCATAGCCTCCACAGTATCCCTGTAGAGAGTTGTGATGGGGTATGGTCTGCTTCCATGCCATTCCTGAGCTCTGTTGGAGAGCACCATGTGGGTGGGAGCCTGCTGCTAAGCCAGGAACAGTTGCTGCAACTAACCACATCTAAGTGCCTTCTAGCCTAGTGCTCACAACTCTCTCATGGGATTTGAGACAAGGTTTTAAGCAAGGTCCCAGGTCCACATCTCCTGTTGCAGAGTGGGTGTTACAAATGCTAGACTATTACTAGACAAGTGGGTGGGTAACAATCTCACCTCCTACCCTTCCCACTCAGAGGAGGAAACTCTCATTCAAGGCTCAGGCATTGAGTTCTGGTTTCTCAATGATGCCTGGCTACACCTACATCACCTGAGGAAACCATCCTTGCCTTCAGTATTGCACAGCACCTGGCAGAGCTGTGCCTACAGTCCAAGTCACTCTGGGAAGCCTATTTTCAGATCTCATCCCCCGGCTGCAGCCACCCATGAGCTGGGGGCTGATCTTGATAGAGCCCAGCTTCACAATCCGGGCTTGGGCTCCTGAGATAATGGCGACGATGTAAGGAGATGCTGTGAGAAAGCACATTGGCTAGAGATGTGGAAAATCAAACAGCAGGCAGAGGCAGCAAACAGAGGAAATGTCACAGGAAAAACTGTAGCCCGAAAATGTGTCAAAATACAAGGGAAAATCAAGGACTCAGAAGAGCAGCATAAAGGTTCAGCCCCATTGCAAGGAGGAGTGAAGATCAGTCTTTGGCCTGCCAAGACTTACCCAGTGCCTTGCTGGGGTGGTGGAATGTTATCTCAGCAGCTGCCCAGGCTTAGCCTTTAGACAATGGTGATCTGCTTTGTGCTCACAAGTCCTGTGTTTGTGGGGTACAGTGGGTAAACACTGCTCCTAGTTCCCATCTGCTCATCATAAAAGTTGCCTCAGTAAGGTGACTGAGGGAGTCTGGGTTGCACAGCTAATGAGTCTTTTCTCCCTCTCCCACTCCTCAAAGCTCAGGAAACTTTGGAAACTGTCTCAGCCCCTTCTAGACCCCACTTTGCAATGCAGCGAAGGCTTTGCAGGACTGAGCTGGTGAACTTTTTATTTGTATCTGGGCCTAATGACCTATGCAGGAGATGAAAAGTGACAGTGACATATGGAGATGCAGGGGTGAGCAGGGAGCAATGGGATGTGATGAAAAGGAGCAAAAGCAGACTGAGACAGACTGGTGTAGTGTAGATGTGAAAAGATATTTTAAGTCATGGTTTATATTACATGACTCATCAAAATATTGCTTCACATATAGAATTTACATGACACATTTTTGCATGCTCTGAGATACCACTCAAAATCCTGATCTAAAGGAGCAGTGCTGCCAATCCATGGGCTCCAAAGTAGATGTCAGAAGGACAGTAAGATGGGATCACCCAACAGCAGGAATTGACAAGACCCCTCTGCTGACATCATCTTTTGCAACATTCAGTACTTTGAAAAACTCCCTTATGTAAAGAATTTGAAAAAGGTAAACTGCACTCAACACTAGAGGAGAAGCTGTCTACGCTCATATTGAAGAATATCCTGATGCAAATGAACAGAATCTGCTTTCCATATTGATTAACATCTTTATAACTAAGAACACATTTAACTTAACTACACTGTGAAAACAGATTTAGAAGAAATAAAAAAGAGAGGAAAATAATTTGCACAAAAGCTTTCAGTGTGTTATGGGAAATGAGAATTAAAGAAGCACATGAATAAGTGTAACAATGTCAAACCTATTGCCTGGTTCCCCCAAATAGATTGATGCCAAGTCAAGGGTGGTCTTCCTTGTAATCTGATGTGATCAAGAAAAAGTCCTTGGTGAAGGACTAGGTGGAACTGTTTACACTCTTCATGGTGTTTTAATTCCAGTGACAGAGAACTACTCCTTTGAAGTTCTGGGTCTTCAAAGCTTGTCCCAGCTACTATCGAAGTCAATAAAAATTTCTTTTTGAATTGAATAAGGTCAGACTTAGAATTTCATACTCTGAGGCAGAGGATGCATCTGGCCATGTGTTTCTGTGAGACACAAAGCAACTTTAATTGCAATGTGGGCTTCAGTACTGCCCAACCTTTATGTGCAGCTGTCTATGCAAAAACACGGAACGGTTTTGCTCTGAATTTTCAGCGTAATTGTCACTTTTAATTTGCTTTTAATGTGAGTTTCAAGGCATGCATCTTTCTTTGTGCACCACTATCATGAGGTGAAAGTGAACACATGCTCCTTCGGAAATAGTAAAGTCCTGAGCCTAATCCCTTTAAGTGTATTTCATCCTAGGGGGAACAAAATTAAAGTGTGAGGCCAGTGTTTAAGACTGTTGAGGAAATCAAATTCCTTTGAAAGCCTTTACAATAATTATTAAAGGTGGGTTTCATCTCTTCTCCCTGCAGCCCTCTATAAGTTAGACCTCTGAACAGAAATTAGACTCTGTATAGACAACTGGATGGAAGCACTCTCCTCCTAAGGTGAATGACAGCAACTGTCTATAGCCACGTGCTATGTCAAAGCTAACATTTTTAAATGGATAGAATTTGGGCTGATGACTCAAAGTCATCTCCAAGAAAAGCCACCAAGAAGATTAAAGTAAATGCCTAGCCAAGCAGATGCTGCTTAGTGCCTGAAAGGCCAAGCACTGGAAAGGGGAGAAGTTGGGATGAATATCAAATGATGCTGCGGTATCTAGGTTGGGCAGCGTGGCTCAGGCAGATGGCCACAATGAATATTTAAAGAGATGCAGCAGGTGAATTGTAAGGGCAGCAGAAGTGATGTTTGTGTCACCATATTGCTCAAGACCATTGGTTCAGAAGTTTTATTTTTAAAAAATATTTTTCACTATCCCACTTAAGAGGATCACAACATCAATTTGATGTACCTTAAGGGAACACGAGGAGCCCGCAATTTATTGTAAAAGGCTTTCCCTCAACGGTCTTAAACACTGGCCTCACGCTGGGTATTTACAGGCTCGGATTTATATTTTCGAGAATACGTAATGTTCACTTTCACCTCATGATAGTGGTGCACAAGAAGATGCATGCCTTTGAAAAACTCACATTAAAAACTAGGTTAAAAGTATTTTGAATTAAAGCTGAACAAGAGCAAACTTTTTTTAGTTCACGTCCCTGCATAGACTAGCGTACTTACATTGCAATTAAAAGTTGCTTTGTGTCTCACAGAAAAACACGTGACAGATCTCTGCCTCGGAAGTGAAAGAAATTCTAAGTCTGACCTTATTCAATTCAAAAAGAAATTTTTATTGACTTCGATGAAATTAACTAAAGTCTTTATTAAATATAATTAAAACACCATGAGAGTGTAAAAATAGTTATAATCGCATCAGGTAAGAGACCACGCTATTTGGGGAACCAGGCGGCTGGAATTTGACATTGTTACGCTATTCATGTGTGCTTCTTTTGAATTCTCATTTCCCACATAACACACTGAAAGCTTTGTCTGAATTATTTTTCCTCTCTTTTTATTTCTTCTAAATCTGTTTTCACAATTAATGAATTAAGTTAAATGTGTTCTTGAAGATGTTAATATGAAAGCATTCTGATATTTATCAGTGTGTAATATGAGCGTAGACGCTTCTCCTCGGTTACCTTTTCAGATTGAGAGTTTTCAGAAATTGCTGAAGATGATGGAGTGATGTCAGCAGAGAGATGTAATTCCTACTGACTAGTGATCCCATCTTACTGTCAGCTCTGACATCTGCTGGAGCTTAACGTACTGCTCCTTTAGATCGGGATTTTTGGTGGTATCTCAGAGCATCACAAAAATGTGTCATGTAGAGTATAATATTGAGCAATGTTTTGATGAGTCATGTAATAAACCATGACTAAAATATCACGTCTACTACACCAGTCAGTCTGCTGCTCCTTTCATCACATCCCGTTGCCCCTGCTCCTTACCAAATCTCCATGTCACTGTCACTTTTCATCTCCTGCATACGATTTTCTGAGAGAAGGGCGTTTCAAAGACCCTAGAGGTTACAAATGGGCTTTTGGAGTAGCATCTGTAGAAACTGATGGACAAAAGCTGAAGCTGTCTGTCAGACCTGAGCTTTCTGATGAACCTGCAGTTGTGGGACAACACAAGATTCAGGACATTAAATTGCCGGTTGCTTCTCAGACTGTGCATCACAGACAATACAGAACCAACCGTGACTCTTTGTTGCCCATTCAGAATCTGATTCGTCAGTTGGAGAGTCAGAAAGTCATCAGCAAAACTCATTCACCTTTCAACAGTCCAGTGTGGCCTGTGCGAAAGCCGAATGGAGACTGGCGTCTGACAGTCGACTACCGAGCCCTGAATGAAGTAACTCCACCTATGAGTGCAGCAGTACCAGACATGATGGAACTGCAGTATGAGCTGGAATCCAAAGAGGCCAAATGGTATGCTACCATAGACATTGCTAATGCCTTCTTCTCTATTCCCATAGCAGAGGAATGCAGGCCTCAGTTTGCTTTCACCTGGAGAGGAATCCAGTACACTTTCAACAGATTGCCAATGGGCTGGATCCACAGCTCAAGCATCTGTCATGCAGTGATCCACGATGCTCTGGAGGAAGGTGGTGCTCCAGAACACATCCAGTTCATCGATGACATCATCGTCTGGGGTAAAACTGCTGAGGAAGTCTTCGAGAAAGGTAACAAAATCATTGACATTCTTCTGAATGCAGGTTTCGCCATCAAGCGAGACAAGGTGAAAGGACCTACCAGAGAGATCCAGTTTCTGGGAGTGCGGTGGCAGGATGGACGCCGACACATTCCAGTGGATGTGGTAAATAGAGTCTCTACCATGGCAAACCCCATGAACAAGCAAGAAACTCTACGTTTCTTGGGGATAGTGGGATTTTGGAGACTGCACATTCCTGGATACAGTCAGATTGTGAAACCTCTGTACGATGTGACTCGAAAGAGAAACCATTTCCACTGGGGACCTGAACAACAAGCAGCCTTTGACCAGATAAAGCAAGAGGTAGTGCAAGCAATGGGTCTGGGACCTGTCCGAGATGGTCCAGACATTAAGAACATTTTGTACACGGCTGCAAGTGACAATGGTCCAACCTGGTGCTTGTGGCAAAGAGCTCCAGGTGAGACACGTGGACGACCTCTTGGTTTCTGGAGTCGAGGTTACAGAGGTTCAGAGGCTAATTATACTCCAACAGAGAAAGAGATTCTAGCTGCCTATGAAGGAGTAAAAGCAGCTTCTGAAGTAATTGGAACTGAATCACAACTTCTCTTAGCTCCCAGATTACCAGTTTTGAATTGGATGTTCAAAGGCAAAGGTTCCACACCACATCATGCAACAGATTCCACCTGGTCTAAGTGGATGGCTCTGATAACACAGAGAGCTCGAATGGGAAATCTTGAAAGACCTGGTCTAGTGGAGGTGATCTCAAGTTGGCCTGAAGGTACCAACTGTACTAAACCTCCAGAGGAGAGAGTAACTCGTGCTGAGGAAGCTCCTCCTTACAATGACCTATCTGATGATGAAAAGAAATATGCTTTGTTCACAGATGGTTCCTGTCGTCTTGTCGGGAACAAGCGAAGGTGGAAGTCTGCAGTGTGGAGTCCAACACGCCGAGTTGCAGAGGCGAAGGATGGAGAAGGAGAATCCAGTCAGTTCGCAGAGGTAAAAGCTGTCCAGCTAGCTCTCGACGTAGCTGAACGTGAGAGATGGCCAAAGCTTTATCTCTACACCGACTCATGGATGGTAGCCAATGCTCTGTGGGGTTGGCTAAAGAACTGGAAAAAGACCGGTTGGCAGAGGAAAGGAAAGGCCATTTGGGCAGCTGACCTGTGGCAGGACATTGCTGATCGAATCGAGAGAATTCCAGTGAAGGTGAGACACATCGATGCTCACATTCCTAAGAGCAGAGCTACTGAGGAACAGCAACACAACCATCAGGCAGATCTAGCTGCAAGAGTTTCTCCAGTAGACATGGACTCTGATCTTGATCTCGACTGGAAACACCGAGGTGAGATATTCTTAGCTCGGTGGGCTCACGATTCGTCAGGACATCAAGGCAGAGATGCAACCTACCAGTGGGCTCGTGACAGATCCATAGACATTTCCATGGATGCTATCACACAAGTCATCCATGACTGTGACATTTGTGCTGCTATTAAGCAGGCAAAACGACTTAAGCCCTTATGGTATGGTGACAGATGGTCCAAGTACAAGTATGGTGAAGCTTGGCAAGTTGACTACATCACTCTACCACGTTCTCGTTCTGGTAAGCAGTATGTGCTTACTATGGTAGAGGCGAACACTGGATGGTTGGAAACTTATCCAGTACCACATGCAACTGCACGCAACACCATTCTCGGTCTGGAGAGACAAATCCTGTGGAGACACGGAACTCCAGAGAGGATTGAGTCAGACAACGGAACTCACTTCAAAAACAACCTTGTAAAGAGTTGGGCCAAAGAGCACGGCATCGAATGGATATTCCACATCCCCTACTATGCACCAGCTGCAGGGAAGATTGAACGCTACAACGGTTTGTTGAAGACCACTCTTAAAGCCATGGGGGGTGGATCTTTGAAAAACTGGGAAAAACATTTAGCACAAGCAACCTGGCTGGTAAATAGTAGAGGTTCAGTGAACCGAGCTGGACCTGCACACTCAGATCTGCTACAGAAAGTAGAAGGGGATAGAGTTCCTGTTGTTAAAGAAAAGAATCTGTTAGGTAAAACTGTTTGGGTATTTTCTCCCTCAGGAGAGGCTAAACCTGTCCGAGGGGTGGTTTCAGCTGAAGGTCCGGGTCACACTTATTGGGTAATGCAAGAGAATGGTGAAATTCAGTGTATTCCACAAAGAAATTTGACTTTAGCTGAAAGAGTTTAAATTCAGAGTGTTGTACAGCTACATCGCGCCCAAAGGAAGAATCCATGAGGAATCCACGGTGCACGAACCCTGAGAACCCTGAGAACCCTGAGTCAACTGAGAGTCCCTGTTTCCCTGTTTCCCTGTTTTCCCTTTTCTTCGCTTCGTCTGCGAAGAAACAAACTGTTTTCCATTTTTCTTCTTTCTTGGACTTCTGAATCATCTACACCTGAGGATAGCCGGAATGGACTATGAACTTTACTTACAAACTGTGGATATTGTTTTAGATTGGATGGACAGTATGAACAGCCAATGAAATTGTTTAGCAGGGGTGGATTGTGACCGGTTTAGGCTGTGCCTTTAAGAAAGAGACACTTTCTGAACACGCTGGGCGAATGTTTTGATATTAGAATGAAAACAATGATATGCTAATTCAATTTCATTGGTGGGACCCAGTTGTAGTTTTTTTGTTTAGTCTTTCAGTCGGGGGGAGTCAGTCTGCAGTCGTTTTTTCTTCTTCCCCCTGTGCTGTGAGCAGGCTCGTTTCTCTCTACGATTCCTCTCTAACCAGATAAGAAAACTAACTTTTTTGCATTCGCTTTGAGCTTTAACAAAGTTTTCCCCTTTTAATTACCTTCCTTTCTCTCTCTCTCTAACCCTTTTGGGAAAAAAGGGGAGGTAGGGAGGGAGAAGGGGGGAAAAGGCCGAACCCCCCTGGCCGCAGGGGGGGGGTTGGGGAAAGGTTTCCTGTATTACATACATTGCTGTATATTTCTGTATAAATTGTAAATATTGTATATTTTTGTACATATTCATTGCATTCCATATCTGCTTGTAAAATACAGCTTTCATCTGCTTCTCCGGCTGAGTTAGCTGTGGAATTCTTCTGTGTGTGGGGGGGAACCTTCCTACTCCACCACACTAAGCAACCCCAGCTCCCTCAGCCTTTCCTCATAGGGCTTGTGTTCCAAACCCCTCACCAGCTTTGTTGCCCTTCTCTGGACACGTTCCAGCAAGTCAACATCCTTCCTAAACTGAGGGGCCCAGAACTGGACACAGTACTCAAGGTGCGGCCTAACCAGTGCAGTGTACAGGGGCACAATGACCTCCCTGCTCCTGCTGGCCACACTGTTCCTGATGCAAGCCAGGATGCCATTAGCCTTCTTGGCTGCCTGGGCACACTGCAGGCTCATGTTCAGCCTACAATCAACCAGTACCCCCAGGTCCCTCTCTGCCTGGCCACTCTCCAGCCACTCTGACCCCAGCCTGTAGCACTGCCTGGGGTTGCTGTGGCCAATGTGCAGAACCCGGCACTTGGATGTGTTAAATCTCATGCCATTGGACTCTGCCCATCTGTCCAGCCTGTCGAGGTCCCTCTGCAAAGCCTCTCTGCCCTCCAGCAAATCAACTGCTGCCCCCAGCTTGGTGTCATCTGCAAATTTACTGATGATGGACTCAATGCCCTCATCCAGATCATCAATAAAGATGTTGAAGAGCATGGGGCCCAGTACTGATCCCTGGGGGCACACCACTAGTGACAGGCCGCCAGCTGGATGTGGTGCCATTCACCATTACTCTCTGGGCTCGGCCCTCCAGCCAGTTCCTAACCCAACGCAGTGTGCTCTGTCCAAGCCACGGGCTGCCAGCTTGGCCAGGAGTTTGCTGTGGGGAACGGTGTCAAAGGCCTTGCTGAGGTCCAGGTAGACCACATCCACAGGCCTCCCCACATCCACCAGGCGGGTCACCTGATCATAGAAGGAGATCAGGTTGGTCAGGCAGGACCTGCCCCTCCTAAATCCATGCTGGCTAGGCCTGAGCCCCTGGCCATCCTGTAAGTGCTGTGTGATCGCACTCGAGATGACCCGTTCCATAATCTTGCCTGGCACTGAGGTCAGGCTGACAGGCCTATAATTCCCTGGCTCATCCAACCGGCCCTTCTTGTGGATGGGCACCACGTTAGCCAGCTTCCAGTCTTCTGGGACCTCTCCAGTGAGCCAGGACTGCTGAAAAATGATGGAAAGTGGCTTGGACAGCTCATCTGTCAGCAATCTCAGCACCCTAGGATGGATCCCATCCGGTCCCATGGCCTTGTGGGGGTCCAAGCGGCTCAGTAGATCTCTAACTTCCTCTTGGAGCAGTGGTAAACTATGCAGCTCTCTGGCTCCTTCTGCCAGCTCTGCAGGCCAGCTGTCTGGAAGACGTTCTGCCCTGCTAGTGAAGACTGAGGCAAAGAAGGTGTTAAGTACCTCTGCCTTTTCCTCATTCTTTGTTACAACGTTCCCCTCCGTGTCAACCAAGGAGTGGAGGTTGTCCTTGCCCTTCTTCTTGCTATTGATGTATTTATAGAAGGACTTTTTGTTATCCTTCACAGCAGAGGCCAGTCTAAGTTCTAAATGGGCTTTTGCCTCCTATTTTTCTTCCTGCACAACCTAGCAACATCCCTAAACATTCTGTAGGTTGCCTCCCCTTTCTTCCAAAGATGATACACCCTCTTTTTTCCCTAAGTTCTATTAAAGTTCATTGCCCATCCAGGCTGGCCGTCTGCCCCGGCGGCTCATCTTCCGGCACACCGGCACAGCCTGTTCTTGCACCTTCAATAGTTCTTCCTTGAAGTAGGTCCAGCTCTCCTGGACCCCTTTGTTTTTAAGGGCTGATTCCCAAGGAACCTTCTGAATTAGTTCCTTGAGCAGCCTGAAGTCTGCCCTCCGGAAGTCCAGAGTGGAGGTCTTCTTGCTGCCCCTCTTGGCTTGGCTGCATACTGAAAACTCTATTATGTCGTGGTCACTGGTGCCTAAACACCCTCCGACCACCACATCACCCACCAGCCCTTCCCTGTTGGTGAAGAGGAGGTCAAGCATAGCCTTACCCCTGGTAGGCTCACGCAGCACCTGGGATAAGAAGCTGTCCTCCATGCACTCCAAGAACCTCCTAGACTGCCTCCTCTCTGCTGTGTTGAGATCCCAACAGATATCAGGCAGGTTGAAGTCACCCATGAGAACGAGGTCAGGTGATCTTGAGACAGCCTTAAGCTGCCTATAGAATGCCTCATCGACATCCTCCTCCTGGTTGGGTGGTCTATAACAGACGCCAACCAGGATGTCTGCCCTGTTGGTCTTCCCTCTAATTCTCACCCACAAGCACTCAACCCTATCATCCCTGATCTCCATCTCAACAGCATCCAGTGCCTCCCTGACGTACAGGGCCACCCCTCCACCCCTTCTTCCTTGCCTGTCTCTCCTGAAGAGCCTGTAGCCGTCAATTGCAGCGCTCCAGTCATGCGAGTCGTCCCACCACGTCTCTGTGATGGCAACTACATCATAACTTTCTTGCTGCAACAAGGCTTCCAGCTCCTCTTGTTTGTTACCCATGCTTCGTGCATTAGTGTACATGCACTGCAGCTGGGCTGCTGGTTTCACCTCTAGCTCTAGCTTATCACCTCCAGACTCCTGCCTAAGGGCACTGGTTTCCGACCCTCCCCCTTCGAAGCTAGTTTAAAGCCCTGTCAATGAGACTTGCTAATTCCCTTCCCAGAATCTTTTTACCTTTGGGGGACAGGCCATTCTCATGTATTATGACCTTTCCCCTCCCACTCTCCCTCTCCCTCTCCTCAAAGCTCAGGAAACTTTGGAAACTGTCTCAGCCCCTTCTAGACCCCACTTTGCAATGCAGCGAAGGCTTTGCAGGACTGAGCTGGTGAACTTTTTATTTGTATCTGGGCCTAATGACCTATGCAGGAGATGAAAAGTGACAGTGACATATGGAGATGCAGGGGTGAGCAGGGAGCAATGGGATGTGATGAAAAGGAGCAAAAGCAGACTGAGACAGACTGGTGTAGTGTAGATGTGAAAAGATATTTTAAGTCATGGTTTATATTACATGACTCATCAAAATATTGCTTCACATATAGAATTTACATGACACATTTTTGCATGCTCTGAGATACCACTCAAAATCCTGATCTAAAGGAGCAGTGCTGCCAATCCATGGGCTCCAAAGTAGATGTCAGAAGGACAGTAAGATGGGATCACCCAACAGCAGGAATTGACAAGACCCCTCTGCTGACATCATCTTTTGCAACATTCAGTACTTTGAAAAACTCCCTTATGTAAAGAATTTGAAAAGGTAAACTGCGCTCAACACTAGAGGAGAAGCTGTCTACGCTCATATTGAAGAATATCCTGATGCAAATGAACAGAATCTGCTTTCCATATTGATTAACATCTTTATAACTAAGAACACATTTAACTTAACTACACTGTGAAAACAGATTTAGAAGAAATAAAAAAGAGAGGAAAATAATTTGCACAAAAGCTTTCAGTGTGTTATGGGAAATGAGAATTAAAGAAGCACATGAATAAGTGTAACAATGTCAAACCTATTGCCTGGTTCCCCAAATAGATTGATGCCAAGTCAAGGGTGGTCTTCCTTGTAATCTGATGTGATCAAGAAAAAGTCCTTGGTGAAGGACTAGGTGGAACTGTTTACACTCTTCATGGTGTTTTAATTCCAGTGACAGAGAACTACTCCTTTGAAGTTCTGGGTCTTCAAAGCTTGTCCCAGCTACTATCGAAGTCAATAAAAATTTCTTTTTGAATTGAATAAGGTCAGACTTAGAATTTCATACTCTGAGGCAGAGGATGCATCTGGCCATGTGTTTCTGTGAGACACAAAGCAACTTTAATTGCAATGTGGGCTTCAGTACTGCCCAACCTTTATGTGCAGCTGTCTATGCAAAAACACGGAACGGTTTTGCTCTGAATTTTCAGCGTAACTGTCACTTTTAATTTGCTTTTAATGTGAGTTTCAAGGCATGCATCTTTCTTTGTGCACCACTATCATGAAGTGAAAGTGAACACATGCTCCTTCAGAAATAGTAAAGTCCTGAGCCTAATCCCTTTAAGTGTATTTCATCCTAGGGGGAACAAAATTAAAGTGTGAGGCCAGTGTTTAAGACTGTTGAGGAAATCAAATTCCTTTGAAAGCCTTTACAATAATTATTAAAGGTGGGTTTCATCTCTTCTCCCTGCAGCCCTCTATAAGTTAGACCTCTGAACAGAAATTAGACTCTGTATAGACAACTGGATGGAAGCACTCTCCTCCTAAGGCGAATGACAGCAACTGTCTATAGCCACGTGCTATGTCAAAGCTAACATTTTTAAATGGATAGAATTTGGGCTGATGACTCAAAGTCATCTCCAAGAAAAGCCACCAAGAAGATTAAAGTAAATGCCTAGCCAAGCAGATGCTGCTTAGTGCCTGAAAGGCCAAGCACTGGAAAGGGGAGAAGTTGGGATGAATATCAAATGATGCTGCGGTATCTAGGTTGGGCAGCGTGGCTCAGGCAGATGGCCACAATGAATATTTAAAGAGATGCAGCAGGTGAATTGTAAGGGCAGCAGAAGTGATGTTTGTGTCACCATATTGCTCAAGACCATCAGTTCAGAAGTTTTATTTTTAAAAAATATTTTTCACTATCCCACTTAAGAGGATCACAACATCAATTTGATGCTGCCGTTTTTACATCGGTGATCTGCTGTGCACGTGACAATTACACCGCTGCATTCAGAGTTGTAGAAGGTTGGACCTCTAAGATTGTCAGGTCCAACCATCAAAATACCACCACCATGCCCACTAAACCATGTCCTGAAGTTCCATGTCTACATGTTTCTTGAACAGCCCCAGTGATGGTGATTCCATCAGTTCTCTGGGCAGCCCATGCCAATTGCTTGGCCAGAGAATTAATTCCAGAGCTACATCCCTTGTGAGGTATTCATAGAAGCAGCCCAAATATTTTATTGTAATATCTTAATAAATCAAGTCATGTACTTTACAGCTGTAGTGGAATGTTTGTCATGAGAGGAACATTAGGAGCAGACATTTACTAATCCTATGAGATGCTGTGCATAACTCACCTCAGAGCAACGAAAGGCAGCTGCTGGAGAGCTGACATCCTTTCAAAAGAGACAACAAAAAGCAGCAAGCAGAACACCACTGCTTTCTTTCTACACCTACAAACATTCTTTTGAAGTGAATAATTAACTTCATTAGGAAAATCCTCTTACCAGTGTTTGCTAATTCTATGAGTTTTTTGAGCAAAGTACAGATGAGGACACACAGCATGTGCTGGTAAGAGCTAGGCGAGGGAATATATTTAGCGCATTGTAGCACTCAGCAGCAGGTAACTGGGTGTTGCATTTAGTGCAGGATAAATTAGGTAAGAGACGAATCCCCTTCTGTTCCAGCCATCCTCAGAGACCAGAGGGGCTAGGGGCAGCTCTAAATAGGTGTGGCAACGATTGCAATGACTCTATGCCTGACACCAGAAGGACAAACAGCCTGTCTGCCAGAGGCCCAGCCACCTTCAGCAGAAGCAACAGGGCACACAAATAGCAGGGTTCATTGACATGCAACATTCACAGGTTCTTTGAGATTGGTGGCGATAAATGCACTAAACTGCAGAAGAGCTCTAGAGCTCTGAATCTGAAATATGATTGCAATCCCAAGCCTTAAGTCTCTTGGAGAAGCATTTGGATTAGCCAATGTCACAAAACTTACCAAGAGTTGCCCCTCTTAGGGGTGCAGAGGCTCTGAGGACAAATCTTTCAATCAATCTCTGCTGTTTGGTGTTGAATTCTCACCTCTCCATTAGATACAGCATCAGCAATATTTATACCTCTTATCTGCTATCATGCAGAGGGTGGGACTGTGGTGAAGCCACTGTTCCATGACCAGCTGCACCAGCTCTTCAGACGTTTTGCACATGGGTGAAGGAATGAGCCTCCATCCACTCCACATTCCTCCTCAGTGACATGGCAGCACAGACCACTGGATCTCCACCCAGCCTCTGTGTCTTTTTATCAGCAATATTATTCCATACTTTTCCTCCGGTTTTGTGCTTCCAACACTTGGGAAGAAGTAACTGCTAAGGAGAGGATAAACTAGAGAAGCCCACTTTAGAATGACTCATTTGCTTTAGGAAGAACACATTATAAATTTATAAATGCTAGTGGCTAAAACTGCAGAAGTTGGAATTATCATTTCAGGGAGGATCTTCAGGTTTGGACATTTGGTTTCATGCTGAACTTTACTGAGCATTGAGAGGTATGGTATGCAACACCATGAAAACTCTGGAAACAAAGATCATACCTGCACTATAAATTTTTTTTCTCATGAGCTTCTGCTTCATTTATGAAGTAAAACAAAACAAAAGATTAAATGAAAAATGGATGTATGCACAAATAACAGCATATCATATGAAAGATGTCCAAGCAGAATAGTTTTACTCCTGGTTGGCTGACTTGGTTTGATTTGTTGTTTGGTTGGTTTTTCCCCCTCCAAGGTGCTCTCTAAAACATTCAAGTGAAACTGATTTGGTCAGCAAAGCAGAGCTACTTCTACACTCTAGCAGAATCCTTGAGCTTGAGGAATAAAGTCTCTTGCAGACACAAAGAAGCAATCTTATAAACAGATTAGCACAACATTAAGAGGAGGCTCTGTAGCTGGTTTGCTTCTTAATATATGTAACTAAGAACAACCAACCAGAATATATATTGAATCAAATAGTGCCTTTTTTTTCTTTTCAGAGATAAATTAGGCTTAAATGTCGTATTGAAAAGAAGGATGGATGCTTGAGTATCATCAAAATTGCTGCAGTGATTTTAACTGTTTTGTACTGAGGTTCTTTTCTCACAATTCTTGCACTAATCCAAATGGAACCCAGAATAACAAAGAACTGCAGCCATAAATCTGTGTACACCTGAGGGACAGCATCTGTAAAAAACCCTGATTAACTATGCTATCACACATAGTAAAAATATGCCCTTTTCTTTTTGTCCATAAACCCCACTAAAAATCTACCAAACCAAGCTTCTGTGCAATTCTGGTTGAATCTTGTTATCCTTATCAGTGGAGATTACAGCCACAGACTCTCACCCACCTGTGTCTTCCCTGGGGTTCAGGCCATGCTTGACCATTCCCACTCACTGTGCTTCAATTCACATCCCAGAGCAGTCACAGCAGATTCCTTTCAGATATAACTAAGACCGAAAACTCTGCTCCCAGAGCTGATTTTTTCCCCCATCCAGTTCTTTGCACATCAGAGCCCACATGAGCAAACTAGACTGATTCTAAAGCCAGGCGGGTAAAGCATCCGCAACACAGACACTGAACCCTCAGCACCAATCACTTTGTTCCACTCCCACTGCACTGCTTACTGACACCAGCAAAACCAGAGATCACTCTTCTCTGTTTTTCAGTGCCAAGAAATAATTTCTGAATATGAATTTCTGCCACCTCGCTCTGGTATGGTTACACCAAGGTCAGAGTGCAAGACAAAGGTTTGATTTTCATCACAGGAAAGTTTTGGTTTAGCTAAGTTGGGCTGTTTTCTGGTCTTATTTTTACAGTTCAATCACATGATGGAAGGAGTCACAGCACACCAATGAAAACAGTTGCACAGAGTTACATTCATTTTGTTGCAGAAATCATATGTAGAGGATGTCAAAGGCTATGCACTGGTTTGCACCATGTGCACCTCTTCATGTATATGTTTTATCTTAAGTGCCTGCATTCAGCCTGTGCCAGGGGCTAGACTACAGCAGTTGCTCTATCACCCAATGACTCCTCCCCAGCAGAGAAGGGGAATCAGAAAAAGAAGACCCATGGATTGAAATGAAAATGAATTTAATGAAACAGCCAAACTAATAGCAAAGCCAATATGAAAAGTTATACTTAGCCAAGCAAGAGTACAGTGGTCACACTAAAAGAGAAAAGCAGTCTTCAGGAGTAGCAAATAAAAAAAGGAGCAGGAGAAAAAAAGAGGAGCAGGAGAAGCCAGACCAGGAAGCCCCAAGTAAGAGGCTGCCCTCTCCTCAGCAAACTTTCCCCTCTATACTGAGCTGTTATTTATGGTCTGAGACATATCTGTACCCAACTCAGGTCATCTGCCCTAGCTGACTGCAAACTGCTAACAGCCCTGCAAACCATGGCTGGCCTAGGATTCTGTCCCAGCAAAACCAGGACATTAACCCAAATGGCAAGCCTTCTCATTCATGATGTCACCTGGACCTTTATACATGCATCAGGTCATTGTGGTGCCCAAGCTTCTCAGAATAGCACCAGCTATGAATTTTGTCCTTCCTTCTACTTCTGAAAACTAACCATCTGTCATTCACTGAGATCTATTGGCCATTTGCAGTGAAGCAGAAATTGAACTGTTGCCTTCTCAGGATCACCACTACCTTGGGTATGGACTTCTGTTGTACTACCCAGTGGCCTGAAAGTGTTGCAGCATGGCATTCTCAGTGACAATATTGGCTGAGTGAAATCACTGATTCTATCTGATTTCATGCCAGTGACCTGTTCAAGATAGATTAATGACAGCAGAGCAATGATGGCCACCTCAGAAGGACTGTAATGCTCCCTTTTAGTATGTCACCTTTGCTTCCCATGCCAAAACTCAAGCTGCAACCAGTCAGAAGCCTGCTAAGGTGAGATGCAGTGGGAGGACAGAAAAGAGTCATGCCCTGGGACAAATTGTGGCTTGAGAGAAAAATGGACCCAAATTTTCTACACTGAGCAAATGAAAAGTGGTTTTCTGTTCCATTTCTCCTTCGTGCTTAGAGAAGGGATGCTAAATTGCTTTTAGTGGCACAATCAGGGAGAGTTTGTCTTCCCACCACAGCTTCTGCCAAAAGCAGATCAAATGGCCTGGGTTAGATGACATTGTGCATGACAAAGGCTGGCACATGTCCCTTAAGTGAGCTGCCCCAGCAGTAGATGAGGCAGCATCTGACATTAGGGATGAGAGGGGGAGTCTGTTACAGCGCACTCATGCAGATTCCACCAGAGACAGGCACAAACGCAGGTTTTCTCCTGACACCAGCATGCTACCAGTCACTTCCACAGACCCTACCCTGCAAGCCCTTCATCTGTACAAGAGACTCACCCTGGCATCAGAAATTGCCAGAGGAGTGGAGAGGAAAGGAGACAGCATAGTTCCATCGGAAGGGATCTAAAGCAATTATCTAGTGCAACTGCCTGACCACTTAAGGGCTGACAAAAAGTTAAAGCACAGTATTAGGGCCATTGTCCAAATTCTGCTGTGGTCTGAGACAAGAGTAACAGGACAAGGCTTGTCTCCGGGAGCTGAGTGGCAGGGGACATGTCAGGGACACCCAATAGTGGGCCCAGCGTACAGCCACCAAGGGCAGGTGCAGCACCCCAGGCCTTCTGGACACAGGGGATGCCTTGAGGACAGCAACCCAAAGGCTTCCCATGAAGGACGGTGGGCACAGGGGTGATGTAATGGGTGTACCTTCCACTAGTTCAGGTTGCTTAAGGCCTCATCCAACCTGGCCCTTGAACACCTCCAGGGAGGAGGCATCAACAACCTCTCCGGGCAACCTGTTTCAGTGTCTCACCACCCTTACTGTAAAAAATTTCTAATACCTACTTTAGATCTGCCCTTCTCAAGCTTCAATCCATTCCCTCTCATCCTATTACTTCAAGCCTTTGCAAAATTTCCTTCCCGGCTTTCTTGTAGGCCCCCTTCAGGTACTGGAAGGCCACTGTGAGCTCTCTCCAGAGCCTTTTTTCTCCAGGTTGAACAGCCCCAGCTCTCACAGCCTGTCCCCATAGCGGAGGTGTTCAGTCTCACGCCACTGATGACTACTGCCAAATGTTCCAATCTATCCAGATACTTTTGCAAGGCCTCTTGTCCCTCAAGAGAGTCAACAGCACCTGCCAGTTTAGTACCATCAGCAAACTTACCAACCAGGCATTCAACTCCTGCCTCCAGATCACTGATAAAAACGTTGTTCTTGGCGAGTTTTCAGTTCTGACTCCGGCTAATTTTATATTGTTAGCAAATGTTTTTCCTTTTGCTGTCCAGCCTTTTTTCAAGATCATCACTGATGATGCTGAACAATTCCCTGAGCCCCAACACTTATCCCTGTGGAACTTTACTAACAATCACTCCTTCCTTGTGCTTGTGGAAAGGTGATCATATATCAAGTCTCATTTTAAACAGATTTAAGTATATTAGGAGGCATTTGATTCTTCTTTCAGGGCCACTTTGTTGTTTTTGTTTTGTTGCTAGCTTGGGGTTTTTTTCTTGTTTTTGGGGGAGTGGGTTTGGATTTTTTTTTTTTGGTTTGGTTTGGGGTTATTTAATCCAGTTGAACAATTTTAACATGAGCTTTTGGCTTCTTTTCAACTGAATTAGCTACTGACAGGTTCATCATCTCCTTCTAGAAACACAGAAAAATGGGAAGTGTAACTTTCATCTCCATAATCCATGTTCACTTTTCCCCAATACAAAACAGATATATCCAGAGGGTTTTTTTGTGTGTGTGCTTTGTTTTTCTATTAGTTTTTTTAATAGCACTTCTATTGCTTTATCCAGTAAAGAAGTGAGGATTACTGGCTTGTATTTCTATGGATTTGCCAGGGGGCCTTTCAGAAAAATATTAGTGTTATATTTACAACTTTCCATTCTCCTGGTATTGGGCCTGACTTTAAAGACAATTTACACATCACACTTGATCATACAGCAATGTCCTCTTTTGAGATCCACCTGAGTGTTCTGCAAATACCGCCTGATGCATCTGGTTTGATAACATTTCTTGACTTTTCCCTTATGTTTTCTACAGTTTAATTTCAGAAGTTTCTATGCTAAAAAAAAATGGCTCCACACTGGGCTTTCCTTGGACACTTTTGTAAGAGATATTTACTCAATACTTCAAAGAATTATTTGGCTTTTCCTGCTGGGGTTTCTCTTTGTTAAAACCATTTCCGCCCCCCCCCCTTTCTTTTTCTGCATGGGGCCTTCCATACACCATACTGATGGGGTTTTTATTGCCACCCTTGCCAGTTTTAGCTTAACTGCTTCTCACCGAGTCTCATGGCCTGCTTCATTTTGGCTTGATATTAACTTGCCAGAATGCAATGTTCTTTTCTGTTTTCCTTCTTTAGACACAGCATGCATTTTTGTTTAAGATCTGCTTATGTCTAAGCAGTCTCTTTGCTGTCTGTCAAGGTTTGCTTTGGAAAGGGGAGATGCTATTAAAGGTCCACTATCGTGACTTTAGCAATTTTGACACCACTTGCAAACACTTCACCAATTTCCTCACTTCAGTGAAGCTCTTTGTGGTGTTAAGGTTTACTGTGCCAAATTGCTTTCTTGCCTTTACACCTTACAAGGGCATTGAATTTGGTGTTAAGGAGGCTCTTACTGAGTGCCTTCCAGTTGTAGCATTCCGGTTCTGTGCAGTTTCCTAAGGACTGCTTCTCTTTTTGAGCTCTCGGATGAGACACTTCGAGGGGTAGTATGTTGTGGAACTCAAGGGTGTTGAGGCATCAACTCATGATGCCTCTTTGTGACTTACACTGGCATGGCTGAAGTCTGCCAGTGGTTCTCTTTTGTCCTTGACTCCTCACACTTAGTGACACCTTATCAGTGGCTCTATCCCTCCTATTACCATGCTTTATATGCAAGAATAATATTTCAGGTCATTACTGATTTTCCATTATCAGCCAAAAGCATTCATTTACTTACCTCCTTTGTAAAGCAAAAGGACGGATTTGAATATATTTTGGGTAGGAGACAATGGGGAAAAAAATAATCACAGAAACCATGATGGAGTTTTCATAAAATTCAGAGCAAGACTGAAAGGGATTTCTGGAGATGATCTAGTCCAGGCTTGAGGTTTTGCTGAGATGGTGTCACTATGAAAATAGAATAGAATAGAATAGAATAGAATATAGAATAGAATAGAATAGAATATAGAATAGAATAGAATAGACCAGGTTGGAAGAGGCCTTCAAGATCATCAGGTCCATCCTATCAATCAATCCAACCCACCTAAACAACTAAACCATGGCACCAAGCACCCCATCAAGTCTCCTCCTGAACACCTCCAATGATAGTGACTCCACCACCTCCCCAGGATACCAATGTTCAAATTGTGTAGAAGTATCTAAGAAAAATTTGTGAGCAAAAATTAAAGATGATGTAGCTTCTCCCTTGGAGTCTTCTGGATGAAGACTTCTGACAAAATTCCTTGTTAAGCTTTGGTTTAAAACATCTCCAACTTATTTTGATGCCAGAAACGTAATTCCGTATCAGTTTAGGTGGAACCCGCTTCCTTATAAGCTTAAATTCCTTTTACCATGCTATTTTCTCAAGTATATCTTGGGACTCCTACTTTTCATGCTTCAGCTACTGGGAATATTTCAGAAGTGTTATCATGAGGATTTTAACAGGCATGAGGGTTCTATATTCCTAACCCCTTTCAGGTTATTTCTTGTATGTGCTCACATGCTGGCAGCAATTACTCTGAATACTCTAAGACACAGCCACCATCGCAACAGACAAAAAGGGAAACCAGAAGAGTTCCTTGTTGCTTGTTTTCCCCACCAAAAAAAAAAAAAAAAAAAAAAGATACACAGAAATTTGCAGCTGACCTGAATCAGATTGCAAGCGTGTCACACCAGGAATCAGAAACCAGATTTAGGTTTCATTTGCTGCGATTCCCAACAAAATCATCTCATCACCTGCATGAACTGTAAGAGAGTAACTGAATGAATAGTGAATGAATTCAGTAATGTGGTTTTATACAATTCAGGTCAAAGGTGGTTGCATTCAGAAGAACAGATTGGCCTGAGGCACAAGGGGAGAGAGGAAGGATTCAATATCTAGAAAATTCTGTTTTAAGAAATCCTGATAATTGTTTCCTTACCTAATCTCACTGTGCAACAGTAGATTTCCATCAGATCCAGCAGCACGAGCCTTTTAACACTGCAATGCAGCACATGGGAAGGAGCATTTAGAAGCAGCTACAACTATCAACACGCTCCTATTTCACAGGAGCAGCATAAGGTATAATCTCATTAAAATGCCTTTAGAATTTTGTTTTAATAAGGGTTTGGAAGTACATATTATTAATGTAAACGTTTTTCACTGTTTCCCACAATGATAAATGGGAGTCAAAAACCTTTTTGGTGGTGAATCCTATGGATGCCCATGACTGTTCACTTGAAAAATAAAAAAATTCCCTCAATCTGCCTTTGAACAAATCCACAACTGTTTATTGTGACTCTTGTCCCTCCTTCACTGCCACCAGAGGCAGAGAAGTTTGCAGTCCATGGGAGCGCTATTTAGAATGTGTCATCCAGCTGACATCTTGCTAAATGGGATTTTATAGCCATTATACACCAAGACACCATTACCTTGTCAACCTAATTGGACTTAAATCCTGTTGGGATCAGACTAAAAGCAATGGGAACCCCTCCCCAGCCAACAAGTCTGACTGCCCTCTGCAGCTCCTGTCACTTTCTAGCCCTTAATTACTCCACTACACCTCCACCTTTGTCAGTTCTTCCAGGCTGGAGGCGTGCCAACCTCCACTCAGCAGGTTTTTGACTCCTGCTGCTGCAGCACCACAACTGGTCCTATGCACAGCCCAGGAGCAGAAGCTACTGGCAGCCTTGTACATACGTTTTGCAGACTCCTGGGGGAATGTCACAGTCTAAACACATCAGAGCCTCTAAGACCTTCTCTACCGCAGAAGCTTATGATGATTGCCATTTATTGAAGGCTTGAGACTAAATTTAGGTTGCTCCCACTATGACTCATTGACTTCTCTCAGAACTTCTCCCACATCCTATTCTCTTGTGCATTTGATGCCTCAGACACTTCAGATGTCCTGTTTTCTGCATAATTTAGTATTTGATTGCAGTAAAAGAAAGCAAACATTGTCTTGAAGAACAGAAAAAATGTCATCTAGGGATTTCTCTAATGCCAAGAGAAAATTAATCTTTCATGGCACAGCAGAGTAAGAAGACAGTCCCAAAAGTATATAATTAAAGTGTCATTCTCTAAGTGTGGTACTTCAGTTCTTACAAGTCTTGTTTGAATAGTTTTGAGGGTACAGTAGTTGAATTAGAGCTAGTCTTTGGCAAATATTGACTCAAGGAGGAAGCCCTTCTAGAAAGGAAGAGCCCCTGTTGTTCCTAGCATTTGTAAACATGAGTAAGTCATGCTGCATGGATATGAAGTCAGAAATGTACAAGAGAATAGAGGGAAAACAGGCTCATTGGTACACTGCTCCTTGCTCAGATCATGGTCTTTCTTCACTATCAGGTAAGAATTTTCCTGCAAGTATTTTTTGAACTGCTATCAAATGACACGGGCAGGGTCCTGTCCCACCAACCTGCAGAGATGACAATGTATTTTCCAAGATGGCTGAGACACACAATACTTGAATATTAAGTCACAGTATTTCTGAAGTCAAATGTGAGCTTTTCCTTTGAGAGGTTATTTGCAATTCCAGTTCCTTTGAATTGCAGTCAGGAACTCTTACTCACCAGGCAGAAAACCACTGTGGTAGTGTACACAACACCAAAGAGTGATATGGTGCCCGCTGAAAAGACTCCAGCTGAACAGCCATTAACTCAAAGGTAGAAAGTGGTTAAATTTCCTAAGATGAAAAGTTAATAAACCAACCCCTGCAGTCAATACAGAATATTGACAGCCTCTATCCACCTATCAGCCAAAACTTAGAAGATGATGTTGCTACAGAGTCTCCAACAAAAAAATGTATTGCAAAACATAGCAGACAACTGGGTACTTCTTATTTTTTGCTTAATGTAGTCCTTGAGAAATCTGCAGCCAAGTCCTTGGCAGCTACCATCCATAAAAACACTTAATTCCAATAGGAGTATGATGTAGAAAACAACTCACTTTGTCTTTGCTCTGGCTCTAGAAGACACAATCAGTGTCACACACTGTAAAAATTATTCCTGTTCCAATGAACGACACCCACTGTCTTCATGGTTTCCCACAGGTGAGCAGCTACAGCTAGACAACATATCTTGTATGTAGAATGACTCCTGGAAGTATTGTCTGACCCACTAATTTAGCATACTCTTGCCCAAGCACCAAACACAGCTGATTCAATACACAACTGGTAGAGGAGCTGCCTCAAACCCACTGAGACACAGCTACTAGCCCATAAAACACATGAGATTGAGCTGCAGCAGGAGATGGCAAACACCAGTCATGAACCTCTCAACTTCAATAAGATCCAAGAGATCTGCAGAGCCTGTCCCCATCCCTTTCACTCTCCATAAACCATGAAAAAAAATCAACCAGTAAAAAAAAAAAAAAAAAAAATTCATTACAACAGCAACAGACACCTCTTACTCATTACTTGCTACAACTTTACTCCTGGTAGGTCTGGTAACAACATATTAACTCCTCTTTTTGCAGAAGCCAGCTTTTATCCTGATTCTGTCAGTCTCATGATCACCAAGCACCACTAGTTCCTCACTCTCTTGGGCCCACCAGCATCTTCAGTGTAGCCCAACTCTGCCACCAAGCCTATTACACAGCACTGTGGGTCTCAAAGAAATAAAGACAGGTGAGAAAAATCATCCAAAGACTCATTATAAACAAAATTCTTTTGTCTCTTTCATGTGGCAGACCAATAGAATCATAGAATCACAGGCTGATAGTGTTTGGGAGATCTCTGGAGATCATCTAGTCCAATCCTCCTGATAAAACAGGTTTGCCTAGATCAGGTTGCACAGGAACATGTGCAGGTGGATTTTGAATGTCTTCAGAGGAGACTGCACAGCCTCTCTGACCATCCTGGTCCAGGGTACTCCAGTACCCTCAAAGTAAAGAATTTTCTCCTTAAGTACAAGCAAAACCTCCTGTGCTCTGGTTTCTACTTGGTGCCCTTCACCTTGTCACTGGCCACCACTGGAAAGAGCCCAGCCTCATCTTCATGACCTCCATTCTGTAAATATTTATATGCATTTATAAGATCCTCTCTCAGTCTTCTCTTTTTCAGGCTAAAAAGCCCCAGGTCTCTCAGCCTCTCCTAATCATCCTCATTGCCCTTTGCTGGATTCTCTCCAGTATTTCTCAGTTCTTCTTGAACTGTGGAGCCCAGAACTGGCTGCCATACTCCAGGCACAGCCAGGGCAGAGTAGAGGGCAGAAGAACTTCTCTCAACTCACCAGCCACACACTTCTTAATACACCCCAGAATACTCTTGGCTATCTTGGGCACAAGGGCACATCACTTGGTCTGACTTGATGCATCACATAACCTTTCAGTCAGTTTTGTTGGTCACTATTGAAGAAATCACACAGAACTGGATGCTTCAGTGAAAGACAAACAGTATTTCCCCTTGTTAACTTTACCTTAAGTTAGAAGCACAAGCACTTTGATAAATGGATTGACATCTCTGGTGAAACTGGCTAAGTGCTATTCTGTACTTTTCTGAAGGGTTATGCAACTTTAAGGCTAGTTCTTAGGCAGAACTGTTCTCCAGAAGAAAAGCTCTTGGGTAGTTGAATATTTCAGACTCTAACCTCAGACATTTTCTATGATGTGAAGGTTTCCTAGGAAGAAAAACGACTCAAAGTCAGGGCTGCACAGTTCTTGATGAATCTTAATGAGCAAATTTAGAATTCAGGAACATGAAAAGGGTAGTCCCTGAAGCCTGAATGAAAGAAGCTTTGGACTTAGAGAAGACTTTTATTAGATTTTCAAACAGTGATTTAAAATTGCTTGCATAATGCAAAGAATATGGCAGGGTATAATGCAGCATGAGTGCTGGTGACAGCAGGCTAGCAAACCTGAGTCACTGAACACTCAAACTCTTTAGGGATTTGAAGGCCAAGCTGAAATCGAGAATATACCTGCATTAAATTATCATATAACTCTGAGCTACAGAACATTTTGCAGCAACATTGTTTAAGAGCAATTTGACTTTTTCCTCTTGCAAGCTGCCAGCTTGTGGCCCTGCACAGCACATTCTTAGGGTGTAACACAGACAAGCTGCTTAGAGCTACTGAGGAAGAGGTATTTTTAAGGTTTCTGAACTTGTCTACAGGTGTCAATATCATGGTAAAACAATGCTTGAGCTCACTGGAGCACTTTGTCTACTAGGAATCAAAGAAGCTTTCCTCATAAGTGTAGTAAAGAACAGATAAGTGAACAATCTACTGAAACTTACCTGTATTAGCTGCTGAAAACAAACTGCTACAGAGTAATTCTTACTGGCGAAGCTTGATGTATGCAGACTATGTTCTGCACTACCAAGCTCCTATCCTTCTGTTATTTCTTCTGCTGCAAGCCAACAAACAATCTGCACCATACATCCATATCTGGTGCTGACGGACATGTTTGGCTTGGTAGAGCTGGATAATGGTTGGACTCCATCTTAAAGGTCTTTTCCAACCAAAACAAATCAATAATTCTGTTTTGCAAGTTTTCCTGTGCTGTATTATCACTATAGAGTATGGTTGCTGGTTTTGAAAGGTCCACCTTTTGTTGATAATTTTTTCTCTGTAACTCTGTAGAGTGAATCCTACCATTTCCAATATACTTAAAGTTTTATTCTAATATTATATAGATCCACACGGTTAACAACAAAAATGACTCCTCAGCTTGCTAGACCAGCTCAGTCAACTGCCCCAAGGATATCAAGAGTATAATGAATTTACACAAACTAGAAAGCCAAGGTTTCTGCAACATAAATTATTTTAAGGTATACCAAATGGGAGTAAGGTACAGAAGAACTCAGAGGAGTTATATTTTCCAGTTTACAGACAACGCAGTATCACTGTAACATCCTAAGTTCTGAAACAAGGGTAACTACTTGTTTAAACCTCACAATGTATTTTTCCTTTCAAGCTCCAGTTATTAAAGAGTAAAAATATCCTGGGAGTTCTTAGGGAAAAGATGCTTATATTTAATTCAATCAGGGAATATTATAAAGAGATCACATTTCTGTGAAGTCATTCTGAAAGATCAGAATTCTTTGGATCAACAAAGCAGAACATTGCTAAAATTAAATGTCTTTCTTAACATCCAAATAGACTTATCTAACTCAGATAGTAAATAGATAAAGGCCAAAAGAAACTTCTAGAGCTCTAATCTTTGAATGGTCAGGTGTGGCCTTTTTTCTCCCCCTGTACTTAAAGGAAATCATACACTACAACCATACTAACAAAATCAGCATAAGACCTAGTGCTAACATTTCAAAATAGAGTTTCTGGATGGTTTAACATGAGAGATGCTATCTTAAAACTACCGTGTTGTGAAGATCAAGTGAGAAGACAACCACTTTATAATAGACTATGACTGTGTAAGCATATGACCAAGGTAAATTGCCAGTGTGGGGAATTAACAGTTGAGTTTGTAAATGCAATCTGTGAGTCAGCACGCAGCCAGCCTCAAGTCCTGAAGCAGTTCCACTGAAAGCAGACTCCTACGGGTCTCAAGTTAAACAGTTCACTAATAGACTAAATCAGAACTTAATGAGTTTGGTGAGCTGAATTCACAGCAATTCGTCTTTCTTTACAATATCTAACCATTAGCCTCATATGGCTCCAAACAGTAAATGCATTAACTCACAGCAAGCACAAATCTTCAAACAGAATTTTTGTTTTTCCATTTTATTTCTTTTCTGTTCCAGATTTAAGTGAGGAACTCAGCAAAGGAGCTGGTTATGTGAACTGGATAACAAAGACCTCACCATGGAGAGACTGTAACTTTTTCTCTTTCCCCAAAACATTCAACAAGCTGGATAACTCTAGAAACCAGGTTTAAATCACAATCGGAATTATATACAGAAATGTTGACTAACAGAAACTAAGTGGCTCTGCATGGTCCAACACATCTGGTGTCACAGACTGGCATGGAGAATGAGGGGACCTATTTCTTCATCTCCAGGATTGCACTTCCTGGCCCTCGGTGTTTGGCGCTGCATATGTTGCAGAACTGGACAGTAGATATCTAGAAATTAAAAAGAAAAGCACCTCTTAGCGAAATGTAGCTGCATTAGAACGTGGGAGGAGGAATGAAAAGTGCTCCTGTCTCTCTTAACAATACCATTCACAGACAGGCTGTTCCCTATCAACATGTTTATGGATAGAAAACTGTAACAAAGCAGGCTGTTCTGGAGTCAGAGGGCAGTACACCTCATCCCCACTCCAAGTGCATTACCACCAACCCTCCAGGAGAGGAAAGAGATCTACTCCTCAACAAAATAAAAAACAAAGATTGAAAAGTATCACTGATTATCCTTATAGGTAAAGAAGAGAGGAAGTCACTTGGTGAGATCCACTGAGCACAGCTCATCCTAGCTGCAGATCTGTCTCTGGACAGTGGTCCACAGACTTCCTACAGCTGAGAATATGGCCCAAATACTGCCCATATGAGAGCCAATATGTACTCTTTGGTACTCCTGTGGTTGTCGTTGCATGATGCTCTAGGCATGCATTACTTTCTTTTCAGTATGTCACCAGTAACCAGGTATCAGTAATAACTGATTTAATAAGGCCAAGAAATACCATAGCAGTGGAGAATTTGGCTCAGCTACATGCAGATACCTGTGTGTTCACACAGTACAGAATACACATCATCTAACATCCATGTCAGACTTAAAAATCCCATCTGACAAGTCACCTGACACAGAAAAATAGAGAATGTTATAGGTTTGGGATGGAAGGGACCTCCAAAGGTCATCTAGTCCAAGCCCTTGCAGAGACATCCTCCATTAGCTCAAGCTGCCCAGAGACCTGTCAAGCCCGATCTTGAATATCTCCACAGATTGGGCCTCAACTACCTCCCTGGGCAACCTTTTCCAGTGTTCCACCACACTCATGGTAAAGAACTTTCTTCTAATGTCCAACCTAAATCTACTCTTAACTAATTTCAAACCATTGCCCCTCATCCTGTCACTGCAGGCCTTTGCAAACAGTCCCTCTCCACCTGCCGCTATTACGTCTCCCTGGAGCCTTCTCTTCTCCAAGCTAATAACCTGAGCTCCCTCAGCCTGGCCTCAAAGGAGAGATGTTCCAGCCCCCTGATAATTTGATGGCCCTCCTCTGGAAACGCTCCATCAGGTCCATGTCCTTCTTGTGCTGAAGGCACCACAGTTGGATGCAGCACTCCAGGTGAGGTTTTACTAAAGCATAAGCGGCAGAATCACCTTTCTAGAGCAAAGCGGCAGAATCACATGCTCAGAACACGTTTAAATATCCATTCTGAAATGAGTGATTTTATTTTCATTTTCAGATCAGAATCACTTAATATGGTTCACTTGAGAACGTATTCATTCTTATTTTTAATTAAACATACTTGAAGTGAGAGCTGGAAGGCAAAAGAATTAATAGAAAAATCAAACAGGTAATATTCCCTGTATGTCTCAAAGCTGCACTGCACATTTAGATTGCAGAAAGTGATAAAGTACTTCTCAAACAGCAGCAATAAATTAAATGAACTTCAGCCGCAATGGTCCTAAACTCCCTTTCCTTAGTCACATACTACCATGGGCTACCATCACAAATAATGACTGGAGTCACAGAATGGCTTAGGTTTGAGAGGACCTTAGACATCAACTACTCCAACCTCCCCACCATGGGCAGGGATGCCTCTCAACTATGCTTGGCTGATCAAGGCCTTAAATTACATTATGAGTCCTGACAGACCCACACACTTCCACACAGCTGACAAAAGGAAATAGTTTGTCCTTTTATTTCTGGAAAAGGTGTCAAGAGAGGTTAATTAAGATGGTTCCTTACTGTGTTAGATACTGGGAGGCACTCTTTGTGAAACATATGCCTGCAGTGGAACACCACCACATTGAAGGACTTGGATGCATCTGGGAAAGAGAAAAATTAATTCCTTACAAGGCAATGAAATAAACGATTCAATAGCTACAGCAGTAGATGCCTGCATTCTATGATACACAGACATATCAAGTGACATCTCTCTTATTTCTAAATTATTCTGGCTTATTTATAGAAACTATGGAGAGAGATGGTGTCAGGTAACGTGCTCCAGCGATGGAGTTACAAGACAATTTGCCACGAGAGAAGTTCAAGAAGTTCATCTGAATTCACAAGACAGCTTTGCACAGGAATTTACCTATGGATTACCAAATGAGACTACTGCACATTTCCATGAATGAGAGATAACTATGGTTGCTCTAAAAAAATTAAAATAATAAAAATAGGCAATTTCCTTTTCCAGAAAAACGTCCTACCTGGAGGAAGTATTGGAGACAGGCATGATTCACAGATATTCTCCTCTGGAAAAACAAACCAAACCAAACTTGTAACAGCTTTGTTAACAAACTCCATGTTTACTTTTCTAAAAAGCAAGCATGAACACACTGCTACAATAGAAACAGAGCTTGCTCTTAGAGTGTTTCTTAAGATCATAGGGGTTGGAAGTGACTTCCAGAGATCAAGTCCAATGCCCCTACCAAAGCAGGATCACCTAGGGCAGTTCACATAGGAACACATCAAGATGGGTTTAGAGAAGGAGACTCCACAACCTCTCTGTGCAGCCTGTTCCAGTGCTCAGTCACTCTTATGGTAAAGAAGTTTTTCCTCATGTTGAAGTGGAACCTCCTGTGTTCTAGGTTGAATCCACTGTTCCTTGTCCTATGACAGGACACCACTGAAAAGAGACTGAGCCCTTTTTCTTGACACTCACCCTTCAGACATTTGTAAACATTAATAAGATGTCCTCTCAGCCTTCTCCAGACTAAACAGCCCCAGGTATCTCAGACCTCCTTTCCTCATCAGACAAGACGTTCCAGTCCCTTAATCAACCTCATGGCCACCCACTGCACACTCTCTAGGATAAGCCTCTTGATCTGGGGAGCCTGTGGCTTGGGTGTACAAACCAAGTAAAAGACTTGAAAACGTTGGAAATCACCATTTTTCCTCTGTACCCACCATCTACTAGAACACCCTTCATCTGAGTTCGATGCATTTTCTTCAGTAAAGAAAGAGAATCTGCAACGAGTATCTTCTTACAGCCTTCCCGCAGCAGGATCTGTTGGTGCAAAGAATACGAAACACAGAGGTTGTTGAGTAGGAGGGCACCACAATCACCCTGGCAAATCTCCACTGGGTTTCTGCTGCCAAACAGTACTCAAAGAATGTTTAAGGATTTTCAGGATATTACAATGAAGGGAAAGAAGGAATCTTCTGTTATCACCACCTCAAGCTAAACGAAAACCCCACATTATAAAAATATCAAAACCCCAAAACAATTTAAAAAAAAAGAGATAAATCCTTTACAAATATATTATTGTCATAAATTACGACCTTCCTATGAGCTTGTAGCAACAAAATACAATGGATTTTTATAATGCCACTCACAATTGGTTTCCAAACTATTTCAAACCTTCTACCTGTATCTTCGCTGTCATCTTTAGGAAAGGCATTTGATGATCACAAAGCCTTTGTAGCGACCACAATTCATTATTTTTTTTTCAAATGTATTTCCTGTTGAGATGCCACTTAGTAAGCAGTATTAAATGCCCTTACAACCAATTAGTTAAGCATTATTAAAGGTCCTCACAACCAACCAAAGGTTCAGAGTTCATTCTTCTTTAGCAAAAGCCCCAGCCCTCTTTTTACTTATTTAATATTTTTCATTAGCTTGGTTATTGTCTGGTAAAGTTGTGAAACAGAAAAAGGAACCAAGGGCTTCAAAAGCATACAGAGCCTTATGCCACAATACTTAATGAAGCAAGTATGAAAACATAAACAAACCCACAAGTCTTGCAGAATTTTTCTTCCTCCTCCAAAACTGAGAAGTGCTTTCAGAAGAGATTCACAGTCAGTTCTGAGCTCAATAACCCTACCAAAAAAAGGTGGTATAAAGAGGCAATGTCCATTCCTTTCTCCTGATTATTTGCATTACAGGAGACATTGACTATTCTAGTCCAAGATAGACTTAATGCAAATATCTAAAAAGAAGTATAATAACAGATCTTACAGCTGGGTGAACACTGTCCAAAGCCCTATCTTTGCAGATACACGTTGTGAAGTAATAAGGACACACTGCCAAGAACGATCCACAGTTAAGACTGAAAATCTCAAATACATTAAAAAATTACAAGTGAGTAACACTTCAAGCATTTCAAACTGTCTGTGCCAGTGAGTGAATGACATTCTCCAGTATTAGACACATTGAGCTATAAAACATTTCAGGGCACCAGACACTGAATGCGGTCCTACAAGACAAACAGTCAGAAAATTAATCATTTTTATTTGTGATAAGCTCAGAAACTGAGTATGTCTTTGCCCTTCCAACACTATCCAAGGGCAACAGAGAATGTTAAATTTTATTTTAAATACAGAAAAATGTCACTATCTTTGGAAAAAATACTAGAAACATCTTGCAAACACCATTGAATGAGACTGTCATTTTTCAGAATGAGTTCTTTTCTGATTCAAAATATTCTCCATCAGGAAATTATATCCCAAAGATAGGTAAATAACTTACAGCAGATAAGGTCTTGGAATGAAGAGATTAAAAATCTCATGGTTAAGTACAAGGAGCAAAAACAAGCATGGCAAATGAGAGGGTTGGAACAGAGATAGTGAAAGAGGGAGCATGATTTACTACTTTCTACTTAAAATACAGTGTGCCAATAGGAAAACTGCTTTCAAAAAAGAATAATAAATATTAGATATCAGATTATTAGATCAGATTATCATCAGGGTCTATTAGTCCCTAAAATCTATTACAAAGGGATAGATGTGAATTGTGTGAATGGATGGATCTCTGCTACCCATCAGAATTATTGAAATGGCTAATCCACATAATCTAGAGGTCCTGAATCTAAACAAATTTGGTTTATATTTTACAACTGGGGGTGGGGGGGATGAGTTTTAGAATGCTAACATCTTCTAAGAGCTGTCATACAAAGGGTGAAAAAATGGGCATTGCCTGCTGATATCAGGGAGGTATATAAATTAAATTAAATAAATTAAAATAAATAAATAATAAATTAAAATAAATTAAATTCTATGATTCTATGACAAGGAATAATGGATACAAGCTAAAACACAGGAAAGGCCACCTCAACATGAGGAGAAACTTCATTACTCTGAGGGTGACAGAGCACTGGAACAGGCTGCCCAGAGAGGTTGTAGAGTCTCCTCTGAAGATGTTCCAAGCTAACCTGGACGTGTTCCTGTGTGGCCTGCCCTAGGGGATCCTGTTTTGGAAGGGGAGTTGGACCCAACAATCTCTGGAGGTCCCTTCCAATTCCTAACATTCTACGAATCTATGATCTTTTCCAACACCAGAAGTGTTTCACTACATTTCACTCAGGTATTGACTGAAGCTGAAAAGACATTTATGTTATATATCTGAACAGTGAAGCAGGCTTACAACTAACTCAAAAGTGCAAAAATAAGGGGATTTTTCTCTCTGTGAGACATGAGATATGATGCTTTAGAAACCTGAAGCATGATTATGTAACTTATTTTATGAAAGGTTCCTGCATTCCTCATGCATTAGTTCAGACCACTGCATAATCAGACACCGCAGGCTTAGACGCATGTGAACCAGTTTGTATTCTTGTTCAATTTAATTTTCAGAGAAACAAATCAAAAAGGTAAATACAAACTTAACAAAGATGACCCCTTTTCAAATGCACCATCTAAGATCAAACTGTTGTTTGACTGATGAGTTTCAGTCCACAGAAACCACATAAAAATCAACATCGGATGCACTGGTATCACAAAAAAAAAAATTAGTAGTTTGAGTTTATATTCTGCATAGAAATGCAGCAGTAAATGCTGATTTTGCTACAATTCACAAATAAAAGCATCACTGCCCTAATTGTATTGGCCAGAGGAATTTTTAACAGTAATTGCACTAGTAAATTCCTAATGGGAACAAAGGTTCTGGATGAGTCTTACAGAAGCAATTCCTGTGTGTGCAAACTGAATTAAAGTTCCACGGACAACAACTTCTCAGTTGCATGGAGATAAAGTTCTGATTCTGTGCCTTTGAAAATGCTTTCAAATGTAAGCAGTAAAGATGAAAACTATTAAATTTTTGTCAGGGTATCAATATCAGCACTGGTTAGGCCACACCTTGAGTACTGTGTCCAGTTCTGGGCCTCTCAATTTAACAAGGACATTGAGACTCTTGAACGTGTCCAGAGAAGGGCAACGAAGGCTGGTGAGAGGCCTCAAGCATAAGCCCTATGAGGAGAGGCTGAGGAAGTTGGGATTGTTTAGCCTGGAGAAGAGGAGGCTCAGGGGAGACCTTATTGCTGTCTGCAACCACCTGAAGGGAGACTGTAGCCAGGAGGGGCTGGTCTGTTCTCCCAGGCAACCAACACCAGGACAAGAGGACACAGTCTCAAGCTGCATCAGGGGAAGTTTAGGCTTGAGATGAGAAGAAAGTTCTTCACAGAAAGAGTTGTTAGCGTTAGAATGTGCTGCCTAGGGAGGTGGTGGAGTCACCATCCCTAGAGGTGTTCGAGAGGGGACCAGACTTGGCACTTGGCACTTTAGCTGTCATGAGGTCTTGGGTGACAGGGTGACTTGATGATCTTTGAGGTCTCTTCCAACCTTATTGATTCTATGATTCTATGAATATGACTTGACTCAATTTGGTTAGCTTGCCAGAGATTTGAATGTATTTAGTAATGCTGGAAATGTTGATGGAAGAATGGTGACTTACTTGCCATTAAATAAAAAATGTGCTGAGAATGCGTAATTTCTGATAAATAAGTAGGTGTCTCCAGGAATACATCTTCAGCACTAAAAATTCAAAGGAAGTAGTCTGTGGTTTATTTTATCTACAAATTTATGACACCAAAGAATAAAGTTTTCAGGAGTTATATATAAAATATAATAAAAAGGTTTTAGACTATGTTTTAGTTGATAAATACTCCTGTCAAAATTCAGACAACTATAACTTTGCCGCCTATGTCTTTGCAAGTTTTTTCTGAATGTTGCTGTATATAAACACTGTAGTGATTGTTATTTTAGCAGTAAATAAACTTTCATCACTAGAATAAATCAGTTTAATTCAATTATGTATTATGCTTTTAATACATTAACTCAGATGATGACAAAGAGAAAACACTATAATCACAGAATGTTAGGGGTTGGAAGGGATGTCCAGAGATCATCAGATCCAGTGCCCCTGCCAAAGCAGGATCACCCAGGGTCAGGCCGCACAGCAATGCATCCGGAAGGGTTTTGAAAGTCTCCTGAGAAGAAGAGTCCACAACCTCTCTGGCCAGCCTGCTCCAGTGCTTCATCACCCACACAATAAAAAAGCCTGTCCTCCTTTTGAGGTGGAACCTCCTGTGTGTTAGCTTGTACCCATTGTTCCTTGTCCTATCACTGGGCACCACTGAAGAGACCAGCACCTTCATCTTGACACCAACCCCCCCAGTATTTATAGAAGTTAATAAGATCCCTTCGCAGCCTTCTCAAGACTAAAAAGTCATAGTTCCCTCAGTCTTAAGAGAAGGAAAAAACAGGACAGGAACACTTAAATGAGTAACTAAATCTCTTTCTGCTTAAGAAAATACTAAAAGGAGTATGCTCAGTTTTAAATTCATGGCAAAATTGCATTTCCTGAAGCTGGAAAATAAAATGTATATTCTTGAAGGCAGCTTAGTAGATCCCTACTTGTAAAGCAGAGCAAAAGCAAATTAGCACTACAGAACTGAAGTTGTAGGCTAAGAACAAAGTCTCATGTGATCTACATCTTATTTTTAACCAAGAGAATAGTTAATTCTATCTTAGCGCCATGGGAGTTTGGTTGGTAGTGAATAGCTATTAACTCCTTTTCAAAGGTAGACATTAACTACATTACATTTGAGCTGAGGTGAACTTAGAGTAGTGCACAGAGCAGCTGCAGTGGTTCATCTAATGGGCAATCAGTCTGCAATATGCCATCATTAATAAAAAAGTTAAATCATTCAGGGAAGATCTCAGATTAAACAAGGAATTACAACTGATTTTGCTGCAATACTTCCTTCCTGAATTCTCTAATGCACACTGTAAGCCACATATGACAAGTTCTGGTAGCCACTCAAATTGATTTACTTGGTCTTGCTGCGGTGTGAAGAATTGTTTTCAAACAGACAGCCTCTCAAAGGCACTGCTTTTAGTTCCTAACCATATTTCACACCACACCTAATGTAAAGTTTACTGCTGTGGAAATGTAGAAATCTGCATCCCTACACTTACATAAGTATAAAACTATCTTACTAGGGCTTGCAGAAAGAGGCCACAATTAAATAATCTAACAGCACAGGTGTAATACCTTATGGAGAGCCAATGTGATGAAAGTTTTTGTGTTAAGTGACTTGCAAGACAAGCAACAGGTTCTACCTTCACCTGTGCTCTTCCTTTGTGGATCTTCACACAAGAGTTAATTTTTTTTCTTCCTTTGAAAATGGGAACAATAAAACTTAAGTGCATACAGAGCTCAAGATCCACAAAGATGAAATTACAGGAAGTCCTAGTCAATGCAACTTGGATCTCTGTATGAGTTCAAAACACCAGGTACGTTAGGTAATATTAATCAGGAACTTTTAAGCAAAAGTTGTGCCAGACCAGAAGAGAGGATGTGGACTTCTCACTACAAATCTACACAAGATGGGACCAGGCTTCATACAAACACACCAAAGGCTAGCTTTATGACAGCTAATGAGGCACTAGTAAGGATGAAGCTAAGGCAGAATTACCCTCAGCAAATGGAGGTCACTTGGACATTTACTTGAAACCCCAGCCATGTCCTCAAGCGGCAGAAACAGTCCTGCTATAAAATTCAAGCTTGCCAATCTTAAGACTTCTGAGGTGAGCATGCAAGAGCTGTGATCACATCTCTAAAATTCATTGGAGACACACCATCTGTTCATAAATGATGCACTTTACATTTCCCGCAACACTTCACAACAGTCTTATTTTAAGCTATAGCTTATGTTTCTCTAAAGAATATTAGTAACCACTTTTTTCTTTTCTTTTGCTATATTGTTTTGCTGCCACACAAGAACACCAAGCACAAATTACATGAAGCTTCCCTAACTTCTATTATTCCTATGAGATCTAAATTTTAGCCCTAGGGCTATCAGAATCTACTTCAAAATGAATTAATTTGAAATCCAGAAAGCATTTCAATACTAACAGCAAATAATTTTAGATATCACGCTGAAGGTTAAGTACATCCTTTTCATTCCAAAGTAATTTTGTTAAAAGGGATTTGAAGAAAAAATGATTCTTCCCTCCCCAAAATGTAATGACAATGCCATCAGCTTTGTCTGAAGCCCCACAATAGACTTTCCATCAGTGACACACTAAGAAGTAAATTTTCATTTCCAGAGAATGAAGGAACAGGAGGATCAGCAGTGCAAGCAGCAGGGTACCGACAGCAGCAAGATTAGCATGCAGCTGCTTAAAAGCAGCATACTATTTAGCAAGTAGTATTTTTAGAGGGTATTAGTATCTTATAAAGTCTATTAAACACAGGAAAAAAGGTTACATTATACGCAAAAATGTGGCTTTTTGTCTGGGGCAGCTCCTTGCACATAACCTGCATCAGGAGAAAGAGAGATGTAAAATGCTTCTTTGAAAATCATAATCTACAGTGGAAGTCGCAATCTAAAGCCCACATGATAACAAAGTAAAAGAATAGCCTTGGAGAAGCTTTTCAAAGGGCCTTCTGACATCACTGAAGGATCCAGCAGATAGAGCCTTTATTTGGGCTGGTAGGAGACCAGCTGTGACCTTGCTGAAAAAAATGATGGTTTTCATCAAGCACATCTATTTGCTAGAAGTGCCTAAAGGCTAATAGCAGATGGGAAACAAATGTGTGTGACTGGACTTTCAGCTGCTTACTGGGCTGTGTTTTCTTGGACTTCTCATAGTTACACAGGAGTCATTCAAATTGCTCTTTATCCTTACAACTCTCAGCAGAAAGGTACAGAGAGGCATCACAGGAAACTGAAGTCTGGGCCTCTTTGGCAGCAGGGAGCTTTAAAGTATGCCAAGTAACTCTTGTTATTTCAGGAACACTGAAGGGTACATTTCTTTTAACTTCATCTAAACATGCATCAGAACCAGTCAGGTATGGAACTGCATGTATCTGTATAACTGTGCTGGGATAAGAACTTCCATCATTCAATGAGCAGTCCTTTTTCTTTCTTTGCTAAATGCACTGTTGCTAACACATTCCACACAACAGGCATAAATTTTATTTTAAAAGTTCATCTTCCTTTAGCTAGCATGACAACCTACAGCTCTAATATTTGGTGAACTTTTCATGTCTCTTCATATACGAAACAGAATGAGAAGAACCAATCATGAGACTTTTCAATATTGAACAGCTGGGGACTACAAAAGTCTGAATCACCCAAGATCTTTCCAGTTCTATTTACCAAACTGACTCATGGCAGCATGGGAAAGATTCAGGCGGGGTAGAAGCCACCAAGATGAGAGAGTATTTGTCTTGATAAATTTCTAACCTTTTCATTGTAGTTTTGTGCCAGCCCTCAGTGTTAATGACAGATGTCTGAGCCAAATGACCAAACCTTCAAGATAGCCATTTCTCGTGCTGTTCAAAGAGGTTTTACTGTCTCTGAAAATGAGTATCACAGGCAACATTTACCTGCAAGTTGTAGTCCTGAAGAATTTTCACCAGCGAGTCTCTCAAATTAGGAATCTCCATGCCCTCCTTAATGCGGTGGATCAGAAGAATGGGATCAACATGGGTTCCAATATTATTCAACAAACCAGTAATGAAAGCTGAAAACCAAAACATAAAGAAATTAAGAAGGAAATCCTGCAAAATACTATGATTACTGTGAAGATAGTGAGACATTAGAACAGGCTGCCCAGAGAAGCTGTGGATGTTCCCTCCCTTGAAGTGTTCAAGGCCAGGTTGGATGGAGCTTTGAGCAACCTGATCTAGTGGAAAGCCTCTCTGCCCATGGCAGAGGCACTGGAACTAGACGACATTTAAGGCTCCTTCCAACCCAAACCATACTATGAAATATCTCATTAAGGGATGCTTTGGTGACAAGCTGTAGGCTTCGGCTGATTCTACAACAGTTCTGTACTAAGCCTCTTTTACACATCCTTCACGTTCCTTGCAGCTGTATTTACTTGAATACAGGCCTTTGGGGATGAGATGAAGAGATGCTTTGGCAATTCACAGAACTTCTGGGGTATTCAGAAAGGACTACCCAGCACAAACCCCCAAGTTAAATAATGCATTTCAATTTAATATGAAGTACTCAGGCAAATAGAGTCAGAAAATTAAATACATTACAGGGCTACTCCATTGCCAGTTCCAGGGTTTAAAAAGCACTTAATCCAACTCCAACAAGTTTCTAAACATTGATGAGAAAGACACAAAAGAAGTCTTCTGATTTTTGGAGTGCACCTGGCTAAGTGGCTCACTAGAGGGATGAAATTCAGGGCTGCATTTTTTCTTCAGCCTCCAAAACTGAGAAATATTACTGGAGTTGCTTTGCATATGGGCAGATGGAACTGAGAGAATTCTATATGCTTTGAATCCCTTCTGCTCTGAAGATGTCACTAACTGTAGCATCACTTTCCGTGATGGATCACATTTAAATGTAAGTAACACGAGAATGGCTTTCTTCCTAAGGAGTAACAGATTTTAGTTGCTTTTTCCTGTCAGAATTAGTGGCCAAGGGATGAAAAGATATCTATTCTGACAGTAATTCTACAAGACATTCAATCCTTGAGAAGAGATCCCTAGAGAGACTTTAAAGCCTTGATTTAAAGCCTGAGAAAAGGTTGCAAAACTAATGAGTACATAGTTAAAATAATCCCCTGTTTTCTCAGTCCTATGAACTCCTCTGAATCTGCTTCCTGAACAAAACTGATGTTGCTTATGAGATAATTTCCGATTCCATCCAAACACCAAACTTGAACAGCTATTCCTATAATGGATGAAAGGCAAAATACACTCCTTATTAAAGATCTTACCTTTGTGCCACAGGAACAAAACAAAACTAGGGGCAGAAAGGTGTAGGTTCCTAATTTTCAGAACAGCAAAAGGAAAGCAGTTGCAATAAACACTCTACATAACATCCTCATCAAGCCTGCAGACTGTGTTTTGAGACTGTCTAAAAATAAAGCCTCATTCTGCCAAATTAAAAGCACTGTTCTCCCCTTGATTTGTCATTAAGGATCTAACTTAGCTTAGTCAAATATTAAATCCCTGTAGCATGCCCACATGCTGCCTTACTGGAAGTTTTTGCACACAGCAAGACAGCGATGTTGCACTCTACAAACCACCTCCCTGGCCGTCCAGAAATACCTTCTCTAATATGCAGGAGGGTCATTCAATCATTTAATTGCAACAGAATTCCACCAGAAAACCAAAGAGACAAGGCTTCCGAGAAAATATCCCCCTTACGCGGTTTGTCAATAGAATATAAAATGAGGTCTTCCCAAAGTTCTCCATCATCTTGTTCCTTGGCAAATTCAATAGCTTTATCTACATCTTGCAGCTCTTCCATTATCATCTTCAAGGCACTGCGGCTATTGCCCATTCTACCTAGAAGGAAAAAAAATGAGGGATTACAAATCCTAAATGCCTATTAATGCTCAGGGCTTTAAGAAGCTCTTTCAATACGAATTTTGTAACTGTGAAGCTGCCTCAGGCCAATTCAGTCGAGACCAAATCTGATCTAGTCTGATGTAGGAATGCAAACCTCTCAGCATCAGGTACTTTGAGGACTTTGCTGGATTGAGACTTAGAGCCTTTCTTAGGGCCGTGTTGGGTAATATTAGGGATTCTGAACTGCAGCAACATCCAACGTAACGGGGAGTGTGTGTGTATGTATGTATGTACACTATGACATGAAATGTCCCCTTTAAGAGCCTGCATGGGGCACCCTTAATTTGTAGCAAGCACAGTATAGTTTGCATCTGTAGAAAGTGAGAGGAGGGAAGAGGAAGAAGCAACAGAAACATTGAACCATTATTTAAACAAATCCATAAGTAAATCCTACTCTGCTCTCAAATGGTCCACAAAACATCCTTTCCAAAACAAAGATTGATTTAAAAAAATTTCCACCCTCTTCAAGATCAATACATAAATATTTAAACATGAAAATCTTAACCTTATAATGTCTCCCATTCAGAGGCAGATTCCTTGATCTGCTGGAGGAGTTCTTTTACAATTAATTTTAATAAAGAAAAGAAAAAAGGCAACACGAGAAAATCTGCCATGTCAGCAAAAGACAAATTCTAAGCTTCTGAGATATATTCAGAATAAAATGTTTTGTTTCTCCCATCTCTTCAGACTGGCAGTATTACTCTTCTCTTGGAGATTGTCACAAACACACCTCCCCTCAACACCTCCAAAATCCCAGGAAAACACTAAAATGCAGTAACAGAACATATGGAGTTAAGACATCATATGAACAATGCTGTGCTGGGTTTTATTTTCTAAATCATGTTATTTGGTTGTACTGACTGCATGCCAACTTTGGGAAAATGTTTAACAACAGTAGACAGCAATACATCATACATTCCTATAGAATAAACTTTATGACAAGATTAAAAGCATATTGTAATTTATCACACTGAGCATTACTTACTCAGAAGATAGACTGTCTCTTCTACAAAGTTCCTCTGCTGGCAGATCTCCAGAGCCTTGAATTTAAGGGGAGAAGGGAAAGAGAATACAGGGAACCATGTAATATGACGTTTTATTGATCACAAATGCTTCAAGAGGCTTACAGATATTTCTCCATGAAGCTGCATTACTTATTTTCAGGGGAATGCAGCTCCCTTATTATGCACTGCCAGGGCCTCTGGCATTGAGAGGAGAAACTTGGTGACATCAAAAAAAAAAAAAAAGAAAAAAGAAAAAAGAAAAAAAAAAAAAAAAAAAAAAAAAAAAAAAAAAAAAAAAAGAAAAAAATTGTCCAATATTAAGCACATCTGGAGACAGGACAGGTGTTGAAACACCTGGATTCTGCCAATCCCCATCTTTACTGACAAGTTTTTTCCTCTGCTTCCAAAATTTGCTTAATCTAAAAGCATAAAGGTTGTCTGCTGTCAAGACTTGCTTCCTGTAGACAGACTTTTGAGGTGATAGAAGACTGCTTGATGCTGATAATACAAGGCTGTAGATCCCCTCAGGGTAAGCAGAATAGTTTGGGAAAGTAGAGAGAGACCTCCAAACGTAGTGCAAGTGACCTCCAGGAGGACAAAACAAAACATAAAATTCTAGTGCCAAAACGAAAGAACAAGGTAAATTTGTAAATTTGGTTTAAAGATCTGAGGGCTAAATACCATGAGCAGTTCCAGAAACTGCATGTAGCTGAAAAACACTTTGGCACGATTACCTAAACTGCCAAACTTATTACCCACAAGTTTTTAAAAGCAGAAAATTGGCAGGGGTGGTGGCATGTCTGTTTCCAGTCTGGAAACAGAAAGCAAACTCAAGATTCATGGCATTCCTGTGAAGACAACCACACATCAGTGAAGACATTTGTACTTGGAAACCAAAACTATAAATGTATATGATACAGCTACAGCTGTAGAAATTTACTTTTCCCTCATTTCCAAATGGGTTACTGTGAAGAATGAATTCTGGAGTAGGGAGTAAGAGAATTACAAACCAGCTATTTTAGAGGAATGAAGGTATGAATAATACTAATAAGTCAGAAACACAGCTGACAGCCTTTTTCCTCTCCACTTCAAAGTTAAACTGCAAAGTTCCAGGCACCGAGTAGCTCTGGATGCTGCATGTTTCCTGGCTGTCATGCTCCCTCTAGAGGAAACCAGGGAAGATTCATACTCCTCTTCCAGCTCATTTTACAGAATATTTACTAAACTGCTCTTGAATAAAATGGGCTTACTTTTAAAGAACAAAAATATTTCTTCCTGCTGGGTTTATAACTTCTGCAAAGCAATAATAAGCACAAATATTTTCAAGTGCCTTGGCTTTTTGCAATTTATACAGGGAGCTGGGATCTGCTTAACAGGAACCGAAAACTGTGAAACTGGGAAATTCTTAGTGCCCTTACTATTTCCCTAGGACAAAGACTTGTATGTGGCAGGAGGTGTTACTATATGATATGTATGGTAAGCATAACTATAGAATTAGCAGTGACAGTAAATTCAATTAAGTTTTATACAGTGTTGGCATCTTTCCTTCCTTCCTTAGCCTCTTACTGAAACAAATTAATGTTTTAACACAAGGTTAGAATGACACATTTTCCAACACCCTTTTCTTTCACCTCGGTGACTATTGCACCACACCTTCCAAAGGCTCAGAG
Source organism: Picus viridis (assembly GCA_033816785.1). Taxonomy (NCBI): domain Eukaryota; kingdom Metazoa; phylum Chordata; class Aves; order Piciformes; family Picidae; genus Picus; species Picus viridis. Next base: position 21,353,427 of record CM066574.1, read on the forward strand.
GTCTTTGACACACTTTTGCTCACAGCTCATAACAAAGCAGTGCCAGCAATGTGCTTGCATCATTTACAAACAGTACTCCTCTGCACTGCTCACCATTGAAGATAGGTGCCTGGACCTGCAGGACTAAAACCAATTTGGACTGAAAGAAAACAAAGAAAGTGCAAGAAAGGTTTTATACTTAAAACCATGCCCATGTAAATAACACGTAAGGCAAAACCGAAGAGGGAGTCAGAGACTTAAAAACAAGTACGACAAAAGTCTCTGGCTGGAAACCACTCAGACTCCTTGCCTGAAAGGACCCTTGAGAAAACCCAGTTTTGTGTGACGGTTTCAACGTAGACCAAGCTTGCAAGCCTAGCAACCTATTCTCCAGCGCTTCCTGCTGGAATGCAGTAAAGTTGAGAGAAGCATGCAAAACAAGAGAGGTGTCAGCAGCAGTACTAGCTCTCTTTAGAATGTCAGCCACATGAAATGCAATATTCAATATTACATTTAAAACTACTCTGCTGGTGTCAGCCTTCCAGCTGCAGGCAGGAAGGCTTCCTTTCACTAAGTTGGATCTGCTTGGCCATTAACAGCAGCAAATACAAATAATAAAATAGCGAACCAGCTAAAGAGGAACACTTACATTTCCATTTGATTCACGTGAAATCAAGTAGGGCAAAACACCCAAGACTGTTTTTCTTAACTTTTTTTTTTTGTTTGTTTGCTTGTTTGTTTATTTGAAAAGAGCAAGCCAGCAAGGAAAACAAAAAGAGGTTAAAGGAGGTGGAAATGAGGCACTCTGTAAAACACCAAGTTTACCAGTGTTAAGTGCAAAAATAAAATACTTCTAGCTGATAGTTCAATGACTGTTACATTGTATATATTATTTGAAAGCAACTCAGGACCTTGGAATACAAATCTAGAAAACCTAATTTTTCAGGATGTAACACTGACTAACTAGTCCTAGATTTGGCAAAAAAATATGAATGTGGATGCTCAGTCAGGCCAGGCACCGATGAGTAGATATGCTGTTGCGACACATGAAACGAGAACTCAGAACTTCTGTATTAGAAATCCCCACCGATTCCTGCCCTGTGAGCTCAGAGGGGAAGGCCTCAGCTCTCAGCTAGCTCTGCAAACCAAGCATCTGCCGGTGATGGACACAAACTCAAACGTTCCCTCCGTTTGCCAGTAGAGGGCAGTACCAGACACAGCTAAACATTCACAACACTATGAGCTACGGGCAGAAAACCCGAGGATCTCTGCTCAGGTTTTGGCGACTTACCTTCTCCAGCGGGCAGTGAGTGCTGTCTCTGAGAAATGGTAGTAAGTTTGGACGATCATATTCAGCATAAAGGCTGATCTGTTTCTCATGATACCGCTGGCCTTTATGGTGGTCTCTTTTGAAAAGCTTGTGCAAATACTAGGAATCAAGAAAGAGAAGAATCAGAACTCAAAACCACTTGCACAGTATTATTTGTTATCTGGTAATAAAAAAACCCCATTTCCTAATTTCCTCAGGAATGTGCTAACACATACAAAAAAGCAGAGAGATTAAATCCTCATACAAAACCTAATTTTATATTTTCCTGAAATACTCTCAGCACAATCTACAAAAACAGCCCTATAAACCAGGTTTTTGACAATACCTAAGTGACTGTCCTTTAACAACAAGGAAACTACTGAATTTAAAGTTTTATGGGAAACTATGAAGAAATATGTAAAATGACCTTTTCTGTTGCCCAGAATAACTATTCTAGGTAACCCTTGGAACAGGCTGCCTAGGGAGGTGTTGGAGTCGTCATCCCTGGAGGTGTTAAAAAAACAAGCAGACATGCCACTAAGGAGATGGTTTAATGGGCATGGTGGTGTTGAGTTGATGCTTGGACTTGATGATCTTAGAGGTCTTTTCCATCCTTAATGATTCTATGGTTGTACATGCTTGACCACTACATATAACAACAGATCAATTTTTTACTATGAAATGTTTTAACTAAGGCACCTTAAATAGATACAGTGGCAAAGCTGCTTTCCTCCCAGATGAGCACAGAAAAGCCTTGAGAATAACCACAAGGGCCACTTTTATTCAAAGGGAGGTAGGCTTCACACCTCAAAACTGATGCATCCTTTCTGTAACAGGACAGCCAAGACAGTCATCTTGGCAAAGCTCTTGGGCTACAGGCTGCACACATCACAGAGCTGCTTCCTAGGATCATACTCTTAACACATAAACCTGCTCTCCAACAGATCAATGCCCTGAGCCCCACTTGTACACAGCATCAAGTTAAGCTTTCCTCCCTAATGCAGCCCAAGCCCACGGTTACATGTTCTGCATTCCACCCACAGCATGCTGAAACCAAAGAGGTGCTTTTGGAATGGCAACATGGAGCCACAGCCTTACAGTGACATTGCCATTCTGCACTAAGAACAATCCTGCAATGTATGGAAGTCACATCCCAAGAACAAGCAGTTAACTGTTTCTGTGGATCACTACAATGTACTTCAGAACTGCATCCCTCCCAGTTTTTTTGTAGGGAAAGAGGAGGGACACAAGCAAAAAGTAACTGGACAGAGAAGATAAGTGAGGGCAATGCCATAAGGAGTACCTGACAGGATGTTAACCAGCACTGTGTTATCAAGTTCTCACAGGTACACATTTTAAAATTATTTTATTATTGTAAAAAATGCTATGGCCATATCAAAAATGAATTAGCAAATGGATGGCTCTGATGATTTTGGGCATTTCAATGTTAAATGCACTTTGACAGGATAACAACTATAAAAGATATATCCATCAAAGGCTTTATTCCTCTTTACTTGAAACCAACAGAACACAGAAGTATTTACCACATGCTGCAGCTCAGGCCTGTTTTCCAATTCTTCAACTACTCTGTCAATCTGAAATAAAGCAAATGAATTTCAACAGATTAGCAAATCAATGATGCACATCACATTGACAGGATTGGAAGAAGGAAGGGTAATATAATCAAGCACTGGACTGCCATCCCATGAACTACTTGTACTCACAGAAATTTTATCCTCGTTATCCAAAAGCATGTCTACTGCTTTCTAAAGTAAAGAAAGAGAACCCAGTTAAGCAACAGGTGTGCACATTTGCTCACACTCTAGAGTATTATACTTGTTCACTGATGGATATCAGATGGATACTGCAGACCTACTCTTTTCAGCAATAGTAATTCAGAGAGCAGTTTGCATTACACCAACACAGCATTACAGGAGGGCACATCATGTATTCTTCCAGAATACTTCTAAGTTTCCACACTAACAGCAATCAATACTGCACACTTCTATTGCAGTATGCCCATTGAATCATGGGTCACAGATAGCCACTGCCAAATGATGCAGAAATATTATCTGTCTCATTGCAAAAGGGAACTGCAGGGTGATGGCTGTATAAGAAACACACAATTCAACTTGCCTTGATTCCTCCAAACTATCTGCACACTGACATTGCAACACAAGCAGACAAGACCATATAAGCAGAGCAGCCACTGAGATTCCGGCTCTGCTTCTTCATATAGAAGAGCAAACTCTGATTCACATTCGAAAAATACAAAGCCACAGACTCCTGACATGATTTAGTCTATTTGATTAAAAAAAAAATAAAAATCATACTCCTTTTCCCCCCCCATGTAGTTTAGAATGGGCATACCAAAGACACCTTTGGTACAGATGGCTCCATATTTTATCTCCAGTGCTTAAACAACCACTGCACTGAAAAATGAGCAGATCCACTTGGTTTCCCCTCAAGGATTATACCAAAAGTCATTTGCTGGGCTTTTATAGCCAGCTGGGAAGAAAGAAGATTGAATTTAGCTCAAAATACACACTTCTTGATTTTTGGAATTTAGGTGAATAACCTTGCAAAATTTCAGAAGCTGATTCACTGCAGTGAAGTACACTGGCAAGGGCATTTAATATGTATTTAACATAAATTCACTGCCTTCTTTCTTTTGCATATTAAGAGCATTATTTGATCAGAAATGCAGAAAGAATATCATGAAGAATGTCTACTTCAGAATCACAACAAAGATCTTGGATCTGGCACTCTGCTCACTGTGAAAGGTAAGCAAATGAAAATAGAAAGGAAAAAGTATAAATCATCCTTGGGCCAGTTACACTGCAGACATCATCTTCCTTAGCTCAGAGCATATCCAGACACTGCAAACATTCTCTGCCTCAACACTATCTTTAGCTCATTTATTTTTCATTTGTTAAAATGTCTCGTGGAAAACAAATACAGAATCATTAAGATCACCATACCTCTGAATCAAAATCCATGAGCAGAACAATTTTATCTCTGATAGAACTGAAAAGATTGTGCTTGTGGATCAACTGAAAGACGTCTTTGTGCCTCAGGGTTAGGTAAATTTCTAGGGCTCTGCCATAGCGCTGGTCATAAGTATACCTGATAAAAACCAATATTATAATAACACAGGATATTACATATGTAAGTGTAGGATAATGACCTATGAGGGACAACGTAAATACACTATAGGATGTAAAGGTTGTTAGGATGCTACTTGATTGCTGTGATGCATTGCTGTTAAAGGGAAATAAAACACTGAGCAACTTGTAGCCATGAGAGAGTTGGTCTCTTCTCCCAGGCAACCAGCACCAGAACAAGAGTACACAGTCTCAAGCTGCACCAGGGGAAGTTTAGGCTCGAGGTGAGGAGAAAGCTCTTCACCGAGAGAGTCGTTCGCCATTGGAATGGGCTACCCAGGGAGGTGGTGGAGTCACCATCCCTGGATGTGTTCAAGAGGGGATTGGACGTGGCACTCGGTGCCATGGTCTAGTCATGAGGTCTTGGGTGACAGGTTTGACTTGATGATCTTTGAGGTCTCTTCCAACCTTGGTGACACTATGATAAATTTCAACTCTGCATCAGCCACTGCATTTGTGTTCTGACCTGTGGTTCTCTGTGGAACTCTCTTCAGAGCAAAAAAAATGTTCTCTTAAAATTTTGGGACAGACTGTAACATAGCTATAGACAGTAGCTCTCCTCTCTTTAGAGAAGCAGTATGGAACGAACTCAACATGGGAATCAGGCTGTGAAAACTGAAGAGCTTTACCCCTGTATCAAGTAGCCTCGAATCAGATCAGTTTTTGCACATTCTTCTGTTACATTATTTCCAAACACAGAGTAAACTTAAAAATACTATTTCTGAAATAATGGGGAAATCATACCATTTAATTTTCCTGTGGATCACTCTGAAATGCACACTTCACAAAAGAGTCTTCCTCTGACACCATAAAGAGGAATTCTAGCTATTTGCTTTGGAAAGCAAATCCAATCTTAAACTACTTGCTTCCATACTCAGCATATGCTTTATAAGAACTGCTAAACTGTGCAATCAGCAGAGTGGAGAGGAGAGAAAGCCCATCCTCTCCAGGCTGCAAAGCAGAGACTTGTGTTAGGAGAGTAAAGCAAATATTTATAAACTATAGTGTGCTACTTCAAGTTCACTCTTTGTAAAAGCAGTTTAGAAACTGTACTCACAGTTCTGCAAGCGTTCGCAGAAGAGTCCTGTTCTGTGGATCTTTCTTCAGGTGATCCACTACAGCTTGTACTATGATCGTGTTGTTGTAGAGATCTCCAGGCCACTCTTTTATCAGGGTTGCAAACCCTAAGTGCATAAGAGATTGTAACAGAAATAGAAAGAACTGCCTAAGGAACATTTCAAAACATCAAAGCATCAGCTAAGCCTCTGAGATGATACCTGCTGTGCTTCACCTCTAAGCCACTTTCACATGCCCACAGACAGGCACAGTGCAGAACACAGATTTTCCTGTTAGAGCTGTGTTATTAAGATTCATAACACTGAATCTCTTTCAGGTGCTGCAGGCCTTGTACAGCACCTGAACTACTTATGCTGCATTACATAAACTAGAAGTACCAGCATTTCTAATAAATAATCTATCTCACAGTATGTATGTGCTCTGAAGAAGATGCTATGTATTCTCAAAAAAACAATTGGTTTTTTTTCATTACTGTGGAACTGTCCACTGATAATCTACTTGGATACAGTAGAGAATATGCTGTCAGAATTCCACATTGGTAACATTAACTGTTGCATGTGGACACATCAGGCTGCAGTACCTCGTAGTCACTCTCCAGAAACTCATGCAGGACCATTTCATAGATCAAAGGCTTCAAAACTGGATCCCGTCTGGGCAAGTAACGACTAATTGCCTATAGGAACAATGAGAACAAAGTGTCAGAAGGGCAAGGACACAAAAGACCCTGATACACTGATGATAGAGGGGAAAAGAAAAAAAAAAAGTTGTGAAACAAAAAAAACAAAGCTACACACAAAATATGGCTCTTCATATGGTGCTTCATATTATTCAAGTATGAATATATTTGTTTCATATTTACTTTAGGATTGCACACATTGGAATGGTATTACTTATCTGAAAGAACTGTCATTAGCAATACAGAAGGAAAGACACTAGTTAGAAGGAGAGAATCATCCATAGTCCTTAGAGAAGTGCATTTACTGCTAGTCTTTTACAACACAAAATCCATAAGAGACCTCTCAAAAGAAGGAAGTGCTCAAAATCCAGAGTCTTGGTCTTGTATTTTGTAAAAGTGTAACAGCCAAAAAACTTGTACTTTTGCTTTATGACTTCCTGTGATGTCACTACATTCCATGCAGAGCTCTGGTTTGCCAGCTATTTTTACATGCCCAAATGAAAATCAATTTGGAATACATTTCTCCATGGAAAGAGTGAAGGCATGTGATCTCTAAGGCATGTGATACTCTACAGGAGATGTTAAGGAACTGCGTTCTGGCTGGCAGGAGACAAGAACCTGCCAGAATGAATCAGCTCATACCCTGGAATTTCAGCACAGCATCTTATTAGCACTATTATTCCATACAACTAGAGGCCAAGGTTATTAGCACCTGCCAAAATAAACCCTACTGCTACCAGCTGTGTTGGGACTTTGGGTGTTGTAGCTGAAGGCCAAACACTCAGAGATGTTGCCTGTTGCCCACTAATGGCATGTGGTGCAGTAGCCCTTTGGTTCCAAAGTAGCTTGAACAAGGCAGGAATTTTACAGATAACGATGGCTATTCACAAAAAACTTCTCCTAGAACTGAAATCAAAACAATTGCCTAAGTTACATATTCCTTTATAGTCTTCCATTTGTAGGTGAAAAAGGAAGTAAAGATAAAAAGAGCAAGAAGGGAAAAAAAAGGCAGCGCTAAAGACTTTGCAAAAATTAAAAGTTCATTGCTCACAGGAGACCTCTCCTCTTACCCCACTGTTTGAGCTTGGCCAGTCTTTGAAATGTAGTGTGCCGCCAACATCAGCTCCCACAGTCTGCCACAGAATTCAATAGCTAACTCAGGGCATGGTATTGCCAGTTGCCCTGGGGAATTGTATTCCTGACCTGCTCATAAAAAAGCCTCTTCTGAACTTAAAGAAAGCAAGGTAGACATCAGCTGTAGACTTAAAGGGAGAGGACATTCTCCAATGGACATTTTTATTTCCCCTTTCTACCTTCCTTGATTTGCCTGACAGGCTTTGCTACAACTCCTGGCCATGGTTCAGCTGCACAGGGAGCTGTGGAGCAGTGCAGCTTCCATGTGGTGTGAGGGCCGGGCTGCCTCAGGAAGGAAATCTTTCCTGCCCCAAGTCCCACTGCTTTGAAGAAAAAACAGAACCACCTCAAAGACTGAGAAACATCCAAGTTATTTTTAAGCCTAGGCACAAAGGTGAGCTAGGACCCATGCTGGAGATTACAAATTCTTCCTATGACATGAAAGAGGTTGTTTGAATAATGGTGTTCTATGCTATGCTCACCACAGTCAACTGAAGCCTTTCATGCAACCTCTAGCCAATGTTCTGGTCATTAAAGCATTACTGCCCCTAGCGGATCATCCTGCAACCCTGCTGAAAGTCACTGCTGCCATAGCAGAGTCAGTGGAAGGGAGCAAATCATTCATGCCACAGCAGCCAGCACTCGCAGAGGTGGGTGTTTTCCTTCACATTCACTTTCTCAGCTATCTGAGCTGGATTTTACACTGAAGGGACTCAAGCACAAGCACGTATTTCCATTAAGCTATCACTGCTGGAGGAGGAGAGGAGCAGATCATTGCATGGCTCCAAAGTCTTGAAACTGCCATGACATGGTTTGCTGGAGGACATTCACAGAAAGTACAAGATGTCAAGACACCAAAATGCAGTCTCTTGCTGCCCAACAGGACCTTTTAGTACAAGAATACTAAAAAAACCACACCCTGAACCCACAAAACAGACAAAGAAGACATTCATTCTACAGGCTTTAACACTGGGGCATCACTAATTAGTCCCTCTGCAGGAAGGCACATTTAAACCTTTACGTTTATTCACATTAGGTTGGAAACATCAGATTTCAGACAATCACTTATGTGAAGTATAAATTCTTCATGAAAATTCCTTTTCAAAAATACACTTTGTCTCCAAATCTCAAACACAGTCTCCTCAGCAGGGCTTACAGTCATAATACACCAGTTACACTATAGAGTTTAATACCCTCCGGTTGAGATAATAGGAAATAATTCCAAATAGCATACAAGTGACTCCAAGCTTTACAAGAACCCCTTTATTTACATCTGCTTTAGCTTAGTTCATCCTTTATATTCAGGTCTCATATGCAAGTGAAATAGTAAAATAAGAAAGGCATCCTCTAGAATTGGTGAACCTGCTTTAACAGGTGGTTTGAACTTGATGATCTCTAGAGGTCCCTTCCAACTCCAGTCTCTGATTCTGTGAACTGCAGCTCAATGCTGAATAACGTAATGGACTGCATCTTATGTTTTTCTAAGTCCCCTTTCAAGGGACCTAAAACAACCAACTGTTCAGAAAGGCAGTAATTTAGCAGAGATGTTTTTACAGCAAATCTGCAAATATTTTTATATTTTACCCTCTGCTGGATGACATAAGTGGAGAGAAGAAAGACATCCACTGCAGGCACTTGTATCTAAAATCCAAAATAAACCCAAAAGGACTAAAAAGCTGTGTATGAAAATTTCGCCTACACTCAGGTCCTTTACTGAATTGAAACAAAGAGAGAGAAACATGAGATTTCATCCTCTAAGGTGGCAGAGAGCACATGAAACCACTAAGAACTCATACAAAAGACAGGACTATTCTTGCACTGGAGTGGCTCTAAAACAAAAGCCACTTTTGCTCTGAACAGAGTTAAACAGCTCAAAACCAGCAAGGGACTGCATGCTGCGAGATCTTAATAATATCTTCTTTTAGGCTCATTAAGTTTAAATAGGAGAACATAAAATTCAGAAATAAACGTACACGTGTTACTAAAGGGAGTGTGTATAATGTTTTGTACCGGTTTGGCAGTGACAGCAGCACAGCCTCATGTCCTGGGCAATTTATTAACTGAGACTCTCACGTGAAACTTGTATTGTTATGGTAGCTGGATTGCAAGCAGGGAAAACACAAGACAGGGCTGACTGCTCCTCTTTCTTGCCACCATTTCTAGCACAGAGCATGTTTTTTTCCTGCTGCTCTGCAATTTGACTTGTCTTTGATGCTTAAAGCTGCGGGTCTGTTACAAGAGACTTGAGTTTTCAGGAAAGGCTGGCAGCCACAGAGGCTATTTTCCTTAAGAGTTGGGGCAGAACTTCCCTGGACGTACTGGAAGAGTGCAAAATGCAAATGGGAAAGATTTATTTAACTGTGAGTATCTTTACAAGTGAAGGCCTTGGGGGTCTGTCTTCTATTTGGGAGCTGTTAAAATATGTAGCTGAGTACTTGCGTGTGCTACACCTCCAATTGTTTTAAGGCATATATACATTGATCTGAAAGACAACTGCAAAACTAGAGGTCTGGGGCAGGAATTTCAAGGGCAGTATTTTACCCTGCTGCCACTCTAGGGCCAATAAATGTGATCCTTTAGATACTTGGTTAAAACATGCAAGAACTAAAGAGTACCAGCATCTTGAGTGCAGAGACAGAAATTAACTTACCTTTAGCTGACCTATTTCTTTGAACTTGTAAACTTCAAATTCCCAGAGTTCTGTATTTTTGCCAAGAATTTTCTGGCACTTTCTGGAAGGAAAATGAAAGGGAGAGAACAAAATGAGCTACACAGAATAATATAAATTTCACAGTATCACAGAGAAATCACTGAAATTGAACAGCATTAAAAATCAGTGAAATTTAAGAGCATTACTGCAAGAATTCCTTTCTTTCCTCTCCCAAAATGTTTTCCAAGATGACTCATTTTGGCAATCATTGCTTCAATGAGAGCATACCAGGTACTCCTTTCAGATCTTACAGTTTTGTTGCATCCAAGAGGACTTAACTGCTTACTTTCCATTCATCCTTATTAGCCATATTAGCTTGATGAGTGAAGTTATTAAATCCAAACTGAGAAAAACTAAGCACTTAAAAACATATGCTTACAGATAAATGAAAACTCAAATCTTGGATAATTTCTGACCTTTACTTTAGATATCTATATTTGACATCTTTTTAACACCCACACAACTACAAACTACCTTCTGATGGTCCCACATGTAATGACACACTACCAAACTTAGATTATCAATACCCAAAGAAAGCTTCAAGTTTGAAAATCTAGCATGACTTTGAAAAAATCAAGGCTCTTTCAAACATATTTGTTTCAATTCTAGTTAAACCTTAGGAAGTCAAAGTAACTTTCAGATCACTACAGGAAAGAACATCAAGGGCACAGTAATACATCTGTGTGTTCTGAAACTTCAGGAACTCCAGATCACATAGCAAATCAACATCACAAAATACTTCCGAATCAATAATTTGCTTTTGCTTTTTCCCCACGCAGAGACACATTAGCCACAGAAAATCTTTAACGGTAAGTTACCGAGCAGCCAGGTCGTACTCTCCTTTCTCCACTAGGTGATTTATATAGGCTAAGCCAATGTCCTGAAGGAAATAAAAATAAAGAATTAGTTCTAAAAGTTTTGAAGTCAACTACTTGACTGCAACAATAACTACCATTCCAGCTGTATGCACTGCTGTTAAATCAAGCATCAGGCCCTAAATGGATACCTCAAATTCTCCTTTAGATTTAGGGTCCACAGAATAGTCCACAAAAAAATCCTTGTGTAGACCACTCATGGGTTCAAATTCAGATGCTCTTTTAGATAATTCTCATAATCTTATTGATGCTGAGAAGAATGAGCTACTTCTGCATGCTAAACATTATTCAAAAGACAGCTGATCATTCAATGCTTGCATTAGTTATCCCAAAAGAAAACTACCAGCCACTGTATAAGATACTTTGTCAACACAAAGGTGACAGCATAAGGAAAGATGCTGCAGATCTGTGGCTGTTTAGGACTCTTGAATTCTGTTCAAGAGGTGCAAAGGGGCAATGACCGTTACTGCAATCTGAAAAATCTCCAAGACCAAGAGACTTGTCAGGGGGTGTGAGTGTGGTGATCACTGCTGAGCAGGGAGAGAATGAGTTGGTTTAAAACTCTGTACCCCTAATCCTTCACTTGATGTTAGCATTTTTTACTCCTCAACATATTCTGTGGTGTTTGCATTAGAGACAAACAGTGAATAACTCTGCTTGTATATGCCCACACTGAATTTTATCCTCATGATGCAAATCTCTGCTAATCTAGAGAAAAGCTTTTATGTTTCCTCCTCCTAATGTATTGCCAGGACCACCTTTAAGAATTCTTTACTTCTTTAGGCAAGGGTCACAGAGCAGCTAAATCATACAAACTCTGTGAGAGGTGACAGCAATTAGGTCTTGATTCAACTTCTGGACTACACAAGAATTTTTAAGAGATACTGATATACAGTGTGCATATTATAGCAGTAATCTGGCTAAACATTAAACACATCTTCCAACACTCTGTACTTAAACCCAAACTTTTATGTAAAGAAGCAGCAGCATTAATGAAATATCAGTGTTTTCACACTGAGGACAATTTAAACAAAAATAACCAAACAAGTGCTAACATTAGTGATGCTTTTGTGGCTATTACGTCATTTAACCCCTTTTGTCTTAAACATACTCTTTGCTGCTCTGTGCAGGGACTATTAATTGTACAGAACAAAAAGAGCTTCACTATGTAAAATAATGAGAACTGCAAAGCAGCATGAGAAAGTTAGATGTGAAACCTGCAAGTGAATTTGTATAGCATTTAAATGCTTTTCCAGTTGCACCTTTTAAACTCCTCCCAAAACCTTGTCACATGGACAAGGTAACAGTCATAGAGAAATGTGTCACCTCCCCACCCAATTTTTAATATTACAATACTGTGTGTGATTTGTAACAACAGTAAATTTAATACAAAAGGAAAAGCAAACAGCAACTGCATCAGCAATCAGAGAAGTGGAAATCTCTTCTTTTTAATGTCAGCAGCACCCTCAGAAAATCCAGACCCTTTTGTGTTTCACATGCTAACATTCCTGTTCTGCAGCTGAAGCCAAGATATCAAATGCTGGTTGGAGTATGCCTGACAGCTATTGTCTGGTGAGATGCAGGACAGGGATTGTACTTGTAGCATCTCACAGCAATCTAAACTAAATCAGATATTTTGTTTGGAATAGAAGTTTTGAGACTTACCAAAATCTTGTGCTTCTTGATGGTTTTCTGACTGATCTCAGCTGCCATCAATGCTTCCTATATTCAAAAAGTAGAAAACAGAGATACTAGCCAAATACATAAAACATTCAATATAGAAAGCTCTAGAACTGTATAAGCCAAGTATTTTTCAGAGCAAGGTGAATTTGAAGCACTAGAATTTTTAATGCCATGGTTGGATGAACAGCTTTGAATTCATACTCAAACAAAAGCAGTCAACCAAAGAGAAAACTACTTTTGTTTCCATCTGGGTTCACTCTCCATTTCTATATTAGGATTGAATCGTAAGATTACAATGCAGCAGACAATGCAATCACATTGGATCATTTTCAAATGAGAACCCTTCACTACCAAAACCTGTGAAAAAAAATCATCAGGAAAGGGGTGGAGAAAGGTTACCTTTCACTTCCCCAGCCCAAAAGTCTTCTCCAGTCAGAGTGATTTATATTTAAGTGTCATTTGCTGTTGTTCTACTTCTTTCAAAATGTACAGAAACAAAGCTGGCACTTTCACAAACAAAATGAAACCTTTAACATAAATCATAACACACAGGCTATCTACTACCTTGAATGGCTTTTATAAAAGCACACACACAGCTGTCACTTGCAAATTACTGGAGTCTTCAGGGACCAAATGCTGTGATTTACATAAACTGCAGAACTGCACTCCTCATATGAGTTTGCTATTCAGATTCAAAAGCATCCACAAGGATTTAAACAGATCTGCATGAGGAATATCATGACTGCATTAACAAAAGGAATATGTGCTGAATGGATTTCCCACTAATTTTTTTTCTTACAATGGGCATCCAACAAATAACAGGTGAGTAAGAATTGTCAGGCTACTTTATGCATCACAACAAGTGTTCCGAGTCATTAACTGCAGGACATCAGAATCCAGAACACTGGATGTATGTTGATATTGTCTGTAAGCACATTTTGGTTTAGGTGTTTAAATACACATGCTTAAACACATCAATATTTATGCAGCCACCTACTGAGCTGTTTTTTTAACAAGGGAAAAAATAAATAATTAATATAGGCTCTCTGCTTTTTTGTGAGTGACATTACTTTCAGCACCAATACCTGCAGTTTGAGACCACAACATTTTACCTCTAAAAGCTTCAACAGTGAAGGTAAGTCATGTGGAGCAACACAGTATCCTAACAGAACATTTTCATTGTACAGTGGAAGTGATACAGGACAGAAAATATCTATTATGGCTAACCACATCAATCTCTCTTGCTTTTTAGTTGGGACAGAAAAATATCCACATAGCTCATCAGTTAACGGTTCTGCTGCTTTCAAGCTGCAAACCGGCTTTAATAATTTTCAGTGACAGATAATACATTTCATATCTGCTACTGAGAGTACTACTCAGAGCCTCTAATTCAGCTACCTCACTTGAGTGCAACTCAGATGAGTTGTTTCAGTAGGAAGACTAACTCTCCAGAGAGACTAAGAGATGTATACTCAGCTTCTACCTTGTATAAGCATTTAGTCAATGACTGTAGGAACAGAAACTATTCAGTCCAAAAAGTTCAAAGTTCATCATCCCACTCCAGTTGCCAAACCAGGAAATCTTGAAGGAAATAATATAAACATTACTTCATATTTCTTCTTCTCCAGAAGCCAGTCAATGTGGTCATCTTGGTCCCGCTCTTTGGCCACAACCACATCTCTTGGGCTGATGATATAGAAAAGTGATTCACCTTCTGAATACTCTGCAAATGCATACACAGTTCTGTTATTACTATATTTTCCTTAAGTAAAGGCCTGCTTTTTAGTACACCCTTGAGAGGAATGTAAAAAGAGAAGACAGCAAAGCTACTCCTGCAGAACATGCTTATTTAGGAGGTCTCCAATAAATTAAAATCAGTTTAAATGGCAAAACATCTTTGAAAAAAAACAAAATTGCTACAGCTTATTGCAAATTCTGATTCATCCACTATGTGTAAACTTTATGATGGTTTAGAACACATTATTATACTTTTAGAGGACTATTACACTACATAGTCTGCAATATACTTACCCTCCCCATCAAGGTCAAGGCCATCAAAAGCATAAATGATAGATGCCATAACCCCTGGGGACACAGCACGTCATTACAGCAATGCACTTGCAATGCTATAAGTTAAGGTTATATGTATAATGCATACGCTTATACCATAAGCTTTTATTTTTGAGTAAGCTGAAAGTAAAAATGTACTTAAAGGTAAAATCTAAACAGAGAAGATGACTGTTGAGAATAGTTATTAATTCCACAGAACCCATGAAGAAACCTTATCAATATTCTGTAGGTACAGGAAAGAAAGCCACCCTCCACGCTCTATCCGTATCTACGCAAGCATACAAATACACCCCTGAGCTAATAAGCAATTCACAAAATAATGCTTGTTTTAATGCAATTTAAAAACCTTAGACTTGTCAGATTAACTATAATATTCATTAAGCATAAAAGTAGAACTGTGGGCATCAATCTTCTGCTTAGAGATAGGTATAAAGAATTCCCAATTCTACTGATAGCAGTGGAGATGTTTTGGAGATTTATTCATACACGCTAAGAGGCCTGCCAAGCCTATCATTTGAAGCATGCTGCCCGAAAACATGCTTAAAAGTCAGCTTCATGGATTTTAAAATCCAGGAGTCTCTATGTATAACACAAGCTCTATAATCTTCACCAAGGAATTCCACAACAGTTTTCACAGAATCACAGAATGTTAGGGATTGGAAGGGACCTGAAAAGATCATCTAGTTTTGCCATGCATCTTTCTGAACACATACCTCAGAAAACCATCTCATCTTCTGATATATATTGTGCCAGGACTCAACCTCCCTGCCTGTCATATAATTAAACCTAACTCTGGCTGAACTCCAGTTTTCATTTTTTACATTTTACCAACCTGGGCTCTGTTATATGCATCAGCTTTGTCAATACAGGGAAGATAAACATCAGTGTGGCCCTTTTAAGTTGGTCTAGGTGCATCATACTATTGAAATAACAGTTATTCCATTTTTGCCTCTTAAGCAGCTTTTCCAAACACTGTACCAATTCATTTCACTATTTCTCCTTTGAGTCCTATGGATCACATCTTGAATACATCTCATGCTTTCCATGATACTGGAGAACATGCAAGGTCTATATTTCTGCCTTCCTCAGTATGTCTGATGAAATAGATGGCACTAAAAATCATGATGTTAAGTATGCACATTTCTTTCATGTGACTGGTTCCTGCAGATTTACACTTTACACTTCAGTGTTGTAAGCAGTTACAGATAGTTATTCAAGCAGATGACACAAAAATAAAAAAAGAGGCTGAGTTTTCCCTGAATCAAGTCTTTTTTAACCAAGCTCTGAAAATAAAACAAAACAATATTAAGACCACCTACCTAAATGATAATCCCTACATTCATTTTCCTGAAATCCTCGTACTGTTAATGCATCAGAAGAGATCTCTTCACAGGACTCAGGCAGTGGTTGTACAATATCCAGTCTAGGCCTTGCACAACACTCCACTTCCTAGAAAAACATCAACATCTTAGTTCCATCCTGCATGATTTACTTCAGCAATGCCAACTGATGGTCACCTACAAACAGGGCTGAAATTCAATAGCTGCACACATTCCCAAAGAGCTGCAAACCACTCAAGTTACAAAGTTGTGTTCCACACAGCGTCTGTAATTGCATCTGAAATACCACATAAAATTATCCCTACTGTTGGCTTGCTTCCATTGAACAGATCAGTGAAGAGAAGGAGATTTAGACAGACACAGTTCTAACCCTTCCTCTGAGTTAACTCACTATTTTTCTACTCCTGTTCACAAAAGATTTCATGGCTATCACAGATGATCACCAGCCTTTGTGTTCAACAAGCAACAGAACAATTTAAGACACATTATCAGCTGAGCTCAGGCCCTGAAGGATAGAGCTCTACGAATCAATGATACCAAAATGAACTTGTGGGTTTTTGTTGGATTTTATTCCTTTATTTTAGCTGGTGTTTAAGTTCACACTTTTAAGTGTCTGGCAGCAGTAGTGAAAAATTAAATTGAGAATAATCTAAAACCCTTGCTAATGATCTTAAGAGTAACATGAACTTTCAAGTGCACTATACATGGCTATAGTAAGACAACATCATGGATTTTCTTCTATACAAGGGGAACTACTGTCTTCAGCTAGATGTATTTTTAATTAAGCCAAGGTCAAAGACAATCCATATTTTGTACTTCTGGCTGTGAATTCTAACAAAATACAGAATAATAGAGAAAGAAGGCATACAAAGTGGATTTAGACAGCTCTAGCCTACCCATTTGGCACCTGCACCACTCAGGTCTTCTCAATTTGACTTTTCCAGTGCAAGTGATTAAAAACATAGGGGGAAAAAAAAACAACAAAGAGGCAGAAACCAAACCAAACCACTAAAAAAAACCACTAGAGACAAACAAACAAGGAAAAAAAAAATCCAAGCAAGCCATAAATTCCATTCTGATCCAATTTTTAGAAGTAAGAAGCTGTCATTTGAAAACTATGAAATCAAGGATAGGAAGCATGGTGTTGCTCACAACCCAACAGGGGATTTGTAGTGAGCAGCACTTTGGCTGCAAGCTCAGATAGCTTGGGCTCCATGGAGTCAAGATGATACAGAGAGGCTCCCACCACACCAGGGCATGGACATGGTGTCAGAGACAAGAGTACCTTTGTTTCCTTTCTAGAGTTACTCAGGGAAGCATGAACTTATCCAAGTCCAGAATTTAGTTTGTTTAAAAAGCTAATTAAAAGCAAAAACATGAAGGGGAAAAAAAATTTCCTATGTTCCATTACCATTATTATATCACCTGAAATTCTCTTTTCATCTTCCCTTCCTGAAGCAGTTGGAATGACTTTAACCTTTATCAGTCACTACCTCCTTTAAACCAGCCCCTTTCTCATGCTACGTCTTCATTAACAACAGCTTCCCAACTTCCTTACTCCCTAGCATTTCAACCCACCTTTTCCTTCCCTTTCCTTATACCATTTGCATAGCTCCTTTTCTTTCACTGACTCTCTTCACACTGGAGAAGTACTATACTATCTCTCTTGGGGACCACTGCTGTGACATTATTATTCTCTTTAATAAAAATAAAGAAATAATAATCTGACATCCTGCAGCAGAGCTGGAAGCTAACCTTATTGATTTTAGCAGGCTCAAGCACTTGTTTGAACCTACAGCATTTCATTGCCTAGCAACTTGTGCACCCAGTTGCTTAAGGTTACTATGGTGATGGCTGCCTAACGCAGAGGTACTATCAAAGAGATGATCAAGAGCATTTGCCATTCTCATACCACAACTTCAAGGAGTTCCTGCAACGCCTTGCCTTTCATTTGGCAATATGAAATAAATGTTGGAGACAGATGCGGCATTTGCCTGTGTGCAGTAAACACAGCTGACATGAATTTAAATTCTGACCTATCTACACTTGCACCTGGGTGCACACAACTAAAACCTCAGAAGTAAGAAAGACAACGATACCACTCTTTCACAATCATGGACCCCAGTCCATGACAGTTACCTGAGATGATTAACTGCACTACTCTCATTTCTTCTAAGATGCGGTGTTAGCAAGCCCCTCATAGCTTAAAGAGATTCTTCATCTCTTTTGGTACAGAAATAGCAGAAAGACAGAAAAGGAGAGAAAAAGAGAGAGGAAGGAAAAGGGACTAAAAGAAGAGAAAAGGACTATCTGGAGACCTTTTCTGGCTCCTGCAAGAGATAAAGGAACCTAGGCAGGATTTCTGAAACATATGTTCATTAGTCTCCAGTATCACCTCCACTGACCTTATTCTATAGGTCAGAGAAGATTCAAGTACTGTTTGCTACCAGCAGACTACAAATTTTTTCACAGCTAAGCAGATCTGCATGACTAGTTTAAGGCCTAGCTCACAGGGCAGTTTAGTGCTACAAAGAAATTTCAACACAAACAATTACCATCTTTTCAGAGACTTCCTTCACATATGAAAGGATAACGAGCTGGTCGCAGAGAGGTGCGAGTCCACTGATATAGAACTCGGTGTCGAACTGGAAAACTGAAATACAGGGAAGATAACAGATTGTTAAATAAATGAACCTGTATCAACCATCCATTCCCTAAGAAAAAAACAACGATTTTCAGAATAAATCAACAGCATGCAGTAGCACTACAGAGAATTGGAGCGTCAAGACATGTAAGAAACCCACAGACTTCCCAGCTGGATCAGCAAGATAAATACTAACATTTAACAGATTAAATTTTATTACAGCTTGCAAGAAGAAATGTTTGTGTTCCAGGATATGCTAGAGGTGAAACATTTGAAATGAATGGTCAGCCTGATTTTCAGGCTTCAAAAAAAAGTAAAACTAAAATCAATAAAATAGGCAATAAATAGAAGAACTTCACTGGTTTGCATATTCGCAGCAAGCTCCTGTGGCAATAAGAGAGTCACACCTGCTACATCCATTGGCATGATTTATGAAAACACAAAGATCATTATTTATTTATCACCACTTTGAACGTCACAGGAAGATTTACAGATACTTTCATTACAGAGAAAATGTGCTTAAATAGCCCCTTTTGTTGTTCATGAAATTGAAAATGCAATGTCCTAAATTCTGCCTTGAAATTGAGACAGTCCCATGATGATTGTTTAGAGAGAGTTCTAATCTGTATTTACAAAAAGGCTCATTAAAGCAAGTATCTGCCAAAGAAAAAGTGATTTAGTTTTGTTCTGTTGGATTTATAGCACAGCTCCTCTCTTAGGAGTCCAAATGCAAGTGTTTGTATAGGAAAACCCTAATATCTATAAGTTAAAAACAAAAGATCAGATGCATTATCATTTTTCCCAAAACATGGTTTTAGGAGAATCTACGTTTCCCTGCTTACTGCTTACCAGGCTATGTTACTAATATCTACTATTTACTAGAACAGTGACTAATAATTTTAGCAAATCAAACAGAAAATGCATCATAATGACAGTAAAACTAATTTTCTTTAGCTAAGGTAATAAGAAGGAACAGGGGGAAAAAATCATCCTCCTGTTAAAGGAGAAAAAGCACTGTCAAGTAAAGTACAGATTTGACATCTGTCTCTCAATGAATAAGCAAATACTGTTTTTCTCTTAATGACTGCTGACATTTTGACATCACTGGGGGACCAAAGTCTGGCACAAGGGCAGAGCACTCCATCTATTCCAGGAGAGAATAGGTTCACATTTGTAATCCTGTAGAGTCATTTCGTTCTAGCCTGCAAGACTGATGAGATTACTTCAACTGTGTCACATGTTGCTCTGAGGGACGATCTTGAACAAACCATGTCAGAAATATCTACATAATATATCTTATTCCCAGTTTACAAGTTAGCATTTTAAGTTTTAAAATAATATGAAAGGCAGAAAATAAAAGCCATGGAAAATGCTGGGTGGAAGAACAAGCAAAGAAACTTTCATTTCAGCTTTAAAAAGAGACAAGAGAAAGTTCTCAAAGCTATATAAAATATCGTGGTTTGGATTTGGAGAGGGAAACAGCACAGCGAATGGTATATTTAGAAATATTATGGGGATGGTTTTAAAACAACATCTGTCTGTCTTTCACTGGAACTTCAGTTCCTTTGCCAGTGAAAATATTTGTAACATAAGAGTGTATATAAGGGCAAGCAGTAGTACCGCTCAGGGAAACAAAAATAAACAAATAAAAATCACCACTTCAAGCTTTGTTTTTAAGTAGAGTTTAGTTTCCTTGGTTTCGCTTTCAGCTTTCTCTGAGCTTGTCCTCCTCAAGAGGCCTTGTTGAAACACAATGCTCTAGCTCTGCTGCTACAGCCTTGAACAAAGAATAGCTGGCAAAGACAGTGCTTTTTGACCTGCTAAAAACCTTTGATGCAGCTAATCAAAAAAGCCTTACTGAAAAAAACAATTATCGAAGTTATAGCTTCACAGAACACTAATAGATGTATTTGACTTACTCTGGACACTTTGTTGTGATCGAGGAGGGAAAAAGAAAATTCAACATACAGGAAGTGCAGAAATGCTGTTAATTTTAAAAGGATCAAAACCAATTAAAACAAAGGTAGCATTGAAGCAAATGGAAATGACCGAGGTATGGCCACGTGTCATACATGTTTATGCCTGTCATAAGAGAAGATGGAAGGTATGATGACAGTGGACCTACTCTATGTTCAGCATCTATGTACAGCTGTCAAACTAATTACCAGGAAGCAGAAAGAAGAAACCTGCATTGTTTTGGATAAACTGTTCATTAAATGAGATGTATGAAATTCAGCATGCTACACAAATGAAACAATTTATGCAGCATTATTTACTTAAAATCTATACAGAAGCTGTCTCTGGAATTTAAAGATCCACATACATGGGGTAGACTAAAAGGAAAATAAGCCTATTTTGTTAATCAAATTTAAAAAAGCAGCCCCTGTAGATTTACAGAGTGAAATTCTGGTTGTAGTCAGTACTTTTTGCCTGTAATATCGATGGGGCCAAGGTTTCAATAGTTTCTTTTTGGGAAAGAGGCAGGAGGCTGAATTATCATGCAGAAAAATATCATGGAACTTAAATGTGTGGTGGTGTTCGGTTTTGCAATTTTTTGTTTGGGTTGGTGGCTTAGTTTAGAGCAAGACAGATTACTCTTTTACCTCTTCCAAAAGAGTAAAAGAGAAAAAAATGCTTGAATAACACTGGAAAGTTTAAATGGAAATGTTATTTACAACTACATGCAACAGTACGAAGTGCCATAAAAGTATATAAAATCCTGAGCCACTGAAGACTAGGTGCCCCACTGCACTTTGAAAAGGCATTATTAAATGCAAAGTGCTAATTAGTTCTTCAGGAACCAGGCTTCTTACTGGCTCCAGCTGAGGAAGGATTCCCTGCACAGACCACAAGTTGTCCAGCATTACAGCTTTTGTGCACACATCAGGAATGAGCATAGAGGTCAAGCCCTCTTTAAGCAGGATCACAACGGCATTTAGTCCCTGTTAAGCCTGTAATTCAATACCAATACTTTCTAATCAATACACTACTTCATAGTGGTAGCTGACAGAGCTAAACCGATAGAATCTGTTCAGCTAACATACATTTAAACCTAAATAGAAACATTCCACTGGAGTTTATCTTTGACATTGAATGAAGACCCACAGAGGTAATGAACTGTGACATACAACCCCAGACAATGGAAGCCATTGCTGAAGAAAAGCAGCATTAATGTGCTGAAAGATGTAAATAAAATTAGCAATGACACACAGAACTCGGTGCACAAGATCTGTATAATCCATCCAATATCTCATACAAGCAATCACAGCACTATCTTTTTTAATACAAGTAGCTAGAACAGTTCAGCAGTGGTTACTTTTTCACATTATGGACTGTCTGGTTTAGCCTCATGGTAGACACTGTACTTACTTCCTGCCTCAGAGCAAGTACAGCTATGTGTCAAGACAGAATCAGAAGATGAGGAGGACAGAATCCAACATACCTAACTTGCAATGCAGAAAATTCCATTTCCTTATTCACCGGGCTACAAACCACTGAAGAAACATTTATAGTCTCCTAACACTGTCACAGTTTACAATGGTACTCTTGCAAAACTTTGAGGCCCTCAGAATGGTTCTAAAAGAATGTAAAGCTGAAACTGCTGAGATATGAAAAAATACTGTATTATCATAGGCTTCGTATCACAGAATCATAGAACATTAGGGGTTGGAAGTGACCTTGAGAGATCATCTAGTCCAACTTCCTGCCAGAGCAGGATCACCTGGAGTAGGTCACACAGGAACACATTCAGGTGGGTCTTGAATATCTCCAGAGAGGGAGACTCCACAAAAATCCCTGGCCAGCCTGTTCCAGTGTTCCATCACCTTCACAGTGAAAAAATTTTTTCCTCATGTTTACCTGGAACTTCCTATGCCTCAACTTCCACCCATTGCCCCTTGTCCAGTCATTGGGCATCACTGAGAAGAGCCTGACTCCATCCTCTCAGCATCACCCTTCACATATTTATGAACATTAATGAGGTCACCCCTTAGTCTCCTCTTCTCCAGGCTAAAGAGCTTCAGCTCCCTCAGTCTGTCCTCATAAGGAAGGTATTCCACTCCCTTAATCATTTTTGTGGCTCTGCACCGGACTCTTTCAAACAGTTCCCTGAGGTCCTTCTTGAACTGAGGGGTCCAGAACTGGACACAATATTCCAGGTGCAGCCTCACCAGGGCAGAATAGAGGAAAACCTCTCTTGACTTACTAAACAAACCCCTTTTAATATACCCCAGGATATATTACCCTGATGAGCAAAGAAGCGACTATGACGTCTCATGCTCCACTTCTGGTTTTCATTCCAGGTGCAAAATTATAAAAGCAGGTAGGAGGAAAAAAAAAAATCCCACACCACTAAACATGACAAAATTTATGGTGTGTCCATTTTTTGTAAGCCTGTTGCCAATATGAGTCAAAACATCTGAGGGATATTCAGCTGTCCTGCTAAATAGATACATAAAGAAAGTACCAGCTTATGCGTCTACTTAGGATGCTGATGGTCTCACAAAACACTATACTGGTTGCTGGTTTATCCATTAATAATATCAGATTATCCATCCCTCCCTCTGAAAAGTAAAGTTGAAATAAAATTGAAATAGGTACTATGGCATGACAGCTCCCAAGAAGCCCTTCTATGTGACTACATCAAAAGCTACTCTAATTTATATTGAGACTTGAACAAATAATGTCTCTCTCTCTTCACTCCCAGTCTAATACCCATGTTCCAGTGAGTGCTGCTGACAGCATTTGGCAGAGCTGTTTCAGTGCTTTGACCTGAAAAACAAAACAAAAATCTCAAGCACATCATTAAGGGGTTAAATGAGAGAAAAAAACCCAAGCCATTCTAAGAGATGATTTAGGCTAAAAATTGAAAGATCAAAAAGTTACTTCTACAAAAATCTTTAACTTTCAAGTCTGTACCCTAATACTCTGATGACAGCTTCTCTTTTTTTTTTTCCTTTTTTTAAATGAAGTTTCAAAAGACAGGTAAGACTAGCTCTCTCCACATAGACACACTGTAGCTGAAGCAGAAGTTGCCTCTCCTGGCTTTTTCCTATGAAAACAACCACATTTAATTAATATCTGAAAGCTACTTACAAGTATAGAAAAGATTACATAGATCTGAGGCGAAAACTCTAGACTGAACTTCTTGACAAAATTCACTCAAATATCCTAGAATTCCACAGTTAATTAGTCTGTTGGGGCAATGTAATTTTAACAAATCACTTTCAGGTCTCATTTAATTGCCACTATAGAGTTTAACAAGTCTCCTAGCTGATTTTCAGAAGCTATTTTTAAATGATTCTTCACTGAAATCAGAAAGCTAAGTATACACCTATGCCATGGACCACTCTAAATCTGACATGAACCAAGATATTGCTTGCATACTCTTGTATCTAATCTCATGTCATTACAGTCAAAGACCTATCAAAGTTTACAAACTATGGTCTACTCTGGTCTGCAGAATCCCAGAGGGTCTGTTTATCTTCCCAGAACTACCTCTGTATAGATATGTCCTTTCATTCATGACTTTTAGTCCCCTCTTCCCCTCCAAATTTCCTGTAAATTTCACTTCAAGCTTTACTTAACATGTAAGTTTTCCCATTAATCAGCAACAATTGACATTTACTCACATCACCCAAACTACATAAATAAGAAAGCAAAGGAGAACCAAAACCACAGAAGGAAAAAATGCAACAAAAAGTATTTTCTAGCACTGTATTCAAAAGATTTTTTTTAAAATAAAGATAAGAAGAGTTATGAGAAACGTAGTCAGATTTGAATAAAGAAGTGTCTGTTTTCCCCTTACTACTACACTGATCATTATGTAACCAAGATGATAGAAAAACAAGTTCTCTAGAAATCTGCTTGAAGGGAAAGTTAACACATTCACAGTTCACTCAAGGATCTCTGATTTTACATGACCACAGAATTTAAGAGTCTCTACAAATACAAAAAAACCCCAAACAAACTATGCAGGAGGACATTATAACAATCTCATCAACTAAAAAGAAGAAGATACTTAAGCTACTCTGAACTGCAATAGCTTTTTCAGGCTAGAATGGTAAAACAGACCTTATAAGCTTATACAATTTTAAAAACCAATAGATGTCCTTGTAGGGACAGGCTGTGAGAGTTGGGGCTGTTCAGCCTGGAGAAAAGAAGGCTCCAGGGAGACCTTATAGTGGCCTTCCAGTACCTGAAAGGAGCTACAAGAAAGCTGGGAAGGGTCTTTTTATAAGAGTTTCTAGTGATAGGATGAGAGGGAATGAATTGAAGCTTGAGGAGGGCAGAATTAATTGGATATTAGGAATAAATTCTTGACAGGGTGGTGAGACACTGGAACTGGTTGCCCAGGGAAGTTGTGGATGCCCCCTCCCTGGTGGTCTTCAAGGCCGGGCTGGACAAGGCCCTGAGCAACCTGGTCTAGTGGAAGGTGTCCCTGCCCATGGCAGAGGGCTGGAGCTGGATGATCTTTAAGGACCCTTCCAACCCAAAGCATTCTGTGATTCTATGAACTTGTACAAACATACCTATTTCCACATAGCGGTTTGGAAGGTCGCGCATCTCACTGGCATGCCGCTCTTTTACTGAGCAAATCTAGGAAACAGATTTGGAGCATTATGATGCTGAACAAACTGCAATTCCTAAAATGACACCAACTTTTTTCCCAGAAACTCCCCCTGCTTATTTTTTTTTAATAAGGCATTCTCAGACACAAATTTCTGTATTTTGAAAATAAAAACAAACCAAACCAGGCTCTAAAAGAGTCACAACGCATTACTGAAGAAGAAAACCAGACAGGAAAATTGTAGTCCATAGCCTTATAAATATGCTGGAGGAGAAGGAGCATGGGCCACATGAGAGAAATCCCAAAGCATTTGCCTACTATAATTCTTCATTGTAGTATATATGTGACTTTGGCTTCAGTGCTTTCTCACCCTGTGTGTCTCACTACCTTACAATTTCAGTATGAACATATAAAGAAATGCAAGTAACCCAAATGTCACGAAGCACGTCTAGTCCAAGGGGAAGGACAGATGCCAAGTTTAGAACAAATCTCCTCATTTGTTAAACTCTAAGTTTGATGCTCCAAAAGCTTTTCACGCTTCACCTGCCTCACTTGACCCTCCCTCTCCATCTAGTCCTACTGTGCACTTTTAATTTCCCACTGTGCAGAGATGTGCCAGTCTGTTATTAGAAAACAGCTAACAGGCTTGTAACAAACTCCTGTCAGGTACTGGTCCGAGCAAATCATAGTCAGTCTGCAATGCACAGGTTTGAAATGCCAGTTCCCTGCTGAAAGCAGAACAAAACCCCAAGCAGCCTGTCCCTCCACTCCACCCCATTTCGCCCCCTGCATAGTTGACTGAAATCATGTGGCTGTTTTAGCAGTCATAACCTCTTCAGCCCTCAGAACAATCCCCTCCAAAAATACCACAGAGTAAGTTGTTCTTCCTTAATGCTAATCAAATGAAATTAATTCAACAGCTCACTAAAAGCTTTCCAAAGAGGAAATCTCTGCAAGGCACAGAGGAGAGAAGTGTCCCTGAGGATTACATGTGCTGCATGCTCACACACAGAGATCTGTCTGACCGCTGGGTATCTATCACTCCTCCTCCTCCTTACGAGGGTCAGTCCAATGACATTTCTATGGCAGCAGGCATTCCGCATGCTGTAGTCAAACTAAATTCTATTTTTTTCGATTGTCTTTGCTTTTTAGAAATAATCCTCTGTTTGTCTGTGATAACAGCAAGCATTTATTACAAAGACAGGTAATTGCACCTTTACTGAATTTCCCCAGCCAATAATCAGCGTTAAATTATCCTTCCAGCAAAGGCTGCAGGGATACATATCTGGGCGAAGGCTTATGTCATCTCGAGGCACGTTGGTAATCCTTTGCTTGGAGATCATGTCAAGTATCTTCACACCCTGGAAGTTTAAATACAAGAGAACTTTATTTACTGTGACAAACTCCTACTCACCACATCCCATATTATTTTGTATGCTAAGGTAGTCATTGGAGTTTATGGCATAAATTTCAGAGTAGGGCTGAGCATGCCAACAGAAAAAGCTGTTGCTACAAAGACTCATCTAGCCCAGGAGGTGACAGAAGGGACAACTGGGGTTAGAGGAAGTTAGATATTTTAAAGTTCACATGCCAAATGAAAAGATGTAATAAGGAATGAGTGGCAGATTAGCAGCTCCAGTCATGAACCTTGTTGGGCTGGTGCTAATAATAGAGAAACAAAACCCAAAAGAAAACAACACAGGTCTTCCACAACAGCTCCTGTAGAGAAGGAGACATTTCCACCCTGGAAAAAGAAAAGATGTGAAGCAACAGCTCATTAAGATTAAGCCAATCTATACTTCTCCAGAAATGCATTTATACTCTTACACTAAACCAGAAAATTGTAATGATGTTTGGGTTTGTATGCTGTGATTTTTTCACTGCCTCCTCAGGGAATCTCCTAACCTAACAGAACAAAACGTGCAATGAAAAGAAAATTAAAATTACTTCAGAGAGACAAAAGAGTGATTATTTGGATCTTTCCATACCATGCAGATGAGGTCAGCTATAGCCTATCCAATAGCAAAATGGAGATTAATTTTGCATTAGGCAATGGCTTGTTCTTAGAGATCTAAAAACAAAAGTCCTGAAAATAAACCAAAGTATTTTAGTTTTGGGTTTTTTTTCTGCTCACTGAGCTTAAAGAACAACTCTCATGATCACAGAAATGGGGACAGAAGGGACCTTCAAAGGTCAGCATCCAGGATGCCATTCCCTGTTAGGATTTTTCTAGTGACAAAACTGCTTTAAAAGATTCCTCTGCCTGTTCCTGTCCCCATCCCGCCCCCATGAGTTTCTATGTCCCCAGCTACATTTTTGTCCTTTGTTAAATCAGAAGGGGCAGTAAGTGCTATGGGGGTGGGCCAGTCTGTTGTTTTTTTTTTTTTTTTTTTTTTTTTTTTTTTTCCCCCAGTGATCTTTGTCACTGAAGAACTGTGAGCATGGAACACACTCCTATTGGCATCTCTCTGGTCAAGAGCAACCAGATCTCAGGGTATGATAAACAAAGAGCTTATGTTTTGTGTTTTCTAAGCTCCTCCAATAAAATTTGCAGTTTTGCTTAGACTGTGTGTTTAATAAGTAGTCTTTTATTAATTTTACCACTTGGGTTTTCAGATAACGCTGATCCATATAATACGTTCTGGTTTTCTACATGGCAGCACATCCTACATGGGATAGAATAACTTATGTTTAAAATGCCTTTCAAATCAATAGCGTAAGATCCTCTAAAGTTATGTCATTTGCATTATGAACTGAGAGAACTTCCACTCAAATTCCTACCATGAAAGAGAAAAAAAACCCTGTTCAAGAAGGTAGGCAGCAAAACATCTCTAAGGATCGTTTCCTTATGTATCTCAGTTTGTAATACTTCCACTCTGGGCCATGGATTAAGGAGACGAGCAGCAGCAAACATGGGTTCCTCAAGCAACTGACAAGCAGAATTAGACCTTGCCTAAATGACCTCAGAATACCCAACATCTAAAAACCTCACTTAAAATTGTGCCCCAAAAGACCCATCAGAGGCGTGAGAAAACAAAACCAAGGTAGACATGCACAGACAGTAAGAAGTAAGGTTATGAAAGATTTTCTTTGACTTAGAAAGGAAAAAAAGGAACAAAAAAGCTTTCCAGAGGATGGAAATTTTTTTAAAAAGGTAAAGGGGGAAGGAAAGGCCAATAACCAAATATATTAATCTTTCTGAGGGCAAGTGTCATTTCATTTTTCATTGAAAGATAGGCCCTGACCATGGCTTTTTGTCTCTGACAGATGGCTCTCAACATTTTATTAGTATTCTGTGTTCTGATGTGGCACATCACCTCTAGGGAACTGTCCTATCTACTCCCAGCAGATTCACCTAGAATATATATTTTAATTGTATGGCTCTGAAAAGAACAAATCCTTTATCCTGATGATAGGTCGATCAAGCACTCACTGAAGTTTCAATTCTAATGCAGTTATTAAAGGGGGCTAAATAAACAGAAGCCCATCTCCAACAATTTCATATCAAACTGGTTGTGAGAGGACTGAAAGAACAATGGCTTAAAAATATTTCAATAAAGCTTTCTCTTCAAGAGGGAAAAGCAGCAGAAGGAAAAAAAGCTTGTATTCCAAAAGTACTTTCAGCACATTTTAAAATAAGAGTTTGGAATTTAGGCAGGATACACACTTAAAAACATATCCCTCACTCTTGAGCTTGAAAACACAGACCTTGACCCATCAATTAGATATACAGTGATAGGTGAACTGCAACACTCAGCATGAAAGCAACAGTTCCTTCTAAAATATGAATTGCACTTAGAGCAAAAAGGGTCTATTTTCTCCTAAGTCTAGTCTTTTCTACTGACCTACCAAAATGAGAAATTATTACTCTTTGGTTTTATTTTTTATTTTATTACAATCTGCAACATTAGAAGTGCATATTAGAAAATCCAGACATCTTCGTGGATTTTTTTCTTCTTTCAGGGACTGGCAATATTCTATTATTTATATAAAGAACAGTTACACTGACAGCCCTTCCTCACACATTTTGCTTCAATAAACTGCACTGGTCAAAAACTCTGCCATAAAACAGTGTACAGCAGTGACTATTCCCAACAGTGGTATGTGTAGTCACTTTTTTTGATCTCTTCAGAAGTGGCAACCATATGGAAAACACTGGCTAGCCCACAGCAAATGCTGGAAGAAATGGGATATAAACCACCACCCTTTAACACATTTCATACTTGATTCTTCAAATGTCCCATTTTTGAAAGGCATATTTTGGCAACTAACATTGAAACATTTTCAATATCAGTGTAATGCAGCAGGATTTTTGTTCGTTGAGCTGAGGTGACATACTTACCATGTTATTGGCCCAAGCAATTAAGTGTCCTCTCCATTTTACATTTCTTATATTTCCTTCCCCTTCATGTAAAACCGAAGGCTTCCATCTATTCATCCAACCTCTCTCATATAACAGCAACTACAGAAAAGTGCAATAAGAAATATTTCTCTGACACTTCTGCACGTAAACTTAGGAGGTATTTTTTGCGTCATTATTATGCTTGGATTCAAGGCCAATTAAAAATACACACCTATGACAAAATAAAGTAAAATAAAACATTTTCATAAGTACATATGCATTGAGAATGTCGTGTACTACAGAATTCAAGTTATTTTATTAAATAATATTAATGAGCAGACCTTCCATCAAATTTCTCCAAAGAATAGTAAGTACAATTATTCCCCTTTTAAGGATAAAAATTAAGGCATTAGAGCACCTAAGCCTACAGCACACTAGTGACAACACTTCAGAAAGCTAGTAAAGAAACCTGGCCTCTTCATATCTATTCATTCATCTGACAGGCTCCTTCTTCTGTCCAAAAACCAGGTAGACAGAAAATTATTAAAGTCCCCCCAGCCTGTGACCTTATTTTTTTGCTTGGCCCTAAGGAGAACTACATGCCCACCCACAGTGCTCCAGAGATGCTGTTTGTTAGTCCTGCAGGTACAAATTGCACTGAACCACAAATACTGCTGATTGTAAAACCAGTGCCATTGGGAATCCTGGGCTCTGCAAGTAAGGAAGGTGTTTTAGCGTATCTAATTGTATAGATGTTAGAAAATGCTTTGCAGCAGCAAAGAAAAACCCAGCTACACACAGTTTGTACAATAGTCTTGCTCTTTTACCAGTTTTTGTATGGTTTCAGGAAGTTAGTTAATAGGATTTTAACACAGAAGAACTTTGAGTGATGCAAAATGCAGTGCTTGGAGGGATATCTAAGTAAGAAGCTGAAGCAGCTACAAAGACCATACTCTATATCCTGCCAACTTCTGCATGAGTACGCCCATGTACAAACATATGTGTAACCTGAACCTGAGCTCCCATACACATACATAACCTGACCTCACACAAGTGGACAACAACCATTAAGAGGTGCAAAATTGCTACCTGCAAGGACTGTTGCAATGCTAACAAGCTAAATCGAGCACCTATGTTAATAATATTTCCTGTCTAACACCCAGCTGTAATTGCTTTTTATATACATGGTCTCCCACGGCCTTTTTGCATAAATCCATCAAACAGTAAGGCACTAGTGGTATAAAATAAAGTCTTTTAACAAAAGGGGATTTTTAACAGCAATTACATATTTTTGCCCGTCTCTCCTAAAGCCACAAGATGGCCCCCGAAGACAAGGAATTTCTCTAAAAGTTTCAAGTAGTCCCTATCTAGGAGAGTCTATCAGAAACTTCCTGTGGGTAAAGTGTCCTGCAGACACCAAATTTCTCACTCTTACCACTTTAACCCAAAATAACTTTCAATCCTACACAATGCTGACACGAAGGCCCACCTTTTAGTCAGTCTAGGTTGTTTTTTTCCACCTACAAAAGGCCACTCAATAAAACTCTTAGAAAATACGCCATTTTACAGCAACCAAGACAAGGCACAGAACAGGGGTAGCATCCACAGCCTTCAGGAAAATCCATTAGCAGGCTGTCAGGTAGATACTAAACACAGGAACAGCCCTCAGCTTTAACTAATTAGCACTACGCAGAAGCTAAGAATGTCACTAAAAATAAATGCTCTGCTAATCCGGACTTGAAAAATCCCATTTTTCCTAGTTCACAAATGCCTAAGCATAGGTTCAACAGATAAAAAACTGTCACTGAGATGCTTACTCCAATGCAACCCAGTAAAGGTACAGTTTTATCTGGACTTACTGGAGAAAGCCATGAAAACTGATGTGGGTGACATAAAACATTAAAACTGGCTGATGCCAACTATATTAATTGAACTTTGAATCTTTTCTGCTTGTGATTGAATCACAATTGAAGTTTATTTATTACACAGAAGATGCAGAGTAAGCTTGAAATGACACTTTGCAGCCATTGCGTTACTGTTCATGGTGTGTGAACATCATGCTTTTTCATGACTCTCTACCCAGGTAAGAAACTGTAAAGAAACTAACCTGAGAAAGAACCAGGTGAAGAGAAAATAAATTTAAAAAATCCTGCTTCAGTCTACGGTCAGCTCTAAGCATGTGCTTAATTAAAATTTCAGACCAAGGCAGAAGACGGCAACAGTCTGATACTGCCTGTAATAGAGCTGGAAAGTGAATCTGGATCATTGCAGCACCCAGAATTCCCTGTTTTGTATCAGCAAGTACAATAGGCCCAGAACTGAAGCCAAAGGACACTCAACATTGTGGTTCAAAATAAAAACCTCCAAACATGCCTTACCAATTTATCTGCATTTTATTTATACACATAATGTGATCTTTTTATTCTCTCTTACAGCAACGACACCTGGGAACTGAGTTATGGACCCCAGAACTGCGCTCTGCATTTTGGAACAGGTATCCATTGAATGCACCTCTCTCAAAACGAGCAGCCTAACATTTCTTAGTCTTCCTTTCTGCCTTGACACTGAAATGCTCACTGTACTAGAAAGCCATTTAAAACTTTAGAGAAGCTAGACACACAACCAAAATCTGCCCTTTCTGGAGGGGTTCCTCCTACTACCTCCCTCTCTTTTTGGAATAGGAAAAATATTTTAGGGCTTTATTTCCCACAAAACTCATATTTTGGCAGTCAGCATTCACAGAACTTAGATTTCAACAGAAGCCACAAACCCATCCATTTGCATTCTCTGCAATACAGTTCGTATTTTCCTCTTTCTGATTTGCTCTGCTAAAGCACCAGAACAAGAGGACGCAGTCTCAGGCTGCACCAGGGGAGGTTTAGGCTGAATGTTAGGAAGAAGTTCTACACAGAGAAAGTGATTGCTCATTGGAATTGGCTGCCTGGGGAGGTGGTGGAGTCACCATCATTGGAGGTGTTTAGGAGGAGACTTGATGGGGTGCTTGGTGCCATGTTTAGTTGATTAGGTGGGTTGGATTAGTTGATAGGTTTGATGCGATGATTTTGAAGGTCTCTTCCAACCTGGTCTATTCTATTCTACTCCAATTCTGCTTCTATTCTATTCTATTCTATTCCATTCTATACAATACAATACAATACAATACACCAGGTTGGAAGAGACCTTCAAGATCATCGCGTCCAACCCATCAAACAATCCAACCCACCCAACATCTAAACCATGCAGCTAAGCACCCAGTCCAGAGTGGAGGTCTTCTTGCTGCCCCTCTTGGCTTGGCTGAATACTGAAAACTCTATTATCTCGTGGTCACTGGTGCCTAAACACCTCCGACCACCACATCACCCACCAGCCCTTCCCTGTTGGTGAAGAGGAGATCAAGCATAGCCTTACCCCTGGTAGGCTCACGCAGCACCTGGGATAAGAAGCTGTCCTCCATGCACTCTAAGAACCTCCTAGACTGCCTCCTCTCTGCTGTGTTGAGATCCCAACAGATATCAGGCAGGTTGAAGTCACCCATGAGAATGAGGTCAGGTGATCTTGAGACAGCCTTAAGCTGCCTATAGAATGCCTCATTGACATTCTATTCTATTCTATTCTATCTTTATAGATCTTTGTTACAATACAGTACTGCTTAGAACACACTTCCAGCATCTCTTCCATTTACCACAATGTGGTAATATAGCTAAAATAAAATAAATTCTGACTTCAAGTGGCATACAGTGCAATCTTCTGATAGTTCACTTATTATTTTGCAAGCCGCATTAACTGCTTATGTTTGCCCACTGGATTGTTAAGAAAAAAGACAAACTGAAATGCCTAAGACAAAAGGATGGTGCAGGACACTTTTTGGTTTTGAAAACAAGTGGATATAATTCTCTTGGATCAGTGAATACATCTCTCTGTATTTTTCACTACCAGGAGATTAACCTCCTCCATAAACAGCTCAAAACTCTAAAATAGAGTGCATGTAGTGAAGAGAACTGCCTAGTGCTTGGATTTAATGGAGCCTCTCATGCAATTAGCATTAACACTAATTACATATAATCCCAGTCTTTATGTACAGGAATTCTCAATCCTCTGAACAAAGATGCAAATGACTGCAGCTTTGGTAGTATCAATACAGGGAAGCAATTCAATTCAATTCCATCCCACTACCAAATATCACCTTCAAAAAGCGGAAATAAAAGATGTCTGTCCTTACACAGTGAAAAGTTTCAAAGGGAACACATTTTTACTGAAGCACGTAACACAGCATCCTTACTTTGTTTCAGCAGAGCACCTTCTCTGCAAAGACCTGGAGGAGTCTTGCAGACAAAAAAGGCTGAGACTTCAAATTGTAATCGAAGACTCACCTTTCCCCATTGCAGCACTGCTGGATTAGGTTGCATTTCACAAAATAAAAATTAGGGAAAAACTTCCTGTATTTTCCTTGTCCTGTTCTTTATTTGCCTGAGTGTGACAATGTGTTCACCTGTGGCATTTATTCTGGATTTTGGGACCTGTGTCACCAACTCTCCCCTTTGCCAGGCAAGATCACAAAAATCTAAAACGCTACTGCCATGGTTACAAGTGATCACTACAGAAATTTATTGTTTTCAGCATACACCAAACATTTGCAGGCACAGCCAAGATTAACAGATACCTGAGAGTAACACAGAACAGCATGCCACGTGAAGACTTACTGTTCAATCGTGCATCCCTAGGAAAATATATAGTGACAATAAAAAATTATCACTTCTGTTTGGAATGGTGATGGACTGGATGAGCTCAAACGAGGCAGAGAATAATGTAAACCTCAAGTTTTCAACTGAAGATTAATTTTCAAAATGCCGTCACCAAATGCTGGCGTCTAAGGAGCCGAGGTGTGGATGGAGGGGTTGGGCAGGAGGGGCAGTCAAGGGAAATCAAGCAAGGAGCCACTGGCAGACAACAGCACTGAGAAGTAAGGAACGGCACGTGAGACACAAAACAGGAGCTGCTGCCCCTGTTCATGCACAAAGAAGCTAGAAATTTTGAGATGTTTAATACAAACAGTGCCAACTGACTTTTATTAGGCTGTACTTTTAATAACTCAACTGCTAGATTCCAGCTGTCGCCTATTCACAAACAGCTACAGAATTAACACCTCAGAAAGCAACTCTGCAGCCTTGCAGGCAGAAACAGCAGCTCTCACACATTTCATATATTTAGATCCTCTTTGCCTGCCACCTCAGGCAATGAAAAAGTTTTCTGCACAGACATTTGCAAAACACACATCTACACACACTATGATCTAGTCTCCCTTTACACAAACTGAATTTATTTGTTACAGCACAAGGAGCATGGTTTTGTTTCATGATAAAGATGAAATGCACATCCAAATAATAACAAAGAAGAAATGTAAGCCAAATAATCTCCTTATGAAGCCAGCAGCACATCACTACATATCACGCAAATCACAGACGTGTATTAGCATGGCTTGCCTGCTGCTACAGCTTGTTTCCTGCTTATGGTAAATTATCCAATGCATGGACAGAAATTGCCATAGTATTTACTCTTTCTTCACTTAAACCAGACCTTTGAGTATTTACTGAGTGACATTTTATAGCTTACAAAGCAATCTGCCTTTCTTGTCTGGTACTCTTCTACCCAACATAATGCCAAACAGCTGACTATCTGCTTTCTAAAAATGGACTGTGCTGCAAACAGCATCCTGACAATTTAATAATTTGTCAAAGTAGTCCAACCAGTTATTATGAAGTATGTATCACAGAGTTCAGAGGTAAAGGTCATCTACTTACTCACAAAGCAAAGTGCATCTGCTGATGCTAAAAAGTAGACAATTAAAAAAAAAACCACCACCACAACAATCAACCCTGAGATGTTCCCTGTTAGACCTGACTTTAACATATACATTCTACTACCCATACCAGCAGCTGCAGATCCCCAAGAATGCCATTTCTCTTCCCACTTGTGCCTTTTTTGCAATCACTATCCTTTCTCTATGACATTGCTCCACCTGAAGGAAAAGGAATTTAAATCATAGAATCATAGAACAAAATCACAGAATCACCCAAGTTGGAAGGTACTTTCAAAGGTCACCCAGTCCAACCCCCTGCAGTCAGCAGGGGCATCCTCAACTAGACCAGGTTGCCCAGAGCCCTGCCAAGCCTCACCTTGAGCATCTCCCGGGATGGGCCCTCAACCATTTCCCTAGGCAACCTGTTCCAGTGCTCAACCACCTTCAATGTAACCATTTTTTCCCTAACATCCAGCTTAAATCTGCTCTTCTCTAGTTTGAAACCACTGCCTCTCATCTCTCTCTATCCTTCTTCTAAGCCCCCTTCAGGTACTGAAAGGTCTTTGTTAGGTCTCCCCAGAGCCTTCCTTCTCCAGGCTGAACAACCTCAGCTCCCTCAGCCTGTCTTTGTAGCAGAGGTGCTCCAATCCCCTGATCATTGTTGTGGCCCCACTCTTGACCTGCTCCATCAGCTGTGTCCTTCCTATATCAAAACTTCCAGACCTGGATGCAGTACTCTAGGTGAGGTCTTTCCAGAGTAAAGTGACAGAATCACCTCTCTCAATCTGCTGGCAACACATCTTTTGATGCGTCATTAAAAATATGTCTTTACATCTACTTCCACCTTATATATATAATATGAATATATTGTGCAGATATAGACACAAGCTGATATGAAAATGAGACTGCTGTGCTGTATTCAGTCACAGAGTAAATTTTCAGTTTTATCTTGGTTCCCTAGCCATTGAAAGGTTTCATATTGGGTATTCAAATCAGCCTTTAATATACAAAATGCATGTTTTAAGGAAATAAGGAGGCTCAGTCCTTTAAGACACTGAATAACTTACTCTCACACTGACTTCAAAATTCATTTGCTTTATCATGCTGAGTCGCCAGTAGCATGCTGGGTAGAGAACTCTCCAAAGAACCTTCATTAGCACAGATTTGGCAGAGTGACTCAACCACTTCAGAGGATTCACTCTCTTCAAAATTTTATTACCAAAAACTTTGCATCTGGTTACTGATGTTAACAAAACCATGAAATAGAGAGTCTCATCAATGCCTCTGCCAAGAAAGAAACCCCCAGTTGTCTCGTTCTAAGTTATCCTTACATAAGATGCAGTAGCTGGTTCTGAAGTGATCCAGTCTTGACTCTGGAACTGAAATATCCTTCAGTCTTCCCTCTTTGTTAGCTCTGCCTCTTTAACCCTCTGGATATAATGGGTGCTTGGACTTTGCAATAGCATTCATTCAGTTGATGTGCTGGGAAAGACCAGTGCTCTTACCAGTTAACTAAAGAACACCTTGTTTTCAGCTCTGCCACCCTCATTTAGGTGCTTTTACCCTGTTATTTTTTAAGATTAGACCCTTTTTTAAAACATAGAAGGTTATGGCCTTCAATAGCACAGTATTTGTCTTTTCCCTTGCTTTGAAGCTGTACTGTCTTCTCTGGACAGGACTGGCCTGTTATTTACAATATACAGTATTATTATTTCAGGGTTACCATCATCTGCCAAGTCACCACAATGGTGTTGTAGTTAATTGAAGAGACGGGGGGAGGGAAGCAGGAAAGCACCTGTTTAGTATGGTACCTACTGCTCAACATTTCCACAGTACCTGCCTTGTTTCTAAGCACAGATAATATTCATTCATAAAAAAAAAAAAAAAAGGTGAAAAAAAATGCTTTCCCGCCCAAAATAGAAGTGTATTATATTATCCTAAGCTTAATCAAAGTTCTTTACTTTTAAAAACTACTGCTTTAGTAAGCAATTTAATTAGTTCATAATACAATTTAGAGAAAAAAAAAATTGCTCTTAAAGCGCTCTGGTACATGCCTAGTTAAGCAACTGTATAAAAACATGCACAGTAGAGTTAAGCATCCAACAGCCTGCAATGATTTAAACAGTTACCCCAGGGAGCACTGCTCTCAAGTCAGCTTTATGTTGAACTGAGTTTCTAAGACATGGCAAATCTCAGCATCACACAACAATTCACCCACCTGTGCTGGGAACCAAGGACCTGCACTGAGCATCCCCACAGCTTCCATCCCACTCGTTTATTTTTCAAAGGGATTGTTGCTCACCTTTACCATTTTCAGAATTCTCTATGAACTGAAAACTCGTCTTTTAAATACATTTGATATTGTTATGAAGAACAGTATACTTCTCAAAGAATTACAGGAGGTGGTATCTTGCAATTATAGCACCCCCACTGCACTGACTACGGATCCTACTGAGGCAGACGATTGGCCATAAAAGCAGTAAGCAGATATTAAAATGTGTTATTTAGAAAGGAGACAAGAGTGTTAAGGTTGCAGGGGGCAAGATCTTGAATCTTATGTGCACATGTGGTACAGCTTATTTGATTTGACTGTAAACCAAATTCAGCATAAAACTCAGGTAGGAAATCAGTAACATCCTTCATGTATTCTGAGACAATAATCATGCTTGTAATGCGACTACAGGAGGTTGAAGAAGGACCAAATTTCACTCAAGGTGCTTTTACCTCCTCAAATTATCATAGCAAACCATCTTTAAAACCCCCAACATTTAAAACACTAAATGCGTTACTGCCATCATCTCCCAAAACAACAAAAAACAAAGACTTCACAACCCTTTGGGTGCTAAGTTCACACACTATGTTTTTGAATGCAGCTCAGGCAAGGGGTATAACATGAGGGTTTTAAGCAAAACTTTTAAGCTTGATGAGATTAGCTTTACCACTGTCCTTACTGCTTTCCTTCCATTTGTGCTGGTGGGAAATACAGGCAGCATGCCTCCCACCAAAGGCAGCTATGAAGCCTCCAACACTGCCATCACTATCAGCTATGACGTTGCTGTGTCCACACAAAGGCAGAAAGTGCAGAGACCTCAGGAGACACAGGAGGTCCCATCCCCCTCACTTAAGGAGCTCACCCAACTATACAACCTCCAGACACAAGGAGGGCGACTGAGGTTCCCAGCCTGAGGTGGTATGCTTTAGCCTGATTTTCCACGCTTTGGCAGACCAACTCCCTGTTGCCTACTGCCCCCATCTATCCTTACATAGAGGTTAAATAAAAAGCAGGGATGTTTTTCAAGGCCTTTTTCTTCCTGCATCAGAAAAAATGATAAATGCATAGTGAGAATTTAACTCTCTGAATTTTCAAAAAGAATTTGTTGCTACCTTTACAGAAGCACATATGCTCCCTTTGGAGGAAAAGAGAAAGGGGAAAGGGTTTCTACCAGAAGGCTAACAGGTTTTATTTTTTGGTTTTATGTATCAACAAAATCAAATTACAGGTGCCGAGGGACATTTATTTCCATGCTAAATATCTTATGTTAAGATGTCAATTAAAGTTTTCCTGAAGTGGAAAGTTTCTCAACAAAAATGAATGCATTAAGAATGAGTATACCATTCCCCAGAGGACAGAATATAAAACAACCTGTCAAGTAATCAAAGATAACCAAAGAGAATGTGTTAACTCCCTGATGTTTTTTTCTGTTCGGCATCAGGTGAATGCAAGCTCTTTTACCACCTGACGGAGCCCTGTTCTATTAATTCTCTGCTTCTCTCTTTCCATACTCCTTTTATCAGCACTAAAAAGCTTCACAAACTGGTGGCTGACAAAGACATACACTGACTGTGCATTATTTTAAGGACAACACCAACTCCGACCAGGCAGCAAAAGCTGTCAAGCATACATGCCACTTAAAAAGCAGACTAGAGCACAGCAATGCTTTGAAATGTACTGAACTGTTAATGAAAATTAAGTTCAGCACTAGAAGTCTGTATTTCTTACACGATGGCAAGGGAGAGCCATGGCATTCAGTTTGATGCATCTGTAAGTGAGGATTGTTCATCCTTAATTCATAAGAGAAGGCAACAGGAAAATTCCATGAATTCAAGACACTGTTCCTAATCAAACTTTACACATTTTGACTGAAAATACTCAATGTGGTAGAAAACACTTCTAGGAATTGGAAACAGCTGTGATCTGGAGGTCAGAATCGCACCCCACACTAATAAGATACCTAATGCACAATTAAAGTAGCAACTATTCTAAGCAGAAGACTTAAACTACATAGATACAAATACTTAAAAACGTAGCTGTTCTATTCCAACAACACCTCCCCTGAATTACTCTTAAAACAAACAAAAAACCTCACACCACAAATAAGAACTGTTTTAGAGATTTGGGATTGTTTACTGGAAAACAAAAAACAAATGTAGACGGAACTATTCCCACTCTGAAGCTCACTTTGTGCAGCATGCTTTTAACATAAAAAGCGCACTTCCTCCCACCCCTTTACCTTCAGAATTTGTCTTAATTAAGAAAGACTATACATAAAGAGAAGGAAAATGTAGAATTCTTTGCTGTAGGTATTAAAAATTCATTTACACAGCCTTCTGAGCGATTTTTAAAAGCTGTTTAAAGGCAGGCTAAGTTCACTGCGCTGCTTACCTTCTTCCCTCCTGTTACAAACTGCTTGAAGTGGGATCTTACAAAATGAGGATGAACAGCAACAATCTGAAGGGAGGGGAAATAAAAATGAAAAAAAGAAAAGACAATTCTGGCTTAAACAAGAGTTTACAGGAAGCACCACATTACTTTTTAAACTAGATAACCCTTTGCCAAGTACTAAGTATTACAGCCAAGTTCTTTCTCTGAACTAGAGCCTAGTTGTTTCAGATACCTCTATTTGTTTTTCCTAGACAAGAAAAAAATTATATGGCATGTGACAAGTCAGACACCTGACACTGAGGGCCACATTATACTGAACAACTACTTTTTTTTTGCACAGCAGGGAGCAGAATTAAGACCAGCAGAACAGGACTGCCATGAACAAGGGTTATCCCAATTAAGTCTACTTGTGGACCTGCCTACAGGGCGCACACAACCCATCCCTGTTTCAGGGTGACCTCTTGTAGCACCAACACACCTTAAACAGTCTCTTTGCCCTACCTGTTACGTGTCAAGTGTGGGAGATACAGATGTAAGAGCAGTAGGGCCCTAGGAGGCAAGTGATCACCTCTGAGGAGTGTGGAAACTTAACACCCTCAGAAGATCTCAAGCAGCAAAATGCAATCATTTGCCCACACCATCTTTCCTCCTTCAAGAAACATTTGAAGAAACATTCTCATTTTAAAAAGTTAGATCTTCACATATACCAACTAGAGATGCTTCCTCAACAGCCAGATGTCACATATCTCTCAAGGAGAGTATAACTGAAGTTTTCCCTTCAGACAGAGTACAACTGAAATTTTCCCTTCAAACAGGTTACATCAGCATCATCACCCATTGTTTTATCCCAAGGTACATTTAGCAGATACGAATTGGTTGCCAAATATTGACCTCACAGTTAGCAAAACCCTCAAAATTTGTATCACAGATCTACAAAGAAAGCAATATGTTCAGACAGGTAACAGCTGAAACAGAATAATTTCTCTTTCACTTTGCCTTCTCTGTTTGAAAAACTCAATAATATTTCATACAAACCCAAGATCGGCTTTGTTCCTGCCTAACCAGATCAAAAGCTTTTATATTGAGATAGATAACTATTTTCTACTGACTTGAATAACATCACAAAGAAGTGATACTCCCCTCTCTCTCATTTAGATTCAATGTGACCTTTCTGTTATTAAAGATGATGACAACACAATTACTAAAGATTAAAACAAGCACTTACTTTAATAGGACAGTCAAACGTTTCATGAAACTCTTCCGCTGAATACAATCCAAACACCTGCACCTATAGAAGCACATAAAACACACACAGAAATATCTACCTAATAACCACTTGACAAATAAAGGTGAATGTAAAACACTACTAACTACAATACTTATCTGAATGCTATCAGTTATATACTTTTTCTTAAAGTGAAAATGTCATATTTAACAATGAAGAGTTAATTGAGACCTCTTGAGCTTCTATTATAATATGTCTCTTAAATATTTGCAGCAGTGCAAAATACTTAAGAGTATTTTTCCCTTTTTTTTGTTGTTTTGTTGGGGGTTTGTTGAGGGGGTTTGTTTTGTTGGGTTTTTTTGTCACAAATGCAGCAAAAAGCTAAGTCTTCTTGCTTTAGGCTGAGCGAATATGTTTAACAGATACTGATCTAAGTAAGGTAAGAGGAACATAATAACATTTGAGGAAGATAAATTAAAAACTCTTCCCTTCTGAGAAAGAACTGTACAATTTTTTCCCCCGCAAGCCATACAGGGTTTACATAATAAAAAAAGAAATTTGTGACAATAAAGCAAAACCAGCCTGAAAACCAAGTCCCTATGTTTCTTGGCATCCTCTCCTCCTCCCAAGTGCATTCAGAGCTATTTTGTTTTATTCCATGGTGACTGGAAATGTCTTTTCTGACAACTCCTCCCTTCTCATCTGTGTTGATGTTTCAGTACATTTAACAGTCAGCACTGAAGTTGTAACCATAGGCCACTAGGATACCTATCAGAATTAATCCAT
This sequence comes from Picus viridis, assembly GCA_033816785.1. Lineage (NCBI taxonomy): Eukaryota > Metazoa > Chordata > Aves > Piciformes > Picidae > Picus > Picus viridis. The sequence goes on from CM066574.1 coordinate 21,395,469, forward strand.
TTGAAGAAGGTTCAAGACTTTTAAAAAAAGCCCAAACCAGCAACAACAAAAATTACATTTCTACTGTCAGGAGAATTAACAGATTTTCAAATGTCTTCTTTACTTACAGAGCAGGTGCAGAAGTATCAAATGTTAAGAAATATTATTAGACTTAAATGCTGCAACTACAGAATAGGCTGTTTTGATCTTTTTGTTATGACAGCTCTCTTTGGGGCTCATTTTCATCATAATTTTAAGAGGTTACCACGGACTGACGGAAGCTGTAGGTACAAAACCACCCCAGCAGGGATGGATGCTGCTGGTGGGAGAAGGGAGGAAAGAGAACATCCCATCAAACAATCAGTGGAAAACTCTATCTGACAGCAAATCTACTTTAGAAGGTTCTAAGACAGGTTTAGACATTCATCTTTATTTTCTGGAAAAGGTAAATCCCTTCAGCAACTTTAGTCTGCATGCTCACAAATTAGCCTCAGTGGTCTAAGAGACTTTTTAACCTTATTTCCTTCACTCCCACTGTGATTCCTTCAGGGAGAAAATAAAAGCATAATAGCAACAAAAATTAAAAAACCCACAAGAGAACAAAGTCAGTAAACAGTAGTAACAGGCCACAAATAGTGAGGCTTAGTGGCTGTAAAAAAGATCAGTTCAGAGGACAAGAACCCACAAAATTCCCACAGATAGACAAGGACAAAGAGTCAAAAAATTAAGACTTCAGGTAAATTACGAGAAGAACTAAGCCATCCTCAGAGTGCCTCAAAGTTCAGCAGTCTCCGTGAAGTTAAAAGCATCTCAAACCACCTCATCTCCCTTTCAACCTTGTCTCCTGGATACATCTCCTAAGCAGCATTATCAGCTCTGTCCATTACTCATTAGTGAATATACTGCCTCTAACAACACGCTTTAAAAATACTGCTGCATGCACTGTGTCGGGCTGAGCTACTGCTCCAAAGGATTAGAAAATCAATATTTGGAGACAGTGAGATGTATCACAAAGCTGTGATTATGTAAGCCAACCAAAGGGTTGTATTTGAGTTGGGCCTGGCTGTAAGCCTAGAAAACCTTCAGGCTGATGTCTAGAGGATTTTGTTTTCTGGGGTTTTGTTTTCATCAGCTGGCACAGCATATCCAGCACAACAGAACACACCAAGCAACAGAGGAAAGAGAAAATAAGACAGAGCTAAGAAAGGAGAAATAAATAGAATAGATGTCATTGAAATGCAACACTACAAATTCCATGGAAGCAGAATCCTTAAAACACCAACTAAACACCTCTCAAATCTAATCAATCAAAATTACCATTCGCAACAGTGTCTTCACCATTTTCACAATACTGCATCAAACGTGGTAATGTGATATTCTTTTATGAGTATGAAAACAAAATGGAGCCAGTTAACTAAAGAGGAAAAAACAACTCAGCATAAAATACATGCTATCATGTTTACTCCAGGGACACTGTATAACAGTTTATTACTTCTTAATGCCTTTTATTCTTCAGAGGGAAACTGATTTTTTTATATTACAAACCTATATTAGATTTGTCTGTTTCTACTTTCTATATCCATTGAGCTCATGACGGTTTTGGGTAGCTGAAAAAAGGAATGATAAGAGTCCACTACATTTTGCCAGTACTGTCTGATTTTAAATATCCAGAACTCATCACTCCAGTGCATCCAGACTTAGCTGTTTCTTTGCACTGACATGTAGAAGAAGCAGTCAGTCTTCAGTGATCAAAAGGCAGCAAAAGAAACACATTTTACCTAGAAACCACATTTCTTGAACATGATCAGTGTAATACTTCATGGATATTCTTAACATAGATGTTGTTAGAGGCTCTACAGCAGGTGCAAACATGTTTTTTCAATACAATTTATATTTCTTCATACAAAAAAAAAGTTACAAGCCAGCAAAGATGTGAATTATATTGCTGCTATGTGATGATGTAAGTGAGCTTTAGCAGAAATAGAAGTTAGATTCAGATCCCACTGAAAGAAGGAAGAAGCTACAAGGAACGCAAAGCCACTATTTTGATATGGCCAGGAATTTCCACCATGTTCTTGTACAGTAACATAACATATAGGGGTGGACTCCTACATAGAGACACCTTTCAGCATCAAGTGCAAAGTAAAACTTCTAAAACACTTGGATCTTTCAACTCTCCAGATGAGCCCTTCAGTGTAGAATATGGTGGCACACTGATGTCCCTGGACTCTATGAATGCAAAAATGATGAACATTGTACTCATGATACGCCAGCCCTGCATCAAAACCACTACCAGAATTAGCCCTGGCTTGAAGATCAGAGTTCAAGCAGCTCTGTATAGTATGTAATGCCTCCTGCTGGATCCAGAATTGCTGGATCCAGAATAGCTGTTTCAGTACATTAAGACAGATTCATTATTTAAAGTAGTGGAGTCTTTTTAAACACAGCCACACCAGAGTAGGAATTAAAGATTTTTGCATGACTCTGAAACCAAATACATGTATTTTTTAATATTAATTTATGAAAAATGTAGTCTCACTGCAACATCCATATTTCAAGTCAGTAATCCACAGTCATATCTGAGAAGCCCTAATAGGAGCGCTTCCTTCCCCCTACCCTTTAAAACACCCAAATCAACAATGCGCTAGCTCAACATTTTTATTACCTTGGACAATTACTGACCCTTCCCTTATCTTGCTTAGACAATTAGGACACTCTCGCTGTGTTTCTCACTGGCTGTAAAATTCTACAACCCACTTTGATAGGCACTAGCATCCCAATTACTGTGTCAAGATACTGACATCAAGATATCTCTGAGAAACAAAAGGCATGGATCCACTGGCTGCCTGCCTGTGGAGAGGGATAAGAAACACCCTATTTGGAAGGAAAAAACCACAAGCACATACAGTCTAAAGGGGTTGCTTCCTCATTTTGCCTTCTGCAAAATCCAATTTTATTTTTAATTTATAGAACTTCTACTGAACTGGATGCATCCATTAGGATCACTGAGATTCCTCTTCCTTTGAAGTCTCCTCTCCAAGAAATGTTCTCCTCAGGAAGTCAAAGGGATATTGAGAAATGATTTAAATGATTTTTAATGCACTGCATTTGTCTATGAGCATTATATTAAAAAAAGATGCTTAAATACACCCTGCACATTGGAGTTTTATCATTGCAAACCAACATTAGAAAATACTGCCATCGACTTAAAAACAAAAAAAGACATTCTAATAAGTGGAAAATCAATCACCAAAACCACTAAATGTCACAGCTCAACATTCCAGAGAAGCACTGATAATTGTTAGTTATACACTGCACAAATGATATATGTCCTCAGTCGAGGAAGTAGGTGCCAGTTTTTTAGGAAACTGTACATATATTGATTTTACATTTATTTAATGTGGCTGTTGTAAGACACTTTATTCTTCTGATAAACTATGATTGCTTATCAAAAGATTCTATAATTCAAGAGAAACATTCATAACGTGTGTGAAAATGAAAACCACCAGCCCACAGAAATCATGCCCACAAAATCCAATTTTGTGGATTTATAGCAGAAAGGCATTAAACTACTGTCTTGCAGGAACAGCAGAGTAGTCACTGAAGTATAACTGGCACAGCAGTAATGATTAAGGTGACATGTCCTCCTGCCACAGCTGTTAATCAGCTTAATACCAGTTATATTATTGACATTCTTGTAATTACTTTTCCTACGACGTATTTGTGCAAAATATATTTGACTTTAATTTTGAGTATTCAAACATGAGCTCAAAATGGATGGTCAAAGTGGTGGTCCCAAATGCAGGAATTAAGTCCACAGGTATCACAATTATCTCGAGTGTATTACTGAGGACTACCTGTTACCTCATTAAATATAGAAATGGGTTTGTGGTACCTTGCCATCTTCTGAACAAACACCCATGTGCTCTCCACTTTCATCCAGGCTGATCTGATTTATCTTCACTGGGCTCTAGAGAAAGAAAGAAAGCAAGAAAGAGAAAATACTCTGAAGTCAACTGTAAAAGTCACATCACCAATCACATGCTTCAACATGCCCTGCACTTCCTGTGTAATGTTTAGTTGCATAAATGTTGAGTAATATTTAGTTGCCTGAATAAATATTAAAAAAACCCAACCAACCAAAAAATCCCAGGTAACAGGTAATTCTATGATGAACTCAAAACACAGACTTCTCTCCAGCCTGCTGTCTAACCTAGAAATTTGACATTTTTTTTGCTTCAGGGCTCTGGAGCTCTCATGAAGTGCCAGGCTCCCAGACCTTCAGCATCTGCACCTGTGCACCTCAGTGAAAAATCTCTCCCACTATCAAACCCAAAATAAAACACATTGATCACGTATCAAGACAACTGAAAATTCTTCTGGTTTGATCTGATGGCTATACTGGTATAATTGTTTCTTCCTTGAAATCCCTTCACTTGTTTTCATTTTTGCTTCTAATAGTGTTCTCAGAAGGTGTATTAAAAGGTATTGAAGTGCAACATAGGTGTACTCAGATAAATACCAAGGAAAGCCTGAAGGCTGCCCCTATTTAATAAGCTTTCCTTTCCCTATCCAGATATACTTTTGGTTCTAACCTACAAGATGACATGGCATCTGATACTGTTTACTTTAGCTTAAACATCTATCCTTTCCTTAAGTACTGAGGACTAACTTACAGCATCATTTGGGTAAGGCAATGCATATCCCCTCGCATACAACACCCTATCCAATTATATTCAAGTACCAATACCCTTCTTATATACCACGATCCTGATTTCACCCTCTGTAACAAATATCTCGTAATTTCAAGCATCATTGAAGGATTTTTCATCCAAGTCAGTCGTCTCTTACACATTTAAGAACAACTTTTCTTACTCTCATAAAATTTTCAACTGATTGAACTACAAAACAGATCTCTTCTGCGGTTCTGAGCATGATAAAAGCGAAATCCATCGCAGGTTTGTGTGAAAAGAGTGTCACTGGAACAGAGCTGGGGTGGTGGGGTTACACAACCGTCCCTAAAATATCACAGATCCTTATATATGCTATGGTAGTTGGAATTACATAAAAAACACATAGTAAAAAGTTATATAAAACCCACACTCTCCAGATTATCTACTATCTACAGGGGATAAACTCAGATCTTCTCATGGCCTTTGGAAAGCTTTTCCCCCACAATCTTTCACACACACAAAAAAAATTCCAGCTCAGGGAAATTAAGTTTTCCTCTCTTCCACACAGAAAAGCATTATGTGTCCAAAAAAAACCCTTTAACAAATATGCCAGCACATCTCCACCATTCCCCCTGCAATAAGGAGCAGCTCTGGCCCTCTGAAAGGACAAACACACAAAGTTTGAGCTCATCATGGAAGTGGCATGTTTTTTTTTTAGTTCTGGGCAGCATCTAAGTTGGTATTGCCACAACATTTTCACAAAGTTTCTTCAACTGGTAAGGCAAAGAGTCCATTTTAAACTGCCCCATTTTGACATAGGGTTATAAACTAAAGTACAGTTTTCAACTAGCCATATGCTTTTCATCTCTCCAGCACCTACATAAGGGCTGATGTGACAGCAACAGCAGATCTAGCAGCACTCTGGTGTGATGGGTCTTTGCAGAGACACTCTGCTGCAACAAAAAGAACAGAAAAGGACACACCAGAAGAGTCGACAGCTCAATCCTACAGTTCACACTGTTCCCATTTTGCTGCCAAATGGTTTGATAAAGTTTGATGTTGAAAAAATGAAGTGCAAGAAGCAGGGAAGGTGGAATTTACCTGCCATGCCATGTGGAGATTAAATATGTGATTGCACTCAGGTAAACAGACAAGGCAAACGTCTAGCAAGGCAAAACATCTTATATGGGGAATGTTGGGGCAGGGGGAAAGGTGATTCCCCATTATACACATCTTTCCCACATTTGAAGTTGTGCACAGTAGTTCAGAACTGGTTGTTGAGTAGGAATTTGATGATACAGTATTTCACAACACTGTACAGAACTGGCAACTTGTTACAAGCCTTCTGCATGCTCAACACCTCTATCTTTTAACTTTACCTTTCTCCAACTTTATTTTTCCCTGTTGCCTGCAATTAATACTCAGATGACAACCAGGGAAGACAAATTCAACTGAAAGCAGACCTGCTCACTTACACAAACCTCCAGCTAAGTTCCAACCGGAGAAGCTATCCTAGGTGATGTACACAAGGCACAGCAAACACAGAGTACATTTTTTTCAGCAACTCAGGATAAATTAGCACTATTGGCTAATAGCCTGTTCACTGACTACCAGTCAGAACTTTTTTATGGAGCTCAAAGTGATGACAGAACATGAACTTGAAAACACTCAAGGCAGAATATGAAATGCGTTCTAAACTAAAGTTCCACCAATGCCAGGATCTTCTCGTTCAAAGTTGAGTAACAGTCAAGCCTACAATTTCCAGAATGACATTCAACTGGAAAAATGTTTAAGATTGAAATTAAAACTATGCAAAAATCAGAAATAAAAGACTGCAGATAAAATTAGCACGTGTTGTCTAATCTGAAGTGATTCTTCTAGAATCAGCTTCAATTCGAATTTCCATATAAATTCTTTTTATAAATATACTGCTTTGCCAGATGATTTTGTGGGTTAGCCTCCCTCAACTCATTTTATTTGTTGTTTTTAATAAAGGGTTTTGATTCAGCCATTGACTTACAATTGTCTTCCACTTGTGGGGTTTTTTTTCTGAGACCTTATTCTGTATAACCCACTGAAGAGTTTAATTTGCCTAGCAAAATAAAACAGGTTTTGGGTTTTACAGTATAGGGAAAAATGTCCTTCTAGCAACAACCACTTTTACAGGTGGAAAAAACATAAAGAAACATTTAAGCTTTAAGAGCACATAGGTGACCACCAGCTCATCACAACCCAGAGGACTGATCTTTTGACAGTCAGAACCAGGATATGCTCTGGGGTTTGGTCAGCTGACTGTTTGAAAGGTGTTTTGAATGTGTGAGGAAAAACCTTAATTTATAGGCATCATATTTTTTAAAAATTATAATTAAGGGTTCCAACAGCAATCTACAGTCAAAGTGTCAACCTAAAAATTAGGACCATATAATCCATGTAAATATTACTCAATCAAGAGATGATCTAATCTTAAATCCCATACCATATCCACAGGCAGATGCAGATAAAATGATGAGGAATTACTAATAATTTAATTAGCAAGAAACGGGATAATATTTTTTTTGGGGGGGGGTGTCACTCTAATCAAGGATCCTAGCTTTAGGTCAAACAAGTGAAAAAAACATAATATCTTTGTTGTCACACTGATACTTCCAGTACTGTAATAATAACAGTAACAGACATAGTATTTCTAAAGCAACAGAAGTCCAACCTGGCAATAGGGAGGATCCTGTTAGCTAGGAAGCATTGAAATGATTAGCCTGGAAACAGCTTCAGAATTTCATACAGTGTGGAAGTTCTGGCAAAAGAGGAACAAATGCCTTCAGCTGAATTTCCATTAGCTGCAGTTTTCTTTCTGATGGAGACATGTTTGGAATTCTGGACAACATAAGTAAGTTTGACTGTTCAAAATCAATAATGTCAAGCTGACACTATAGAACAAAAAAATGTTACCTTAATGGAAGAAACAAAAAGTTTAGGGAGAGGGAGAAAAAGCTAAGAGGCACCTTGCACATAAAGATCTAAATACAGGCTTCTGCAAAATCCTAAATTTAAAGGAAAGGAAAATCAAATACCCACCAACAAATGTACCTCGTGTGATAATCAATTACCTGATGTAGAATTCTTGAAATAAACACACTTAGTATGGATTATGTCAGCTCTTCAATTAGGAGTAAACTCACAGTCACTCAGAAAGCTTTTAATTGTGCTCTTTGTGGCAACTCCTCCTCCCCTGACGCTCATCATCAACCCACCTTATACTATCAGTCCCTCAATGGTGAACCTGAGAAATCAATCTGCTAATGTATAATTTGTAAAGCTCCTCTGACTAACAAATGGATAATTGATTCTTTCACAAATGCTGCATCCCAATGGATATGAAGTGGATGAACAAGAAACACAAGACCAGATTTCACTCCAGTTCTGTAAGAAATGCAATATTTACCAGCTAGGAATCTAAGCGTGTTAATAGTTACCTGTGACTTCATGCATTTTAGCCATGGTTAGCAGGCAAGCAACACACACATTAGGAGTGTGAAAAGCAAAGCAATGTTCAATCATACTTACAGAAAAGCTCATTTTACTTCAAGAGGTTCTCACTGCTAATACAGCCCTCTTAAGCAGTGTTTTCATCCATTCTTTAAAAAGAATTTTCAGAAACTTTCCTTAATTTAAGCCAAACGTTTTTATTTATCTATGCGCACAATAGTAGCCAAAGCCGAAAAACACCCAAAGGTCTTTTTGCTACACTAATATCAATCTCAATCTCCATAACCACTGTATAGCTGTTCCCCATACTAAGGCAAATTCCAGGTATACAGACTTTGATTTGTAATTAAAATGAAAGTCTCCTTCAAGTGTCTACCTGCCAAGCATTCCTGTGTTTGTATTTGCACAAGACTCACATTAAACAAGCGTGTAAAACTCCAATGTACATCACAACAACCAATCAATCCACTGTTAGGAGCAAGGCCTACAGTTTTGATGTTCTGTGTTATTTCTACCATGGTGAAGGTATTCAAGTGCAAAACACTAATTTGTAAATAGAAACTATCTCAGTTATTGTCGAGATGCTTTCAAAAATACAAGCCTTGCTCTAGGTAAGAGAAGGAGCTTGCTTTGACTAAAGTTCCAAATCTTCAGCTTTTGCACCCATAAGTAAAGACATTCTCTACACATCAACATCAACACAAAAAAAGATAGAGAAGTACTGAGTATTTTCTTTCTCCAAGTTGTCTTTCCAATTCGAAAGCGTAACTTCAGCCCACCCAGAGAAATGCCTAAGTTACCTAATTCGTATAAAAAAGGGTGTTCTGTTTTTCAGGGTAAATGATAGCAGACAACAACAAATTAAAGAAATAGTGAGAGGGTTTTCAACTATTTAAAAAACAAAACAAAATGACAAAATACACACACAAAAAGGACAGTATGCAACAGCACAAATGTATTACATGTTGTTTGTTCAACTTGTTTTGACTTCAGAGCACTCATGTCCAGATACCTCTTGTACAGAGAAACTTTAAAAGATGACATTGAACACAAGCACTTTTCTTATCCCAGACGCTGCACTCACTTATGCAAAAATTGCATATTTGCATCTTTGCAGAGGGAAAAGCAACTCAGAAAAGCGAATTCTGGCGCTGTACCATGGTTTATCTATAACAAGGTCAAAGCACACACATAGCTACGTGTTCACCCACAACTGAGAAACATAGTAACACAAAGGTTTAAATTGAACAAGCAGCTTTAAAAGTTACACAAAAAGCTGTTCACCACTGCCTGCAAGAGAAGCAGCAGATTCTGAGCTTACAACACTAAAATTTTCAGTTGATGAAAATTTACTAATATCCACACCAGAGAAGTTTTGTTCAACAACACTGCCAGCCTAATTCTGGTAACTGTGGATTCCTGCTCCACTGCTTTTCCTGTAACACTCTTGAATCTGTCATTCCCCAAATGAAAAATGGGAGATTATATTGGTTAGAAGGGAAGGGAAAAGCTGGTGAGAGTGACAAGCTTGGGGACACAAGACGACAACAACATTAACTTTTATTTTCTCTGTGAGAAGGCAGATCTTGCCTACAAAAGAGAAAGATTTTAAAAGCTTGTCTATAAGGAAGGGAATATGAGGACAAGGAATCTCTCATTTATAGTCTGAGAAAGTGAGAAAGCCAAAAAGCCTACAGTGATTTCAGTATTTTCCACATCACTGAATCCCTTAATCTTGTTTGTCAACTACAGGGACTAAGAAAAAGGCAAAAAAATTAGCAAGGGATGTCCCTAAATCTGTGGTAGTTACTAGATAATCAGAATGCTTGTCTAGGAATGATGGAACTATTACTGAAAACAAATCTATACTGAAAGCCTGCGCTGCTTGTTGCAGAGTTTAACCATTAGCTAGTTCCTGACTGATCCAAAGTAGAATTTCTTTTCTGTTAAAACACTGGTGTGTAAGGAGATAGCCTCCTGGAGCTCTGTGCCAAAGGAAACAAACTACTCATCAACTATGGTCCTACTTCTTTGCTTCTATCCATTAAAGCCACTTAAGAACATGAAGCAGTATTTGCCAACACAAAAAACATGTGGAGGGCTGAGAAAGGGCTGTAGACAAGGACTATATACAGTTTCCTTGGAAGACTGGACACAGTATGGGAGAAGATTCTTCCAGGCAATATGGAGGTTTACTTCACTTATTTCTCTAACTGCTTTATTTTCAGAACATTTCCTCAAGTACAAGAAACTGGATTTGGTAGAATCCTGGTCCTCAAATTGGAAAAGTATAAGATTTTTTCTCCATTTCTTGATATGCCAGTCACATTACAGAGACATGACTGATTAGAAAGGCCAATCAGGTCATACAGCAGAAGTTCTTGTCAGGACAGCTTTTCCTTTTAAAGATTATTTTATTGGCGCTTTGACCAACCAACTTTTAGAGCAGTAAAGATACTCTTGACGATTCTTAGAATCATAGCATGCATCAGGTTGGAAGGGACCCTTGGAGGTCACCTTTTTCCAAGCCCCCTGCAGTGAGCAGGGGCATTTTAACAAGATCAGGTTGCTCAGAGCCCCATTAAGTTTGACCCTGAATGTCTCCAGCCATGGGGCCTCTACCACTTCCTCTAAGCAACTGGTTCCCATATTTCACCACCCTCATAGTGTCTTCCTCCTAATGTCTTCCACAGGGGTCATGGACATCATTTCCAGGAAGGTTTTCACAACAACCAAGGTGTTCCTCCCCTGGGTAACCTAATACTTGACAGAAGACACAACCATATGGAGCTTCTCCATACATTCTATTATGTAGCAATTATTTTCTCAAAAACTACATATTGCCCTCTATCACCTCCTGTAATCAAAAACTACACCAAGTATTTTTTTATATTTTCAGCCTGTCAACCATTCTCTGATGTAACTAGTCATATTCTTGGCATAGTTAAATATTACACTGAGTGATCACTGCTGAAGTTCAGGTAATAGCTAGAGCTAAAGGGCCATTTTCCATGTAAACACTCAGTTATCAGAACTGGTATAGAATGGCATAAGTCAGAGCTATATGTAATAATAAACACATTTCCTGCTTACTGAAAGCATTGTATTCTCTTTGGATATCAGCTCTAGAACTTCCTTTATTCGCAATGATATCATCTGGGAAAAATCTCACAAACCCATCAGAGACACTGAGCAATGATCAACGTTTGGTGTCTGATTCTTGACAGGATCCTAAAAACAAGTGCAAATCAAAAAGATGGTGGGGAGAGAGAAGAGTACTCACACAAGGGGAAACTATGGATCATGAAGTGCACTGTAACTTACCATAAGCAGCACATTGTATGTCACATCCTCTCTGTGACAGTAAGACAGGGAAAGGTGAATGTGAGGATGAATTGATCCTGTGCAACTTCCTCAATACATTTACATACATAGAGGCTCTATTTCAATACAAGTGAAGTGTAGACATGATTGCTTATAATAAACTTTATTTCAAGTAGATAAAAAAAAAGGCAAATAGATTCATTCATTCCTCCACCTTTACACTGCTCATATTTCACAGCTCCTAACTTCAAAACTGCCAAGACCTGCAGCAACTACAGACTTCAGTTAGCAGCCAGTTTAGGGTTATAGCAGTGGATCCTCCAAAATCAAAATGCTGATTTCTGAAATTTCTTATACTTTTATTTCTCGGTGTCACAGGACACTGAGTGGAACTTAGCTTCCTCAGCAGTATCACAGTAGAGACTACTAGCTCAAAAGTAGGTACTCCTGTCAGCAGCCACTCTAAGGGTATTAGTGCCCAAAACTGGTCAAATATGGACTAACCATGTTTAGCATTCCTTCAGCAGTGAAATAAACAACTGCTACACACACTGTCATGTCTTTTAAAACAAATAAGTCTCATCCTTCACCAAGGAATCTTTATTAGGTTTACAGAGTTCATTATCAATAATATCTTACCCCCTATGGGAAAAAATACTTAGTTTGGCTTTCATGTTTTGTTTATCATATTATGCCCCTGTTATGTCACTCTGTGTTTTTAATAGCGCTGTATTTTTATTGTTAATGGAAACAAAAGGGCTGTAGCTCTATCATTAATGTCAACTTGTATAAAAAACACTGTCCTCCAAAACTCAGTTGCTTTGGACTTTCTAACTAGGAAAACATTTCCTAATGCAAACAATATTTTATTAATGCCAGAACTCTGAATAATTCTGACAAGCAAACTGCTATTATTTTGTATACGTGCACGTAAGTGCCTGCCTTCTGTACAGAGGAAAATGCCATCCAGGTATAATATCCATTTGAAAGAAAACAGCTCCAGGAATCAGCAGTATGCCAGCTTCTTAGGAATCAAACCTTTCCAAATCCTCTCTACACTTTTAAAGGCTGTTAGGGTTTAAAAACCACATGTTTGTGTAGCAAATCTTTTATGAAAAGACTTTATCAGTACTACCTGAAACTAGCAGTTTCACCGCTGCTAATAAAAACTCCAGAACTTCTTGACCCAGTGGTCCAGCAAGAGCATTTAAAGGGAGGTATGAGAGAGATTTACACACTTCCGAGGTGATTGGAAAAAGAAAGCAGTGAATTACTGAACATATGTCTCATGCATGTCAACATCACCTGGTCAAACCAGAAGGTTCTCAATAAGGCAGGGACATCCCTGATGGTGAGAAGTTCTTCAAATACCAACAAGCAGTAAAAGACACAAACACCTAGAAACATCTAGAGTTTCTCTTGTTAGGGACTATGTCTCTGGAAGGTACAGAAAAGTATGTTCCTTGTTTAATAGTTTGAAATTTGTTGGGAGACTTTTGAAATGCTTTTTAAGAGCCAGTTACACTCTAAGAAAGTAATCTGCTTAAACCAGAGATGAAAAAGTTCTTACAAAGTCTTGTGAGAGAAAAACAACAACAGACAAAACCACAGAAAAAACTATTTGCATCTTGGCCCTTTAACTGACCAACGATGTTGTATCAAATACTACAGTAATGTCCTTTATTTTAGCATTCTCCAACGAGATTTTTTCTCCCCATAATTTTTCTGGATTTCAATGCTTATGGCTGGACCATACAAGATTTTCTGTAGCTGGATTCATACTTCCAACTAAACTTTTTACATTGATTTCCACTTAGCTACAGAGTTAATTGCAAGCTACAAGCTCAAAAGAAAAGCCAAATGAAATGGTTGTAATTTCCTCAATTTTGAACTTATAAAAATTAATCATATATGATACTACAATTGCATAATAAAACTCCCATATTTCATCCACATGCCAAGCAACACATCTAGTAATAATGAATGCCTTCCAAATACAGCTGATCTTTTTCAGTAAAAACTTAAGCAAAGGGAAGCTAGATACAGCGGATACAAAGATGATGTGCAAAACATTTTGTTTTAGTCATTTCAAACAAGAAGCTTCTCCAGACAACACAATTTTTGCCAGTCTAAGTAAGCTGCCTTGCTTCTCATCCAGTAACAGAGAGACCCAGGCATAGCACAGTTAGCACAGTTCCTGCTAAGGAAGGGTCCCAATGTTCAATAACTCTACAGTTCTCACTGGAAACACTCCAGGTCTCAAACTAGCTAATAAGCACTGTACCAGAACAAACTCCAAGCCTTTTGACTTCCAAAACCACAAACTCAAAAGGACATCTGAGTTAATCCTACAAGTACTGTAAAAAAAAAAGGATTTTCAAATCATCTGCAGGTAGACAACAAGCAGAAGGCAGTCTACTAAATTTGTTCTAGACATCAAAGTTCTAAGAGAAAATCCCAAATGATGTCACTTTTCTCCAGTTTTTCTACTGAGCAGAGCCAGAGATTAACCTAAAGCATTAAAGCACAGGACTGAATAACCCATTTGGGTGTGAGGTCCCTGTGGGATAACTGCCCATCTTACCACAGGATACAGATGCAGGTTACATCTAGTGCACTTTGAGGAAAAAGGTTTAGATGCTTACAACAAAGAGCTGTTGATGTTATCTAGGGTAACAGAGATCCACAGAGCTGGGCTGCCAGAATCATAGAATCAACAAGGTTGGAAAAGACCTCAGATATCATCAAGTCCAATCTATCACCCAACAACTCATGACTAACTAAACCATGGCTTCAAGTGCCACATCCAAGCCTTTTTTGAAGGCTAAACAAATATGACTATGTTACTCAACTCTCCACCCCAATCATACTAAATGTCAACTAGAAAGAGGGGGAGCCATGGATAAGGTATAAAAAAAAAAATATGACAAGGGAGAAAGACTGAAGATTTGTCAGAGACAGGAATAGTTACCAGGCTGTGCTCCTTTTCCTCCAACCCAGACAGGAGCAGCTTCTTGGTAAGAACTGTGCCTTCCGTATAAAGCTTAACTTCTGCTGCATTTCTGCTGTGTATTAGCACTACTGTAACAACTTGTGCCTCCAAATGTGTCCAGTGTTACCCTGGAAGTACTAACTCCATCACCTGCAGTCTGTGCATTTATCACCAGCAATTCTGAATCTATCTATCACTGCAATAATCTGTATTTCAACTTCTCCAAACTGTCTCAGATGAAGTCCCTGTTGGGGCACTGAAAGGGGCAAATGTTAAATGTTCTGTTTCAGTTAGAGCCCTGAAGGTCTGAGGCAAGCAGACACTGAGAAAGGTCTTGCCCATAACATGAGTCCCAAGGAGGAGGAGGAAACCTGTCTCTTGCACAGACACTCATTCCAATCAGAAACATAATTTCTACTTTGGTTTTTGGAGCCTACATTTATAACAGAATGCTCAGTTTTGTACGAAACACAAGATTTCAGCTTCAAATATAACAGGCACAGTGACACCCTGCAAATACTAACACACAGCTACCCAGATCTTTACTCTAAATTGTGTTGCTTCAATTCATTTCTTGACTTATCTTCTTTCATAGTCTGACAGTGACAACTAAACTGATGTAGTTAAAGTAATAAACAGGGAATTTTAAGTAGCCTGTCAAAATAAGTGTCATCTATATCATCTTAGTCTTAAACTCTCATGTAAAGTTTTAAAGTAACTTCTTCATTATACAATCAAATGCTAAAAGTTACCTTCCCCATTGAAAGGCACTGCATTATCTCACACAGTGGTTAGCAGATCCTTTCCATCAACAGCATTTAGTGCTTAACAACAGCAGTTTCTTCATTAGAAATACACTTCTCCTGTTAGTAATTAAACTACTTCAAAAGCATGTCGAGTCAACAGAAACCCTGACATTTTGTTTGCAACCTGCTAAGTTATCGGTAAAACCAACAGGCCAGTGAATGACCTTCAAGCAAGCCACACGCTTGCTCCAGAGGCTGGAGAGTGCTGTAATTTCAACAACTCAAGGGCAACATGACCATCACAGAAAGAACTCCCCTTTAATTTTTCAAGGTAGCAGAGATTATTTAGTGATTTTGGATTTCTGATTAAAGAAAAAAACAAACAAAGAAATGTTTATTGCTGCACAATGTGAGACAATTAGGGAACAAAATAAAATAAATGGTGAGGCCAGGAAGAAATACATGATAAAAAGAAACGCTGCAACAAGACTTAAAATCTAATTCTTTCCAAAATTACAGCAGTCCTGAATAGCTCACAAATGCTTCAATTGCTTTGCACTAACAGAAGCTTTCAAACACTATTTACATTGTTTTCTAGGCTCATGCATCACCTCTGAAACACCTCCAATGCATTAAACATTTAAAACTTCTTCTACATGTAAAGTAGGCGACGTTTCCCCTCCTCACAGAAGACCACTGGCACCACCCAAGTCTTCTTACCACTTTTGCTTTAAGCTTGATGTTTATTAGAAGACCAGAATGGGGGCAGGTTTTCTAGCCCTTTGAAAGGTTTTTGATTTGTTACTTAACTAAACATGTTTGTAAAGCTTTCTTCATATCTACAAGTCCTTAATCCACAAGATGTCAGTTGAGGCAATAATTATATTAATAAATTGTAGACAGTCTAAGAAGAAGAGAAAGATAGAGAGACATTTGGAATTAACACACCATGAATCAGTCCTGCATCATCCTTTGTCAGTGGCTTCAGCACGCTTTCCCCCACCCCTTCTTGTTGCCTTTTAGTAATAATTTTCAGTGCATTTGACACATTTCATCTCACTCAATGCACTGAACCCTAATACAAGAGAACACCGGTTTGTCAAACATACGTTATTGGAGGATGCATATCAGTTAATCATCAGTGGCTGACATTGTCAAAGACAGCCACGCTAGCAAGAGCTAAAAACATGCCAGGCAAGGAGGTATTGTGTGAGAGCACAAGTATGGCCGGTGAGATACCAGCACCACCCGAAACCTATCAAACTCATGTCATTCCATTCTCCCCAACTCAGCTCTCCCACGTGGCTCAGGATCCAGAATCAGGTATTCTAAGAGCAAGATGAGAGCAAGAATCTCTTCTGAAAATGTTTTAGCTATCTATGTTAATTTCACAGAAGTCTCCACAAATGTTTATTTCATGTTATTATATCATCTTATCATGATGCTTGATAACACTGTTTGATGTTTTAATAATACTGAAGTTTGATGTTTGATAACCCCAAAAGTGTTATCTAACATCGGAATACTCTGCCCAGGGCTGTGGTGGAGTCACCATCCCTGGAGACGCTTAAACAGTCGTGCTTTAGTATTGACCTTGTAGTGTTGCGTCAAAGGTTAAGACTAGATGATCTTGAAGGTCTCCCCCTACTAGATACATTCTGTGATTCTGTATCTTAGCAGAACTCTTCCAACCTGGTTTATTGTATTGTAACTAGGGCCAGTATTTGCAATTCAAGATACGCACAAGGTTTTGCTGCAATGGACATTACCAGATAAAGTCCTCAAAGTTTGTGGTTTTTTAAACAACCAAATAGAAAAGCATGATACAATAGCAGAGCTTCTAGGGATGCCAGGCTTTACACTTGAGTGTTTCACACAGCTGTTTTTAGCAATTTAAAATGCTAAATGCATTTGGTTTTCAACAGGAGGGGCCATCATTCAAAAATTAGCCATTCTGCAGATTATGCAACATACCTGTGAGTTTTCTCCTCAAGGCTCACAGGAGTTTGAGACATGATAAAGTAATTATGCTGCAAACCCTCTAAGATCAGTCTCTATTTCTGTCCTACAATTTGGCTCAAATCCAGGTGTGAGTGAATATGGAAAGGGAATTATTTATTATACAGCCAAAATTCTTATTTCTTCAATTTCCAAGAGCATTTACATTACCAAGCATAGTTACTTGTGATTAGAACTATGGTAGCAGTAGTGGTATTTTCTACATATATTTAATTGTTCTAAATATATCTAATTCTACATATATTTAATATGAATTTGCCAGTAAAATAGTTTATTTTCAGAAAGTTAAAATAAACCACTCTCTCCATTCTGGTTTATTTCACATACTAACACTATTTCAGGTCCAATGACTTTTAAAATGTCCTGTGTATGGTTTGTTTTTTCTACTTCCATACTTAACAGATTTAGATGTATAGAAAAAGTAATTAGCTTTTTACTACCCAACTTGCCTTTAAAAAAAAACCCCAAACCCTAAAGCTCTGGAAAATAAAGACTCAACTGCAGAGCCACTCATTGCATTACATAATTTCCAAAGGGCTTCATATTGCCATATTAATTTCTGCCATCTCACAAGACAGAAAACATCTGCTGAAAAAAATTTCTTTCAAAAACAGAAATATGTAAAGGTTACTCTCCAGGTATGCTGTTTGCTGCAAATAATTAAAAGTTTCCAGTGGCAATATTGTTTGCTTTATTATGAAAGATTATTTTATTCACTCAAAACAATTTGTATACAATACTAGTTTCCAGATATTCGTAATGACAACAAATACTTCTGTCTACAACTTCAAGGCAAACCTTTTACTGCCATTCCACCAGAGAACATGTTTCTCAGATGGAATTTGCTCATTGTGGACCCAACAGAGAACCAGAGGAAGAAAACACTAAATGCTCCTTGGCTCTGCACATTTACAAGGAATGCTCTGCATCTGTAGGACCTCAGGAAGTGACTCACTTTCTTCTCAAGAAAGCTTTATTTGGACCATACAACGTGGCAATGCTCTAATGCAAATTGCCCAAGACAAGGGGCAGTAAACAGAAAAGAGGCTAGACCCCAGGAAACATTTTAATAGCAGTGCCTGTAGTCTGCAGCTCAAGATTTTGCAAAGTTCAGGTTAGAAGGACAATATTCTGACATACAGCAGTCAGTTATAAGAATTCAGAATAAATTGTCTACAGGTTCAACAGCTGACAACATTTATTCAGAAAACTTCTGTTTAAACAGTTGAGAATGATAGAGAGCTGCTGTGTTTCTCACACAGGCAGTCTATTCTGTCCTACAACACTTACTAGTCAGTTGGAAAACTTTTCTTTTAAAAGACAAGTACTCCTAGATCAAATTAATTTTTCTTCAAACTATAAAGGAAAAAAACCAAACCTGCACCCCTTCCACCTGATGTATGATATAATTTAACTGTTGCACTGGAGACACGTCCATTACAAAGAGAGACAGAAACATTAAGAACAGAATCCTAGAAACATTTCTTTTTCTTATTCTCTATCTCAAAAAGCAGTTTGGACTCAAACAATGGTTTAAAAATAAATCATTGCCATCTCTAGAAGACAACACAGCACAAAAATCCTCATCCTGAAGCAGGCCAGGTTTGGAAAAGGATAACCAAATAAGCACTGCAGAGTAGAAAATGGTTTAAATAACCCAACCTTAACTTTTTCACAAGAAACCGCTCTCCCAGCAGGCACTGGTAGAACTTTTTAAAGGAAAAGCAAAGAAAATCATAGTAGATTTGGGTGGCGGTATATAAAGAGGATGCAGGGGTTTCATTTTCTAGAGACAAGAGAGGAAGGCAGTGGAAGTTCTCCTCTTCGACTTTAGCAAGACTTTCTACACCATCTCCTACAGCATCCTCATAGGCAAGCTCAGGAAGTGTGGAATACATGAATGGACAGTGTGGTGGAGTGAAAACTGTCTGAAAGATAGACCTCACAGGGTTGTGGTCAGTGGCACAGAATCCAGTTGGAGGTTCGTAACACGTGGTGTTCCTCAAAGGGTCAATACTGTGTCCAGTCCTGTTCAATGTACTCATCAATGACCTGGATGAAGGGATAAGAATGTACTCTCACAGCAAGTTTGCTGATGACCCAAAGCTGGAAGGGGTGGATAATATATCAGAAGGCTGTGCTGCCACCCAGCATGACCCAGACAGGCTGAAGAGTTGGGCAGAGATTAATCTTATGAAGTAGCATATATGTTAAGTAATCAGAACTGCAAGAGAGACACCACTTTTGAAATGCAGTCAGCATCTCCTCTATAGGGCTGATGAACATAAAAATTTAAAAGCAACAGAAGAACATAATTAGCTTGACTTTTATTAACACAGTAAGATCACAGTCAGTCTGACCGATGCCACACAGAAAATTTCCTCCAAAGGCTGTGCCTAGGTTTTGGCTGTGACATCCAACTAGCCCCCTTCCCAGTTTCATAATTAGATTTTTTCAAAAATACAAACAAAACCTTTGACCCCTCCCATGCAGCCAGCTGTGTCAGCTTTAGAACATAGGTCGTATTTGCCAACATGCCAACATCTTGTGATGGATACTCTGACAAGTGCTGACGCTGCTATGAAAAACCAGTGCTTGGCTACTAGATTTTGTGATAATGGCAGAAAAAAGTAATTTTAATTCTCTTCCTCCCACCTCTCACAGAAGACAGGCAATTTCTAAATGAGATATTTAAAAAAAAAAAAAAAAAAAAAAAAAAGGAGTAAAACATTTCAACAAATGCCCACCATTAGAATGAACACTTAATACTCTAGATTAGAGCTTGAAATTTAGAATTTCATTCATCCTCTAATACCAGGAACCACAATAAGGAAAAATTCTGCTGCCTCTCTTTCAATCAATACAACCTCTTAAGAATCCAAGCTTCAAAACATTCACATAAAATATTAGCATTATATATTTGCAGGAGATAAACTGAAGCAGCAAGGCAATCAATCAATTTTCAATTACTTGTGGCAACTAGGTAAGATGATAGTGCACACACTAACAGCTCACAATAGTCACCTAATGAGCAGGCTCATGCCTTATGGAAGTCACAAGCTTCTGGGTTACATAATTAATAGCAGCCATTTACAATCATAAATATGTATTTCCTCCTCTGTCTTCATGAAGAAAGTTTACATATAACAAACTGAGATATGCTTATCACAAAACCAATCTGTGTAACTTCTTTTTTGCAAGGACCACATACTGCCTCTTCTGTTATGGGGAGGAAGTTCATGAAATGCATTAGCAAAATTTCAGGCGTGTCAAGAGTGTATATTACTTAATACAGGACAGCATTTTTACATCCCAGTGTTTTGAATAATGCCATACTTACAACATCAAACTTCTGTGTGATGTTCCCCTGACATCAAGCAAATAAACTTTGCCATAATGTGTTCCCAGTGCCAAAAACTGTAAAAGAAAGAGAATGATGACATAAACACAAAGACATTGCAACCCAAACCACAGCAATGCTAAACAAACTTCAGGATGTTTAGCAGACTAATGATTAGCAGCACCAGGGTTGGAAAAAACCCCAAACAACAAATCAGCAACAAACCCACACCATCTTCTACAGACAAAGGTTATTTTAACTGCCCCTAAAGAATAGGCCAGGGCTTCAAGCCCATATTACGGTGATAGTGCAAGTTAGCTGTCAGAATGAGTCATGAGGACCCTCATCCACTGACAACTAATGGTGTGCCTGCAGTCCGTACACACTGCTTGATAGACTGTGGCAGCAAATTAAAAATGCAGTGTGAAAGCAAGGACCAACACAGACCTGAGAGGGCTCCTAGATCCTTCCCACAGCTTTGTTTCAATCATAACGATTTCTTGTAAACAGTATCTTTAATTCTCCTTCATTGTTCACATTAAAAAGCATTCAAACACAGCAGAAGGCCACTAGTAAGCCCCTGGTAAAATATTGCTGAATTAGGGAAGGTCTCTGACAGTGCATTTAAGCACATGAATCAGCATTGGGTTTGCTTTCCTTCACATAGTAACACTTGTACATTGAACACTCTCAAAACAAATACACTTTTCCTTGGTAATCTCAGGAATAAAGAAACTTCCACACAAATGCATGCTATCACAAACTTATTTTGATACAAACAAGAAGGGAATTGATTTGGAGAGATCTGCTGTTAATTGAACCATGTGAGCTACACCAAAACAGAAAAGGAAGAACTTCGGTACTACTTGATTTACGACAGAGGTTTCTTTTATTGCCCCCTCCTTTCAGCATTACTCAAATAGTCTAAGCTCCTCAATTCTCTGTATTTCACTGCATGTGACCATGCTTCATTGCAACCTATAATGAAATGCTCAAATTTACAGGCACTGCTAAGCGTGTCAGTCAGGCAGCACAATCTTTAAAAAATAACCTTACAGAAAGTCAAGGTTTAAAAGGATTTATCAAAATGGAATTGCTTAAAATGAAATTTCAGTTCAGGCACTTAAAATATGAAGCTACATTAAAAGGAGTCAAGAAAGGGAAAGAAGGTGTTCATTAGAAATTCATCCCCTGCAATGCCTTTCACTCCTGCAAGGTTGCCTTTTTTCAGGAATAAAAAAGTCCCCCGGGTAAAAAAATCAATACTGGTTAATAAAACATCAGGTGTGCAGACATAACTAGGTATGACTATTCCGCTGCACAGGCCTGCTTGAATGCACCAGGTGCCATGACGATTAGTCATCCAGTGCAGACAGCAAGCCTGGTGAAAATATGATGCTTTAGCAGTTAAAAGAAAAAAATAATAGTAATAATTCTGAGGGGAAATTAGTCTGAATAGAGAAGCCAGATTTTCAGGATTCCCAGCAAACTTAGACTGTTTTAATCAGAGGCATATTTTACACAAAACTGTGTAATTTCACTAATGATGGCTCCTTAGCAGAGCTTTTCCTGCTCTTGCAAAGAGAAAAAAACCAAAACAAACCAGAAAACACTCTCACAAAACCTATAACCCAGCTTCATTTTCAAGCTCTCTGTTGCAAGAAACCTATTCCTGAAAGACTCCAGTACCTGGCTTCTAACAATATTGATCCTTCTCATAAATAGTGTTTCTAGTTTGCTGGAAAACTAAAAGTGCTGGGATACTTAAACAGCTTTGTTGTATTGTCACACGATAGTTAAAGCTCTATCTGTGCACATCCTTACAGAAAAATCCTGTTTAACTCTCAGCTTTCAGAATTTACCCGAGGCTCAGGGTAAAAATCTGACACAAACAGGCCACAGACCAGGAGGAAATGCTCACCAATTTCCCAAATATCTGTGTAATTCTAAGTTGTCAAAAACATTTTTAAAAAAGACTTATTGTTTTCATTCACACAGTTAAAATACAACCTTCATCTTAAGAGCCTCTTGAGCCATGGCAACAGACCTTTGAGTAAAAGATCCACAGCACAAGTCAATATAAAAATATAGCTAAATAATAGAGAGAGATCCCTCAACAATAACTGTTAAGGAGCTACCGCTGGCTGTTAAAAATTATACATTCAGAAAACAGCCATTAGGTTTTGCATACCAATAGTTAGTTCACTCATACTTCAAGATGCTCCTCAGCATTCCTCAGTATTTTAGTGTTCTTCAGTATTTATAAAAGAAAACTCAGAAAAATACATATTTTTTAAAAATTAAATAAAAAATTATTTAAATCATTTCTGTATAAAGTTTCTTCCTTGTACGAACAAGATAAAGATTCTTTGCAAAATGTATTTTCTTTGCATCGTCCAGCACTTTCTCCCTTTTCATCTCAAACCTTATCAGTATTAGAGTGTGTAAATTCCCTCTCCTTGTTTTTAGCATACTGAATCAGGGAAGAGGAATAGGGAAGAGTGAGTATGGTATTTCCCAGAAAAGCCCCAAACAAACAAGGAGTATTTTAATTACTTTCTCCTACACTGTATTAACAAACACTCAGCTGTCTTCCACAGCTGAATATATGCTAAGCTGGCCCCTGGCATGATCAAATTCATCTTCAGTAATCCAGAGAGTACAAATAATTACAGTATAGGCCAACTTCCTTTCCAAATAAAGGGAAGTTGGGACTGTATCTCAGCACTAGTTCACGCTACTGCCTGCAACTAAAACGGAGTCAGAATTTTCCTAGTATCTTATGGAAACATCCCACCTAACAAATACTGCACCCAGAATTCTCATTTGCTTACTGGGAAAGTGTGGATTGTTCAACACAGGTTTACCATCAATTTTGTTTGTGTTAGTGCTAGCCTGCACTGCTCCTCTAGATTTGGCAGCACTTTACATAGAAATACACTGATGCACTACAATCCCAGATGTATGTATGCATATAGAGATATAGAAATATATGTAAAACCAAGCAGTAGTCCCACTCTGTCACTAAATCACACAATACCTTTTCATGCACCGTCATGCAGCTGGCTGCATCCTTCTGAGAATTTCAGTCACTCCGTTAGAAAGCCGTTCATACTTCAGCTTTGGTTCTTCTTCACTCTCATCTTCCTAAGTTTTTAAGAGTGTAAGGAAAAGGGAGCAAGAGAAAAAACAAACAAGCATTTAGAGGTTCATTCTAAATAAATTAAAAGATACCTCAAAACTATCACATGGCAACAGGCAAAGATGAATCACTGCTATCTCTTAATAACAGCCATTACAATCAGAAGCCAAACATTCACATTTTTATCACTGAAGGGGGCTTGGGTTGTGCATTTTTTGCTACTGGTTTCTCTGTTTACTCAAAAGTTCCGTGTGCAAACACAGACTACACAGCAGCATATCAATTCAGCTGTAAGAGGCATTTAGTCAGTATATAAAAAGCAGGAAAAAATGTTCATGTGTACTTTGTGTTAAATAAAATTTGTCATTCACAATTTAGAAGAAAAATACAGAAGGGATGGAGATGAAAAACTGGACAATATATGCCACTGTAGCCACAATTAACTGTAAGCTGAAGCATGCAGGTTACAAGAAACTTCAAGAGCTTTACAAGATGCTGCACCTCTGAAGGAAGGATAGAGGCAAAAGGCTGTAAACAAAAATGAAAAGAATCCACTAGGAGTAAGTTAATTGCATAAAATGCACCAATGGGTTTATGTTAAAAGAAAGTTGAAAAAAAAAAAAACAAAACTATGATTCTGTTGTTGAAAAACTGTCTGGGAAAGGACCCAGACTGCATAGTCCTACGGATCATCCATATCATCTGTATGTTAGGAACATTTCCTGGGCAATACCAAAGCTTTTGCTTTTTCTCTTCAAGCATGTTAGATATCACCAAACAATCACCACTTAGATGCAAAGAAAGATGATGTATCAAGTGCACAGAGTGAAGAGAAAGGAGATTGAGCTAAAAAACACAGGCAGCAAATTCATTGATCAAATAACAACAAACATGTCACTCCGAGGAAAAGAAACTCCAAGGTGCAAAATAGCTCTCTAGTCATAAGCATCTATCTGTAACAGACAGTGTAGTAAAGTACAATGCCAGAGAGACATTTCCTAAGCTTCAGTATGCCTCATTTAATAATATACATGCACAAACACACACAAACAAACATACTTGAACACAGAAGATTTCACCTCAACATGAGGAGAAACTTTACAGTGAGGGTGACAGAGCACTGGAACAGGCTGCCCAGAGAGGTGGAGTCTCCACTGAACATATTCAAAGCCCCTCTGGATGCATTCCTGTGAGAACTACCCTAAGTGATCCTGCTTTGGCAGGGGGTTGGACCCAATGATCTCTAGAGATCCCTTCCAACCTCTAATGTACTGTGATACACCCCCTGCTCCTCACTGGGGAACAGTGTATCTGCAATAATAGTTTTCTACACTCACTATTAGTTCTAATGAACATATCAGCACTGAGTGTGGTTCCGGCAGAAAACATGTCTTTTATTCCTAAGTAACCAGAACATACCAGTGTAGTACTCTAGTAAAAAAGCACCTTTATCTCCCACCAACCTTTCCAATCTCTAGTACAGAAAATCAAAATGCACCGTGTCAGCCTACGGCAGAAGAACTGTACTTGTGCAACATTTTCTTGTAGCTAATGATGTGAAAAATAAATTTGGAAAAGAGACATGTTAACTGGCTAATAAAACACACTTTGTTCAAATTGCTTTTGGAGTACCACAGCCAGTCTTTCCCAAGATATGTATTACAGCCATTTACCATACGTGCTTATGATCAAACACAGCATCATACAGAACACATGAAAGCCACACAGACTTACGGAAACATTCAATATTTAGTCCCATGCTTATATAAATATGCTGCTAAGAGAGACCTTTCCAAAATGTTATTGAGAGTTTTATGACAGAATACAGATGAGACTAATATAGGGATGTCAGCAGTCCATGACATGGCAGTCTGAAGAGAGGTGTCAAAATGTCCACCAAGAAACAGTATTATTCAGTAAATCCAACACTGAACAAAGTTGTTACTAGACAGAATGACAATGTCAAATTACAGGACTATATATAAATCAGCCAAATTCCTTGTGCTTACAGATCCTTAATGAACGACTACAGGGTAGAGGGAGGAGGTAAAGTCAAAGGGAAAAGCATACATGTGATGAAAGGAGGGCATAAGGAAGCATGCATCCATTGTACAGTAATTAACACATTACTGTATTCTATACATTGCTTACAAAGATTGCACTTGAAACGCGTGGGTAATCACTGAATACATCCATAAAAAGTGAAAATTGAACTCAAGTCATCTAGTTTTTATAAGATCCCACGTTACTGGAGTCTGGACATCCAATGTGCAACCAACGTGAAAAGGTAATTCTAGTCTTTTGAGTAGTTTGCATAAAAGCATTCATCCATGGACCATTAGATAAAGTTACTGTAAATAAGTTTAGCCTGTCTTATTTATGAGTGAAAACTAAGTAATTTTTTCCTACACATGCATACACAAAAAAAGATATACTTTCAAAAGTCAGTGCACTGAAGCATTCTGCCAGGCTTCAAAAAAAGTAAATAAAATGAAAAGTTCCAATATTAGGTACGATGAGGATGTACCCATTTCATGCTTTCTTGACAGGTATCTTTGATGTTAAGTAAAAGTCAAGCTAAAAGGTGAATTGGAGTGGGGTGGGGGAACTTCACTGCAAACAAAAATGAAATTAAAAAGGTGATTTGCAAAAACGTGAGGTTTTTCTACTGCTTCAGACTGCACCTGACATACTCAATGCATCTGATGATCTCTTATTCAGAGTACCAGAGTTTAATCATTTAAAATGTATTTTTCTCTGAGAAAAAGCTCTTATGCAGTCTGAACTTCTAAAGTAAACACAAGCCAGCGTTAATAAAAAGCAAATCAATAATTTTTGTTAAATTTTAATAATCCTGAAAACCTACAAATACAACCATCAGCAGCCTGAGTTGAGTTGACAGTTAGCTATGTTTCTATGACAACCTACAGGAATAGTACAAGTCCTGACTTGCAGCAAAGCTAAGATATAAACAGAGTGACATTTACCCCATACAGGAAAACTCACAACTTTTATTATTTAAGGAAAAAAAAAAAAAGTAAAATCAATTCTTCAACTAACATGGATTTTTACTAAGTGCATGGCACTTTTAATTAAATAGAAGTCCTTTAAACCATCCTAGAGGATTCTAAACATCTGAAAATAAATTTTATAGCATTGTTTCTTGTATTACTGCCTAAGTCTTCCATATTTTCTGCCCCAAAAAAGCCCAAAGCTAAACAAGACCAGTAACACTGAATTTTAAAATTCTTGACAAATGTATTAAGAGAAAAAGAAATATATACTGGACAAAATGTGTAATGTGCTTCATGTGCAGCAAGCTGTTGTAAAATAAATCATGATCAGTTTTCAACCACAGCAATGCTAACTTGAAACACATATTCCATTTAGTTTCCTACTTACATTTTACTACTGAATCTAGCAGCGAAATTGCTAAAACTATGATGTGAAGAACCTGTAAAGAACAGGTATCCATAAACATATCCTTAAACTCTTTTCCAATTGAATGGAATACTCTAACCAGAGAGACTTGCTACAAATCCTGTCCTATTAAGAGCTCTTCCATTTGTCACTGATGAACTTCTGAATTCAAAACTAATTCCTCTTCCTAAACCTACCACCTTGCTACCAACTCCTCTTCTGGAGCAGATTTACAAAGCTCAGGAGAGGTGCAAAAATGGGCAATAAGGCCTCAAACAGCCAATGTCTCCGTGAGGGATGCTCACCTGCCTTTACAAACGTAGGTTTGCAACCTTCTTTCAGATACTCTGCACATATTTCCTTGCCTTGCTTACAGGAACAACTGCAGTGGAATTATGAGTAGAAAATATAATCTGCAATCAGTCCTCACAAAGAAGATTTCCAGAAGGAACCTATGGGCAGTTCCCAGAGTTATTCCATTAGCCCACATTTGCTCCTGCAGGAGAGGATCTGTCCACAGGACAGTCTGTCACATGAACTACATGCTCTACTGATTGTGAATACTCTAATTATGTTACGGGCACTGACAGCAAAGTGTCATCCTTCCTGCATGATTTGCCCTCCAAGTTTTCCAAAGCCTTTATGGAAATAAACGGTGCATACATTATAAGGCAAGTGCCCTTCCTCTTTGCCGCACATCTTCTGTCCAGTCCCAGCTAGAATTCCAATTACTAGAGCTAGCTATTCTACTCATGTTTAAGCCTGCAAATTTTGACCCTGCAAAGCATTAAATTCTAATACCTGAGGTCCATCACTCAAGCAACTACAAAGAAGTTACACTCATACCCTGCTGCAACAAGGCCACAGTGTCACATGTCTTCCTAAAAAGCCATATCTTGAAAAACAACAAAAGGCAAAACAAACCTGCTTTCTTTCAAGTGAATGTCAATTTCAGAGGCTATTAAGAAAAATGTTAAACTAGCTTAAATTCCATTAAAAGTCTTCTGCCTCTGTGTATCTAAATAGGCAATGAACGGTACAGATTCTAAAAATCTAAAAAAACCCCAAACCAAGCCAAAACCCAACCAAACACAACCCAAGCAACACTCTGGTGCCAATGTCCAAACCCAACATAACAGCTAAAAAGGGAGATGAAGCAATGTAGCAATTTGTGACAGTAACTTCTCCTGGCATTTAATGCAGGCCAGATCTTTGGAAGTCCATGTAGCACTTACTGTGGAAACAGCATTTTTATGTATTTAAATAGTCATCACTATCCCCTACAAGAAAAAAATAAATTAAACTTATAAAAGCTCAGGAATTATTAGCTTACAAACTCTATGAACAATCTCCAGTAGAACCAAAGAAACCAACTCCATTTATTTCTGAGTTAAAATAAAGGTTCACAGAACATCCTCAGTAATGCAAAATGGAATGAGCATGTCCTTGGCACTCTGCTGGGATCAGCTTCACTTCATATAGAAATTCAACAACAAATATTAATAAATAAATAAATAAATAAATTACTTGACCCCCAGGATGCTGCCTCCAGGAAGAATTACTTGTATATGTTCAGAAACACAAAGTGTAGCAAAATACACACAGAATTCAACTGCAAGATCACCTTTTTTGGTCTTCATGTCTGGATTTGATCCAAAGCACACCCTCTAATTTTGTTGTGGAAATGAGGTCTTCATCAGGGGGCTGGATTGGTGATCTCAGTTTTCATTTTGAAGGCCGGTGGGCCAGTGGGCTGAGAAGAATTTAATCTACAAATTCCCTAAGTGATGTGGGAACAATGAGTACTTATCCAAGTGGCTGGTACCCTGCTGAGAAGCAGAGCCAGTGACTTTTAACCACACTGCTGTGAGAAGCCCATCATCAGTGGGGATTTACAGTACTGTCAAACCCCCAGGCCATGTGCAAACCTTTTCTATCACCAAAATTGCCTGGAAGGGCAAGATCTGCAGGCTACGTAAACCTTAGTTACAAGCCCAAAAAGCACCTCACAAATCTTAGGATAACTCATAAGATTCCACAAGGAAGCCTTTATTACCCAACATGATCTAGTGCCATGATCTAGTTGTTTGGGTGGGTTGGATTGGTTGATAGGCTGGACACGATGATCTTGAAGGTCTCTTCCAACCTGGTTTATTGTATTGTATTTTATTGTATACAGCTAACATTTTTTATTTAACCTCCACTTCATTACCACACCTGGGAACTGAACTACATGGGCTGTAATGCCTCCTTTGGCATTATTGTTGTTATTATATATAATATTATTATTTTCTGTCTTTATCCTCTCCAGTTCAGATCCTAGGCCCTTGTTAGGACTGGACTATCTCCCTTCACCCCAGGTCAAAAGATAATGAAGCAATGATTTATGGATGAACCCAACTTGAGCTTTGCAAAACCCCACTCCCCAAATTCTTTACAAAAAATACCCACCTGGGTCCCTCAGACAAGTAGATTCACTATGTCAGTAATCTGTCACCTCAAGTTCTCTTACCCAGATCATACTTAATCTAAATGTATTCCAGATAATTTGGTAATCCAGATGACCAGACGTGAATGCCCACATTCTCAGTAGCACCTCAGGAATATCCATATGCATCATTTCTCACTCCTTGCTTTACCATATTCCACACAAAGATATACCCTTTTTCTAATAGCTGTATGTTAAACCACTGAAACTTCCCATATTTTTGGTACCTAAAGGCAGTAATGAGGCCTGACAAACTGCATAGCTTCCCCTCCCTGAAAATAATACCTAAATATCTAAAGTTTGGGCAAATTTGGTCAGCCAGAACAATGGCCAGTTTCTTCAGCCTGCTTGGGAGGGCAATGCAAGATGCAGGCACAGCAATCAATTTTTTATTGCAGCAGTGCAGGGCTGGATCTGCTGAATGGGTGACAATGGGATGCCAATCAAAACTGAATTAAGTGACTCCACTCATCACAATGTTACATCAGGTGGAGGCTGATTGGGGTGTCCTGCCTGCAAAACACCAGTCAATCCCACCTATCATCCAGCTATCCAAAGCCAACAGGTTAAGAGTGCTGGCTCCCAGGGTCACCCTTGATCTCCACTTTTAAGACTGAAGGACTCTTCAATGAGCTAGAGAAAATAGAACTTAGGTCTTCTCAAACACCTCACAAAATCCTCCCAGTCTGGACTTCCATGCCAATTTCAACACCTTCCAGTGTGCTTTCCAGGAATCCCATCCTAGAATCACAGAATTATTATGGTTGGAAAAGACCTTTTATATCAAGTCCAGCCATCACCTTACTCTTTAAGGACAGTCTGAACCAGATACAGTCCCAACTTTCCTTCATGCAGATGTGGAAGACAGCTGAGTTTACTTTCTATCTACATTGTATTAACCGAATTACAGTATTCCTGTTTTGTTTGGGTTTTGGTTTGCTTTTTAATAGATGTTACAACCATTTGGAATAAATAGTAAAAAACTATTCAAGTTTCTAACCTGTATGAGAATTAGATTCTAGTCTGCAACTATTGCTACACAAGACCACAAAAGGCATGAAGACTGACATTTCCAAACCATGAAAACACATTTGTGGCTTATGCTGCTAAAAATATTTTCCCCTGATTCTATGGTGAAAATACAGTAATGTTAGCTCAGTGAAGGAAGTGAAATGAATAACCTCCCATCCAGTTCCTTTATGATTCCTCATAAGGCAAATCACCAATACTTCCCCAGTACCTGGCTGTAAAATTCGTAAATATGGATTAGGATGGTAAAATTTCACACAGCAGTTTTCTGTTCTCCCCATGCATTTTCTGCAGGGATTTATTTAATACCTTGACCTCTTTGGGAAAATGCAGGCATTCAACAAGAGCAAGGAATTAAGATGATATGGCTGCCTGTGAATATGTATCAAAATGGGCCACATTCACAGTATGAAATGGCACACAGATGAAAAGCAGAGTGGAGAGCATTTTATTTCTTTGCAGAACTGTTGCGGCAATAGAGAACGTCACACTGTATTTGGGGAACACAGATTGAAGAGTCACTCCTACAGGTCTGAAAGAGCTGGGCGCCAGCCAAGCTGTGAAGTAGAAGTAACACACACATGACACACTGGGCACGAGCAGTTATCATAACTGGCAAGTTAAAAAAAAATTAAGTATTAGGAATCCATATAGTAGAATTCCCATCAATTTCTTTTATGGCAAAGAACACCTGAAAACTTTCAACTCCACTTCAGTGTTCAAAAGAACAGCACCAGCCCATTCACAACATGCACCATACAGAGGCAGCACAGGATGGGCTATTTTATCTCAAACGTCCAAATCCAATTCCAGTACGGAAAAATCCAAAAGCAGTTCAAACCTCAATGAAGCTACACATGTCCACTTGTATCTCCCTTCTGCTGAGTAAGGAACTTGGGCAAACATTTGTTTCCCTTGTGAACACTACTCAAGCAGCCTGGTTGCCACCTTGTGATGTACTGCAGATGAAAACTCTACAGCACAGTTTTGGGGACAGCAGTTTTTAAAGTTCACCCACTCACTACAGTGGATGAACCAGATGGGAAACAGCTGAATTTGCCTGCTCCTTTCCTTTTTTCAGCCCAGACTGTTATTCTGCCCAGATGAATACATTTAGCATTTTGGAAAAGCCACATCTGCATACTTGGTAACCACACTCGCTTTGCAATCGCATTTAATTTATGTAACACACATAGCAGCATTTTCACTTTTTATGTATTCCACAACACAGAGATAGAACAGGCTCTTCTGGTTAATATTAATAGCTCATTAAATGAAGTATCTAATTTTCACTGAAAACCAGAAGGTATTAAAAGAATACAGCAATAATCCATTTCTCCTGCAAGTCAATCCTCTAACGATGTATATTATAATGTTAGTTACTAGTCACTGCAAACTTGTTTTTCAAATTAATGTATGAAAAGATTCCATTTAAACTTCAATAAATAATTTACTATGTTCATTCTACTGACTCAAATTGATAAATTATTTGCATGATACATTTTCTCATTAGTAAGGAGAAGATCTTTCTATCTGGAATTTATATGTCCTTCCCTTCCATTCTCTCCATTTAAAAGGCCACTTTCACTTAAAGCCATGCAGGGGAAGCAATCGTTCTTCAGATTGTTCAGGTATGCTAAACAAAATATGCTTTTTTGAACATTTTTCTCCCATTTTATATTCTTAAAACAAATGGAACAGAAAAAATGGCAACCTAGTGGAGAGCTATTCAATAATAAAGAGGCGCACGATAAAGTTCTTTGCCAAAGGTCAGACAGGAGATGAAAAAAGGCAAGCTGGACTGGAGTGCAGTAGCCAAACCTACCTTTCAGCCATTTATTTTTGTTGCAATGGTGATGCCCCTTCAAAAGCTACTATCCACAGGAGGACTCACCTCTTCCAGCCCAATGCTCCACACTCCATGTTAAGAGAACATTTTGATGGAAACAGACAATGACAAGGAGCCTTTTTACCAGATGCTTTATTTACTTGAAATGATTTAATTGCTCTGACCTAATACAGACCCAATCTAAAAAGACTGAGATCTGGAGTGCATCGAAAAGGAAAAGAAAACATCAAGCCTTTTTAGCTGCCTGCTATGGTTTTCATGGTTTTTAACTGTGTTTCTCCTCTGATCAGTTTTCAAAACCCTAAAGAGGAAAAGCACTATCAATGTAAAAGTGTATCACTGAAGGACGTTTCTAAACCACCATAAACTGTCTGAGAACTGGGTTAATCAAGAATTTCTACAACACTTTTCTCTCTACAAACTCTCAACAGAATTTATTAATATAATGTTTGAATAACTACAAGAATAAGCTAAATCCCTTTGACTGGAAACGTACAGAGCACTGATGACTAACAAACACCTAGTAAAAAAAATTACAAGGCAATGTAAATATTAATGCAATTTTTTTTCCTAAAAATATACACAAAGAAAACTATTTAAAGTATCTTTTTGCAGAAAATTAGCATCTGCACTCTCCTGTCTCCTCTTCTGGTGGTTTCCTTTAACAGTCCACCAACACAAACCAGAAAAGGTAACACTATAGTGCAGCAACTACAAAAAAAAAAAAAATAAAATCAGTAAACTCCTCACATAATCATATGATCATCTCATGGGACACAGTATTCATTTTATGATTTCAGTGACACTTGTTCTTGAAAAGGTGCTCCCTGTAAAGATGATAGTGGACAGGGCATTCTGCTCACAGGCCCGTCAGTAAGTTAGAAAGGAGCAGAAAACTTTAACAAATAACTAACCATATTCCAGGATGGTAACTTCATTTCAATTCCCTCAAGTAGGAAGTTTCTGGTGTTTCAGATGTCATGACTTGAATGTTATCAGTACCTCACACTCACACATGGGGTTTGAAACCCTC
Organism: Picus viridis; assembly: GCA_033816785.1. Taxonomy (NCBI): domain Eukaryota; kingdom Metazoa; phylum Chordata; class Aves; order Piciformes; family Picidae; genus Picus; species Picus viridis. Next base: position 21,428,986 of record CM066574.1, read on the forward strand.
TCTTTACCACTCAGAGTAGGAAATTATTGCTCCATTTTATGAGGGTGGGAGGCATGCAGGCAATGAAGAGGCAGACCATAATTAACCCATGCAGAAAGGATGAACACAACCTGCATGGGCAGTCTGAGGTTGAGACAGAAGGTGTGGGTCCTGGGACCCTGAAGCATTATTTCCAAACATATTTCTGCTCCATGCAAGTTACCTGAAATAACTAACTTATACAGATTAGCAATTTTCCAGAGTGCAAGACATGCTTTGATTAGTACAAATCAAATCTCAATGGAAACATTCTGTGCCCCATTACAGAGTGAAAACAAAAATGGCAATTCACCTGACCTCACAAGATTTCACAGTGTAACATAACGAACCATGACTCTGCCATACCATGTAACGAGAATGCACTGTAAATAAACACACTCTAGAGCAACACAGTACAGAACAGCATGGAGATTCAGGGAGACTCAAGCTGGCTCTTCAATAAGCTGATACAAAACCAGTTTCTTCACAGAGTGTGACTCATGAGTGCATTTCACAGTACGTGCTGGTGTGCACAACTGTAGTGCAGCTATCCCATGTTTTAAAGATCACTTGCTTTAAATGAAAATAAACATGTTTAAATCACTTCACAACAGTTGTCACGCAATATAGCGGGATTCTCTCATTAAAGCAAAACTGTCAAAGACAAAACCACCAGCTGAGTAGCAGCATCAACTCAAGTGCAAGCAAAATACCATTGTACTCTTCACCTTACCAACATGTTGCACTAGTACTGAAGCTTAACTACTTATATATACACTTACTAGTGTCATATTTTGCTAACTAGCTGGGGAAACACAAGTATCTGCCTGACAGAAAACAGCTCAACTGAGAGAAGTAAGATTTTACAGAAACAGAGACATTGCGAGGAAGAAAATGAATTTGAACACGAAATTCAAATACAGATTGTACATATTTTAAGCAGATTTTTTTTCCCTCTTGAAAAGTAAAAGACACTGTTAGATATACTGCACCATAATCATATCATGGTATAATATATATTCTGTCTATAGGATGAAAAAGCTTATATTATCTAATATCATATATATGGATATGAAATAAAAGTGTAAGTTGTTCTGTGGTTACCAGGAAAAATCTGTTATGTATCTAGAAGTGCTGACACAAATAACTAGTGCTATCTCCACACAGGAAGGTCTGCTGAACATCTGAACTCATCCACCATCTCTGAGGAATTCAATTTAGTGGGAAGCAAGAGCTGGAATAAAACTTACAATGAAGGGCTCTTAGCTGATGTACATTCAAGACAGTCAATTTTTGCAGAATGCCAGATCTAAGGATTCTAACATTAGTCTTTGCAAATAAACATCCTGTCATTTGAAACAAACCAAGCAGGTAGTTAGAGTTAGCATCTTATTTACTAGGAGCTACTAAAAGAAAGACACTAAAAGAATTGCTACCTAAAACAGAACACTGTGTTTGTGACCAAGAAGGTCAACAACATCCTGGCCTGTATCAGAATAGTGTGGTAAGTAGGACCAGGGAAGGGACTGTCCTCCTGTACTCAGCACTGGTGAGGCTGCTTCTCAAATACTGCATTCAGGTTTTGGTTCCTCACTACAAAAAGGGTATTTTGTTGCTGGAGCATGTCCAGAGAATGGCAACAATGATGGTGAGGGTTCCAGAGCACAAGTCTCACAACTTGTGGCTGAGGGAACCAGGGTTATTCAGTCTGGAGAAAAGGAGGCTGAGGGCAGACCTCATTGCTCTCTACAACTAACTGAGAGGAGGTTGTAGTGAGGTGGGAGTTGGTATCTTGTAACAAGTAAGAAATGACAGGACAAGAGGAAGTGGCCTCAAGTTGTACTGGGAGAGGCTACATTGGATATTAAGAAAAACACAAGGTATCACATGTCCTCTGAAGTCAAAGTAATAATTTCCAGTTTTATGGGAAGAATGTAAATTAAGTGCAAGACCAACTGTACATGCAAAAATCTTAATTACTATAAGAGGTCTATAATATCTATGCCATAAATATTGTATTTTGTAATGGGTAAAACTGCAGCCAGGCTGCAAGGATTAGAGTCTCAATTCTAGTATTGCCACCATAAAATCCATCCCTGACCATTCAAATTTTGGGCCACTCCAAAGAAATAATACAGTTTTATGATCCCAGGAGCTAAGAGCAAAGCCATCAGCTCAATCTTACCTCTGATCATAATTTAAATAATACAAGCAAACACTGACAACATTGAGACTTTCTGATTCTAACACTATTTTTGGTTTCTATCTGGATGATCACTATGAATAGCCTAGCAAGCAATGTAAATGCTGAGACTGTGAAAATTGTTCACTACTTCCTTTAAGTACTTTCTAAACGTGGTTTCAAAGTTTTATTTTATCAGCTACCTGCATAGCATCACAGCACTACAGACTGGACCTACTACTCAAGGACAACTCATGAAGAATGTGTTCACATGCATTAGAATGACAACTATATTTTTATTAAGAGCTCAATATGAAATTTTCCTTTTCACCTCACATGCAAAATTAAAAGTTTTTAAAAATTTAGCAAAGGTTTTGCTGAAACTTTATGACTTGTGTGAAAGCTACATGATGCCTATTTTCACTTAAGGAAAAACCAAATAAACTCCCAACAACCTGGCAACACATTTATGATTAATTCTGCTGTAAATATTGATTTACTATGGGCTGAAATGTTGAAAGGCCATTAAAAAGGCCATTAAAAGAAGTTCTCACTTGCAATAGGCTTTAAAAAAAAAAAAAAAATCTGACTCAGCAAGTAAGTATTCGCTCAGCAAGTCAGCATTTGTGTCCACTATCCTGTGAATGTCAATCCTTGAGAGGATTGCTATGCTACCAAACACTGACTAGCTCTCCAGTCGTTGTCTATACCACAGAACATCACAAAGCAACATCCAGAATTAAACCATTCCACACTAGGCAAAAAAATGTCTGATCCAGGGGCTGTTCTCACACAGTAAGGCCAAAGAAATGCCTGCTTCTCAGCAGCAATGCTGTATGGTACCACTGCAGACCACCACTCATGAAGAGCAGAGGGGAGGAAAAAAAAATCCCACAAGAAACCAAGCAACATCCTCTGCAAAAAGATTCTTGCTGAATCGACCACTGCAGTCTCTGCAGTACCCACTGTCTGGGATATTAGGATTTCTGCCTCCTTTGTGCTTAAACCTGGATCCCATGTATGAAGACTGATCCCAATAAAAAAAGAAAATCTTCCCAACAGCAAGTCCATTGAAGTTTGGGAAGTCTAGGAGCCACGGTCACTTCGTTATACAATGGGTAATACCCTGCTCTGCGTCACCTGTCCTTGCTGGTGGCCACCACTGAAGCTGCTCAGCCATGATTATTTCCTCCTCCTTGTAGCCATCCTAGAGCACACTGAAGTATCTCTTTCCAGATACCTCATGGTTCCCACAAAGGAGGCAGGTTTGGAGTTACCACATTGCTGTTCACAGACAAATTCTTGAACTCTCAATAGCTCCCTTCCTCTCTTCACCCCCAATGCATGCTTTCCAGCATCTATAGCAGGGCAGGCAGACCTCTCCAGAACAGGAGACAATTTTGGACAAAATGTCATTTCAAGAACAGACTCTACAGAACATGATTAAATCTAGCTTATGAATCTATTACCATAATACAGTAGTTACCTGAATGTAGTATTACTGCATATATAATTATACTGACAATTAAATTTTCATTTGATCAAAACAGAAGTGCAGCCACTTGAATTTGTCTCTTAACATAATTCATTTTACTATAGTGGGGTGATCTTGGGTTGGTTGGGTTTTTTTAAAACCTAAAGAAGTTTCTAATAGCAAATAACAGTTCTTTTTCAGTAATTTAAACCCAGATTAACACCCCTTGCTACATAATACCAGAAAAACTTCTAAAAACAACTGATGAGGCAGCATTTTTCACTCCAGGTTCAAGCATGAAGCTTTTTAAGCAGACTTACCTCAGATTCATCTGTTGATTCCTCATTAGACCTGGTTTCCTGAAAGTCACACAAAGGAGAAATTAGCTAAATACATATGTATGTCACTGAGCAATATTCTCCCCTTCCACTTTTAAAATCTTAAGTACTTTAAAAATCTTTATTAAGGAACAGAAGTGGAAGCAACTCAAAGTTCAGACCTTCCAACCTTTCCATTCATATCCAATTCATGCTTGCACTTGCAATCCAGTGCCACGCTGACACTCAGTGGCATCAGTTGACTGTGACACTACTGTCAGTTACCCTAAAAGAGTGATTGGATCATCTGAGAATAGCAAGTTTTGCAAAGCAACCACCCATGTCTTGACATGCAAGTCAGAATAGCATTCTCAAGCTAACCATAAACTATCTTTAGTTTTCAAATATACAGCTGATAAGAGGTTTGTCACTTATATAATTTCAAGCCATTTTCCACAGAAATGCGGCATTTAGCGAGTTTTTCCTTCCCATCTCTTGTTAATCCAAGCTATGTGGATTCTCTTGCCTTTGAAGAAACTGTACCTTTAAAATATCTCTCTCTGGCAAGACAATAATTCTTACTGTCCTACAAGAAAAGAAATCTTCCAAGTCAACTCCTGCTAATCTCTCACCTGTCCACTGAGAAAATCTGCTGATGCAACGTCTCCTCAAGGAGGTCAGCAAAATGAAGATTTACTTAACGTACTTATCGTTATCAATAGCAATAAAAGGTTACAACTAATACACTGACAGTGAATGTAAGCATTTTAACAAGAAAATATGATATAAACAAAGAATGAGCAAGAGAGAAGGCAGCATTTCAAATCTTAGGAAGTCTTAGTAAGACAAATGGGTACAGAATATCACCACAGAAGGCAAACTGCCCCACACATAAACAAAAAATTAAAGATACAGTACCAAATAGTTTAAAGAAAAGTGGGAAGGGAAGAAAATTTAATGCACTGACCACCAGTGTCACTTTTAGTTTGCCACATTTATATAGTTTCTGTGTTTATAAAATGCATAGATTATGACCTCTAAGTAAAAAGCAAATATCCCCTTTGCATCAGTGGAGGTTCCCCTTTCGTGATTGTAATGACAATCAGAACAGACAGGAAAAGTAGTATTTCTGCTTGTGACTTGAAACTCAATGCAAGGTGTCACCATCATTACTGCTGCGTTTCCTCCATTCTACTGACTACAGTCAGATCCACCTCTAAATCACACATCCCATAGAAGGGTTAACTGTGTAGTCTGTACTCCTGACATGAGTTGGGAAATTGCAAGTAGAAAGAACATATGAGTCAAGATGGAGTAAATCCTGGCATCCTTTCTAGCTTAGGTTTGACTCTTCCTCTATCAGTCTCACAGTCTCTATAAGATGCTGTTATCTTTCAGGAAATTACAATTTTATTACATATAATCATTATGAATCTTAAAATCTATTGAACACTAACCAAATGAGAACAGAACTAAAATATTGTGGTGGAACACTACCAGCCTATTGGACATAAAAAAAAACCCTTGCCTATGTCTCCTGAAAATCAAGAGCTGCTTACTCAACTACTTTATACAGCAAAACTATTATCAGTACCATTTTGATATTTTCAAAAAATTTGCAGATTGCAACAAGAGAGAGATGTATTTTAAAAGTGGTAATAATAATCTGTTCTCCTAAATGGGGGGAGGGGAAAAAAAAAAGGCAAATACAGCAATTGGCATTTATGCTGGTACACAAGACTTTCCAGTGCAGCAACACCCCATAATATTACTTTTCCCCCACAGTTCTAATTGCTTTGGCTATTCAGGAGAACAAACATGTAAGGAAAGTCCATGACAATAATTTTCAGGATGAGCTAACACCATGTAGACAGACACACACATGCAGGATGGAGTAACAGGCCACTTGCTGATCTTTACCTCCACCTGACTCACTTAATAAATATTAATCCAAGTTGCAAGTTAAGTGTAAGGGAATCCTTGGAAAATACTGACCTACCAAACCAGAAGTTGATTTAAATAATCAGTCTGTGTGAACCATGAAGGTACCAATGTTTTTATTGAAGACATACACCGGTATCCCTACCATATTCACAAGCCACTGCAACTGTAGCTACTGAATTTCATAAATGGCATACAAACTCAGGCAAATGCTTCATGGCCTCTGTTTTACCGCAGAAAATAACATGCAATAATCCAGGGGAGGGCTTGGCCTAGGAAAAAATGCAGGAACTGTAGCTGAAGGTACTTAGATTTGGTATTTACCTACTAACTCACTTCATTAACAGTTTATTATGAATAGCTTTTTGCCTGAGTTCTCCCATTCAGAGAGGCAAAGTGGAAGAGTAAACTGTAGTTACAACTGCTCTGGGATTTTGTCAGGTTCTTCTCTCTCTCCAAATACATCAACCAAGAGGATTATCCCCACTGCTACTTTTTAGGCCTTGTAACTGTGAAAAGGAAATCTCTCAACAGGGATTTGTAGACAATCAGAATTCCAAATCATGTAGGAATAGCTGTTATTGGTAGGTCTTAAACTCTAGGGGAAAATCAGCAATACACTTCAGCCAGCTGGCAAATCAGAGAATGCACTGGGTTGGAAGGGACCTTTAAAGGTCATCTAGTCCAACCCCCATGCAGTAAGCGGGCACTGTTATGTCAATGCAGTTGCTCAAGTAGCCTGTGAATGGAGAAAGGGAACACAGATGAGGAAACTACAGAAATATGAAGTAAACTCTCACCAGACCAAACATAACCTTCTCAAAAAATTCTTAAGCTAACTTTCCAGTATAATGGATACAGAGTATTCCATTCCCTGCTTTCACAAGCATCCAATACTATCCACTATATGTTTAGGCCCATAAAACTGCTGCAAGGGGAAAAACATGAAACCTGGATTTCAAAGAAACCTATATGCACAACATACACATTCCTTCCAGTAGGGATGCTCCCCACAGGAAGTAAACAGAAATGAACTAGGTAAGTTTAACCCTATATAGTCCAAACAGAGGAAAATACAGGATGCTCTAATCCTTTACATTATTAGGAAGGATAAGAAGTCACAGAAGACTTGTCAAAGTTGGTTTTATGCCAAGAACTCTTTCAAATGCTCCCACAGCTAAAATCTCACCAAAGCACAGGATGAAGCCTCCCTTAAAGAAACCAACCCTGCCCAATAAAAAGCCCTGACAGCAGGAAGATGGAAACCAGACACCAATTTCCAGTTAAGACAAATTTCCTTGAGGTAATTCTAAAACTCCCACCTTCAGGCATTCAAGGCAGACAAACACCACACAGCTTAGGTGTGTGCCCAAGGCCTGGCTCAGCAAAGAAATGTGGAGAAAGTATCTGAAAGGACTGGGAACTTCACTTTTTGGCTTTTCTTTCCTTCCTTCCCTTCCTTCCTTCCCTTCCTTCCTCCCTTCCTCCCTTCCCTTCCCTTCCCTTCCCTTCCCTTCCCTTCCCTTCCCTTCCCCTTCCCTTCCCTTCCCTTCCCTTCCTTTCTCTCTTTCTTTTCTCTTTCTTTTCCCCTCTCGGGAGTGAGCAAGCAGACGAGGAATCCACTTCAGGGAACCGCAGGTCACAAGCACAACTCCTCAAATTGTGCCTCAGAAGAAAACTCCCCGGCTGAGATGGACCTGCTCCTGTCTCCTCTGCTACTGGGTAAACGACAGCTTCTCACCTGTTTCAGACAAACCCTTCAACTCGTTAATCCCGACTCCACAGCGGTGCCAGCTTCGTGCCTAAACCCCTCCCTCCTACCTAGCCCCAGCTTCCTGCGTCGGGTGCTATCTAAAGAGCGGAGCCCTGAAGGCGTGCGTCCCCTCCTCGCCCGTCTACAGAGATTTTTAAACAAAACCCGAGAGGCAGCCTCGGGCAGCCCCATCCACACAGCGCGGCGAGGGAGACGAGGTCCCGCAAACGCCACCTCCCATCTTCTCGCCCCCGCCCGGCGCAGCAAGGCTCCGACCCGCCGCTCCCGCACCGCCGCTCCCGCACCGCCGCCGGCCCCCGCACTGTGCGTAAGGCTGATGGGCAGCCTCTGCCCCGCACACTCGCGCTGTGCCTTCGGCCCCCTGCTCCCAGGGGCCGTCCCGGTCCCTCGCTCCCTCCGCTCCTCTGCTCGCCCTCTCCAGCGGGGCAGTGCCCTCACGGCCTCTACCTTATCCTCCGCTTCCGCCATGGCGCGGCCAGCAAGCGGTCATGTGAGGGGCAGGAAACGGAGCGGGGCGGAGAACCCTGGGAAATGTAGTTTCAGAGGGTGTGTGTTCCCCTCCAACTTCTGGATATGGTGGCAGTAGCTTACAAACTACACGAACAACAGAGGCAAGGCTGGGCCAACACAAAGTCATAGAATGGATTGAGTTGGAAGGGATCTTTGAAAGTTATCCTGCGGTGAGCAGAGACATCTTCAACTAGACGTCTGTCAAACCTGACCTGGAATGTTTCCAGGGATGTGGCATCTACAACCTGTCTGGACAACCTCTGCCAGTGTTTCACTACCCTCACCATAAGCCTGACATCTCGTTCAGGTTTTCCTTCTGCCCTCTGTAGTTGAAAGTGAGAGACCTTTTAAAGCAGAATTCCTTCAGTTCCCTCGAGGAGACACCTGCACCCAGCTATGACAAAATTGAAGATGGCTACCATGGTGAACCATAAGATGGACTCCCTTTAGGGAGGCTTTGGGTGCAGTTGAAGCTACAAGCCACTTGCAGTGTATTAGCATGAGTACGTTTAGCCTGTATCTGGGCCTATACTGTAGCAGTTGATCTCCCCAGCAGAGAAAGAGAATGAGGAAAGGGAGAAAAGACCTGCAGGGTGAAATGAAAACAGATTTCAAGAAACAGCTAAACTAATACCAAGGCAAATATAAAGCATACAAAGCTACACTCAGTCCAGCAAATGTTCTTAGAAGAGTAAAATATACAATACAATACAATACACCAGGTTGAAAGAGACCTTCAAGATCATCGCGTCCAACCCATCAAACAATCCAACCCACCTAAACAACTAAACCATGCAACCAAGCACCCCATCAAGCCCCCTCCTGAACACCTCCAATGAAGGTGACTCCAGGAGCCCCAGCAGAAGACTCAGTCCTCAGCAAACTTCTCCCTTAATAACGAGCATAATGTTTAGGGTTCAGGATGCACCATGTCAGGTCAGTTGTCCTAGTTGACTCAAAACTGCCAACAGCTTACAGACAATAGCTGGTCTATGATTCTGTCCCAGCAAAACCAGGACCCTAATCCTGCCATGCTGTGCACTGCCATTTCTCCACGAAAAGGCCTATTTATTGGTGCCCATCTGACATGCACTTGATCAGGGACAGGTCTGGTTTCCCTTCGATCCCCTAGTAAGGTGAGCAGTGACCTCTGTCCTCTCTCTACTTTTTACTTTATTTGTCAATGTTGAAATTGCCCTCACTGTAGTGTCAGGATAAGGATTTCAGAAAGCCTAAATATCTTCCTACAATTCTAGGACCTGCTGCATTTTCTCTTTTCAAACTTTAAAACAAAACTTGGGCACTTTGTCACACTCAAATTACTTTCTTATGGTTAAAAACAACCAAAGTTAAAAAGCAATAGGCAGTAATTTATATTACTTGGATTTTGTCATTGGAGCTATTCCAAATCTAAGGTGGAGCTACAGTGTTAATGTACCTAGTTTCAATCCTTGGGATCAAAGCCAAGAATTTAAAAATGAGCAAGTCAACCTTGGCAATAAAAGAGAAATCCCAGAATATTATCCTGAAAGACCAAAAGCCCATACAATTAAATTTAATTGCAGAGAGCATTACCCTAGGTGGGAAAATAATGTATATTGTTGCCATACCTTTAGAAGCTAACTGCCAGAATTTCAATTGAGAAGAGAGAGAACTGTCCTTTATAATCACAATGAGATGGTGACATTATGGGAGAGAGAGCTATCAAAGTTGTCATTGTAAGTACAAGAACATATGAATTTAACTATCATAATACATTTCATTTGCAACTAACATAATACAAGAAAATCTCCTCTTCTGAACTGTTCCCAGATGCCTGTAGACTATCAGGGTACCATGGGAAAGGAATGTGTAAATGTCATCCTGGCCATGTAAGCCAAGGGATGTGTAGAGCTGCCATTGTACAAAATACTGTTGACACTTCAACTATACATATCAGTCAATTTCAAGTCACTATTGTTGCAAAAAATATTAATTCAAACTGGAAGAGGGCAAAGGACCACTAAAATGATAACAGAAATGTTTGGTCTATTCTGTTGGAGAAGACTGAATAAAAGAAAGACTTGCATTTTTTGGTCTAGAAATAAATAAAATAAGCTGAAGAGGACCTATTAAAGTAAATGGTATGAGATCAAATAGATACCACCTATTTTCAGTGCATTTAGGCTGGAAATGAGAAGTAGATTCCCATGTGTCAGACATGTGTGGTCTTCAGAAGAACCTTGCTGGCAAGAAATTTAACTGATTTCAAGATGAGACTTAATAAACTTATATAAGAGACTGTAAGAGATGTCTGCTGACAGCTGTGTTGCTTATCCAGAGAATTCATTCTGGTCCCATAGTGACCTTCATGAAACTTAGTACTGTTCAAATCAATGAAAAGCATATTGTTGTTGTCAATGGAGCCAGGATTTGTCCTGTACTGTGTAATGCACCAGCTATCTTATCTGGTACTTGAAGACTCTGTATATCCAGTGAAAGGAACCTTCATCCAGTATGGCTATTTTTCTCACTTTCAGGGAAAAAAAAAAACTGCATAGGCGTTTTAGGTTTGGGGTTTGTTTTTTCTTTTCTTCAACAGAGACATTTTGTAGCACTTTTAAAACTGAAATGAACGATAATAACTGACTTTATAAACGCCAAGAAAAACAGAGTGTAAGGGAAAGGATAGCAGATCTTGTGGAGTTTTCTATTATAACAACTAACAGTGCACATTTGTTACGAAGAGCAGTCAAGGAACAGCTGTTCTTGTTTTCATTGCACATAGAATAAGTGGTATAAACAATGTGATTTTCTTACAGTGTGCTACTTATTTCTGGCAGAAACACACAAAACTAATTTTTTTTCCTGTTTAAACTTAAGGTATGAATTCAATCTGCCCTGATTATAGGTGTTTATTGTGTCAAGAAAATGTAATATGCTGGCATCTGATTCTGCCACCCTTTGCACACCTATCCTCCAAAAGTGCTGAAAACCATCAAGAAGCAATGATGTCAGTGGGGTTGAAAATCTTTCAGCACATCCTGCAAAGCACTTAGTGTCCCGCAGAGTTGAGCCTGAGAACATCCCAGTCTAGCTTTGTAGAGAAAAATCTTAAGTGTAGTTCAGCATAAGTGGAAAATATAGCACTGCGTAAGGGAACTAAATGTTGTATCCTAAATTTATAAGCCCCTTTGTGTCTGCCAGCACACAGATCTGAAGTTTGGGTTAAGTCAGTTGTACAAGAATGAGAGGTTGAGGCTCCCTGGTGAGATGTTTAACATTTTGAACTTTAGGTAAAGCGTTTTGGCTCAGATTCATCTCAAGCGATAGGCTGTCTTGACTTTATTGTTTAGTTTTAACTAGGTTCACCAAAAATACTACTCTTCATAAGTCTTTTTAAATAGACTTTTTAGCTATAGCATGATGCCTTTAAAATCCATAGTGCCCATGCTAAATGCAGAGCTTCCAGCTGATGGGAATTCTGCAGGAAACTTCTAACAGGACACTGACACCCTCATTCATCTTTCTAGAATTCAAGTTTTGCAGGAGTTTGATTTATCTTTTGCCATCAAAATCAGAATTATAATTGAAAGTTGGACTTTGACCAACATTCAGATTTCAAATACTGATAGAATTTTTATCTCTTCCTGACTAACTGTGAAACAAGTAGCAAGTATCCATGCCATTTGGTAGAGATTATTGTATTTCAGTCTCCAAGAGCTCTCAGTTTCTTTCAAGTAGGACTGCTTCATCCAACAAAATATTCAGCTGGGTTCTCTTTCACCACTCTTGCCCACCATTTATTCACTGGGAAAAAAAAAAAAAAAAAAAGAAGAAAAAAAAAGGTGGTATCATCTGTGAGTTAAAAGCATTTTAAAACACTATACTGGATAAAACATAGCTAGTGCTGTTGTCAGAACAATAGAAGTTCAGAGGCTTTCCTCTTTCTGTTTGTTTGCTTGTAGAAATGAACTTGCAAAGGCTTTCTTTTTTATTTTCTCTTCTTACTATCACAGACTTATTTCTGTGAAGATGTTTTCAATTTGTACCATAGCTTCCATAAATGTATACATGTTCAGGAACTTTGCACTTCAGAAAAATATGCTATTTTACCTGGTAGCATTATACTGTTTTGCAGTTGTTTTCTTTTCTTCTTCTTAGTCCACTTCTAAAATGCATTTACCACATTTCTTCCTGAAATAAATACCACAGTATCACAGTATTGCTAAGGTTGGAAGAGACCTCGAAGATCATCAAGTCCATCCTGTCACCACAGACCTCATGACTAGACCATGGCACCAAGCGCCACGTCCAATCCCCTCTTGAACACCTCCAGGGACGGTGACTCCGCCACCTCCCCGGGCAGCCCATTCCAATGGCGGATGACAGAGGCTCATGTCCAGCTTCTCATCCACCAGCACCCCCAAATCCTTTAGTGCAGGACTGCTCTCAATCTCATCATTCCTCAGCCTGTATTGATATCTACATCTACAACTGCCCCAACCTAGGTGCAGGCCCTTACACAGTGCCTTATTGAACCTCACGAGAGTCTCCTCAGCCCACTTCTCCAGCCTGTTTGCTGTGTCCCACCACTGCAGCATGTTTCAAGGAGATCTAAATGATCAGCTGTTTTTTATAAAAATGAGTGGTAATAATATCAGAATGTTTATTGCCATTTTTTAAAATAGGTGATTTGTGTTCCTTGACATTTAAAGACTTCTCCAAATTGCAGAGAATTATTTTCAGATCCCTCAGGAATAACGTTTCCCTTCATCTTTTCTTTCTTCCTCTGACCCTCACTCCCTGTGTTTCTTCTGCTCCCTTTCCTCATCTTCCTCCTTAGGCAGTCTTTATTGAAAGATACCTTCTTGTGCAATGCACAGCACACAGAGAAGATGAAAAAATGTGAAGAACAGTAAACAACATAAAGCCAGTACAATTATCCATTTATTAAAGATAAACAAGGGCTAGATATAAAGGAAGAGGTAGTAAGGGACCCTCTTAAAAACCCTATAGTTAAAAATATGAAGGGCCTATTAGAAAAGGAGCAAGTCTGAAATTGAAAAATTATTATACTATGAGAAAATTTCATAGACCTACAGATTATGAAGTCAGATGGGAATAGCAGTGTGATTTAATCTCAACTCCTCCCTAATATGGGCCGTGAGATTTTCCTGAATTCATTCCTCTTTGTACCACTTTTTAGAAAGAAAACATACCTTGACATAGCATTTCCAATTACACAGAACTCCCTCCATTTCTGATAAGTCATTTCAAGGGCAGTTATAGCCACTGCTAGAAAAATAAGGAACATAAAAGTGATGTCTTACCAGGCCAGAACACTGGTCCATCCAGCTCAGTGCTCGGTCCTTGACAGAGAGAGCACATGCCTCTGAGCTCTACACCCCTTGTCTTAACATCTACCAGTATGGAATTTGGGATATTAGAGAGCACATCCCTGAGTGCTCCTTCTAATATCTGTTAATGAACGTGCTGTTGATGATTTCATCTCATTTGGATCTGTTGGTATTACTTGCCTTGACAATCTTTTGAGAAAAGGAAGTCTAGAAGTTTTCTGCCTGCTGCTTAATAAAGTTCTTTCCTTTTTTCCTGTTTTAAACAGCTCTGATACGATCCTGCCAGTTTTTCATAAGTGCTTCTAGTAATACTGGAGGACTAGTTATAATAATGAGGTCTTTTTCATCCCTGGAGCTAATTTAAATGTCTTACTTCTGCTTTGAGCCACTCCATTATGTCCACTGTGGCATCATCTGTCAGCAGCTTTTGAAAGTTATGTATTCAAAGATTTCCATTGCCTGTGTGAATACCTTGTAGCCTAACATGGAATCACTTAGTTATTTGCCAAGTGAAAAAAGAAGATGCCATTGATTCTTTAACAAAAGATGCTTTCCATCCTGCAAATAATTTTTGTGAGTGTTGTCTACTCTGCCTCCAATGTCTTGCCATCTTGCTTAATTTGTGCCTAGTGGAACATTACTCTATTAAACTCATTAATCTGTTGCATTTGTTTTATTATTTGTTTTATTATTATTTTACCATTTTTGGCTGTAATTTTTTTTCTCTTTGAAAAAAACATACAAAAGTGACATTTTGTAGATATAAGCCTATAATGGATGCTTTTATGTCTTCCTCAAGGATACTTTGTATTTGGTTGTCTTGTTTTAGAGTCATTCTTTTAAGACTTTCCAATTCCCACTTCTGCATTCCTCCTAGCTGGTTATTCTTTAGTTTCATCTTTTTTAAAGCACCATTAGTGTTTGTTTTCAGGACGAGACATACTCCATTGTCATACTTAAATGATATTTGAGTCATGAACATTTTCATAAAAGATTGACTCAGATTTGAGCTAATTTAAAATTACCACATAATGGTTAGAACAATCTTAAGATATTGTTTGGCCCAAGACTCTCAAGAACAAGCTTAAATTTAATCCCCATGTTCATATTTAGGTTGATATAGCTATTAGCAATTGAATTTCCTTCCTATATATTCAGTAATGCTGTCTGTCTTTATAAGTGAGACCAATTCTTAAAATAAAATACATATTTAATAATAATACAATAATAATAATACAATACACCAGGTTGGAAGAGACCTTCAAGATCATCGCGTCCAACCCATCAAACAACCCAACCCACCCAACAACTAGACCATACAGCCAAGCACCCCATCAAGTCTTCTCCTGAACACCTCCAGTGAAGGTGACTCCACCACCTCCATGGGCAGCCGATTCCAATGGCCAATCACTCTCTCCGTGTAGAACTTCTTCCTAACATCCAGCCTAAACCTGCCCTGGCGCAGCCTGAGACTGTGTCCTCTGGTTCTGGTGCTGGCTGCCTGGGAGAAGAGGCCAACCTCTGCCTGGCTACAACCTCCCTTCAGGTAGTTGTAGAGAGCAATAAGGTCACCCCTGAGTCTCCTCTTCTCCAGGCTAAGCAACCCCAGCTCCCTCAGCCTTTCCTCATAGGGCTTGTGTTCCAAACGCCTCACCAGCTTTGTTGCCCTTCTCTGGACACGTTCCAGCAAGTCAACATCCTTCCTAAACTGAGGGGCCCAGAACTGGACACAGTACTCAAGGTGCGGCCTAACCAGTGCAGTAGGACCCCAAACCATGACTCTCAGATTGTATAGTTTTTTAACATTTCTGATATTTCAAATTGAAAATCCAGAATCCCTATTTCTAAAACTTCAGTCTAGATTAAGATAATTTTCACAGATTACACGTCTAACAATGTGACCTTAACAGAACTCTTTATAAAGTGTGCTGCTGGCACAGAGGAGTCCTTGTCATTTCTGGATTATCATGACACTTCTGTCTGTATGCTTATTACAAGTTGCACCAGCAAGACAGTCCTGTCTCCAAAGATGGTTGGCACAGTCTGTCTTGATGCATTGTGAATTTCAAAGTTTAAGTACCTGAAATGATATGAAAAATAGTTTTTCTGTCTGTCAGGTGGGTGTATTGAATTATGCTGACATTTTTCATGTCTAGGATGGAGACACTAAGAAATATGTGAATGCACAAAGCCTTCTGAGATAGTGCTGGAGGACTGTGTCAAGAGGAAGGGGTGGGGTATGCTGTGATGTTAGTCTGTAGCAGAACCTGGAGCAATCTGTCACACAAGGCACTAGTTTCTTCACTACAGGGGGAGCCCTGCTGTAAATAGCCATGTGCACAGCTTTTGTGATCAGGGCAACGAGGTGCTGGAGGTAAGCAGTAGACAATGGAGATAGAGTAAACCAAGCTGACAGTATGGACCCATGCACAGAATAATTTTGTTCTCCTGTGGTCTATGTGCAAGTGATATTACACAAGCATTCTGCTGTTATTTTCCTTAGCTGTTGCAAATCTGCATGAATCTCAGTAACATACTGCTGCTTTCACTCATACCACAGCTGCTTCTAGATACTGATCATGGGTAAACAGTAGTACTAATTTTCCCATAGCTTTGTGGGATGTGCAAGCACCTATTTGAAAAGCATCTAAACTTCAGTTACCTAAATTGACACTTCACACAAATCTCTCTTTTCCTAATCTTAGTGACATTCCTCTGTATAAATTCTGTTACAGTGTTATACAGACATGCCATGGATATATTTGATCTAATTGTATCTTAAAGAAAAGGAAGCTTCTGGAGTAGGTCCAGAGGTTGGCCACAAAAGTGATCAGAGGGCTGGAGCACCTCTCCTATGAAGACAGGCTGAAAGTATTGGAGCTGTTCAGCTGTAGAAGAGAAGGCTCCAGGGAGACCATATAACTCCATTTCAATATCTGAAGGGGACCTACAAGAGGGCTGGGGAAGGACTGTTTAGAAGGGCTTATAGCAATAGAATGAGGGGCAATGGTTTGAAACTGGAGCAGAATAGATTTAGGTTGAACGTAAGGAAGAATTTCTTTACATTGAGAGTGGTGAACTACTGTAACAGGTTGCTCACACATGTGGTTGAGGTCCTGTCCCTGGAGACATTCAAGATCATATTCAATGTGGACCTGGGCAGCCTGATCTAGCTGGATGTGTCCCAACTCACTGTAGAGTGGTTGGACAAGATGACCTTTGAAGGTCCCTTCCAACCCAATGCAATCTGTGATATGGTAGAGTAAGATTAATAGGACATATGCCATCCTTCTTTTAATCTTAAATTTCATGCCTGATGAAGGTTATGTTAATTAAAAGTGTTCATTAAAAATGTTTGCCATAGCAACATTTGGTCAAGAACCCTGGAGAAGAATTTTGCAAAAAAAGAATTAAAGGAGCAGTTTGCCACCTAAATAACAACATTTTCAAATACAATGCTGAAGTAAATGCAATCTGATATATTTACATCACAGATAGATGAGTTGTCACTGGAATATGAAAATTCTTTATATTTGGCTTGGGCTGCCTCACTTGCTGTGTTGTGAAAACACAATAAATCTGTTTGTTCATGCCACATCTCATCTGTTCTTTCTCTAGAGTTCTTTTAGAAGCCTTTTCCACCTGAAACAAAAGTGATACCACTTTCTGAAGTTAAAAATAAACCAAAAAATTAGTTTGCATGTATTTTCCAAATAACCTGCTCCCTCCACACACCAAAAAAGCCCCTATTAGGTAATATTTTCAAAAGCAGCTGCTTATCCCTGGTGCTGGTGAAGTTGATAAGAGTTTTATTATTGATTTCAGTAGGAAAAAACTTGGACCAAAATGTTCAGGCTTTTGAAAATACCACCCATTATTCTTTAAATAATTAATATATATAAAACAGTTAAAATATTGGCATATAGATACAGAAAATTCCATTTTCTTTTCAGCTCTGTTGTATCTTGCCTTTGACTTTCAGGAGCCAAATTGTTAAACCTTAGTGAAGCACTCTCCTATTCTTTTTCTTCAGAAGTGTTATTTCTGATAATTATTTTCACTCACTTCTTTTGATTTGCTCTGTTGCTGAAGGTTTTTAATGGAGTCAATGTTAAATAGATCATTGGAAAATCCATTTTGTATTTACAGTGAAAAACAGTTTTCTTCTTCTTCTTCCTCTTGACATACACTTAACCTCAAGGAAAAAATACTTAGCTTTCCACTTACTTAAATAGTGTACATAACATACAGGAAATGATTGATGAGGTTATCAGAGTTCCTAGCTCAGGAATACTATATGCTTTCCATGCATAATGTTCTGGTTATAACCATAGAGCATATTACGCTAACATTTTGAAGTGAATGTTCAACTTTGCCATCTTTGTATATATATTTTGTAACACTGCTTAACAGAGATCCAGAGAGTGGAAAGAAGGAAAGAAGTAAAAATGTGAAAAGGGAGGAGAAGCAACAAAATAAATTAAGCTACGATTAGACTCCTGCCAAGGAGATAGCTACTGATGTTGCCTTTTGACATATATTACATGAAATTCTGGTTCCACTAAATTGAATAAGGATTTCGTAATTCGTCAAAAAGGGGTTATGACTTCACCCAGATATTCCATATTCCCTATTAAACAGAGGACTGAAACATTCAATAGGTATAAACACATGAAATTAAAGGCATGTATCTGGCTGCAACAGAAAATGATGATCTGTAAAGTTGCCTTCATCCCCAGTTATTACATCATGACTGAACCATCTTATTTAGGGTACAGATCCAACAACTATGTTCATGAGAGAAATTCAGTCAACTTTCCTGCAGATCAAAACCTTCAGTTAAACTTGTCATAAGCCTGTACATGCTCTCTATCTGGTGCCACCACCATACCAAGATGCTTCAGCAGAGGTGCCAATGGGTCCTGGATAGCAGAATAACCCTTGATAGTCTGAATGAGCCCAGCTTCCTTTCCACTTGTGTGTGACATTCACACAAATAATCATTTACATTTCAGGCCCTTTTCATACTTACAGAAAACAATTTAAAAAAACCCCAACAAACTGCTTCAGTGTAATTGAGGATCAGACCATCAGTTTATTGCCATCAGCCCTTTTAATCACAAATTCCTGTATCTATGAAAACCTTTCCATTTACAGAAAACAATCTTCACTCCATGTTCTGTTTTCTGATGCTCTAATCATAAACTAGACATGAAAAAAAACCAAAACTCTTAAAACCTTTCTTTCATTACATCTTCAGCTGCATGTATCAACACACTTCTTTGCACAGCCATGTTTTCCTTGCCATCTCTTCCCATCTTCTCACATCCCCTCAGGATTTGACCCTAGATCACATAGCTGAAGTCTGAAAGTTCACCCTGGGACAATGCTTGATTATGAAGCAATGTCAGAGAAGCAATCCAGGTCCCTGGGGTGCAGAGTAGTGTCTGTAAGTGGTGCCTGAGGTAATATACAGACTATTTAAGTATCTACTCTTACCTCCCTCCGCCTTGGAGTGGAATACATTTTTAGTCAAATATGTTCTCAGTGAATTTTATTTTGATGTGGGAAACCTACCTAACTGGCAATATATCAGCAGATTTCAGCAAATTCAAAGTAAGGCTACTGAAGTTACATTATCCAAAGGCTGTGGATTAAAAAAATGCTGTACAATCCACCAGCCCCTGACACGAAAACAAAAGTAGTCAAACATTAATAGTCCTGCTGAAGTCAATGGTCCCTACTAAGGAAGTGATTCAACACCAAAGCTTTTAAAAGATACAAGTATTTCACAGAAAAAAAAAGACCACACAGCTTTTATGCACAGTGTTGCTACTAATCTATATAGCATGTGGCTATGGTATAGAAATGTTAATGTGAGGATCGCTCTCAACAATGGATGTTGATAAACACAGCTGCCACATGGCAATAAAAGTATGATATCCTCCCCAAAAGTCAGCTTTTGGATTTGAAATAAATTCTTTCCGTTCTTCTCATTCTTTACCCTCAAGAAGGTATTTGGTGGATAATAAGAGTTTTATGAGCTGTTGGGTTGGATATTGAAAGGAGCTACCCATTGCATGCTAAGTGTACGCAGCAGTAGCAGAATTCCAGCCCTCATCTTCCCACTTCATTTAAGCAGACTTTTAGTATGGTGCTAAGAAGCAGCCTCACTTTTATCTGTGCCTGGATTGCTGTCAGCAGTGATAGTGACAGGTCACACCAGTAGCATTTCACCACAGTGTTCACTGCCAAGCCAGAAAATACCCATAGTGCTTGAAAACTGTTATTGTGTTTGCTTCATGCAGCATCCACAAGGAGTAACTTCCCATTTTTCAAGTGGAGAAAGTGAGGCATAGAGCAATACTGACTCATTTTAAACAATTCAGTGTCTCCTAATTCCCAGCCATATGTTTTGGTTATAATACAGCCCTTCCGCCCTTTGTGGCCCGCCTCAAGTGTTGCCTGTTTCCATTAAGCATATATTGATTTTATTCTCCTGCTTGAAAATAGAGCAGAAATTAACATGGCTCCTTTTGGTTACTTCATTGTTTGTGAATCACTTGGGAATAGTATTTATTAGTTAACTGCTGTTGCTCATCCAGTGGGCACTCACAACCTTTTTTTCCCATGGTATGTGTTAAACAGCAGCTATTAAGAATGTTCCTCTGTGACAAAGTGCCAGGCTTTCCCTTTAACTATTTAACATCACACATACTATCCAGCTTCCAATGTATAAACCAGATGATACAGTTTAGAAGAGACAGGACAGGAGCACTCAAAGTCCTTGTTATTTATTTTATGAGCATCTGGCTCCTTATTATAATTAGCCATTTATATTGTAGTGGTGATGATAGCTTGCTTCTTATTTTTGAACATAAATGAGAGGACACAATTTTTTATCTGAAAGAACAGACTTCTAAATCAACACAGCATCTCATTTGAATTCTGCCTAATCCCTTGAAGTAGCTGGGATTAGTAAGAGATGGGAGGATCAAAAGGTGATAGGAAAAGATGCAAGTGAACTGCCATGATGAGAGTTGGTGGTGGCAGGCACAGCACGCTGGGATTTTGGAGGCTCACTAATACATCATCTAGCACTAGTCCTGGGGGATCAGAACACAGTCCTGCTCTGTCACAAGATACATAACATGTTACTTCAGAGTTTAGTCAGAGGGGAGGCAAAATTACTGGAGTAACAAGCCTAACTATTATTTCCTAAGGCAGTCTCTGTGAGAAAACTTGATTGAGATGATGCTGTCAAAAGGGAAAGTCATGGGAGCTGACTGCTATCCTGTGATGTGCCACAGACTCGCTAAATGATAGGGGGAGAATTGTTTCGCTGTTTATACCTCAGTTTCCCCATCAATGAAATAAAAGTAATGAAATGTACTGATTGTTGTGAAGCATTTTGATATCTAGAGATGAAAAGTCCTAAGAACTTGAGGCTCGATCCAAAGCCCTTTGAAGTCCTCAGAAGGCCCTTGATTCAGCTACCCTAATTTGCATTTGCCTTAGTCTGCAAGTCACCCACCAGTCTCCTGAAATTTGGAAATGTACCACCCAACATATTTCTCACAGACAGGAAAGTAGATTCTTAAGTAATCATTATCATTATCTTTGAGTATTTAACTATTCAGCTCAAGTTTACAAACCAGCAGTGCAATGTATGCATTTGGATTATTTGTAATATTTTACAAGATCAAGGTGAAAACTTAGAAGATGGAGAAGGAAAAAACCCAGCATGTTTCCCTGACACCAAAGAACGAACTCTGACAGAAACAAGCTTTTTTTTTTATCTTTCTTCTCTGAAGATAGATGAAAAAGATCAGGAGAAACTATGTCTCATTAGAAGTAAATGCAGTCTGTGGTAATCCATACTAAATTTACCAGGTCGTATCTTCTTAGACAATATTAGGCACCAAAGGGCAGATAGATTGCAAAAAAAACCAAAACAAAACACAACACCAAACAAACACAAAAAAACCCCTCCACCAAAACCCCCCACTCGATAAAAGTATTTAAAAGTTGGTGCTTAATTTTTCCAATGTAATAAATAAAGAGGCACAGACTTTCCAGAAGGATTTAAAACCGTTCAGTGCGATAGGTAAGGTTAGAGAAGGTTGTAAGACGAATGACAGTTTTGCTCATTATTCAGCAAAGCTCACAACAAATGAAATGAGTGCCTTCAGAACATACTTGGTTTTTTTTTTTTTTTTTTTTTATTTATTTTTTTTTTCCTGGAGTCTAAGCACCTTCTTTTTGCTAAAAGAGAAATATTATCTTTATGAAGAAAATATTTTTCCTAATCAATATTTTCTTAACCTCTGGGTTATTACTTCCTCAAGTCTCTTTTTAATTTTTTTTTTCCTCAAGATTGGTCTATGTACTTTAATGAAAAATCTGCAGAACAGACACTTGCTATTGTTCACATTAAAGCTTTCAAAGGTTATTAACTGTGATGGGGCATTACTTGTCTTCAGCACATTTTTCTGTATTGTATCACGTTCTTGGGATGTATGTGTGTGTATTTATATAATTGGGAGCAGAAAGAATTAGCTGTTGGCAACTCAGAAATACCCACATGCTGGTTAAAGTCAAAGATTCGGGAAATACACATTCTGTTCTTGCTATGTCACATATTCCCTGCATCTTGTATATGCCACTTTGCTTCTTTCTGCTTTACCTCAGGTATCTGTTAAATGTGATTAATAACACAGGGACATTTATGTATCTTTCTTGACCATTTCAGAAGCCTGGTGTTTGCTGAAAACTGTTACATTTAAAAACTTCCTGTAAAAAAATGTAAGTCTCTAGGTTTCTTAGGTTTTTTCCTTCATTTTCAGAACAGAAAATAACAGAAAGAGTGTAAGAAATTATTTACATCTAAAAAACCCCTATGCCAGCTAGTAGTTCTCTTCTCATGCCAGGTCATTATTTTGCATCACAGAGCAGCTTAAATTCTCAGGAGTACAAAATTCGAGGTTGCTTCTAGCAGGACTTTGACTGTTCAAGAGCTGTTGGAATTAGCCCAACACTATTTCTTTTGGAGCCCTTCTTCCAGACCTAATACTAGTCAACGGGTATGAATGTATACCCTCTAACTAGATGTAGGCTGTACATCAAAATAGAGCCTTAGATGTTTTATTATTTCTTGAGCCCTGGCCAGAACAGGATGATGAACACTGTGTTTGAAACTGCTGATGCTATTGAAAAACCCTACAATAAAATATCTCTTGCTATCTTTTTCACTTGATTACCAAGCTGAAACCAAGATTTTATAATAAATGGCAAATCATGATCACTTTCTTTTCTGTGTCTGTCACCTATCTTATTTGGAGAAACTTGGACAACTTGCTGCCTGATTATTGGGCTCAATGCCAGCACACTTGTGAAATTGTGGTGTTCTCTCTCATCCTGCTCTCATGTTATCAACATTCCCAGAGCACTTTTCAATCCTCTTACAAGCTACATTCTCTAACCCACCTGAGTTTGGGTGCACAGTTTTAATTGAGCCTATATCACAAACTTTATTACTTGTGTAAAAGTATATGAGCAGCCCAGTTCTCACCACACTCAAATGCTTTTAAATTAGAGTCATGTCTTTAACTGCAGTGGACCCACTTTTAATGACTACTAAAGCTAAGTCCAGAAAACGAGTTGTAGTAAGATAAAGATGAATGTCTAAGTGGAAATATAGACTAGACTAGACTAGACTAGACTAGACTAGAATAGAATAGAATAGAATAGAATAGAAATAGAATAGAAATAGACCAGGTTGGAAGAGACCTTTGAGATCATGATAAAGTAGTATGTTTGGGTTTGGGGGTGGGGGTGGGGATTGTGTGGTTTTTTGGTTTGGTTTGGTTTGGTTTTTTAATTATTTTATGAGTCTGGGGACTTTATCAAAATGAATAATATCACTTTAAAATGTGCATATAAATGATACAGGAGGACATTTCTTCTTGTGAGATCTGAGCTGACGGAAGTACAGGACAAAGTTACTGGCAATGCAGGGAAGAATGTGACATTCCAGCTCTATATCCAACCTCTTCTACAACTTGAGGCTGCTCAGACTAGAAGCCAACTTTCTATACGTAAAATATTTGTTTCAGGATTGCTTCTATGTAAGAGTTTGCCACTTTTTTTTTATGTTTATGATCCAATGCTGCTAAAAGTAATAGAAACGTCCCCATCAATTTCTGCTAATGTTGCATCAAAAGATAGTAAAATGGTCTGTGGATTAATTTTTCACTCCACAGATCTTTAAAGTTCCTATTTTAGAGCTTTAAGTCATCAGGGAGGAAGAAAGTTTCTGTGATGTTAATATCAGGGGCAGAATAACTTCATTAGCAAAACTTACACTATTGTTCCTGGTGTGTTGAACACAGTCTCAGGCTGCACCAGGGCAGGTTTAGGCTGGATGTTAGGAAGAAGTTCTATACAGAGAGAGTGATTGCCCATTGGAATCGGCTACCCATGGAGGTGGTGGAGTCACCTTCATTGGAGGTGTTCAGGAGGAGACTTGATGGGGTGCTTGGCTGCATGGTTTAGTTGTTGGGTGGGTTGGATTGGTTGATGGGTTGGACGCGATGATCTTGAAGGTCTCTTCCAACCTGGTGTATTGTATTGTATTGTATTGTATTGTATTGTATTGTATTGTATTGTATTGTATTGTATTAACACTATGTTGGATTGAGCAAAGGAAAACTGTTTCGAAATAGAAATCTCTAGTGCAAAAACATTTTGTAGATATCAACAGATGTCTTAATGAACCTCATGTTCCTGAAATTTACCACAAATTGGTAATTTCACAGCCATTCTTACCATGTTGGATGGGGTAGATTTTGAGAATTAACTTTAAAAAAAATATCACATTTTCTCCACCATTGCAAAACACAATTTAAGCCCATGTATAGAAATGCTACAATTTACAGAAAGACATTTCAAATGCGTGCCTCATTTGTTTGCTTATTTAAAATACCTTTCCTGGTACTGTATCACTTTGATCCTTTGATATTTTAGATGAAACAAGGAACATTTCTGCAGCAATTCTGACTAGCAGAGAGTCTCACTAGATTAACATCGCAGTGCAGATGAATTATGAAAACAGATGGTGGCCAATGGCAGCTGAATTAAAAATAACACCATTATTAATCTAGCAGCATTTCTACAGACCTCTTTGCCCACAGGTCTCAGCAATTTATAGATGGATTTTTAAAATGAGGGCTCTATTTTGCCTTTCAGCCACACTAAAACCAGATCACAGTCCTGGCAACTGTAGGCAGCAGTCTGTGCTCCATCTGTTGTGCTACACATCAAGCCAGCTCTGCTGGCTTTTGACAGCAGGTGAGATGGAGGTATCATATGTTGAATAAAGTATGCTTTGCAGGAGCATAAGTCCTAACCATGCTGCTCGAGAAAGGGAAGGACTTTGGGGAAGTATTGTTCCCACAAAGCAGAGAAATGCTTCTCTCTTCTTCAGAAGAGCAGGAGATCCATTTTCTTTTTCTTATCATTACTCATCAGACTCATGAAACATGGGAGTAAGGAGACCTCATCTGAGAGAAATGGTGGCTAACTGGGTCTATCAGTCTGAACTGTTTTATGAGATGTTGAACTACTACCAACTTGAGCTTTAGGCTGTATCTGTCTAGATGCTTGTGTGGTGGATTTGGCAGTGCTGGGTTAACAGTTAGACTCGATAACCTTAAAGGTCTTTTCCAATCTAACTGATTCTGTGACTCTAAGATCTCTGTGCTTGTGTTGCTGTGAGAATTAAAGGCCACGTTTGAAATAAGGGAAGGTCTTAAGCCTCCACGTGTGTATACTGAGCTTTATTGCAGAATGTCATTGGTGGTGCTGTAGTTTGTATGTGCTAAACAAACAGAGAAGCAGAAAAACAAAAATTCTGATTCTGAAAATGAGAAGTGACAAAGTGAAGTTCACTGTCATGTTATGGAAGCATCCTGGGCAGTCACTAAGGTTTTTAGATCTAAAAAATAAGTATTGTCTGCAGGGTAGAAAAGATCATGATTCTTTTTCTGAAGTGGGAATAGAAACTTTCTAACCATTTGCAATTTGATTTCAGACTTTCATTTTATAATCCTCTTTCCCTTTGTATTTTCCATGGTATTTTCTCTAACCTCTAACCAATTCTAGAATGTGAACAAAAAATACCTAAAATAATTCTGAATCTTGCTGTTAAACTGTTACAGAGAGAGGAAGCAACTATATAAGGTAGTTGTTCTGCCTGTAGAAAGAGTATTTACTTTCTTCTTCTGCCATATCCCTATTTCCTTGACAAAATTACTATCTTGCAAGCATAGAAACTTCTTCACTTACACATTATTAAAAAAAAATAATCACTGAGAAGTAAAAAAAAAAAAATAGTACAAATGACACTCAGTAAAGTTAAAATCCTGCAACTGAAATGGAATACATTTCATTAATGTAGAACACAGACATCCTGATGTTTTCAAAGTAAGATTTCTGCAATTTTAATTTCAGTAATGCTGCTGAGTCTTGATTTGCTACTTTAGCTGGCTTTTTGCTAATGCTCAAATACTGCAGTTAAAGCAGCAACATAAAGCCAAGAGACACTGTTTTACTGTCTTTCTGTTGTGCTTTTGTATTAGTGAAATCTTTCCCAAGCAAGTGTCATGATTAGATTCAAACCTTTTAACTGGTTCAACACTAACTGTGATCACAAATAGCACCTTTCACTTCAGGTGTCTCGGACAGTAACTAGACTGCACAGCTGCAATTTCTTTTAACCCTTCACCAAGGGCTCTCTCTGAACTGGAATATTTCCAATAGATCATATGTACATTCACCTTATTTATTTATTTTTTTTTTTAACTACAAAACCAAGTGTTGAGATATTTTTAAAAATCACCTCCAAAATACTTAGAAGATGAGGTACAGACTGTTGCTGTTTAAGTGATGCTAATTCTGTTGTCTTCTTTTTCCAAAGTGTTAAATTATGCCAAATAAACCCAAATAAACAAGCAAAACAAAAAACCCCAGACCCCAGCTTACTCCCTTTGTCATTCTTTCTGAACCAGAGCAGAGTTTACTTCTACTCCAGGAGACTTACAACGCTGCGGTGTTTGAAAAATCAGTCATTAGCGGCCCATCTTTCAGATGACTAATATTAGCAGTGCTGTCAACACAGGTTACAGATCATGTTAAGGAAACAAGGGATGAGCTCCTCTCCCTGCCCTTCAGCCTGCCTGTGAGTCCACCAGACCATTATCAGTTCTGAGTGAACAGTTCTGTGCTTCTGCTCAGACCCTGAATATCTATGTGTTTCTTGGCCTGTTAGATTCTTGGTATTCAAGGTACACAGTAAAACTGAGGATGATTATACACAAGACTCTTCATGAAGGGACCCTAGACCAGACTTGGAGAGAAGTTATGAGTGCTCTGTGAATTTGACAGGACTGACTTGAAGTTCTGAAAGAAAAACTACAATTTTATATAACCAGTTGCTGGAAACATATTTTATATTGTTGGTTGTTGGTTTTTTTTGATGAAAATGTTCAGCTTAGTGGAATATATTTACTGTATTGATACGTCTGAAACATGAATAAAACAGCAAGACCAAAATGGGTTCCAAAGCCACAAGCCAGGACTATAGAAATGGCTTAAATAATGAAACTATATGCACATTTAATTTCTCTATGTTTTTCGAGGCCATACAGCACAGTGAAGGCACATTTTCAAGCTTTACCCAGACATACCAGTATTAGAAGTGTAATTTTTTCAGATGAATTCCAAGATTCCTATTCAGTAAAGACTCCTGGAACTGGAATTTTAAGGAAAACCAATGATTGCAAGTTACATTTGTCTCTGGGTCTTCCTGAAGAATGTAGTTAAGTGCTGCATTAGTTCACACAGCATGCATTTTCAGCAGCAGTTACTCCTAGGTGTTTAGCAAAAGAGCATCAACCTCAGGTACATAAAGAACAATCCTCCTGGCTTTCTACAATGAAGAATTTAGGCTCTGCAACCAGACCACTGTGTTCTATACCAATTACCTTGTACCTCTGGCTTTCATGAAATCCTGTGGTAGGGAATTCTATAATTTAATCGCATGTTCTTTACTGCAGTAGCTTTGGGTGTTTGGGCTCCATTATTTGATCACACTACTTGCTTTTTCTTGTATTTTAAGCAACAGTGATCAACCTCTCTTTCCACATTATGCTTGATTTTGATTTTCCCATCTCCTGTTCTACCCCTTCTTAGTCTTGTCTGAGCTAGCTCCTGCTTTAGCTCACACCTCTAGAGTCTGGTCCCTAAGAGACCTTACTCCAAGAAAGCATTAATGTTTACTGGTACTTAGTTGCCTCCACCATAATTGCTCAAATATCGTTCATCCCAAAGACACAAACATTACAACTTCAGTCCCTTGTAAAGAATGTGATGAGTTGTGAAGGTATGCTAGCCAGGAAACGATATTTGTGAACCACAGTCATTTTATTGTGGGACTGGGAAGTGGCTGCAATTGACTGCAGATAGATTCTGAAGTGACCCTATTCTGTTATTTTTATACTTCCTCTTTTCCTTCTCCTCCAAAAATAGTTGGGAGTAGTGTCAGCTACCAAGGCAGTAGAAAACATCAATAACTACTTTACCTATCTTGTTGTTTCAGTGACTTGTGACAGAGGACTTGGGAGCTACTTAGTCAATACCCTAATGGAAATGCCTGTTAAAAATACACTGTTATCTCGTTGGTAGATAAAGAAGATAAAAGAGAGATGTACAACAGAAAATGTTACAACAAATCAAAATGGTGGCATTCTACAGTGCCTCAGAGTAAATGAATACACATTCACTGAGGCAACAGAATGAAACAACATTTTCAGCAAGCCCTAAGCAGATAGGGACTTGGATGCTTGGTTAGACATCTATAACTGTTGCCTTTACATTTGGGTACCTGTCCACATTCAGCCTGTGTCCTGGGTTAAACTGCAGTAATTGCTCTATCCCCTGATGACTCCCCAACAACAGAAGAGGGAATCAGGAAAAGGAGAGAGGAAATGAAAATGGATTGAATGAAATAGCCACACTACACCAATAACCAACATAAAGTACATAAAAGTATACTTAGCTCAGTGAAGGTGCAACAGTCACACTGAAGAAGAAAACAATCTGCAGGAATAGGAGGCTGCCTTCACCAATCTCCCCCCTTCATACTGAGTATGATGCTCGTGGTCTGCAATACACCTCCAACTCCAGTCATCTATCCCAACTGACTTAGAACGGCTAATGGCTTGCAGCCCATGGCTGGCCTGTGGTTCTGTCCCAGCAAAACCAGCAGAGTACTTGCTTTTAATTACATGAGGTTGAGAAATGTAACCTTTTCTCAAGGGATTTATTTAGTTTTATTTATTTATTTATTATTATTTTTTTAATGTTAAATGTCTGGAAGTAAGAAACAGAGAAAATAAGAAAAAGTCGAGCCACCTGTTGAGAATTTGAGTGAATGATTAATAGCACAGTTTTTCAGAACTTACCACATGAGAAAGGCTCGAGGTCTTGTCTATTTTTGTAGTTGCAGTAGTGGCCAGCCAACAACAAATGCACAAGAAATTACACATCTGACCTTGCCATGGTAGGAAAAACCCATTCCAGTGCATTATGCTATAACAATAGAACTTGATTCAGACACCGTGCACTAATATTAACATAACATTTTAAAGTAGTTTTTATTTGCATTTGCTTTTTGTTTCTAACGATGGGCACTCTTTTAGTTAAGGAACAAATGAAACTACACAGTGATAATTCTAACAATCTCCTTCTAATGTTACTGTTAGACACTTTTTGCAGCTATATTTCTTGACTATAGCAAAACTGATAAATGTATTGCAGGAGTCTCTATCTGATTACTAAATCCCAGTCAGACACAGTCAGGTCACAAACCTCCAATGGACAGATATGTGTGAGTTTTTCAATCAAATCTGACAGAAATTAATTTGAGGCTAACATTTCCCTTTGAGATGCCTTCTCTGTGTGTTTGCACACACAATACAAGCTTTTTCCTGCTGGAAACTCTTAAAGAGGACCTTGATTTTAAGGGAATAGCTTTTCCCTTGCTGAATAGTAATAGGATTTGATATTATATAAGACAAGATCTTTGAAACTTTGATTATCCCACCTGAGAAAATACTTTCATGTAAACAGGTTAAAGCCATGACATTCCTCTTTCTGACTCTGAAGACATTTATCTTGTGGCTTTACTCTGCTTCAGATATTTTACTTTATTTCTATAACATCAAATGCTAACATTATTCAGTTGCTATTGTTTTCTTTGATGTCTTGATAGCAGGTGCTTATTGAACTGGAGCAAAACAGAAATAAAGGCACATTCAGGTGGGTGGGTGAGGCTTTGGGAATAGATAGAAGATTAAACATGAGTAATATTCCAATACCAGGGAAGTATCTAGATTCAAAATGTATGCTAGATCAAATGAATATGCTCTACACTTGCTTTATTATCAAGGCCCCTTTCTGTGCTGTCCATCAGAGTTGTGGCCTTCACCTTGGTTCAAGCTACCTCCTTCCTCTCTCTAGAGCAGGCATGATGCTAAGAGAAGGAGTTTTCCATCTTAGCTAGAGGAAAGGAGAGGATGCAGAGATAGACTATGATGCTTTTTTTCCCTCCATCTGCACCTTTTCATTTATGGTAAAAAATAAAAACAACTAGCTTGGAGCATAACAGCTGTTATGTATGCAAGAGCAAAGAAAATTTGTGAGTTCCAGAATGGAAGAGCTTTGAGGAGTAAAGAGGCTCTTTAGCTTACATGAGTAAGGGCAGGAGAGAGTGGAATACCTTAGGAAAGTATTTAAAGAGAGAGACTGTACTAGATAAAAGGAGCTGTACCCTTAATGACTTGATATGCCTAAAGGCCTTTAATGCCACCCTGCCATGCAGCTCCTTCATGAAGTGCTGTCTCAAAGGAAAAAGTTCTTATCTTCTGACAAGTTGAGATTGGTTGGAGACAGGAGATTGTGAAAAAAGAGAGAGAGCTCCCATTACAGCCTTCCAGCTCCCATCAACCTCTTGCCTATCGCATCTGGTAGGTCCATGTTTTCCTGTTGATCATTGTGAAACAGGTCAGTGATACTGATCATTGCTAGCTGGATACAGCTAGACACAGAAAAATATAGCAGTCCAGAGGCTAGCATACTGATGGCACAGAGGCTGGAAGTGGTGAATCCAAAGTGATCCTGAATTTCTAGATTATTTCCCAATGTTTCTTATTTCTGCAGTGCATGGAACAGAGAATGACAATTGCCCAAAAAATCAGTAAGGAGCAGGGTGAAATACATTTAATGACAGGACTTGACTTTTCCAGTTTTTGCTATGAACAAGCAGTCTGTCCTTTGCTGTGGTCCACTGCAGGAACTCAAAAGGTACCAATGTATATTTCTGCTCTTCTTTTGTCCTACAGGTCTTCATGAAGCTTGGGCCAAATTAGCTGAGCAGGAAATAGCTGAGGGAAGTCATGTGCTGGTAAACAGCAAGGCTCTGGGTTCTTAGCATGGAGTCCTGCTAAGAAACCAGCCCTGTAAATGAGTTTGATGGCTGCCTGCACAGAAGTATGTCACAGAAAATGTCTTTGTGAAACCTGAAAGCAGAGTATTTTATCCCATCTGTAGAGATTCCCTAGAGGCTGCAGCTTGTGGCCTCTTATTCCAGTTCCCCAGAGTCTTCCAGCAGAGACTAGGGAAGCAAAGATGCTGCACTAGATATTTATAATGTGAAGAGGTGAAGGGGAGTGAGGAAAAGGCATTCAAGAAACAGCCTGCAAGAAGTTTCAATAAATCATGTTGTGTAATTTTAACTGTGAGGGTGTAAAACCTAGTCTTAGACTCAAGTTATGGCATATGCCATAAATACTATCTTAATATATATTCAGCTAGCATCAGCTAGAGTATTCAGATCAGTGTCTGCCACTGGCCCAAACAGCCTTCCTTCTAAAGGCTTATCATGTTTTTACCATGGCCCAGAGAAGCATCTCTAATAGTCAGGAAGGTCTTCCTGAAATAAACGCAGAGGGTTGTTAACCTTAGTTCACAGAATCTATGCTCTTAAACTGGTCTGTTGCCTTTGATCTGTAAGTGAACTTGTAGTGGTATTATGGGCCATTAGGAAAATTGCAATTCTTAAAGGGACTGCTGAGAGGTAGTTTATGTCCTAAACTTTTTGAGAGGGAATTAAAGTATTTTTTACAGTGATTATAAAATCTAATGACTTTATGTAACAGTAAGTTCATGGTGTGAATTCTTTCCATTCTTCTTTCAGCGTTTTCAGTGCAAGTACTGAAGCACTGTGCATTAAAACTGGCACAAGAGACTAAGTGAAAGTGAAAGAGTATTGTATTTTTTGTCCAACCTAAAAAAACCACAGTTTATAAACTGAAAGCAAAAAGAATGAGAACTACTCTGAATTTTAGGATTCTCTTAATTTTTATTGATTTGGCTAGCAGTATCGAGTGCTTATACTTTTCTGTCTTCACCCAAATACATTCATTAAGATCTTAGGACCCCATTTCTTAGAAACAACTCAACTTTGTGAATAAAGCTGCTTGAAGGAATAAGTTTAAAGAACAAGACCATCAAGGTCTTCCAGGAGTAAGAACATGTGAAGACAGAAGTCATTAAGATCATAGCATGGTATGATTTCCACAAGTCACGCAAAGAAATAATCTAGAAACATATGGGCTTTATGCATATCTTAATTTACCTTGAAAACCACTGTAGTTTAAACACCCAGGGACAACATAGATCCACTGATGTTGAAAGCAGCTAACAAGGGCTGGCTGGCACACCATCGTGTGCATTTAATACAAGTTGATTTAGCCAGTGGCATACAATATTAATAACAGTTCTCATTTTTACACTCTGTCCAACTTAATCCAGATCATTTGAAACTAAAAGAGTTGATACAAAATCCTTTGCATGTGAATATGGGATTTAGTCTGGTTCTTTATAGTCCCAGGAGATGTAAGCTAACATGGCTTCATATACTTTAAGAATGCCACTCTGCTTTACCCTAGTTAAGGATTCAGTGGGAAATTACCTCTATTTACTCAATAAATACTCAGTTTAAAATTTTTTCTATAACTTCATAGAGCATATGTTGATAAAATGCATTTTTGTCCTGCTCCACTTTCTTCTGATGTGGAGGCTTCTGTCACCAGTCACCTCTTCTTAAATGCTTTTACTCATTCATTGGCTAAACCCATTCATCCTTGAAAAATAGCAGAGTATTCTACTCTAGCTAGGAGGAGCCAGCAGTCTCCACCTCTTCGTTACTGTACTACATTGTGCCATTATCTCAGCTTGTTCTCTTTGTGGCTGCTGGCACCTATTTATTTGATGCAGCAAATCTCTCATTGCAGGCTCATTAGCATCCATGTCAAGACAATGTGTAAAGTCCTCCTCTTTCAAGACCGATGAATGCAAACAAGTAGAGAACAGAACCCATGAGCAATCCGTATCATTTCACTGCCACATTAATACCTCTAATTCTAATTGACAGGGTAATTAAAACTCACAGATATCCCCAAGAAAGCAGCCTGGGTAGCTGTGATCATGCCCTGTAAGTGACACAGAACACATTCACTGAAATAGGATCAAAATGGTTTCTCTGCATTTTGTGTCACCAAAGCAGCTGTCCTGATTATTCACATCCTATTAAGTGTGCTTTGAGCATGTCATAATCAATTAAAAATAGTTGTCATTTCACATAGCAGTTTTGGAATTTCAAAAATAGGAATGGCTTCCCTGGGATAAAGACTCCCAAGGGCTCTCTTCCATAGGGGCCCTGTTACTCATCAGCCTCTTACTCCTCAGGTTTGTGACAGTTCAGGGTCAGTCCTCCACGGGAGACCTCTACAGCAGAAACACAACTTTATTATTCTACTGTCTCCCAAGTCTCCTCCCATGTCTTTTTTTCAGAACTGGTACCTGTCTCTAGTTTCTCCTCCGTTACTACCAACAGTCTTTGACCTCTTTCTAGCTCCTGAGATTTTTTTCACCATCTCTTATGTTACTTGGGCTGCCCATTCCTCTGTGTTGAAGGACCGTGAATATGGAAACATTGATTTTGCATTTGTGGACAATGTGAAGATAAGATGGTCCTGTTTTGGTTAAAGGTATGGAAGCAAGCGGTTTTGATACACATTTTGAAGTCTATAGGTTATGCTGCACAAGCAAAGACTTTTGCTTAATTATCTGCAACATAGATATTAAAGTGTACATCCCTAAAACATTGTAATGAACTTAATGAAGAGCATGCTGAATGTATATGACTGTTACACAATTCTCCTCCTAAATCATGCTAAGATGTCACATATAAGCCAGGAGCAGACAGGATTAGGATAAAAAAACCAAAGCAACAACAACAAATCAAAACCAAAAAACAATGAGGTCAATATCTCTCTGTGAGGAAAAAATGACGACTTGGCAGGACCAGTTGACAGGCTGTACTCTTCCTTCACCCAAGACAGGAACATGTTCTTGGTATGCATTGTGCAGGCCTTTAGTGAAGAGGAAGGTTGTTGCTGGTAATGTTGATATGAGTAAGAAAGTGGCTGACCAGGTGGTCATCTGACATTAAAGAACAGCTTTAAGTTGGCCTCTTAAAGAGATGCCCTATGTGCCTATAAGGGTGCTGTCAAGGACTACTGATTTTGCTTTTTGTACATCCACCAGAAACCACTTGAGAAAATTGGTGTGATGAAATCGCTGATGACATCATTCAGATAGAAACAAAGTTTTCTTCCTTATATTAATGAAAGAAACTATGGAAACCAATATTCCAGCACAGAGATGATATTTGCTTTGCAAAACATGTACAATGAGTACAGAAAATTGCCAAGACCAGATCTGTTTATTAAAAAAAAAAATAAAATCAGAATCTTGATAAATAGCTATAGAGAGATACTCTCCTTGAATGGCCCCTCAGAGCTAGGTCATAGTTTGTCTCCAGTCCTGCTTCCTTGGTGCATCTGGAACCCATGATGCAGCCCTGTCTCTAGGCCCATCACCTTGCTGTGTTAAGAGCTGTTGATGTGTCAGGTTGCTAGTGTGCTCACCTGTGCCAAAGCCTGTGGGATGGTGCCCCATCAATGAAGACATATCATGTGCCAGGGTCACTAGCAGCTCCTGGCTCACCCACATTCAGTGAGTAGATGGCCCTCGCCGCTCCCTGACAATCTCCTTGCATAGCCTTCCAATGCCTAACATCTTGTGATCCTCCAGCATTTTGCAGCTTTGCACATCCTAGGGATTGAGTCCATCATCAGTAGATTTGCAGATGACACCAAACTGAAGGCAGGTGTTGAACTACTGGAGGGCATGTCCATGTCCACATTCACATCCACATCCCCATCCCTATCCACTCTTTTTATCTTTTTTCTGTGATGATGCTGTCACTCCACTGTGTTGAAACGGAGTAGTGGCTATGCAAGGTGAGCCACTTACAGCTCAAATAAACAAAAGCAAATACATCAGTAAATAATAATTATCACACTCACTGTGAAACCACCTGCTTTTCCCTCTTGATGTGCTAAGAGCATTACTGTTTTGAAGTGTTATATGCTGCATCTTAGCTAATTAATTCATGTTATTCAATAAACAGAAAAATATGCCTTCTTTCTTACTTTGTGATGTTTCTGTTGTCCTTGTCAATGGCATGTCCTAAGTTCTGCCCAAAGTGTTGCAAGAAATTTGGAAAAAGACAATTGCCTTCCCTTTTTGCTCAGTTGCATTTCTTGACTGCCTTTCTTGAATGGTGTTAGTTCACATGATGTAAGTCTCCATTATTGTTCATGCTGTATCTGATAAGGAGATGGCTTGCAAAGCCTGTAGAAACTGTAGGAGAAACCATAAGGTGCAAGGAACATGGTTTTATTAGACCACTGTAGTTAGTAATGCATCTGGGAACTATATTCGTACACTTCACTCAATCACTATCACCCTTTTATGCTAATCCACCTTGCCACTTGGCATGTTTTTCCTCCAATTCCATTTTACCTGGGAGATATGTGACATTAGCTTGTCATCTGACTAATTAGGTTCCAGGATCATTTCCTATCACTTTACATGTAATCAGAGGAGGAAGGTGCTGTTTCTTTACTCTGGAGACAGGAGGAACCACAGTCCCATTTCCTAGGGGTTTTTTTCAGGAAAATTCCATCTTATACAAATTCTAGTTTAATTAGGAATCTGGAAGACCTACTGAAAAATTGTCCTCCTTGAGACAACAAATATAAGTTGTCAACCTAACCAGCTTGTTAGATCCAGCAGGAAAGAGGTAGAATTTATTCCCAGCTTCCCAAAGATACTTCCCAAAAGCCTTTTCTCTAAAATAACAAAGGGAAAGAAAGTTCTTTTGCTGAAATTTTCCATGGAGAGTGCAGGATAGTGCTGTGGGAAAGGGAGCCATCCCAGTGGCTACAGAGGAATGAGTAAAATGTAGATTGTGCTTAGGCCTTGTTCCAGCAGTTTGTGCACAAAATCATCTTCTTTTTCCAAATTTCCTTTCCGTGATATAGCCAAGTGCTTATAAAGGGAAGGAAGTGCAGTC
Source organism: Picus viridis (assembly GCA_033816785.1). Classification (NCBI taxonomy): domain Eukaryota; kingdom Metazoa; phylum Chordata; class Aves; order Piciformes; family Picidae; genus Picus; species Picus viridis. The sequence continues at coordinate 21,465,144 of CM066574.1, forward strand.
TTTGAAGTGAGTGAGCATGTCCTAGTAGTTCAGCTTTTGAAAAGTGGTGCTGGGGGCATAGGAGGGCCAGGGGGCTGGAAGGGACACAGGAAGTATGCATTAATAAAATCTGGATGAAAAGAAATTAGAAGCAGCAGGGTTTTTCTTAATAGCAAAATTCCCTTCGGAAAGCAGAAATGATTGACCACAATGAATTTGCACAGAGAGTGTAATCCATTAGTGCCTCTTAATACAGAACAATTCTTTAGAAATTAGCATAAATGAGAGCAGAATTTTGCTCACATGGAAAACCCACTCACATATCCATGAAAATCAAGATGCAAAATGCAATATAGTCTCTGTTTGGCAGAGATGGATAGAGAGAGGGAGAGAGGGAGGAAGAGGCATTGACAGCTTAGAATTAGGCTTGTTTATCTTCGCAGAGTGCAAGACCAAGCCTTGCGTGTTTAACCTGTTCAGCACCAGTGAATATAGGGCCTGTAGTGTGAGGTACAACAGCTTGCTCTGCCAGTGCTGAGCATCCATCACTCCAGAAAAGAGGAAAAATAGTCCCTCTAGTGTACCAATGCTGTAAGAAGCAGCAGGATCTCGCTCCATTCACTGATGCTGCTGCAAGTTCTGCTGTGGCATGTGAGCAACTGTATAAAGGTTTGCAGTAAACCCCTGGCCTCTGCTGATCACAAGGCTTGTAGTTTTTGAAGAAAGGAATCATAAACAATCAGAAATAATGAGCATTAAAAAAAAAAAGCATGTTTGAACACGTTTTACCTACTAAGCAATAGGAGTTTGCATTGCTGTGTAATTTTTAAATCTTGCTCTTCTCTCCTGGAAGAAAGACAAAAAAGAGTTATAAACAGGCATAATATTTTCCAAACCTCTTATTTTTGTAACTAAGAAGTAAATTCAAGCATGTTACTCTATTTGAAAGTGGTGCTTTAATTTTTCATTATTTTAATTAAACTGGGGTAGTGTATTGCAGATAACTGATCAGAGAAAAACAGAGTTTGAAGGGGAGAAAGTATTCAGTTCCACCAAGGGCTACCACTTTTCCTGGATGCAAAGGATCTGGGGTGCTGCTCAAAACACAGGTTTTGTACCACTTTGAATTTGTGCTCTCACAGATTAAATTGTAACAGAGCCTCCCACATGTAAGCCTTGATCATAGCCCACCCCTCCTACTCCTACCTGTCCCCCACGCTACCCACCTACCCCAATACTTTTAGGTACAGCTGTGCAAGCCTGGCCCTTTCTACTGGGTGCTGTAGTGGCATATAAGAAGGCACAGCTGTGTTCTGAGGGTGAGCCATGGATAAAAAGTTTCAAAGAAGACCAGAAAGTCTCTGCTAGGGATACAGCACAGCCAGCTGGGAAGCAATATTTGTCATCCTGTCCTTCAACAATTTTCCTCCAGTTGGCAGCATTAGAATGCATGTGGCCTGCTGAGTTCCCCTTTGCACCCCACTCTCTACCCAGGTCTGCCCTGTGGCAGATTAGGACCTACCTTGCTCCTTCACCTTTTTGAATGCTGACAGGAGAGCTAATTTACCTTTTGAGCAGTGAAGCATATTTGGGAGTGGGGGGGTGTGGGTGGGTGGGTAAGGAGACAATTCCTCACCATAAGTAAAAGACAATATGTAGGATGGACACCTCTTGGAAGATGTCTGGGAAGGCCCAAAGGGCAAGCAGTGAAGCTGAAATGGTGCCCAGGCACCAGATGTAGAGTGCCTACAGGACCAGTGATTTGGCTGAGAGAAAAGGTACTTAGCTCCAGAGAGATAGGTGCAGCTCCAAGGGTAGCAGAGGAGGCTCTTACAGCTGTTGGGGTTAACAGTGATGCCATGAGGGCTGAAGGGACATTTTTTTACAGTTAACAGTATTTCCTGGAAGTGTGGGTTAATCATGATAAAAGGAGAGGCAGAGGATATTTCACTTTGGGAGGAAGAAGCTCTTGTAGCTCTGCCTGAGTGTGCACAAGTGTCTGGCTAGTTTGTTGGTGCGCAAGGGTGCAGCAGATTTGTGTGCATACAGCGCTGCGCTTATTTATGTGCTGCAACATAAGTCTAGGTTAGTTCTTTGCTAATAAAACCCCCACAGTGGTAATTATTGAGTTTAATTGCTTAGATTAGTTAAGGGAATTTGAAAGGTGTCTGTGCATGTCTGCTGCAAAAAGACTCCTTCTAAAGAGAAAATAAAAAAATTAACAACCTCAACTTTCCTTTCAAATTCACATACAGTATTTGCCTTCAGTGTGTCGGCTTTCCTGAAGACAGCTGAGGCAATCTCCTCCAGTCACTCCCCCATTTGCCAGTTGTATTTTGGATTGCTTGTGATGATATGGATCTTGATTATGGCCTTCACAACACTGCCTGTTTTCCCCCAGAATCATCCTGAGGGATGAGACCACAGCGAATTCTCAGCTGACCAAAAGGCAGCCCAGTGTATTAGTTCAGCGTATTTTCTTTCATGAGTAAAAAAGCAGATAAGATTTCAGCACAAATAGTGCATTTTAATTATGTTTATAAGTGAAATACAGAGCAGATGTTGGAAGCACCATTTCAAGTACTCCTTCCTCATTCCAGAGGCAGTGTTTCAGTGTTAATATATCTGTTTAAAATTCTGGATTTGAAAAACTTTTTCAGCTACAATATCTTTTTGGCCTGGGAGCACTTCTAGGTACCCATGCATCTATGTGTGAACTCTTTTCTAGTTTCTGGGTTTTGAAATACATACCAGAACATCCTTTCTTAACTAATTTTTTTTTATCAAATAAAAAAAGAAAAAGTATTATGAAACCTTGAAGAATGCAAAATCAATTTTATATTCAAAGCTCATTTCACTTTCCTTAAGCTCTTTCTCTCCTGTACCTTCATGCATATGCATACATGTACATGTACACATACATATATGCATACAGATGTTCATACACATAAGTATGCACTCCACATTGCAAACACTCCTGGATGTTTGATCTTAAAATTATATTGTAGGAAACATTAGATTGGTAAGTGCTGTGCCTACAATTGGAATATTATTGATATTTTTACATTTCTTCAGCTATCGCATGCTGAGATCAATATCATCAATACCTTTACAAATGAGATAATAACTTCCAAATAACGCCAGAAACTTACTTAAAATGGAAAGGGTGCACAATACTAAGCTTCAAGACTAGACTGGCTTTTTTTTTTTTTTCCCCCCTTCATTTTGGCTTCTGACAGGCTTTGAAAAGCAGGTTGTTTCCACTAGTAACAGAAACGCAATTTTAGGAAGGCAGAAAGATGCCCTAATATTTATATGAAGCTGTAGTACAGCAAAAATGATACGGTCTGTTATTCTGCTGTATTGCCAGAGGACTGTATTGATCTTCGAAGGGTTAAAGTGCTACCGGGTTACATTAATGTCACCCTTCAGCAATCACTGGCCAATAACATATCAGCAATCAATGCTGCAGCGTGTTGTTCACGACACTCAGTTTTGGGAGACAAGTGGCTGATATATTTTGACAAGAAGAAAAAATAGTCTTGGAAATTCTTGCAAATCTTAACTCAGAAGGGAAGATATATGAAACAAACTGCTTCCATTAGAAAAAATGGTAATGTTTGCCTTCATAAGTAACAACATTTTATGTCAGTTCAGTGGAGCAGTGAATGAACCAAAACTCTGCTAACCTTCAAAATGGAAAGGATTCCGTAAGTAGGATTTACATAGTCTGAATATTTTATATTCCGAGTGCTCATCACAGCTCGCATAAACTAGTACTTAAATATATATTTCCAATAAAGAAAACATTTGACTTCTGGTGGAGTAAAGCAGTGAGGCACGTTTCAGCTTGTGAGTACAGACACAGGTTTCTCAGCCCCTGCTTTTTTCTTTCATTTTTTTTTTCTCCTGTAATTTTTCTTCTGTCAAGTTCTCATAATTTGTGCACATACAATAATAAAGGCGATACAAGCCTCTTCACTTTGACACAGAAGAAACTTAACAAAAAAAGAAAAAACCCCAGGAACTCAAACATCAGTAAAGTAGGAGTGCAAAGGGGGTGAATAAAAAAATAGAGGCTGTGAGAGTATGTGAGGGGTTAAAGTTCTGACCACTGTCTGCATATATAAAATTATATCACCTTATCTGAAAAGTTTAGGCTCAAAAGAAAAGCCTTGGTTTAAAATACCTTTTAGGTTTATTAAATCTTTAGGCTGAAGATTACAGCAAGTGTTTTGTCTTTGGTGAGTAGCTGTTTGTCTCACTTTATTTACTTGGTATTGGGTATTTGTCAATGTCATTTCATATCTGCAGAAAATTCATACGTTCTATGGAAGTATGTATGTGTGTGAGTGTGCTGAAGGTCACATGACTGTTTCATCCTATTTGGTGGAGCAGCTTGACTTTTTTCCCTTGCTTTTGGTGATGGTTGTGAGTGCAGAAGTTGATTGACAGATGCATGCCAGAAACCCCCATTCTCCTTTTCAAAGACTACATATGATGGATTGCGATCTTTCAGCTCAGCAGGACACAGGGACCATGCAAGCTGTAATTGGTCAGGTATGGAGTCAGCCATTTCTCAACTCCCCTTTTATTTTTTATTTTTTTTTCACAAGGGTCTAACCATATGATTCACATAATTCATATTTACAGTACCATCTTTCTATCTGTATCTTCAGCTACCAGCGAGTGCAGTACTGAAAGTGAGAAAGGCAAAAGAACCACAATAATCTGGCCAGGGAATCACTAGTTAAACCTCAAATACCATGCTTTTCTTCTAATAAACCTGGGTTATAATTTAGTCTGAGCTTTGCCAAATCAATCTATTTATTAATTTGCTGTTGTATTTTGTTTAAATGTGCTGAAGTAGAAAAGCTGAGGAGTGAAACTGTTATGTTTGCTGGGGAGTTGCTTTCTATTTCTTATGCTGTTCATTATTTTTATATTGACTGTATTCCTGTACTACAGGCTGTGGATTTTTTTTTTCTTTTCTTTTTCTTTTTTCTTCTTTTACTCCTAACCCAGATAATGTGTGACTGAGCTTGGTAAATGTAGTAGTCTTTGCTGCTGCAGAGGGGCAGCCTGCAAATTAAACACTGCCACAATCTGAAAGGTCCAGGTGGTCTGCTCGTGCTTCCTAATGCAATCCAGCACAACAGCTTTAATAAACAGCTCTATTTAGTTCTCCCTCCCTGTATCCAGGGAAGTGAACTGGTCTGGGGCTGCTGTGATGAAATGCCAGAAGAATATCTCTCAAAGGCCTCACAAGCTGATTTTTAGAGCTTTTCCGTTTTGTCGTCTTTGTCTTCCAAATGGGTCAGTGAGTCCTTCTCTTTCTGTTTTGTGATTTCTGATAAGTCTGTAGTTTCTGTGTGTGTGTTTTAACTGTGCTGTTTTGATCTTTAGCCAGAAGAGAGAAGAATCATTGTCTTTTCATTTGCTTCAAATAATAACCTGAAGTGGGGAAAGAAATTAAATTATTGTGTCCTGATGTGCAGGGAGGGCTGTTTTCCTATGAATGCAGACGAAGTCGGATGAGGGTGTCTGTTTTTCTTTTTCTCACAAAATTTTAAGTGCTCAACACTTTGTCATTAACCACCGACTTGCAAATCAGTCTCTGGCAAAGGGTATCTTTTGAACTCTCAAAAGTTTGTGGGTTTTTTGCATATGTTTTCAGTGTAGTGAACGCGTGCTGCTGAGGTGATGACATAGTATTTGTGTTTTCTATATGTTGATGCAATGGTGGAAAAATACGCATCCTACACCTACACAGTTTTCAACTAAATTATGGCAAAGCACAGAAGTCCCTCAAAGCACATGGTTTATTAATACCATCGTACACAGTAATGCGTTTCTGGGCGGAAAATGTCAAATATGTAATACCATGTTTACCACAGACTTTTATTGCTTTAAATATTTTAAAAATAGAAGATACATTTTTTATTAAAAATCCCCCAAACATTTACAGCTTTCTATTAGGCTGACATCCACCCAAAAAGAAAAAAAAGAGAGAGAAAGAAGTGGGACATATTTGCTAATATTACTTTATGTGAAAATAGGTATTTTAGAGAGGATTAATCACCTTTTTATGCAAACTTGTTCAGTCTTAAAGAAATGTATTTAATGATTTTAAGGCAGATGCAATGGCAAGGATTTGAGCAAGTACACTTGACAGAAAATGTACCCTGAAACCGTGATAAATCTCAGGGCTTGTAATATCTCTTTAATGTAACTTTTGCTTTGGCATGTAAGAAAGTGTAAGTTAGCTATTTTATGCTTAAAGCTTGCTAGCTCATGGAAAGTGGTTTTGAGGCTGGAAAGGGTAGGAGTATGGGGGTTTTTTCTGTCTGTAACATTCCATATTTCATCAATTAAAAAAAAAAAAGTTCAGTGAATGTTTGGAAAAATGTTTATATCGTGTGTTGGTGTATTTCATTTCCTAAAAATCAATAACAGGGGCATGGACTTAAAAAAAAAAAAAAAAAATCATTTAGCTATTTTAGGTCACTCTCTTCTTTTGGGTTTTTTATGTCAAAATTTATTGATATTTTCATTGTGCAACTTAATGTGTTTGATGGTGCAAACATTATTTTTTTTGTAGATCTGTGTGTTTTAATCTGCATGTTTACATGTCATATGTGTAAGTGTGCATATACAAATCTCTTCATAAATTCATGACATTTTCAAGTGTGTTTTTGTTTTAATTAATTGTCCAGTGTTTGTTGATATTAACTGCCACGTGTGAAGACAGAACAGAAAATGTAAAATTATTTTTTCCTGGTAAAAGTGATGTATTTTCTAGTTGTGTGATAGGAGATGGGAAGCACAGAGCAGTCAGTATAATTACTGTACATTACTGGAAATAGAAATAGACTTTCTCTATGAACTTTACTGTTCAGCTGGTAAGAGAAAATAACTATGCCATAAAGTCATTCACTCTGTCTATATTAATATTTAGTATTGATAAATAATAAAGATTTGCATATTTGGCATGTGTATATTTTTAGAAGAGATGTTCATTTTCTAACACTGTTGTTTTAGAAAAAGTTCTTAGGAGTCTTTGCTAACTTTCAAACTTCCAAAAGCAAAAACTGAAACAAATGTTTATTGTTTGGGCTTTTAATTTCAGAATTGTGTTTTGCTCCAGCTGTGAGAACTAAATTTTGCTTTAACTAATCCTTCAGATGTAGCTTTATATTCAGTCTTGTCTGCTGCTAATGGAGTGTGAATTTGCCTAATTAAAAATCCAAACTATACATGTATATCTCTGCTCCAGTGGAGATCAGAAACACTAGCAGTTATTTGTAGTTCAAACATTAGTCTGTGTATGACACGAAAGTAATAGCGGGAGCATGCCGATTTAAAGACATTTTCAACACCAAGTACTTGTTCATCCTTAAATGCATTTTCCAATGCTGGTTTAATATTCTTGATTTCATCTGTGTCCAAGCACCAGTGCCCACAGTGGTTCCCACTGGTGATGGCAATGGTAGGCACAGTGCTACAATCCTGACCATTACCTAGCACCTGGGTGTACTGGCTCTATGGTGCAGAATTGCTTGTATACCTTCCCTCTGGATTTTTCCTCCCCCAAGCAAGCAATAAAACAGCCAAGTACTCTGAAGAACAACCTCCTTGCCTAGCGTGTCAAGATCTAGAAGCTCATTGCTCATTGTGATTTTGATTCATAACTGGAGTGTTTGGAATGAAACCCCAATCCCTGTCAGCAATAGTCTGTAGCATCCTTTCCTGCACGCTGAGCCATAATACCCGTTGTTTCCTCAAATGTGTTTTGCTCTTATAGAAGGATTTTTAGGCCATATTCCCTATACATCCTGAGCCCATCTAAATGAACAGGTAATTAAATGTGTCATCTAATTATTCTAATTATTCTGTATTTTATCTATCTTATATGCTTTCTAAAACCTGTACTGTACCTTTCTCTTTTATTTTTCTTCTTTTCCCCCATCTTTTTTTTTCCTCCTTTTTTTGTTGCTTTTTTTTTTTTTCCTTTTCCCCAGACCTGAGCTTGTGAGTGACAGGTTAGTTCATCAGCATTACAGCCCTCCTGTTTTTGTCTCATCTCATGCAGACAGGTCACTGTGTCCAATCACCCTTCTGGCTCTGCTGTCCCCAGGGAAGCCCAGGCCAGCCTGCCATCTTGATCCACCGGCCTGAGGGCCCAGGCTGGCTGCACATTTCTGTGTTCACTGGTTCTTGCAAATATAGTAAAACGGGAAGGGGAGGGGGGCAGCTTAAATTAGATCTCTGTAAACTGTGAGGAAGTAAATTAGGTAACATTCTTCTTCAAATAAGCAGGCATTTGCAGTTATTATTGCTGTGTGCAAATTCTCTTTCTACATGTTAACCATGTTTATTTTCTATATTTCAATCATATCCTCCATGTGATCTCATCATCTAGTAAAAGCTATTTATGCAAAGGTAAACATGCACTCTTTTCCCTTAGAGAGTTCTGCTCTGAAGCCCCATTTATGAGACTGATACGTTGCTGCAGCCAAGGTGGGTCTTCCTGCTCTGTGTTTTAGTTTGTTGCTTTTATGTGTATGTGCGTGTGTGTTTCCCCCCCATGATTAACAACAATAGAGCAAGGGAATAAATGCTTTGGAGCTGCTGTTCATTTCCCTAACTCACAGGTCACTTTTCAGAAGTTTGATCTGTTGTCACTATTGTTTAGCCATGCAGATCAATACATATCCAGGAGTTTAATTCTTGACAAATGAAGATCAGATCTATAATGTTAGTTTATCTTTAGCAATCTTCAAGTGATTCTTCTTGTAGTAGTAGGGAAGGTCTTTTTCTCTTGAAATATCCATTTCCATCTCTAATCAAATATACAGAAGTATCTAAAACATACACAAACAGGAAAAAAAAATCTTATAAATTTAAGACCCACTTTTAAAATACAGCCAGGAATTGTGCCCTTTTTTCTATGGTTTGGGGTAAATCCTCTTCTCTCCAGCAAGAATTAGACCCATCACTGTAAGCATGACTACTTGCATAAGTAAGGTCAGGCTAGTTGTCCCCTTGTCTGCTTAGCGTATGTCCAGCACAGACACTGTTGTCCTTCACAGTCACCAGCAGTTGTTTTCTGCAGTTTGAGACTGTGAGGTAGAGACTTATGGACAGGTACACACTGACTGCTGTTACAGTAGTAGAAAGACAATGTAAGCAATAAGAATCATGTTTGGAAAACTTCAAAAACATCTTTTTTAATATTTATGAACAAGCTGGTACTCTGATAATGAAGCTTTCCATGTCTGCTCTCTAGTATGCTGTGTCTTTAAGAATTATTATTGTAAGGAGATGCAGGAATGTGGTTGTAATATTTTACAGTATAAATATTGGTTGTAGAGGAGATTTGATCTTGTTAATTTAATATATGTAAATTCTTTGGTCCTAGTCCTGGATTCCAGCAAAAGAATGCATTTCTCTGTAGACCTCTGTTTTGACAGCAAAAGAGATGGATTTTTATCATTTTCATTCATACTTTAAAAGATTTTTCTTGTTTTCACTCTGAAATAAGGTTTAATTGATATCAGCCCAATAAAAAACATCTTTAGTAATCTTCTCTTATTGAATTCCTTTATTCTTTTCCTTTTTGTGCTAGTCTGCTGTCTCATCTGCTAGTTTGTGGGTCAGGCCAATTAAGAGGTCAAATCTTTTAAAAGCTGTAATTTATACTCTGTGTATATTCACCATTATTCTAATTGTAAGAGAAAAATAAAGTATGTCAGATGACCTTTAAATTGCTGGGCAAGCGACACTCGTCTGGTGATGTAGATTTTTATCTTTTGGCAATGCATTTACATTCAAGTACCTCTGCTGTGTTTCCTAGATTCTAGACCGATAAATTAAATACCAATCTGGGCCACTTTTATGTGTCCAGTACAGAGAAGAGACTGTGTTGAGCCCCTTATCTTAGGCTGACCCGTAGCTGTAACGAGACTTGTATTTTTCTTCTCTGATCTGAACCGCAACGCAAATGGAAGACAATAAAAGTACAATTGAAGACAAATTGTATATATAGCATTTTCTCCCTTAGATGAGACAAAATGTTCTTTTATCTTGTGATTTACATCTCTGTGGCATTTGCTTGTAATGTTGCTTCATATTCTAAAATTGTACAAATGGCAGGAAGAGCTGCAGATTGGCCAGTTCTGAATATATGCATGTTTTGTATCTCGTTAAAGCTAGCAGGACTTCAACATGTACTTAAAAGTTGGTCAGCAAATCACTTCATACTGTATAGGAAGCCTACAGCTGCTGCATCTTTAGGTGCACAGTAGAATACTGAACTCAACAGAACTCATCACCTAAATAACACATTGCAGGATCTGATCCTACTCTCCTATTGAGTAGCTGTCATTGCTCATAAAATATAGCAAAGTTTTTAATGATAGCTAAATGATTGCTATGCAAAGTCTTTTGTAATTAGAAGTGACTATTAGGATTAAAAACAGTCACTCAAGGCTCTTGAACACTTATTTTTGAGGATGTCAGGGCTACAGGTAAATGGCCTGTAGCTTCGGGGTTTTGTTTTATCATTGGCTTTGAAACCTCTGTGATATGTAGGAGTATTTCTTCAAAGAGAAAGATTAGTTGTTGATATTTGCTGCTGATTCTCTGTTGACTGGTAGTGCTGTTCCATAGGAAAGCTTTATCTAACTGGTAGATCAAAAGAAAATTTTGAAGATCAAGAGACTGTTCTAAATTTCTAGCCATTTTAAAAAGTAGTGGTAGGAGAAAGTTAAGAAAAAGAGGAAGGAGGGTGTGGGACCTAAAAGTCTTCCTTCCAAATTGTGCTTACATGGCAAATGATACAAATTAAATTTTCTTAAGCTGTTTATTAGAACAGACTTTGTAGAGATTAGACTAATAAGACTGCTTTTTTTCCTGAGTGGTACAATTTGCGTATGCCATGCTACATTACAGCAAAGATAGGTCAAACTTTCATCCATAGTCTTCCTTTTACTCACATGAGTAATAACTGTTAATGTCATTAGCACCAGCACCTATACTTAAAATTGAGGAAATGTGTTTCAGAGATGAAAGCTTCAGAAATTAATCTTTCTGTACAGTGTAGCTGTCCAGCTGTCCTCTGCCCCTTGCTCATACGAATGAGGATTTACAGGGTAGGACACTGATAGCTGTTCATGTCAAAACAGATAGGTCTTGCCTTGATGAGCTTTCCTATACCACCATACTGTAAAAGAAATCCAATAATTTGATAAGCAGCGCTGCTAAATCTTACTTGCCAGAGTAATTTTTGATCCTGTTCTACTTCCAGTGAGTGTTACCTAAAGTACTTGCAAAATTCCCATAGGGAATTCTTTCCAGGGTAAGGTTCTGAACCCACAGATGGGGAAAGGCATTGCAAAGAGAAAAAAAGTTTTTAAGCGAAAGAAATAAAATAATGTTAGAAAATAACTTCACGCCACTTCAGTCACTGATTCCATCAAGTATTTTTTTATTTTACAAGTTTCTACCATTTTCAAGGATCTCAGACTCACATGTATTTAGAAGACACAACCCGGCTGTGTAATGGCACTTCAAAAAATGATCTATTAAAGGGGCAACTGTAAAAGACAGAAGTGTTTTTTCAGTCCCCCTTTGCTACGGAAACAAGAGTTTCAAGCAATAGAAAATAACCGAGCATGGGGTTTTTAGTGAAAGTCATGTTAACAGTATTATGCAACAGCTGCTGTTAGACATATTATAAGAGATAATTCTGTATCAGAATGGTGTCCTTTTCAATAAATTGTTTACATCTCCAACTGCTTTTCCACTTACTGAGCCAGCTTGTGAAGCTCTAACTCTGCTTTTACTTGAGCTTTGCTCATGTTTCATGTGCACTCAAGTATGGAGGAGATTTACTAGAATAAAGTCTGGATTTTGTTTTTATTGTAAAAAAGCTGGAGCTTTAGCCCATTTTTGGAAATCATCTTTTGGCCAAAGAAATACAAAAAATTTTAAAACTAGAAATTTGCAGGGTAGAGTGACTGAAACAAACTAAGACTGAGGCATTAATATCAAATACTGAAATGTTTCATATCTTTATTTCAATTTTATGACTTAAAATCACATTTTCTCCCATCAATGGCAGACTAATGGCAGCTTCCATTTATTCACAGTATAACACTCTGAAAGCTGTGGTTATATTTTAATTTATAACTATAGAGAACTGGGCCTAATTATTACCAAATCCAGCTTTAAAAATAAAACAGGGGTAAAGGTGTAAATAGCTCTTATAGTCTTTAAGTCTGGCAGTCCTGAGATACTGTCATGATGACTATTACTGTTGGGACCAAAACCAGATGCTGCCAAGTGCTTAATGATTCCAGAGTTCTGGGTTTCCCACCAGCTTTGTTAGGCAGGAATCTGTTCCAGCAAGGCCTGAATGTTTTTTGCTCTTCTTTGTAGGCAGGACTAGGCCCTGAAGCATAGGAGGGCAAATTTGTAATTTGATTTTTTTTTTCCATGCTCAGACATTGTTAATGAAGGAAAAATTGGGAGGCTTCCTGTGAAAATTGTTCTCTTGAAAGTGAAATAAAATAACCTGGACTGAGGGAGAATTATGGTACTTTAGGAGCAAACAGCTATCACAGGATTCTTGACCCTAAGTCTTACCTTCCCTTCACTGCATACAAAACATACTTCGCATTTTTCAGATGGATTAGACAAAGCAGAAATAATATCTGCAAACAAGGGACTCCCAGTCTTTTGGAGGAAAGGCTGAAAGTTGTGGCAAATGTAAAAGTACCTTCTAATGTGAAAGAATAAAGCAGAGAACATCAAACTCATTTCACTTAGTGTCATTCATGATGATTTATCATTGTAGTCAGGGCAAGCTGTGATCTCAGAGCTGAAACAATTTTGCCCATTAAGGGGAAAAAAACAACCCCAAACCCCAGAATGTTCCAGCTTGGTTCTTATATCCTTAGGGCTGCAATATTGAATTCAAAATTGGGGAAGCTCAGCCTTGCAGCCAGATTTGACAAGATGCTGGTTGAACGGTAGGTAGAAGTGATGGGGTTTGTGCTGTAATGCCCATGGTGGGAAATAAAGAAAAACAGGAAAATTTTTCCAGAAATCTGGATGCAATATTCACCACCTGCTCCAGCTTCTCACCAAAGTAGGCCAGGAAACCTGTGTGTGCAAGTTGGTGAGAAAAGCTCATCATTTCAAAGCCTGACAGAAGATGAACTGGAGTGCTCTAAAAGAGCATGCAAGGGTGTACAATGGTTCTGACCACAGTAGTTTTTGTCAGTCTATTTTAGTACTGTTGCTTATTTGAAGGGTGATTGTGAAACTTAAGTGTCCTCATATACTTACTGGGAAAGCTCACACAAGCACCATATTGTGCACTAGAATATATAGTGCTAAAGGCTCAGATGTCACCTGGCCTCAACATGACATAGACATAGAGATGAATGAAAATAAGCCACTTGCTCAACACCACTCAGATAATCCTCAAGAGAGGGAAGGATGTGGGATGTTGGTGAGGGGAGGAAGTGGCATAGCCAAAATCTTGGAGGCTATATCTGAAATATTGAAGGGGTGAGCAATTTATTTTTTAAGTTCATCCTGGATTCTTAGCAAGAGGAGAAATCGAGGGTTGCCACCTAACTAGGGATTTAGAATGACTCGGTAATTAATTTTAACCCAAGAGGCACTGTGGATATTCAGCAAACCTTTGTTCTATTCTACTCATGTCCTTATGCTAGACCCATCACTGTAGTTATTAGATCTCAAAGATTACATTCTTTGATCTAGCGCTTTCTAAATCCTTAAACCACAGTTTATTTATTTAAAAGGTTATACCCAGAACTGGATTGGATTGTAAAGTACCCTTTGACTCTTTCATGAAGGACACAGTAGAAACACATGCTGCCAAAGGAGTTTTTCCTTCTGATCATGAAGTACCACAGCATTTTATTGAATTAAGAACTACACAAGGATCTGTGCTTTTAATCTGGCCAGTGTGATGAGATTTATTTTTTAACCCATTAGTACCATGATGTCACCATTTCTGCTGCAGCAGGCATTTAAAAGCAAAAGCAAAAGCAAAACCTGCAAAGTAGCTTCATATTTCTTTAAGAAATTACAAGCACACTAAACCTCAGAAAATGAGTATGTTCAGGATGTTTTGTTGTGATCTCTTTTTGATCTGATATTTGCCAATTAAGTCTGTGGAGCTAAGCAGAGTTACAATTAGGTAAATGTGGTCACCAGTGGCTTGTAAGTTTGTTCCATTAGATTCACAAGTCCTCACATGAAGAAAGTTACCAGTGTAGTCTTGATTAATTATGAACTGTGTGATGTGATTCCCAAGCTAGCCAGCAAGAAAGCACAGAAAGCAAAAGAGGACACTAGAACTGAGCCCAGTTTGATCCACCCTGACTGATATTAATTATACTTGTTTCCAAATGGATCTTTTTTTTTTTTTTTTTTTTTTTTCTTTCAATTAGTCCTGCAAGGACTAAGACAAAAATTTCTCATGCAATTTCCCCTTAATTCTGGAGAAATGGAGACCCAAAAGGGCACGTAAAAAGAGAAAATTTATTAAAAATAACTATCACTGTTTCATTTTTTAAATGTTTGTGTCTGTTTCTTTCTTCTTTTTTTGAGAAGCTCAGCCTCCTGACAGAGGAGCCTGATTCTACTCTTTCCTGAGACTTCTTTATACCACCTGGTAGTACAAACCAGCTGTAAAGTGAGTGTAAGAGTAATGCATTTATGTATACTTCACAGATTTTTTATATTTCCAGACTGGCAGAAAACCACCAGGACCAAACAGACAGACTGGAATTTCTTTCTTTTTTTTTTTTTTTTCAGATAAAAATGAAAAAAGGATAGGGATAACTCAGACTTGAGGAAGAGAAGGAAGACTAAGCCTTATTTAGCTACAAATAGGGGTTCATTACCATCCATTCTGAACTGAGAAATGGACAAGGTGAGAGGGCTCAATCCTGTTTTACCAGCCACCTTTGCTGGCAGGAATTTAAACATGAAAGGGAAGAAAGTGAGCACCAGTCAAACCATAGCAAACAGGACATGACAACACAACCAAAACAGAATAAAGGCTGCCTTCTCAATCAGTCAAGTGTATTATGTTTTTTAAATGATTGTGTTTAAAACAAAAAAAACATGGTTGCATGGTTTAGTTGTTTAGGTGGGTTGGATTGGTTGATGGGTTGGACGCGATGATCTTGAAGGTCTCTTTCAATCTGGTGTATTGTATTGTATGGTATTGTATTAATCTATTTATATTTTCCTTTTTTCCCCCTTTTTTACCTCCATGGGCTTTAGTGTTCCTCACTGCAACATTTGAATAAGATTCATTCTTCCTGAGCATTTATTCAGTTAGTACACCTGGATTAGTGAAAAAGAAAACAAATGGAATTCATAGGAATTAATGTCAATTAAATTCCCTCTTTCTGTGCTTTATATTGGCAGAGGAATTCTTCAAGTCAAAGGGTCAGTAAAAACAGTGAACAAAGAGAAAAGGAGCAAAACAAAGAATGGCAGTTATGTAGTAGAAATCATCTTAAAATTTAGTCAGACATGGGGAAAAATATTAAAATAGCAATTCTAGGGTGAAATTTTCTTTGAAATTTTGAGAAGCTGCCTCTCCATTTTCTTTCATAATCCCTTTTAAACAGGCACATAGGAGGCTTAAGAGATTCTGTGAAGGTAGTGGGATATTTCTCTCTTTGCTTCCCCATGTGAGAGCCCAAGGGAAAAATATTGGCAGGGCTTGTGGAACTTTCTATAATTGAAGTAGCCCTGTATTTCCTATCTTAAGACCTTTCCTGATGCTACTGTTAGTGTTTTCAGCTGGCTGCCTACCTCTTCCTGAACATTTTTAAAGATAATTTCAGCTAAAATATTTCCCAGTGGTTCCTGAGGGGGTAGGGAAGCATGGGATAACTTTTCTTATTTTAAAGCATCCCATATTTGAGAGCAAATCTCTGAATTTGGTGAGGTGCAGGAATACAGTCTGAGGTGTCTCTTCTAGTATCCTGTGACAATCCACCCATGTTTCATTATGTTCCAAGCCTTTGACAACTGTAGTTGGCATACGTTTACTTGGCAGGTCTAAACAGCTACATCCCCTAAAGATTCACAGAAAATAAAGGTGTGAAAGCAACTTCAGAAAGTCATCTGTACATAGACAAGATCAGCTCATCTGAACCACATCTGACAGGTATTTGCCTAAGTGCCCCCTGAGAAACTCCAGCAGCACCAATTCTACCGTACGGTCATGCTATCCATTGGGTTTAGCTGTCCCTCCCTTAGCATACAGTTACAAAGTTTAGTTTTCCCTTGTGGCAAAAGAATCTTTCATGCTCCAGCTTAAGCTCATATCTTCTTCCATCTTTTAGGGATATCAGAGTATTTCTGTTCCTCCTTGAAAACCTGGCTTCTAAATTGGCACATCTTGGGGAATGGCAGAAGTGGCATCAGGGACCTTCGCTCTCCTATGTACTTCTTTGCCATTCTCTGGGAGAGATAGAGGAGGAAGAGACGTGATTTAAAAACAGATAGGATAAGAGGCAGGGAAGATACAGACTGAAACAACGAATGCACATGTAGTTGACCAGGACTAGAATGTGGTGAGATATGAAAAGTAGGAACTTGAGGGAAGGCTGGGTCCAAGAGAAACTTGGAACTATGTGGACAGGAATGAAAAGACCTTGCTGTGTCTGGGGGCAAGATGAGATGAGAGGAATGATGGAGAGGGGACTGGAACTGGCTAGGGATAAAGACAGAAACAGAAAACCTGTGGGGCAGAAATTTCTGCTGGCTAATCCCATTGGCAAAGTCTCTGAGTTTTCCTTAAAACAAACTATGAAGCTACACACACACAAAATGTGAAAAACTTTATTTGTATTGTTAAGCCACAAAATTGAGATTAAGTATCTGTACAGCCATAACTTGTTTTCCTTGTAAGCATGTATAATAATAGATCATTTAATTATACTGTGACCTCAGTGATTCCACGCCTCCACTTATCTTTCTATATAGTATTTGACAATAAAGGTAATATTTTAATATTATATACTTGTTTCTGAATAATATAATTTTTATATAATGGGTATTGGCTTCCTATAAATGCAGAAAGTTCATGTATGCATGTATGTATACACACACACACACACATATTCTGGGACAAATTCCAGAAAAGATGTTAAAAGCTTGGAGTTTTGGATTTGTATAATTTTAAAAGATTAATTAAAAGAAAAAAAAAAGAGAGAGAATTTTTAAAGAAAAAATAACTTTGAATTAAACACTCATATAGTTTGTTTACAAAACACCAAACTGAAACATAGGCATTTTTTAATCCTCTCTTTCGTATGAACGGTAGGATTAACAGTTTTAACATAGATGAATTTTAGATTTGAATGAAGAATTTCCCAGCAATTTTGCCATCACTATTTTCAATGGAGCAAATCCATCAACTTATCTAGTAGGTTTGCTAGAACAGTGACTGACATCTAGAATTTTAGGTATAAACAGACATTGGTCTTCGTACAAATAGACACATGAAACTCCTATGATAGATTATACTTGGCTTTTAATTCTCTGCAGCCTCAATTAGTTATTTACAATGTGTAAACAGGAAGCATTGCAAAGCCAAGTGCTTTTTCACTTTGAGTGTTTAATAGCGTTCCTTTACTGTAAAGTAAAAGCTTCAGGTTACTATGGAGAAACAACACTGGATTATCATTTGAACAGATATAATCGCTACTTTCAGCAGCTTGAAGTCACTTTAATTCCTATATTATTACACCAGTTTTATCTGTGATGGGAGTGCATAATTTTCTGAAACTTATTTAGCTTTTCCTCAACATTATTTACAGTTGTGACTATAATCTAATGTATGATGTAGGAAGAGCATGCCATCATACTGAAGGAGAACTGGGAATAGGCAGCTAGTATAAACCACTTATGTGGGGCAGAGTGACATGCAAAGAGAAAGGAGTAAATGCCAACGTGGGGGTGTGAGAAAGGCAGGCGATTAGAAGAAAGGGTGAGATGCAGTTTGGAAGGAGGGCATGGCAGCTAAAGAAAACATGTTTTGATAAGGCTGAAAATTTCAGAGTTATTTTTTAATAGCTTTGTTACAGTTTTATATATTGAACTAGTGGTAATAAGGACTCACTCAGGTTGAAAGAATAGAACAAGTAGCTAGGATCAGACTGTGGCAGAGAGCTGTGTGAAACAGTTGTGTACAGGAAAACTGGGGATAATAAAACTACATCCATGTTATATCCTTTCTCTACAGCTGTATCCATTCAGCACCTGCTCAGCTGCAAGTTCAGGGACTAATCTTACCAAGAGTCAGCAAAGCATTCTTGTGCTGGTGGTGCAGTAACAGCTGATAGCAGTGTAAAACCAGGGCTTGATCTCATCACCTTCCCGTTCTTTACTGATGCTTTGCAAAATTTTCAGCTGCCACCACCATTAATGTTAATATCTCTTAAATTTCACTTTTGTGCCTTAACCGAAGGTAGGAATTGTCTGGTGGCAAACTGCGGCCTACAATGTTTCAGATAATGATTACAAATCCAAGAACAAGTCTATGAAGCTGTCCTGATAGGTGTTCTGTTAGTACACACCTCTCTTCCCCTGACAATGTGATTTAATGTTTCTTTTGAAATTGCTTTTCTAAAAGACATTTTGTTCTTTGGTCAGCATCCTTCTGCTTTGGATCAGCATCTGCAGCTGACCCAGGCATCAGTTAGGCTGGAAAGATAATGTACATATTTTGGGCCCCACTCATGCTTTCATCTGCTACGCAACTCCTCTTCAGGTTTCCATCTTGTTGTAACTGACCCATGTCTTAAAATGGTACAGAAATAGATCCAGGTAGGTACCAGCATCCACTTATGTAGAAAATCTCCTAGGAAGCTACAAATAACAGTAAGAAATTAAGGAGAGAACTTATTTGGTCACTCTTCACAAAACTTCATAGTCATTTTTGATGTGCTGTACTCACTTTGCTGTATTTGTTTGTGTCAAGGGTTAGGACTGGGCCAACCACTAAACAAGTTACAGATGTTTTCAATTAACCCCTCTCGCTTTCCAAAGGGGAAGAGAGAAGGAACAAAGGAGTGAGACTTATGGGTGGGAAAAGAAAACTCAAACAGTTTTAATGAAAAATTACAATAAAATGAAGTATATACAAAAATCATACTGAACCCAACCCCAACGACAACCGTGCCAGCATTACCACTGATGCTGTGGGCTGGCACAGAGGAAGTCCCAAACTTCAAGACCCTGCAAGACAGGAAATGGGTTCAGGAGCTGGATTCTGGAACTAGATTCAGAAGCATATAGTTTTGGCTCAAAAGGCAGAACAAATCCTCCTGTAATACTGGCTGCTGAAGAAGAGAGCTTGACCCTTGTGATCTGTCTTCATTTAAAGAGCAAACATAATTTTACTTCCCCATAAGAGTAAACTAAAATGATCTTATTGAATTGGAGAGAAATGCAGAACACATGAATCTAACACCTAATACATATACAGGATACATGAAAAAAAACCCCAAACCTTCCCCCAACCAGACTAAACCACAAGCCCCAAAGCTCCTTTTCTCCCCTCACTGGCTCCTTTCAATTAGGCCTAAACAGGCAAAAATTGCGCAGGACAAATTAGTCAGGCCTGCAGGCCATAAACAGGCCTACTCCCCCATGTTCCCAGATAAGAGCTCCCACCAGAGAGAGCTGGCAGGAGGGAGAAAGAGAGAGAAACTAACTCTGCAGCCAGTTTCATAGGGATGCGGTGATTCTGGGAATGGAGTCCACCTGCTGGACTAGACTCTCTGGACCTCCTGGAGGACTGTAACTCTATGTTTTTTTGAAGGCACCCATGTCAAACCAGGACAGGATCTCTCATCATTGCACTGAATGTGGAATGGAATCCCTTGATGGTCAATTTAGGGCCACCTGCGCCTAAGCCTGCAGGTGAAACTTTTTACTTTTGCACCACCCAACATAGTACACAAGATGTAGTAGTGAGCTTGCCCTGTATAGGAATACGTGGGAATCTTTCTGCAAACTAGTCCTTGCTTCCAACTATAAATGTCGAGTATTATCACTTCTAGAAGCAGGTAGTGTCTCCGAAAATATGCTGCTGACCTCAGGAAGCACAATTACTTAGGAGATATGTAGCAGACAAGTAAAATGAGTGAACAGAATTAGTTCTGTCCTAACTTTAACCAGGACAGTTTGCTAGCTCCAGTGAGTGGAAAAAAACCTTCTGCTGGCTTCATCTATAAGGTAAAGTAAATTAAATTCTTTGTGGTTTTCTTAGAAGCTAAAAAGCATGATCACAGAACTATTGTTTTTATTTTGGGGGGTGGTGTGGTTATCTCTACTAGATGTATGGACAATGCTGGTGAAAATGTGTTTTAATTTCTCTGTGTTACCCTGTGTTAACCTACTTGCACTTGGAATGAATGTATGCAAAAAGTTGTTGGTCAGGAAATATTTAGGGAAGTATTATTAAAATATCTTAATTTCTTTTTGAAGTGCTTCCTAAATCAGGTATGAAATGCAGATCAGAGATCCATGATAAATATGTTGCCTGGTCGTCATCGTGTAGCTCAAAGATTCAAAAAGTGTTTAGTTCATTACTCTTTGTTTGGGTAGTACCTGACTTTCCTGTGCATTATTGTTTAAAGGCTGAAAATAAACCCAAACAAATAATTTCTAAGACTGAATTTTTGATAGGTGGAAATCTTTTCCTCAAAGAGCACAGATGAAAAAGTAGAACATTAATAGAGAGCTTTGAAAGCTTTTTCTAAAAGGAGGAACAAAGAAGTAATTATTCAGCTAGTGCATACAAGGGTATGGGTTTTATCTTGGTTAATATTTGGTTTCTTTTCCCAACAGCCTGATGAAGGTTTTGATACCTAAGCAGCAAAGATGAGAAAGCCAATTCTTGCAAATTCATTCTTACACCTTAAATCTCATACTACTTCTTGCAAAATTCCTATTAAGCTAAACAGTTTCAGGCAAAAACTGTATTTTGAGAATCTGTTCTTTGCTGTGCTGCATCAGGGATTGCATTACAGCATTGCTAACAAGCTTTCTTCCCAACAGAATGCTACAACTAGTATTCACTATGACTATTTTTTTGTCCTTTACTTGTAGAGGACTCCTACATCAAAGGGGTTTATTTTTGGGTAATAGTATGTCAGTGTATCTGCATCATTCTTAAATAATCTCTCCTAAGTGTTCTTATATATTCTAAAGTATTTTACATATGCAACATTTGCCTGCTTCTGAGCCCTTCAGCTATCTGGCAACCTATGAAGTTGAGCCTAGCAATTTTACGTGGTAGTGCATATGTGAAAGTAGTGAGCATGTTACCAGTGGAGTTTAAAGGAGTGCACCAGTTCCGGACTGCAGCTTGGGCAGTGTTATCGGCAGTTTTCTGTGGGAGGTTTCCATTACCCTCCAACAGCCCAAAAAGTGGGTGGGAAAAGTCTCTGCAGTTGCACTTATGCAGGCTGCTTTTCCTCCTAGTCCTCATTTAGAAAATAGATCACAGATGTGTGCTCTAACACAGGTTAGTGTTTGTCTTCTGAAACATCTGTTCTCCTGGTATGTTACAATCACATGCTCTTTCCAGTGTATGAGATTGTCCTTAGGTGCTTTCCCAGTAGTGCAGCTCCACTTTGGGTAGGTTACACCATCTGTAGATGGAGTTCAGGTGGCTCACTTCATATCCCTTCTTAAATTCACAGCAGATATTAATGCATTTTTTATTTGATGTTCCCTAGCAAAACCTGGTAAAACAGCCCACTCCTGTGCTGAAGGAGACAAAGCTAGAATATATAATGACATGCAAATTTACTCCTGTTGACCTTAATACAGAGCCTTGTTCAAAACACAGGCTGTACACATGGCCATAGTTCTGATAGTGCTGCTAAACATGCCATTATCAATACTGCTGACCAGACCTTTATCATGAGCACAGTCAAACCAAGTGTAAATACTAATTAGGGCCTAATCCAAAAATCTATTGAAGTTTGTGGCAAGATTCAATGTGCTTTGGACATGTCCCAAGGTAAAGAATTAATCACTATTTTAGTAGGGTTATGCCTCTGCAGTTGAGAAAATTGCCTTGCTAATGAGGGACTACTGTGTTTACCTGAGTCCTTCCATTTTCTGAAGCCCTCCTGCTTTTACCTTGGTGAAAATAACCTGTTAGCTCTTAACAAGTATGAACTGACTGCAGAGAAGCAGCAGCAGCAAACACTACCTTGCTGCATATTGCTGTAATGGAAACTTACTTGTATAAATAAAATGCAGGGCATTTATCTAACTTTACTGTACTGTCAAGCTACAAATTCAATTAAGATTGTTTACAGAAGTCTATGGAAAAGGGATAAAAATCCTGGCTTTACTGGAGTTAACAGGGATTTGATCATTAACAGGTATTACTTGGAGAATCTGTGGTAGTTCTGGGTACAGGAAGTTTGTACTGGGGACAGAACAATTCCAAATTTGTTCTGAAAGATCGTGATGAAAGGACATTATGGAGGAATTCCTACCCTTCAAGAGCTATGTATTGAATAATACTCAATGTACCTTGAAGGAAGTCGGAGCATAACAGCTTCAGAACCTGAATGTGTGTTCACTAGACCACTGAGAATAAACACAATCTTCCATGGTTGAATCCTTTTTTTTTTTTGGTGTTTTTGTTGTGTTTTTTTTTCTTGTGGCAGTTATCTGCATCTTACTATAACCATTCACTGCTTCAGAAGGGGCAAGAACATTCAGCACAAGGCCCCTGTTAATTACATCTCACACTTATGAAAATATTTGATACAACATTTTAATGTTTTATGTAATATTTTAGTATTAATGCACTCTTTCTTGGAATGTGCACTTTAGGACCCTGTGATACTTAAAAGCTGCTGTGGTAACAAATTTTGAATTGTATACAGTCAGACTCATGAGGATCTGCTTCAGTAATGTTTTAGTAACAGCATTTCTGAGCCCTGCTTATGTGGCATAAGCCCTGCTGAAGTCAGTGATGCTCCTCACACACCCTTCAGGGTACACTGCGGCCCTTGGGAGTAATGCTACCTCTGAATGGGTGAATGAGATCTGAGTGGGAATCCTCACAGTAGGCTTCATCCCGTATTCCTCTATTCATGTTTCCTGAGCTGTAGGAATGTAATTGCCCTTATCAACTTGAATATACTTGTGGGTTCAATGCTGAGTTATTCAAAAGTCATCAGATTAGCTTAAACAGAAATATCACACAGAAGTATGCATTTGTCCATGCATTTCTCCAGAACATCCAAGATATTTGCATCTATTTGTCTGTTATACAACATGTGCAACCTAATAGATAGATACAAATTCATACAAGATGCTTGCTGCATATAAACCTCCAGACAGACATGCAGACTTGAGGATACTTTCAATCTCTACCAAACTATAATATAATTGGACCTTGATATGTTGATTCAGTTCCTCTGAAAAGAGAGAGACTTCTTTTTAAGACTGAGTTTTAAAATATTTTTTTCCTTTCCCCTCAGGTTTGTCACTTTCATCTGATAAAAAGATTGTTGCTGTACAAGTGGGAATTAGCACTTATCCTAATTTTTAGGAATTAGCATAGAGTTAATGTTACCTGAAAGGTTTTTAAATTGTTGCATGTATTTCCTAAATTTAAATCATTGCAAGTATCTTATAAATGAGACTGGATTTTTATATTCTTAGATTGGGAGACCAACATAAAACTGTGGCATGCTTCTGGTAACTGGAGGGATGTCACACTTTGTACAATTACATATTTTAATGCAAGAATTGCCTGGCACACCTCCAGCTACATAATTTAGGGAACTTTTCCAATTTTCCACATACACTTGCTTTTTATATGAATCTGTTAATTGTCAGTCAGAAAGTTTCCTTGTCCAACCTATAATTATGGCTAGACTTTAAAAAATGTGTCTATATGCCTTCTGATGCTTCATTTCTCAGATGGCATTCATGTGCTTTGACACAGGCATCTTTAAAATTGGATGTCAAAAGCTGAAGCAGTTATTCTAAAGCTTGTTTTTCTCTTGAAGTGTTACAGAGGAACGCAAGAACTGTGAGCTACATTGGAAAGTCTTATTGAACTCTTGTAAGTCGCTCAGGTTTGGAGGTGTGAACTGTGCCTTTCATTATGTAGCAGTTATAAATAAATTATTGTTTGAAAAAAGCTACTTTTGAAATTCTACCTAACAGATTAATTCTTGCAAATGAATTTCCAAAGCCTGCAATTTCGGCTTGATAAAGCATCCTAAGCAATATAATAAAGCTGAGGTTGGAAAGGCTCCAATTCCCCTTATTGGAGGAGGATGTATGCTTCATAGTGCAGTTTATTTATATTAAATAGGCAAAATATTTGTTTTCTAATCAAAATAACCTTGACTTTTATCTTTTTTACATTTATGTGGTATGTGAGGATATGTTGCTCTCCAATTATTTTATTTTTTTTAAAATACCATAAAATTAGAATTTTCAGAGGAAAAGTACTGACTGTCATGTAATTCTCATGAGTTGGATAGTAGATGGGAAGGGGAAAACATCTTTAAAAAAGTTCCACTTTTAAAAAGATTTTTTTGTCCCCCTCAAGTGTTACTGAATGGATAATCACTTCATACTGATTAGTACTGGATGATGCACAGAAATTATAAGTGAATGGACACTTCTGGTTTGGCTGTGTCATCTGAACCTCCTTTTCACCATTATTGTCATAACTTGCCAAGTGTCCCATGTCAAAATCATGTCCATTTTTAGGGCCAGGAACTTAGTCCTCATGAACTGAGAATTACTGAGCTGTCTTAAGCTCTGGTGGTGTAGTTCTTCACAGCAAGAAGTTCTTTAGTGTATACACGTGGTGAGTAGGCTTGATGGCTACTTTTTATCAGCTACGACTTTGTTCTTTGAAACAAAGTCATGGTGTGAAACGGAAGGTGTTGATTTCCCTGATGCTTGACAATTTATATTGTAATGATGTAATAACAACAAATACCAAATGTTTTTTTCTTAAATTGTCCAAAACTAAAAAATGAACAACTATAAACAGCTTTTTTTGGACAACAGTTTGTAAAATTCCTTCACATAAAAAGTTTAAATTCTCCATTTGTTTTCATTTGTTTCCAGTTATTGTCCAGACAAAATGTACTAGGGGAAAGAAGGCCTGGAAACACTGATGTGTTTGTAGGCAGCACTGGTCACTTAAATGTAGCCTTCTTGCTCCAGTGTTCATACATGAAGCCTTTAGAGAAGTTGAGTTTCAAAGGGAACCAATGTGGTGTTGGTGTTACACCAGAGGAATCAGAGATGAAAGCTCTTCAGATACCCAAGGTGTCTTGTGCTGGGTCTCTGAGCAGTGAAGCCTATATAAGTGCAGGAGTATCAATGCTGCTCACACTGGTACTACTTTCTTGGTTTGGTTTCTGCTTTCTTATCTCCTCAGGATATAATGGGAGTTTTCACAAAACAAAAACTTTCTCTGTTTTGTCATATTGTTTCTGACTGTATAGCTGCAAACAGAAGTTAGGGTCCAGCTTACATCTGGTAGGAAGCAGCTGAACTGTAACTGAAAACTTGTTATTTTAGCTTTTTCAGGTTGAAATTGGTTTCTGTGCAGAAGAGCTTTTGCTCTAATTAACTGCCCATATGTGTTGCTTTGAGGGACTAAGTGGGAGACTTAGTCAGTGTAGACTTTGTAGTCCTCTTTCACATGAGACCAAGCTAAGTTCTATGCCTTTTAATGTACTTGTTAGGATGAGGTTAAAGTAAATAGATGCATGTTTAGTTGCCAAATGATAGTGGTTACAAGTTCTCAGTGATTTTTACAGTAGTTGCCCTGTTCCTGAAGATCTTCAAACCTTAGGAAAAATGCATCCAACCAAGAGGTTTGGTTCATGTCTGTCACCTGCCTGTTACGTTATGGATCTAAAAGATGGTTGCTATAAAGAGGAACACAAAAAACAAGACATATCCCCCTGCTCCAAGCCCAAGCAACTCATTGCCATGTAAAAGAAGAAATGTTCTGACCTGTGAAATTTCTCTAACTCTGAGGCAGGATTAACTGAAGCATCCCTTGTACGTATGACACGATAACCAAACATGTTGTTTGATCATGATACATCTATAGTGAACTCTTTCCCCAAAACCAAAGCACTTCAAATTCAAGAGGGTGAGATTTTTTTATTTTATTTTTTTCCCTCCTGCCTCATGTCAGGACCCTTTTGAAGTGTGGGTGTCAGCTTGACTAAGGTCATCTTGCACCCAGCTGTCTCTGTTTTAAAAAAAAAAAAAAAAAAACCAAAAAACAAAAACACAAAACTTTCTGGTTTTTTTTTCTCTGAACTGATTTTTGTGAACTGCTAACATGCATAGCACCATGTGGTGGGGGCCTGCAGCGATGCTCTGTCAGCTCCATGGGCTAGCGCATTGGGCATTCCAAAGGGTTGGAGCAGATGTTGGGATAATGGTTAGGTGTGAGAAGAAAGTCACTTGAATGCATTTTGTTAAGCAAAGCTTTTAGGAAGCGGAGCGTAGAGGTACTGTTGAGGGAGGTAAAATGATGTTTACTGGTTCCCTGAAGCTCTCTAGGTGAGCAAAGTGTCCATCTTTTGTAGCTCCTGCTAATATTTTTAAAACATGGTGATGTACACCAGAGAGCTCATCTTGTATTGGCTACTAGCTTGTCTTTTCCTCTGCATCAGAACTGGGAAAGTTTTCTATCTGATTGGGCATAAAGGATAACACAATGCCATGCTTGCAGACACAGCACAAATCATGGTGCTGTAATTATTTACAAACAAAATGTCTGCAGTGGGGTTAATTCCATTATCCCTATAGAGTGGTGCGTGCAGGAGTCCACGCCATGGGTCTCAGGAGCTGTATCCTGGTTGGACTGATGTACTGAACTTGCGTCTGTGTAGCCTGCAGTAAATGGTTTGCCTGTGCGGTGGAGCACTGAAATAACTATATAAAATTTATGTCACTAAAGGGGAAAAAAGGGCTAGATTTCTGTTCTCTGTTCCATTTATTTTATCATACTAAAATATAAATGTGGATTGACTGAATCCCAACAATGTTCTGACTGCTGGGTGCTATTAATGCCCAAATATGCTTTTCTCCTGGGATTTTTCTATGCTTAACTGAAATGAACAGATAGTGGCATGAACTGGGCCTTGTGTCTCTGTGGTTCCCATTGAACTGTTTATTTCCTACCCTTCTCACACTAAAGTAAATTCAAGCTAAGTCACCTATCTCCATACACTGGTAGCAGGACAGAGCAGCAGAACAGCATGGTATCTCCAGTAAAGGGCTTAGAATCACATTTTTCTTCATTATGAAAATTCTTAAGAACTATTCTGCATTGAAATTGTTGGAGTTACTGTAACAATTCTTTTAACAATGTGGTACCTAAACAACTAAAAGCTGTTAAGATCTTTATGACATGGCAGCCAAAACATCCTGAGAAGTGGCATGTTAAGCAGTATTGGTGTCTGAAGCACTTTTTCAGTTCAGAATGAGGGGGCTGTTAGAAAGATGATGGTCCCTGTTGGCTGAGCTGCAGCAGAAATGCCTACAAGATAGCATATGCTGGATTGAGGTGAAATGACTGAAGCAGAATGCTTGAATTTTGTTTCACTGTGAACCTCTTCTCACCATGCATGATAATTATACTGATTAAGGAGACAAAAGATTTCTTTAGTAGTACCTCCATCCCACACTGCTAAAGAAAAAAGACATCCGTTGGCAGAACCTTCTTTCTTGCTGTATCTGTTGAGCAGAATGGTCGTAAGTGCACTGAGTGGTGCCTGTGCTCACACCACACTGTCTCTCCATCTCTGCCCCCTTTTAGAGAGAGAATTTGGATCGTTCTCCATCTTTGTTTGCAGCAGAAAAGACTCAAGGTGAGAGAGAGAGCAAATCCTGTATGGCAATTCTGTCACTCACCTCATCTTCATAATCTTTCCTTAGCTTTCTCTGCCTTCTAACCCTGGTATTGATCGTGTCATAGGCTACAGCAGACCAAAGCAGGGGGCTGAAAACCTTTCCAAACAGCAGTTGCCAGTCTGCCTGTTGCAGCTTGAAGAAGAAAAGCATGCTGTGAAAACAATCAGTGCATTTGCTTTAGATCTAAGTGATTCCAACTAGGTCGATGTTTCATGCTGATGTGTTGAAAACATTTAAAAATTTCTGAGAGTTTGATTTCAACTGAAACATTTCAGCATGTGTCTGACTCTCTGAAGTTGTTATTTCTCACTAATGTAGCAGACAACTGGTGTGGTTTTTGTTTTCCACCTCAGCACAAAGCAGTAGGGAAACTGGGCCTTTTGTCTAGATAGGTTTGTTTTGAATGTTTTTTATGGGAAGAGGAGGGTTTGTTTAATAAGCTGAGGCTCTTGCAAATTGACTTCAGAGGAGTAGTAGTTTATTTCACAAAGGGAAAAAGAGGTAATCACAGCTGTGCAGAGTGTGAATGAGAGTATAGCTGTATGTAAACTGCTTTAGTTGTCGGTATTTGAATTTTCATTTGAAGGCAGGCTAGATGATTCACAAATATATCAACAATTTATTATTTTTTTTTAAAGCACATGATGCTTCTTTGTAATGTGTCTGTAGTCAGCATAATTGGCCTGATTCTCTCTCAGCTTGGGACCACAGAGCAAACGAAGCATTGCAAAGTGAAGCTTTCCCCATGCAAATTATCTTTTATTCAGTTTCCAGGAGTGGCAGGAACCCAGGATAACATTTTTCTATAGCAGGTGGTAGCACAATTGGATTCTGAACTGCTTGGAAAAGACTACAGAGAGACAGAACTTAGTGTGATTTCTCTTACTGTTTAGTTTGCAGTCACTATAGTCTATAGGAAGCTAAACCAGGCAAAAGCTGCTGTCCTAGTTTGGAGCTTGCTGCTCACCAGTTTCTGAGAGCAGATCAGCAGGACCTCACCTCTGATTCTGCTCCACTGCACTTTGGTGCATCCTCCTTGTTTCATGTGCCCTTTTCAATAGCAAGCATTTATCAATGACTCTTGCTCTCTTAGGGATACTTTTTTAATTATATGACATATAAATCAATATATATTAAATATATGTTGAAATTTCTCTTCCTCGTAAGGAAGTGAAGTCGCCCAATGTGTTCTTGACATCTTTCCTGCTTGCTTCAAATAACACAAAGAATATTCTTGCACTGTTCCAACAGGAAATAGTGAACAAATACTTGCCTTGAGGTATTTCATTGAGTTTCAGGATACCAGAGTATAGAGATGTTCCAAAAAAAATAGATATTTTGTTGGGAGAAAATAATAATAATAAAAAAATCCCCAACTTTAAAGGCTGTATTTATCTGTGGAGAGGAATTTCCCTCTCCTTGAACTAAGCCTTTGCAAATGTAGCGTATGGTGTATGTGGCACTAATGGATTTCATACTTCAGCATTTGTTTCACCAAATACCATGCGGTGAACAATAGTTGTCATTTAAACAGCTCTAGTTTGCAACTGTGTAAGCCCTAGATATTAAAACTGGATAAGCCAGTGTAGGGGGTGTGTGTGAGAAATCCTGTGGTCTCAGTGGCATTATTTCACTCATTCAAGTTTAAAATTAACTCCATGGGGATGCTGGAGAGGTCCAAGTTATAATTTGCATGTATTATTAGCAGTCTTGTTTATCCTGAATCTATATACTTAAGTAAACCATCAACTTGAATATATACATTAAGTACTTTTTTTTTTTTTTCCCACCCCCCACACACCCCTGAGCCTAGAGAAGAAGAAACTTCAGTGTTGTCCAATAAGCTTATGCCTGGCAGGAATTTAGCTAGATTAAACATTTCTACCATGATCTAGTAGGGCTGCTGAACAATGTTGAAAACTTTCTTTGCAAGAATAGGCTTTCCTCATGGGAGCTGTCCCATTGGATATGTGAAAGCAGGGAAGGGAAGAGGGCTGTTTTAGTAATGAGTCTTCAGTGGTCCAAATGCGTTACCTTGTACAGGTGGATTTATATGGTGAAATTGCAGTGGTTTACATAATGTTGGAACCTGCTGGGAATTTGTAAGTGTTTGCCAATGTAGGGCCTGATCGAGCAGAGGCCATTGATACTGCAGTGTTCAGTTCCTCCACTGAACTCGGAGGACATGAATGGGCAGGTGCTTGTCTTTTTGGTGGACTACTGAGGAAGTAGTTAGGGGTGCCATTAGTATTATTCTGCATATTCTTCTGTGTCTCTGCTTCAAACCACTTCCAGTGTAACCTTTCAACTTCCTTGAATTGTAAACAAAAATTGGTTTCAGTATCGCTATCCCAAGCAGAATTCAAAAGAAAATCATGGTGCTTCTCCTGTGCATGCTGACCTTTGCCCTACTTGACGTATTTTTTAAGCCTAAGGTTTACTCAGCATTAGCTGTAATTGGAATTGACACTGGAAAACCACAGAAAGCAATTCACTTAATATGAATTTGCTGTGAAACTGGAAACAGAGTTCTGCCTGAGATCTCTGTAGATTTCCTGGCAGGAAGCATCTTGGTGTTTTCAGGTGAAATTTGTTCGGAAGGACCTTAAAGAAAGGATCTTGCTTTGATCTGTCTCTTACAGAAGTCAATGAAAGAGACTCCATTGACTGTAATGAACACTGGGAAGCTGCTCCATTCAGAGTTACATGTAACTTCTACTTCTGGACAATTGCTTTTCCTCAATAGCAATCCAAAGAGAGATTGATGTAACTACAGGGAAGAAAGACAGTGGAGTAAGAGGGAGCTCATTCCAAAGAGCAGCTGAACTAGGAGTGAGTAGAACATGACTGCTATGCTTTGTTACTGCTCATGGCCTAAACCAATAGGTGCAAATAAATCAACCATATAGTGAGTTAGAAGAAAGAAATAAAGGAAGACCAGGCTTTTTGGGTACAGTTGACTGTGGGGCTCATCATTCTGCAACATCTTAAACTTTGTCTTCAAATGCTCTTTGTGCTCAGATGTTTTTACTGCTATAAATAAAGTATATCAGTATATCCAGGAGGAGAGAAAAAGCTTGCATAACACTAACAACTACCTATACCTCTACCCTGTTGCTTTCTTCCAATTGTTTCCTTTGCGTGATGGTAATACAGTTTAAATTGCCTCAAATCTTTTATATACCAAGGTCAGACTACTAATGCCATGTATCCTCTAAGTCTTACACAGTTTCAACAGACCTGTCTAGCTAAATTGTCAGCCAGACCATAGACCTGTGTTAGATTCTCTGCTACAGAAATCTCACAGTACAGCCCACAGCGATACTTGAGCCAGATGGATAATAAATATGGCAATGAGAAGATTTCAGATTCGGCTCTAACATCTTTCAATGTAACTAGATTGCTTGCAACTTATCATGAATGGGTTGCCCAGGGAGGTGGTGGAGTCACCATCGCTGGAGGTGCTTAAGAAGAGACTGGATGAGGCACTTGGTAGCATGATTTAGTTGATTAGATGGTGTTGAGTGATAGGTTGGACTTGATCTCGAAGGTCTTTTCCAACCTGGTTAATTCTATTCTATTTGGACTAGTACACCACAGGCAAGGACACTCCACCCAAAATGGTAGTCATCACGCCAGAAAAAACCTAGGCTAAGAAGTACATGGAGCTTTTGTGATATTAAAGAAAAAAACAGGCAACAGGGGCTAGTGGTTAAGAAACTGTTTCTACTGGGAATTTAGGGGTAGGACAAAATGGAGGAAGGCATTAGCAGAATTGTCTTGTGCTTTCCACCCCTGCAGACAACACAGCATGAAGCTCTGATTTAGGCATCTGACAGCATGATAATCTCTTGGGTATAAATCCAGTCTTTGGATGGACTAAGAATTACACCAAGATCTTTAACTCCAGTTCCTCCTGGCTATCAAGGGAACTAGCTGGTGCATGATCAAAAAGTTTGTGTGCCCCAAATACACTAAAGTCAAGGAAAAACTCCCTTAACAGGATTAGCTGCTGTATTGTACCTCCCGCTTCCCCTAACCCCCAAACTTGTCTTTGCTTTTCTTTTTTTACCCAGCCTGCCAAGCTCAGAGTTTCCTGTTCAGTTACATCTCCCCCACTTCCCCAGAGAAAGTTGATATAAAGGGGCAAAAATAATTTTCTTTATCCTTTAATCCTTTATTCTCTTTGCTTTTAAAAGTTTATTTGCTTCCTACAGTTGTCCATCTTGAGCTTCTGCTTCTCTGCTGTGTCAAGACTTGCTTAAGCTTGAAGGTTTTTTAGGCTTGACCAAGCATTGACAGCACTATCACAGAAGCTAATGCTAGAGTCTGCCAGTTTGATGGATTAAGTAAACTTATTGAAATCTTTTTTTCTTTAATACTACAAGATGCCAAGGGCTGTTTTCTATTCTTGTTCTTTGTGTGAAACACCCACTGACACTAATAGGAGTTCCATGTGTGGAATTAGAGTAGAACATGGCCCTTAATATTTAAAGGGCTTGTCAACTTTGTGCATGAAGAAATCTGGTGGTGTGGTGTGTTGCTGCTTTGCTCTGTTCTCCTCATACATCCTCTGCTCTGTAAAGGCATTTCTTGTATGAATTTCAGGCTGCTAGCAATGGCACTAATTAACTTTTTCCCTTTCTAAAATTGTTTTAAAAGAGATTTTTCCCTTTTTTTTTTAGACATCTATCTGCTTTGGTCAAAATACATTAGAACTGTTTTGGTTGGGTTGATAAGCAGTCTTGTTTTCCAAGCTGTTCATGCTGCTGCTCTGTGGAGGAAGAGCAGGAGAGAGGAAGCTTAACAGAGAAGCTGTTTCCAGTGGCCTTAACATTCTTAGTGTTAGAACAAAATACCTAATCTTTTACATTCTGCCAACTTTGATTCTCTGCTTATTCTCAAGTTGTACCTTGCTCTAACACAGTGGTGGTATGCTAGGTAGCTAAGGAGAGTTAAATCATTTATGTGACAAAAAATTTCACCACTAGCCTCATTTCTATTTCAAATGCACACTGCTTATTTTGTTAGAACTAGGGTTGCAGCTCAGCAGGGCTACCAAATTGTCATGGATGGCCATGGGCAGAACTTTCAGATTTTAACAGCCCGCTGCAAAGCTGATTTCTTTATCTTTCTGGAAAGGCAGAATTTCTCTTCTCAGCCTCCTGTTCTTCCTCGGCCATAGCTCTTGAAATTCTCTCTCTTTGCCCTGGAATGGCTGTTTCTGCCTGCAAAGGAGGTGGATTTTTGCCAGGCAGGGTCAAGATTTTGGTTATAATGTTAGAAGACTAAGGAAGCAATTAATGGGGGAAAGAAGGCCTAGGTAACTCTTTCTGTGTCTTGAAGATAATTTTGACAATTAACTGAAGAAAAAGACAGTTATTTCCAGTCTCAAAGGCTTATGAATATGGCATTCACAAATGTGGCTAGCGAGTGTGCTCATTCTGAAGTATTGTGGGTGTTCTAATGGTATTTCTGTTAAGAGTGTTCCTACTTGTGAAAATACTGAACATGCTGCTCAAATCTGCATACAGGGTGCAGTCAGTGATGTGGATTGGGTCCTAGACATCATACAGAGGTTCACAAAGAAATCTACTGAAGTTAATATGGACAGCATCAGTGCTTTACAGTGGTGTGGCCTGCTCTGCAGCCTGTCATTAATCAGTCCTCAACAGATCTGTTGATACAGAAATCTACTGAAGTTAATATGGATAACATCTGTGCTTTACAGTGGCCTGCTCTGCAATTTGTAGTTCCCAGGGATGTTTTAAAAGCTGTTTTTCCAGAAGACCTGCCTGCTATGCTATTGCTTATGTTCTAAAATTTCTTGTGTTTTTAAACTAGGTCACCAGGGTAAGCAAGTGAAAGATGGATCAAAGTGCATGCACTTAAAAGTGGCCTAGGTATATGGTTCTGAAAATGTATATGAGCTTCAGTAATGAATATGTTTTCTTGGTATGTTTACTGGGCTAGCATGTCAATGGTTAGTCAGCCAAACCTTCAGTTAATGATGTAAAGAAGTGATAGTAGCAGTTAACAGTGCAGAATTACCTGAAACTGATGAAAACCCTGCGCTTTCCTTCCCAGACACTTCACCTTTAAGTTGCCAAAAATTTACAGAAAATATTGCAGCATTTCAGGGTGGTGGTAGCACTGCATGGAAAAGATGTTTGAACTCAACTCCTTTTTGTAAGGCTCGCCTGTTTTTAAGTAGATTTTGTTGTGCAGATTGCAACGTGCCCATTTGCATAATGTCTAATGGAACAATATGGAAATGACATTTCTCCACTTCTTACTGATTCACTGTGCTTACAGCTGATATTGGTTAACTTCAAAGCAGGATGTTATTCCAGGTGTTCTGTTTTCCTCTGCTGCTCCACCTCTTCCCTCCCAAACTCAGCCTTTCTACATGGGGCTTCTTTTCTCCATCTGTCACCCTTTTTGACTCCCTATACAGTATTTTTAGTTCTTAAAATTATAGGATGGTTTGGGATGGAAAGGACCTCCAAAGGTCATCTAGTCCAACCTCCCCCTGCAATGAACAGGGGCATCCTCCATTAGACTGGGTTGACCTGAGTCCTGTCAACCCTGACCTTGAATATATCCAAGGGTGGGGCCTCAATCACCTCCCTGGGCAACAGGTTCCAGTGTTCCACTACCCTCACGGTAAAGAACTTTCTCTTCGTGTCCAACCCAAATCTACTCCTCTCCAATTTACAGCCATTGCCCCTCACTACAGGCCCTTATAAACAGTCCCTTTCCAGCCTTCTTGTAGGATCCTTTCAGGTACTGGAAGGCTGCTGTTAGGTTTCTCCAGAAACTTCCTATCATCCTGGGTAAGACCTAGAAAATCTGAAGCCAGACAGTGTAATTCTATTTTTATTAATCTCAGAGTAGACAAAGATGAATCTTTTTACTCTTCTCTTTTCCCCCCTTGCTTCTGTCCAATGAGGAAGAAAAATGTTAAAAATTCACCCAGGTTGGGTGGGATGGGTGGAAGGGATGTCTGGAGATCATCTTGACCCCAAGTCTTGCTCAGTGATGGCTATCTAGACCTAGTTGCCCAGGACCATGTCAAAGCACTTTTTAATATATCCAAAAAGACAACTCCACAATCCCTTTGGGCACCTTGTGCCAGTGCTCTGTCACTCTCACAGTGAAAAAGCATTTCCTGATGTTCAGAAAACCTCGTGTGTTTCAGTGTGTGCCCTTTGCCCTGTCACTGGACACCACTGAAAGGGGTCTTTGTTTTTGCATCCTCCCCGATGAGATTCCTCTGAGCCTTCTCTTCTGCAGGCTGTGTGCTTTCTGCTCTATCAACCCTTCCTCATTCATGAGGTTCTCCAGCTCTTCATTTATTTCAGTCATCCTTTGTTGGACTCTTTCCAGTATGCCCATGTCTCTTTTGTACTGGGAGCCTAAAACTGGACACAGAACTCCAGATGTGACCTCACCCGTCTTGATCACCTCTGCTGGCCTAACGGAGCCTAGGATGCCATTCATCACCTTTGCTGCAAGGGTGTCGCCACTGCTGGCTCATGTTCATTTTGGTATCCTGCCAAGCTACTTTCCAGCTGATTGTACACCAGCATGTACTGATGCACAGTACTCCTTTGATGTAGGACTTTTCACTTCTCCTTGTTGATCTTTGAGCTCCTTGTCAGCCCATTCCTCCAGCCTTTTAGGTCCCAATTTGCCTGTTCCACAGGGCAGATAAAACAGGTTAAAATAAGTTAATTTTCAAAACCCAAAACTTTTTTTTTTAATTACTTAGAAAAAGCTTTTCTCTGTAATGAACTACAGTGCACAGCTTCTTCTGTTAGGTTTCTTAGAGAAACTGGGGAAAATGTTATGGCATTAAAAGGGAAAATAAGTTTCAGAGTTTGCTACACAGTTGCTCCATAACTCAATTTGAAATTCCACATTTTCTAGTGGTATTAGTATGAGTGTAACATGCCTTTGAATACAAATACAACTTCTAGCTTGTGACATAGAAAAGCTCCTTTCTGAAACTTTCTAGGATTTTTGCATGTGTCTATGTGCTATCCTATATAATATACATGTAAGATTTCAGAGAGCAGAACCCAGTAAATTAATCTCCTAAATATAATTTGTTTAGGGCAATGAGTTATAAATATTGCTTTAAAAGGTAGTTGGAAGAAACTTTTTAATGTTCTGGAAAACACACCTGAAGGTGTCTGGTGTGATATTAATTCTGTGTTGCACCAGTGGTGTAACTTGTTGTGGAAAGTTGACACTAAAAGAGCCTGACCTTCAGATGCAATGTTACCCAGGCCCTTCCTCTGAAGAATGTCCATCTGGATTCCCTGGGTAGAGTCTCCCCTCTTTGGGAGCAGGGAGAATTTTCTGTTTGGTGGGTGCAGGATTTGGTCCTCTGTGCACTGGTCTTTGAAGGTGTATGTGTCTTTTGGTGTTTAGACATTTGAGGCACTCTCTCTAAACAGAGATCCATACTACTTAGAACCTGATTTACTCAGTGCAAGCGAGGTGTACATAGGACGACTCAAAGGGGTGAGTATAGATAACCATGGCCTTCAGCAAGAAAATGCTTCCTAGTAGGCAGTGTTCTACAACAGGGATTGGCCTCCACTGCATGTTATTCCAGGAACAGACCCACGGATAACAAATCCACCACTGTTGTGTATGGTTTGTGAAAGGGCACAGTATCAAAAGCATAAATGGGTTAAGAAAAAATATTTTAAAATCTTCATCCATTTCCTACCCCAAATAGCTCTTGTTCAGCAGCAATAGGCCCATCATGGGTGGGCAGAGGAGGAGCTGTAAATATTGTTTCATCTGTGAGGAGACTATTACCAGATCTTGGGTCTGGAAGTATTTGATCTTACATTCACTGTTCTCCTCATCTGTGATATTAGAAAAAATGAAGAAAGAAAAAAAATTTGAGGGGTTTTTGTGTCTTACCTGCATTCCAAGGAAATCATGGCACTGAACAAAATTGAAAAACCCAACCTTTATGTGAACACAGAAGACAACACCTAGAGATGCTGGCTAGGTGGGTTAGAAAATGGTCTGAATAAATGCTTACAGACTGAAACAGGTGATTCATGCTACATCGGGTCAGTTGGTCACAGATGGACTTCAGGTGGGGGCTGTCCTCAGAAGCGTACTGCAAGATAGCTACTGATACAAGTGAGTGGGATTTAGTCAGCATGACAGAGCCCAGAATACAGCTGTTACGCACTGTTGGTGTGATAGATAATGAACTCCTACCTTAGCAAGGCAAAATCTTCTTTCATGATGAGGCACCCAATTGCTTCTTTGTAAGTAGCATTAGGCCCTTCCCATGTTTTGTTTCTGAGATCTGCAGGGAGATCATATGCCTCCATGGTTTAGTTTCAATGATGATATCCTTTTCCAAAGCAATGGTAAAAGATGGCAATTTCTCAGAGATATCAAAAACTTGTTTGAGGTATCTGTGATTGATGAGAGAATGTATATTAGTTTGTGTATCTTTGTGTGTCAGAGCTCCCCTTTGATAGATATCACTCCATGGGTTGCCACTCTCTAGATGTCTGACTTCTAAGTGCGTTTCAATGTGTTCAGGATAAGGAGGAAGGACAAGTCTGGCATCGGTTTCCTGCATGGTCTTCACCTAGTCAGCTAGGTCAAAATTTCAGACTAGAGTAGATTAAGCACCCAGCTTTAAAACATTGACCTTGCTCCCTGTGATACCCCAGTGTATGCATGTATATGTGTCTTCATGGGCCTTATTTCTGTTCCCTGTCATACCTGGAGGAGATGTTGTGAGGCTTTATCTTCTGAAACTTGAAGTGCTTTGGGAAGCCTCCCTGGAAGGGTTCAAAACGCACAGGTCTGAGGATAAGCTGCAGAGGGCTCCTTAGTATCCTTTACTGTGGTGTTCTTGGGTAAAAAAGAGATTTGTCAGTCCTAGAGAACTTAATTTTATCCTTTTGTCCCTCATGACAATGATATGAATTAAGTTTATCAGGAACTGATGTACCACATTAGTTACCCTTTATAATTTTTTTTGTCTGTAAGTCCACTTACTTCAGTCTCATTTGTCCTGGTGGACATGGAAATGGCAGAGATAATAGAGGGGAAAAAATAATTTATACTGCACGCTTTCTCAAGCATAAAACAGGTTCAGCCTGTTCAGGTACATTCCAATGCCCTGTCTTCAACTAGGACCTAGGGCAGCATCTGCTCTCCAGTGCTCTAGTTAGTTTTGCCCTGTTTATAAGAACAAACAAATCCACAAAAGAGCCAACAAAAGACAAGCCAAAAGGATTAAGAAAACTGCAAGTAAGTTCCTTGAACTGTGGAAGCATACAAGGCATTGGATCTTCTGAGTACAAATAATGATTCTTCTACCATGTAGAAAATGCCAGAGAATCTTATCCAGGTGCACAGTTTGGTTTTAAGGATGTCACTAGTTCTATTAGACTTCCTGGTCTTGAAATAATCAGAACTGCACTGTAGACTTCAAACCTCACCTGTTTGGGGGGGTCTCAGTCAAACACGAAGCCGTTTGAGTGCTGTACGCAAGATTTTTCCTACCTGCGCCTTCCCATCATATTTGGTTTGTCATGTTATTATGGGCTTCCCTAGACTTCATTTTCTGTGTTTGTTCCAAGGCCTGCTTGCAGGAGGGAGCCTAGTCTCCAGACCATTGCTTTCTCTGGGCAGCAGAGGCTGCCTTCTCTCCTCCCTGATTTCTCAGCATTAGGGAGAGGGACAAGGCTCTTTTTCCTTTCCTCAGCATGCATCCCCTCAAAGATTACCACCCAGAATACTTCTGTGCTGGGAGCGCCAGGAATAGAAATGCAGCCCAGCATGTTCAGTTTCATACTGGCACTGGCATTTAGGATTGGAATGGACATTTAAGTGCCCACACTGTGCATATTACCACCGCCACAGAAACAACACTACAGACATTTCTGGCAGGATCCTCTTACTGTCTGCAGCAGGAGAAAGAGATTGTGTAAAAAGGACAAATGAATTCCTCTGCTTGCATGCACGATCCACTTCTGACTTGGCAACACATTTGGACTGTTGCTGTAGGCTGTGTTATTCTGCTGTCTTCAGGCAGATGTTGCTTTTGCTCATATGTAAAAATCACATGTTTGAGTATTCCACCACAATCTGATTTGAGAGTGAAGTAGCACACACCATCTGGCATTTGCAGTAACTGGCTGAGCACCTTTCAGGTCTGTGAAGCCCCTAGCAGAGTAGCAGTTGCTAGATATTTATAATTAACCCTCAGTGTCTGAGAATGTGGCTTTATATGTGCACATACACAAAAAAGCATATAAATGCACACAGTCTAAATAGTCACATGTATATATAGACAGACTATGGAATATTTGTGTAGGTACAGAAAGAGTTATATAGTAACAAGCATATGCGTGCATGGGTGTAATGACATTGCCTCGTATCACATCTATCAGCTTACAAGCAGCTAATAATTTTCTTTTTTCTACTCACAGCCAAGCATTATAATGGCACATACTCATAAATCAGCAACAACATGGAACATTGCTTAGCAAATATAAATGTATGTGCATTGCAGAATGATCTGAGATTACAAAAATATATCAGAAGTCAAAAGTAGCTGGTGGAGAAATGCTATGTCTTCAGTTTATTGAGATTGTTTGGAGGATCCTAATGTACTGTCACTGAAAGAATAATTTTTCCTTTACAATCTACTTAGCAAAGATTTATCGATCCTTTTCCCCTTCATAGAGAATTACTGATCCATTTTAGAAAATCAGATTTTCACACCTTTCATGAGAATGTGCACAGCGCAGTTCCCTAGGGATTGCCAAGGAAGTTGACTTTGACATGAAATCCCTAGGTACCGACACACAACAGCCCATAGTCTCATCACTGATTTGTTGCACAGGGTGGTAAAATACTTTTATACATTTATAGAGAAATGATTGCACTGCAAGGACTTATTTTTCCATGCTAGTGGATGTATTCAGGGTCCTGTTATTTGTGTAAACAGCTTTCTTTTTAGGGGGTGGTGGTGAGGGGGTTGGGGGAAGTAAGTAGGTGTATTTTTTTTTTCTCAGCTGTGATCTTATGAGCAGTAAGGTAAGATAAAAGTTGTTGAAATTCATGTTGCAAAGCAGTAGGGTACTGTAGAATTTTTCAGTGTGTGTAAATAACTTTCTCCAAGATGTGCCTACTCTCTGTCCTCATTATTGTAGTATCCTAGGTAGCTAAGCATTAGGCATGTTATATTGAAGTATGCATCATAATGAAGGTGATTTATTATAATTAAAACAGCATGGAGAGCAGCTTTTATTAGACATATTGTTTCACAGGAGAGCTTAATAAAGAGCATTATTATTAGTTATAGATCTGTGTGAAGGATGTTGTTTACTGAGAGTTATGTGAGTATTAGTCAAAGTCTGAAGTTGCTCATTTGAGCTGTCCACTTTAGGGGGGTGGAAAAGGCATTCAGCACAGCAAAGAGAAGAATTTTAAGATTGGAGGGGAGAGAGAGCGAGAGACAGAGAAAAGGAAATGCCGAGTGCATGAAGTGTTCTCTGCAGGAGCAGTTCTAGAATACTTTATTACATATCTACGGAGACAATGGCATGGACTGTAAGTAGCTCCTGTCTCTCAATATAATAATGCACATAAAGTCGGGGTCAGATTGGGTTCGCTCTGGGCTTTGATGCTGCAGAAGGTCACCGGGGAATCGATGGACAAAAATGAGACCTGAGTTTCATGCAATCAATGAGATTTTTCTATTTAAAGTGGACACTGCTGGGTGCGAGTCTCGGGGCTTCAAATGTGGTTTTGCTCAGCTTTAGCAGGTTGAGAGAAAGATGCACTGTAAGTGTATTGTTTGTTTTAATAACTCTGCTGGCACAAGTGTATATCTAAACAGGTTAGTCTGGCAAACTCTATTATGAAGTTGCATGAGCTGCAAATAAATGGACACATTAGCAGCTACTTTGAATGTTAATTACATTGAGTTTTTTAATTCTCTTTCTGTAGAGTTGTAATTGCCTGGCATTTAGATAACCCTTAAAATATGATTAGACAATTACTGAATCATTTGTTTAAAATCATGTGGGCTTTAGCTGTTCTCTAAAATATACTTTCTACTATTAATTTTAGTCCTCTATACTCGTTATAGTAAATTCTTTAATTTCTTTGGAAATTACTCACGGTTCCATGGATAAAACATTCTGATGTGCCTTTGGTTAAGAAGCTTCATTCATTTAAGTAGCAAGCTGGGACAGAATTGCTTTGATAATTTTCTTCTTAAAGTTTTCAGGCAGCTGAAAGATCATCTGTTGTTTTGCCTTTATTGTGTACAGTGATCCCTCTAGGATGAGGAAAGCAATGAGGAAGAATGTGATCAGTGAGTCTGACAGAGTGGTAGCACTGGCAACAGCAAATAATTGACTGATATGCAGGAGATTTATCTCTGCTGTGAAATGGTTAAGAAATTAAAGCCTGTTATAGACCAATTTCTAATCACAGATATATATGATTTTAACAGCTTTGCAGTCAATGGAATTGTTGCAAGTTTACGCTGCCCTGACCAAGACAGGTCCTGGCAGTTTTCAATTTCAAAGCAAGTCAGCTATTGGACTGTACTTTGTGAATGAGAACACCACTTAGATCTGGGATTTAAATTATCTGATTGGTTGCTTTTCAAAAGTAAAAAGAAAACAGCTAACACACTCTCCCTATTAACAATCCTCTTTCAGTAGATAATGCACCTTGCATTTTATGAGCTTCCATTTCATAAATGTAAGTATTCAGTCTGAAGGACTGTTTTGTCTGACATCACTGCATAAGTAAATGTCCACCAGAGGCTATGAGGGAGTAAAAGGGGAAGCAGCAAATCCAGCTCCCTGTGTTTTTTAATCCGTGATTAAAAATAGCCTTTTTGATGACAGCAAATAAAAACAAATTAGGTGCAAAAAGAATGAAGCACATGCAGGCACAAGACAATCCCAAAACAAAGAAACAAGCCAAGACCTTCAGTCTTTTTTATTTAAACATCTTAAAAGCAGAGTAATTGAGGATTTTTGAGAGGAGTATTAGAAATCATAGATTTTTCTACAGCTCAAGTCTACATTTGTTTGCCAGTATCTGAAAAATGCCCCAAAGAAGAGTAGGTGTTCAGAAGAGAACTTATGCTTATGCCTCAATCTAATTTCTGTTAGCAGGGTCATTTACAATTCAAGCAGAATTTATGCTCACCTGAAATGATTTATTTGTGTTTTCATGTAGGCCCTGAGTAAGAACACTTCAGTTTACATTATTCTCATTAAAAGGGGAAAAAAACCAAAACAAAACACAAAAAAAACCAACCAAAAAGAAACAACCCAAAAACATCCTCCACCTCAAACATCCTCTCTTAATGGCCCTTATTGTTGCATTCTAAGAATGTGTTAAACATTTTCCAGCTAAGTCTTTTGGGCAAAGCATAGAAAGAAATACATTAGTTGAATTTTGTATATGAAGATACTGGCAATCAAAGCCCTTTGCAGTAACTACATTCCACTGTAAAACAAGTCTCTGGCAGATAACGGAAAGAGTAAGCGATTGCAGGTAGGTTATGTAAAGCTCAAAGAAGAGCACGATGAGCCACAAGACCCCATGTAACCTAAAATAAATCAGAGGGCCATACAGAAAAGGGGAGGAAAGAAAATGCCACAACATTTGTAATGCTTTTCTCTAGACACACTTTGCCTATCAGCATTCTTCTTTTGCAGCCAAAAAGAGAGTGATAAACCACAGCACATGCCAATTCAACTGTTGTCAGATGGTAGCCCAATTAAGCTCTTTCAGCTAGTATTGAGGTGTTTGTCTTTTGGGGACAGCAGCCCTGGCATGATTCTCACTGTAGACAGTTAAGCATAAGCAGTCTACTTTGGCCTCCCCGGAGAGATCTGCTGGTTGCTACAGTCAATGCCAACAGGATCTAGTTCCCGAGCCTCTACTCTTGGAAAAGTTAGGGGCTTTTAGATTTACAGTTAAATAACCATTTGCAGGATCTGGAGCAGGACCAACTCAGTTCCTGTGCAAGGACTGCTTCAGAATTAGGTGCTGAATTAGTTCATGCTGCACTGAGCAGACCTTGTGTATAAGGCTAATAAAAAGGCGTTTTTCTGATTCTCTGGTTTAATGGTACTGTATATTTCATCATACTTTATCTTCCTGAGTGTTTTAGGGAAGGGTGAGAGATGAGCTGTATATACAACAGGAATGGTGCATGAGCCAAAACATAAAGTACAAATGGTCACAAACTCAGGAAATGGTTGAGTTCAAATGAAAAAATATGCACACTGGAAAAGGGGTGAATGCCATTTGTAAAGACTTCACCTTCCTATTCACACTTAATGTACTTTATTTTTTTTATATTCTTTAATGAACAAGCCTGAAAAGCAATTTCTGACACCTGCCTCTCCTACTCAGTGTTTTAAAAATACTGGGAAAGCAGAGATGTAAATTAAAGCTTCCCATGGACATTTTTAACTTCTGCAACCAGCCCTTATTCAACATATCATCCCAGGTCTCGCTGATCTTAGCAGCATTACAAGGATCATATTTTCACACAGATGAACCATTCATGGCAATTTCTCCAATAGATCTGACACAAACATTCTTTTCTTTGATATTCGAGATACAAGCTTTCTATTTTTGACCTATTTTTCCCCCAACCGACATATTTATTGAGGCTATTGCAAGCAAAATCCCGTTTTCCATTAATAGTTGACTTCTTTTTCTTCCTCTCACAGTATTTCAGGCTGATAGAGCAGTAAGAGAGTCCTGGTCAAAGTCAGCTTATGTATATGCATCCATTCATAAAATCAAACCTGTAACATTTATCTAGAACATTTAAATAAGCATATATACACATGCAGTGGTTAATATATATGT
Organism: Picus viridis; assembly: GCA_033816785.1. Classification (NCBI taxonomy): domain Eukaryota; kingdom Metazoa; phylum Chordata; class Aves; order Piciformes; family Picidae; genus Picus; species Picus viridis. The sequence continues at coordinate 21,509,058 of CM066574.1, forward strand.
TGCACTTTGAGTAGATGCTTTCATGATTCTGCTGTGGTAGATCAACAGGTAGCATTTATTGATCTGTTAACAGCAGTTCTGGTGAAGATTTTGATTGATTGTCCTCCATCGAGTGTGAGTTCTTTCTCCATCTCTCCAAAGTCTTCAGTGGCATTGGCTGCAGTTAGCATAAAGACAAAGGTTTCCAAGGAAAGGATGTAATATTATGTGTATGATTGTGTTTGGATTCCAAGCCATTATTTCAATGCCTTTGCTATAGCTATCTGAGCAATTTGGTACACCCCTTATGATAAGAGTCTTTAAACTATTGATAATAGTACAGATATCTCATGTTAAGCCTGCATTCTGCAGAATAATTAGAACTTAATGCACACCATGGAGCAGAAACGTATTTTGTGACTTGCGCTGTTTCATCAAACAAATCTTCTTTCTCTTTTACCTCTTACAATAAACCTGAATTCAATGCTTGAGTTTTAAGGATTCCAAGCATGCAAAACTCTATATTAAGAAGATAGGAAAATATTTCAGTAACTTTGCATTGTTTTTGTTCTCCAACATTAAACTGTAAGATACCTTAGTGCATATTTCAATGCTAAATGTTTATTGTAATGATGGTTTATTCTCGGTCTAAGAGAACTACATCATCAGGCAAGAATGCATTTGTATTTATTTAGAGAAATAATCCACTTAGCCACTACTCACTTACTGGTGCCAGTCACTTTCCTTATCCTGCCTTATTTATACCTCTTCTCTCTCTCTTTTTATCTCTGAGTTCCTTCTACTTGTTGAGTGAAGTAAATAAAAGGAGTCTGTTCTCCACCTTTTTCTTTTTTATAAATGGAAATATTCACCATGGAAGCCTAGAAAGGAAATGTATGAATGCCAATACTGCTTCCTAGGGAATCTCCATCAACCAGATCTCTTGGTTAGACTCAGTAAGACCTCCATCTCTCCCAATTATTGTCCAAAAATAAATCGCAGATTGCCCTGAACATGTTCATAAACCCTGCACCACCCCTTATTCCCATGCTGTTGTTTGTTCAGTTGTTTGTTTGGTGGTTTTGTTTTTTTTTTTTTAGACCAGCAATATTCTGCCCTCACAAAGCTTTGTGTGCATGCATTTAACTGACCTGGAAAATGAGACTGTTGGTGTGGAGTTAATCACCTCCTCTGACAAGCTAAACTAGAAATCTGCTTGGGGAATTTTCAGCAACAGATCTATGCTTGGCAATAGCACAAACAGTAGATAAGTTTTATGCCCCTGCAGAACTAAACTGTTCCATCAGTCGTATGGCTTCCTGAAAACTGGAGTGTGCCATGTGGGCTGAAGGGAGGTCTTTGTTTCATGCCGGTTCAAGACTTTGCTTGCTCTTGAGCTGCAGTCTACCTCTGGATGGCAGTACGGTCACTGTGAACTGTTTGGAGCTACTCCAGCATTCTCTTAGGAAGTACCTATCTGGTAAATTTGTCTAAGTCTTCATCTCACCCCTGGTATTGTTTGCCTTTACCTCCAGCTTTCAGAATTTGATGCAAGAAGTGAAGCCTCAAGGCTGGAGTCTCTATGCAGAGATGAAGATCTACAGAAAACTTTCTTTCCAGCTGCATTGTTTTCAAGGCTTTGTGTCCCTCATTCTAGCTGAGCCATCAGTCGCAGCTGTTCAGCCTTTTGAGTGCCTGCTTCTTTTTCAACTGGATATTATTACAGTACCTGATCTGAATGCTCTCCAGAAGTTGTTGAGAAAGTAGGACTTTCTCTCACACAAACTAACTGTACTCAGTTGTAATGTGATTTACAGCTTTTTTTTCCAGTAGACTTTTAAGCTCTAACTTTTAAATATTTTCACATTATATAATTTTTTTTTCAGGATTGATAGTAAGTTTTCTTGAGCTAAAAGGAAACTGGAACCACATTGAGTAATGTGACAAATTTCAGGGCACGTACTACTTTTTCCCTCTCTCTCAAACAGGAATTGTCTGACATTTTCTTCAAATTAGGTGTAAGGTTTTCTTTTCTCTTTTAGCTTCAAAATGTATCTGGTGCTTTTTTCCCCCTATTTTTGTTTGTTTATTTGGCAAATGTTGTGAGGCAAAACAATGGGAGTGGAAACTATACAGGGAGCCAAAAATAGAAATGAAATTATATGATCATTGTGCTTGTAGTTAAACCAAGATTGTTTTCTAAATATCAATGCACATGACAGATCTTTTCAAAAGTACCATATCAGTGTAAACACATATGTGGAGCAGGCACACTATGCGAAGTCAGATTTCACTGCTGTTGCTATCTGTGACACCAACTAGGAAACTAAAAGGGTGTCTGCTGTGCATTGTCATCAGCAGTGTTACAAACTTTGCTCCACCTTCTAGACTGCCTTTCCAATCTTAGTGCCTTAAATGAAGTGATAAAATATGCTGTGGAATCCTAGTGAAAGATTAGAATATGTTACTGAGGTCATAACTTATTAATGATATTAATATGGCATGCAAGGCAGGAGGGAAACCACTTTGACAGAGATCCCAGGCTGAGTCTGTGAAGACAGCGTGTAGAAGGAAACCCAGAAAGCTGGGGAAAGCTTTGTGCTGTCATTTTAACTTTCATTGTTAGTGCAGTCTTTTGAGTGGCAGCAAGCTTGAGGTGGCCATTGGTGGTATGTCTTGGAAGACACCATAAGCGTTTGTGATTGTGCACTCTCATGTTAGGTTTTTCTTTGTAGTACAACAGAACTTCAAATATCACAAACAGAAGAGCTTTTCCTACTAGTCTTTTCAGGAGAATGTTGTAATCTAAGCACATACTTTTTGTGCATGTGTGTTTTGTGGTGGTGTTTTTGGTTTCTTTTGGGTGGTGGTTGTGGCTTGTTTTGTTGTAGGTTGGGTTTTTTCCCCCCTTTTCCTTTTTTCCCCTACACAGATAATACCCATTATACGTTTCAATGTCATTTTCATTCTTTTCCTCCTACTTAGCTCTGTGGTTACTTTTGAGCAATTTGTCCCAACTGCTGTGATACAGCCTCACAAAATCTGATCATATAAGTGGTCCCATTGATTCCAGTACATATGCTCAGGGCAGGGTTACATGCTTGAAGGACCAGTTTATACCCTTCAGATATAGATAAATGGCTATTGTTTCTTCAAGCCATAATTTCACCACAGCATATACATGGCTTTGTTTTCACTGAAGCAGTTCAGTTCCTCTGTCACAATAAATTTAACATATCTGGTTGGGTTTCTTGTAGAGCTTTCCCAGTATATTGTCATCCTGTTGTTAAAAACTCTTACAGATATCGTGTCTCCTAGGTCATTTAGGAGAAAGACATTTTGTACGTGGGTAACATGACGAGACCCCTAAAACTGAGGTTTGAGGCCCAACTGTAAGCGTTAATTTGTGATGTTACTTCTCTATCGTGCATCCTTTCTGTGGTCTTCCAGCCCACTTTGATATGTGGTGTTCAAGCAGCTTTGTGGACCTGGTGCTTAGGGACATAGTTTAGTGTTGACCCTTCAGTGCTGGGTCAAAGTTTGGACTGGATGATCTTGAAAGTCTCTTCCAATCAGATATATTCTGTGATATTAGGGGCACTGTATGTCCAGGTACTTTTATAACCACTACCTTACCTGTGTTAGTTGTGATGAAAAGAGGTGGAAAATAAAGAATTTCCATTTAGTTGGTTTTTTTTCTCATGTTTGCTTTCACTTTGTCTTCTTTCCTGGTGTCTGTAAAAACAGAAAGAAAGTGGAAGTGTGCAGCTAGAAATTGTCTTCAGAAAACAAGGCCAGTAATCTGATCAGCTGTTTGTACTGTTAGATTGTTGTCTTCCTTCTGTTATGACTTACTCTTAAATGCTGTGCTGGAATCAAGTTGGGGACTGATGTAGAGTTGAGAAGGGTTCTCTGATTAAAAGGATCATGCATGTGGCTATGTGAGACTTCTAAGATCATAAAGGCATTAAACTACTAGTTAAGGAAGATTTTGCTGTGATAAAGTCCAAGGAACTGCTATTTAAGCACATAATTCATGCTAATGCACCATGAACCCTGGTGAGTGGGTTATAGTATAGCCACTCAGTAGCTTTTTCTTAAAGCAATATATAATCCTAGAAAATTGAAAGGCAGTCCAGCCTTTTTTTCTTTCTTTTTTTTTTTAATCATTGTGGATTTAGATTTTTCTAATTATTTTTATTAATGTCTGTTGCACGCAGCCCTTGTCCTTAGAATATGATGAAGGTGATACTCTTTGCTTAATCCTCATAACCCTCTAAAACTAGCATTACTCTTCTTTAATTTTTTGGTTGTGGGGTTGTTTTTTGTTTTTTGTTTTTCTTTTAGGCTTTTTTATTTTAATCTTGAAATACATTTCCTTCAGACTTTAAGGTTTGGGTCCCTAGGCTTCCCGTGTGAAAAAGTTTTGCACCTATTGTCTACATTGGAATTTGAAGCTGAAAGATGAGCAGAAGAGGGAAGTTTGGGAACTGCTGGTAGAACTATGCAAACAGTACTAGTTATGTGGAGGTTTGTTTCTCTTTTCCACTTGAGCTTTTTGTAGGGAAGATCTGCCTGTATGTGCTGGTGCAGCACAAGGGATCCCATATCCTAAGTATCTAGTCTGAGAAAATTTATTGCTTTTGCTATTTTGACTACAAATAATTGCCTGTAATTTGCTATTTGCCTACAAATATTTTGACAAATTATTGCTGGTGCAAGTGTTTTGATCCTATGTAGATGCTGTTGGTCATCTTTTACATCCACATGCTGATGTATAGAATTATTAGTATTGCTTTGACATTCTCTTGGATACAAGCAACTAGTTCGTGATAGTCACTTAAGTAGTGTTATTGTGCTGCCTACTAATATGCCCTACTTGTGAGCACAAAAATGGTAGCATGCTCTCATGGAAAAAGAGCTTTTTACAAACCTGTTGTGGCTGCTATTGGAGTAATGGGATATCAAACAGGCAAAATTGCATGTGTTGTCAGTGGCTACAATATAATTTCATTGACTTACAATGTTTAAAGTGAAGGCATGATGGTAAGCTTACGTAAGGTGTCACATTGAAGTAATTGCCCACCAACTTGATTTTTATGGCCAAAGAGAACATTTTAATGTCCACATGAATTCTAAAAATGTTCTGCGTGGAAACGGAGATCAAAGGATGCAATTAAATGTTCATATACTGTAGTGCTGAGAAATACTTAAATAACACAAGAAATAAATGGATTAAGTGCGGGTAAAAGTAAATGAGAAAGTTGTTTTACATTTATGGCTAAAACTTGGTCTAATATGACAAGAAGAAAAAAATCGCTGGTTTTATTTGTTTAGTGTTTGCCTAAGTCTTTGTACTTCTGCATTCATTAGACCAAAATTTCTGATCAGCACTCTCCAGGCTAATGTCACCACAATGTTTGGAGTCAGGTGATAGGCATGAACCCACATCTGGCTCTAGAGGAAGCTCACAAGCTTGGACTGTCAGGTCTGGGAGCTGAGCTGAGCTGCATGGTTGTGTGAAATGAGAGTTCAAGCAGTATCAGAGATGTGTGGGCACTCTACTAATTTTCCTAAGTTGTAGATATGGATCCTCATGCTGAAACTGGCTGGCTGAAAGTAACTTCCTTCATAGCAGCCTGAATGGTGCTGTGGTTTGGATTTGTGACTACACCCATGCTGATAACATGTCATGTTTGTCTATCACAGAGCAATGCTTGCACAGTGTCTGGGCTAGAAATTGGCAGGCTAGGAGGGGACACAGCCGTGACAACTGACTCTGACCAAAGGAATATTCCATATCATGTGACAGTGTGTTCAGTATTCGATGCCTGGAGAAAAGGGAAAGAAGTAGGGAATGTTTGTGGTTATATTGTTCACCTTCACATGGAGTGTATGCATACTGAGGCCCTGATACCCTGGTGTTGACTCGTTATCTACTTGTTAATGGAAGTAGTAGGAAAAAAATTCCTTGTTTTGCTTTATTTGCACATTCATCTTATGCATCCCCGTCAATCTGTCGTCATGTTGTTCCCTCTTTCCATCTGCTCTTTTCTCATTCTGTGGGAGAAGGGAGTAAGCAAGCAGCTGTGTGGGTACTTGGTTGCTGGCTAGGGTCAGCTCCCCACCACAGTGCAAATCTTTAAGAAGGAGTAACTGCTGTAACCACTCAAACCAGAAATAAATGAGCTTGAAGGATGTGTGTTAAGGACTAAGAACTCTCTACTGGGGTTTTGAGGAGAGTTGTTCTGAACTTCACATTAATAATCGTTTGCAAAGGGAAATATTACTGAGAAAAGAGCCATGGTAGGTGTAGCTATAGAAGAGAAGAAACAAGGATAGGGCCTGGTAGAAGCAGAGATGATCTCTACTCCTGTTTTACACTGGTTTACAATGCTTTATTCCCTATTTTTCCTCTCTGTAATGAAAACCTGATTTCCTAATTCTTCTTGAGATCATCTGACTTGGAGGGGGAACACATTGTGTACTAGTGAGTAGCAAAAGTAGCATCTTTTGCTCCTAGGAGACTTTTGGACATTGTCCCAGTGTTTGGTTTCCCAGGCATTATCAAGACCTGTTATAGCTCTGAAATGGATCAGAAGTGCCATCAGGTTAAGAGGAGGGACAGATTTTTGTTGAGGTAAGGATTAAGATGGTTAAATATGCATAGAGTGATTATTTGCTCAACACATGAGAAAAGAGACATCTGTAGACATCAGAAATAGGTAAGCTGTTGAAGGAGTATGTTAGCAAAAGGAATAAATGAAAGTAATGGGATAAAATTAAGCATGGGCCATTTAAATACTATCAGGGCATTTTCCACTGCAGTTGATATTAAAATCTGGTAAGTCATTTGAGGAAAGTGGATTTTTACAAAACTGACTTAAATGTTATTCAACACTAGAAAAGGATAGGTCTCAAAAAGTTCAGCAGAGGCTCTGTGGGGATAGGGTAGACTACACTGCACATGTTCACAGAAACATTTAAAAGCCAAAGTAAACACCTTTATCCTGGTCTCTTGCAAATCAGACTATAGAGATTAGTGACCTGGCCAGCAACAGGTTCAGTGGCAGTAGTGAGCCTCCAAGTGCTGGTGCTTGTATTCTAGCTGACTGGTGGAAAACTTTCTCTCCTATGAAGAAAAGGCTATTTTTGATTAAAAGTGGGCTAACGGAGATGGCAAAGGTGACTTATGTACTGGTACACTCTCACAGTTCTGCTGGGTACATTCAGGCTTGCTGAGGAAATATAACTAGATATTTGTATTTCTCACCCTGAAGTTGTTAATGACTATATTCATTTTTGGTAGGCTGATGTTTCTAAAAGTAGTTTCTGTAGTGGTATGCATATTTGTGCATGGGTTGTTGCATACTCTGCATAGTCCTACACAGAGCAAACAAACCTGCAAATTATACATTATAAAAGAAAACTATATTGTGCTTTTAAAAAGCACGAAGCTTGTAGAAGGTTGAAAAGAAATTAGAGACCAATGAAATTATGAGATTGTTGTGACCTACACTTTTTTTGAAGCAGCAAAACTATGTTTAGGGTTACCCACTGCAGTGTTATTAATTTCAGTGACCAGAAGATCAGGGCCTTTGCACAGATCTCAGTGATTTTTCATGTGGAGAACTGAGACAGTGTTTGTTCCTGTTGAAATATAGATGGCAGCAATCCAATGGCTTCAAACTGACAAAGAAGAAGGACTGTTTAAAACTTTTTTATGTATGTAATACATAATGTATGTGCATATGTGTCTATAGGTCTATGTGATAAACAATAGCAGGACCTTTTGAGTTATTTGTCTGCTGTTGAAGCAGAAGGACATCAACAGCGCTTGTGCTCCAGAGGGTGAAACTGAGCAGCCCAGTGATGTTGGCCATTTGCTAAAAACAGGTGCAAGCAACAAAATATTGCTGTAGTTGCTGCGTTGTTTTGCTCTGCACATTTTCTGCCTTAAAATATTGTTTGCTTAGAAGGGGTTTCCTTAAGAAACAATGGAGAGACAACAGCAAATCATTGCATGGCAACTTTTTGGTGGAAAAACAGCCAAACAACCCCCAACCAAATGGAAGTCCCAAATAGAAACACAAACCGAAAGAAAACCATCTGATAAAGAACAGAATTGTCCTTGTAGGAAAATACCAGCAGAACTGAGCAATGCTTCATTCACATTTTATTGATAATCCAGTTACTGGACATTTTTGCAGCAATTATAGTAAGTGTTGTGCTGTTTTTCTCTTGTAAGGCATTAAACAGAAAAGCTGCTGTTGTGCCTCTTTGAATTGAAGCAATGCTCCTGTATGTCCAGCACACAATACTGTGTGACATACTCCCCTTCAGCATAATGAATGAAACATGGGGGGTTTCTAAGTATACCTGCAGATTCCAGCAGGTTAAGGCTATTCATAAAAAGACAAAGCATCCTTTGGGCCTGAAGTACTTAAACACAAACAAGTCCTTGTGCAAATTTCACTGGAAGTCTGAAGCTGTATAATAGTCAAAGGCATGTTGCACTTGAAATACATGCAATTTGAAATTAAATTGTTGTGGTCTATAATGTGGAACGAAAGATGTGGTACCCAGGTGTTGATGAAGGCCTGTTATGAAGAAAAGTAACCCTGAAGATCCTCTGTAATGTTTAAAAAAAAAAAAAAAAAAAAAATAAAAATATTGCACTCATTTATCAGTGGGAAAGGCTTGGCAAAGATAAAAGTGTAATATTGATCTGCAGTATTTGCAGCATTACTACATATGGTTAGCAGCTATAACAGAAGGTTTTTCTGTCAGATTAGCTCAACATATGGAAATTATTTCAGATTCTTAACCTGGGAGCTGCACATTTTATGGCAGTGCATCTTCTAGTATTTCAGTCTAAGAGACTTGATTCAGGTGAAGCGCTCTGTTTCCCTGAGATGGGTATTATTGATACTTTGTGTAGAATAGGTAAAAGGAATTCTGAAGGTCCGTCCCTAGAAGATATGGTATTAGTAGATATGCCATGAGATAAATAATTTCCTGGACTTGTCACTGGAATTCAAGTATGCTGCATTAAGGAAGAACCATGAAGAGCACTTATAGAGCTGACCACCTAGTTAATCATATAAACAGGAAACTGAGTTGTCCTAACTTTGGATTCAGAGTTTGGAAGCCTTAATTCTCACTTAGGTAGAAGAATTCAAGGCAGACCTTCTCATTTGCTTCAAGCTGACAAAGACCAATTTGATATGGAAATGAAGATTTTTCCAGCAATTTTTGATTGTGCCAGTCTGATTTGGATATTATATCCATATTTATAAAGGAGTATATCCTCATTTATAAAGGATTTTGAAAGGTTCACAAATATGCTCAATTTCCAAACTGTGTTGTGACTGTGTATTTTGTTACAGGTCATAACTGTTTTTTAAAGTGGCATTACAGCCAAGAGTTGGATGAATCTAGAAGTAGATTAGAAATACTTTTACATATTTTCGGGGGTGGGGGGAGGGGAAACGTATGTCCCCATTTCAGTAAATCGTCTTTTGAAGGTTTTATTTTGTGTCTTTGGAATTTCTGGTGAAAGTCAGAGAAGACCCATCCTGAAACAAAGTGACTTTCCTGATAAAGGCCAAGTCCATGTCTGGTTACAGACACATCTTGATTTGGGCTTTCCTAGACCAGTGCAATTGAATGAACTGCTGAGCTAGGTTATGGTTTAACTCACGTTCTGTGTTTCAAAAAAGATAGTTAATAGTTTCTTTGATTTAGAACTTGCAAATCCCAATGTGTTATATAAAATGAAGTTTTTATTTAACTAAGAAGATAAGGTGGGGTTTTTTTTGTTTGTTTGTTTTCAGTTTCTATGAGTCTCTTCCATGTTGCCTAATCAAGTTTCTTTCTCATACCTAACCAATGTTCAAAAATTACTGTGTGCTTTCAGTGTGGGTTTGGATACACTGATTTTTGTTATTTTTTTTTTTTTTTTTTTTAAATAATGCAGTTTAATCTGGATTCTAGCTTTGATATTTCTTTCTGTAGAGTTGTTTCTGGTGTATGCATGGTAGTCAAAGCCTGACAAAATACAGAGATGCTGTGTATAATACCATGTTTAAAATTTGGCTAGGCCAAATTAATATGACTTGAATGCTTTGCGGCTGATAAGCATTAAGATTAGTTTAGAGTATCCCATAGAGTTTTCTATGGCATTTCTACGTTTCAAAGAGGCCATTTATGGGTTATTCTCCCTCATGGGCAGCAGAAGGATTGTGTTGATTATGGGTTGCTCTAAGTTCTAGAAAGATATATTAACATGCATAGCAAGATTGCCTGGAAAGATGAAGCCTTTTGTTTAAGACCCTTGGAAACAGAAACTAGTGAAAATAAGGGACAGTTATGGAACTGGCAGGCTCATGACAAAGGGCACTCCTGTAAAGAGGATTGTTTCTTTTAGGTGGTCAGTGTGGAGACTGAAGCAATCCAATGTGAAATAATTCTCACAGTGAATGGGAAGTTTCTGTTTTGATAGCAAAGATAATTTAGACAGCTACAACATAGAGAATGATAATTATTTTATTTTCCCTAAGACTGATGTCTTTATAGAAATAGTTCTAGGTATGTGGGTTTTGTTAAATGGAAAATGAAGTCATTGGAATTAATTTTTTTAAAGCCTTCTGATAAGTTGGTCTCACAGCATTAAAGTTTTAGAAAATCCTGGTTATTCTTGCAGGCATGTTTCTGGATTGTTTCTTCTGTCTGACATGGCTCCCCACAGAATAAAACTGACAGAGCAGTGGGAACCCTGCTCCTTTGAAGAAAATGTGTCAAAGTCTTTCTCCATATAGAAACCATCTTCTAATTTCAGACATAATTGTTCTCATACATTATCTCTTACTTTTGGTAGAGCAGATGGCAGAAGTGTAGGAAATCTCTTGATTTAATGATGTTAAAGGTCTTTTTCCTACTTAAATGCTATGCAATGAGTGATTAAGTCTCTTGAAGGCTTATTCTATCATGTTGGCCCAGGTAAAGAATGTTCTGCCTATTATACCTTTGTCCTGCCATGACCTGCAGGATCTGGTCTCATTTCTCAAAAATTAAGTCTGCTTTAGCATGGTTCCAAGAATCCTCAACTATAAGGCAGCTGCTTTCTCTTGCCACTGTCAGGGCTTTTTATTTCACCTGGTGGCTTCCCAGAACAGTAGCTTCTCTGGCTCTTAACCTCTGTACACACACAAACTTCAGCTACCTGTTCATGGATGAACAAACTCCTTTCCAGTAAGCCAGAATGTCATTGAAATAAGAAATCATTACAACTGGGCCAAGGCCAAAATCATACCTTGTTATCCCAGTTAATAATGGAAAGCTTTATATAGCTTCACCCTGCATGTGGTGGAAAACCCTGAAGATGAAACGGTTTGCAACAAGAGCAGAATGATTCTTAAATCAGATTAATAATTGGATTGGAAGCATTAAGGTCAATTCCAAGAGCTGAAAGCCACATTTGAAGTCAAGCTTGTATGCTGTGTGTACTCTGTCATTAGTTATTCCTGTGTCATGTGCATCAGGGGAAACCCAAAGTCTAAATTCATACATGCAAGTCTGTCTTTGCATACCAGTTTCAGGAATAGCTTTTACTGAACTAGTGGTGCAGCAGTTTCCTACAACCATACAGCTGTTCCTCAGTTTTCCTGTGGTGAAACCAACATTCTTTTGCCTTCCATTCCTGTTGCAGCATGGTTGTTTGGGTATATTTTAAAGCAATAAACCTAAGCTGATTGTAAGAAAAATGGTGACCTAGCCATTTACTACTGTGCAGCTGCTGTGGGAATATCCCCATGTTGTAGCCTCAAACTCAGCACATTGCAGAGCAACCTAACTAGCAAATTGACTAGGACTTCTCTGGTGAGCTTTTAAGCTTGCTCTCAATAGGTGTAAGAGATGTATGAAACATTTTCATTAGGAAAAATATTTCAGAGGGGGAGGAAAATGTTTAGTGAGTAGAGTTTCAGTATGATTCCAAAAAAAAACCAAACACATTCCTGTATCTCGAGACACGGCAATTCAAGAGACCTTACCCCACAGAACTTGATTTAAGAAACAAGTTTCATTCAACATCAAGATTCCTAAAGCTACAATTAAAAATTCCATGAGTTTCTGAAACAACCTTTTTCAATCAACAGCACTAATCATTTCTATTTCCAGAGGACTTAAGTAAATAAATGGAAAACATCCTAAAATTACTGCCTAACCTGTGAAGAATATTTAAATGAAAGAATGAACCATAGGTGGTGATAGCCTCTCTAACTTTCCAAATTAAATTTTTAATCTAATTCAGTATTAATAACTAATATGAGTTAGTTAGGTATGCTATTTTTAAATAAAATATGATTCTTTTTAACTGCAGTCTGGACACTACATGTGAAGATGAGTAGAATAGAATTAACCAGCTTGGAAAAGATCTTTGAGATCATTGAGTCCAACCTATCATCCAACATCATCTAATTGACTAAACCATGGCAGCAAGCGCCCCATCAAGTCTCTTCCTAAACACTTCCAGTAACGACGACTCCACCACCTCCCTGGGCAGCCCATTCCAATGGCCAATCACTCTTTCTATGGAGAACTTCTTCCTAACATCCAGCCTAAACCTCCCCTGGCACAGCTTGAGACTGTGTCCTCTTGTTCTGGTGCTGATTGCCTGGGAAAGAGACCAACCCCCACCTGGCTACACCCTCTCTTCAGGTAGTTGTAGACAGTATTGAGAGAAGAGAGAATAATTCTTATGTCACAGATTTTCATGAGGAGCATAAATACCATTCTAGCTGAAGAGAAGTGGAGACTATTTTGGGTGATAACATTCATATGGAGTGAGAAGAACTGGGAATATCAGGACTTCCTGTAAGAGGAAGGAGAGGCAATGCTGAAGATTTTAGTAAGCTAAATATGAGTAATACAGATAATATAAGTATGCAATACAGTAAATAAAATTACAAGATCAAAGTAGTGAGGAAAGATCAATGATCATATATCAGCAGTCTTGTTTGTTTTTGTGTATAGAAACGTCCATCTAAGTGTGGTGGTACAGCTGGCTGTGAAGAAAATGAGAAAATTTCTCTAACTTTTTCCCAGAGAAATGACAGCCAGCAGGTAGCAATGGTTGGAGGCCAGCAGTGCACAAAAGGCTGATTCAAAGTAGTTTGCATAAGCCAGACTACGGATATATTGGGATGAAAATATCAGCAAATTGTTTTATTTGCTTTCACTAATGCTTAAAGAAGAAGAAAAAAAAAAAAAAAAGACATTTGTCCATGAGAAATAATTATTTATGGAAAAAAAAAAAAATTGAATACCTTTAGAAGCAGTAAGATAAATGAATGAGTAGTTCCCAAGAAGAACATAATCCTAAATCTCACTGGTACTTGACACAAAATAAATCTAACACTTTCCCTCCAATAGAGTCTTTTTGATGTATTTCTTGCTAAAAAACTGTAAGATAAGTTACATCTTGGAATAGCTTTATCCTAGGTTATGATGGTGTTCTGTCCTGATTAAAAACTTTTAAAAAGCTACAATCTGAAAACTTTTCTGGTATAAGCATTAGAATAATATATGAGTGTATAAGCAGTATAAATTTTATGTTTCTTGGTAGTATATTTGGAGTGCTTGCTCAGACGTATGCACTATGTATATCTCAGAAGTCTCTACAAAATTAGAAGGGGGGAGGGGACAGGATTTATTTAATATTCTGAAAACATCAGAAAGTTGATTCCAAGTACACTTCAAAGAGAGAAATAGTCTGTGGAACATAATTTCAAACTAAGGACATAATAAAAAGCAAAACACAAGATCATAATTTTCCTCTTAATTAAAGTAATAAAATCTAGACCAACAATATTTATGGTGCCATTATAAATACAAAGTTTAGACTAGTAGCTAAACCACTACAAGAAGCCTTTATAAAGCCCTATCATCATCCAAGTCCTACACTAAGAATAGAAGTAGTTTGTTCCATGATTTTTAGACTTCCGTCTAGGGCATACTTCACACAAACCCCATATAGTTTCCTTTTAAAAGCTGTCTTTGATTACTAAATAGTTTTGCTTAGAAACTGCACCTTTACCCTTAAAGTGCAGAGGCAAAGCTTTTAAAACAGTGACAAATGTTCTCCTGTACTTCATGAGGTGCTGCAGAGAAGGTGATAAAGATTTTCAGCTTTTAAAAGAGGATGCATGACCAGAAGTGTAATTTGCATTTGCAAATCCACATGACTTTTACTGTTAAATGAAGGCAAACAATTTAAGGTGTTGGGGAGTGGTAGAGCTGAGCAGAGGTGTAGCAGGTATTGGACCTGAATTGCAGGAGGTATTAGCCATCCTTAAGGGGGACACACAGCAAGGAAGAACACTTGCTGAACATGAGCCAGCAGTGTGCCCAGGTGGCGAAGAGGGCCAATGGCATCCTGACCTGTATTAGGAATAGTGTGGCCAGCAGGAGCAGGGAGGTCATTGTGCCCCTGTACTCTGCATTGGTTAGGCCACACCTTGAGTACTGTGTCCAGTTCTGGGCCCCTCAGTTTAAGAAGGACATCGAGACACTTGAACATGTCCAGAGAAGGGCAACAAAACTGTTGAGGGGCCTGGAACATGAGCCCTATTAGGAGAGGCTGAGGGAGCTGGGGTTGTTTAGCCTGGAGAAGAGGAGGCTCAGGGTGACCTCATTGCCCTCTACAACTACCTGAAAGGTGGTTGTAGACAGGAAGGGGTTGCTTTCTTCTCCCAGGCAACCAGCACCAGAACAAGGGGACACAGTCTCAAGCTGGGCCAGGGGAGGTTTAGACTCGAGGTGAGGAGAAAGTTCTTCACTGAGCGAGTCATTCGTCATTGGAATGGGCTGCCCGGGGAGGTGGTGGAGTCGCTGTCCCTGGAGGTGTTCAAGGGGAGATTGGACATGGCACTTGGTGCCATGGTCTAGTAGTGAGGTCTGTTGGGACAGGTTGGACTTGATGATCCTTGGGGTCTCTTCCAACCTTGGTTATACTGTGATACTGTACAAAACTGTCAGTGACATCTCACGGAGAACAGGCAAGGCTGGAAACACTAGTGCTAGCTGGCCAAGATAAAGATGACAAGTTATGTATTTGCAACGAGAAACATGTAAAGTTTGTCACTACTTGTGTGGCACTTTGAACAAGGGGTTTGTAATTCCTTAGTTCTCACTTAACCAGAACTTTGCTTGTATGGCTTTGCCATCTGAAATTCTGAAGCGTTGTGACCCTTTTTGCATACCCCTACCTCTTACTTAAAGCATCTAAACACTTTTTCCAAAGTTCATCCTGCCGGTTGTTATGCATTCTTCGACTTGTGTGTCTGTGGGGAAATGGAAGATCCTGTGTTAAGAGCAAAGTGTAACCTGGCCTTTACCTTCCAAAAGGCAAATACTGAACCTCAGCCCCACAGGCGTCTAGGGCACAAAGAACAGATCTGGGCAGGATTATCTGCCAAAGATATGCAGGCACCTCCTTGCCTCAATAAATCCTATCCAAGGCTGTGAGTCCTTTCTGGGATGGACTTTGTAGGTGGGCAGAGGATGAGGAGAAGGCTGCTGGACCTGCAACTTGGCATAGCAACTACTCCAGAGTATTTTGAGGTAGGCTATGGGGAAATATAGGAATAACCCTTCCAGTTCTCAAGGACTAGAATTAAAAGTTGTTATACTTTTTATAAAAACAGTCTTTAATCATGCATTATTCATTGTAGAAGAGATGCATTCTTAAGTATGTAAAGCAACTGAAGACCTGAAGACAACAAGAAGTTACAAAACGCCCATTTTAAAAAAAAGTATAGTGTTGAAGGCAACAAACACTCCTTCAACCCATCATTTAGGTGATTTATTTAGTCTTCATGTAGACTAGAATTTTAGACAGTATCTAATCCATCTGCTTTATAGAGAAAGTTGTCATTCATTCACCACTTGACAGAGGGAGCTACCCTGGGGGTTAACTACAGGTTCTGGTACCATCTGAGGGGAGGGGGCAGCAGTCTGTTATTTCAGTTCTTATAGTCCTTGGCTCTGTTTGCCAAGCTGCTTCGAATTCAGTGCCTGGAGTCTACCCAGCCATGTGAGTGACTATTGATGCTCACTGCAGTGTTGGTCTCTGTGATACCTTGCAGCAATGAGTTCCACAGGTTTCCACCACAAATATATCTTATTAGATTTGTGACTTTCCCATTCCGGTGGAAGTCCCTTTTCTCCTCAGATGGGGTAGGGCAAATCTATATGGTGTGGTTTTTTTGTTGTTGGTTTTTTTTTTTTCCTTCTGTCACTAAATTTTTGTATACTTTGATCATGCTTTTTCTAATGTGTTGCATGCCCCTTCCCCCCCCCCCCTTTTTTTCCCCTGCAGACATTCTCAGTCTTTTCTATCTCCTTTCTCTTTATCTTACTCTACATCTATCTTAGATGAGCTAACCAGAAATGAACTAAATACTCCAAGTGAGACCAAATTATTGATGTGCATAACAAGTAAAACCCTGGCCCCACTGCAGTTGCTGGGAATTCATTGATATCTAAAGGCTGAAGTTCTTCCTAGTGTTGTCACATTTCCTACATTTTTTGTGTATTCAACTTGAAAATTTGGAGGCTGAGATTTTAATCAAGATTCAGCATCCTCCATTAAGTTGCTGTTGGTCCTCGGACTAGCAGTGGAGCTCAGTGGACAGCATTTGCCCTCCTCAAAATACTTTGAAAAGGGTAAAACTTTGTCCCTATTTACTTTTATTAGGGAACCACTCTTGATACCGATTTTAAATACCTGTGACTTGAGGGCAACAGCCCAGAAATTGAAACCATTCTGATAGTGTTCACAGTGACCTTTAGCTGCAAAAATGTGCTAAAATACACAATTTCATGCATTAAAGCAAGGCAAAAAAAAATAATTCCCTCCTTAAGTGACTGTCCATAATGCAATATGAATATGAGTCAAAACCAGTCAGGGGATTTTATACGGCATTGGCAAAAGAGATCTGGTAACTTCTCTTTCCTCCCCAGAAATACCTTAAGAAATGTTTGTATTGTTGCTGGCTAATAAATACAATAAATGCAGTGTTAATAAATCACCAGCAATTTAGCCTGACAATAACATGGATTGACCACATTGATTAAATTGATTATGTTTCATATATTTACAATATGTAGACACAAGCCTAATTTATTTTCTGAAGAGTTCAAGGTAGGTATCACTGGTTTAAGAAAAAAAAAAAAAAAAGGCAAGGCAAAACAATGGAGTAATGTTTGTGGTTGCTATCTGCAATAATCTAATGCTGACAGAGAGCAGTATTTTATTTAGTAATTAACAGTGTAAAGGGGAGAGAAGCTGTCATGTTGGTTCTTAAGCTGGGGAATGTGATGAAAGATGATATCTGCGATCTCATCCTTTCCACTTGTTTAGGATTGTCAGGATGAGAAATGTCAGCATTATGAAAGCTCAGCTCTGCTCTTGATATGATAAAACCCTTCAAAAGCCAGTCTTTTCTCTCCCTCTCCCCCTCCTTTCTCCCTTTCCCTCTTGCACTTGCTTTTTTATTTATCCTGTTTTGTTAGATGGCAGAAATATAATTCTTTTCTTTCTTCCTATTATAAGCCACCATTTTTGTTTTATTATATGTTTCACAACCCCTAATGCCCCACTGAAAATTACCTTGTTAAATGACAGTGTTTCAAAGCCATGAATCCTTTCCACCATTCCCTCAGAGGTTTGAAACAGTCAACAGACTGTAAAGAATAAATAATAAAAAAGTATTGATTATTTTGATGACTGTGAGATTCAATTAAGTATTAATTTTGCCCTCCAGTGGACCTATCAAGGTATTCAAAAGGGAGGATTCGGCTCAGCTAAATGCGTGCTGAGTGCTTCAGCCTTAAATAGGGAGAAAATGTGTTTACCTACAGTATTTGAAGAGGAGTGCATTGATGCACAGAGTCCAATATTTAAGTGCTGTGCAAATTAAGCCCTGGTGACAGTGACATTGTTTTCAGCGATGTGAGTATTGACTAAAGAAGTGCATTTGATGACAGCTTAAACTATTTGTATTGATTAACATTTTCATAGATTATCATGTGTCATATCAAATTCACTTTTCAGACATGAATACATTAAAAAACCCATAGGCAAACATCGACCAATGTGAGGACGGGACAGAGGAAACATGCTAACCAACCTACTTGCTCGCTGGTCACCTGTTCTCTGCATAAGAACCATTTAGGCATGAACTTTGCAATAAATAGCTGCCAGAGAGCGTAACAAGGTCACTTGTTCCTTACCTCCTTTTAAAGTATTTTTTTTTTCATGCTGCTTTCCATGCTGTCACGATATTATGCCTATTAGTTTGCAAACGGAATAACAGAGTGTGCTGGGAAATAATTCCTGACCCCCAAATGTCCTCAGTGAGCAGAAGATAGAACAGATCCAAATCATCAAGGAAAAAAACAAAATTAGTATAAATGTGTGTAATGTTTTACTGGGAATATAATGTCGCAAACACAAGAATAATTGCAAACTCTGTGTGTAAGTACCTCCCTAATTTTATCTTTATAAAGAAAATGGTTTCTGTGTTTTTTTTTTTTTTCAAAAGAAAAAAATGTGTGTTTGTATGTTTTTATGGACTTTTGGAGCATAGGATCCCAAAGACAGGAACAGTTAGAAGAAACCTGTGTCTCTTCTGAACGTATGTAATGAAATGGCTCTTTGCTGCTGTGTGCTTTCATAGAAATGCTGGAATGCTAGAAACTGTGTATGTGATGTTGTTAATGTTGTACTGCTGAGGATGCCTCTTTAAATCACTGCGGAGCGCTCACAGGGTGCTCCTCTTCCGTGACGGTGGAGCATAGAGGAATTTCTTTTCTTACTACGTTAAGGACAGGGTGAGGTGTAAAAACATACACAAAACGCACATCCCACAATTAAAGCTGTGTTGGTTATGTTGCTTTCATAGAAGTTTTTCTCCAAAGCATCCTGAATCTCTCACATGCTAGTTGAGCTTTAATAGGGTGGGGAGTAATGGAAAACTCATTGGATCTGTAATAGCTCTTCACTTGACTGCAGCCAGCAATAACAGCAGGAGCAGCCAGAGATAAGAGAGAGAGAGAGAGAGTGTGAGTGTGTGTGTGTGAGAGAGAGAGAGGGAGTGGAAGAGAGAGTATACGCACACCAAAGCCGCCACTTTTTTTTTTCCCCCCTCACTCTTTTTCCCCCTCCCCCCTTCCCCCCCCATCCTAGGATCCAATGATAGCTGGACAAGTCAGTAAGCCCTTGCTGTCACTGCGGAGTGAAATGAATGCAGAGTTGAGAGGTGAGGACAAGGCAGCTACTTCAGACAACGAGCTGAATGAGCCCCTGCTTGCGCCTGTGGAATCAAATGACAGCGAGGACACTCCCAGCAAGCTCTTCGGTAAGTCTGTCTAGGTATTTCATTTCGCTGCTACCATGTTGTCCGGAAGAGCAATCTCCCTCTGTTTTGGTGGTTCTTTTTTTTTTTTTTTTTTTTTTCCCCGTCATTTTTTTTTTCCCCCCCCTCTCCTTTTCTTTCTTGTTCACACAATTTTCTTCTAAGTATGAAGGAGCAGCCTGGAGTGTGAAGGCATTCAACCCTCTGCTCTCATTACAACTGGTTACCAGAATGATAGCAATACTGCTGAAAACTTTTGTCAACAATGAACTTATTCTATGCAAGTTGCAGGCATATTATATTTTATCTTAATCCATGATGTCTCATGTTAAATAAATAGGGGAGTAGTTTGCTAAGGTTTATCATGGTAGGTATTGGTGTGTCTTATAGGCTGCCAGCTTTTTCTAAGGCTGGGTTACACTGAAAAGTTATTATTTTATGTGATAAAACTGGTTAAAAGGAGCTTGAAACATTCCTATAGAAAACATTGCTCTGAGTGAACAAAGGCAACCAAGAGTACTGCACATGGAGCTAATGGTTTTGGAATTTGAATTAGAAGTATCTCTTGTAATGCCCATGAAAAGAGGAATTACCTTTTAATTTTTATAATTTATTTTTCAGTATTTTGACACTGTGCCAGATAAGCATAACCAAAACAAAAGCAGCAAGAGTGGCACTCCAACACAGACATCTGTCATTCAAACGGGTGACACCCTGTAAGCCAACTCAAGCAACTCTGATCTCTAATCAGAAAAGGGAGCAGAGTTGTTGAGGCGCGTGCTTGAGTGATAGATGTTGATAGATGTCTGAGCTGGAGCAGCACTGTATGGTACATAGTGACATTTTGGGTTTAGAGGGGCTGCTCTCCTATAGGAGTTCCTTTTTTATTTCTGTTTCTGGCTTGAGACAAACCTTTATAGAAATGGAGCATTTCCTTATTTTAATTGATCCTATAGGTGGAAATTGGGGGGGGGGATGTTGTTTAAAGGGAATGCAGCTTCAAGGGAGAGGGGTTGAGAGCCCATTTTCGAAGATTTAAGTTTTGATTTCATAATCTGTAAGGAAATCTGTAGCAGTGTTCACATTTCAGTATTCCAGCTACAGAAAGAGCTAAAGGATGTATTTTATCTTTAAAACAAAAGAATACATGCTGTTTTCTTGTAAAATGGTCTTTACCTCTTACTAAAAGAGACAGCACAAAATGTTTTACTAAACAACTTCTCTACAGATGGAGGAAAATAAAAAAAAATATTTCTGGATTTCAGTAATGATTATTACTGCATATCACATCCTTTTTTAAGCACCCTTTTAGTAATCTTTGTTTCCATGGAAAGCATAATTTCCATTAGCAGTTTGAATGTTCAAAAAGCATAGTATAATTGTTTTAGCCCTTTCATCCCAGAAAGAATTGTAAAGTCTGAAATGCAGAGGGATATTGGCTGTCTAGAGCAGTATAAATATCTTCAGCTGAGTTTATGTATTTGATTTGCTCCAATGCTTAGGATGCATCTATTAAACATAGCAAGGCATATACAACAACAATAACAAAAAAGGACTTTTTAATCTGAGGATAGTGAAATGTCTGTCTGTAGATCAGGCATGTCCTGTAATAAAAGACAAGACATTTTCTGAACCATTGTCATTTGGATGCTCTAGAGTGATAGTGAAATAGACACTTTCATTACATTTGCCATGTGGGATACAGAAATTATGTTCAACAATTAATTATAAGAAGGGTACTTCTTCAGCAATAATCCCTGCTGCAGGTGAGAAAGAGACAAGAGTACAATTAATTATACTTATTTTTGACCTAGGAATGTATGCAGTAAACTTTTGTTTCCCTCTATGGGTACTTTGCAGTCAGTGACAAAGCAGGTGAATGCTGTGTCTCCTTGGGTCTCAAATACCAGCACAAGCTAGGATAAGTTTCTGATGATCTGAAATACTTCCCATCTGAAACTGGTGCACAGGTGTCTGGGAAGATACACTTTATCACTGCAGGGCAGTTGTTACCTGTGAGTGATGACAGAAGCAGCTGTGATTAGAGGGGTTGCCTTTGCTTGTTGGGTGCTTACTTGCTTTCTGTGGTGGTTGATTTGTTTTTTTTGATGTTTTGGGGGTTTGTTGGGGTTTTTTGTTTGTTTTGTTTGCTTGTTATGGTTAGTTTTCTTGTTTGTTTTGTTTGTGGGCTTTTTGTTTTGGGTGTTTGTTTTGGTGGGGTTTCTTGTTTGTTTTGTTTTTAAAAAAAAGTTTGTTCTGTAGTCTGGGGGTTTGCATCTGTAATCCTCCTCTGGTGGGTTTATATCAGTGGGCTTTTTGGAACCTGCATACCTGTGTGCAAAAGAATTTATTATTTCTTTAAATGCTGAAATCATGTGAAACAAGAAGGGAATAAAAATCACGGTGAAAAACACTTTCTGAAGTGCAAAATATTGGTAAAGGACAGTATAGTGAAACACATTGGCTCAGAAGCACAGCTTTGAAGTATGGAGTTCAGCACAGATACAGTGCTTCAGTTACAGAGTTTTCAGTTTTGTGGGGTGGCATGAGGCCAAGTTGCTTTGCAAGAGATCTTATGGTGTACCGTTTAATCTTTAAAATGTTTGTGGTGGGCTATGTCCTATTTTATTTGTGGTGTAGTTAAGAAACAGGGAAACTGAGTCTGGCTGTTGACATTCCTGATGAGCTTCTCTTACTCTGCAACTCTGTGTTTCAAAACAGTAACCCAGGCCAGAAGCCACAGCTCTTACAGAGAAAGCTTTTGTTAATGCCAAGTAGTAGCTTCACTTGAATAAACACAATGGGATTTGATCCTAAATTAATTAATCCCATTTGCTGTTTTATACAGTATCTTTAAATAGGTTTAGAACAAGTTATGAAGTTTTCTTTTGAGAAAACCTCAGTAAGAGTCTTCCTTCCTTGTCATGATTAGTTGTGTAATATTATAATGTCTGTGATTCATAAGCTGCTATTGACACCAGGGATATGGTGTGCGTAAAATTCTCTGTACAGTAGAAATCCCGGGAAATAAGTGGCTGGTCCAAGCATCAAAAGCCCCTGTGGACTAAGCCTGGCTTTCCTGGAGTTATATCTGGTCCTTAATTAATTCTTAATTGAAGGTAGTTTGTGACATAATTAGCTGATGGTAAAAAGACAGCCAGGAATGCACTTGCATGTTAAGGTAATTTTAGTGTGTTGTTAAAAGTTTGTCTGTGAGGCTGAGCCTGTAGTGCTTAACAGCAAACTTATTGAAATAAAGCAAGCTGTAAGTAGATAGTCAGAGCAAGATCAAGCCTATAATTGTAGAGCACAAGTGTTTCCTATTCAATAATTGCAAGACAGCAAAAAAATTACTGCTGATGTTTTTTGTGGTTGGGTGGGTTTTTTTTTTGTCGTTGTTGGGGTTTTGGGTTTGGGTTTTTTCCTTCTGACAAATTTTGTTCTGGTGAAATTACATTTTATGCTTCCTGTGCTGGATCTAAGGAGAGTGGTTTCACTTGGTTCACTACCACATTTTTATTGTTTTGGTTTTTTTTTTTTTTTTAAATTATTATTCCACAATGCTGCATATTCTTGAAATAGAGATCAGGGGTATGTGAGTTAAATGAATCTGCACACATTTCCATAAACAAGGGTTTATTTTCAAACCCCTGTGTTGGCTTTGGGACTTTGTTTTTGTGTGTTGTTACCCGTGTTTCAGAACTGCATGCAGCTTTCTATGTGAATTTACATGTACCTGCTGCAGTGGAACAGGGTAGAAGTTGTTGCTAGCTCAGTGTGTTTTGCTAGCAGATCCTTTGTATTGCTCTGTAAGGAAACACGCCATTTCTTCTTTTTAATCTGAGTTGCCTTAGATTAGAATTTATAACACTGGAGTAATTTCAGTTCCAAAGGATAAAGGACTCAATTGTCTTTTACCTCTTGAGACAGTGGTCTCTGCAGGTCAGGGCAGAGGTCATTGCCAGGTTGCAGTGAGGAAGCTCACATTATCGTCATTAACAGCGTCTCTAGCCTGGGGGGGGAAAGGCCTTCACACTAAGAGCTTTCCTTTCATCAGTGTATTTAAGGACGATTCTCAGTGTTTTGGTTATATCCTCGAATTTTAAAGGCCTGTAAGATCTTTGCCCATCAGGAAAGCTTTGATAAGGTTTGGTCATTTCAGTTAAAGAAAGCACCATGTGTTTCTCTCTTACTGCATTTTCAAGCTCTAGAGAATATTTCTACTCTCCTAGGGAAGTTCATGGTCCAAACTGTCTCAATATTAAAATCAGAGCCTTCTTTTAGATGTAGTTAACATTTGATATATGCTTAATCTGCATATAAAGATTCTTTCTTAACTCATATACTTATTTTGGGTAGTTTCCATGTTGTGGATGCTTTGTTCTGAGACGCTATCAGTTATCCATGCATCTGTAAGTGCCATAGGACTGATCCTGGTAGTGCTTAAATGTGTGATACTTACATTAAAGCAAGTAATCTCTGAATGGGGAGCACTATTTCATTACAAAGACTGTGTCAGCAAGGAACATAAATGGGTGGCATGTTTACAGAACCAGGTCATTATACAGGCTTGTAAATCCATTCTCTAAAAATGTAGTGGTGTCTTGCTCAATTAACAAATAAGTTTTCGAAGAATCTGAAGATCTGGCTGTGTGATTGACTGTTATTTCTGAAGGATATATGTGCTGTGAGCATTTTTAAGCCAGTGGGGGGATGCACTTGTGAATGGGCAGTAAATGCCCATTAAAGCCTAAAAAGATGTTATGGCTATTTAAACAAAAAGCACAATGCAATGGTAAGGCAGAAAATCTATCCTTAGCTTAGTGTTTCTGCTGCGTCTAGGTATTGCATGTAGGTTGAGCAGTGGTGGTACTGACGCTAGCAGTTATATTCCAACTGAGGAGGCCCGAGTCTTACTTCTTTAACCTTTGATGAAAGCAATATTGGGCTGATGTAGGGCAAATATTGCAGCCCCCTTCTTATTTATTTCCATACTAGCAAGGGAATTTGAGTCTTATTGCTGTGGCTGAGTTGTGACACAGACTATTTTAAAAAAGCAAACAAACAACAAAACCTGTTTGGAGTATGAAGAGAGTTAATTGTTGGGGTTTTGAAAGACAGTTATTCTCATGAATTTCTAATTATTTCTTTACTCCTTTTTCTTTTTTTTTTTTTTTGAGTATGTTATGTGTTTCTTAAATGAAGCTTGAAGTCTGTTTTTCTGTATTTATATACAGAATAATGCTGGAGAGGGAAGGAAAAGAAGAATAAAATCGTACTATGTCATTGGGATGACTGAATGACTAATAGTTCATTTTTAATTAGTTAATCTTCTTGCTGTTTTTGAAGTTATAAAAATAACAACAAACTTGTTTTAAAGCAACATAAATGGCTGGCTGTTTCAAAGGGGACTTGCTGGCTACTAGGCAGTAAACAGGTAATTTGTGAAAGAACTATTATGTTCTTTGATTGAGATCCCTGCCCGTTTGTGTTTTGAGATGAATAATACATCAGACACTTTTGCATTGAAAAGGAAGCAAGCACAGGAAAGAGAAGGAAGGAGAACTGGATGTTTCTATTGGACTTCAGATGATTAAGCAAGTTCTCCATGGAAATATGCAGGTGAGGCAGAGGGAGGCAAAGTTAGATTTGCCCAAATGTGTGCACATGGCACCACTTAACACCTCTCTTGATTTCCTTATGCTAAACAAAGAGGTAGCCACAGCTTATACCAAGCTGGCACCCTGTCAGGGGGCAATCTGTATAAAGTTTCCTGCTGTCAGGTTAATAAATTTTTTAAAAATATCCAAAGGCAGAAGTAGCTGTAGGAAGCTCATAGTAACAGTTGCCATTCTCCTGTGGATCATTTTTCCCTTTAATGTCCTATGTAGTGCTTGGTTTTCCTTGTGTTGTCTTTCTGGGTTTTGTTCTTTCTGACATTTGTGGGTTCTTCTTTGTTTTTAATCTATTCCGTTACTAAGTTGTTCCTTCTGCTGCATCCATCACCTGTGGTCCCTTTATTGAGGGAGAATAGTCAGAGGATGGGAAGATCAGCTTTATGACTTTTTATGCATTGATTAAATTAAATTGTTCAGTATATTACCATTTCTTCCATTAATGGTTTAGTTTCTGACTTATTAATATGACTACTACTAATACTATGAAAATACCATTATTTTGCTAGTTAAAAAATAATTTCTGATGAGCTCAGTGGTAGAAGTTACATTAAAATGACAGCTGAATGAGAAAATTAATGCTGAACAGAGGCAAAAGCAGAATAAAATTAAATGTGTCATAATTTGTGGGTTTCAACAGGAATATTATTTTGTCATGGAAATGGTTTGATATTTGTTAGCTTAAAGTCTCATTTTTCTCTGTTTCCACCATGTAAAAATCAAAATCAATATCAGTATGAAACAAAGGAAGATTTGTATTGTGACATGTCCTGTTTTATGTTGTGATACTGCTTTGATGCTCCTGGAAGCAGGACTAAGCCCTTTCACTTTGAAAGCAGAGGTCATCTGGAGAAGAATAGTACCTCATCCTGTCTGGCTAAATAAAACCTGCTGTTTTCAGAGGGACTGTAATTGGGTTTGTTCTCTAGGTATTCCAGGGATATTCAAATCAATGCACAGCCCACACCCTGGCCACTCTAAAACACATCTAACACTAACCTACCGCGTGTCTATTCCTGGAAGTAGTTTGGATTTCTGTTTTTATTTTCACATTTACAAGAAGAGTTGTTTGGAGAGTAGGAGTCTTGTTGTTCTTATCACATCTCCATTCTTTTTAGAAGGCTAAACCATCATTCTAATGACTGAACAGTTTGAAGCTGTCGTAAGGAAATGTATGTTTCAGAAAACAATCACAATGTTTGAACATGATTACAAAATTAATTATATCTATATATTTAATATATATAAAATCATCAGCCAGTGCAACTGGAATATGATGCAAATTATTTAAAAAAAAAAAATCCAAATCCAATCCTTCTCACTCTCAAGGCTGGAATGTTAGACAAATAAGAAAGCTTTTTCTGTGTCAAAAATAATACTCACTACAGCAATCTGTCATTAAATGATGTCTCTGAAAATGAGCATGGAGCTGATGGAATTGCAGTAACTCTAGCTTTTAAAAACATCTATGTACTTTTCAGTTGCATGCTTTGATGACCATTACAGATTCTGATAAGTCATTTTCATTTTCTAGCTCAATCTCCTATCTGACTTAGTCTCACTTTTTAAAACCACCTTTTTAAATTGATGAATAAACAATTATTAGCAGCCAGTTGCCTTCCAGCAGAAGATAAAAGGAATTCCTCTTCAAGACCTCACTGGACATTACCTAGGCTGTTATGCTCCCCTTAAATGCCAAAGCTTGTAAAGTAGATGATCAGTAAAAAACAAAGATCAAACATTTTTTATGCTCCCCTTCTTCCTTACAGACAGTTTTGGACTGTTCCTGCACTTCTGGTGTTTGGCGTGACACAGCTGGAAGTGTGTACAGCTGTGCATGGGCAGTTGTTGCACAGGTCTACTCAAATACATTTTGCCTCCATCTGTTGTGGTCTGCTTTAGGTTTCTGTGCTTTCTTTGAAGCTCAGTGTTTGGTGAGGGGGTTATTCCTTGAAGAAGAGGATCTAAAACCTGTGTTTAATCAAGGAGCCAGAATTGCCTTTCAGTAAATATACCTTAAGGTATACTTTAATATATTGTATTATTAAGTATATGTAATTATTTCTTGAGCTGGCACAGTATTAACTGGGAAGGAAGAAAGATCATTTTAATTCAGTCTAATCTCTTGGGCAAATACAATGTGGGCCAGTTTTTGTATATTCTTTTGCATACAATTGGGATTTATTCACAAGGTGTAAAGATGTCACGTTTGCTTAGTGATTTGAATAAACATGAAGCCAGATTCTGACAGGTCTCAGGTGACTGTGCATCATGTATGCAGGAAGACCATATATTTCAATGGAGTATTTGTCCAACCAATACCTGCACCAGCAGCCCATGACCTCCACCTCTCTAACATGGTTGCTGCTCTACAGTTTCCCACGCTCTGGAGCTAAAATCAGCTAAGCAAACACGCTGACAGGAAAGAGTGACCACTCTATAATTATGGTGCCTTTGTATTTAACAAAAAATGAATTACTGACCTAGTTCGTGAGGGTCACTGCATTCTTCTGTTACATCTTACAGGTACATGTATATATTGCAAAGGTTCTGCAGCTCCACTGTCACTGTTTCGCCATGGAGAAACAAGAATAGCTGTGGTAGAAACAGCATCTGACCTGCTGCAGGCAGAGACTATGTCAGTGTCAGAACCCATGTAAAGCTTCCATAAAGGTGGAAAAGATTGTAGGGCATGTTTATGAGATGGCTAGAGAGATTGTCATAACTAGGCATTCAGAAATAATTGAGGAATGTAATGGTAGTTAGTACTGAAACAAAAACATTGCTAGAAAATTCAACAGTGATTAACAGAGGGGCGGAAGAAACCAGACAGATATATATGAACTCAAAGGTGATTGTAAATGTACAGGCTTGATACTTCTCCTCCTTTCTCATGCTTCCTTGCCTGAAGTCATAAATATTTGGGACCACAAGCCACAAATCCCTCTGAAGAAATAAGAGAATTTACAACTGGAAGAAAACAGAAAATGAAAATATTTTTTACATATTTTTTTTCTACTGATTGCATTTACTTTACTCTGATATACACAATATATTTAATGATAATATCCAAAAGGAAAACATCTGCATTTGATATGTTGTGGTTTTTTTACCCTGGTAGGAAGGTGCAAAGGTAACTCTGATGTGGCTCTGTTGCTGGGATCTGATGCATTGCTTTCAGAGTCTCCTTATTTTAGCTGCACAGATACAGCACAGTCGAACCTTCTCATAACAGTTGCTGACAAGAAAAAAATAATCTTTCAATCAGCTGGTCTTGCTCACTCTTCCCCAGCCCCCACATCTCTTTGCTTTTATGAGGCAATGAATAAAAGGGGCACCAGATGATGCAGAGGTATACTCAGATGAGATGTCCTAGTCAATGAGCAACTTTGGATTTGCAGGACTCCGGCTTGTGACCCTGGGCCTCAGAGGGATTGAGTTTGGGGGCTGAGCCTTTCTCACACTGCCTTTATCTCATTTGTGTAAAAGGATAGCTGCTGTATTTTGAACAGCACTTTACATATTTCATACTGTGTGTGGCAGCAGCCCCTGTCTGGTGTAAAGTCTGGTGTGCTTTTGGCGTGATATAACACAGGGTGCATCCCCTTGGCAGAGGCAGTGGGGCTATGCTGGAAGGGTGAAAGAGGGGTGAAGGAGGGGTTTCGTTTTACAGTGTGAAAATTCAGGACCAAAACATTTATGCTTATCAGAACAGAATCAAGTGTGTTCTTTCAATGTGGTTTTGTTTGTTTGTTGTTGTGTTTGGGTTTTTTTAATAATAATTTTTTAAAAAGTAATCTAGTTTCTGGTCAGGTTCGGGGGTATTTTTAATAACTCATTTCTCTGGTTTCCTATTCTTCCTGTGTGTGTGTTCATATCACTACTGTATTTCAAACCAGGTAAAACCAGCTTAAAATAGTAAGAAGGAAAAAAAAAAAAGGTTCCCTAAAAGACAGCTTACTGCTGACTGTTTTATTTTGTTTATATCTGATATTTCTTATGGTATTCAGATGGTTGTAATAGACTAGCACAAGAACTGCATGTCTTGTCATCTGTGCTGTATCAATACGTTTTTATAATGATACAATAACCTGAACCCTGTAACAGTTTATGATCCATTTGAGAATTCTTATGGATTCTCAGAGTGACGGAGCCCTGAAAAAAGAACTTGACTGCTTTCGTAAAACTGGTGCTGTGACAGGAAAAACTAGTGTTCCTGTGATTTAGTTGCTAAGGAATCATATTGATCTGATTCGTCATTAAACTTTTAAGTTTGAGGGGTGGGAGGGAAAAAAAAAAAAAGTCAAGCTGGTTGAAGGTGGAAAAAAACAGTGATGTGATTGTGATGGTCTGCAATACAGGTAAACTGTGCCATACTACTACTGATATTGATTTGTTATGATTAATAAATATGATTTTATGCATTACCCGTGTATTGTACCCATAATAGTGCTTTTTTTAGAGCAGAAGAAAATTGCTTCTTGCTCTTTATTTTTCATTGACTATTTTTAGTCAATGATAAATAAAGAACTTTAACTGCAGTCAGAATACAGGAAAGTCAGGACTTTAAAACAGAAACATAGCAGTAATGAATAACCACACAGTGAACTAGACACACACAGCCATCTTAACATTTGTAATGGTGCTAATTTCCTACTGCTTTTTAAAATATGCTTCCACATGAGCTCTCAAAACCCATAAAAGCTTGGCATGTAAAGTAAATTGTTTGTCACTTACTGACGACCTGCCATATTTATTGTCAGGAGAAATGGACATTAGTTGGAAAAGCAGTTGTTAAAGGCCAAACAATTTTTAAAGATGGCAAAGATGTGCAAGGGCTTTCCTTTTTCTAACAATGAGCCACCCCTTCAGACATCAAAAGACAAGATAATAAGACACTTCAAGCACAATTCAAGATTATATTCAACATCTAAAGGCTCATCTCTTGTCAGTTTGCATTTACTCTCCCAGGGATGTGATGCTTCTATCATCATTCTGTCAAGAGGAGTCTGGCAGAAGCGATGAGGGCCCCTCATTTCACACACTTAGTGTTTTTTATCAAATAGCCCACGCTCATTCTGATTCAGCCAAAATGGAGGGATAATTTGAAGAAGGTCATGCACAAGTACAAAAATCTTCTACTGATTTGTGTGATTAGAAGGCATTAAAATTGCACGTTTATGTTTGTTTTGAGGGCTTTTTTCCAGTTTATTTAGTAATACACTGTTGAAGCATTAATTTTTTTTTTAATGGAAAAACGAAAGTTTGCTTAAAACAACACCCATTTCATTAGTTAGCAAATATTTTGACTAGTGAGCTATTTTGAAAAAAGAAAGACCTCATTTAATATAACCTTAAAATGCATGCACCTCCCTTTTCCCTTCTGAGAGCAGAATCTTCGAGAGCTCCAGGGGTGAAACCTGAGCCCACTCAAACTCATTAGGATTTCACTCGCTGGTCAATTCATCCTCAGAAGTTTTGTTTGGGTAAGGATTTAGGAGACTGGATAAGGATTTAGGAGGCTGAATTCGCATAATGTCAATATGAAGGGAGTGATTTTAATAGCTTTTGTAAACATCCCTGAGTACAGACTATAATTGCACAGCACCAGTTGGGCTACCTAGAGATGATATTGAAATGATATCATAGGAGCCATCTTTGATTTGAAACATGGCTGTTTTGTGCCCTGTTTGTACCACTTTCAGTTATGTGGGCAGCTATTTGGACCATGTTCTTCTGGTAACAGGAGTTGTGATAATGTGCACTGCCTGAGGATGCATTTTCAGTCTCTTCCTTCCCCTTTCCATTCTGCACACTTGTTATATGGTATTGCATGTGGTATTCACCATAACTTTTCCAGTGAATGAAGAGGCAGTGGTTGATGGGTTGGACACGATGATCTTGAAGGTCTCTTTCAACCTGGTGTATTGTATTGTATGTTTCGGAGAGTCAGAAAGGAGAGAAGGAGACATGGCTACAGAAACAGTTCTTTTTGTGCTTGTTTTCATAAGTCTTTGGTTAATGATGAAAGTACTGGTTATTAGAAATTGCATTTGAAAAGCTATATATTAATTCTAGTAAAATTATATATGACAGTGTTCTCAGGCGAACCATAACACCTGTAAAGCAGTGGTCAGTAAACTTTTTCAGTTGTACATCTCTATCAGTAACCAGGTTTATATGTGTATTTCCAACATATGCATATTTCTTTAAATTGTATCTATATCTGTGTACTACTGTAGTAATATGCACATCATAAAGCATGCACAAAGAAGAGTTTAAAAAAAAAAAAAAAAAGACAAAATGGAGGTGAAATAAATGTTTCTTAAAATATCTTCCGTTTTATTGGGCTACCAAAAAAATTTTCCTACTTGCCAGTGGATTGACATACACACCCCTTGGGATATGCACACCCCATGTTGGAAAACACTGCTGTAGAGGACCAAGAACTGAGAGGAGAATAAGTAAATTACCTGTCTGTTAAGGCATCCTGTGCTCAAAATCCTCACTGACATGGGTGGGCCAAAAGCTATGTTTAATCTCATATCTGCTGTCTTACCAAACTCAGTGTGGGTCCCCTAAAAAGGGGGGGGGAAGGGGGGGGGCAGTATCTGGGGTAGAATTTAACTCTTTGCATTTTCAATTGCTTAAGTGAAGTTGTCTCCTGAGAAGGATATTGAACCAGCTTAAAATGTGCAGTTACTTTGCTTGTATAGGCCTCTAGCTTTTCAGGAGCAAAAGTAAGACTGCTGCGTTAGCAAGCTTATTTTGGCATCTGTATTGGATATCGTGAATGAAACTTTTCTGAGGATTGTTTTGTGGTAGGTATCATTTTCATGTCATCTGGATCCTGCTGCTTCTTGGTATTACACAACTCTTTTTGCTAACAAGAAATATGAGGGTCTGATAGAGGTACAAAAAGTTTGAATGGAGTGAAACTTTCTCCTCACTTTTGATTTTTTTAGATTTAAACAACAAGAGATAATAGAGTGGGTTGTGTTATTGGTATATCCTGGCATGAAACAGGCTCCAATATACATACCACACATGGACCATGTAACACAGCGAGGGGCAAGCATCTTCATCTCCCGTTGAAACCAGTGGGAAGTGAGGCTGTTTAACTCTTCTTTAAAAAGGAGCCACTGCTGAGGGACTTGGCTGGAGCTGCTCTGAATTCTGAATCAGGAATTTATCACCTCTAGGAAGGGACTGTAAGGAAATGTGCATTTGGCCTCATGGTAAAAAAAAAAATCTGCTCTACAGCTTGCCTTTGCACAACACTGAAGAAAAGGTAACCTGCAATCATGGTTCATTCCAAGGGGTTTCACCAGGCAAGAAACCACAAGGGAATTGGGAAGCTGTGAACAAATTGTCAAAAAGACAGATGGAATCACTGGCTGACCTACTGCTAAGATACACTAACAACTTCCACCTCAGTAGTATGGTATTTATGCTGCAGTGCAGAGTGACTTCTCAGAGGAATTTGCTCTCAAACACATGTAAATGCCTTTGTGTATATAATATATCAATGAAGTGTGCAGTATTTCTAAGGAACTTAGAAGTAGAAGTGAGTGTGCATTTAAACAGCTGCAGGTGTTCAAACTGTCAGATTGTTCATGTCCAGAAAAAAACAGCTTTTTTTTTCTCACTGAAAAAAGGCTTTCCTGCTTTATTTGTAGGACCTATATATAATCAGAAATTTGGCTCCTTTCTGCTGAGTATTCTGTTTCCACATCAATGTGATTCTCTGTGCATCCACTTCTTTACACTGCCCAATGGAAAGGCAGCATTCTCTGAGACTGAATGGGGAGACAGAGATGCTAGTTTTGCACGATGCTTACTGTGAAAACTTTGAGTCACCAAAATGTAAGGGTGAATATGACCAAAAGGTAGCATGAATGTAGTTGTGCAAGATCCATAGTACCACTAGAAGTGTGCAAGTGGTATCCCTAAAGGCTTATATTCTGAACAAAATTTGGTTTCTAGTAGGACAGGTTTTGCTTGCTAAGTTTTCACCAGGTCTGTGGGCCAGCTCAGGCCTGTATCATGATCATCTCTTTCAGCAGGGACATTTGGGTTAGTATCAGCTCAGGTTGTTGTGTGTGTATCACTGCCTTGGTGAAGTTGCTTGCTGGTGTTTGGATTCATTAAGGATCAGATCTTGAAATTCTGTATTACATGGGGTAGGGGTGGGAATGTGGAGGGGACAGAAGAGTAACTAGGTTATAAACCCCTTGGTTCAGCTGTGCTTGAATCTGTCCTAGCTTGCTCATACATTTTCCTTACTCCATCCCTTGGTGCTCTAGAAGTTTTGTTGGTTTGTGGTTTTTTTTTTTTCCCCTCCCTGTGCCTGGTGATGTTGTCCTGGCAGCCCTCTTCTCAAGCATGAATTTGCAGAAAGCAAATGCTAGTAACAAGTGTTGTTAAAGGTCTCTCAATTTTTATTTTTTTTTTAACCTGCTCTCAGATCCCACACTGTGGAAGTTGTAGGGATACATGCAGAGAAGCTAATGCAGATGCTTAGTAGCAGCAAACAAACTGAACATCACCACACTGTGCAACAATTCTGTTTAAAAAGTATTTAAACTGCAGCTGTTGTGCAGCCTGTTGGAAACATTCACGGTAGGACCCAGGGAATGAAAATTAATTCCTATAAATGAAGATAGAGGAGACGCTATGCTTAAGGCATTGTGGATGTGTTTTCTTTTTCTACCTGCCCTCCTATATGTAATAGGGATAGGTAGTAGCTTCTGCTGAAGTAATTACATTGATTTGTTCTGTGATGCACACCCAGCTGCTTTCAGAACCACTCTCTAAGCTGCTCTAGTAAGAATTACCAGGTACTTTAGAGAGAGCATCACGTGATAGCCAGAAAGCTCACATGAGAAGTTGAGGACTGCAGCTGGAATGCAGTAGGTTATAAAGCATAAATATTAAAAATTAAGTTTTGTTAACTTCAAAATCAAACTGAAAAAGCTGGAGTGGCAAATTTGACATTAGCTGTGGATTGTCAGTGTGCATGAAGGCATCTTTGCCCTGAAGCCTGTACTTAAATGCAAAGAGGCTGGGAGGAGCATGCACTTCTGTAACGCAAGTGCCTGTTAAAGCTCTTGCACAATGACACTTTGAATAGTTCTGCCTACTTCTGGGTTGGTGTTTACAGGACTTGACTGTGCATTGTTTTCATGGGTAAGTGGCAGTGAATAACCACACATAAATGTGTGTCTGAAGATACAATTCAACCTTTTTGTCTTGCCTTTCAACAACATATTTTTAAACCATGTCTTCAACTGTGGCATCTCCTCTTAGAAATTTCCTGCCCAACAAATAGCTCATTAAATCTTTGATAAGATTCTGCTAAACAAATGCTGGATAACACAAGATATCAGTCCCTGACAAGCACATGCACAGAAAGTTGCATTTAACCAGTTTTGTGAATGCTTTTGTGGATTTTCTTTTGAAGTGGAGCTGTTTTTCAGGCCTAGTAGAATTACTGAAATTATTGAACTAGCTTCTAAATAAGTAATGAAACCCACAGCTATGAGATTTAATTTTCTTTTTCATTTTTAAAATAATTACTGTCTGTCTTATGTGCATTTTACTCTCCCCCCAATAAGATTTTTCATCTGCTCTTCTCTCAGAGGCAGGAACACACAGTAGCAAATTTTTAAAAGCAACAGGAGCTAGTCTTGCAAATCCTTCTGTCATTGCATCCTTTAGTCCCTAAAAGCCAGGCACTGACATCAGAGCTTAAGCCATACACCCCTGATAGACACAGGTACAGAGCTGTGCAGTTTTGCTGAGACGCCATCTACAACTACCTGAAGGGAGGTTGTAGCCAGGTGGGGGTTGGTGTCTTCTCCCAGGCAACCAGCACCAGAACGAGAGGACAGAGTCTCAGGCTGCACCAGGGGAGGTTTAGGCTGGAGGTTAGGAAGTTCTTCATAGAAAGAGTGATTGGCCATTGGAATGGGCTGCCCAGGGAGGTGGTAGAGTCACTGTCACTGGAGATGTTTAGGAAGAGACTGGATGGGGTGCTTGGTGCCATGTTTTAGCCAATTAGATGGTGTTGGGTGATAGGTTAGACTTGATGATCTCAAAGTTCTTTTCCAACCTGGTTTGTTCTGTTCTGTTCTAACTTGAAAGTAAGGAAAAACAGTGTGCTGACGTTGGTATGGTACAGTAGCAGGTGTCCTCTCACTTGTACTTTGAAATTTTTCCACAACTTAAAATGAATACTAGAATTACCTGGCAATATTATATTTCTGCTATATTTTTTCCCATGTGTAGGAAGACATGCCATAATATCTAGAAGATGGGGGAAAAAGTGGTTTTCTGGAGGTGGCCAGTCCATGTTGAATGTCTGATAGTTTGCAAGTCAGATTTGGTCAGACAAAATAAAGCCTCTAATATAGGTACAACTACTTGATCAGGGTTTGACTACTGAGTCTTTTTGATTGCAACATGAATTAAAGACAGGTGCATGAACACCTCAGGCTCAGGGGCTCAGGTATAAAATAATGGGATATGGAATCTGTGGAATTTTAATTGTAGCTATTTCTTAAGTCAGCCATAGGGAGGAAGGTGGGGGTTAGTAGTGTTTTGTTTTATTCCTTTAGTTGCAAAGGACTGTGCAGAGAGGCAGAAGCAGCAAAGACTATTTGTCAGTCCCAGAGCAACAACTTGGTTTAATTATTTCAGATCATAAAACACATAGGGACATCTGTTGCAACACTGGCACCATGCTTGGTGGCCATTCCTATTCACATGCCATGATATTGATTATGAAATAACTCTCCAATCTTTCCAATCCAACCTGCCTGTTCTTAGACAGAATTGTCATGTGAGTGCAGATAAGAGCCAAATCTGCTTGTTTAATGAGAGGTGATAAATGACAGTGGATTCGGATAGAACATACATATGTGTGTTTTCCTGCTGCAAAATAGGACTTCTGAATGCAGTGCTTCTAAAACAATCAATAGTCGCTTGGGAATGATTTTTTGGTAGGTCAATTTGCTGGGCTGCCACTGTCCAAAGAGGGAACTTCCGTGATGCACAGGAGCTGCTGCCGGTGTTGTAAACTTGTTTCCCAGAAGCATGATGATTGACGTGAATTGTGCTTCTTTAGCATGCTTCATTTTTCTATAATCGAATTTTAGCATAAACCATATTAACCCCTTTTTTTAGAGATCAAAAAAGCACCATCAAAATCCTTCAACTTAATGGTCACAGCATTGCTTATGCTTTTTTAAATTGTCTCTTAAGCAATAAAATCAAACTCAGTAATATGAAATGTTAAAACATGCACCTCTCAACTTGCTTAGCTGCAGTTTGTGGAAACTCCCCTCTCCATGCTCTCTGATGGAGACACATTGCCTATAACTTGATAGAGAGGAGTTTTGCTGTAAGGATATGATGAACTGTCAGGGAAATTAAGGGAAGCTTGCCTGGGCTGGTGGCAATATGTAATAACTCCAGGACAAGTGTTGTGATCATCCTACCAGGCCCTGATCTGGGCACCAAGCAGCACCTTCAGCACCCACCTTCAGATGCTAGGATGAGAGAGTAAGGTATGCAGGGTAGCTGAATGAAACCTGCACAAGGATTTGGCATATCTGGAGACTCTGTGTCTAGTAAAGCACAGTGGCTATACAGGTGAAGAAGTATTTACAGCCTTTAAAGCCATCCTGTTCTTTGGGATACAATCCTTCCCTCCTTGGGGAGGATTAGAACTGGGGAGGACTCCAGTGAAAACCTGTGTGGTGATTATTCTTTTCCTCTTCACTCATTTACCTATATAGGATAGAATTAGCTCTTATTGCTAGAAGGCGTATTTCTTTATAATCATTTAACAGAGATCGTGTGTCTGACCTGTATTCCTATAGTACAAAAGCTAATTTCTACCTAACCTCATTAAGGTCATTTACACCCAAACTGAGTGCGTGTAAAGTGCTATCTCAGCAGGACGGGAATGCGTTACGCCTACTTAACGCAGATCTACTCCTGGTGCAATGCAGGAAAGACTCTTCTACTTTGGGATTATGTTTTTATCTCAAATGCAGCACAGCAATATAAAACCCATAAATCCATTTATTTTTTATAATCATATATTGCTGTAAGCCACAGTTTTAGCTGACATCCCCTACTCTTTATTGACCTGTTTTGTGAGATTTTGTAAACTAACTAATAAAGCTTTGCTCTTGCTACTGTTAAGTTTAATACAGTATGACACAGTCACAGCTGAAGTAACCGTGGTTTAGATAATTAAAAATTGTTCAAAGTGTCTTAACAAATACCTCAATATTTGTTCACAAATATATTTCGTTACATCCTACTTAACACAGGACTTTTTCTCTGATTGTTCCCTTCTAATACATATTTCTGAGTTTGTATTTGCCTCGTATGCCTTGGGCAGTGACAACTGCGCTTTCACATAACCAAGAGGTTCAAAGCATATGTTGTGATAGTAGCTTGGCCTTTATGAGCTGAATTGGAGTCGAGTAATGGAAGTACTAAGTGTAGTATCACAGGATATTAGCAGTTGTAAGGCACCTCCAGAGAACAAGTCTAACCCTGCTGCCAATGCAGGATCACCTACAGCAGGCCACACAGGAATGCATCCAGGCAGGTTTTGAAAGTCTGCAGAGGAGACTCCACACCCTCTCTGGGCAGCCTGTTCCAGTGCTCCATCACCCTCAGTTTTCCCACTCATTCATCATCTTTGAAGAACAAGAGGGTAGTCTAGATGATAAATGTTGTGGGTAATATGATCTTTTTGTTAGCCCAGACAATGGTACCACTTTGCTGGTATAGTCAATCCAGTGCAGATACCAAGGATAGATTCTCTCCACTAACTTGGGTGTGTGTTGGATGAGAAGAGCTTCTACTGTGGATGGATGGTCTTGTCCTTAGGACTGCATTGAAGAAGGGAAACATTTGTAAAGGAGTAAGGGTATGTGATATCTATGATGGTGAGGTAGTCTGGAATACAACAGTGGGCTACAGCTGTTAATAGAGTATTGAGATGAGTTTTAGAGGTCCTGCTGCAGACTCTAAGAATGATTTGGGAGGACTAGAGATCTCTCTCAGGACTGTCTTCAGTGTCTGTCCTGTCAGGGAGTAGCAAGGCTGGCTGCTCCATAAGAAAATGTGACCCAGAAGTGGAATCTGACTCCTGCTGATGGGGATGGGGTGCAGTGGGCTCTGAAATCCCTTCCAAGTCCTATCCAAGGAGCTTAGGCAGGAACAAATAGAGATAAAGACAGGACTAGAGACAAGCCTACAACATACGTATGAGAGTTTGACTCTGGAGACAATCTACCTGCAGCGTAGATCCAAGGCTCATCCAGGAGGTAGGGCTGGTGGCGGTCACTGGTGGAACTAAAATGCAACTTAAGCCAAAGATTGAATGCTCAGGAGTGTCTGACCCATGGGCAGGGAAAGTAGGAGGAAGCTCCAGGCCATCAGATCAGGGACATTAAGGCCTGTTGGTGTACTTATGGCTTTGACTTCCACTGTTTTCTTGCTGGCAGCTAGAGCTGAATTTTGAAGTGTCTCTCTAACCCTGCAATAAGTAACTTTATCAGAAGTCCTATAATGAAGCCTGTCTGGTACAGGTAGGTAAGACACCAGTGGGACAGATTTCATTGCTCTACTCAGACCAGTGGTGCTTGGCAATGATGTTGGTTCTAAAGCTTATCCCACCCAGAGGATGATGCTGTTTTCATCATCTTCATAGAGCATCTTCCCTAATACTGGGGCCATGAACTTCTCCATAGTTGTTAATTCCACTGAAGTTTGATGTGTGGAAAGTTTTTGTTTGTTTGTTTGTTTTTCCCACAACCTGAAGCAATAGAGAAAACTGCCTGCTCAGGTCATCCTTGTCAGCATTATTACCCTGTGAAATTTGATTGTACTGTTATTTTTGGGACCCTCTATAACATAAAAAGTCTTATGGTTATAAGTGAAGACTTCTTGGCTTCTGTAATTAGTGACTTTTAACCCTGGAAAATCTTTGATGCTTATTTTCAAGGAAAATAAGAATGATTTATGGACAGGAAAAGCACTTTCTTATTGTAATCTTAATATTCTTTGAGTTCTCATCTTTGGAGTTTTTGTGTAAAGCTCTTCAGGCTTATGTCTGCAGAAAACTTTTGATATACTGCTTTCAAATGCAGGAACAACACTCCAAGTATCTCTGCTTGTGTAGGCTATGGAAAACCACACTGCTACTTCTGATTTACTATTTCCAGTTCTCGGCCACTTACAGAATAGAAGTTCAAGGACAGGGAACTGCTTGAAAGAATCCAGCACAGAGCCACAAAGATGATTAAGGGAGGAGAACATATTCCTTATGAGGAAAGGCTGAGGGAGCTGAGTCTCTGTAGCTTGGAGAAAAAGAGACTGAGGGATGACATCATTTGTATTTCTAAAGATGTGAAGGGCTGCTGCTGGAGGACACAGTCAGGCTCTTCTCAATGATGTCCAATGGTAAGACAAAGGGTAATGGGTGTAAGATGGAGCATAGGAGGTTCCATGTGAACATAAGGAAAAAAATTTTCCCTATGAGGGCAATGGAGCACTGGAGCAGGCTGTCCAGAGAGGTTATGGAGACTTTCAAAACCCACCTGAATTCACCCCTGTGTGACCTACCCTAGGTGATGCTGCTCTGGCAGAGGGGTTGGACTAGATGATCTTTCAAGGTCCCTTCCAGCTCCTAACATTCTGTGTAATTCTGTGTTTATTTCTTCTGCGCATTAAACCCAGGTTCTCTTTTATGGCTGGTGTTCTTTTAACCGGAGTGATTAGGAAAACATGTTGCATTTGTAACACATATGTGTTGATACTACTCTGGTGATAACTGGATATTGCGAGTTAGTGGTGGCTGTCGAATGAATGAATTTTATGCCTGGAGACTATTAATGTGAGGTGGTCATGCATTAAAAAAAGAAAAAAAAAAAAAAAAAGAAAAAGAAAAGTAGTAGTTAGTTGAAATTTACATAACACTTCCTGCACCTGCTTGAATGAACTGTTAGATTATTGTACCAGGCTGCCTCAGTTCAAATGCTTCAGCTTCTGCCGTTCTCAATGGATTAGTAAAAATAATTGTGTGGTTTGACAGAGGAATTTATATTGTGTTTGAGAGTCTTTGAGCAAACACTGGAGAGTGAAAAATACATTATAGACCTGGTGAGCTGTGCTGCAGGAAATGTAAACAAAAGCAATGATATATCCTTAGGAGTTGTTTCTCTTTTACTACTCCTGAAATACCTCCCCTTCAATAAATTGTGTATAAATGAGAACTTTAATATAAATTGATGAGTGAAATTTAAACTGTGACTATCATGCAGTATTTACAGAAGAATAATGGAAATCATCACATAATCCAGAGGTGAAGTTGAATTTGCTCTG
The DNA here is from genome assembly GCA_033816785.1 of Picus viridis. NCBI lineage: Eukaryota > Metazoa > Chordata > Aves > Piciformes > Picidae > Picus > Picus viridis. The sequence continues at coordinate 21,549,544 of CM066574.1, forward strand.
AGGATGTGCCCAAAAGCCAGCTGCAAACTCCAGTCGTTGTGTTTTAAAGAAGACCGTATTGTTTTCCTTGTACATGAACTTACATGGCTCCTCAGATTTTGTGATGAGAGAGAAAAGTAGCCTTTATTTATTAAGATGGAGATGGTTTTGTAATCTCTTCAACTACTTATCTCCCTTGATTTGTTCCTTCTGTTTAAGAATGCAGTAGTTATTGATACCGTAGATGTTGACTGTTAGATTCCCACAGCTACACTAACTGTAATAGGAGTTGAAACAGAGTTATTATAACCTATACACCCAAGGGTCATATGGAAGAGAGAACAAAATAAGATGGTAAGGGTAAAGCACTTAGTGTACTCTAGACTTCCTATGCTAAAAAAAAAGTGTTACACAACTTGGAGGTCAAATCCAGGTACCTAGAAGACTTGTGGTTGAAAGTGCAGCCATAAATATAATGGCTGAGGTAATGCTATATAACACAGGTATTTACAATTTTAAATCAGTTAATTTTTTGTTCCTGACTTCTGTTGCATTTTCTAGGTAACATGCACATTCCAAGTCACTTTGAACATGCAGCAATATTTTAGATTCTAATCATGTGGTGCTTTTCTCATTGTCATGGATTTGGGCTGGGATGGTCACTAAATGAGTGACAGATGCTCTCTTTTAAGTCCTCTCCCTTCCCAAAAGGAAGAGAGAGGGAATAGAGGAGAGAGACACATGGATTGGAAAACTGAAACAGCCTTAATAAAAATAATTAAATGTATACAAATATATACAAAACTATTACTGAACCCAACTGCTTGGTGACAGTTATGTCACTGTCACTACTGATGCTGTGGGCAGGCACGGGGAAGGTCCCAGGCTGAATTCAGTGGCAGACAAGAAGTGAATTCAGGAGCTGGATTCTGGAACTGGATTCAGAAACACGTGGATTGATATTGAAAGTAGAAAGGGAAGAGTCCTTAATGAATGCCAGCCATTTAAGGTGAGGCTTGACCCTCACGATCCTCCAGATTTATACTGAATATGACAGAGAGGAAATAGAATCCTTTTTTTGGTCTGTTTATGGTCACCTGAACTCTCCACTCCTCCCCGCAGGTGCAGCCTTTTACTGTGAATCCCCAACATGGTACGCAAGATTTAGCAGTGACTTTGTTCTGCGCCCCAGCCCTTGGTACTAAGTCTAATCATTAGTGTTGTCATTGCCAGAAGCAGAGAGTGCAAAAACATACTGTTGACTGCAGGAACTGCCATTACTGAGAAGGCTCTGAGCTGAGAAGTAAAATCACTGTTCTGTTCTAGTTCAAACTGGGACACTCATTGGCACTGCAATGCATAGTGCATTCTATTGCTGAATTTGGAACCTTACTTTAAACATTACTGGGTATCATTTTACTGTATGTAGTTAAGCATATAGGCCTTGAAGACCGAAAAAAAAGGGAAGTTTTCACCTGTTGCTTTGTGCATGTTAAATAAACATTAGACTTATTTACTCTTACTAGCTATCATACTTCAGAAACAATTCCCTTGGTATTAGATGATAGTTCTCTATAATTAAACTAGAGTTAAAGCACTTAAGGTGACTCTGGGAGACACTGCAAGCATCCCAGAGATCAGGCACAGCTTGAGAAGTGATGTATCTGGGAGCTGTCTCTTATGAGACAGTAGATTATGATTACTTCTTTCTTTACACTGTTGAAGAACTTGCTATTTTGGGGATATGTGCCAAGAGCAGTCATGGCTTTATCAGACACTGATGGTTTTCGTTCTGTTCTAGCACTCATGACCACATCAGCTCATCATTTAAAGGCAATTCTCTGTCACTAATGTAGGTGATGGCTCTGTGTACTGCACTACAAATGATTTCACTATATATATAAATTTACAATTCTGAGGGTTGAGTACTTTAGTTGCATGGCTCAAATCTGTTACAGGACCATAAAATTTTTTTTTTTTTTGGGGAAAATTATACATGTATACCAAAAAAACTAAACCAAAACAAAATCAAGAAAACAACCCCAACTCACAAACACAAAACCCCAACACCAAAGAAATCCCAACCTCCACCCCTCCCTCCAAATCTCAGACAACATTGTTTTCAGGTGTTTTTTTCAGTAATAAGGATACCTAATTAGGCAAATGGGGTCGATGGCATCAGGATGGCTTGCTGAAGCAGCAGTAATAGAAATTTGGGGTTGTTAACCCCTAAAAGCCACCTGGTGTTCAAGGCAGCAAGAGGAGGAGAGTTGTATGAATAGAGTACTCCACAACTACCAATCCTGCTGAAACAAGAGACAGACCCACTTCAGAAATCAGAGGATGTTTTGTTTAGATGTGCTTTGTGTGGAATACTTCTCCTGTGTCTGAAGATACTTTGTACCTAGTGCTGTCATTGGTCCGGGGAGCATCTGCAGATCTCAGCCTCAAAGACTGAATGCAGTGACAGACCAGACCAGAACTCATGAGCTGTAACCTACAAACTTGGTAAAAGTCCATCAAGTAGCTCTGCACTGTTCTGAGCTGCTTGCAACACAGCAGCAGTAGTGGAGATGAAGTGGATTTCTTTGGCTTTTTATTTTCTTAGAACAGGGGACTACCATGCTGATACACAGCTCTTGGTTTCTGCTAAATCCAGTGGCAACCTCTGGCCTCTGTCCTGGAGCTCAGCTGGCAGAGGGAGCCAGGGCCTAACAAGTCTGCCCAGGTCTTGTGTCTTTGCGAGTAGCCTTTGGGTGCCAGGTCACCACAAGAATGCAGTGGAACTGAACCCTGGGGTTCCTTGTTCTTGTAGATTCTGTACCTTACTAATGTCACCTATGGCAACCCTTGACATATTCTTAAGTGTTAGTCTCTGAACTTCTTCAGGTTCAAATGGACCTCCCAGTGTTTTGAGGCCTGTCTATGGAGTTCAAGTTCTTGTGCTGGATCCTGAGACCAAAATTCCAACTGCTCTTCCATGATACCTATGGATTTTCAGCTGTGTGATGCTGGGTCCAAGCCTTGACACCATTCGTTACAGAACTATTGCCACTGTCTCAGCTTAAGGAAAGTCCCCGTGTTTAGCTTTCAGTAAGTCTTCAAAATGCCTCCTGCTGCAAAAGCATGCATAGTTACTGTTTTAAGAAATTCTTTCCTCATTTAAGATTAAAGATTTGGCTGTTTGGAAAGTAATTGTTAGCTTATGTTGCTTTATAAAAAAAATCTGTTTTAATAAAATTCTACTCTCTAGCTGCCTTCACAACATCTGAAACTTGCCTTCTGAGAGCAGCATTATAAATACGCACAGTGAGAGAGCATGAGATACTATAGTAGTTTTATGGCTATGTAAACAAACCTCCTTTGTCAGAATTCAGTCAGCTTTAACAGCTGGGAGGTGATGCTTCTAGTGATGGTGATCACCTTCCAGATGATAGTACCTACTTATCCACCTCACAGTAATTTAAAGAGGAGCCACAGCTCATCCATCTTTTTCAAAGAGTTACAATGAATATTTGACTGTAAGAATTTAGCATTTACCCTTCATGGGTCAGTGGATGGGTTAGTCTTAAAGCATCTTTAGGGAGAGATTATTCTAATAAAGCCTCTTTACACACAACCTACTAGTAATTCATGCTTCTTTTATTTATTTATTTTAATAACTGTGTAGCTGGCTACATCTAATAATCTGTGTTTCAGACACAAGGTCCTCACCAGCTGGGAATGATGTGGACTGTTGCAGCGCAGATTCATGGAAATATTTTATTCAATTTGAGCAAGTGGGTATGCATAACAAGCTAATAGGAAGTCACCTGGATTATTGTTATGAGCCACTGTTCTAGGAGCATTTATCTTAAAGGAAACAATTTTTTTTTTTTAATTCTTTTAATCATTGTTTCATCATTTAGTCCCAATTTTCATTAATTTGTTATTTGTGTACAGGGGCGTTTACCTTGAAATTTGCAACCCGTGCAAGCATAAAGTGAGATGTTCATTTAGCATTTCTTAGGAAAATGTACCAGTCTCATTTTACAAACATTGAAGTTTTTTTTCCCTACAAAGTACAGTTGTGATGAATTTTCATGTAGGCTGCACATTTTGTTGTGCCTGATTTGCATCTGCCATGCTCGCTATGCTCAGTAGCTCACAATTTCAGAAAGTAGCTCAGGACAGGGACTGAAGAACATCTTATTTAGTTAAAAGTGGAAGGGGATTTTAGTTGGCAGAGTAAATAGTAGGGTGACATTTGCTTATCACATTTCCTTGCTCTATCATTGGAAAGAAAAGTATCTTTTCTTACCTATGTTAAGAAAGTAATAGAAATGCTACCTGGTAAAATTGTGCGCTTTTATATTAGAAAATACTGTAGTAAGCATTGCTGAAGAGCTTGGGGTTTCTGCTTGCCTGTTAACACTTCCTACTAAAGCTGCCCTGTCTTTAGGAGGATTTGGCCTCCTATTAGTGTTTTTCTCATAATGAATAGCAGTTCTGAGCTTCTATAAAATACTAAGTGAAAGATCATAACCTCTCCTAGCCATAAAGCAAACCTATAATCTGAAGAGAGTGTAAAGCAGTGCAGTGACATCTACTTGAGGTCTGTGAATCAGCTTAGTCTTGGCTAGGAGATGTAGAATTGACTCGTTTTGAGGGGAATCTTTGAATCTTGATGATGATACTGGAAATGACCCTTATTGTTGTTGTTTAGTGTCAATTAATTCAACAGAAGAAGAAAGTGTGTTTCTTATGTTTGGTTTTTTACTGTGCTATGAAGGCACCTTGTTGCTCATCAAATGTGTTCTCCTTGTTCTCTGCCCTGTAGTTAAAAGCTTAGCCTTCCTCAGTCAAAACTTGTGGCACTGATCCACATTAAGGAAAAAAAAACAAAAACAAACCAAAAACATTGTCTTATGCCCTTCAAAATTTAGAAGCAGTTTAAAATGGATATAACAAGGAGGGGGAGCATTGTGTTGTTTGTGTTCATATTTCATTTATCAACTTTTAAAGTTGAGCCAAATTTCCTCAATATTTCTGGCACATCCTTGGGAGTACAACAGAGTTCAGACTCCTGCTGCAGAGAGTGGACCAGCCAGGCTCAGAGAGGGAGGAAGCTGTGTTGTCAAAGGTAAAACTGGCAGCTCTTTACATCAGTGAGATACAAGCTAGTAAGTAACATACATCCTCTAATTTTTAACATGTAAATTGACATAGTTTGAACTCAAAGTTTCCAAGACAGTCAGCAGCAGTCTGCTAGCCAGAATTCAGTGTAAAGAGGGGTTCTGGCAGAAGAATAAATATGAGCTCCCAGATTTAGGCAGTTGCTTCAGTGAACAAAATTAGTTTGTGAGATCACAAAGAGAAAAGATGGTATCTCAAAGAAGATATTCCTGAAACCTTCAAGAATCTAGGGTTCAAGTCAGAACTTCTTCATACTTTTTATGCTTCATATGATGCCAGTGGGCACAGACCAACTTCTACAGGTATTAAAACTTTGCCCTTGTGGGCATGGCAAGTTCTTAACTACCTTTTCAAGTGTGACTTAGGTCTAGATTACTCAAGTGTGAGAACCTGGTATTTAAACACCTTTAAATATCTGGTCCATGAAATTTTAAAGGTGAATTTCCATTGATTTTCACCAAATTTTAGGCACTGCCTGTGGTAGTCACTTTTGAAAATGGCTATGGAACAAGAGACCCTCAAAACAGGAGGATCAAATAAAAGAAAGAAGGGAAGGGACATAAATTAAGGCAATTTGATGTCTCTATATGGACTTTCTCCTAGAAGTTTCCAAGCACTTTAGCTTAATGCTAAAGTTTAAGCACTCTAAAAATGTGCTTTATCCTTGCTTTACTCTTTACTCTTTCCCCTCTGTATAAAGTAGGGATAATAGCTTGTCCCTGTCTCACAGTGATAAAAACATGAAAAGCTTGTGATATTTTTTTCACAGTGCTACACTAATGGGGGCTCTATAAACACCTTAGATAGTGGAAAGGTAAGTTGAACTGGCAAGGCAGAGGTCATGAACAACTAGAGATGAGATGTAGAAAGGGGCAAAGTTGTGCAAGGCCTGGAAGGCCTGGTAATAACTTTATATACTGTATTATTTCTAGGAGGGAGAATTTCAGCTTTCACTGACCTTTATTTTGAGCTCTTTTTCTTTTCTATTTTATTTACAGTTACACGTACTGACATTTGTACAATTTCACATTTGTCAAAGACAGAAATCTGGCAATTTTTTCTTTCAGGCTTTATTTTAAATTGTGTGTCTATGTGTGCATGTATGAGATTAGGCTTCTGTTAACTGCTATAGCATGTAATTAGAACTTGCAGCAGGGGTACAAGGCTCATTCTTGTAATGAATGTAGAGGTATACATGGATTTGATCTGAGCATCAGATTTAGCTAAGAATGGTTCTGAAACTTTATGATACCAGAAGTGGAAGAAACTCATAACAAGATTTGCCAAATATTTCCCACTGCAAGAGCCTGTTTTTAGAAACTTGTTAGTTTATTAAGCTCCAGTCTTGATATTTTAAATTTCAATCTAAAATCTTCCATGTTATATAATTACCTGAGGGTAACTTTGCCTGAAGTAATGATGCTTCGGCCGTTTCCTGAACTAGCAGCAGGGAAATACGTATTGTCCAGTATTGGTGCTTTATTTATGGGTTGTTTCTCATGTACTGGAACAAAATTTGGCAGGGCCCTAATTTGGCTCTTGTATAGTTATTGAAAAGTCAACTTTCTACACTCAACCTTGTGGGTCACTGACAACTAAACTACTGGAGAAGTCCAGCTTGCATCCACTGGTGAGATTCATCTGAGCAAGACAACTGCCATTGCTCATCCATGATTCTGTGGCAGCTCTGTCACAAAGCACAGCTTTCGTGAGGGATAGGTTGGAGGACATGAAAAACAGTGAACAGGATATATAAGAAGTCCTCCAATAGCAACTGAAGAAAATTACTTCTTCCTGCAGTTCATAAACTATTCTGGGGAATAAATAATTTCAACGTGCCCTAGAAAAATCCATCTTAGCCACAAGGTAGCTAATTGGGCTGCCCAGAGCATCCCTGCTGCCTTTTCATTTGACCTGCATGTGGAAATTAGGAACTCCCAGTTCCACCACAGGCCCTCTTCAGAGCCACGTCTGTGCTGTGTAATCCCATCTCTGCTGCCTACTTTTGGGGTTTTTTTGTTAGGACATTAAAAATCCCACTGTTGATCACTTCAGGTTTATGAGATGGTACCCCTAAGGCCCAGATAATATTAGTACTTCCCTGTTTCTACATGCTTGGTTACAGTCTTATTTTTCTTTTGACCTAGTCATCTGAGTGAGGATGTGGCTCTTCACTTTGCTTGAGCACATGGACCACTAAGCATATTTTCATGAGATGTATGGAGGAGGAAAATCACCTTAGCCCCAGGGTTGTCTGTAAATTTCATCTCCTGTATTTGGCGGTATCTTTAGGGAAGCTTATACTTTGGGTAAACAGATGGCCTGATCCTGCTCCGGCTGGAATAGTGAGATTTTCCATTACAGCGATAGATACAGGGGTCAGGCCTAGAAGCTTCTGAACCAAGAGGCTGGAGAAAATTATCTTTCAGACCCTTTCATAATTTTAAAGGTGCTCACTGAGTGATTCACTTCTTCCTTGCCTCATTTTGACACTGATTTATCTGGCTAAAAACCAATCTTGCAAAAGACCCTTTGGAAGCTGATCCTGCCAGAGGGTGACTGCTTCTTTAGCAGCACAGAGCCCTCTCACCACAAGGGATAGGGGTTGTGTATTGAAGATGTTTGCCTCTCAGCACTTTAAAGCATTTCACCTAATATGCCTCATCTTGCAAGGATGTCAGATCTATAGCTGTCGTACGGCAGCGTTGCAACATTAGCCCTACCCATTGCCCTTTAAAAGTAGTTCTTTAATAATGACATAAAACCTGAGCATGTATGTGTAGGTGTGTGCACAATATGTGCCTCTATTCACACACAGCAGGTATCTCTGGGCTGTCTGTGTTAGATAGCAAGGCAGGATAGGGTTTTCTGCTTGGCATGGAACTTCTAAAGGTGTATATATGCATATGTGTGTGTGTATACATGCATACTATATATACATATATGCATACACGTATACATACATATTGCATGCACACAAATATCCCTGTCATCTACAGTGCATTAGAAGGAAAACAATTCATTTTGTTCTCCTTAAGGAACTCATTACAAATGTGTTAGCATATCAGTTGTTGTTTTTCAGGAGAGAGCAGCACAGAGACATGCAATCTAAAGTTGCGTGGTATTTTTAAGGTGAAATTAGATTCATTGCTTTGATTATTCCATTGTGGGCCTGAAGTTATATTTTAGTGTCCTTCACCCTTTTCTCCTTTATTATTTATAACCCACACTCTTTGAGCAATGACCAGGACTAATCTGTAACCTTCTGTCCTTCTGCCTGATTCGTTCTCTTTTGAAACACAAAGATTGAAGCAAATATTCTCAGACTCTCTTTTAAAATATAGATAGGTAGATATTTCTTCCGTATGTCTTATACTGAAATAAAACTTAATAGAGGTTTTGCTTTTTTAATTCAGTCTCCGTGGACCTACTTCAAAGGAAAATAGCGAAGGACTGGGTAGTATACATTTGGTATTCGTTGTATTATAATGTATCTACAACACATAGGTATTTTATAAACGTTCACCAAATGGCTGGTGTGACCATCTTGATTGTTAGATTAACGCAGAAGTGTTTTGTGGGTTCCTCCCCACCCCCCTTTTTTTCTGTTTCCCCTGCAATGTTTGCTGCACCTAAATAAATAAATTAGGTACTAATTCATTTGTGCTCACTCTGCATCACAAAGAAGTGGGGCATAAAACAGCATTAGCAGTGAATCCCCCGAGGACCAAAGAACCTCACAGGGGTCTGGTCCTCTGAATGGTCTCTGTCACTCCCTAGCAGCTAATGACTGAAACAGGATCCATTGCCACTGGGAGCTTTTAATTTCCTTACATTGTACAGATTGCTCTGATCCAATGCAAAGTGACAGCTACCATTTCAGTACAGCTCATTAACAGCTTTTGCAAAAGCTAGCATGCACCATGTCTCCACGTATGCCGTACTCCTGTGATCTGTGTTTGTGCAAGCTAGAATTCAGCCTTTCTTTGGATAATTTGTAAAATAACATAGTTGGAGGCATAATAAATTCAGTGTTTTAGATACCTGGGGAAAACAGACAGTATTCTTAAACTTATCTTGGGGCAGAACAATTCATGCCCATACTTCAGAGTAACTTGGAGCAAACTTGGGGATTTGCTTGGTGAGAGACCAGCAATAATGTATTGAACAGCGTAACAAAGCAAGCTTTCCAGGAAACTTAGGCAGTGTCAGGATAGTTGACAAGGGAAGGGGGAAAAGGAGACAATTTTAAAAAATAATTGGAAAATTAAAGGAATGTTCTCAAATTCTCAAAGGCATGTGGAATTTCAGGGAGTAGTTATGTGTGTCAAGCACCGGCAACAAAACTAGAATAACTGGGTGGGTTTGTGTATTTTTGCAAGCACTAGGAAATTGTAGCCAGCTCAAAATGAGTGGGAAAGTCTTGCTTTAATTTATACAGGAGTGTTTGTTTTTCCAGCATACGTGTGTATAGGGAAAATTGTATTGCCTGGGTTAGCAGTCCTGAAAGCAACTTTCTTCTGTTTGGTTGGGTTTGTTTTTTGGTTGTTTTTGTTTGGGGTTAGTTGGGGTGGGGTTTTTTTTTAGTAATTTTTGCTGGAAAAACAAATCCACTGAAGGCAAAGAAAGAAAAGCCTGGTATTTGAATTTCCAGAAGCTTCATTCATGTTGAATAAGAGAATAGTAGAATAGGTCCAGAACATCCTGATGTTCATCCTTCAACCATTTGAGAGGAGCAAGAGCTGTCCAGCTGTGATCTAGTAATCTTAAGATAATTGATGAACCCTGATAGAATGCCCCAAATCAAAAGCAGTGTTGATGTTTGCCCTATGATGAGTGTGTGGGAAAATATCTGTGATGCTTCCGTATCAATATGGATCTGGGCATATCAGAGTAGGTTCAAAGCCTGTAACAAAGGTACACAGTTACAGCAGACTCAAAGGACATTGCGGAGTAACTTATAATCATACAGGTTTTTATCAACTCTTCTTCAGCTCAGTGAAATTGAAGGTATTCAACATCTTCAGTGGTTATAAAGGAGAGGTGGTATCAGAACTCAAAGTATAAAACATTCTGTGGGTGTTTGCTGAAGGTGACATTTAAAGATGCAGAATGAGAAGTTAGAGAAGTCTGACGGGAAATAAGTCGCCCTTAAGTGTAAAGCCCTGATCCTGAGAGATGCAAGACCTGAGAAACAAAGCTTGGAGTGTATCTTGCTCGGTAAAGATAACCAAGGTGCAAGCATTTTCAACTGAAGTTCTTCCTCTGGTCGTTGTGAAACTGATGGGAGTCTAATTGCCTTAAGCAGGTTAGATTAGTGCATGAAATAAGTAACATCAGATATAGGTAATGTGATGAGAAAAGCTGTGATGTAGTTACATCTAGAGCTTGCAGTGTAAATGCAGGAGTTAAGGAAAAGCTGTAAGATGTGTCACTATTATTTTAAGGCAGAAACTTCCATTTTGAGGAACTTTTTTTTCCTCTTTTATTTATCTTTTTAATGCAGAAGATAAGAAAAGTACAAATCCTGAGTTGAAACAGTGTCACTGACAGCTTAGCAATACAGAGCTAGATGACTTGTAGTGACAAGTAGTAGGTGACCTCTAATATCCTATTGCCGCTATTTAGTACAGCAAATATATGTTTTAATGTCAATACAAAGAGCCAATATACTGTGTTGTTATAAGTCAAACTATATTTAAAAACCATATAAATCATAATGTAAAACAGCTACAGCTTCTGAACTGTTGTTCCATCTGCAGGGTTCTTCTGACACCTTTTGCTCCTCAGTTATTTTTCTATCAGCATGAAACAGGCTAAAAAAAATAGACATACACAATTAATAAATAATGGACGCACAGCTCAGTTGGTGAAAGAAAATTAGATATAGGTCCATGATAATATACTTTGGGACACAAGTAGCATTCTGTCTAATTATACACAAAGACTTTCAAGTATGTGTAAAGCATAGAGTATCAGCAACAGTGAGTTTAAAAAAAGCGGCAAATGTGTGTATCATGTTGCATTAGAAGTGTGTGTCTCAGGAATAAGTTGTGTTATGATGGAAAAGCAGTAAGTAAAGTCTGATGCATCCAGTGAACAGAAGGTGTAGTGAATCTTCATTAATCTTACCACTTTGAGGGGCTCTGTCTTAGCAAAACCTTGTGCTCCTAAAGGTAGCAAGCTGCTACATCACGTATATAGATTTGGGTTATGTTTTGCCACAATGAAAATTTTCCCCTTATAAAAATGATTGCACTAAATACAAAGATGTGAGAACAGCAACAAAAGGAGTTTGATTATGGCTCAGCATTAGCTGAAGCAACTGATTTATGGAGCTCTGGAGTAGTCAGCATCTTCTCTAGAAAACTTGACACGACGGTTTGGCAGGGCAACCTGCTTTGAGAAAGTGTCCTTATTGCAGCCTCTAACCCCTTGCCAGGGAGCTGCTGCCTCCTAATCTCAAGGTGCCTCAGGGCTTGTCTGAGTGTGGGATTGTGCATGTCCCACTTCCAGCACAGCTAAATCTCTGTAGCTAAACTAGTGGAAAAGGCTGGATTAACCCTTTGTGTGGAGATTATTCAGCTTTTTTCACCCATCAGCAAAGGAGCAAAAGTATAATTTTAAATAAGCCAGTTAAGTGAATTATGATTAAAAAAAGCTAGAATTACATTTGTATGCAGGCAGACATTTAAATACCGTTATTATCACATGTACTCACAAACTATCACATGTTGGTTCAATCAGGCACATCTCTTACAGCAGGGGACCAGCACTGTGCCTGGTGATATGCCTCCAATCATAATTTTTCTGTTTGTTTGGAAAAATTAAATTTTGCACAGCTACACGGTGCTTCTACAACACCTTGTGTTCAAGAGTAAGGCAAGAAAGCACCCAGCCACGTGTCTGACATCTCTGCCTGAATGCATAAGCAGCCTGAGTACCGAAGCTCTAAACAACAGGTTATGTTGTCTGCCTGTGACACTCACAAGTATGTAAAGCAGATGTCTCAACATTAATTAAAATTATGGATTAATAGTGATTGATGGTACTTAGAAAATTTTAATTCACTTCTGACTTTTCTGTAAAGTGCAAAAAACGTAACTCCTAAGAGCCTATTGAAGATCCTATCCTGTGGCCTTTTTTGCACATTGTTCCTCTAAACTACAATGGTAGTTTTTCAAGTGGAAAGGTTATGTCTGAGTTAAATTGAAGGGTCAGATGCTGTTCTTGGATGTGCATGAAGAATCCGGTTGATGATAGATGAATCACCTCAGGTGGTGAAATTGGGGTATTTTGCTCTTTAAGCTGAAGTAGAATGTGGATGGCCACATTTTCAGAAATACATAGCGACTGTGTACCCTTAAGAAAATGTTCCCAAAATGAGTAGTCTGTATTGGTACACATGAGCAGGATGTGTTAACAGCTGAATCACCCTGGGAATATCAGCTCCCCAAAACCTGCATATCAAAATCATATATTTTTTTAGTTTTTTTTCCACTATATTTTCTTGTTTCTTAGGTTTTGAGGCATGTCTGTTCACTAAAACTGAAAAGCTGTGGGGTTTTTTTTTGGGGGGGGTTTTTGTTGTTGGTTTGGGTTTTTTTTTGGTAGGGGGAAAGAGAAAAACTCATCTGTAGCCACTTGACTCTCACAACAGGATCTTTAGAAAAGCATCAAATACCATGAGTCTCAGTGAAGCAAGGTGTCTGTCAAGGCTACATGTGATCACTAGACAAAGGACCTCATGAAAAATTAGATGTGTTGATTCCTTTTTTTATTTGGGCTGTAACTTCTACAATTAATGAAGAAGCAAGCAGGACTTCATGATTCTTCAAAAAGTTTAAGTCTAGTGGTGAAAGAGGTATCCTGAAATAGCACATACTGTCATCTTTCCACGTAGAGTTTGGTTTTCTGCTGCCCCTTGTCAAGAGAACTGAACTTCAGGATGCTTCTTAGACTGGCACCAGGAACTGCAGAAGGATGGTTGTGATGAGCCTGCGCAGTGCCTGTGCCTCTGCTGGGCTGAACTCCTAGAAAATAGTGGGTAGTCATGGTTTTCCCTTTGCAAAGAGAGAAGGTGCCATTGCATTGGTCATTCCACTTGCTTTCCCCTTCCAGATATTACATGGTGGGGGGAGGGTGGGGATGGAAATAGAGGCAAAAAACTTTTTTGACAAGGAGTAAATGAAAATAGGAAGCTTTTAACTGTGGAAAAAATAACTTTTTTAATTAGGGTGCAGGACTAATTTTTAATCTCTTTCTGTGTGTCCATTTTTCAGAGGATGAACCTAGTTGGTCTTACAGGTCTCACTGTTTAGCTTAGATGGTTTTCCCCATCCTCATTTGAAGGACTTAGGGGGCCAGCAAAGGACTGTGTCAGAGACTGGGTTACTCTAACTGCAAGAAAAAAGGAAATGGTATTTAAAAAAACATTTAATTAAATGACAACACTTGGGATTTCATTTAGTTCACATTTCAGGAGGAATTTAGACTTCCACTGCTACCACCTGCTGCCAGGCTGAGCTGCGAGCATTGTTGCCGCGCCTCACCGATGCAGGTGAACTTACTGGCGAACCACTTTCACAGTCCAGAAAGCATGACATTCCTTGTTACCAGTGGGAGGAAAGGCTAATTGAGAAGTGTGTATAAAAGCTGTAATGAGTAGCATTTACATGTATTGATTAGAAGTAGGGCCACCGTCTCTCATTTATCACCACCAGCAGCTGTGAAATTTTCCCCACGTCAATTGGCACGGCTCATATTCCCGCTCCTCTGGTTCTTTATTGCTTTTTCTTCCCCCCACCCACCCTGAACCAGAGTGCTGATCCACCAGCTGGAATGGGCTGGTAATTGCTCCAGCTTCTCCACCAGCTGCCACAATTGCCAAACCGCTGGAGTGAAAAATTCCATCCCGCATTTCCGATTTTTTACATTACCACTGCATAATCATATTTGACGAATAATTAACCTGGGTTAATACTTCAGGGAGCCATTTGCAAGTAAATTGATAAGCTGAGTGCTGTAAAGGCGCACAAGGGCTAAAGGCTTCAGGAAGCTGTACACAACAGCCCACGAACTGGGTTGGTTTAATATGCGTGCACCTCCTGACCATCTTAATTAAAAGTGGACTGTAGGTGCTGTCCTCCAGCCTCCTTAAGCAGAGTGTGGCTCAGGAGGAGGGAGAGGATGGCAAATACACTTAGTCTGAACTCTGTGCTATATCTGTCTCATGGCAATGGTGTAAAGGACATGAACAGGAGTTCTTCCCTTCCAGGTTTAGAATTGAGCACTGCTAAATCATGAACTTGTTAGGGTTGAAATCAATTGAAATTTTTCCTGTCAACTCAGTGGAGCCGGTTGCAGCTCAGGTTGGAGAGCTGTTTTCCCCACCTTTAATAATGGCATGCAGGTCAATGAGAGAGCAGAGTTGAGTCCTTTTGGGAATGCATATATTTGTAGATATTTTTGTTGTTGTTGCTTTTTTTTTTTTTTTTCAATTAGGGTGGCTGCACTGTGTTTCAAATGCATGCTTTTGCTTTAGGGTTGATCCTGGACTTCTGAGGTAAGTGGAAGATCTCCCTGTGAGAATTCTGTGGTTTGTAAATCCACTCTTTCTCTAACTTCAGCTTTTAGAGTTTTTCACATGTATCTTTGTTGAAGCAGGATTGCACTGAATAGTTATTTGTAGATTTCAGCAGGGTTTCTTTTGTGTTTGGGGAGGTGTTGGAAAACGTACTTTCGGTTTGCTCTTTGCTTTTATGTCACCTAGCGGTACACATTTATTTTCATCTTTTTCTTCTGGTAAATATTTTACAGCTAAATAATATAAAGAACAAGCTTATCAGAAGCCAATCAACCAAAAAAAATTAGTATGTGCTTGTAAGAATCCCATAAAGAATTAAAACAAAATAATTTCTTTTCCAAAAGACAAGACTGTTCCAGTAACAGATCCCACCAAAGCTTTTCCTGCTGCAAAGCCTTGTACTTAACTTCATCCAATATGGGCTCTTTGACTGGTCTTCGGTTGATAATTCAGTGAGACAATAAAGAAGCCTCCTTCTTAAAGGAAGACTGGTAAAATTAATTCTGTTTCTTCATCTCAGTTGATTTCTGTAATGTTTTTGAGGATTGATTAAAGCCATGTAAAGGGTGTGGATGAGGGGTCCAGAGAATTACTCTCATGTTTGTCCTTCTGGCCCAGTATTACTGTTATCCAGGGAAATACTTCCTCGGGGTGGCCAGTATATGCCATGGAAATCTTCTAAAGCATAAGTTTGGGCAGAACAAGAGGCAAGAATTAGAGTAGCAGCATTCCTTAGATTCACAGAAAAATCTCATGAAGAATATTAAAGTATATTTCTGTTTGTGTGGAGAAAAGCCAGAAAACAGTGTCTAAATTATTTGAAAAAGAAAAGAATTAGTCACTATTTCCATAGAAACTGTGAAGTGTTATCTCCTCCAGACTTCCAACCTAACTGCTGATTTTTAGGAACATCTGGTTTGACACTTGATGGCAGCCCTGATGTGCCATAGAACTGCAAAGCTGTAAACTGAGAGAACAGTTAATGGATTTGTGTATCATGCATTTGCACATGCCAGTGTGTCCCAAGCTGATAGCATGCAGAACACATCAAGACATCTTTAGCAGTGGAGTTACATAGCAGCTGTACACTTAGCCAGGGAGAAACAAGCCCCGGCTCGGGACACTACTTGGCTGAACTACCTGTGCAAAGCCCTGTGAGCTTCCCACAGGGCCTCAGCATGTCTTGTCACTGGTGCCCCAGGAATATCTCTGGAGATGGTGAATGGGCATGTGAAGGCTACAAGAGCTGGGATTATTTGAAGTTAGACATTGTCACTACAGTCTTACAAAGACCAAGCTTTCTGTAATACAGCTTCCTCTTATAGGCATGCTGACTGTGTGAGCAGATTTAGGTAGACTGCCTTGAAATTATAAACTGGGTACCTGCAGATAACTCTTTTTTTTTTTTTTTTTTTTAAAAGGTGCAATATCTATTTAAGAAACAAACCCTAATTGTGTGAAATATCATTTTTCTCTTATGTCATTTGCTTTAAATAATAGGCCTTTGTCAAAAGTAGCTCAAACTTGTATTTCTGCCATTCAGTTTTCTGTCCCTCCCTAAAAGAAAGACATTGAGTTGCCGGAGTGTGTCCAGAGAAGAGCAACAAATCTGGTGAGGGGTTTGGAGAACAAGTCTGTTGAGAAGCAGCTGAGGGAACAGTGAGCATTTGGTCTGGAGAAGAGGAGTCTGAGGGGGAGACCTCATTGCCCTCTACAACTCCCTGAAAGGAGGTTGTAATGAAGTGAGGGCTAGCCTCTTCTCCCTAGTATCAAGCAACAGAACGAGAAGAAATGGCCTCAAATTCTGCCAGGAGAGGTTTAGATTGGATATTAGGAAAAATTTCTTTATTGAAAGAGTGGTCAGGCATTGGCACAGGCCAACCAGGTTGTTGATGGAGTCACCATCCCTGGAAGTGTTCAAGAAATGTGTGGACATGGCATTTCATGGTTTAATGGCCATGGTGGTGTCAGGTCAATGGTTGGACTTGATGATCTTGGAGATATTTTCTAACTGAGACAGTTCTATGATTCCGCAATTCTGTAAGTGCCTTTTCTTATGTGTAATGATTTGCCCTGTTGCTAGTGAGAACCGAAGGATTTCTGGGTCATTTTGTGTCATTTGAAACCTGTGTAGTTTCAGAGAAGTCCAACTGGAAGAATAATACTTAAAACGTGTTGTTTGCATGATACTCAGTGGATTTGCTATCTTTTTGAAAATAAACTCTGCTTATTAAGTTTTTTATAAAAAAATTCTTCAGCGTACAGGAGAAAAAGGGTAACCAAATGCTACGTTTCTTCTTTAAGCCTCATGTTGAAAGCCGTATGCATTGTGACAGACTTACAAGCCCTCTATACATCCCTATTAGGATTTTGGTGCAGTGGGTTTTCCATTACAAATACAATACACCAAAGACCACCTCCGTTAGGTCATTGCTGGTCAAAACCTTGTGCACAAGGTGAGTTTGCCTTAGGAAGTAGTGCAGAAAGCAAGGCAGGCATGTCAGAACGTGGCCTTTCACAGTAAATGTGAAAGGAATTGGCATTTTCAGTTCTGTTCACTTCTGTTGTGCAACTTCCCAAGTCTGCTTTATTTTCATGTGGGCAAATTGTCATCTGTTTTATTCTCTACTCAGCTGTTTCCATGAACATCCTCTTTCAAATCTGAATAGCATTGCACAGGATGGCCTGGCAATCCGAAAATAAATAAAGACTAACACAAATGTGGCTGTCATGCCGTGTTCCTCTGGCGTGTAAACAGTCTGTTTTTTTCTAGAGTACAGCTTCGGTGCGTGCCCGACTGAAAGTCAGCACTGGGCATTTGTCACCATGCGTGGTAATGCAGGGGAAAGCAGTTCCTTTCAGAGCTCAACTGTAGCACTAAGTGAAATCAATGGCCAAACAATCTAACACAATTGGTCATATATTGATAGAATTAAACACCGCTGTTAACGTGACTTGTCATTGATCTGACAAAAACAGAGTCCAGGGTAAAAGTCGCCCGAAGCCTTTAGGCTCTGCGTTTATGTAGCAAAGGTTGGCAAATTATTTGCTCCATCTGATCTGACATAATTTTTTAAAATTTATTTTTGCTGACAGTACTCCTCACTCTGACAAACACTTGCAGAACTTTAACCTCTGCATTGTCAGAAACCTATGAGCACACATCAGACCCCCACTGTGAAGTTTCCTTCTTAGTTCTGGGCATTTGGTCTCTATCCCTGTTTGTGTATGAAGGAATCCAAGTTCTGGGAAGCTTTGCTAGGCTGGGAGCAGAGAGAGGGACTGGTCAGCACAGGCACCTAATCATCCAGAGCAGCTGCAGGCAGTTTTGCCAGCAGGTAAAGCCAACTGGTAGAATACAGGCTATTACTGACTTTGAAGCAGGGAGTAAGTACATCAGGCAGCCAAAATTGGGCCCAGACTTTCCAGTGTACAATGTTATCTGTCTGGTACAGCCTGTTGTCATGTAGCAGCTGTGGATCAGAGGGTAAAAATACCAATAAAGACCTATTAAGAGGTGCTTCAGTTGAAAATTTCAGGAATCGTTTTTCTTGAGCTCCAGTTTTGCATCTGTAGTTTAGCTGTTGGCCTTTTGTTGGGGTGTCAGAATGCAAAAGATTTTACCTTATGAAATCTTCAGCTAGCTGGAATAATTGCCATGCGTGCTGGAAACGAGTGCCTAACAAGCACCTGAAATATCTGAGCAAATTGCTCCAGAGTATTTGCAGGCGAGACTTGCTCTTAATGCTGCTGAGTTCCCTGATCTGACCTAGGAGTCATGCTTTGCTTTTAGGCTGATTGCAAACCTGATAATGTTTTCTAAAGTACAGTAGGAGGAAGGAGCATGGGTTTGTAAAAAGCATATCATACTGGTATCTTGTAGTCACAACATGTCAGCCCTGTGTTTCTGCACCACTCGCAGTGTCAAGGAAGGCATTCTCACCTGTTCCGCACTCACGATCACTTCTCTCCTCTGCTCCTACAGCTCTTTGCCTCTTAGATGTCTATTTTGTTTGCTGTAATCTGTATGATATGTTAGAGGTTGCAGATATTTGACACTTTGATAGTGGGTGTTGCTTCTTTGTTTATCTTCTGGCTGCTGAGCGCAGGCATGGCTGGCAATGGTGCTGGCAGGCTCTGCTCCTGCACATGTCAGCACTGCATGCAGTGCTTCTGGGCAGCCCCAGCCCACCAGGGTGATAAGCAGCAAAAGGCTGCTGCACACCTCAGGTTTTGGGGCAGAGCAAGAAGGATCTGTGTTTGTGGGGATTTTTTTGTTTACTTTCCCCCCTAATGTTACAGTTGTATAATAAAAGTTTTTCCACCAAAGTTCTGTGTAGATATTGCTGGTGGATTGTTGTTGCCTGTGGCAGCCACAATGGCAAGATCTGCTGTGCTGTATGCAGCCTGAGGACTGCGAGGCAAGTTATCACACCTCCACAGCTCCTGCCTTTAATTCACAAACCTTGTGAAGATGTAGGGAGAGAGGTAGGGAGAAAAAACTTAAAGTACACAGTAACCTAGTCACAGGGGAGAGAGAATCAGAAAAGATTGATGCTGCTTACTTGCACTTCTGGCAACATTACAGAAGCAGACAGATTTCTTCTGAGTGGAATATGAGTTTTTCCAAGAGTATTAGTAGAAAGACTTTCCCACAGTAGGAAAGGATATCTGTGCACACTAATTGCATTCTCTCAGTCTGAAACTCTGTGGGACATGGTGATGGTGCTAATTCACCTTCTCTACATCCTCATCATGAAACACCAGTTCATTGATGGTATACACATCTGAACTGGAAATGTGAAATGCTTGGTAAACATTACCCTATGCTGAAGTCGAAAGCTAATTGCCCATCATGACAATTCCCAGTAGACTCATAAATCTGAAATCTCAGTGTGAACACTAAGAGCTCATTCTAGGGGTTAAAGAACCCTGCTGACAGATGGGATGTCAGGAGGGAGACATAATTGCACAACAGAAGTGGTAACCTGTACAGCTTGGGAAGAGAATAGGACATTGCTCCTGCATCTTTAAAGAAATAGCTGTGGCCAGGCCTCTGAACTCTATCAGGAAAGATCACAACACCAAGATGCAGCAACACAATGTGGCCTTCCTTCATACAAATGCAGTCTTCATCCCTCCTCTCTCAGCTATACCTCTTTTCTCTTCCTAAAGTGATCTGAAAGTCCTACAACTTGGTGTGACTGTTTTAGGCTGTGCCTTTAAGAAAGGGACAGTTGCTGGAACACTCTGGCTGAATGTTTTGAAAAACATTCAGATATTCTAAACTAATTTCATTGGTAGATTGGTAGAGTGCAACTTTAAGTTTTAGTTCAGTTTGAATCTCGGTTCAGTTCTCTCTGTTCCTGTCGGCCTGTCTGTTTCTGTCTCTCTCTGAAGCAACAGCTGCTGGACGGAGTCGACCTTGAATTAACAAAGCTAACTAGATAAGAAAATTAATTCTTGCATACGCTTTGAGCTAACAGAATTTCCTCCTTAATTACCTTTTTCTCTCTCTCTAGCCCTTTTTGGGAAAAAGGGAGGTAGGGGGAGAAAGGAGTACAGGGCCGGGGGGGACCCTCCTGGCTGGAGGAGGGAAAAGGTCTTCTGTATTACGTTCATTGCTGTATATTTCTGTATATATTATAAATACTGTATGTTGTGTACATATTCACTGCATTTCATTCTGCTTGTAAATACAGCACATTCATTTTGCTTCTCCGACTGAGTTAGCCGTGGTTTCTTTGTGTGTGGGGGGAGAACTTTCTCTCACCACCACACTTGGTGATGGTTTCATGAAATACCTTGATGAGGAATGTAAACAATGTGTGAATGCCAAGCTGCAGTATGGTGGCAACATACTGCAAAGGCTTTCATCTTTCTCTCTACACAGTGGCTGGAGTAACTTTCAAATAACTTCTTTGGCAATTGTACTTGGATGGTTTAAATGCATAAGCACCTGCAAAATTTGCTGAAGCTCGAGTAAATAATGTGAAAAGGATTTCAGATGTTTTAGGCTATTCACATCTGAATAGTGCCTGTAGTTTTAGGAGTCCACTTTCACATGCAGTAGGGAATTCAAGGTATTTTTGTAAGATAAAAGGCTGCATTTCTTTCTGTAAAAGGCCTTAATTCTAATGGCATTTTCTCTCCAAAAGAAATTAAGACAACTCAATTTAAGATAAATAAACTGCACAGGTATTTCTCAGCATCATTGTCATGCTGAATTATTAACATGAAATATCAGAAATGCTCATCCTGTTTCATAGAATCATAGGATGGTATGAATTGGAAGGGACCTCCAAAGGTCATCTAGTCCAACTCCCTCTGCAGTCAGCAGGGACATCCTCAACTAGATTAGGCTGCCCAGAGCCCTGTCGAACCTCACTTGGAATACCTCCAGGGATGGGGCCCCAATCACTTCCCTGGGCACCTCCCTGTTCCAGTGTTCCACTACCCTCATGGTAAAGAAACTGTTCCAAACATCCAATCTAAATCTGCTCTTGTCTAGTTTGAAGCCATTGCCCCTTGTCCTATCACTACAGGCCTTTGTAAACAGTCTCTCCCCATCCTTCTTGTAGGTACCCTTCAGGTATTGGAAGGATGCTTTTAGGTCTCCCCAGAGCCTCCTCTTTTTCAAACTGAACAGCCTCAACTCATTGGTCATTGCAAATAAAACAGATGAAAAAAAAAAAAAAAAGGTAGAAAGCTCCTCATGTTTACTTGATGCATCTTTTCCTTTTCAAAGGTGAAGATTAAAGTTACCTTTTAGCTTCTAAGTTCCAGAGCACCAGAGATTTTTGATAAAATTCCCCTAAACAGAAAGTCTATACTTACAATGTTGCCTTTGATATGTTTTTAATATTTTTTTTAAGACGAGTAAATAGAATTTCTATCCAAAAGCTGATCAAAATTTTTGTCAATTCACTTTTCCTTTATTTCGTGGGTTGCAGGAGCAATGGCAAGCTCTGCCTGGAATTTGTTCTTAGTCACTAGAGTGAATGATGTTTAATTTTAAATGAGGAGCCAGTTAACTACATGTGACCTTCACATTAACATTATTTCATCACTACCCTTGTTGTGTAACATTCTAACAGGGAATTAAAACTAAATACCTTAGATGGACTCGCAGTGATGTATGGTGGTCACTAGAGACATTTTAAATAGTACAGCCAGCTGAGTGAGGTTTCTGTGCTATCTTTATCTCTTTGTGTCCAGGAAGTGTTTAGTTCTGATTACAGCTTACTTATGCAGCCTAGGATTGAATTTTTTTCCTCTTAACTTAGACAATTGGCTGATCAAGGACAGCCTTTTAAGCAGGGTTGAGAGATCTATAATAAATTATCAAAGACCTGGGAATCCAGCTTCATAATAAATTATCCCAAGTCCCATGCAGTCCCTAGCATTGCAATTGGAATTCATGGGAGCCTGGCCTGACATGTCTCAGGAGAAAGTCTTAATCCTTCAAGTGAAAGCCCGAGAAACTTGGCGTGACAGAGTGTGTAAGATAAAGCCATGACAATCTGCCAAGACTATTTTAGAAATGTTGTGCTTAATGGCCTCAGTTATATTTCTCACTTGTACTGTTCTTCCTTCAATGGATCTTTAAATCTATTGGCATGTTGAAATATGGATGGGCCAGTAGGACAGGTGAACTTTTAATTATCCGAGCATCGCATTTCTCTTACCGTGAATACCATGGGTTTCTGGTTTCATAAATATGTCTGTGTCCCCATAACCCCATACTCACATCACTTATTCCACCAATGGGAGCAGAACATGAGGTGGCAGCAATATTTAATGGGGGTTGCTCCCCCTCCCCACCTCACAATGTCTCTATCCGCTGCATCAGTTCCAGGGTAAAAGAAAGCACACACAAACATGCCAGAAGAATCAAAGCTTTTAGCTGCTCAATGTTCATTGTACTGCAGTTATTTTTCTGATTCTCAGGTGTATTTGGATCAAGCTGAGCTGAACAAGGCTCAGAGGGATCCATAAAACCTTCTGGAAAAAAAGTAATCTTTAAGTATCTTTTCTCTACATAAAATTGTAATGATGTTCAAGTGTTTTCAGTGGAGACTTTCCAGTGTAGAAAACGTAGTGCTTTGTGAAGCCATGATTCTCCCTTTTAGGGTAGCCTTCATAATTTTTTCTGTAATAGTGTTGCAAAAGGCTTCCACCTTAAACCTACCATTAGAGAAAGATACTCTATTCTCATATCCTGAGCTAATTTAACTTTCGATAGTAGTGTCATTGTTTTGGAAAGTGACAAAGGAGAACATTTTGCTGTGGCTGAGACTCAAATGAAACAATTGTCTATTGAATCAGTCAGCTAATGAGGGGATTGAATGCTAGGGAAATAATGCATGTAAGATACATTAATGAAAGGTTTACATGTGACACAGCAAGATCTGAATGACAGATGCATGTCATGCCTTGCAATATTGTATGGATAAAGCATCCACCTAGATTTTATAGTTCTCTATTATATGTATGAGCCACAAGTGTACAGTTGAAGCCCAGAAAGCCAACTGTGTCCTGCGCTTCATCAAGAGAAGTGTGGCCAGCAAGTTGAGAGAGGTGATTGAGGTGATTCTCCCCCTCTACACTGTTCTTCTGAGACCCTGCCTTGAGTACTATGCCCAGTTCTGGAGTCCCTATTACAAAAAAGATATGGACATGCCGGAACAGGTCCAGAGAAGGGCCACAAGGATGATCAGAGGGCCAGAGCACCACTGCTATGAGAACAAGCTGAGGGAGTTGGGGATGTTCAATTTGGAGAAGAAATGGCTCTAAGGAGACCATATTGTGGGCATCCAATATCTGAAGGCGGCCTACAAGAAAGCTGGTGAGGCAATTTTTGGAGTGTTGGGTAGTGATAGGACTAGGGGGAGTGGATCCAAGCTAGAGGAGGATAGATTTAGAATAGACATTAAGAAGCTCTTCACTATGAGGGTGGTGAGACACTAGAACAGGTTGCCCAGGGAGGTGGTGAAAGCCCCATCCCTGGATGTTTTCAAGGCTAGGCTGGACAACCTGGACAGCCTCTGGGCAACCTGATCTAGTGGAAGGTGTCCCTGCTCATGGCAGGGGGTTGGAACTAGATGATCCTTGAGGGTCCCTTCCAACCCTGACAATTCTGTATTGCAGTGCTCTCTAAAACCCCGAGAATTATTGCAGTGTGTTTATAAGAACTGGAAAGCTGGTCAGGAAATTGAAGAAAAGGTGTATCATGATAACTGTATTTCCAAGGAAAGAACAGTGGAAGCACACTTGGAGAAATGCCTGTTGGTAGATGATATGTTGTGAATCATACAATGACTTTGTATGGGACACAGCATTAAAGGGAGATTCCTTGTCCTGCATAGAGATATTTTGGTGTGTGCTCAGGAGCCAGTCCGCCCAGTGATTAATATTAGTGTTATTTTTCCCTTCTGTTTGAAACCCCTCTGGAGGGGAATACAACCAGTACCTTCAGCATTAGATTATTAATGTTGCTGACACACAGGGCAACTGTTGCTAAAGTTGCAAGGCTTAACTAAATGGGTAACTACAGCGTGCTGTTTCTCTAGAAAGATGTTCACAGCCCTGTAAGATACCATGTCCCCTGGCTGTGACCCAGCAAGGCACTCATGTCCAGTTTCCAAGATAAGGATGATACACTGGATCAGCCCACGAGGGTCTCCATCATTGCACATGGTGCATCATCCCTGCAAAGAAAAAATTTGGTTTTCTTCTGCTGAACCTGAGGGAAAGATCTCTTTATACCAAGAGATGTTTCACAGGAATAGGTAACTGATGATTAAAGAAATATCATTACATAAACCCAGTATTTTCTAAAAATATATGTGTATCTATTCATTTATTTTATGCATGGTGTGAGATTGGTAGTTTTTGAAGGACTGGCATGTAGTTGTTTGACAGCATTATCAGTGCTGAAAACTTACTTCTCAAATTCTTACAATTCTCAGAAAAATTAATGCCAGTTAATTCTTACAAGTACATGCTGGGTTTTGATTGACTTGGATGGTGGATTTTTTGTTTTTAATAGAAGCAATATGTTAGAGTCATCCTGGTCCTACTGTTCGATCTACATGTGAAACACGTCTAGCCTCAAGTGAGACCAGCACTATTGCAAGCATTTTCTTTCCATTGTAGCTGGCCCTGACTGACTTCTGCACTGCCTGAGTTGTTCACTGATGCTGTGTTCAAGATGCTGAAGCACATGTAGGGTAATTCTGTTTGTGCTGTACCTGGGCTCCAGGAAGCTGCTAAGGCTGACCCAGTCCCACTTGACTGAAACACCAAGGGCTTGTGCCTGGCTTTCTTCCTGTGGTGGAAGAAAAAAGAAATGGAGTTATTTCAGTAAGAGAAGATGGAGAGGAATCTGCATCTTGGAGGACATGCGAATATAGTGTTGTAGGGTATTAGCTTGGGAAATGAGAGACTCATGTTTGTCTACTGATTCAGATCCTTGTGCTCCCGGACTCAGTGGGGTGTGGAAACCAGTGGTGTTCTGGCAGTTCTTAGGAAGCCTGGTCCATTTCTTTCTCCCTCTGCTCCTGGTTTTAGTCTGAAATTTCATTCTGCATGTTAGAAATGAGTGTTCTGCTCTATATTGAGTATATCCTTCTTTTCTGAAAAAGGACTTCTGGTGAATTTCAGTTACCTTGTTTTAGCTACTTTGGTACATTCCAATACAATAGCAGAGAGTCAGAAATTTTCTAACTGGCTCTGCAGGTTATATTAATCCTATGCCAGAGACACAGGCTTCATCACCAAGCAGGGGAAATCAAATCTACAAAATTTTGTTTCTTAAATAATAAATCCATTTGAAAGTATATTTTTGATTAGTTTATAAATCATTGGGAGTTAAATGACACAAAAGAATGGCAGTTGTCTATGGGTTTTTTTAAGGGAAAATGGTTGCATATTTTTAGCTCACTCCTTTTGGTCAAATTCCAAAAGCTGGCTAGTCTGTTAGTTTTCTGTAGTCCTACTTTTTGTATAAGGGATTTCATGCCACCAGGTGCTCTATAAATACAAGCATTTTTGAAAATTGTGGGAAACAATGCTGGGAATATCAAATTAGTTAGTGGAAATCAAAGCTAAAAAATTTTAGGAGCTGTTCTTAATAGATATTAATTAATTACAAGATGTGACAAAATGTTCTTAATTTTCATAAACCGTAGTATTGCTCAATGTCTGGTAGGACTAAACCCTACAGTGCTGGAGCAACCAAGACACAAAGAGCAGGAGTTTTGTTAAAGCCCTTTCTTCATTTTACTTGTTCTCACAGGATGCAAAAGAGCAGAGCATGCAACAGCTAGAACCACAGCATGCCTTTTGCATACACAGAAAAGGAACTGAAATAGAAATAGCAAGGCACTGATACACATGAGAAATATTGCATCAATACTTTAGTCATACATCAGCTTATGAATACTGTATTGATCTGTTTTTCTTCCAGCATTGAGATAAGATTAGTGGTACATGCACGGAGCTTCCTTAGCAATTGGATGTGAGGATTAGTGATCGGAGCATGAGAGCTGGTAGACAAGAAATCCTGAGTCCTAAGTTGGACAAAACACTCCTGATTTTCTTTTCTTGCTTTCCTTACCTCTTATTGTGGTCAGAGAGATACTTCATGCTTGCCTGTTATACCGGTCTGATGTCAAGTATCTACTGGACAATTCAAGTGATTTTAAAATGCTGCATGTGCAGAAAAGCTGCTGCTGTTCTTCTGGTCCATCAGTGTCCCTTACACACTGTTGCATTTTTTTTGCTCTGCAGTATCTGTGTCACTGTGGCAGATAGAAGCCCAAGCTAAGTGCTGTGTCAGACAGCGCATAAACATGTTGCAGGAGATAGTGCCTGCATTTCTGGAACCAGTGTTTGCGGATCTTAGGTGACTCTGCTTGCAGGTGCCTCCCTCTACCACCCCTGGAGGCCTTATGCCTTCTGGCAGAGGCGGCCTTATGTTCCCCATTTGTCTGCTAAGTGATGTGGCTTCCTCTCCACAGTTTGCTGTTTGTCTCTGCATCTCAGGGATTTGAGAGAGTCCTCTGGTGATGTATCATATTGAAGGCATCAATGGAAATAATAAAAGGAATCAGTTGCTAAAGATAATGGAGTTTTCCCAAGCATTAAGTCGTGGTCCCAGTTTTCTGCTTTCTCTGTTGTGTTTTTTGTAGGAGAGGGAGAAAGTAGGAAAAAAAAAGTCACACAGCTGCACATCATGACAACAGATGATAGTAAGCAGCTTCAGTGGCCTTTCTGTCGAAGCATTGCCACTCTCCCTGACAATTTGGGCATGCTAAGAATAGGAGGGAGAGCTGTGTGGGTACAAAGGAAATACAGTGTCCCACACATAGAGACATTTAGATAAATGTCTTTCTGAGGAAAACACTTTTGCTAATCAGCATTACTGTTTTAACAAAGCATAGTTTTCCTGGTCATATTCTGACTCCCTTTGTTTCAAGAAAGTGCTTCTGAAGCAAACTATGCTTCCAGGTTTACAAGATATGAAGTTTGATATAGTTCCTACAGATGTCTACTGGAGATTTTCTCATTGGCTTTATTGGAAATTAATTCAATCATGGGAGGAACCTTCTTGCTTTTGTTTTCTTACTTAAGAGCAGTTCTGTGCTGGCACGTGGTTTGGCTGAGCCTGGTCAGGAAGTTACTGTGTTGCAAACCAAGCCAAAGCCCTGCAACTCTTGTGTATTTCAGGAGCTTTTGGAGTGTGGCAGAATCTCAAGGTTTATCTCTTTTTTTTTTTTTTTTTTTTTTTTTTTTTTTTTTTTTTTCTTCTCTCTAAGGAGTGGGGGGCAAGTGAGAGAGAAATAAACATGAAGATTTCTGACAGGTAAACAGGCTTTGCGAGAGATATTTAACACACCACTGCTTTTATTTAAAGCATGCTGCTGTTTCTGTTTAGCAGCTCTGCTGCCAAGCTCCAAACCCAATCTAGTTCAATCTTCCCATGGGAGTCCCCTTTACTGAATTTGTGGTGAGTCAGGAAGTATTTCTACCTGCCTCAGTGTTCTCCTGGGACAACAGAAGCCAAAGAGGAGAAGCCTTTCTGCATTGGCTGCTGATCTGATTTGCTCCCATCAGGTGATCAGATACTCCTTCAGGGGTGATTTACCCCTGTGGCGCTCTCTGTGACAAGCTGGCACTCCTCAACAGGAGTTATCTTACAGTCTGGGCCTATTGCCTCTTGGTTTCATAGCAAATAGGTCAAAAACCTCCATTTTCAGTCTCAGGTTTGTGCACTTCCAGTCTGCAGCTGAATACAAAATTCATCATGTCCCTAATATGGGACTAGCTGCTGCTTGCTGGCCCCTTCTCCCAGCTCAGTGAGTCCCCGTTCAGTAGCAGGGTGTACTGCTTACAGGCAGAAAGACGTTGCAGATGCTCTTCCAAAACCTGTTTGTAATATTAAATGCTAATTTTTCAGTGGCAAAAGTCCAGTGGAGGATGCAGTGTTTTTTGACAGAAATTCAATTTCTTTACATGCTTTCCATGCTATAGCAAGATTAACCCACCTGCATTTCACCTCTTTATGCCAGTGATAGACATGGTCCTGATCCTAAATACTTCTTCTGCACCTCATCCATTCAGAACACACATATAGAAAATGCATTGATTCGTGGTGCAATTCTAAAAATCTTTTCTCTTCCCCTCCCAACTAAAGATGTGCATTAGAGTTTAAGAAGCTGGGTGAAAAATGTTGAACCTACCAAGATAAAGGAGAGTTTCAACTCAGGCCTTTTCTTTATTCCCTAGATGGTAAAAAACATGATCTTCCAAGACATAAAACTGCAACTACTCTTCAATTAGTTTCTTGAATCTCCTTTTACCCTGAAAATGTTTCAAGTTCTTGAGGTGAATGTTTTACAGACTATAAACTAGGTACATGTAACTACTGCAAGCTGCAGGTGCAGAATTTTGCCTAAGGATGAGACAGTGAAGGGGACTGGCTCTTTGAGAAATATTTTTATTGTAATTCTTTATCCACCAGAATGATGCTGAGACATGAACTAGCACTAAGGGAGGGAGAAGGGAAATTGTATTTCTGCTCCTGTAGGAGTCAGCCTGTTTGCAATTCAGTGTATGAGGTTACCTGAGGATAGTTTAACTCAACGAGAGGAAGGGAGGAGATACAGACTTGGGCAGGCTATTTCCAAAACTTATTGACTAAATAAAGCTTTTATTGAATAAAATAAAACTTATTAAATGCACCCAGCCTACTTCCAGTGGTTCATGTCATATTCAGAAAAGTCAGTATAAGCAGCAAAATAACTTGCATCCCTTTTGCATTAAGTTTGCATTAATGTTGTTGTTTTGCTTATGGTGTTTTGATTGTCACATCCATTTTGGTTTGCTTCATTCTTAGGCTGTTTCCAGTGGGCTTTCAGCTGGTGCATAAATACATTACTTCCTCTCTTTTGTTTGATGTTTTAACTGAGGATGGACTCACTTAGGAGGAAGTGCAGTTAAATTTGAGTGACTTAATTTTCTCTTTGTATTTTTGTTTCTGATTCTTTTTTTAGCATGCAAATGTTTTAAAGGCAGCAGGCAAATCTTATGGTTATAAACCAGTACTTCACATATAGCCAAATGGTCCTCATCCAACAATCATCCTTCAAGTCAGTGGGAGTCTTTCCGCTGGCCTTGCCAAGGCCCTTCTGTCTTTGGGAAGCTTATGTGCTTCATGTGCTTTGCCAAGCTAAGGTTAAAGTAAGCAAAGTAGCATATTTTGGGCAAGGCATTGTGTTGTCTCATGCCCTCCGCAGTCATTTGGAAAAGGCTGCCCAGAGAGGTGGTGGAGTGACTGTCTCATGGTGGTGTTAGATTCATGTTTAGACTCAATGACCTTAGTGGTCTTCTTCCAATTAAAGCAGTTTTGTGATTCACACCCTTGTCAAGACTGTGGAAGAATGCTGCCTCCCATTCCTCCCAAAATGACTGTGCTATACAAAATCATAGAATCAACCAGGTTGGAAGAGACCTCTAAGATCATCCAATCCAATGAGACCAGGGCACTAAGTGCCTCATCCAGTCTTTTCTTGAAGCTCTCCAGGGACAGCAACTCCACCACCTCCCTGGGCAGCCCATTCTAATGGCAAGTCACTCTCTCTGTGAAGAACTTCTTCCTAATATCCAGCCTGAACCTCTCCTGGCACAACTTGAGACTGTGTCCCCTTGTTCCGTTGGTGGTTGCCCGGTAGAAGAGACCAACCCCCTCCTGGCTACAACCTCACTTCAGATAGTTGTAGACAGCAATGAAGTCTCCCCTGAGACTCCTCTTCTCCAGGCTAAACAACCCCAGCTCCCTCAGCCTCTCCTCATAGGGCTCATGTTCCAGGCCCCTCACCAGTTTTGTTGCCTTTCTCTGGACATGTTCCAGCAACTCAACATCTTTCCTAAACTGAGGAGCCCAGAACTGGACACAAGACTCAAGGTATGGCCTGACCAGTGCTGAGACAGGGGAAGAATAACCTCCCTTGTCCTGCTTGCCACACTGTTCCTGATACAGGCCAGGATGCCCTTGGCTCTCCTGGCCACCTGGGCACACTGCTGGCTCGTGTTCAGCCTACTATCTACCAGCACCCCCAGGTCCCTTTCTGCCTGGCTGCTCTCCAGCCACTCTGTCTCCAGCCTATAGCACTGCTTGGAGTTGTTACAGCCAAGGTGTAGAACCCTGCATTTAGCCTTATTAAATCTCACCCCATTGGCCTCTGTCCACCCATCCAGCCTGTCAAGGTCACTCTGATTGACACCTGCTCCTAACTTGGTGTCATCTGCAAAATTACAAACTTCCCCATATTCACCAAGCAGGTAACCTGGTCATAGAAGGAGATCAGGCTGGTGAGGCAGGACCTGCCCTTCCTAAATCCATGCTGGCTGGGCCTGATCCCTTGGCCATTCTGTAGGTGCTGTGTATCTCACAGCTTTTACTGGCACTAGAAAATACTGATAGTGGATTGGACCCCCTCTGTTTAAAATGGTCTTCAGTTTATTTTGTCATCGCAGCTCCTCAGACACTCACCAGCCATCCCTTTTGCCCATGATACGATAGTTCAGCCCTGGGGTAGAAGCAAGTCTTTTTGTTAGGCATTATGTGAGTATGGAGGTGGATCCCAGTGCTCTGTTTGGTGTATCACAGAGCTTTGCAAGACTGTTTGTTGTATTCTTTAAAAGTATAAAGTCACATCACAAAATTCTGTGCTCAACTCTGGAGTCCCCTGTCCGGAAGCAGAACTCAGATTTCTGCTGGCTGGCTCTGGTTATAAAGCCTCATACTGTTTGTGCCACCACATTATTATGTACCATCAAAACTTAAGATGTACTAGCCCTAATCTTCATTATCTTTTTGGTCTCTTATAAAACTTTATGAAGGTGAAGTGACTGAGACTGATATTTTAAGAAGTTTACATGCCATTGCTGGTATATGACAGAGCTATGGAGAAGAAACAATTTTCTCCATTCCTTTTACAACGTAAAAAAAGTTATTTTAAGAATTGTTTCTTTTCAACTTTTTTGTTATCAAACCCCATCAGCCAGATGGTTTGTCCCCCAGAAAAACTTTACCTGATCTTTATGGACAAAAAATGCTTGCAGTAGTAATAAAAAATTCTTAGCTTTTCTTTATTTGCTGTTGAAAAGGAAAACAGATAAAGGTATGTTTTTCGTGATTTTGAGTTCTTGTTGTTGATTTAATCCTGATTTGAGAATGTGTCTTAGCATTCATTATTTGCTACTGTGTTAAATCCTAAAAACTAAAATATTAACCTCTTTATAGAATGATCTGATCGATATCTGGATATGCACTTAAGTAAAAACAATTTTGCTTGTATGAATGGAGCTACACAGATAAGTCAAGTCCTCTTGTTATGCAGAAGTAAGTTGGATCCAGACTGTGTGGTATTATCCTAGCTATTTTCAGGGACACAGTGGGAAGCAGAAGCAATTTCTTTCATATTGTGCATCAAAATCCATTCAGATTTCCTAGAAGAGTTTGCTTTATTTTCACTTTATTAAATGTAGTCTTGCTTATCCTCATACTGATTGTGTGTGTCTGTGTGTTTTCTGAATGTATCTTCCTTTATTTATTGTAGTATGGGAATATTGTATTTTGCAGTCTGTAAATTAGATATTTGATTCAATGTTGTGGCAGAACACAAGAGTGTTAAAAATGTCCAATTCCAGCAGGCAAAGCCAAGGGATGTTTAAAGCTTGGTGCATATAATGTTTATATTACATTAAGTACTGTGTTATTGCACAGGATGCTTATTGTTAATGTCTGTAGGGAGAATCAGTTCCAAAGATTTCAATTTCAATAAACTGATTATGCAGTTCCACCACATACAATTAGGAATGTAGTAATGAAACAGTTATGAAGTCCCTTGGCATTCTGTACTTGGGTTTTTTTTGGTTTGTTGGTTTTTTTTTTTCATTATTATTTTGTAAATAACATCAGGAGCGTGCTGGGGAGAAGTGTTTATGTATTTATTTATTATTGATTTTTTTTAAAATACATTTAACATTACTAGTTATTACAAATCCAGTCTCAGCAACAAGAAGAAGATAAGCTGTTTCCACATTATTAAATGCAGGATGCCTGGGGAATTGAGGAGATTTTTCCTTTATATAAATACATTAAATATTAATGAGTAGTGATTACAGAAATTAATTTATAGCTGCATTTAATTTCCTAATAACCTTTCATAGCTTTATTCATCTGTTGCAAACAATGCATATTTAAATTCATCCCCTTGACAAATACCTTGGAATGATCTTGTCCACTGATCAGAGTGCTGAAAGTACTTCATGGGGTAAGAGAAAGAGGATGAAGTGCAAAGAGTTTGAAGCCAATCTGTGCTCTGTGACTGCAGAAGAGAAGCATCTCACATCTTCAGAGGGGGAAATGGGCAACACAGGGAGGATTCAGAAATTTAGGAAAGGTTGCTCTGTCTTATCACAGGCTACACTTGATCCTTTTGGGAGACAGTACCCCTTGTCACCTATTTGAAAAACCCCAAGATATCTGGTTTGCTGTTTCTTATCAATTTGCATGTCAAGTTTCGTGTGTCTATGGCTTGATTTTCTTTAAGTTTCTCAGGAGGAATACTTGCATTTATCCTTATTGTGTGGTTTATTTTGTTTTCATTTGAACACAACTCTTGGCATAAACCAGCTCCCGATAAAAGGTCAGTTCCAGCAGTAGTTGCATCACCTTGGACAGGTCAATTTTGGACAAGACCACAGTCAGTCTACTCCCTGTGCTTAAATTTCCCCATCCATGAAATAGGTGGGGTACTTCTTTCTTTTCCTTTTTGTTGATGTGAACAAATAGATGCAGGAAAGAGCTGAACTTTTCTGTTTTCCAGGTTGATGCAGCCAAGCGCTGAGACAGTGGGTTAGATGTGAAGCATAACTTACTGTGGCTAACTGCAGAGCTTCTGGACTTCCAAAATTTTTATAAGCTCCTTTTTTTTTTGCTTTTTATTTTTCTCTTCTATGTAGTTTATAGATGAGCGAAGCTTAGTAAAGAGAGACAATAACTCTGCCGTACATGCTTATTTTTTTCTGTTCAAGCTTTGCCTGGCTACTCTTGGGAATAAGACGAATGGATGAATCATAATATGAGGGCCACCAGAGATCTGTAGAGAATTTCCACAGATCTTGGATAGCCAAAGAGAAATATGCATTTTTGTCCTTTTCCTTTTCTGTCCCCAAGCGTGGTTAGAATTGGGCCATTACTATCTAACAGGAGGAATGCTGACATTCAAGAAACAGGTTTTCAGTCATTAACTAGATTTTCATGATTAAGTGTCCCTGGAAACTTTACAAACAGGAAATTCATCCTCCTGTTAGCAGGGAAATAGTTGAAGAATACCTGGAGAGGAAGACATAAAGTGGTGAAAGACAGCCATGGATTGTCACCTTCGGAAGACGGGCACTAATGCCCACCAGCTCAGCCATAGAACAGAAATATTAACAGAATTTCCAAAGAGAATGGCATGCAGCAGGGTTGTACATGCAACAAGATGACAAAGGGATCTGTCGAGTTTGGTAATGCCAGTTGGATGTATTGCTTTGCTGAGTAATTCTCAGTGTGCCTAACAGTGATGGGGAAGTACATTGTCTTCTGCATGTTAGGCTGATTTTAAACAGTGGCGGTTTCTCTGTCTCATCTGAATTGTCTGGGCACTTTTAAGTACATGATAAATCTATGATAGGAAGGAATTGCCAGATGTCTGAAAATATGCTTGTCAGGAGTACATGGAATGCTGATCTCTGCAAGACACAAAGTGAGTGGTTCAGGACTTTCTGGAACCTTGGCAAACCTCACTGTTTGCATGTGCTCCTCCTGGTCTTTATCAGAAGATGACATGCTGTTGACATGCTGACTCAGACTTATGGAAGTCATTGAAGGTATCACAATCAGCTAAGTTTGTGGAATGCGCTCCTATATAAATCTACTGCCCGTATAAGAGCATCCCTGGCTACCAGGACAGAGAAAATCTCTTAGCACAAGTTCCTTTGCAAAGTAGATATGTCTAATTCAGGATCAAAACTGCATTTTCCCCAAGTAGGCCTGAGTTATATCTTCTAGATCCTCTATGTTTGTTTATTTTAAAATCATAATATGAGTCCTTAAAAAGTCTTTAAACTGTTGAGCACTCAGAACTGGACAAGCTCCCTGGGAATGCACCCTGAAGGCAGTGTATGTGTTGGCCAACATGGAGTTGAGCGACAGGTCAATAAATAGTGTGAATGAATACTGCAGACATCAGAAGTCTGTTGGTTTGAGCATTGATTCAGACACATATTAGAATACAAAGAGCTACTCTGGATCTTATCTCCTGGCCTGCTGCCAGGCTCATTTCCAAGCTCAATGTTTCAGGCTGCCAGCCTGAGTAATCTATGCTGTTGTGCATCTGGACATACCTCTCTGGTGAAATGCATGCTGTTGTTTGTGAGAAGGCAGGCAACCACTCTGCACTGCTCTGCTATGCTATTTGGAGGGAAACAATGCTCCATGAGGAGAGGAATTTTTGCATAAAGCAGGTTGTCAAGCTTTCCTGCCCTCTGGAGTGAATGCACAAGAATCCAAAGCACAGAGTGTTGTGCAAAGGTGTTTCAACTGTCTGAAAATTTCAAAGTAAAGTCTTCAGTCTTCACCATGTGGTGAAGCAGATCAAGGAGCCCATCCTACTGAGAGGAATATTTTTCTTGTGTTCTCCCTAATCCAGCCAATACATCATTTCTCCCAGCTGGGTCACCACACAGGTGCACTAAGAGGGATGCCAGCACATCGTGTAGTAGCAGATGTATAAACACATGGACTAGGTGCAGAAATGTATGCCATTGCTCCTTCGTGTTCTCTGCAGAGGACATGATGTTTAAGCATAAAAATATCCACGGAGAAGGGGGTCACTTAATCCCCATGCCTATATGTGTCAGCATGTGACTAGTTATATTGAAATTAAATAGAAATATCTACCCTTAATATGGAACAGTAAAAGATGTTGATGCAGGCCTACCTCGTCTAATGTGTGTCAGGACCAGATCTATAAACTCCAGCAGAGCCAAAGGGCAGGCAGACCTTCACAGGATCCATCTTTTTGAGTAGTCCATTGGAGCTCTCATGTATTTGGCTGAACTGGTAGATGTCCAAGGGCAGCATGTGGGCAACTGGTAGAAGTCTTCTATCCCTGGACTTGACCTTTTCAAGAAAATTAGGTATTTGCTGAGAATTTCTATGAGAAAAAAATTACACTGATAGGCGCTTTTTTGCCTGTTTTGTAATGGAATTAGCGTCGTATGGTAATAACTGAGCACTATCTACCAGTGAAGCAGCTACATGAAGCCTTTGGAAGAATTTAAACCATAGTTTGTCAACAACTGGAAAGACTTCGTGAAGCACCCATATTGCTGCTGAACTGACTGACAAAAATTAGTACTTTGCTGATCATCCTACTTCTAATTGAGGTCATTGTTATTTTTACACGTAGTTTGTTGGGTAAATAATAATTCCAACTAGTGCCTCAGAATTTAGCAAGGCAGTGTGCTCCCACACAGTCCATCATGTGTATGAATGAGCCCTAGCAACTTAACAGAGTGATGAGCATGTGGGTGACAGCAGAGAGTTACCTACTGACACTGTGGGACACACTGAAATACTCATGAATCTATGTAAATGGATTAAAACACCAAGAAATGCACTTTGGGGAAACTGGATGCAAAGTGGTTGTGAAAACCCTTGAGCGTAAGAGATAGTAGTAAGGCATAAGCATTTTGCACTATTCAGGGGTACCTGTTTGGGTGATGATGTGGTCTGAGAAACTCAGCAACTCAACATCTTTCTTTAACTGAGGAGCCCAAAACTGGACACAGGACTCAAGGTGTGGCCTAATCAGTCCTGAGTACAGGGGCACAATGACTTCCCCGCTCCTGCTGGCCACACTGTTCCTGATACAGGCCAGGATGCCATTGGCCTTCTTGGCTCCCTGGGCACACTGCTGGCTCATGTTCAGCCTACTGTCAACCAGTACCCCTAGGCCTCTTTCTGCCTGGCTGCTCTCCAGCCACTCTGACCCCAGCCTATAGCACTGCATGGGGTTGTTGTGGCCAATGTGTAGAACCTGGCACTTGGATGTGTTAAATATCATGCCATTGGACTCTGCCCATCTGTCCAGCCTGTCGAGGTCCCTCTGCAGAGCTCTCCTACCCTCTAACAGATCAACACCTGCCCCCAGCTTGGTGTCATCTGGAAACTAAATGATGATGGATTCAATCCTCTTGTCCAGGTCATCAATAAAGATGTTAAAGAGCATAGGGCCCAGCACTGATCCCTGGGGGACACCACTAGTGACTGGCCACCAGCTGGATGTGGCACCATTCACCACCACTCTCTGGGCTTGACCCTCCAGCCAGGTCCTGACCGAGCGCAGAGTGCTGCTGTCCAACCACGAGCTGCCAGCTTGGCCAGGCTTGCACTCCTCACACAACCTTTTACATATTTGAGAATAACCACAAACAGGTGCATATTAAAAAAGCCAAGGGTTTGGAAATCAAGTTGTCTGTCAAGGTGTAGGGTAGAAATGTGGTGGGAAAGTCTGTTTCATTCTTTGTGGAGTGTAATTCCGTGAGATGTGATCTCCAAATACTAAAACTCAGACTTGGCTTTTCTATTCCATTGAAATTATTTAGAAGTATATTAAGAGAGAAGAATGAGGATGATACTTTAATTGCCTGCATTATTCCTGCCAATTGTGTCAAATTTAAAGGGCAAAAGCACTTTAAAACAAAGTACAAATTCTGTATGTGTTTCATTTTGTCCCAGAGTGTGCTTTTTCCATCTAAATGCTGTAAACTCATTTTAAAAGAGGGATTTGTGGTTGTTATAGGTGGACTCACAACTGAAAATTGATAGCCAGTTGAGAATTATTAAGAAAATTGAGACTTTTCAGGAATGGGGCCAGGGAAACAAAGCCTGTCTTTGCTTGTATTTTCATCATGACTTTCAGTCTTGCTCAGAGGGGGATAAAATGAGATGACGTTGGGAAGAAAAGTCCCTCACCAGAGCTTGTAGTTATTGCTGTTTTGAATGCTTATGCAGCTGCTCCACTGGAGCCAGATTGATCCATTTCTCTACGCAATGGTCATTATATATCACTTCATACAGAAAGTGCAATGCTTCTCTTTTAGGTTGTCCTTTCTGATGGATGTTATTATGCTGAATCTCATTGCATTATATTATGGTTTTGAAATATTAAGATATTTGTGTTTTTGGTAAGTACAGGAGGAGGGTGTAAATACGATACAGTGCTTGAAAACATTTTTCTTTGCAGAGGAAGAAAGTATCTTTGCAAGATGAGCTGCTCCTAACGGGGAAATTCTCCTTTCTGTTCCAGCATGAGAGGGTGAAGTGTATGAGGCCTTCAGCCTCAAAGATCTTCTGATATGTTTTAAACCCTTGTGTTAGTGGCAGGATGTGTCACTCGTCTACTCTGACTTCCTCCACTGTTTTCATTTTAATGCAAAATATTTTTGTTTCCAAGTACAAAGGTACTCTCAGAAAACTGGGTTTAAAGGTTGCCTTATATACTGCATTTGAGATTGTTTATTTTCAAGAGCTACTTCACTTTTTAAAACGTAAACAAGTAATCTCTCATATTTTTAATATTCTGGGAGTTGTTTTTTCAGAGTTTCTCTCTAAGAATACATATAAAAGTGGAGGAAAGCAGTGCAGAAAAATGGGAAGCTAAGCAGGAAAGGAGAGCCAAGGAAGCCAACTGTAGCTTGAGACCAGTTCTTTCTTAGAAGAGATGTGTCACATACTGGACTTTAAGTGTATGTGTATTATGAGAGTGCGGCCCCAGTGAAAAGCCCGGCAGAAAAATGCAAGGATCACTGTAAAAGTGCTTTTGTTTCCCAATACCTGCAGGATTTTCTCTAAAGTTGGAGGGTATCTTTGTGATTAGGTGATTAAGAAACCATTGTCCATCAAGGTCTTTCTGAATCAGAAGAGATGATGTGATTTCTCTGTGACATTTGTCATGGATCATCAGAGTTAAGAGAAAAAGAGCTCAGAATTAGATTTTCACCCTCTACTTTTTTTTTTTTAATGTATATACAGCTTTGTGATTTTATTATTTTTCTAACCTTGATTATATTTCTAACCTTTATTATAAATAAATAAATGGTGCAGATTCTTGCACCCCCTTTAGAATTTCAGTCAGAAATCAAAAGTGAAGAGAGATCCTGTTTCACCTGGATAGAAAACACAAACATTGTCATTATTCTTCTCAGTGGCTAAAGCACTTTTTCTTCTGTCCCTTGAGCTGTGTCCCTCATAATGGGCCAGCCTGAAGGTCTGATATTAAATTATTTTAGTGCCTGGGGCTCAATCACAGAGGCACACTCAGCATGCTCCCTGATGCTGCAGGCAGACAGCAGCCAATGTTGCCATGCTTTCGCTCTCTGAAAGGCTCAGCCTGCTCCTGAGCCATGCTCTGTATAGGATGTTCAAGCAACTGACCAAGTCTTAGCTCTGGGTCTGCCTTTCATGACGATGCTGGTCTAATATTTTGGGGAAGCTATCCCTAGAAAAGCTGTCATAAAAAGATCAACCATTATTAAAAACAGTGAGTATCAGCCAACATGCTGCTAGATGGACTCCCTTCCATCATGCTGCTACTCTCCAGCCCCTCAGTCTGCTGCTCATGGCCTAGAAAATTTGGTATTTGTGCTGCTTGGCCACCTGCCTGGCACTTTGTGTGCTGTAAAGCAGCAGCACAGCCCTCTCCTATTTAGCCCACTGGTATTTCAGAGTGGCTGGGCTGCCAGGACTGCTGCTAAGGAGTTCCAGGTGCAGTTAAGAAGTGTACATAGACACCTCAGCTGCAGTGCAGGCTCCCCTGAGAAGGCAACAACATCCCTGCTTGCAAGCCGCTGTGGTGACCACTGCCACATGACACAGCACAACCACCAACCACCACACCATCCTGCAAGATGGTGTGTATAACTGTTGTATAACCCAGTGTTTAAGATCTCAAACTGCAAAATGTCAAGTACTGTAAAGAAACCTTCTACTTTGTTATAAAACAGCAAGCCTGTAGATTACTGCCGCAGTTTGTCTTGATGTTACTCTATGGAAGTTAGAGGGAAGAAAGTAGCTTCTGTGCAAGGAATTTTCATGCTGTTTATAATAGCTATCACTCTATATTAACTGTGTACTTGCCAGAGCCTGATTCTTTAATGCCAAACAAAATTGTGTAAGATAAAGGAAAATACTTGAAATGTTACAAAGCCTTGTGAAACCTTGAACCTGTCTCTTTTCACAGAGTGGATCTTAACCCAGGAGCATAAAGCAGCATATCAGCACCTCACGTTATTCAGTGAGTCTGCTCACAAGAGTAAAGGTGTTGAGACCTTTG
Organism: Picus viridis; assembly: GCA_033816785.1. Taxonomy (NCBI): domain Eukaryota; kingdom Metazoa; phylum Chordata; class Aves; order Piciformes; family Picidae; genus Picus; species Picus viridis. Next base: position 21,589,240 of record CM066574.1, read on the forward strand.
TAGTATCAAGCCAAATATTGCTTAACTGCAACACACTCTTCTGTGCCAGGGACAGTGAGAATAGAAGTCTCCTTCACATGAAACTTTGAAATGAATCCCAAACTGCATAGTCTTCTGTTGCTCATAAACTGGATTTATACCGTCTATCTATTTTTAAAGCAGTTCCTGTTGCCAGGGATTTCTTAGCTTAGATTAAAGTGTAGGAATGTGTCACCCTCTGTTGGTTTGGGTAACCCCATCTGTGGTGAATTTTCAAAGAGAAAGGATTCAAGAGATGCTATTGTACAACATTCACCTCCTGTGCTTCTCTTCAGATAGCCTGTAGGCGCTGGAGCCATGCAGAAGGGACTGGCATTTGCCCCCTGACCAGTGCTTGAGGATCATTGTATCCAAAAGTCAAACACAGTGTTAGGACATATTCCAGCAGTGAATCAAGAGAGGAGGAAAATTTTCATCAATAGCAGATCATGTGTTCAGCTAGCTACTGGAGGCCAAAGAGAAAGATATTGTATCTATAAGTCTAAGTAAGCCTGTGGGTATGTATTAAGGACTTAACTCAATTTGAAAAATGCTGCCCAAATTTGTTTCTAATGTGAGTAAAGTGTTTGTAAGCCTCAGATGAGTCATTATATTTATCCAGCATGACATCTGTTAAAATATTTTTGAATGAAGAGCCTGTATGGAGCATACCTAATAAGATGGAAGTTTTTTTGCAGCATGTTTGTATTCCTGATAGATGAGAATGGCTCATTTGGAGCCCTCCCAATTTTATGCTGTTGAGGAGGTGTGCTGAATCCCAGATGAAAACCCACAAGAAAATGTAATTAGTGGAAAAATATTTAGTGCATATGCCCCGTGGCTAGTTTTTACATTGCAGCAGCTTTGCTGTTAATTTTTCTTCTTCGAAGCACTGGAAATAAAAGATTATCAAGTTAGGGACCTAATCACTTTATGAAAGCAAGAGTTATTTTCCAGTGCTTCCGTACTGGTTGGCTGGGTTTGTTTGGTTTGGTTTGGGGGTTTTTTTGTTTGTTTTCTTAAAAAAACAAAAACCATTCCTAAAAGGACCCAATCCTCTTTTCATTAAAAAAAAAGGAACCAAGGCTCATAAACGTTGATCCTGATTCTAACAGAACCCATCTTAATGGAAACACCCCCACTGAAATGAAATGGTTGACTTTGTGGAGTAAATATTTGTAGAATCTGGCTTCTGGTTCACCAAGTTTTAGGCCAAAGCAAATTTTACAGGCAAGTTATAAATATTTGAAAAATGAGAAACATAATGGAAATGCTGACACAACCTTAACCATAGAGGCATCAGCAGCACAGTGTTCTAACCTGGCAGCGCTGTTTTGACAGTGGTTATATGATAATGTAGTCCTGGCCTGGAGCACTTTTAGCTAAATGTATCAATATGAACCTAATTTACTTAGACCTTCATGTGGCCATTCGCATTAAAAATCTCTAGCACTCTGATGTACCTAGATAAAGACAGTTTCTTTCTCTGTGATTTGGTACAGACAAGTATATGTTAAAGCACACAATAAACAGGCAGAGTACTAAATTGCTGAGGTGGTGTTTCTTCAGACCTAGACCACCGTTTACTAAACAATATCTTAAGGGTTATATATCCTTCGGAATGTTAATATGTAACCAGAACAAACAGAGGACATAGGAAAGGTGGAGAAAAGTTAGATATATAAGCAAGAAAAAGTGAGTTATTGATTTTATTGACTGGTCTGTTAACTTCTGACATTGCAATAAAGCCTTATTTATTTGTATACAGAAGACTCAATTACATAGATACATATCATTTTAAAAACTGGGTTATTTACAGGAGAACTGTGGCTTCATAAATAATACAGACCTGCATTTCTCAGGCTGATGTTTATCCATTGTTACCATTTAGGGAGTTGTGGTGTCCACAAATGCTCTTTGGAGGAAAGTCATTAGAATAACATTAAGTAAAACCAATGCTATTATAACAGTACGTATGCCAAGTGCTCTAACACAAACAAGTGGTGTGCTTCACAATGACCGAAATAAAACCTATTGCGTTCTGTTTTCTGTACACAAGTGTCTTATGAATGTCAAATGTGCATATTATGTTAAAGGGCTGGATTTTCCCTGCAAGCTCTTTAAATATTTTAACTGAGGAGGTAGTAAAGATATAAGCATCTGGGGGGATTTTTAGCATGTTTTCAATCCAGACTGAGTTTTTAAACCAGACATCTTTTGCTGAGTGAAATCTACTTCATCTATTACCATCTATATAAAGAGCAGACCCTACAGAGTAACAAGAGGAGTAATCTGAATGGTGATCTGATCATGACCAGAACCTCGTTTGGGGCTGTATAGTTGGTAGTCAATAAATATTATTCTTGTCAGCAGTCCTTCAGTATCCAGTATGTGGATAGAGTTAAGGAGAGCTTCTTGTGCTGGTGTGAGGACGTAAGGAAGACATGCAGTGAATTTGTCCGAAAGACAAGAAGTTATCCCAGAGATATGAGTGCAAATTCATTCAATATGGAGGAAGGGCCACTCTAGATCCCAATTGTGCAGACATTACACCACATCAAATATATTCATTTGCCCTAAAGATTGGAGAGTGTCAGTTGGTAAGTTTGTGACTGGAAGAAGCAGCATGCTGGCCATGCTTGCTGATGCAGTCACTGTAATTGATGTGCTGCTTTGGTCTGGGGCCTCTCTGAGGGCCCAGTATTGCTCTCTTGTATGATGTAAAAAGAGCTGGTGAAGGGTCTCACAGCAAGTTTGTGATGATTTGGCGTTGAGTCTAAATCTTGCCGTTGCTTTATGGCAGCCATAAGGATTGATGATGGAAGTATCAGCTATTTTAAACCAACTCCCCCTGTCTTTTGCATATCCTCAAAGCTGAAAGCACTAACAGAAGATAATAAGAAAGTGATGGCAATCCACTTCCATAAAGAGCATCTGGTGTGCTGAAGGATGAGATTTATAGGAAAAGTGGGCCTAAGGTCTTCTTTGGTCCAGGTCTTCTGTGCTCCACTGTGGCCAGACGCATGACAGCTTCTACCTAGCAGCAGCACAGCTGTCAGAGTGGCAGACAGTATGTGCGTGCATAGGGCACCACATGAGCACAGGTGTGGCTTCCACACCAAAGAAGTCCAGATCCATTTGTCTGTATGTACCCCTAGACATTGTCTTATCTTTTGTAAATTTAGCTAGATTCTTCTAAAGGGTTGCATGAGTTAAAATTAGATGACTGGGCTTCCCAGAAATACAGAACAGTTAAAAGACGTATTCTTTAAAAGCTTTGTTAGAATAAATCAATGATTACTTTTTGCCCAACTCCAAATTATGTTTAGTAGGCACGTACACATAGTCTGAGATCTGACATAATCCTCAAAATAAATAATATGACAAATGGAAGCTGATGCTGGGTTTGTGTTGTTGTGTAATGGAGTTAGAATAATGACAGGACAATAATATAATAGAATTCTGCAAAGCCCTCACTCTACTTGACTTTAAGTGGAAGTAAAATCCTAGAAATGAGAGGACAATAAAATAATGCTTTGTAAAAAGGATAAAAGAATAATGTTACCTAAGTCTATTAGTGACATAACACACTATGAATGCACTTAAATTAATAGCATCTTTTACCAGTAGATATTTTTCAATTACTGTAATGCTGAAAGAATAAACAGAACAACAATATAAAAATGAAAGGGATGTAGGGAACTAATTTGTTTTAAAATATGTATCTATATATAGAGGGGCATACTTATATATATGAACACAAGCATTATCCTGGACTAGACAGAGTTTGTATGCTCCATATAATTTAATCCTGTTAAGATGCATCACACTGCCCTCTCACTCTTTCAAGCAAGTTGCTGCCACTTGGTATTTTGGCAAAGCTAAGTTGTGTGGCTTTGTTTTGCTTTTTTCCTTTCCTGCACAGCATGCTGTTACAAAGAGGTCTTGCCATGACAAGGCATTACTAACCAGGAGATATTTCATGCAGTGTGTCTGTCGCAGGATATATGCCTGCTACTTGTAGGGTTTTTTTAACCTGTGAGGTATGCTCAAACCTTTCCTGGAGAACTAATCCAACACATGTGAAATCTGGTGGGAGTTTGACTTGCATACTACAGGAACACTATCCAAATGTTTATAAACCACTTGGTTATTTTCCTGCAGATCTGTTTTAGGGTAATTCTAGTGTGGGAAAGACTATGTGAGCGGTTGCTGCAGAGTGGTTTCACAATCATTGTCTGGTAAATAGCTGCTCAAATTCCAGAGGCAGAGGATGATAATGCTGACTACTCATTCTTTAGATCTTTTTTTTTTTTCATTTGTAGCTTTTGGGCTACAGAGGAGGGAGGGAATGGAAGTGTGTTGGGAGAGGCAGAGAGGAATAGAACTCCTTGCTGTGTGTTTTAGACTTCGTTTAGTGATGCTCAGGCTTGACGTTGCTTGCAAGACCAGGCCAACAGGCTGAATGCTCTTTTAAAAACAGATGATGTGTTTGGGAACTCCTAGCAAAAGCTCCTTGTAAATAGTCACTACAATTGATTTCAGACAATAATAAAGAGGCAGGAGTTAATTCAGTTCAGGATTTACAAGATCTGGAGGCATGCATGCCATGAGTTTCTGCAGCTCCCAGCCAACACTTTCATTTGAAATAATGGCTCACCCTGCTGAGCCACATCATGAGAACCTGCTGCAGATATCAAACAGCACAGGCTCCTTTGGCAGGGAGAGGGACGTTGAATTTTTGCAGCTAGGAATTTCTGAAGGTACATGTGCAGCTAAATAGGTTTATAATGTAGACTTACGGGTTTTGTGATTTAGTCTGATCTAGGAGCGTGCTCCCCTGCATACAGAGTTGCTGCCACTGTTAAGGTTTCATCCTGGATCTCAACTGGACTCCTACAGTACACAGCTCTGTGGGACGACTCTTTCAAGAGTCTCAATAAAGTCTGAACAGCTGAACAACCTGTAATGAGACACTTGATGGAGCTGCCCCACAGGGCTGTGTAAAGACCACAGCAGAGAGTGTGAAATTGTTAAAGACACCGCAGGGATGAAACCAGACAGTGAACTTAGTGGCAAGGGTGATAAACCGCTGTTGCTTGACCGTGCTTGCTCATCAGGACACTCCACTAGGAGTTTACATATACCATGGGGTGCATTTTGCTGAATGTTGGCTTTGACGAAGATCTAAGTGCAAGATGCTTTGACTGGGTTTAATTGAATGTTTCTTTCCTTAACTGAATGTTCCTCACTCACCAAAGCTGGTGATTTGAATTTCTAAACAGGCTCTCACAGGACTGGAAGGACACTAGGTTCATCCCCTCCCCACCTTACAGATTTCTCTTTCCAGTCTCTGGATGGTGTCAAAGCTGTGGGTTAAATTTCCATCATCAGCCACCTACCTGTGCCCTATCCTTTAGGAATCAATCAATGTAACTTATAAAAAGTAAAAGATATAGACATGCTACCCTTTTCTTCCAGCCAAAAGTCTGAGTTACCGTGCACCAGAGGCTATCCATGTATATTGCCTGGTTTTCAGTAGCCTCTAGTACCAGCAGCCAAACCCATAATATGTAAATTTTGTGAGATTCTCCAGGAAATAAGCCATGTGTGTCCTTATAAGATATCATCATAGTCTGCATTTTTGAGGGGGAGGGCAGAAGAGGCAGATCGGGAGAGTCTCAGGAAGCTGGGCTTTTAGTGGAAAGCTTGCCCTCTGCCCTAGTTGGAATTAAAAGGCATGTATAGATAAATGTCATAAAAATCATAAAGAAATCTTAGTTAGCTATAAAGATGGCAAACTGTAGCAGATGTTCCAAAATAGATGTCCTTTAACATGCTCACTTTTTGGCATTTAGTAAGGTTCCAGGAATGGAAAGAAAGCAAAGTTTAATTTAGAGAAGCCTCTTGCCCTTCTTAGCTAGGGATCAGCTGCCCAACATGAAATAATAATGCATTCACCTGTCCATCTTCTGGTAAGTAACCTTTAGCATCATTGCATTCACCAGCTCTAACAGCAAACAGTGAGTATGAAATGCTGTATAAATTCAGGGAAAAGTGATAGAGTCTTTGTGACCTTAATGTGATTATGCTTGTGCTAATGCATACAGTATAAAAGAAACTAGAACTCTCAATATGAGGGGTCCAATTCATAAAAAATGTATGTACCAATAACAAAAGATTTTTATGCACTGTACTTAGGGGGGTGAAGAAAAGTAGAATGAGTCTATTTTGAATAAAGAACATACTTTTGCAATTATATCACTTCACCTTTTCTGCAGTATTTCTTTTCTCACATGAAGCTCCTGAAGTGGAAGAATATTCATGTAGGCACCAATAGTAAAAAGAAAATTTCACTTGGGAAAAAGAGAAAGAGCAGATAAGGCAATGACAGAGGAGCCAAATAAACATTGGAAAGAAGAAAATTTAAGGTAGTTGGAAGAGCTGGGTTTTTGTGTTATCTGTGATTTTTGTGCCTTGGAATGTTTTGGGTTGGTTTTTTGGTGGGTTTTTTTGGCAATACATGTAACTAGTGCTTGCCCAGGAGAAGTTCTCTGTAACATGAATCACTTTAATAGCCTGATTTTCATTATAAAACAGCCATGGAGTTTTAATGTTATCAGCCCTGATCCAGAAAGATGCAGGTGCATAAATACAAAGCAAGCTGTGTGCACACGAGTAACAAGCACAGTGATTTTGGCTACTTTTTATGTGTTGAGGGAGAAGATCCTCTAGGAGAAAATATCCCCAGGGACCAGGCAAAGGTGAGGTTTTGTGCTCTGCTGGCAGAATGATTTTGAGCTCTGCAGTGATTTTGGTAGCTTTGCACTAGCAACTGCGTGGCAGCTTCAGATAAGTATAAAACTGTGGGATTTTACTTAAGTACTGAATGATACAGTCAGTAAGGCAGATCTGCTCTATTCATTCTGCTGTCTAATTCAATCCATTTTATATGTGGGATTTTTAGCTTTTCCTTACAGGATATTACATTGACATATATGTCAATATGGTAGATCAATATGGCATTTCCTTATCATACCACAAACATTTTCAAAGGTAGAAGAGTTTTGTACATCGGAGAGGGAAAAATTAAGAGTGAGAATTATGCAGTTTGAGAGAGCCTGGCATTGTGGAAGATAAGCACAGCACTTGTGCGTTGGACTAAAATGGTTGGACGGTAAAATAACAGTATCGGCACTGCAACATTGTTAAGTTTCAGAACTAACAGGTGCTGGTGGTAATTCTGCACGCAGCCAGATCTCTACTTGCTTGGTTTTCTTTGTGCCTAAAAATAAAAGCTTAGAAACTGAAATAGAGGTCAATGGGAAAAGATGAATTGTTTAACAATCTGTGCAATAACCAAATGCTTGGGGATGTTTTATCCAGTCCAGATGAGTGAATTGTAGGTTACATCTTGGTCATAAACTGGAAGAAGACAGCTGACTACTTGAATTAAATATAAGAAGTCCAAGCTTAAATTCATACCTTTCAGTGGGTTATTCATTACTCTCATTTAACTTCTGAGCTTAATTTTCTTTTCTGAGCTAATAAGAATATCTCCTCTGATAACTGTAGGGTAATACTGATGTAAAATAGATTCAGCATAGAACCTTAATTTTCTCTCCTGCAAGCATTGTAAAACTTTGTGTTTGGGAAATGCTGTGTAGCAATCTGACTACTGAGGGTGAGGTGATTTGGAAAGTCTTTCTACCTACATGTCCAACCTTTGAGACAGCTGGAAAATGAAAACAGTGAAATTAAGAGCCATAATATGGTGTTTTGTGGCAGAATGAGGGTTATTTGGAGGCAATGTTGTGGTTTTTTTCCATTATCAGCTGCATCTTTTTCTTTCAGCTATTAAATTTTGTTCAGCAAGATTGCTCCTGGTATAACTGCTGACAATTAGGAGCTTGTTTAATAAAGACTATGCCTTTAAAATTTAGCTACAGATTTTGAGCAGAAAAGTAGAAAAATATAAATAAATCACTATTGGGTGTAATAATGAAAACAAAAGATTATTCTAAATTAATTCATTGGGCAAATATCTGGAATAAGAGAGAGGAGCTGTACCATAACAATTCTTCCTTTTTCTCGTCTCTTCTGATCTCAGCTGTTTCGCTTCGCTCAGGAGAGATAACGCTCTTTGGCTGACTTTGGCTAAGTCTAACCCACTGCTCCGCTCCTCTCTCTCAGGACAGGGCGGGCAGTGGAACAGCTTCCCTGGTCTCTTGACCAGAGGGATTTTCCTGTTGTTTGCTAATTGTAAATATCTGTATAATACTGTAAATACTGTGTATTTTGTACATATTCATTGCATTCCATTGCAGAGTGTAGGTTTTGCTTGTAAATACAGCTTCATTTGCTTCTAACTGAGTTGGTCTGGCAAAGTTAATGTTGAGGGGAAACTTCAACCCACTACAGCTGAGTTACTTTCATCAGAGATGATGGACTTTCACACACCATACCTGATCATTCGAATATTATCAGTTAGTCTAGTTATTTTCTTTTTTTAAAGTTCTCTTTTTTCCTCCTGATCGTATGGCTTATGATCTAAATGCAGCTATATTACATGCTCAGACTGTGAGTTTATTAGTTTTAAAAATGTAAGATTTTTTTCTCATAGGCACTCTTTTCACTTTAATTCTTTAAACTGTATCTTTAATCTGTATTGGCTCAATGAGTAAGAAAAAGTATGGTCTTGATTTCTTATTCTCATAGTTACTGAGAGATAAATACAAGTAATTTAATGTCACATTGTGGAACTGTATCTAAGGATTTTAATATGAACTGTTGCTTGAAATGCTATGTTCTTTCATTTACAATATTTGCTTAAATGGGTATCTCAGAAGGATTTGTGTACTCTTTTGATTACTCAGAATCCAGTATTATTAAATTTGATTCTGCTTGTTTTTCAAAGCATTGAGTACTAAAGAGAGGTGGCCTATCATTTCCCTACTTCTGATTCAAATGCGAGACACACAATTCATTCATGAGGACTGCAAGAAAGTTATGTCCAGATCATCTGATGATGACAGCCCTATGCTGTGGTTTGTTCACTGGCTTTGAGTGAGCTTTGGTGTAGAGTTTGAGAGGAGGTGCCAGAGTGCATTGAGTCTTAGAGCAGGTGTAAGCATGCATTGCCAGATGAACTAGGAATTCCAGGACAGAGCTGGAGGTGCATGTTTAATGCATTCATCATATATCCTATTATATTCTTTAGAATAGTCTCATTTCCCAGTCAGATGCAGGTTACCTGCAAGAATAATGCATAATGTGTGGCAAAGGTCTGTTGGGATGGGCAGTGCATCTGAGTGTAGAATGCTGAGGAACACAGGTAGGTTCACCTTGTCAAAGCTACTGGTAGCTCTGGAGCAGCCAAGGAGTCACAGAGCAGTTACAGCGTTACAGAATGATAGGGGTTGGAAGAGATGACTAGAGATCATCTAGTCCAACACCTATGCCAGAGCAAGTTCACCTAGAACAGGTTGCACAGGATGGTGTCCAGGCAGCTTTTGAACGACTCCCTAGATAGAGACTCTACCACTGTTCTGGGCAGCCTGCTCCAGTGCCCCACCATCCTCAGAGTAATGAACTTCCTCTTCATGTTTACATGGAACAGTTGTGTGTTTTGACTCCTGCTTTCCTGAGCAGTGTCACTACAGCTGGAGATCTGGGTACCTAAGTGGTGTTGATTTGAGGCTCCATATCCAAAGCCCTCTGTTAATTATTTGCTTGTTTGTAAAGTGGTCATTACAGCATTCCCTCTTTCTTGGGGCATTGGGAGATAGAGACATTTGCAACTGAATGACCTGTTGTGCTGCTGAAGATGTGTAAGAAACAAAAAAGGAAGCAAACTGTGGAAATCTTGTTTATAACTAGTGCATTTACAGTTGTAATTTTGTATGAGAAGGCCTTGGGATATGGAATGTTTTTTTCTCTTTCTGATGTTTCTCTTGTGATTTTGTGATTTTTTTTTAAAAGCCATATATTGTTCACTGAGATTTTTCTCTTGATTTTGGGGGATTTTTCTTTTATTTCTTTTTAATAAATGAAGGAGAAGAAGATTGCCTTTTTTTTTACTTGACTTTTGTGACTTTTAAAAATAGTGGTTTTTATTTTACGAGGGTTATTTTACAACTTCAATTTTTTATTGTGTCATGCCCTTCTAGTCCCTTGGTAGGATGAGAGGTGAGTGTATGTATTATATAATTTATAATTAAATTATGATGAATCACATATGATGAATACTGTTTATTAAATATTAAACCCTTATCTGCAGACATGGCTTTATCCTGGCAGTAGCACTCCTGCCTGTTCATATGGTACTACTAAGCAAACTCCTTGACTTACGCTGTTACAGAAGTCTTCACTCCCTGCCTAGGCAAATGGTATTCAGGAGATATACTTCTCATTCCAGAGTAGGAGCCCTGTTACTGCATTGTCCCTGCCCCTTGTGGCAAACAAAGATGGAATGAGATTACAGTCTAGTTGAGTCAAAGTGTAGTTAAGAACAGCTACTGGTAGCTTCCCAAGCTCCATAGCACCTGCAATGAATCCTGGTTCCTTGCCATCATACCCCTCACTGATAGAAAGTTGAGCAATGCTGGAGGACAGCCTAACAAGAGGTAATAGCCTGGATTTGAACAAGTGGAAAATCTAGACTGAGATTTGACAGGCCATTTTAGTTAGTGAGGACTGGAATTTGGACAGGGATATGATTTACTTGCAAAGGTCATTCCAGCATCTGGAACTAATGAATTCCCAAATAAAGGCAGCTAGTCAGAGAGGAAAAACAATAACAGGGGATTGTGTGCTGCTAGATTAGAGCAATGGTCTTAAGAAAAGTGTTTTTGCAAATTAATAGTAATGAGTCTGTGAATCAGAAATAGCAGCTGTGTCACAGAGCTCTCCTTACTTCTTAGATAATCTGAAATCAGAGGAATCCACCAAGTCAACACTGTAAGTGAGAAAAGGAAAATCAGCCTTCTACCAATGTATTCTCCCTCTGCTTCACCTTCCTGGGATCTTTAACCTATGTTTCTCATGTAAGATCGTGTACAGCAAGGAACACATGCTATCACCATGTGTAATGCAACAGAACCCAATCCTGAAATCCTCCCTGTGCATATTTACTGCCAGCGCAGCACGCAGGTTTGCCTGTGCCTTTTGAGAAAATCTTGACCCTTGTGTGGCTGTTGTAGCAGGTGGATTAGAAGGAACATGAGAGGAGGTGTGAGGCTGCCAGTGTTGTCCGTTTGGACTTTAAAAAGAATTTTACACCGTTTCCCACAGGGTCCTCCTGCATAAACTGGATGGGTGGACACTTTGATGGATAAAAAAATGGCTGAACAGCTGGGCCCAAAGATTGGTGGTGAATGCCGTTAAATGCAGCTGACGGCCAATCGCCAGTGGTGTTCCCCAGGTTTCAGTACTGGGACCAGTTCCCTCTAATATCTTTGTCAATAATCTGGATGAGGGGATTGAATGCACCTTCAGGAATTTTGCAGATGACACTAAACTGGGTGGGAGTGTCGATCTGCTTGAAGGTAGAGAGGCTCTGCAGAGGGATCTGGACAGCCCAGATCAGTAGGCCAAGACCGATTGTGTGAGGCTCAGTAATGCTAAAAGCTGGGTTCTGTACTCTGGCTACAACATTCCCTGGCAACTCTAGAAGTGGCGGGAAAGCTGCTCAGCAGGAGGGTCTTAGGGTTGTTGACTGACACAAGCCAGCAGAGTTCCTGGGTGACAAAGAAGGCCAAAGACATTCTGGCCTGTATCAGGAAGTGTGGCCAGCAGGAGCGGGAAAATGATTGTGCCCCTGTACTTAGCTCTGGTGAAGGTGTACCTCAAATACTGGATTCAGTTTCGGGACCCTCACTACAAGAAGGACATCGAGGTACTAGAGCATATCTGGAGAAGGGAAATGAATCTGGTGAAAGGCCTAGAGCACATGTTTTATGAGGAGCGGCTGAGAGAACTGGTGTTGTTTAGTCTAGAGAAAAGGAGGCTGAAGGGAGTCCCTCTTGCTCTCTACAACTACCTGAAAGGAGGTTCAGCACAAGTAAGAAGTGATAGGACAAGTGGTAATGGTCTCAAGTTGCACCAAGAGAAGTTTAGGTTGGATATTAGGAAGAATTTCTTCCCTGGAATGGTTTACAGGCCTTAGAACAGCTTGTCCAAGGCAGTGGTGGAGTCCCCACCCCTTGAGGTATTTGAGAGTCTTGTAGACGCGGTGCTTAGGGATATGATTTAGTCAAGGACTTCTCAGTGTTAGGCTAATGACTGGACTCAATGATCTTAAAGATCTATTCCAATCTAGGAAATTCAGAGATTCTGTAATTTCAGTCTGAGAATCCAACATGCCTAATTTCCAATAGGGTGCCGTATAAGACCACATTCATGTGCATGAAAGCATGTGCTATTTTGTCTGCATCATATGGCAAATGATCTACAAGCAGCAGGCAAAGCATTCAAGCACTGAAATAAAATGATACATCATCTTCAGTGAGTGACCATATGAAAGGAATGTAATCCTAAACGATTCCAATTAGTACAATGCAAACAAGGAGAGTTATCAATTTCGACTTTACAGTCCTGTATAACCCACTTGTACTGCATACAGCTGATGAGATGAAAAATTGCAAAATACTTAGGGTAGAGATAACAAAAAATTGTGGTTCTTAGGATAGCTGCACTATGGAAAAAACCATATGTAGCACAGGCATATCTTTTCAGAACTTCTTATTTATTCTCTGAGAGCTCAGGCAGTAGTAACTGCCATAAAATCTAATTCTAGTGAACATTTTAATTCAGTTTTGTTATTCTCCCAAAGCTTTCATAGGACAATTTAATGATGTGACAGATTATATAGAGCTTGTTTTAATATTAATTAAATCACATACAAAGACAAAATTCTCAGCCCTTAAAATTACATAAACAAAATTGATTTATAAGATCTGATCTTAATGGGGAGTGATATATTCATTGGTACTGAGCCTGTGATCTAATATTACTTTATACATACAGCTGTGATGAGAAGATTAAAAAAAGCCAATAACAATATGTGGAAATTACAAAAGGTATTTGAAAAAAACAAACAAACAAACAACTAACAAACAAAAAAACCCAAACCCAAGCAAAGAAACAAACAAACAAAATGCAGTTTTCACAGACTTTGAGGTATCTAGTTCCACTTCTTTCTTTTCAAGTAACTCAGATGAGTAAATTGTACATAAAAAATTTAGTGACTGGGTCACTGTTTGCATGTTATTAGGCAATTGTTGGAGTCCTTGCCAATTACAGAAGGTCAGCTTATTCACATTATTAAGTGCCAGTGGTCATTAAAATGCCAAACATACTCTTAGAGAACTCCCTTTGTAAAATGTCAGCAAGTCTGTATGTTTTTATTAGTTGCAAATCAAATATTTCAATAGACCATTTGTAAGTATTCCCAAAGCAGCGTCCATTTCTGGCTTTCTGTGGTCATACAAAAATATTACATATTAACCATATTTTCAGATTTCTACATAATAACTCTGCACATTTATTGTTTAATCCTATTCTAAAATGCTGTTATGATTGACACCTCGCTGTAGAGATAGAAGTCAATTGAATAATATGTAGCAGTCAATTTTATTTGTACCTTAATGTGCTGAAGGTGTGGGGTTGTTTTTTTTTTTTTTTAACATTTCCATTATTTATAAGTCTGTCCCCTTGGAGAATATATAGAAGAATTTGTTTTAAATGAGCTGATAATACCCTCTTTAAAATTTATAAGTGTAACACAATCATATCCTTTTCCTTATGGTGCCAGAGTGTGCCAATAAACAGGTTATGAATTATCTTGCACTTGCTATTCATAGGATAAACATAGGAAAAGAGCATCTCGTTAAGATTTGCATAGAACAAAATTTCAACCACTCACCAGAAAAAGCTAACAGAGCAGGAGCTATCATACCAGCCAGGAAACCTGACACCAGTGCCAGGGTTTTCTTTTTCAGAGAGTACAGGACTTTTGCAGCTACTTGTGATACACGCTGTCATTCTTTGCACTTCAAAGATAAATGTGGGCCTGATCGTGCCATCAGTACCGAGAAACTTTGTGAATCAATGCAAGTCCTTCACCCAGAGGAAACAATGAAACGGACGTAATTTCAAAAACATCTTGGTACTTTGTTACAACTCACAGGACGTTTTTCTTTCTCTTTTTTTCCTTTTCAAATCTGTGTTGCAGACTTCAGCAAAATTCAGCAAGGCTGGGCTGTGTTCTGTGCTTAGCAAGTCATTAGTGCCCAGCATATAGTTCGATTGTTGGATATTGATCAGCTCAGAAAATGCTGGAAATCCTTGGTTTCACAGAATTTTCTTGCCCCCACATGCAATTCAGAAAACAGGCTGTCATTTGGAAGCATAGCTGTTTCCAGTTTTCATAGTGCCTTTTTATTGCACACAGTACAGCCTTTGCTGCCTCAGTAACCAACAAAAGAAAATACTTTATTAAGATACAAAGTAGATGTGACTTGATTGTTTTTCAGATAATTTTTGCTTTCAGAAATTAGAATGGCTGATGCTCACCTAAGCATAAAAAATGCCTTTCCCACACACCCAGAGTGCTCATGTACTGTATGTAAATTGATGTATAATGCAACCCACATTAGCTGGGTTGATGATAGCTTCAGTTTCACTGCTGTCAGATTTTTGTAGCGTCTAGAATGAGTTGGCTGGTCTGAATGAATGTAAGCATAATTTATGCAGCTGATAAGTGATTTGAGTGCTTGAGTTATTGATAAGGCACTTTAACATATCATTTTCAGCTTGATGTTATGTGACATCAGAGTAGAAGGTAATGTGGCAGTCCCCAGGCTTGAGATTAAAGTCAGTCTGCTCTTTGGATTTCAGAGGCCAGAGGAAACACAGGGCTGCCCGACACGAGCCCAGCAGACCAGCACCAACCCAGTCAGTCCCATCCTGCATTCCCTGTTGGGCCTCAGGTCAGTATTTTTCCTTTTGGCTAATGGAGACATGCAGTTTGAAAAGTAAATAACTGCAATTGATCATATTTGATCTCTGTAATGTAGGAGATGTGACTCTATTGGGCTGCATTTAGCATGTATATATCATGTGTAGGTTTTAAAAGCCGTTTGTAAAGATTAGCATTTTGCATGCTTTTCTGAAATAAAACTTAAGCAGTTTTGCATACTTAGGAGGTGAATTATTTGAATGTCTTATAGAAGTTATTTTTAAAATACATGCCATAATTTAATATTAAAAAGCTTGTGCAATTTTAACGCAGCTTTATTGGCTCTGACAGTTGTGCCTGTCACACACAGCTTCTATCTTAGTAAAGGCATTTCATTATCTTTTATGCCAGGTATTTATTTTCTTTACAGCAAAATGTAGGTGTAATAGTATGGCACTGTATAACATTTCAAAAGATTTCTCATGTCACTTCACAATTTTATCCAAGTCAGCCATATTCTAAGAGGATATTCAATGTTCTTCCGCTTCCCACAAGTCTTGGTCCACATAGCTTCTAGTAACAGTTACTATAGTGTTTGCTGATTTTGATGAATATACTACAGTGAAAATTAGGGAAATGTTGGCATTTAGGCACTTAAAAGCTGGCTTGAGTTAGGCCACCTCATGTTCATAAATTATCTTCAGTGCATGTATAATGAGTTTTCTAGTCTTAATTCAACTGGGATTGCTACCAGGCTACATGACTGTCAGCTTCAGCCTGTCGAGTTTGTCAGAACAGTCTGAGCGGCTGAGAATGGATACTTTCAGATATTGGAAGCAGTGCATGTCCATAGTGGAACATGAAAGGGTCCCAAGCCAGAAGAGGTGTGTGTTACACAGCTCTGCACAGTAAAATGGACCTGCTGTCTGTGTTTTGTTGCAGCCATTACTGACAGCCCAACAGTTAGCTTCAGCAGTAGCGGGGGTGATGCCAGGAGGCACTCCAGCCCTGAATCAGCCGATCCTTATTCCTTTCAACATGGCTGGGCAGCTGGGGGGCCAACAAGGACTTGTCCTAACTCTACCTACAGCGAATCTTACCAACATCCAAGGGCTGGTAGCAGCAGCTGCAGCAGGAGGCATCATGACTTTGCCATTGCAAAATCTACAAGGTAAGCCATGGTTATAATTTTTCTAATATGTTCTTTTGCCTGTTTGTTTCACTTTTTCTTTAAACTGGGTGGTCTGTTCTCCAGTGAAATGTTGCTCTTGACACATATTGAAAATTCATACCTGAATTGTTTTTGAATACTTGAGAGATACTTAAGACTTATTTGAATTTTTATAAAAACAGGTTAGAGATTGAGTGTTAGGTTCTATGGGTCAGTAAGATAAAATAGATGTATGATTTGTTAGGCTTTTCTGCCATCAGTGATAATCTTCCCTACTCACAGGTGACTTTACAATTTCAACTGGCAGTATGAAGACAAGTATCTGTTTCACCACTGCTGATTAAGGTCGATGAGTGAATAAGGGCAACTAAAACCACAGGGTTGCTTGAAAATCACTTTAAAAAAATAAAACACTTGTGTTATAAAATCAAAGCTTTTTCAGCTGCCATCAGTGTCCCAGATATGCAGTCTTGTTCTTGTTGTGGGAGATCTGCCTTATCAATAAGATTCTGCTGTCCTCATCCAATCTTCGAGGGAGTTGCATGACTCCAAAGTCACAAGCAAAAAGTCCAGCTCTGTGTGTGTCCTCTCTATTGTCTGAGCTGTAACATATTGCAACAGCTCTGCCTTAGGATATCTAATGCATTCTCCCTGTGGTCTAAAAATCAGACTGAAAAGCAATTCTGTAAAATCTCTGTTCGTCACTAGTATTGTCTGCTGTTCAATCAACATGTCTAATACTTAGAAACAATACTTGAGAATACTTCTCAATCCAAACAGATGTGATATTAGATGGATTTATTTACTACTCATAATTATGTTGATTACTTGTCAGAAAGCAGTTGCTACTGAACAGAACTGAATCAAATATAGCAAGATAAGTATCAGCCAATACCTTACAATAGAATAGTACAGATTTAATGCAGGAGGATGGTAAGGAAGTGAATGTCCAGTGTGCAAGTGGTAAAGGTATGAGCAGGAAGTATCAAAATAAAGCTTCAGTTCTGTCAATTTATTCATTTTTATTTCTTGGTGTTGTAAATGGAAGGAAAATTTTTCCTTGGTGAGAATGCTTTTTTTTTTTTTTTAATTGAATGGTCTACACTGCACCTTAAGTTCTTTTGAGTTATTAAACTCTGGTGGCTGCTGGTTACCAGATGAATTGTTTGAAGCACCAAATCCTACAGGCTGTGAAACAGAGAAAAGGAAGAGACAGCTCACGTGTTGAACAAACTCCCTTACAAACCTCATGCACAGTACTCTCACCTGTTGGAGCAGCTACTTGCCTTTACCTTGTGCATGTTTTAAAGTTTAATGTCAACAGACCTCTCTTATCATAGTTGTAAATGGTTTTCACTTTAATGTTTAAAATAATGTCTCTCTCATACCATTAAGCTGCACCAAAGAACCTGTCATTCATAAATCATAGATGAAAAGGACACACTAATGCACAAATTTTGCTTGTTTAAAATTTGAGAGTGCATGTAAAGTAGGGAACTGGAGATTAAAAAAATAATGTGGGAACGGGAGCGGGTAAAAGCAGATATAACAAAGTGAAGGGGAAGTGGCTTTTTAACGTAGGTGGATGATGAAATCTTAATGAAGAAACAGGCATTATAAAAATGTATCCTTCCACTCTGGAGTGCTCCAGGTTGTAGTTGCTGGGTATGTAGTATTATAAATAAACATAAGCCCGTGCAGTTTTTACGTCACTTTTTCACCCCATGTGGCAAAGCTTGAAGGTAGGGATTAAGCCGGGCAACCTTTGCTCTTCAGTTTAGCCATGGATGTCTAATTGCTAGCTAAAAGGTGTAACTGCTGCCAAATAAATTTTGCAAGCAATGACCTTACCCGATGAAAAGATTTCCTCTGTAATCTTTACTGGTAGACAGAGTCATGGAATCAAATAAGGACTCACCAGAGCGTCAAGTGCAGTTCCCACTCTTTGGATGCAATCACACCTTCCATAAAATATCTGACAGGAACAAAACCTACACATTTATTTAGCTGTGCTCTTGTTTGCTTTACTCTCTACTCTTCCCTCCTGATCTTCTAAGCATGTACCACCACCTTTATTATTTGGAAGTGAAACTGATATAGAAGGAAATGAAGTAACTTGGTCAAGATAGCTCTTGAGAGCCCTGAATCCCAGTTGTAGGTTTCTCTTGCTTCCTATGTGGCCCACTACCCAATGCATGTGTGAATGGAGGTGGGAGTCAGGTAAGAGTGCTGTTCTCTAGAGGATATCTTTAGCTGTGCTTAGTTGAGATATAATCATAGAATATGTGCTCTGTTTTGTAGCCAGCACTTTTATAGGCATACTCTTAGAAGCCTATGCTGTAACACAGTTTTAGTAATTCCTGCCTTATGGGCAAAATCAGACTGTATTCATCAGTTTCCATCTCTCTTAAACCTCATTGTGGCACAATCAACCTAGATGACTGGGGAGACGAGTTTTCACAAATATCCCAGAATTTCCAGTGCGGTCAAGCATAGATGTCCACAGTTCCTGTGAGCTGGGTCTTATTGTGTAGTCTTTTTCTTCTCTGACCAGTAAATTTTCTAAACCTCTTCATCACAAACTACACCAGCTAGGTAACTAAAAAAAAAAAAAAAAAAAAAAACAAAACAAAACACCAACAAAACCAAACAGAAAAAAACCACCCCAACACTCTGAAGACTTTCTGAATGATGTGTGAATTCAGAAAATTTCTGATCTAACAGAGTACTCAAATTCATATGAAACATTGATCGACATTTTCTGTCATCCACATACACATTTAACTGATTTTCTTATTGAGGATCTTCAGGTCTGGTTCAGGATGATATGTGCAATACCTCAAGGTTACTGGCTAAACCAATGAAAACCCTTGCTTGTGGATTCAGTGATAGGAATCAGGAGGAAATATGCTAACTAAAATGAGTAAACAAGAGTTTCCTTAACAATTCCAGACAGTGGGAAAATGGAGTATTAATTCTATGGAAGTTAGTCACATTTTATAACTTGTTCAGTGAAATTACCTATTCTTCAGTAGTCAGGTACTTATAAGTGAGATTATTTTTTCCCAAATGTATTTGTGTTAAATCATTCAGTTGTTATACAGCCCTGATTGGGTTGGAAGGGACTTTAGAAATTATCTAGTTCCAACCCCCTTACCAGGGGATACCTCCTATTAGACCAGTCACTCAAGGCCCTATCCAACCTGGTTTTGAACACTTACAGCTTTGGAGCCTCCACAACTTCTCTGGGCACCCTGTTCTAGTCCCTCAGCACCCTCAGAGTGAAGAATTTCTTCCTAATGTGTCATCTAGCTTCTTCCAGTATGAAGCCATTACCCATTGTCCTATGCCTTTGTAAGAAGTCCCCCTAGAGCTCTCCTGTAGCCTCCTTCAAGTACTGGAATGCTACTCTAAAGTATCCCTGGAGCTTTCTCTTCTCCAGGGTTGTGACCGGTTTAGGCTGTGCCTTTAAGAAAGAGACACTTTCTGAACACTCTGGGCGAATATTTTGATATTAGAATGAAAACAAGAGATATGCTAATTCAATTTCATTGGTGGGACCCGGCTGTAAATTTTTGTTTAGTCTTTCAGTCGGGGGCAGTCAGTAGTCGTCGTCTTCTTCCCCCTGTGCTGTGAGCTGGCTCGTTTCTCTCTACGATTCTTGCTAACCAGATAAGAAAACTAACTTTGCATTCGCTTTGAGCTTTAACAAAGTTTTCCCCTTTTAATTACCTTCCCTTCTCTTTCTCTCTAACCCTTTTGGGAAAAAGGGGAGGTAGGGAGGGAGAAGGGAGCGGCAGGCCAAACCCCCCTGGCCGCAGGGGGTTGGGGAAAGGTTTCCTGTATTACATACATTGCTGTATATTTCTGTATATATTGTAAATATTGTATATTTTTGTACATATTCATTGCATTCCATATCTGCTTGTAAAATACAGCTTTCATCTGCTTCTCCGGCTGAGTTAGCTGTGGAATTCTTTTGTGTGTGGGGGGGGAACCTTCCTATTCCACCATAAGGGTGAACCACCTCAACTCTCTCAGCCTGTCAAATGTGAGTAGTGAATGGAAGGAAGGTGAAAGTGTAAATTCTTGCTGTGAAACTTAAAATAATATGTTTTTTCTTGGCTCCTGGTAAGCAAATTTCATATGCACAAAGAATATGCAAAGAATACAATTAACTGGGATACGAGAGGGTTGGTGTCTAAACAGCCATCTTTTTTAGACTGAAAAGAAATCCCTAAACAGACCTCAGATTAGTCTATGGAGCTTTGGCTTTCCAACAACAGTTCTTTGAAGAAAACAGTAAAATCAACAACCATAACTTTTTACAGTAATCCACTAAAAGCACTGAACATAGGGTTTTAAAAACCACCCAAGAAAGCTGTTGTCCCACTGAATTTACACACCTGTTTTGCCCTCATGGAGCCTTAGAATTACAGCTGGAACACATCCATGCTTCCATAAGCAGCAAAAAAAAAAAAGAAAGGTGTTACAACAGCAGTGATGAGGTTGTAATAAGGGAAGAAGTGAGATGGGTACCCTAGAAGATAACGTGTTTGTCTGTTGCTTTTAGTTCATTGATTCTTGGCCTGTCCTTATGGATTTAACACAGAAAACACCGTGATGTCTTTCCTCTTATCATCCAAACTGGTGCTCATCAACATTCAGCTTTCTGTCTTTGGGAAACTTTCCTCAGTTTCAGCTTCTTCATGTGCTTTGCCAAGTGCATTTCTCTAGGTTTTGGGGGAGGGTGTTCTCTTTTTAATTTTAGTTATCCTTCTCAAGAGTCTGTCCTAGGGACTAGTAGTTAATCTCAGAGTATTCAATAATGCCTGGGAGCTGATATTCATGGAAAGGCATTCTTTCCTTAAGCCCATCTGATTTTTATGTCTCAATGTAATATTTCTGTATATCTGGTCAGAAAGATACTTTTTCTGGGGACTCAGTTTCTTCTGTCTTGTTTTCTTAATAGAATTTTTAACCCTGTTGATTTCCTGTTGAAACCACAGAGAAATAGGAAGGTATTCCTGTATTGAATAGTTACTAAAGGCTGTCCTCTCATATCATTCACTTTCCCATGACAGCCAGAGCAGCTTTAGCTAAAAAGTTAATGTATTTGAGCTAACATTTTAGTATAGTATGCACCTTAGAAATAAGAAGAAACCAGTGTGCTATTATGTTAGCTCACTGCTGGCCGCACATGTGCCATAGATAACAATTTTGGAGTCTCTCTACAAAAGGCTGGCCCAAACAGATTACATAGTAATGGCATAAGAATGTTTTAGATATCTCCACCAATACACAGCTTGAATGACACTTGAACCTTTAAAAAAATCAACAAGTCAGAAATTCTAGCCTCCTGGCACTGCAACTTTGTGTATTTTATTTCCACTACACATTGTACTGTTCCTAAAGTGGGTGTCAATAATTTACTACCAACTCAGAGTTTCTCAGTCTTGAGTTCAGAAAGAAATGAGAACAAACTATCTCCCCAAATCATTAGTGAAAGGCTTCAGTGCTGAAAGGAAGCCTTGGATGGCTGAAAATGTGAAATCATTAAATTACATTATTTAAACTGCAGGAGGTCATATTTTAGCTGCAATACAGTGGAAGGGGAAATGTATTAAACATCTTGAGAACTAGGAGACAGCCATTAAAATGTACTGATATGGGTAACAATAGACACAGAAGGTGGTAAAAAAAAACCCAGTATTAAAAGGTATCTTTTTATGTAGAGACAATGTAAAATTGCATGTTAGGTAAAGACAATGATATCAGAAAGGGGGGAAAAAAGTATTGTTTACATTTATTAGATCTTGTTTCATCTGAACATAGATTTGTATCATTAATTGTGCAGCAGATAAAATAAACATGCTCTGTCTCCATTCCTTCATGTATACACACCTTAAAAATCAGAAATCAGAGAGAGATGAAAAACAAAAAAGAGACAGTAAAGGAGTAAACTACAAACCTCAATTGCTTACTGATCTAGAGTCCAAATTCCAGCTTTTTAGAACATTCTCCCTCTTTAACTAAAGTGACACCGTCCCTATTCATTTGTATTCCCCTTCAAGTAACATGAAATAGCTTTCAGAGTCTACAGAAAGGCAGTGTTTCACTTATGTATTTTAATGAGCACCAATGTCAGTAATAATCAAAATGATGTTTCACTTAGAGGAATAGTTTATTCCCAGGTACTTCTGCAGTGTACTAACATAACCAGAACAAGAATGACAACAGCCAAGAAAAGGAGCTGCACTTGCTAGCAATTTCTGTGAAGCCCTCAAACCAAATATACCTCTGCTATCACTAAGTGCTGCACATAATGCAGTCACTGTGAATGGCTCATTTGCACAGAGAAGGGGTTAGCCACCCCCTAAGATTAACCTTCCTACTTTAATACATGGAAAGAAATAGGAGAAATTTGTGCATCCTCAAGCACAATGGGGCATGCACACACTTTTAGTGGTTTAGCAGCCACTACAGAAGGTTTCCTTGGGCTTACATCTGTATCCTATCCAGCCTATGCTGTAGGGGAGCTGAAGTAATAGGCAGAGGTCACTAAAGATGAGGTAGGTAGAAGGTTTTGTGTCTCCATCTGCTCTCCCAGCAAACATACTGTTTGGGAGGCCTGCTTTTCTGAACATAAGAGAGGAAGAACCTTACTGGACTGGGGTTTGGGTTTTTTTTTATTCCCTATCACACAAGGTTTCTTCTATAGGAATGCTGTTGCCCCATGTCAATCATTCATCTTGTTCAGTGGCAAACTGCTGACTTTACAGAGGGAATGTGAAAGATTCAGGGCTTTATTAGTTACTAGTTGTTTATTGATCATTCCCAGTGTGTTAGCCATTTGTTGTTTGGATTATCTACCCCATAAGTTAAAGCCCTGCCATCAAAGGCATTAAAATGCAGTAGTCTTGATAGTTGCATGTTCTGTTGTTGACTTCCACCTAGAATAGACCTCAGACATACCAATTTTTTTGCTACTGATGGTTATGGAACAACATCAGTGAGGAGTAATGATGAGATGTAGATCAAATTAATGCTGAAATCAAATTCTTCACACCTATTTAAACTTTGCAGGACAAGATTTGTCAGTCTAACTTTCCAGGTTTGTATGCCAAGAATCGGATGGGAAAGACAGAAGTAGTCTGTGCCTCCCCAAAGTTTCCACCAAAAATCTATTGGTTGACTGTCCTCTGACAAACATGACCACAGGACTAGAAGTTTTGGTGTGAATGGTATGCAAGACCTGGGCATTTCTAGGTATGTACCCCTTCATTCAGCCCTGACTCAGACTGATAGTGCTCCTGGCAGGAATACTCTACTTGCAGGATTATAAATGAAATTTCTATCAACCAGAACATGGATGCATTTTAATGGTGCTTTTAAAGTATATCTTTGCACCTGTTTCCAGAAGCCTTTAATCTTCTTCTTGAATTTAGACCGTGACAATTTAAATTAACGTAGAGAAAACTCATTCCAATAATTTTAAGCACTTAACTGACTGTAATCTTACAAAAGCCAAGAAATTTCAAATGCAAGTGAAAATCCTAGACAGTGTTTCACACTCTGTTCCTCACCTCCACATTGTAGTACACATGTTACATGCACTAGTAGGTTACATTCAAATAGATCACATGCATGTGAAGAGTTGCCTCTATATGGTATATGCATATGTGACTCATATGCTGGTCCAAGACTTTACTGAAATAGACTGAGTTGTAGAAAGATTGCCAAGATGGATTTGCAGCCTTCAGTCTTAATTTCCTTGCCTTAATGGATTTAAGTCAGACATTTATAGTCTTTGTGGTTTAATTTCCTTTGTTTTTCCATGGTGTTTGTATTAATAAAATCCCTGTGATTCATGTTTTAAAAACTCCCTGGACACATACTCATATTCTTGATAGACCAGTGAGATTCTAATCAAGCACATATATATTTAGGGACTCACAAAAACAACAAAGTCTATTGACCAACTGGGTTTACAGGCATTTTTAATAGTGTCAATTTTGAATGCATGAAACATACAAACTAATCGCTTGGGAACCAATTTTTTTAATGAAATTTCTTCAAAGTCTATGTAGTTCTGTACCACAGAACCAAACACCTCTTCTTTTTACAGAAGCATCTTTTGATGTTTCTGTTTAATTGTCATGGAAAGTTCTGAAGGTGTCTTACAACGTTATTATTAAAATCTTAGTCTATGCATCTTGAAACATTTTACAGGGGTTTGTTTTGCTTTGGTTTGATTGGGGGTGGGGGGGGGGGGATGTTGGATTTGTTTGTTGAGTTTGGGGTTTTTTTAAAAGAAAATTTTCTGCCTGCCACTAAGCTTGCTCTGGAAATGGAAACAGGACTTGTCTGGTGACATCAGAAATAGTGAGAGTGAAACTTCCTTCAGTTTTCTTGTCCCCAGATCTCTGTGCAATCTTATATCCTTTGGGTAGGAATCTGTACTCATGAAGATCTTCAGGCCCCAGACCTTTTTCCTGCTGATCCCTGAAGCTACTTCCATTTCTTGAACATTCTGTCTTTGCAAGCCTATTGCTCTGAGACATAGCAGAGAGCGCAGACATGAGACCTGTGTTCTGCTTTGCGTTCCACCCCAGAGGTCAACAATTCATGCAATGGCCATCAATTCATGTATGTTTTCTGCAACTCTCTCCCCACCTGTAAATGACTCTGAGTAGTTAGCACTTTGCTCTCCTACACAGTGGCTTGAATCACTGCTGTTAGATGTCTTGATCTTCTTAGACACAGACTAGATCCTTGCAAAACGACCTAAATGCTTAATTCTTGCTCTGGTTCAGAGACCTCTAAGAGGCTAGACATATTTCAGTGGCTGAAATAATCAGGTGATTTTTCCTTACTTCCTTTTGCAGCCCATAGAAAGATTGGAAGTTTCCACCAGGGTTAAGAAGATCCAAAACAATATGGGGTTTTAGACTGTTCATGGTATAGAGTTTTTTTGCTTATTTATTTTAACATGAATATTGCTTTTAGATGTAATCAGCTGTAGACTTGACATATCTTACAGACTCTTCTTTCTCTTATTTGTGTTTTGTTATGATAAATTACATGATGGTAAAAGTAAATCTCCATCATAAAGACAAGTTTCTCATCTCACTTCCATGATTAATTTTATTCAAGTCAATGCTGATGATTTGGATTTACATAACCTGATTCTTGAATATATTTCCCTTTCTGTTTCTCAGATTCTGTTTCAGTCTCTTGTCCCTTTCCTCATCCAGCATTGTTTCAATCCATCCTTTATATTTCAGCTATAATATATTTAAATTATTCCAACTCAAAAATCCTGAATGTATTTTGTACTTTGTAGCTAATTTCACATTGCATCAGGAATATCTGGATAAACCTCCTGTCATTTTCCCAACATTATATCTGGCTTCGGTATTTTAGAAGATGCAGCTGTAACAGGACATGAAGCCTGTGTAAAAAGCTAGGAAATTATAGCAGGATGTTTTCAGGGAATTCACTCACTGACAACCTGAAAGTTGCTTCTTTTATTTTGTTCATTTTTAAAAGGATAAAATCTCTCAATTTTGTACGTGCTCTCTGAAAACTGTAAGTCTAGAAATCTGAACAGTCATTTCCAGATTCTCTCTTCAAGATTTTAGCTTTTTCTTTCCCAAACTAATGCCTGTGAACTCTAAAGGAAGACCATGCTCCCCACCTAGCACTGTAGCATCTTTAAAAACATTCAGTCTCAGGTGTTTTTTTCCCCCTCATTCATTTTACTGGTAATAAAATCAGCTCTTTAATTCCCCCTCTCCCCCCACACTTTAGTTAGGCTTCATATTAGATAAGTGTAATTTCACAAGTACCTTGGCCAGCTGCAAACACAATTAAAGACCTGTATTATGTGTTTCTTTTGTCAGAAGAATATCATTGGTTATAAGTGTAGGACTTATCAAGTGTATCTTTATGTGTTTAAGTTCCCATAAGTGACATTATTTTAAAATTTCTTAGTGGTATTTATATATATTCAACGTTTGACATCAGATAATTTGAGTTTGCCGTGTTTGTGAGATAACTCACAAGGGAGAAAGTTGTATTAAATAAATAATAGAGATAAATTTTATACTTCCATATATTTCAAAGCTAATGCAGCTAACTTGCAGTGGAATGGTAACATGAAGACACAGTGCTATAATATGATTGATTTGTTTTGACAGCACCCAAATAATTGAGAGTGAAAGGTGTCAGCACAGATGAAATATTGTATAAGCCACATTCAGAAGGCAACCCCAGCAGCAATAGCAACTGGAGTTTTATTTCCTTTGATATCACACTGTTACTCACTTCCAGTTTATTATAAAACCATGAAAGGTACGCAACTTTCCATATGACGGAGGCTTTTATGGAGGGGAGAGACACAGAAGTTTGTCAGGTACTTGAACAATAGATACTGACAATGGGATTTATGATGGATACAGTATACAAGGGTAAATTATCTTAATCTTTCCCCCTGGTTTTCTCTCTTCTTTTAATCCCTTTTTACAGGCTACTGCTTATCTGGCATCTTACCTCTAGCTTGGAGGGTAAGTGACTCCCTCCAGAGCAACCATCAGTGTCAGTCTGTGAATTGCCTGGCAGGGGATTGATGCAAAAGTAGTGCTGCTATTACCCTCCCCAACACTGAGACTTGTTTTTTAGTTCACCTCTTCTGCACAGCAAACTATACCCATTCTGGCTAACTGAGACAGGGTAAGAATTGTATATTTGCATCATAGCATCCTACTTCACTGCAAGAAACATGCTCTGCTCTGTGATTCTTTGTGATTCTGTGAATGCAAACAGCTAGAGCATCTTTTGATCCTTAGGAGAGTGTAAGTGGGCAAGTAACCTAGGACAGAAAGCCAAATAGACCAGCTGAAATAATGCCTGAAAGCAAAATAATTTTGAAATTGCTACAGTCCTTCCTTAAAAGCACAGTGAACAAGAGACTAGGGTGTGCCTATAAAAACACAAGCGATAAAGCCTCCTTTGTCCTGAAGCCCCAATGACTTCAGTGGGAGCAAGACTCCAAGGTACAGTTTGAAATTAAATGTATATGTCCTGCCATTTATTTCAGAAATGCTCCATTAAGAAGACACAAGTCGATGTGAATGACAAGGGTTCTCAGTAATGAGCTCTTGCTCATGCAAAACAAAACAGCTATGACAACCATCATGTTAACAAGATCAGGAACCCTTGTGGCTTTGTAATATAACATCTAATCTATATCTATACCTACACCTATAGAAATATAATTCTCTTACTTGAAGAAAAGTAAATAACGGAATGGGAAGAGATTTCCAATACAGGGCAGTTTATATTCCTCTTGCATTCTCTTTGTCTCCTGATCTGATTCTTTCATAAATGGCTCGGTGGAGATTAGAAACCAGGGCTGAGAAACAGACTTACTAGTATTAAGGAGAAAGTTTTCATTGAAGTGATGCAGGAAGGCAGGATGTAAGACATTTTTCATAAAATAAATCTTACTATTTAGCAGACTGCTTCTACTAAGTGTGTTGATTTAGAGAAGTAGAGCAGACTTGAAATTAATCCCTCTGTTTTCACCATTTGCTTCATGTTAGTTTGACATGCATAGACCAGATTACCTTTGGAGGGCACTAAATTAGAAGTTCCAGTCCAGGTGCATGCCAGCTACATTTCAAGCTACAAGCCTTGAACTGCAGGCAGAGTGAAAGAAAGGGACTCAAAACCAAATGCCTCCTTCTCGTGGTCCTCTCCTACTGCAGAAAATCATTTGCTAGTGTTGATACAGATTTAACCTTGTGCTAGTGCTTCAGGAAGTAGTAATTGCTGACTGATGTACATGCAATGAAAACAAATCCTCATTGTTGATGATTCAGAGCAGGGCTATTTAGGTAGAGGCTTATCTTAGAGTACTGAGTGCCCAGGTTGCAGGGTTGTGCAGCTTATATAATAAGTAACTTTCTGCCATCAGCACCTGCAGAGTTAAATTTAACTTGGCAGCTCTGATTTTACTCACCAGCAGCTGTAATGTTCTGTTTAGTAATTGTAGACGAAATACTGAAAATGGACTGCCTGGATGTTGTGAAATGGGCACATAGACATCTAAACCTGAAGTTCTGGTTTGTATTTGCTAGTGTGTGATTTACAGTGGAAGCATAAGCTACCCAAGCATTGTGTTTTCTGTTAGTCTTCTCATCAAGAAGTACTCAGAATTAAATGAAAACATGAGTGATTGCAAAGACTCTCAGGAGTCTGCATGATGTCTTTGCTTTCCTTCTCTTTCTAATATGCCTTCAGATATATTTTTCATGTCCCTACTTGTACCTATGAGCATGTTCATATACTCTGCCCCTTTTGAGCTCCATATACTTCTGCCCCTTTAAGACCCTTTAACCTCCTTCATCCAGGAGCCTCTGTCTAGTAGGCTGTGGAATAGGAATGCCTCCTGAGAAGAATGTCGTAATGTAAAGAAGGAGAGAATTTAGTTAATGGAAAGACAGTCAAGTGTCTACCATGTTTTCTGGCCACCACAATTGAGATACCTTTTTGGTTGCTCACCTCTTGATCATGAGAGGTGCTTGCCAGTCCATTGCTGATGAAATAAAATGCTACCAAAAGAAATACTAGAGTAAAAAGGTAACCGCCCCAAAAGCATAGTCTTCTGGACTGTAGATGGCCAGAAAAAAGTGGAAAAGAGGGAGGGGGGAAGCTAGCTGATCAACTGAACTGACTCACAAACATCTCCTACATTATTTTTGTGGGCCTTTTACTGATCAGTCAGACAACCCAACCACCTACTTGTTTATTTAAAGTATTTAACCTAAAAAGTTGTGTCATTTTAATAATCCCTAGTCCATATGGATTCTAATGGCTATTAATAGATGCATTTTTTTGAGACTTCACTGTTGTGTGAATAGCTTCTTCTTTGATGATGAGTTTTCTCTAAATCAGGAAGGAAAGTAAATATTTTCCTCCACACCTCTTCTTATCTGAAGTAATTCCACATCACTGTTGCACATAAGTGGTCAGTTCTAAATGGTGGTTGTGATATGCCAGCACAGAGCCAGATCCAGAGGCCCTCAACTCTCAGTTTTAGTAAAGCAGATTCACATTAGATGTGATGCTTGAGGGCCTGTTGACATTTGGGAGTTTGGGTTTTAAAAATCCCTGTGTGAAGACCCTCAAGGTTTGGCTGACTATAACCTGCAAATGGTTTGGCAAGACCCTATTTACAGAGACTGCTCAAGAGCCTTTCCCTTCCTCCATTTGAGTGGTCAGCACTGACATATTGCATTATGAGAAAGAGCCCCACTTAACGCAGAACTACTTTCAATTGTCATGAGCACTCAGGCTTATTTAAACTGACACCCTCTCCATCACCCCCAAGCTAGAATCCCAATGTCAGAGTGCTTCAAGAACTTGGTATTCAAAGCTGTACTGCCTTGCTAAGAGCTGTGGGAGTGGTGCAAAACAGCACAGAAGTGAACTTCAGAGATGGAAGGACAATCCCAAAGGTGGAGGGAGATATGGAAGTATGCAGAGGAAAAGATAGGGAAGGGAAGGCTGGCACGTGGGTTCAGATCGGGAGAGAGACTCAGAGGACCCATGCTTCTCTCTTCCTTTGCACTTAATTCGTTGGTTTTCAGTGATCTGAGTTCATACCATTAGAGGGGGTTACAGTTCCTCTGTGCTCCAAGAGCAGATACAGCCCTTCCTTCTCCCACCACAACTAATGCCTCTGTTGAAATCTTTGTCCTTCAAGGGTTGGTGCTGAGGTTCTCAATTACAAAGAACGCAAACAATCTGAGATTTAAGTAGCATGGAAATTCCTGGTGTGTGGAAACAGTCTACCTATAAAAAGAGTTAAATGACTATGTGATCACTTCTGACTGTTACCAACTCAGCAAACACTTATGCCTAAATCAGCTCCAGCACTTAAATGATCTTATTTAATGTGAAAAAAAGAGTCATTTTAATGGTCTGCTGTTTGCTAAATGAGGAAACTAAGGCACAGAGTAGCAAAGTGGCTGCCCTGTTTTTCTCAGCAGGACAATAGCAAAACTCTCCATAGAAACAATATTTCTCAAGTCCAATCCACCAGCTGTACTTTTGGAAATGGGTAGAGGCAGAGCACTGTGTCTACACTAATGTGAGAAAGGAACATTTCAGAGAATACTATTTCAGGATTTTTTCTGGGTATTGCTAGAAAACATTTCTTATGGATTGTTTTAAAAACTGAATCCTGTTTGTCTCACAGGCATATACCATTGGTTTTGGGGTGGCTACTTCTGTAAGTAAAGCTACTACTATTCAGTTATATATTTAAGCCCAAACAAAGGTTCTGTTACGGGGTGTGGGGGAACTTTGCAAAGAGAGCCCAGCCAATAGCTGAACTGTGAATGGCTTTCCTCCTTTTCCTCCTTTTCTGTTATCTGTTCACTAGAGAAACACAATTACAGTAGGGGTTTGGGATTAACTAACCATTCCTGCTTTCTGCAAATCTAAAGCAGTTTATATTTTTGCCTACATTTTTAGTTTAGGGAAAAATGTCATTGTCATGAATGACTTTTAGCTTTAGACTCGGTTGCATTTCAAAAATGTACCTGTTTTTCAGAGAGGGGGAGGAGAGGGACAGGAGAGTACTACTACTTGGATCTCATGCCAGACTTTAATGTAAAATTAATTCCTTTAAAAAGATTTTTTAAAAACCACAACATTTTTCTAATGTACATTAAGAATGTTGGAGAGCTCACTGAAGCATATGCTTTGAGCTTTCAGGAGCAATCTGTAGTCAGGCATTTTAAATGAAAATTGATTTGTGATTTACATGGTCAGTGGAAAGAAAATTAACTTATGGAAGGTTGTAATGAAATATTAGACAAGTAAAAAAGTAGATGGTGATCTAGTGGAACTAAAAGTCCCATCTGGAAGAATTCTGTGACATTTTTACATTTATCTGTGTTCTGCATGAGTTGTAATGTTAGTGGTAATTTTATGGGACTGAACTGAAATGAAAAGGGTGTTATCACAGATAGCCTACAATATAGGATTGTGTTCAGTGGAGAGTCCTGTATCCTTTTCTCCATTTTCCTATAATATGACTCATTGCACTTTTTTCAGCTACTGTTGTTGAATTCATTCAGCCTTTTACTTGAGGTTATTAAAGAAGAACATCAAATGCTCACAAATACAATCTAGCAGCACATTTAAAAGCAACACTGCTGCTTCCACATACTCCTGCACAGTTGAGGCACCGTCCAGGAGACCCTTTAAAATACATGCTAAAATAGCATGTCACTGCTCTGAAACACAGTTTAATAACACACTTTTTAAAGTATGTTCTCTTTTGATTTGTGACTCATCAGCATAGTAAGAATAAAGAATTAAATCTTCTCCAGAAAACATACTGCCATACTTCTGTTCCTCTGTCCCTTTTGAAGTCTGATATTCAGAGTACGACATCCCTGATTGCTCTTGCTGTCAGCTTCCTGGAGAATGAAGAAAGCGAAACATGTCAGAATAACATGATGCCATACTCCCTTCATTCTTCTCTTGCTTTTGTACTAGAAAATCTTTCTCCTGTTTCAATAATCCAGACTTTACTGGTATTGGAAAGGGAAGCTCTTGTACTATCTTCTAATAGATAATCTTCCCCCTTCTGTAGTCTCCATGTATGACAACTTCTGACATATCATAGTTTACACACTTTGAAATGTAGGGCTCTGATTCAGCACAAGATTAATATTCTTTGCAGCCAGTAGCTTCTATTAAAACACTTGGTGACACTAGTCCCATCATGAATTTTAAATATCTCTGATTTTCAAAATCTAGAGAAAAATCTTATCAAAGGCTTGCTTCCTTCTATTATTAAATTAGTTAACTTTATGTCCTGTCACGTCTTGTTTGTTGTGGACATCCTGTGTCCCTGTTCCCAGGAGAGGTATGTTAGATTCCATATGGAGCTGACACTACATTTATGCTATTTATTTTCCTCTGTTCCTTTGTGAGATATATAGGCCTGATTTAAATGTCTGCCAAGCGTTCTAGTTTCCCTGAACTGCAGAGAGTTTCAACATGGTTCAGCACCATGCAGAATTGGGACACTGCTGAGCAAATGCACTGTAGATCTGTGCCTCTTCCCATTGTTATTTTTTTCTAATGAACACTGGAGAATAAAAGTTGCATAGAGTGTGCACACCACTGTTAGCTGAAATAGTCTTAAACATCAAATTATACAACTAATATATGCAATGTATTAGTTTGGACAAATGCATTATTGAAGAATACAGTTTGAAACACACTGTGTTATTTCTCCAGGAAATTAATTTTGAAAGCATATTTGGAAGAGGAGAGATATCACAAATCTATCACAAACAGTATATATGTATTTCAATAGAATAATATGGCTAATGATGGTAGGAGCAGCCTTTTTAATCATGGGATACTGTAAAGGTCAATATTAGATATTGGCTTTCAATCCGTCCATCTGAAACAATATACTATAGTGAATGTAATCAGTAAATGGTGGTAAATGAACTTATTAGAAACATTAACATTGCAGAAAGACAAGTTTTGAGAGTAGACATTAAGTGGATCCTGCAGCTGGTAATTATCATCCTGGGAATAATTACACTAATTAATAGTTGCTAACCCCAGACTCTTGCGCCTGTGACTTTGAATGAGCTAATGATTGATGCTCTGAAGAGCGTACTGCTGGTGGATTTTCAGTAAGTGTCAGCAGAGTAAAAAGGCCCCAGGGAAGAGACTTGACTCTGATGATCTTTGGGGTCCCCATTTTTACAAACCACAACTACATCACTGAATGATCAGATAACGTCTCCACAGACCACAAAGTAGTTGGCGGTTTCCTAATGAAGAGATCCATTTCATCATGAAGTTCCTGATTCGCACAGTTGATATTAAGTTCATGTAACCTCAGACTCATAGTACTTCCAATCAGCAGATTTTACCACAAAAGCCATTTTTTTCTACTGTCTTTCCTCTTGACTCTAGTTAAGTGACCTCTGTTTCTGCTCAAATTAATTTAAAATGCTACTAAATCTTTATTCATATAATTTCATTTTTATAGGCTTTTAAACACTGAGGAGTTTATTTTACATAGGAGCACAGATCTAATTTCATCATTCCCACCCTTCAGTATTGTCAATACATTTGGGGCATATCATCTAGCTTCTAAGGGTGAATATCAGGGCTAATTTTGCATCATTAATGTCAGTGGTTGATGGATGTCAAAATGGCAATATAAGAATTCCAGTAAAATCAAGATGATGTTCATCAGTAACAAAGGAAAATGTAAGGAGAGATGTAGAGAGAGGCTTTGCAGAGGGATGTAGAGAGAGGCTTTGCAGAGGGACCTCGACAGGCTGGACAGATGGGCAGAGTCCAATGGCATGAGATTTAACACATCCAAGTGCCGGATTCTGCACATTGGCCACAACAACCCCAGGCAGTGCTACAGGCTGGGGTCAGAGTGGCTGGAGAGTGGCCAGGCAGAGAGGGACCTGGGGGTACTGGTTGATTGTAGGCTGAACATGAGCCTACAGTGTGCCCAGGCAGCCAAGAAGGCCAGTGGCATCCTGGCTTGCATCAGGAACAGTGTGGCCAGCAGGAGCAGGGAGGTCATTGTGCCCCTGTACTCAGGACTGATTAGGCCACACCTTGAGTACTGTGTCCAGTTCTGGGCCCCTCAGTTTAGGAAGGATGTTGACTTGCTGGAACGTGTCCAGAGAAGGGCAACAAAGCTGGTGAGGGGTTTGGAACACAAGCCCTATGAGGAAAGGCTGAGGGAGCTGGGGTTGCTTAGCCTGGAGAAAAGGAGACTGAGGGGTGACCTTATTGCTCTCTACAACTACCTGAAGGGAGGTTGTAGCCAGGCAGAGGTTGGCCTCTTCTCCCAGGCATCCAGCACCAGAACAAGAGGACACAGTCTCAGGCTGCGCCAGGGCAGGTTTAGGCTGGATGTTAGGAAGAAGTTCTACACGGAGAGAGTGATTGCCCATTGGAATCGGCTACCCGTGGAGGTGGTGGAGTCACCTTCACTGGAGGTGTTCAGGAGAAGACTTGATGGGGTGCTTGGCTGTATGGTCTAGTTGTTGGGTGGGTTGGACTGTTTGATGGGTTGGACGCGATGATCTTGGAGGTCTCTTCCGACCTGGTGTATTGTATTGTATTGTACTTGGTCTTGCAGTCTTGAAGGGAAGTGGATTATTATTGTTCTTTGGAATATCAGTCTTTAGAATATTATTATTAGCCTTTGATCAATGGAATGACAAAACTGAGGGCTGCCCCAGTTCAAAACCTGCTTTTTGTCTGAACAAACAACAAGGCAATACTGTAATATTATAAAGCCTGATTACTTACACTACCAGACTATTAGTTGATGATTCCTCATATCATCTTCAGGAGAGCTCATATCATCTGCTGCTTCTGATGGGATTTCCCATGACCCTCCAGATGGACAGGAGAGCTCCTTCAGGCCAGCATGAGTTGTCCTTGTCTGAGCTGTAAAGCTGCTAATTAACACAGGTTGTAGCCATCTTTAGTTAAGTAGAAAAGGAGAACTGCTTATATAAAAATCTATGGAAGCATCAAAGGATTGGAAAAATTGGTGCTTAAATGTTGCATTGAATAAAGAACCTTGAATATAAACCTAATATCTGTACAGTACTTTGAAACAAGAATGAACACAACTAGGCAGGATGAAACAGCTAGCACTGAAGATATGCCCATTGGTCAAAAAGTTGAATATGATATACAGCAAAAAAAAGAAAGTAATAATAATAGTAATAAAGAAACTGCTTTGGAATGAGTAATAGGGCTTGGAACTACAGAGCAGTATCTGACTGTCTGAACTCAGACAGTGGCACAAACAGGTGATACCAATACTCCTAAAATGGCAAGAGAGACCATGATGTATCCTCACATCACTGCTGGGAATGAGCCTGCCCCTGGAAGAAAAGAGTCATTACTCTGTGACAAAGTTAACCAGACAGTGCATAAACCCTTAATGTTTGACATCCACCAGGCAGATGAGGTCTTTTATTCCAGATGTAGCAAAGATCATGAGACGTTTTGAGAGGGCAAAGGACACAAATTGGAGGCATGCAGTGAGTGGTATCATTTTCCCCTGAGTTGCAAAATTAATTAATTTCACTTAGAAAGTTAGTTCCTAGATTGCTGTTGCTGAAACTGGGAACATGGAGTTAAATTTCCAGAGGACGCTATGACTAGATAGAGTCTATCCTCATGTGCTATAAAAAGCATGGGCTTTATTGAATCCTGTCCATTTAACCCTCAAAGAGCATTCAATGCCTTTTGTTTGCTTGGGTTTAGATTTTGATGCACAGTGCTTCAAAAGACTTCAGTGGGTCTAACCAGGGAAATTTTGGTTCTGAATTAGTATTATAAGGATAAAAGGTTAGAGAAAGTCACAAAATGAAAATTAAATCTGGATTTGAGATGTATGGAGAAACAGTAAATCCAATGAGACAGCAAGACACAAAAACGCTAAGCATAAAGCCAAAGAACATAAATCAGGAAAGGTTGGAATTTAGCAAAGACATCAAGTCCTGATCCCTTTGGGTGGAATAACAGAATTTCCCTTGATTTCAATCAGATCAATACTTTGCCATCACAGGGGGCAAACAGAAAGCCTAAACACAGAGGATGAAAAATTAAGAACTTGGAGAGCCAGACTGGGAATGTGACACAGATTCTGTCTAGGGGCATGGCGCATCAGAGGGTCTTTCTTGCTCTCCAGTCAAAATGCTTGGCTGAATTACATCAGTAGTGCCATTGGGAAAGGATTTACAGATTAGAGAGTGAGCAGGATGAGTCTGTGTCCAGAAGAGGGAATAATTCTGGTTTATCAATCCTTTACACTTGCCTCTTTGTGCCTCTCTGTCATTAACATCTTTGGAATACAGCAGCAATAATTTGGCCCATGGAAATAAGATGTCCATCCCAACATCTGTTGGCAGGAAATAGAACACTTATGAAATAAATATTTAAGTGTGACTGTAAATGTATTTTACTTCCTCTGTAAGAGGGATATGGGAGATGGGTCACTAATTGGAATTAAGATGGAGAATGTTAAGACAGGGAGACTTTACTGGTAAAATAAAATAAAATGGCAAT
The DNA here is from genome assembly GCA_033816785.1 of Picus viridis. Lineage (NCBI taxonomy): Eukaryota > Metazoa > Chordata > Aves > Piciformes > Picidae > Picus > Picus viridis. Next base: position 21,625,554 of record CM066574.1, read on the forward strand.
AGAAAGATGTTGTGACTCAAAGTATGTTCTACTGGTTTTAAAATTACTCTGCACAGTATAATTAACTCAGCCAAGTCTCCCCAGAGGTGTGTTTTAGCCAGTAAAGATGTTTAAAAAAGAGCAGGATTGTCTACTCAGTTTACAAAGTTTTTCAAGCTCAGGCACTACCACAATACACAGACACAAGCCAGTGTCAGTATGCTGGATTTCTTGCAGTGTAGCAGTTAAATTTCAAGAAGTTTCAGAAGCTTCTTTCAGACAGAATTCCAGAATTTGACCACCTTTGCCAGTGCTTGTCTTTCATCAGTGAGGCTGTACAGCTGGTAGCCATAAAATGAGACATTCTCAATTTATTTTTAGCTGAGATTCCAACTACCACCAGAATTCCAAGAAGTTTTTCCTTGGTATTTGGTGTACCATATTGCAGGAGTATTTATAGTGTGTTAGGATTTTATGGTTATATGTCAGAAATTGTTATTATGAAATGTTTTGTTAAACAAACTAAATTCCACTGGGAAATATACAGATACCTTTCCTTTTTTTTTTCCTTTTTTTTTCCTTGAGTTTATTATTATTTTTAATTAGTGCTCTCCACAGAGTGTTGAAAGTTATGATAAACATTTCCTGGAGCAGATTTTTCAACCTGTAACACTGAGGAAAAAAATATGCATTTAAAGATGTTTCTTTATATTTTGACTCTGAAGGGGATTTGGGGAAAGAAAAATACTTTCACTAGATGCTTTACAGTTTCTTTTCTCAAAAGCAGTTGTAGGATATCTAATGAAGGAAGCTTAACCTAGCATTAAAACTGAAGCTACATTTGCATTGGTGTCTTTATTATTTACTAAACTACATGACTTCAAACAGTTAAAGGACCAAGCTCAGCCAATATGGAAATACAGCTGAATTTGAAATTTACTATATGCTGGTTCTGCTTTTCATTTTTTACCATTTCACACCTTGTCCGCATCTTGAGCAAGCTTGTAAGTTTCCAACGCATACATTTCTTGTGATGATATATTGTCCTGGTGGAAAATTTCATTTACTGGCTGTGCCCTTTGCTGAACCTGTTGCTAGTCAGGGAACATGATAAGCGTATAAGTAGCATGCTACTTCATTTATCATACATCGTTTTAGACACTCAAATATCTCATATACAATTCTGCATTCTGCACCAAGGGAAACCACTAAACTTGCAGGGGAAAAAAAAAACTCTACAAATAAATTGTCAGTTTATAATATATAAATGTATCATCCTAATAAAAATTAATCATAGTTTATACTAAAATGTAAGTGCTCTTTATTTTGTTCCTTTTTTTTTATGGCCTCAGTAACTGCTTACTATCAAACACTAATAGAAAATATCTGGCTTTTGTGATCTGGTGTGTAGCAGAACAGAAAGATATAAAAATGCTCTCTATTTTTAATAATTGAATTACATTGCAAATAAATCACAGGCTTGAAATATCCAGCAGTCTTGAGAACATTCTGCTCTCCTAGCATTTCTCTCTGGTTTAAACACTCACTACATCTTGTATAAAACAAAATTAGATTCCAAAAGCAACCAGAACAGCAATGCCGACAAAATAATGTAACATTTAAGGAATTTAGAACTCAACAGAAAGAAAACAATTGCAAGAAACTTAAGGTCAGATAAAACCAAGTCTATCTGATGTACTGGCTGCTCCCAGCAAAGCAGGTCAGGCCTCCCTAATTTCAGTAACACGTCATCTGTTGATTTCAAAGCTTCTTCAAACCTCTATTATGATATTTTACTACAAGCTGCTTTTTGTGTCCAACATCAAATAATCTACATGAGTCAAGATGTTGCATTCAAAATGTTGAATGCAAAGCTCTGATTTATGTTGAGTGGTGCTCACACTAATTACAACCTTTCACTAAGATACAGGACTATGAAAATTGTATCTTACATTTATATAACACCTTCATACTGCATCAATTAAACTCTGTACATAAAAGAGGCATGTCAACTACCTCTTGTATAAATCCATTTCAAGGGAATAGAAGTGTTTAATAGCTCACAGTGACATTGCATTCTAGCTTTGAACAGGAATTGAGAAAGGATTTGTTAAGCAGAGTTTAATTACCTGAGCTGTAATTTTACTAGCTTATCAGAGCTGCTACAGGTATGTGTGGACAGAATAGAGGATGAAGGGAGAGAAGAGGAATGACAAAGCTAAACTGGCCGAGATGTCATGTGTTTCACCAGGGAGGGGTAAGGAATCTGCATACAGATATTAAAGCTAATGCTTTCAAGAAGTACAAAAATATCTGTATGCAGATCCCTACCCCTCCCTGATGAAACACATGATGGGTTGGATGTGATGATCTTGAAGGTCTCTTCCAACCTGGTTTATTCTATTCTATTCTAAAGATGCCAGGCAATGTGATAGAACAGAATCTCCAAAACAGACTTCCTTCAGCTGAGCAGTTTTCCACTGGAGTCCCCATCACAACTAATCATGCTTGGCCTATAAAATACAAAATGTTTATATGTAAGTGTTCTAAACATGAAAACTTCTGTTGACTTGCCATCAAAATTCACCTAGATTAAGAGAATGAAAGGATCTGAAGACAAGTAACTTCTTCATGTACTCACCACATCCTGTAAGCTGTGAACAGGAAAGGAAGTAGAAATGAATCTGTATGAAATGGTGCATCTAGTCTAAAGCTTTGTGTGAAGGAGATTTCTATTCATTTACATCTATATTTCTACTTAGGAACTAAGAGATACATTTCAGTATGACCTATCAGCTCTGCATTTTAAACTAGTCACATTCATCAGCTTACTGAAGAAAGAAGTTTGCAATAATTATTTCTAAATATAACAGGGGTTTTTTTTTTCTATTTAAAATTCAGTGATAGAGGTTGAAACTCAAGCCAGGTTCAGGACTTGCAAGTTTTCCTCTAGAATTTCAAATGTGGATTCATTTACAGTTGCCAGGAAACTGCAGGGGCAGACATTCAGAAGTTTCTGGTGAAGAGCTGGGTGACCTGTTGAGCATCAACAGAAGTGCTGAAATCGAGGGCTCCTCTTAGGCTTGAGGAATTTATGCTTGTCTCTATAACCAGAGGATTTCATCTACTACGTTAGCTGGTGTTTACATTTTGTTCCTTCATCTCACAGATTTAAAAAAAATACTGGATAAATGGGTCTTTGTACATTAGAATTACTTTTCTGGTGTTCTAATTATGAGATTTTGAGGATAAACCCATTTTATACAAGAACTGTGCACAAGAGCAGATAATTTCACAATCACAAAATATCAACTGGGTCTCTTCATGACCAAGGCACATCAGGTCAGTGCAGGAAAACAAATCTGCTTTCACCGTTCAGAAAGCAATGCAATGGAAAGTGATTAATAAATTCATATCATGCATTTGGTTTACCAGAACCAACTAGAGTGGAGGACCTGTTTTCAAATGGTTTGAAATTTAAGCAACCATCACTTTTCCCTTAAAAAAGAGACGGGGACTCAGCACAGTGAGGGATCAACCTAGAATGGAAAAAATTTCTCTCACCTTCCTTACCTTACCAGCATCTTCTATATGTTGTTGAAACAGTAAAAGATGCTCATGCACTTTGCTTTTTTCAAGCTGCTGGTAAAATACAGCATATTTAATATGAGTATAGAAGACAGGAAAAAACTCCTGTGTGTTATGGAGGAAAGGTTATTGTGATACTTTAGTCAATGATGTTCTCATTTGTTGTCCTTAAAGATACCCAAGGCTGGTTAGTAGAACAGTTGATTTTATTGTGGATGGTTTGTAGATATGAAGATAGCCTTTGAAGAAAATCTGTGCATAGCAGCATTAAAAAATAATAGGAAGGAAAAGGCAAGTGACTATGACTTTATTGTGCAGAAATAGTAGTTTACATGCCCAAGAGTTTACATGTCAGGGAGGCACTGGATGCTGTTGAGATGGAGATCAGGGATGATAGGGTTGAGTGCTTGTGGGTGAGAATTAGAGGGAAGACCAACAGGGCAGACATCCTGGTTGGCGTCTGTTATAGACCACCCAACCAGGAGGAGGATGTCGATGAGGCATTCTATAGGCAGCTTAAGGCTGTCTCAAGATCACCTGACCTCATTCTCATGGGTGACTTCAACCTGCCTGATATCTGTTGGGATCTCAACACAGCAGAGAGGAGGCAGTCTAGGAGGTTCTTAGAGTGCATGGAGGACAGCTTCTTATCCCAGGTGCTGCGTGAGCCTACCAGGGGTAAGGCTATGCTTGACCTCCTCTTCACCAACAGGGAAGGGCTGGTGGGTGATGTGGTGGTCGGAGGGTGTTTAGGCACCAGTGACCACGACATAATAGAGTTTTCAGTATGCAGCCAAGCCAAGAGGGGGAGCAAGAAGACCTCCACTCTGGACTTCCGGAGGGCAGACTTCAGGCTACTCAAGGAACTAATTCAGAAGGTTCCTTGGGAATCAGCCCTTAAAAACAAAGGGGTCCAGGAGAGCTGGACCTACTTCAAGGAAGAACTATTGAAGGTGCAAGAACAGGCTGTGCCGGTGTGCCGGAAGATGAGCCGCCGGGGCAGACGGCCAGCCTGGATGGGCAATGAACTTTTAATAGAACTTAGGGAAAAAAAGAGGGTGTATTATCTTTGGAAGAAAGGGGAGGCAACCTACAGAATGTTTAGGGATGTTGCTAGGTTGTGCAGGAAGAAAATTAGGGAGGCAAAAGCCCATTTGAACTTAGACTGGCCTCTGCTGTGAAGGACAACAAAAAGTCCTTCTATAAATACATCAATAGCAAGAAGAAGGGCAAGGACAACCTCCACTCCTTGGTTGACACGGAGGGGAACGTTGTAACAAAGAATGAGGAAAAGGCAGAAGTACTTAACACCTTCTTTGCCTCAGTCTTCACTAGCAGGGCAGAACGTCTTCCAGACAGCTGGCCTGCAGAGCTGGCAGAAGGAGCCAGAGAGCTGCATAGTTTACCACTGCTCCAAGAGGAAGTTAGAGATCTACTGAGCCGCTTGGACCCCCACAAGGCCATGGGACCGGATGGGATCCATCCTAGGGTGCTGAGATTGCTGACAGATGAACTGTCCAAGCCACTTTCCATCATTTTTCAGCAGTCCTGGCTCACTGGAGAGGTCCCAGAAGACTGGAAGCTGGCTAACGTGGTGCCCATCCACAAGAAGGGCCGGTTGGATGAGCCAGGGAATTATAGGCCTGTCAGCCTGACCTCAGTGCCAGGCAAGATTATGGAACGGGTCATCTCGAGTGCGATCACACAGCACTTACAGGATGACCAGGGGCTCAGGCCTAGCCAGCATGGATTTAGGAGGGGCAGGTCCTGCCTGACCAACCTGATCTCCTTCTATGATCAGGTGACCCGCCTGGTGGATGTGGGGAGGCCTGTGGATGTGGTCTACCTGGACCTCAGCAAGGCCTTTGACACCGTTCCCCACAGCAAACTCCTGGCCAAGCTGGCAGCCCGTGGCTTGGACAGGAGCACACTGCATTGGGTTAGGAACTGGCTGGAGGGCCGAGCCCAGAGAGTAATGGTGAATGGCACCACATCCAGCTGGCGGCCAGTCACTAGTGGTGTGCCCCAGGGATCAGTACTGGGCCCCATGCTCTTCAACATCTTTATTGATGATCTGGATGAGGGCATTGAGTCCATCATCAGTAAATTTGCAGATGACACCAAGCTGGGGGCAGCAGTTGATTTGCTGGAGGGCAGAGAGGCTTTGCAGAGGGACCTCGACAGGCTGGACAGATGGGCAGAGTCCAATGGCATGAGATTTAACACATCCAAGTGCCGGATTCTGCACATTGGCCACAACAACCCCAGGCAGTGCTACAGGCTGGGGTCAGAGTGGCTGGAGAGTGGCCAGGCAGAGAGGGACCTGGGGGTGCTGGTTGATTGTAGGCTGAACATGAGCCTGCAGTGTGACCAGGCAGCCAGGAAGGCCAGTGGCATCCTGGCTTGCATCAGGAACAGTGTGGCCAGCAGGAGCAGGGAGGTCATTGTGCCCCTGTACACTGCACTGGTTAGGCCACACCTTGAGTACTGTGTCCAGTTCTGGGCCCCTCAGTTTAGGAAGGATGTTGACTTGCTGGAACGTGTCCAGAGAAGGGCAACAAAGCTGGTGAGGGTTTGGAACACAAGCCCTATGAGGAAAGGCTGAGGGAGCTGGGGTTGCTTAGCCTGGAGAAGAGGAGACTCAGGGGTGACCTTATTGCTCTCTACAACTACCTGAAGGGAGGTTGTAGCCAGGCAGAGGTTGGCCTCTTCTCCCAGGCATCCAGCACCAGAACAAGAGGACACAGTCTCAGGCTGCGCCAGGGCAGGTTTAGGCTGGATGTTAGGAAGAAGTTCTACACGGAGAGAGTGATTGCCCATTGGAATCGGCTACCCGTGGAGGTGGTGGAGTCACCTTCACTGGAGGTGTTCAGGAGAAGACTTGATGGGGTGCTTGGCTGTATGGTCTAGTTGTTGGGTGGGTTGGATTGTTTGATGGGTTGGACGCGATGATCTTGAAGGTCTCTTCCAACCTGGTGTATTGTATTGTATTGTAAGATTTGTATCATCTTGCCATCTAAACATGCTCTACAGCCATTAATTAATATTTCACAGTACCTCTATTAAGTGATGTTATATTGGTTTCATTGCTTGAGGGAATTAAGATGCTGAAAAGTCAGAGAATGATACAACCCAAGGTCTGCCTCCAAATCTTTTCCTATTCAGTGATCCCCTTCCTTTCTACATAGTATTTTCTTCCCTTCCACGCTCAGGCTGGAAACATCTACAGAAAGGAAGCATCCCTAGAAAGAACAGAGACTTCAGGATCAAAAGTTGTTTTTCAGAAATAGAAACCCCCACTGAAGAAGGATTAGGCTTCTCGTTCTGTGTTATGTTCTCCTCAATAACATCTTGACTTTAGTTGCTGTCCCCTTTTATGTTTCTGGAGACAAATGTTTTGTGTTGATGCCCTAGATTTTCAGTACTTCCAAATACAGAAATGAGTTCTGGTCAAGGAAGAGAACAGAAGGGGCTCTGTTATCCTCTTCCTGCAGAGCTACTTGGCAAAGGCAGAGCAGCAGAATGCAGTCCTAACAGAAATATTCAGAGAGAGAACCACTAAGTTAGATGTAGCTATGCTCCCTTGTGCTTTCCCACATTATTTTTGTTTGGTTGCTTGTTTATAAATTGCTTTATATTGACACCTAAGGAACTGATATCAGATGTGAACTAGAAGGGCTCCCAATGCTGCATGTAAGACAGGAGGCCACAGATTAGTACGATCAGATATGGAATACAAAGAAACAGTAAAGCAGTGGTGGTCAATATGGTCTTTATATACACTGGCTGTCCTTGAACTGTAAATGAGAGAGAATGGAGGAAAAAGAAGGGCAGAGGTGGGCTATAGGGATCCTTGAAACTGAAAGCAATCAGCTAGTATTTAATGTGGTGATGAAAAAAAGAGTAAGCTGACTAAATGTGAAAAGACATCTCAAAAATTAGCCTTTGAGAACTAGTAGTACTCTAAAGGAATAAATGGAAACTCAGCCATTTTCTTGTGAGCAGAAAAAGGATGTTGTCATTAGAGTTTGGGCAAAGTTTTGGTTGTCCAAGTAAACAGGAAGAACCTTGAAACAGACTGTGTAAAGAAGCTATGATTCAGGAGTTAACAGACAGATTTTTTGCTGTCATCATGTAGGTAGAATTGAATTTGTGTCTTTGAGATTACTAGGATAAAGTATTAGAAGGACCAGGACCAGGATCTGAAGAAACTGCAAGCAGGAATGAGGGATTAGAAGGATCTTCCACAAGGCATGACAGTGAAGCAATTAGACATGTGAGATGTGAAGTGCCTCGGGATGGAGCACTGAATATCAACAGGTCTTGTTGAGTGCAAATGATGGCAGACATGTTGTAGAGGTATACAGCAAAATGAGTAAACAACTTCAGGCTGTAATTATGAGTGTATGTTTAATTATTAATTACCCGAAGAAGGCAGCTGGAGCAGTAATTGTAGTGTCAGATGAGGTCAAAGATGAGGTTAAGACTGATATTTTTTATGCTTTTTTTCCTAAATCTAAAGTAATCTAGTATTTTGAAAAGTAAGAGCCAGCAGGCCATGAAAGGTGATGAGCTAAAGAAAATTAGGGCAGCTCCAGTGAGGAGAGAGGACTTACTTAGTGGCAGTAGTGGCACACCCAGTGAGAAATTGATGGTTAGAAAAGGAAAATTGTAATTGCACTGTGTTTTGTCAGCTTGCTTTTGGAAGACATAAGAGCAATGCGGAAAGAGGATTTTAGAAAGGTGAATATGAAGAGGAAGCTAGTGGGTTCCTCATGAAGAACCATTTGGGTCAGTATGAGACATCAACACAGTAGAAGGGAAACAAGACTTTGAAGCAGGGTTATTGAAATGAAAGCACAAGAAAAAGAATGATGCTGTGATTTGAAGTAGAAATGACAGAATGGGAGAAGGATTTTATTTTGCTCCCAATCTAATTCGGGTCAGGCAGTACTGGGATAGGAGAGGCTTCCACACAGGATGGTTCTCAAAGCAGCAGCAGCAGAGCAGTAGCACACAACTGCCAACAAGTCACAAATTCTTCTGATCACTTCAGAAATGCATTCTGTATTCCAGAAACAGTTGAAGAGGGAAGACAAAGAGAGTACTGTAATCATTTTCATTTTCTCCCTGAAAATAAGTATTTAAAATTCTGCCTCTGAAGAAATGCTCAGCATTAAATTAACTAATTCCTCAACTGTTCAATGCAAATCCATGGGAAAAAAAAAAAATTAATAGCTTCAGTTTTTTGTTGCCTTCCACTCACTTTTAACTTATCATTGGGAGCAGCCACTTTCAAACTTGTTGAAATATATTGATTTTCAGAAGCAAATGGCTTTTCAGGAGTGTCACAGCAACTTGCCTCTGCTGTCACTGTCCCCTTCCAACTAGAAGAGCAGTGGAAGTGAAGTGGATAGTGATTTTCCACATCTGTTGACATCTTTAAAATCTTGAGTAAACTAATTATCTGTTCATTTTATTGTGTAGCCATCTAGCCATACAATGTTTTTTCAGTTTGATGCTTCTTAATCCATTAGATCAACAACCATACATCTCTGTATGTATGTTGCATTTTGGAGTTATGTATTTGGCATAAAAATTGCCGTTAGTTCAGTGTACATCTAGCTATGAATTCAGAAGTATGGGTGCATCATTCAGGTGATGACCTAAGATTAGGGATGAAATACAGCTTGTCCTTCAGATGTAGGATTATTCTTTTTATAACAGTATGGGTTTTCCTTCATCCTTTTCTTAGTTAATCTTGTGACATAGTAGATTATATTATAAAGTATACAATAATTTTACAAGTGTTAATGAGATGTGGGAGGCTTTTAAAGACATCTGTGGAGTATTCCTATTCTTGAATACGTTTTCTTTGACTTCCCTATTTCTTTTCTTCCATATGCAGCCTTCCACAAGCCTTGCCGTTCTAATGTTTACATATTCTAGTAGTTGATCTCTACTGTTAACAGAACTTTTTCCCATCTTCTTTCTTATTTTGATTTTTTTTCAATCTCCCTTTCCCGTTAAACTCTTTAAAGTCCCTGATCTTTCAAAGTTCAGCCACTAGGATTTCAGTTTTTCAGCCTAATCTCTTGGGAAGCTGTGAACTGCTACCAGTCTGTTGTCAATGTTTATGTTCCATGTTATTAAGGTTCTGCTCATTCCCTATAATTTTGTTCACACTTCCTCCCTTCTTTTGATCAACCTCTTGATGCAGCCTGAAAACATCTCTGTGAAAAGTATGGAGCATCTTTTGAATTAGCCATCACTTGTGCATGGTTGTGCCTTTGTTCTCAGGGCACTCATCCATTCCAGGGACATATTAGCAATAATTGTTCATAGTGGCAGGAGTGCTGATTAACCTCAGATGCCTTTAAGCTTCCCTGTGTGCATATGCATGCATTTAATTTTTTTTTTTAAGTTGTCAGGATTTTCTTTTAAAAGGCTGAAGCACACCACATCTGCAATTTCCTCATTTCCTTTCTTCCTGCTACAGTTTTGCCCTTTCACAATTTAAAGGGTTTATTTTTCAGTTTATTTTGTTATAGCACCTTTCACACTAGGGAATTTAGCTGTTTAAGTAGAGCTAGTAGAGTTAGGATTTATTTGTAGTCCAGTAGTACTTACAGATGCTGATCAAAAACCTCATGTGCTAGAAACATTGCAAACGTCCATTAATGTAATTATTCTTGTCCTGGGCAGCTCCCAGTTCCAGCAATGACAAGATACAATGCATAACAGCAGCCTGCAATGGAAAGAAGCTCTGCAAGTTCTTAGTTCACCATCTACATAGCCAAAACATTCTAGTAAAGCTTTAAAAACACATTGACAATGGAATAGGTTTGTGGGTACTTCAATACGATTCTTTTATGTCTATGGACGAGAAGATATTTTCTCACTAAGCTGGAAGAATCTTGAAGCTAAACCTGTGTATCTTATATAGTATTGAATGTATTAGTGCTCAGCAAATAACCTCCTCCTTAGCAGCTGTTGCTTTTAAGTGTTCAAGTGCTTCTAATATGGTTTTTATGTGCCTTTTTATAAATTAATTTGTCTGGAGGAGAAAAAGACTAGAAGAGAGAGAATTTCTTGTTAGGAGCAGAGAAAATTGTAGCTGTTCCATGGGCACAGTGAATGTTTTGTTGATGTGGGACAAAGGAATGAATGCCCACCTGTAGAAATAGCCAGCCATATCTTCTCAGTTACCTTGGACTCAGAAGACTGGACTCCCCTCAGGGGAACTTTTTGCCTTTTTTGTTTTGTGGTCTTCCTTAAGCCAAATCTTGAAAGTTGGTGAGGAACCCATTGCAGCCACAGGAGTAATCACTGTAGGAAAGGATTGAGAACAGGAACATTGGTCAGCATTTATCTGATGGTGGGACACCTTCAGCTTATGAGAACATTCTCTTACATAGACTTTGTTCTTTCATTTGGCATGCCTGATAAAGCAGGAAAACTAACAAAGCTCAATACAGCAGTTTGTGATTAGGAACGTGTCCAGAGAAGGGCAACAAAGCTGGTGAGGGGCTTGGAACACAAGCCCTATGAGGAAAGGCTGAGGGAGCTGGGGTTGCTTAGCCTGGAGAAGAGGAGACTCAGGGGTGACCTTATTGCTCTCTACAACTACCTGAAGGGAGGTTGTAGCCAGGCAGAGGTTGGCCTCTTCTCCCAGGCATCCAGCACCAGAACAAGAGGACACAGTCTCAGGCTGTGCCAGGGCAGGTTTAGGCTGGATGTTAGGAAGAAGTTCTACACGGAGAGAGTGATTGCCCATTGGAATCGGCTACCCGTGGAGGTGGTGGAGTCACCTTCATTGGAGGTGTTCAGGAGAAGACTTGATGGGGTGCTTGGCTGTATGGTCCAGTTGTTGGGTGGGTTGGATTGTTTGATGGGTTGGACGCGATGATCTTGAAGGTCTCTTCCAACCTGGTGTATTGTATTGCATTGTATTGTATTGTATTGTATTGTATTGTATTGTAGGAAGGTCTTGATTCCTTCCAGCAGCAGTCATCATTTAAGCTAAAAGAGATACCAAAAGAATCAGTATATGTTATCATAGAAACTTCCTATTCTTTTAATTTCTTCTTTCAAGTGGTCCACTGGAGACATGTATCCCTACACAGTAAAAACAAAAACAAAAAGACCCACAAAAACCCAAACCCAAACAAATTAAACAAAAAAAAAAAAAAAGTGGAAGTGGTTTGTAAACACAAAAATATAGTTTATCTGAAGATATCTTCAAACTCTTTGAGACCTTTATTCTATGCAGTTCGTTAAAACTTTGATAAGTAAAACCATGCTTTGCTCCACCTACTCCTCTGTCCTGACAAGTATGTATATAACCTATCTCCATGGTGGTGGAAAAAAAGAGGCAAGCAAGGGACTTATATGACAGCACCCACAGTCTAAGGCATATTGCCAGTGTCTGTGTTCTCTGTTGCATTGGGGTTTTTTTCCAATCATCAGGAAAAAATCTGTTTCAGCACTTTTTCAGAGACGTGGTAGTCAAGGCTTGACAGACACCTCCCATAGAGCTACAATATGACTCTCCATTGACTAGTTCCTATCAGGCATCAATCTACCTTCTGAGTCAGCAGGTGCCTTCTCTCTCCCGCTCCTCAGAAGAAGCAGATGAAAATTTATCTTCTCTCCAAAGAGAATTCACTGAATCTCCTTCCCACTGAACACACAGCTTTCATACAATTACATGACTATCCCAGTCATGTAATACAGAATGGTTTGGGTTGGAAGTGCTCTCAAAGGTTATCTAGCTCCAATCCCTCTTTCCTATGGTGGCCCCTTCTCTGTCCCAGGAGAAACTGAAAAGATGCCACCATTCTGCAGACAAACTTTCTACTGGTTTCAGACAGAAGATTAGCATATCAGGAAAACAGAATGGGAGACCTTGGGCTGAGGGCCCTCGTCTCTCAAATAAAACCTATTGAATGAGGCTTCAGAGCTGTTTTATAGCTGTTGTGGATGGAAGCTGTTTCTTGTTCCAAGTTCAAAAGCATCATACACCCCATTACACACACAAAAATAAAGAAACTTGATGGCAAATTTAGGCTAAATCCACAAACTGTTCACAGATTTTTTTGTATTAAATATTACCATCAGGATACTTCAGAGATTCAGGCTGGACGTGAGGAGGAAGTTCTTCACCATGAGAGTGGTGAAGCCCTGGAATGGGTTGTCCAGGGAGGTGGTTGGGGCCCCGTCCCTGGAGGTGTTTAAGACCAGGCTGGATGAGGCTCTGGCCAGCCTGATCTAGTGTGGGGTGTCCCTACCCATGGCAGGGGCATTGGAACTAGATGATCCTTGTGGTCTCTTCCAGCCCTGACTGATACTATGATACTATGTTCCAGCTGGCAATATTTACCTGTTACGCAATATTTATCTATTAGACACAATTCCTTGGTGAAATTTTTTTGAGGAACATACTGTACTCAGGTGCTCACAGGTGGCTGTGGCTCTTCTGCAGGCAGAAAACCTTTCATTAGTGACAATTCAGCTAGGAAGTATTCATTATATTTCTATATCAGACACCAGTGTTTGATAAGGTAATTTGTGTGTTTCATTTTCATCATTTTTTATTTGGTTTATGGCTAGAAAGGGCCATATTTGTTATCCACCTCATGTTTGGTGGTGTGACTTTGAAAAAAAGTGACCCATTCGACCTGTCCCTATTAATCAGCATTACAGAATGTTTTAAAAGTGTGGACCACAGCTAAATAGGAGCATAGATGTCAAAAAGCTGAATATGTGAGTGAAGTATATTTTGTAATATGATAATGGCAGCTGCTATGGAATTTAAGGATTTCTAAACAAATGAGCAATGCATTTCTTAAGCCTTTCTTATAATCTGTATGAATCACTTTAATCATTACCTAGAAGTTGCAACAAACGTAGAAGATATTGATGAAAAGCTTGTAAAGTCATCTTATACAATAGTACTGCATACTTACAGTGGGAAAAATGCAGTGCAAATGCATTCCTTTTCTGATCAGAGGTGGGTTTGGTTTTTTTATGGAGGAAATATATGTAATTTTCTTAAAGTAGATTGACATAGTTTTTTCTTATTTCAGACATTAATTTTCCCCATCCATTTTCTGGCACCCTTATCTATGTCTAACAAAGAAGTGTTCATTGACTCTTTACAGTTTCTTGCAGAATGTTCACCCTGACATAAAACTATGTTTTGCTTTGTTTTGTTTTAAAAAACACCTTTGAGCAGTTAGGGTTTGTTTAGTTGGTGTTTTATTTCCTACCCTTTTTTGTTTCTTCTTCTTTTTCTTAAACTCTATCTTTGTGGACCACATCCATCCATGTTTAATGGGCAGTATTAGCCTTTTGAGCTGCATCAGCCTGCACAGTCTGTGCAACATCCCTGGCTTGTGTTGTCCTCCCATATAAAAACAGATACTGTGTACATCTTTTTTAAGACTTACATACTGCATTTTACTCTTTTTAAAATAACATCTGGGAAACCAAGAAGCTTCTTTTGAAGGATTACATTACAGCTTTGATTTTTATTTATAAAACATAAAGGACTAATATATATCAGTTAGGACATTTTGCTTCCAAAGTGCATTGTAGCAAAATAATTGGAAGGCAGTTGTGGTGTGAAATATATGACAGCTTTACAGGACATAAAAAGGAGCTTTTTCTTTGTAATAGTGTAATTGCCTTAAACCCCACAATCATAATTGTTATCAAAAAATAATCCCAAGGAAAGGCTAATATAAGGTGAGCAGACTATTATAAGAGCTCTAATACACTCAATTCCTTGAACAGCAAATGCAGCCCCTCAATCTCCCAGTGCTTTTAGTGTCAGTCAGAGAGCACTCAGTCATTTCTGTGCATCAAGCCTGCAGTATTGATTTTTCCACTGACTGAAACAGCCATATAAGCATAAATTTTGCATGAGGCTTTCACTTTGTAGACTCTCCTTTGGTCAGATGACACATGATGTGAACATGAAGACTGTATAATAACAATGCATGGTCAACCTGCAGGCATTAAAGCGTGGTCTCTCACAGCTTTGAAGGACAAAAGCTGGAATGGTGCATCTCTGGTGTGATAGAAAACAAATATCATTTCCATCTTGGCAGCCTGCATTCAATTTTATCCTCTCTCCCTCTCCCCCCTACACTTTCACATTCTCCTTTTAGAGAGGGAATGCACACACGCATACACACAAACACGTAGCGACACAAAGTATACTTATCGCTTATATCCAGTCCAGATAAAAATCAGCTCTATGGAAAAGCAAAGCTGTGATAATAACTGTGCATCAAACTTGAACCCTTTGCTGTGCTTGTTTTCCACTTTTCTTTGGTGGTGGTGGTATGTTGTTTTGTTTTACAGTTGATGCCATTCCTTTTAAGTCAGCCCTTGAGACTAAATATTGTACAACAGCATTTGATAACATCTTGTATCATGCTGAAAAACCCTTATCTAAAGATTCGGCCTGGTGATAGACAGGCAGGAGTGAAAACATTCCTTAATAGCAACGTTGCTTTCATCTCATTGCTGCCCTGTTGAAGTTCCCCTGCTCATTAATATTCCCACAGTCACACTTTCTCTCTCTCTCCTGTTTTATTGTTTAAATGTTTAGTGTAAAATACGTTCATCCTGTTATGGGATCATGTCAATGGAATGAGAGGAGTAATCCTAACTATCGTGTGCCTGAAAGAGCAGCACAAGGATTCATTTCTCACTAAGAACTGCATCAGTGCATTAACTATTTGTTAAAGTGCATTAAACTACAGGCACTTGATATAATTAATTTATAATATAATGCAATGCAACCTCTTAAAATTACATTGAATTGACCCAGAGGAAAATTTATCTGTAAGCAAAAAGGTCACTGATAAGCCAGTTTTAGTCAGGGAAAAAGAGAGAGCTGTTTCATCCTAAATAACAATTACAGGAGGACAGCGGGCCCTACAGTAATGAATAATTGCAAATGAAGGCTGTTTTCATTTTGTAAAAGAATCCCAACATAATCATTGCACAGCAACATGATTATTCCAGCAATGACAGATGTTAGAAATATGTTTCTATTTATGCACAATCTGGATAAATGTTTAATGTTTAAATAGTAGGATTTAGTCCATAGTATAGGCAGATTGATGTTCAGTGCATTAAAAGAAGAGACTCATCTATTTTCATTTGAAAAAACTCTGCTGAGGAAAAAAAACCAAAAACCCTGTGACCTCAGGGAGGTCAGAGGGAGTGTTTTAGATTTGTTTTCTTCATCCTCACCCAGCTCTGCTTGTCTCTTCTCTCGCGGTTACAATAACATAGTGATCTCAGTATGACGACTGTGTAAGTGCTACCTTTTGCTACTAGCTAGAATTGTAAAATTACTTTTATTTCTAGTTGAGCATATCTCAGAAGATGAGGGTGGGCTGTGCTTTTGTTCGGTTTTGGGTTTTAACCAAAGGCATTACACTTTCTTTTTTTTTTTTTTTCTGAAAGGAGCTTTTATTTCCCAGAAGGACAATGAGCATAACAATTCCATACATGTGCTTCATTGCATATTCCTGCTAATGAAACTAGAATGACAAGAAATACAAACCTAGGACAAAAGTGTGCTTGGGATTTTTAGTAGTCCTAGGAATTAGAGGCAGGTTCACAAGTGCCCTCAAATACAAATATACTACAGTTCGAGCTGCAAAAAAACCCTGGTTAGATAAGAAAAGCATTAAAAATGCTGAAAAGAAGACAACCTGCCAGTTTTAACAGAGCATTGCAGGATGATAATAGAGATGGAAATAATTCTCAAATGTAACTCATGTTTGGCTTTTAAGTAAATCTTTAGGTATCTGAATTCATGAGCAGTTTTTTTAAAGGGCCCTAAACAAAGATAATTTTATTTCCATGGTGGAAGATATGGCTTTGAGTGGTTTAGAAGTCTGGCTTTTAAACACCAATACACAGATTGAACATAAAGACTATCTGCTCAGCGCTGCAGATGCGGGATGTTTTGTGTATTCTTTCACTTACACTACCAACCTAAATCCAGCATAGGTAATGGCCCCATTATTTGAGAAGAATTTGTTGGCATGTTCAGAACAGTTAACCATCCTCTGAAATGCATTTCAGTTACAATAGACCAGCAGGTTATCACCTGAACACTTCTACACTCCATAAAATCAGAGTTCAAGCCAGCTGTTCTGAAGGGTGGAAATCTGGGTCTTTTCACAAACAGTGGACTTCCAAGAGCAAAATGAAGGCTTCTGGCATGTGTCATCACTCTCCTGCTGCTGGAGGGAGTGAGGACTCTGGGTTATGACTGTCCATAACTTTGCTGTTTATGAGGCAGGAAGAGGCAGGAGTGAAGGAGTTGTCTGTGCTGGCTGTTGTTGTTCATAAATCATTAAGGTGTATGACCAGGTGAATAGCATGCACATTGTGGCCCTTCCAACAACAAGCACAATTCTGGTGAAAACAAAGAAAATAAGGCTGCAACAAAAAACGTGAGATGAGATTTGGATCCTCTCTGAAATGCACCTGAAATCCTAGGGTCCAGATGGCTGCTTCCTATGATTCGGTTTTAAATTGCCATATATTTTGTGGCATTTCCTGTTCTGTGCCCTTGTTTAGGTGTGTGACCTTTCACTTCAGGTGTCCCTGTTTAGAGAGAGCTGAGCTTTTTCACAGTGTTGTAGAGTAATGATATTTGCTGTCAGAAAGGAACTTTTAAATGGTCTAAGTGGACTTTAATTATTAAATTGCCTCTTGGTTTACTGAGAGAAAGCTGCCTTTCAAGAATTTGGTGCTATTCCTTATATCAGTAGTGATTTCTCTCGGATTTATTTGTGCTTGGGAATAACATTAGCAGTTTATTTGATGTAAAATACTAATCAACTGCATACATATTTTGGCATTTGTGACATTAAATAGTTAAGTCACAGAGCTATATCCTAGGTTCCTTTCACACAAATATTTGATTAATTTAGCAATACCTATAGCTTTACCTATTCCTGTGCCTGTACTTGGAGAGGTATGTCTACATACTCACATGGTCTTAATCACACAAACACATAAGTACCTGACACTGAGGAGAGAAGCAGTTCTACTGAATCATTCTGGAAAAAAAAAAAATTCATAGGGTATGGAATGAAATTGCCAAAGTTAGCGGTTTGCCAAATTATCTTAGCACAGTTAAGTAGTAATGAGGGGAGGGGAGAATTAAATTTCAGTGTCTGACATTAAAGCAATCAACAAAATACAAGTCTATTTTTGGACTCTTTCAGAAAGAAAAGATCTCTATTAATAAAGTATTGTAACTTTTAGTTCCTTGTTTTCTTGTAGATGATTTGAAGTTATTCAGAAATTCACAGGAACTTTAGCTGTTTTGCTAAGCACTATTCATTTTCATGCACTTTGCATTTTTGTGTAGTGGAAGTAGAGTGCAGCCCTCGGAGGAGATGATTCCTTGAAATCAAGTGTTGGTCATACTACTTGTAAAATGGAAGGGGGAAAAAAAGGTGTAAAATTGTTCTGCTGAGAAGGAAGAATAAGTAGCATGAGTTCACTGAAGATGGTGATAGACATTGTGGAAAAAAGATAAAAATACTTTTAATAATAAAGTTGCTTAAGGAAATACCCTGTGGGTATTGGGTGCTTGGAAATTGCAGGGAAAAAATTGCAGGAGTAAGAAAGCAATGAAGAGAAGACATGATTGCTACCTGTGGTAGAATCTCAGCATAGAGTAGCAAAAGTCACTTTAAAGAAGGGGAAATTCAGCCATGTACCTTTTTCTTGCTCTGTGTTTCTCTCAGGAAAGCATGATCTTTCCCAACTTGCTCCTCTGAGGTGCTGGTAGATCTAGCAGAGTGCTTTGGGATAATTTATGCATATAAGATCTGCACACGTGATTAATTCATACTCCTGCTCAACTGTTCATAATTTATAAACATGTAAACATGAAATTAAGACACTTAATTTATTTTCTCTTAGATCATCCAGTGCTAAATTCCCTTTTAGTATTTGGCTACTTCTATTTGAGTGGCTGGTTTGCACATATCCTTTGCCTAGAATAGTGGTGAAGACAGGAATGAACCAGATCTTTCAAGCAGAAATAAAGAGAACAGGTTTCAGAAGGGGTAGTCTGGAGGAATGCTGTAAGACTGAAACAAAGCCTGTAGAAATAAAGATTAATTAAATCAGATGTGTGATTAGGAGACTAGAACATTTTGTATAAATTGGTACTTTTCTTTGTAACTGTCTTGTATGCAGATTTGTAACATCTAGAAAAATCTCAGCCCTGCCAAATATAAAGTGATTATCATATTATGAAGTTCATAATTTGGTCCAAACCTTAACAATAACCTGAAGAATACCTGAATACAGACACCAGTGAGATTGTGCTCCCAAGTCAAACCAAAGCAGCTCCATTGATTTTAGCAGTACTCCTGTGCCTTGGAGCAATATGAGTGAGAAGAGATTACCAATACCTGAGTAAATAAGTGGAGAGGTCATAGCACTTTTCTCCTACCTATAGAAAATGCTATAAAGTTAAAAAATAGTAAGAAATTTATGTCAAAGACATAATTTTACTGAAACAGGAGTCAGTACATTCCAGGTATACAGGTATGGTTACTACCTGAGACAACTGATAAATCACCAACCTCAAAACCCAAATGTACTGTCCAAACAGAATAACCAGTGTTGTATTTCTTACTATGTGCTGCAAGATAAGGGGCTCTTAAAAATTGTATTTTTATTAAGTTACTTGAAGCTAAAGAAGGGGGGAAAGTAATAGAGAGAGGCACAATTAAATTAAAAGTCCAGAATTATAGAATTCCTCTTCAAATCTTCTGCAGAGTCTAATGAATCATTCAATTCCTTTTCATTCGTCTTTTCTAGTTCTCTCCTCCGGGCATTTAAAATTGCTTTGCATCGTCATAGTCATAAAAAGAAATTTATGCCCCTCAGAAAGGATACACAGCATCGCAGGAAGTAATATAGACATGTCCAATTTAAGATCAGCATAGTCCACCTTCAAAGAAATAAGTCTTTTCCAGGAAGCCTGAGTGGCTTTAGCAATACCTGGTTATGCTTAGTGCTCTTTCCTTTGCACCTGGTTTAAAATTCATCTTCCCAACTTACATTAGAGGAATACTTATCTGAGGTGCAGGTGTGATTTCTTGAAGTGTTTTCCCCTTTGCTGGGAGCATTGCAAAGGACAGGGAAGTAACAGTACTGAAACTGGAGGTGTGTCATATTTAGCTTCAAGTAAAACCTTGATTGAGGATGCCTGGCGATTGCTCCTCCAGAAAGGCTCAGAATCCCAAAGGTCACGTTGGTGTAGCTGCTGAAATCAGCCTTGTACAGACATTTCCAAGTCAGTGTACAGGATACAAATGCTGCAATTCTTCCCACGTATCTTTACTTGAAGCATGTATTTTGGAAACATCATTCCCCCATCTGGAGTCACTGGTCACAGAGAGGCAGTCATAGAAACATTCTGAGTAAGCTGAGTTTGGGGTGAACCAGAAACTGCCTGTACTTTTCCACTGGTTGCCAACAACATCTAAGATGGATTGAGGTGCACATATTCAGATGGATGAATTTGGCCTCAAGTGTCCACTAATATTTTAAAAATATTTGTACTGAGTACAAAAGGTTTTTCTCCCAGAAGTCTCACACCTCCTTTGTTACAGGAAAATATGGACAGTGACCTGGAAGCCACAAGCCCCAAATACCTCAATATTAGTTGACTAGCCTGAGACACGCTTCAACTGGCGAGCGCATCTAAATTATCTGTGTCCATAGATTTACTAGTAACTAAGTTTGAGAGTATGATTTCAAATGCAAATTGTGTGCTCTAATCTGGAACACTGGTGCTTCTTCCAAAGGTTATTTCTCTGTTCCAAGTAACCAGCAACAATGAGTGTACAAGTAAAATGTGTATGAATTTGCAGATATATCTCATTCTGATTGTTTGGGTGTCCTATAAATTAGTAATCTCATAAGCAGTAACTGTGGTCTGATATTTTGACGAAGTGGAGGTTCTTTGGTCCTACACCACCATGTATGCTGAGCCCATGTCTAGTTGGCAAAGGCAGCAAGCTGTCTGCCTTTGTAGATCTCAACTAAGTCTTGGTTTCCATCAGTGTCACTTTGGAAGATGATGCAGAGTTGTTTGCTTGAGTATATTTGCTGACGCTGATTTTCATCTCCTGATTACCTCGCCTGCCTGCTGCTTCACAGCGGTCCCCATGAGATTACTCTGCCCAATGTGTCTCATTTGAGAGGGACAACTAAATAGTTAAATACACTGCAGAGAAAAAGATCTCCCTAAGCTAGGAATGAATGCTAAAGAATTGTTTTAACGGGTGTAGACTAGTATGCACAACCAGAACATAGTCGTTTGTTTGACTGCTTCAACTGTTTTATTTTCCTAAACTTGATTTGATCACTAGCCACCCTGTAACAATGCAGAAAATGGTACAGAATCCTAAAGCTTATTGCAAATAGGATTTATTTGACTTTTCAGCAGAGCCATAGTGCGACTCATATCTGACTAGGCTTATACACGTTCTGATCAGGAATAGTTTTTTCCTCTTCCTTCTAACTTCTCATTGACATTAAATGCTGTGATGGCTCCATCAGTTTCACATTAACACTAACCAGCTTTCTGAGATTAAAGTCCACCTGATTGCATACACATGAACAAAAGCCCAATCTCACATTCATATGAATGCCTCCAAAAGTCCAGTGAATTTAATTCCAATTAAATGTTTTGTTTTCAGTAAAGGAGGAAAACTGATTTTCAACAACACAAAATAATAACTGCCCTGATATTTCATCGTTAACATTTATTTTCACTTGAGCAGATTGCTAATGGTGGCTCATCTCTCCATAAAAAATGAC
Source organism: Picus viridis (assembly GCA_033816785.1). Lineage (NCBI taxonomy): Eukaryota > Metazoa > Chordata > Aves > Piciformes > Picidae > Picus > Picus viridis. Next base: position 21,647,013 of record CM066574.1, read on the forward strand.
TCCACTACATCTTAGAGAATCTGTATTTAAGAAGGCATTGATAAATTGAAGGGAGTTCATGGAAGAGAATCAGAAATTATTAAAGTGCTGCAAGTATTGACTTATGACCAAAGATTAAAATAATTGAATGTGTGTGGGCTTGCTAAAGAGTCCTTACAACTTTGTGACAGAATTTCTCAGGAAGAAGGATCAAATTGTAAAGGGGACACACTTTTTAATTTACAAACTCAAAGGTTTTCTCCCATAGTGACATATCTTGCAAAATTCCTTTCTAAATATTTTCATTCCTACCAATAGGACATTTTCAGGATAGAGAACTACATAACCTTTGTATGCATGACAACTTAATCTATTAAAAATAAGCTTAGGAGAAATATATTATTTGAATACAGCTCTGAATTCTCCATCTTATGTGTGATAATAAATTTTGCTCATCAGATTAAGACAGCATTTAGAACAGAATTGTCTGTGCTTGGTTCTGAATCTGGTGTCATGATGTGACTCACCATTACTGGTGAAGGAAATGATGTTATGCTACTCTAGGATTACCAGAGTAGTTTGTTTCCCTACTTTGCAACTCTAGCTGTCTGTCATAAAGCCACTATCATGAGGCATTTTCCAAGAGGAAATCTTGGAATAAAAGATGTACAAGTTTTAGCCCTAAGCTAAGAGTCCTGTTTGGCTGATAATAACTTCTGTGGAGATGCTTCTTAATATAGTAGCAAATATACCCAAAGTTATCTTGGCGGTTCAACTAGTCCTCCAGCTCAACACATCCCTAAGTATTTGAAGTTAAATAGGCAGAGCAGATTTGTGAGGACTATGATGAGTTTTGCAGATGGGTGGGGCATCAGAATCAGTTTATTAGGAGGGACCATTTAAAAGTTAGCAATTATTAGAAAGAAACGGAGAGAGCAAAAGCAAAAAGCATCATGATACTACTTCTCAAATACACTGTTTGACATATGCTGGGTATCTTACTCAGTTTTGGTTACTGACCCCAGAGATATTCAGAAGATAATGCTAGGCTTTTAATTTTAAGAGAAAATAGAAATCGGGGTATCGAAGTTTGTATATCCTGAATTGCATAGAGCAACTAGATAAGGAAGAGTTACTCAGCATGTGCTGCCTCTTGAAAGTGTCAGAGAATCACTTCAAAACAAGCAAAAGGACATACTTTTTCACACAGTGTGTAATTTAATTGTGGGACTCGTAGCCACAGGGAGCTGTGGAAGCAAAAAGTATAAATGAGTTCAAAACAGGACTAGATAAATTAATGAAGAATTGGCTTGGTGGTTTTTCATAGTAATTAAATTCAATGGTTTAGATGTGACCTCAGGCTGAGGAAGTCCCTTGACTGCTGCTTCTGGATCCTGGGATGATGAGCCAAGGGAAGAATCAGTCTAACAGTGCCCTTAAACATCATAAAAGTCTGTCAATGGCTGTGGTTGGAGACTGTGTGCCGTGTTAAATAGGTCTGGTACCATACAGTAAATCTGCTTTTGTGAAACAGACAGCCTGACTCCCATCCACACATGGTTTATTCTTTATATGAATATCCCAGAGACCCAGATCCTGCATCACACCTTAGAGAGGAAAATTTGTATCAGCAGTAGTGATATGAATGTGTGCCTTTGCACCTCATGTCTTAGTTGGATTTCTAAGATCTATATCTATGCGGTTTTCCTTCCTACAGTTATGATTTACTACAGCATTCAGGGATCCCACTCAAGAATGAAGGCATTATGAAAACACTTAGATTCCTTGCCCTGGCAAAGAAATCAAAAAGCTATTCAAGTGCAATATTTTGAGGCCCTCATCTTTTTTCACATGTCCTTTTGTTGGTTTCTGTTGTTTCGTTGTTGCTTTTTTCTTCTAATTTTAATTTCATAGGAAAAATGATTTCTTCTGGTTCTGAAAGGCTGGCATTTCTCACAAAGTGAAAATGATTTCTGAAATGGTCTTATCTGTCTGTAAGAGGATACAAAGAAAGAGGTCTTCTGTGTGCATTAGTGTTAATGAGTGATAAAACTTTTCTGTAGACAAGTCACTGTTGTTTCCCACCTTTAACTGTCCTTCCGTCATAACTCATTTGGTGGCACAGAGCACAAATGGGCAAGAATGCTTACCCTATTTTGTTGGGCTTTAATAAATCATGGTTTTTTCCCTGTTTTTTCAAACATCTTTTCTAATTCCTGTTCTTTAAGCGTATTTTGTTTATATACTCAAAAGAGACACACTTGCACCTATTGGAAAAGTGAGGCAGCGCATATTGTTCTTTTCCTGGTGTAGCACTTAATCTACACCTCTTTTGTTCTGTTTGTTGTAATCTTTCATTGTTTACATCTAATTTAGACTGTAAGCATCTCAGGACAAGGTCTAGTCATTCTAATTCTCTGTAAAGCATCAGATTCACCTTTGGTGGTGTATAAATAATAATAAAAAATATTGAGACGCATCACTCAAATGAGAAAGGTGTCCAAATGGATCCAAGCAAGGACTTTTTGATTGATTAACACACACACACACACACCCCATCTCCTATTTGTGTTCATGGCAACTTTGATGAAAATAAGATGCACACCTGAATAAACAGAACTTGGGGGTTGTTTTTGTTTTGGTTGGTTGGTTTTATTTGTTTGGATTTTAAGACATAATCTATGCATTTGGAACAACTTCAGAGCCTCAGGCTGCTTGCTGTACTATCATATTTATCCATCAAGATGGAATCATGGATAAAATAATATAAACCTAATACTGTAAGCAACTAAAGCATGGAAATTAATTTTTTCCTAACTGTCACTGGTTTTGGTAGAAGTTATATATATATATATGAGCTTTAGTCAACAGAAATAATTTGTCAGTAGGATAGGTGAGGCTTTGATGCCCTGCTGGAAAAAGTGCATTTTTGTCAGACCACAAAGATGCTGCAGCAAAGATGCTCTGTAATGCCCTGGTGCACACCAAACTCTGTGTCATGTCACCTTCCTTAAGCCAGGTCATACCTGGTTGGGGAGCCATCAGCACAGTAAAGGCTGCCTTCCTGTGCCCACACAAAGATGTTATAACTAATGAATACTACTACTCAAAAAGCAGAACAAACCAACCCCAGAGACACAAAGCATGAGCAAACCGAGTTTCACGTCTGCATTGAGGTATTTAGTTTTGTATTGTGCAACATAATTCTTTAAATGATGAATACTGCCCCAGATCAAGGCTCAGCAGCATTCATCTTGAAAGGTTAAATGGGAACTAAAAGCTTATTGGTGACTTTAAATCTACGTAAACTATTTTAACTGACCTAAAGCTGCTGAGTATTGGTAGAGTTAGATAATGGTTGGAGTCAGTCATCTTAAAGGTCTTTTCCAACCTAAATCATTCTATCATTCTATGAGTGGAGCTACTTCCACATGCAGACAAGAGAAGGGAGTTTGTATCGCTGCAAGGATCCTCACAAAAGCAGTTACACAGTTTTGATTGAGATCCATCAGAAGTGGTTACATTGGCAAAGATATAGGGAAGAGATTGGAAAATGGCTGGAGGGCTGGAAAGTTTGCTTTACATCTGGAAACTTCAAAAGTCTAGTGTCTCTTGCTGTAAAATGAGAAAATTAATCACAGCTACAAGTGCCTAGGTGAGGGAAGCTTTTATGCTTACAGTGAAGGGCTAACAGTAAACCAGTCTGACAGACAGAGCTGTATTTCACGATGACAGAAAACTGAAGTTAATGGTGAAAAGATACATTTTTATAAAAGCCATGGTAATTAAGCACTTGAATAACCACAACTCCGGTAAATTTCTCTGTCCTTTAAGTCATTAAAGCAACACTCAGATACAAAATAGGCTACCTGATGCATGTGGGCATTGACTCATCTAGTGTGAGTTGTCCCTGCCCATGGCAGGGGGATCGAACTAGATGATCCTTGAGGTCCCTTCCAACCCTGACAGTTCTGTGATTCTGTGACTCAGATGTCCATCAGAATGCCTGTCACATCCATATGGGCAGTGTCTTTTTGCTCAGAAGGGTTATTTAAGGTCTTAAATTAAAGCCATGCCAGAATCTTTGCTGGGTCAATATTAAGAGTTGTCCATCTCCTTCTCCCTGCCCCACTTATCTTTTCTGAATGTTTTGTAAGCTGAAGCCCCACCTCACACAATACAAGTTTGATTAGCTGAATCTGGCTTCTTCAGTGCTCCCTCATGTCTCCAGCAGAGCTGCATGTCTCTTGTTATTTATTTTATGCATTAAATGCTTACAGTGTGCTTGGGGCTGTACAAGACATAAATATAAAGGGAGTCCATGCCCTGTAGGACTTGCTGCATGGAGGGCAGAGAGGAGTAATAGCTTGGGTGTACAGTGCTGGTTGTTTGTTCAGAAATAACGCATCATTGTTTCAGGAATAGCCTGATGCTTGAGCCCAAAAGCATGGATGTGGGGAATGGACTGGGATGAAGAAGCAGTAACTGGGGCTTGAACAACAGTTGACATTTCAGGAACAGGACATGGCAAGTTAAGGAGCAGAAGTCAGAGGAAGGCACGAAAGGGACATAGAACGCTACAGGCTGTCAAGCATGCATGATAAGAATTAGGATGTGAATTGCAGTCTATGGCACAGTTATACAGATCCCAGAAGTGAAGGAGTTGTTGCTTAAACTTGAAAAAAGCATGAGAGAACCACAAATTCTTAATTCATCTGAGCAGAGAAGACAAGAGCAAGTCTCTCTCCTGCTAGAAGGTTAATGATCTGTAGTCTGTTCTACAGAGGAAGTTGTACCAGAAGATCTTAAATGGCCTGTGTATGAATGGCATTAAGAGGACAGTTCCAGTGGGGATAATCATCAAATATTTGTATTTATGAGTTCCTTGATGACCTGGAGGCTCTGGTTGACTTTATTCCAAGTCCCTCCTGTCTTCAGGATAATCACGTTTGCAGTGTAGTGTATCTTTTGCCTTCTAGTTACAAATTGTACATAATAATCACTGCCATCAATTTATTTGGTGGTCATTCTAGCTGCTGGAAGTATTTTATATCACAGGGCATTCCCATTTCCCTCATAATCTGAATCATTAGCACTCTGAATGATTCTTAATCTCTTCATCTCAACCTCAGGATTTCACATAAATTCAATCTCAAATTGTTTAACAGCTTTTGACATTTTGGATGTAGAAGTCACAATTAGCTTCAAAGTGTTTTCTGGCTGATTTGTGTGACTGTACTCTGGGTAGAGAAGAAGAAATCTGTAATAGCTCAGGTGTGCAGAAAGCCACGGTGACACATGTAACAACCTTACTACAGATTTCATACGCAGAGTGAAACAACATACCAGAGAAAGGTGACTGCAAAAGAATTCTGCTATTTAAAGTAATTGCATTATTCATAGGAAGGTATTTGTTGTATTTGTAGCTATTCAGAAAATGCAAACTTCATTCTTCTTGATCTAATTCCAACATGCTGTTCAAAACCCATTTTGTTTAAGATATTTTTATTATGCGATTTGATGGAGAAACTCATTCTTCACATAAAGTACTCCAGTGCTTCAAGACTTGCTTAATCATGATAGTTATTTGATAGCATTATCTAGTAATCATTTTTTCAAACTCTGATGATCACCCAGAAGCTGCTTCAGGCAGGATTGTTGAGAACAATATGGATTGATGAAGACAGAACTATTTGTTATTATGCATTGAGCTCTGTGGCTTGTGGGCAGTAAATGGCACTGCTTTTCACATCTGAAACTTGAAAGATGTATTTACTTCAGTATAACACTGCATTACATCTTCTGAAAAGGGAAACTCCCTTACAATGCATATCTCCTCTTATTCTCCTCTCAATTAAGAAAAAAAAACCCCAAACACTTTTTTGCACTGTTTTCAGTAATGTGGTGGCCTCTCTGTAATTATAACTGGAACCCATGTTATGTCACAAACCTGATTTTGCTCTTCTTCTCTCCCACCCCTCACATTTTAAATCTCTCAAGAAACATCCCTCCAGTTTCCAATTTTATCTCACAGAACTGGATCTTAAGGAAGCAGGTTTGGAAGAGGCTCCTCTTCTGTCATGACAAAGCAAGCAAAAAGAAGTTTTTTCCTCCATTTGTTACTCTGGATGTGAGGCCTCAGAGCAAGTGTCAGAAGCAACGGCAGTACATTTGCGTGCACCACTGCTTCATCTGAGGGAGGCACTTGTTCTTCACCCATCCTTGTACAGGAAGAATAGTGCAAATCTTTACATGCAGATATGTGAAGTGCATGCCCACCACCCCAAGGAAACAGCAGGTTATATCTAACACCCAAACCTACTCACAGACCTGATGTTATGTCAAAAAAAAAAAAAAAAAAAAAGTGATTGTTTTTCGTATGTGAATGAGTCACTGATTCATAATAGAAAATGCACTGCTCCTTCCCTATGCAGCAGATGCAGGGTGTAAGCACAGCAGCAGAGCTGAAGTAGGATACAGTCTCAAAGTCCCTAAAAGACTTGCAGTGAATTAACTGAAATTAGCACTTCACCTGGAACTGAACTAGGCTGGACAAGACAAATCTCCAGAGGATGGCAAGCACATATTCCAGGTAGCTAATGTGTTTTATGTTGCCAGAGAGACATTCAGTGCCCTCAGAATTTAGGTGTCAATGTCCACTAGCAAGGCAAACTGGACACACTTGGGTAATGCTAAAGGTGCTGCTCTTCTGTGCAGAGAGCTAGACTTCTGATCCCTAACATGGATGTTTTGTATCTGGAATGCTTCCATTAAGAATCCTTTGGGAGAAGCACATGTGTGGTAAGCAAATGTAGTAATGTATTGATTACTGAGGGTCTGAAAGGTTTTGAAAGCCTTCAGTCTCAAACTGTTCTTTGGTGCAGGTCTGCCATCCAATGTTTGTGACCCTGGGAGCTGATCAATGGCCAGATGAATGTGGAACTCTTGGAGTAGTTAATAAACAGGCGATGTCATTGCTTCCCCAGGGACCCTGCTGCAAGATGGGCTAAGGTCCATGTGCCATCTGCTGACCTTGAAATCTTCTTCCCCACAGAGGCTTGGATTTCCCTGTACCTCACACTCTGGCCCTGGTCTGATGGCATAACTCCACATGGGAATCTCAGTTGCATTGCTCACAGTACAGAGGAATTGAGTACAGGGACACCAGTGTTGGGGAACTGTGGCAATCATCTGCCTGCCTGCAGGCACCTGGTGCCATGTACCACAAAAGCTCTCACTTTTGGAGAGTAAAATTGTTAGTGATTCTCAAAGTATTCTTGCATCCTTAATTTAATTCCATGTCAATGGAAGAGAAGGCACTGCTGGCTGAAAAAATGGTCATTTAAGCAAATATTTAGGCACCTTGATTGACCCTTTGAGGAATTTTCACTTCATGTCAGCAGGTGAAAAATGCAAATTGTGATGAAGACCCTGGTATGAATGTTAGCTGTTTGTTTTTTCTTTCCTGGCATATTACAGACATACTGTGCCACACTGAGCCAGTCAAACCCATCCTGTGCATCAGTTTCCCTGTCAGTAAAATAAGATGCATCATCCCCTACTTGTTAACAGAATTAACTTATTAACAGCACAATGAAGCCGAGATGATGTGGTGGCATATCCCACAAAAATAAAAAGGTAAATACAGAAAAGCACAGGCCACCTCCTTCTTCTATTTTGCAGCTTTTTGCTTGTGCCTTCTTTGTAGATTCTTTCCCATCTTTGGGTATCAAACAACATTGCTGGGTTGGGATTTTTTGGTATATTATAAGCTGCAGTGAATAACGTGTACTTAACAAAATTACCCACTGTATTTGATCTGAGCAGCACCCCCGTTCCTTTTCACTTCTGACAAGAAGAACACTATCACCAAGAAAATAACCGACCTCCATTTCCACCTCACTTTTATTTGGCAGAAAACAGTCAAGTTTGCCATTGGCTTCCTCTACTATTGTTCAGCTCATCTGGTATGAGATCACATTAAAGAAGATTGTTGCAATTTGTCTCATCTTGTTGTGAAAGCACATACTGTCCGTATGCACTGAAGCCATGCTTTAAGTATGAGTGATTGAGTGGACCTAAAGAATGCTGAGTAAATATGTTGCTGCAATTAGGGCTTGAGAGAAAAAAGCGTGTACCCAGTATTTTCCATTCCTTTACCATTTGTGTGTAAAAGGTATACATGATCTTTCCCCTGTAGACACAAAACTTAGCAGATAAAATAGCCTGGAAAAATTCAGTGTATTGAGGGCCATTTTCTCTACCAGTTTACCTACAGAACAACACAAGTCTGCTGCTTGTAAAACAAAACAGTATCTGGCCCTGTGAATATTAAAATTGTCATTACTAGTCTAACCTATTAAAACTCTCATTTTTCTTTACATTTTGTGCACAAAGCAGAGATATCTGAAATATTATTCTAGAAAAGGGTGCTGCAAGATAGGAATCTCTTGTCCATGTTATGCCATGGTTTGATTTTGCATTTAAATAACATCTTCCACCCTAGATCTTGCAATTTTTTAAAGCTATTAATTTAGTCTCGCAACACCCCTGTAAAGAAGTTACACATGAACAGTAGATAACAGTAGATGTAATAGTAGATAACTTCATAATAGGTTTATCTTTATTCTGTGGTCACAGAAACCAATACAAAGCTCTGGTTTATTTTCTGGATGAATATTAGTTTGTGATGCTTGTGGATTTTGGATGGCAAACTAAGAGAGCTTGGGTTTCATTTTCAGAGAAAACGAACACCTGAAAGTGTTCTTCATTTCAGCTACAATTGCAAGTGCTTAGAAATAAAAGTGTGGTCTCAAATTATTTTTCCAAAACCTGGGACTCTGTGGTCAATAAGCTACTCCAGATAATATTACCAGAGGTATTTTTTTCTCATATTACACAGGTTAGGTCTAGCCACATAGATATGGATAGACCCAGGCTCTTCAGTCAGCTTTGAGGTGGTCAGGCATGAGATAGTCTAAATCTAGAAGCAGAATGTATGAAGATCAGATGTATTTCCAATCTTCTGCCCAAACTATAATAAATAGCACTCTTCCTTCAAAGTATTGCTTCAAAGTTAAGGAAAAACTTCTTTACTTTGAGGGTGATGGAGCACTGAAACAAGATGCCCAGAGGGGTCATGGAGTCTCCTTCTCTGGAGACTTTCAAAACCCTCCTGTATGTTTCAAACATGGGCAATCTGATCTAGGTGGCCCTGCTTTAACAGGGGGATTGGAGTAGATAATCTCTGAAAATCCCTTCCAACCCCTACCACTCTGTGATTCTGTGAAAGGTGGTTCCAAGCTGAATATTTCTGCCTGGACTCTCTATTCAGACTTTGTTTTAAATGCCATTACTGTAGCTATCCACTACAATACAGAAGACAGAACTTGAAGTCAAGCTCTTTAAGTAGCAGAAACACCATTTTCCTACTCGTGCTTTAATTTCTGAACAGCAACAGCAGAATGCAGTCTTCATTGTGTTAAAGTTCATGTCTTGCTGCTCCAGGACTTCAGGAAGAGCTTCTTTCAAACATATTGCTATCTTACAAGTGCAATCATTGTGCTGGCTGCATTGAAATTTTAATGAAAGACAATGTTGCTTTTTACATTCACCCTTGTTGACTTCATGTTGAAGCCAATAGGAGCTTTGCTGGCTGGGGTCAGCATCAAGTCGTAATACCTAACAAATGTGTATGTTATTACACAGTGAAGGTCTACTTTAGATTCATTTCCAAGGTACCAGAAGCCAAGAGGACCAAAAACTATTTTAAAAATGCCAAGGATAGGTCAGTGATTAATGAGGAATTTATTTTATTTTGCAGTGTCTCTTACTTAACTGGATGCCTCTGGAGACATGCTTTAAACAGCAAGGCACTATCTTAGACTAGTATAGTAGATTTTCATCTCACGTTGACTCCATTAAAGTAAGCTTCTATAAACAGACATCAATTACAACCAGTTTAAAGGGTTTTAAAATGTAATCCAGCAGTGCTGCTTAACTAAATGAATCCTGAGAACTGATCTCCAGTGAATTAATAGAGCAATGTGTGGAGAGCTCACTATGAATCTGAGTTAATGACTGGAGAGGATCAAATTAATTACAACTGTCTCTGAGGACCTGCAGGGAAGAGCTCTCTCAGATCAGCTAAGGTTTGATTAACTCTTTGGGTACCAAACAGGTATTTTCTACATGTAATTTTTAAAGTAATTGCTGGTAAGACAATGGAGTGAGGCAGCCTGATATTTCTCAGGTGACATGTGACCACCATGAGAAGTGGTGGTGCTGAATTTTCCTGAAAATTTCAGGAAAAAGGGCTAAGTAATTTGTTGTTTCTTGTGGCTCTTTGTTTAGTTGAGGATTTTGTATCTAATAGTAATGCTAATATCATGCTAAGACTTAACAAAATCACTCCATGGTATTTGTTCTACATGCTAATACAGACACCATTGGGATGATAAGTTATCGTAAGTTTCATCGGCTAAGGTAGGTCCCTCTGAACTTTTGTACACAACATTATTATTACTATTATTGTCTGGACAATTTCATTTGATCTTTTAGTGTCAAAGAAGGTGTGAATAATGAGTTAATGACTTAGCAAAATAAGATACAAGCATTGGTTTAAAGCATGACTTGGTTTAAAGTAATGAGGCCAGGAAGGCAGACTGCTCTACATAAGACGAACTGATGCAGTCCTGAGAAAATAGATAACCTGGTTACCAAAAAACCCCAAATCATAACAGAGGGTAATTGGCCATCTCAGATGAAGTGTGTATAGGGATGTTGGTCTAAACTTTCATCTTCTCACATACATACTCCTTCTTGAACTTTCTATTGTTATCTCCCTGGCTGGTACAGCAAGCACCTCATTTTGTAGCATCCTTCATGAGGGACAAATCAGCTCAATGAGTCCCCAGATTTAGAATCATAAAATCACAGAATCCAGTTGGTTTGAAAAGATCTTTAAGATCATCATGTGCAACCACGGAGTTGGTCAGCGATATCCCCTGGGATCCAACCCTGTGGCAAACTTCCATCTCTACAGAGATTAAGCAGTTGTGTACAACTGGAAAGAGACATTTTTCTTTCCAGAAGTACACATGGATTTGCACCAGGCAGCATAAAATCAGGCCTTCAGCCTAAGAACCACATGAGCGGCCTGTAACAGCAACTGGCTGTTGCAGATTTCAATTCATTCTCTCTCCATGCATTTGAATGGCTCAAAGCTGCACATTCAGGAGCAGGTAAGACATCCAGTCCTGTCTGCCTCATCCCATAACTGAAACTCCAGAAGGAATATAGAGAAAGAGAAGAGATTTGCTAGGTTTCAGCAAATTTCAAAGTACTTTATAGGCATGGTGAACTAGGCATATGATAACATGATGGATATTCTGAAATCAGTGCAAAAACCTCTTTCCTATGAAGTGAACACAGTGGTTCTAAGAACTACAAAACAGCCTCAACAGCTCGATTTCCAATGACTGACGTCAGTATTCTTCCCTCTGCACTTAAGTTTTTTCACTAAATCTCTATTGAAAATCCCCAGCATTAGGTTTTGGAGATACTTCTTTTTCTGGTCTAAAATGTGGCTTGGGTTGCATTTTGTAATTGGCTATGAATAACCTATATTTCATATCTAGAAAATATACTTTATAGTCTGGGTTGTTTTAACATTTCAGATATTTAGAACTAAAAGTGTTGTTTCTTTGTCCAAAATATACTGATTTGTCACTCTGGAGTTAAGATGGCATACCTCTCCCAGAAAGATGTCAAATCAAGAATTTGACATCAGACCAGTGGAATAATCTGTTTTCCAGAGATCTTTTTACAGAGGCCTTTATTACTTACAAGTTCTTTATTTCTTCTTTGTATATACTTCAGCTTCTTTGCCTACCTCAAGGACTCTTTTAGTGAAATTAAAAGACCTCGCTCACTACTTGCTTGGCTTTGTTTCAGATTAATTAAATTCAAGTTTTTCAGTCTGCCACAATAGTGTAAATTCTCTAACAATTTTTCACACATCTTCTGCTTTTAAAGAACTTTGAAAGACCTTTTTCCTTTGGTCACTTAATACTTTGGAACTTAATACAGTGCTCCAGTACCTTTTTTCACCAGTGGCATTGACAGTGCAATAACTTTACTCTTGTCCTTTTGTGCATGATGTTTCCGATTCCAGTGGTTCTTCAGGATGCTGCTCTGTCTTGGAAGCTCTGTAATGCATTAAAATAAGCATCTTTAGCTTGCAAGAGGCAGTTCTTCATCTGCAGATATGTCCTTTTCCCTTGTCCATTTGTACATGTAAAGTCATAGAATGCTTTGAGTTGGGAAGGACGTTTAAAAGTCACCTAGTTCAGTTCCCCTGAAGTGAGAAGGGATATCTTTAACTACACCAGGTTGCCCAGAGCAGCATCAAAACTGACCTTGAATGTTTCCAGGGATGGGACATATGGCACCTCTCTGGACAGCCTGTGCCATTGTTTCACCACTCTTAATATAAAATATCTAATATCTAGTTTAAATCTCTCCTTTTTCAGTTTAAAGACATTGCTCCTTGTCCTGTCACATCAGGCCCAGCTAAAAGGATTGTCCCTATCTTTCATGTGGTGAAAGTAGTGTAAGGCTGCAATAAGGTCTCCCTGGAGCCTTCTCTTCTCCAGACTGAACAGTCCCAACTCTCTCTGCCATTCTTGATAGGTGAGGTGCTGCAGCACCCTGGTCATCTTTGTGGCTCTCCACTGGACTTGTTACAATAAGTCCATTTCTTTCTTATATTGTGGACCCTAGCCCTTGACACAGTACTCTATGTGGGGCCCCATCATATCATTGTATATTTTGCGCTGTGCTGTGTTAAAATGGATTTGGATCCAGCTAACCAGGTGTGTCGGGTTACTTTTATGACTGCCTGGTTCCTCACAGTACTTGCCATTTTTCTGTATTGATTATATATTTACTTCTTGGATGTAAACATTAAATATTATGAGAGAAAATGTAAGCCCCTTTGGGTATTACAGCAGTTGTATTCTTCTGTGTCTACTTTTGATCCATGCAGAGACTTTTAAAATACCCCTTTCAGAGAATTATGCCCAAGTGTCAAACTGTCAGTTAGCTAGTTCTTAATCCATTTGACACGTAGTATATTGTTACGGCATACATGTGATTTTCTGTAAAGAAAGTCTAAGGAGTTCATGTCATCACAATTTCTTTGTCCAACAACTTGTAGCTCTCTCTAATACTGTGGTCAGGCTTCTCCAGCTAAGCCTGTTATTCATAAAGCCACACTGATTAACACTATTTTTATACCTGTTTCTTAGTTAAGAGAATCCAATGCCATCTTTTAAATTATCTTTCTTGGGACTGAAGTCACATTTTCATTTTTCTTATTTACAGAACAGAGTATTTTTGGCTTAATTTTAACTACCTCTGTGTAATAATGAGCCTGGCACATTACTGGATTGTTTGGTTTTTTTTATTCCTCATGTGCATTTAAAATCATATTATTGTTGCTGCTTTTAGACCTGTTGTAACTTTTCCTGGATAATTCCATTTACCAAACTAACTCTGTACAAAATAAGCTTTTATTTTTGACCAATTGCTTAATAATTTTTTCCTAGTCAAAATATATTTGGGATTTTTTTCTTATTCTTCTCTTTTGTTTTCTATTAAAGTGAGGCAGAAGTTTAGTGAAAATTATCCTTTTTTTCTTAGTTATATCTGTTTGGTTTCAAGTGCTGATTTTAATCACATTTTTCCTATATGCTTTTCTCTCTTAGATTTTGTTCAAATTCTTTCAGCTTTCACTATTTTCTCTTTTGAATCCTCAGCTATAAATGTCAGTAAGAGTTCAGTCCTCTATGTGACATCAGAAACCTGATAAACCCAGCCTGGTTGTGATGTCTGGTCCTTCATCACTTACCAGCATGGTGACCAGATGTTAATTCATCTTCACCAGTCGTTAGGAGATTCAAACTGGGGTAACTGCTTTTTAGATGGGAAAAAGAACAGGATGAAGCAGTCCATAAAATAGGTATGAATAGTCAGAAAGGCAAAGATGAGAAAGGTGCTTTTGCCCAGTAAGGATGAAAGTAAATTATAAAGGTCACTCATAAACAAAATCTTCTTGCCACGACAAAAGTGCAATGATAGATTATGTTGGAGCCCTGAGAAGGGATCGTAGTGATGTTGTCAACCTTGACAGAAAAAGAGGATGATTAGGAAAGAGAACAAAGTCATTTTTACGATGTAAATTCCTCATGACAGGAATCTGTCTTTTCTGTTTCTCTGTATAACATCATGCATGTTAATGACTCTGAATCAGTCACATGTTCTGCCAGTAGTAAACCTGTAGTAGCAAACAGGCTCACAAAAAGAGGGAAGATGGAGCAGACTGACTGAAAACTTAGAGGATGGGAGGTAGGGAACTCTCTTCAGAGATGATGAGCTTAGAGACTATAACTGAAGGTGTAACTGGATGCAAACAACAGAGAAGACCTGGGTTTTTTTAAAAAAATAAATGTTAGGAGCAAGAAAGAAAAACAATAAGAATGTAAGAAAAGCAGTACGTGATTAAGGTGATATCTCTGCGCCACAGTACAAAGAGGGTGCCATCTTCTCCATCTGGATAATTAACATAGGTCCCCAGCCACCACACTGACTTCTGCCCCAGGAAGGAGGGTGGAGACAAAGTGATGAAAAGCCAGGGAATGTTGTGTGGAAAAGAGGAAATGGTCAGCTGTGTCAAGCAAGTGCAGTAGATCAAGATCCCTGACTTTTCCTTTAGTACAAGACAGAGCCACAATACAATAGCTATCAGGTGTCCAGCATCTGCTGTTACCTCACAAAACCGTGCAATGAGTGCTACCAGAAGTCACCACCTCATTATTAAGTTGGGTTGCAAACAAAAGAGCAAATAATTTCAGGCTTTGAAGGCTCCATTCCAACACACCATGCAAAACACCATGCCATCTTCTGCCTGCCAGGTACCTAACATGTCTCAGCACACACTCAGTGATGTATCATTTGTGCTAGTCTGTACAGACAGATCAGAGGGAATTCCCCACTTGGACTGAGGATCTGGGATTGTTTGGTTTGTGATAGTTTCAGCTGGTGCCATTAATATTTTCCTACATCTAGGGAATGATTTTATAGCTACAAAATTATGTGAAAAGCACTGGTTCTTCATACTCTGCCTGCAAAGAGGAAGCTGCAGGTGCAGCTCCATAGGTAACTTACGTATCACAGCTGCTAGACCAGTGTGCTCCTTTCTTATTCTTGCTGAAGAAGCCTCTCACAGCATTCCTACCTATATGATATCTATATTCTCAATAAGATCAATACTGCTTTTGCTTTGGGAAGTCCTCATATTAGGAATGATTTTTCAGGGAATAATTTTCAGTAATAATGGGAGGATGGGATGCAGGTACTTTCTGTGTGTTACAGGGCTTTTCTTGGAATGTCACTATTCTCCAATATGCTGGAAATGCATTGTTGTTACATTTAAAGCTGAAAAAGGCTAAAGAGAGTGATTGTTGCATAACCTGAAGTTGTTCTATATCTGAAAAGGGAATCATAAAACCATCTAATGGTTATGCAGCTGACCAAGCCAATGTACCACAACAACTGTGCCCACATATGATCTCTGTAATTCCCATTATTTTAATGGTCCGAGCCACTGGCCAAAATCTGGGGGCAAAGAGAAAAAAGGAAATCAGGGACAGCTTCCTGGCTGTACTCTTTATGTTAGCAACCTAGGACTGATGAGGCAGGGACCAGACCCACCACAGGTCTCCTGTTAAGTGCACACCAAAGAGTATTAGGTATGTAGTATACTAAAGCATTTTCAATCACATGCAATAAGAGAACAACTTCCATAAGTTCAGCCTGGCAGACTTCTGTGGCAGCAAAGCACCATTCCAGCTGAAAAGTGAGTCATTTTGTGAGTCTAAGGATACAGAAATTGCCATATTGCATTGGGCCAGGAATCCATCTACCTTAATGTCCAGGCTCCAGCATTGACCTCTTTCAGAAAATGATGTCTGACAGTAATCTCTCTGATAAATTTTTCATGTAAGAACTGACTGCAGGATAAGGCCCTAAACACAGGATGTACAAATGGATGAAACTGTGCAGATGGATGTTAACAGAGAAGAAGAGTGGAGCTGCTCAAGGATGACTCATCATCCTGAGTGGACAGGTTTTAGTTGCAGATGTACCTTTATTAGTGATTTATTAGTGTTTTTGATGTACGCCTACAATTCAAAGCATGCAACAGAGGAGAAACAGTGCAGGGGCAGAGTTGGGGGTGGATTTCATAGCTCAGATGTGGGTATGAAGAATAGACCAAGAAGGAAAAATCACTGGAATTAATAAGCAATGTGAATAGGGAGAACAGAAGGGAAGCAAAAAAACAAACAGCTGAGATACACAACTGTGTTCCTTCTGTGTGCAGATAGCAGTATCAGATCCTGCAGGTAGCCCCTAGGTTGGTGTTTGAACAGAAACATCAGCTGCTGTCATGGTTTAACCCCAGCTGTTAATTAGCACCACACAGCTGCTCACTCCCTCCCTGGCACAGTGGGACAGGGGATGAATTGGGAAAAAGAAAGTAAAACTCATGGCCTGAGATAAAGACAGTGTAATGGGACAGAAAAGGAAAGGGAAGTAGAATATACAAAATAAGTGGTGTACAGTACGGTTGCTCACCACCTGCTGAGTGATGCTCAGAAAATCCCCAAGCTGCGGTGGCCCCCAGCCAACTCCCCCAGTTTATATGCTGGGCATGATGTCATGTGGTCTGGAGTAACCCTTTGGCTTGTTTGGGTCAGCTGTCCTGGCCATGTCCCCTCCCAGCTCCTTGTGTGCTCCCAGCCTCAGCTGGCAATGCAGTATGAGAAGCTGGAAAGTCCTTGACTTAATGCAAACCCAGATTAAGGACAACTAAAAACATTGGTGTGTTATCAGCATTGCTCTCATGCTAAACCCAAAACACAGCACTGTACCAGAAACTAGGAAGGATATTAACTTTACTCCAGCCCCAACCAGGACAGCTGCTTTGCAGGAATTTGCAGTATCTGTTTAAGCTGTGTTGCAGATTGTAACCCTCTTCCCAGCACCAAGTGCCACAGGAAAGGACAGTCCTTTTCATTAAGTTCAGATATGTCAGCTTTCCACTTAATCTATCCCAGCGGCTGCTCCAAAAAGAACAAAATATTAAAAAGCAATACAAAGCAATTGTTTTATGAAGGCTTGATGCCTGCCATTCCATCTAGAGTAGCATGAGTAGGAGTTTATGGTTTAGATAGTATGTGCGATATGCAGTACAGTGAACACTGTAACAGGACAAGGCCAGAAAGCTCATCAGTTTCAGCACTCTATCACCTCCCGGAGTAATTATTAACATGGTTCTGTTTATCCACTTTGTCCTGAATATAGAGGAAGTATTGATACTTCTGAGGTTTTTATAATTATGGAATCATTTTATTCCACTGTTTCTTGCCATAGACTGTCCATTATTGTTCTGATGCTGATATTCCTGGGCATCATTCTGATCAGCAGGTACACACTGTTCAGGAATATGTGTGCCAACAATACCCAGATGGAGAACACCCTTAATTAAAAATTGTATGTTGAATTGCTTCTGTTCTGTAAAGAACAAACTGAACAAAAACTTGAATACCAAAAGTTGTGTAAACCATTGGGGTTTGAGGGGTAGGGTTGTTTCTGAAATGTTTAATCAACTGTTTTTCTTCTGTCACTTACTGATTATGTTAAGTTAGATATGTGTTAATAACACATTTCAGAACTTTGTGTTTAGGGTGCACTCATAGCAGGTCATTGTTTCAAGGGGTTATTTTTCCTTGTCCCTGCTTTCACTCTTTATCTGTGCTTCCTAAGCTAATAATAGGGGGAGCAAGATGTTTCCCCAGCCCTGTTTTAGTGAGTGAGTATGGCACTTTAGCTTGCTGCTGACCATGCTGAATACCATGACCCTCTAGGAGGGACAAGTAGCACTAGGAATGATTGATGGATAATATTCAAGATTTCAGTACTCTGCTAGGTGACATCATGGGTGGACACAGGTCTGGAAACTATTCTGCTTGCTGAGACTAAACAGCAAGAGCATCATGATAGGCATGATCCTACCAAAAGCAGTTCACTGCAGGGGAGCAAGAGCAGCTTCATACAGGAGAAGAGAACACAAGAGCCTACAAATCCTGAGGAAGTTGTAATTGCAATGACAACACTCTGGCTGGCAGGCGTCTGGTTGCTGAATGTTGCTTCCCAAAGTGTTTGGAAAGCCTAACTTTCTGCATGCCACCCAGTATAGGTAATAAATAATAACTCACATGTCAAAGATGGATAGTTGTTTATTTCTCTAAAGGCAAGACCTAGGGCCAAGAACAAGCAATGTTCTACTCACTGACTGGGTGTTAAAAGTGCAGTTTGGTGAATTCTGAAAAGGAATGTTGGAAATTTAAAATAAAAATAGAAGTGATAAAATCCTAGCTAGCACATCAGATCAAAGTGACATTGTTTTTCAGAGGGATTGACTGCACCACTTCATAGCAGAAACTGTTCTGCCAGTACATAAGCAAGCTCCTCAAGTTGCAAACACTTTTTGCTATGAATGTGCTACAGGAAATTTTTACTGACAGGTTATTATGACTACTTTAATGCACATATGACCCATTGTCTGGAAGACAGTTAAAATTATAACGTGCTCATAAATTTACTGACACTGTTGGCAACACTGTGTTACAGCAGTAAACATTTAATTTGATCCTCATTTCTTAAAATAGTGGTACTGCTATGCCTGCAGAAACACGAAGCTTCCTGTTGAAGAAATTTATTTCAGGTCTCTGAGTATTAGTCCTTCAGCCTTGCTTATGTGCATTTGTGACAAATGAAAGTAGTCCTATTAAATCTCCATTTAATGTTAAAATGGAAGTGACAAATTCATACCATTCACAGCTTTCTGCATTAAGGTTCTTCTAAAGCCTTACACCCCAGTTCTAAGAAATCATTTCTGTCTATGATCTTCCTCTAAATGATTTTTTATGCAGTTGTCTGCCCCAGCTACTCATGATACATGAAAGGCATAAAGAATAATCTTGTAACAAGAGAAACTCATAAGTTCTTACAGTTCTTACAGTTCTTACTCAGGCAAATTTCCTTCAGTGAATAGGAATTATGCTCAAGTGATAATTGTATCATCTGGCTCGTGGTTTGAGTATTTAGAGATCTTTCAATTTAATACCATAAAATGATGTTAGGATGCAATGAAGCGATACCTGTAGTCCTCTGCCCCATTGTTCACTTCCCCACATCCTGCAGCTGTAAAGAAAAGAAAAAAAAAAGTCTTTTTTTTCCTCTCACACATAGGTAAGCATTGCTTTCTGACAGGAAAATCTTAGGAGCAGAAGTAAGTTGAAGTGGAAAGAACCATTGTCTTTCACCAGAGCTCTCTTAAAGGGAGACTGTGAAACCCCTTCTGTTCAGGGACCATATGGCTATCAAAGCTCATTTGGCTGCGTTTGCATATTTCTGGCCTCTTTTGATGCTGAATACGTGGTAGCCCTATATTGCTTGCTGCTCACACCACAGGTTTACTTTAATGCCTCTCACTACAGGTTTCTAGAGCTTTCTGTCTTGCAAAACCCATGCTTGTTGGCTCCTTGAGTTTTTAGAAAAATCTAGTTATGGATTAACTTGCAGAATTAATGACATGGAATTTTAGGATTGTCTTGAGGACTCCTAAAGCACAACCACAGAAGGAAGTAAAGTACTGAACGAGATAAATCAACACCATCAAAACATATATGTAATTTTATGCTGTCTCACCATAAACCTGGGGTTCATCACAGGAGATTAGACAGAAGGTATAAAGATAGTATTAAGCCTGAGTAATAACTGGAGAGAGCGGTAAAAAAGTCTAGAGTAGCAGATCTATGTAAATTTTGTTAAGAAAATGTAAACCTTAAAGAATTGAATACAGACTCAGTTCAAAACCTCAGCAAAAATTCAGAAACAGAAAACCACATCAGATGTGAGTCAGGAAAGGGCTTGCAGACAAGATGCTATGTGGAGGTGGGATGAAAAAGTACTCCTCCATTGAGGAAGACAGGCTCAGAATAATACTCTGATGATAGGTAAAAGAGATGTTATTTTGGATTATGTGGATCTGCAAAGTATGTAGTTCTGCAAAATGTGTAGATCTGACACACAGCTAAGTAGTGTTCATGTCACAATAAAAATGCTGTTAACAACTGATCATAATTCTGCAGAAAACAGCAAAAAAAAAAAAAAAAAGAAGTGAAGGTGAGATGGCAAAGTTCTGTGAGGAAAAGTTTGCTTAGGAACTATTTTAATTTATGTGAACATCAGTGTTGAGAATACCATGGAAGAACCAGGCAGGGAGGGTTATCCTGCAGTAGAAACTTCACTAGTGTCTGATGAAAGCACTGTGAGAGCAAAGTGCTACTAATATCCTATTCAGGATAGAGCAGCTTACTAGACTTTCCCCTTTCTATATTAATTATACAATAATTGAAAGGCCAAAAAGCATGGAGGAATCCTCAGCCAGATGGGAGGAAAATTTAGCTCATTGTCTCCCTGTAAAACTGAAGCCTTCAATGACATGGAAAATAGCATCTAAAATTTTCAAAATTTCATCTCAGCAGGCAGCTTTCAAACTGCTGTTGCCAAAATTGGGAGGAATTTTGGCTCACATGGTTCACTTTTATGCAGTGGGAATTGTAAAGATGGTCTCCGATGGTCTACAGCAAATCCATGGAGGGAACCCTGAGGAGTCACAGAATAAAATTAAATGGGGGAGGGGGGATGAGTTGGGGAATGTAAACAAAAAGGAAAAGGAAAGGGTAAATTTGGGGAAAGCAGAGAGAAAAGGGGTTAGTTTCAAGTAAGAAGAAAGCAAAGAAGCAAATTATATTACGTGTGAACTAAATGTCTTTGAGCAGGCATGAAGGCTCATGTACCGTCTTCTCTCCTTCATTAAAAATTTAGCATTTGTAATTGGGCTCCGTGTACTTAACAAATGTTCCTTAGCTAATTAAGGGGAGGAATGCTGAGTGGCACTTAGGGACATGCAACTTTGGGTATCACCACACTTGGAAGCAGTGCTTGACAGTCTACTTTGCTTCCTGACTATTGAAGAAAGGAACTGCCTGCGTTATATCCACAGGGGCTTCTCTATGCTTCGTGCTCCCACCTGGGCAACAGAGAAGGACTCACTGCCTCCTCAGCATGTTTCTGTGCTAGATGTGATCAGAAAAAATGAGCTGTGCAATTCCTAAGAGCTGTGGGTAGTAGAGAAGACTGTAGCTTTCAGGAGAAAGTGTGGCACTTTAGCAACAGCCTGTTACAAATTAGTATTCATTTGAGGAAGTAAAATGTGTTTATAGTGGCAGTTCTCAGCACAGTATCATGGTTCTGTTTTACTGTTTAGCTAAATGTCATCTATTAATATTTCAGTGAACAAGGCCCCATACAAAAGCCAGCTGGGATCTCATAATCAGTCACTTTATGTAACGAAAAGAGGCTCTCTTAGACAGTGCCCAACTCTATTTTCCAATTACTTTTATCCATGCACATGGCCTGGTCCCACAGTGCTGATTCCCACATTAGTGACGGAGAGTCATTCCAGGTATTAAACTGGTATGTTGGAGCACATATGCAGAAGAATGTCCACACTGTAGTATGACTAGAAAAACAGTGTGCAGTCAAACACAGTGCTATAAGCAAAATTACTGTAATGACAAACCCTCCATTGAAATTATAATTTTTGCCATTATCAGTTGAAAATTCAGATTTCATTGCACTGGAAATTTGCAGTCAAGAAAGGCATCCTGGAAAAGGAAAACTTTGTTCTGCAATAAGAAAGATTTTTATCTCCACTTTGCTTTTTTTTTTTTTTTTTAAATTTCCTCTGATTTTATTTTCTCTGAGACTTAGTCAAAAATTAGTTGTTTTGGCTAGCATTTTAGAAGTACCTCGTACTTTGCCCTCAAAATGCAGTCAGGTCAAAAAAATACCAGATTAGTCCATTCTAAACTCCCCCATGACTGTCAAATATCACAGTAGAGTCAGGTACTCTTAAGCTTTGGATTAACTACTTATTGGCTCTATTTTAAATAATTCTGTGGTCCACCAGTCTGTGAGTTGAATCTCTGTTTTTGAATAATTCTATGATATGCTAGTCTATGAGCTGAATTCTGCACCTTTTAAATGGGTGTTATCTTCCACCTGTGGTTGGAAGCAAACAAAGACTGGCTTGTGTTCCTGTAGTGGCCAGACCTTGAAACAGCCCTCCCAAGTTTCAAGTGGATAGTCTAATGACTATTTAGAAATCAGAACCTTTTCTTTTTGTTTAGAGCTGTCATTTATTTCTATCTTCTCTTCACTGATTTGTTTTTGCAAAACATTTTGAATTTCCTGACTGAGATGCAGTTTGTGCCAGTGGCTTCACTGAAGTCACCACTTTTGCTTGTGCAGGGAAGTTAGACCAGTGTGAAATGTTATTCTATACAGATTTAGCACAGGACTTCAGGATATTTTTGCCTGAGAGTGATTATAAATATTTTAAAAGGTCGTTTTTCTGGTTGAAAGGAGGTATTATGTCAATTAGTCAACATACTTAAATCACCCTGTGCAGCAATGTGTTTAATGAAAATTAATTTAGTAAATCCTCTCATTGTGTCACCGAAGGGTTCCTGATTCTGTTTCTCTAAACACAGAGGCAGTCCTCATATGGATAGGTTTTAGATGAGGTTTAATTGTGTCATTTACCCTGAGATCCCTTTGTGAAAAGCACTCAATAAACCCCAGAGTATTTCCGTCTTATAAATGCACAAGAGGATAATTGCACCTAAACTTACCTTTGACACAAAATGGTTTTATTTGAGGAAGCATCCTTTGAGGCACCAACTGCTAGCATGAAGTGATATCCCATTGCAGGCCAGCCAAAACTTCACCACATAGCTATAATTTCATTTCAGTTAATTTAGACGTTTAGTTCTTTCCAAGGGAAGTATCAGATATGTTTTTATCTGAATAAGGCATCTATAAATCATACTCACAGTAAATCAATGGCTAATTTCAGTATTAGCATTATTCCAGTGGTGCACAAAAAGTTATTTTTTTCCTCGTAAAATATTTCAAAATGTTGTATCGTGTTGGGTGTTTTAAGGATTCCATATGAGGTGCATGGATTAAACCATGATTCGATTACACTGCTGTGTAAGCTTCAGACCTGCTATGATTTAATTACTTTTTTGTTCATTCAGACGTTTATGCTGCATGTATGTTTTCAAATCATTCTCACTCTAGCAGCAATTTTCCAGCTTCTCTGTGCAAGAAAACGGTCTTTAAAATTGTCCTCGCTCTGTAGTACTTAAGAAAGGGAAGAAGTACATGAAGAAGAACCTCAAAGATGAAGGCCAGGCTTGAAGCACAGTTTCATTAATACTGGATGGCAGGAAAGGAGCCAAGTCCCAGATAATGAGGAAGGAGTTGCAATTTTTTTTAAAGCTATCTGGTGACAAGGAAAACAAAAATGACATTCAGCTGACGAATGAGCGGAGTTTGACCTAGCCTTTTGACCCTTGACAATCAATCTTACCTGCTGCTTCATAAAGAATTATAGCTGTGTCACTCACATTTGACTCTGGGTTTTTACTATTCTCTGTTACTTTCTTTCTTTTTTCCTTCTTTCTTTCTTTTTCCTTCTTTCTTTCTTTTTTCCTTCTTTCTTTCTTTTTTTCCTTCTTTCTTTCTTCCTTATTTGGAATACGTAGTCCAAGAAGAACAAATGTGCATGTTGCAAACAAGACCACAAAAACCAGAAGGTAGTTATGAAAAAGGCAGAAAAAGAGAGAAAAAGAATGAAGGCAATGGACAGTTGGAGCAGGGTGGGGTTAAAAAAAATACAGTGATAAAACAGCTCATACATGCAATTCATAAGTGCCAGGGGTATCTTGGGGGCTTTGGAGGGTGACATACATAAACAGCAGCTTGGCATCCTTTTTCTGAGTGCCCTGTGTGCGATGGAATGTGCCTGGCACAGAGCTGTTCAGAGCAGCTGCTGGTGGTGCCTCAGGCTCTGCAGGGCCATTTTGGAAGGTAATGCCTGGACTGTGCAAGACAGAACAGATTGGGTCTGCTTGAACACACACAGCAGGCTCCTAATGTGGTCTTATGTAATGGAGAAAAGAAAATAATGGAATTGTTAAATATAAGCTGCCTTTGCTTAATAGGAGTGACAACACAGTAAAGGTGACATATGATCCCATGCAGGAGCTGTGAGAAAGCCAATAAAACCACAGGATTTTCTGACTTTTTATAGTATTTTGGTTTGGAGTTTATTGTTTTATTTCAAGTTATATTGCTGTCTACATTATTAAGAGTTTACATACCCACATTATGGAAAGGCTACCAAGTCTAGACAGCAGACGTCTCCTACATTATTTATTAAGGGTGGCAAAGCAAGAACCAAGCACAGTGTTAGTGGCACAACCGGAGCCACAAGGAAAATGGATCCACCAGACAAAGAACTTTTAGAACTGTGTAAGAAAATGCCATGTTTTCCTCTTGGTTTTAGAAATGTAAATTCACTGGCGCTGCTTTCATTACTCTGTGAAACTCGGAGAAAAGTTTGTTCTGCTGCCCTCATCAGCCATGTTGATTTGCATATTTTTATATGCAGTAGTTTTGCTTTCAGGTACAAAAGATAAGGGTGGTCAGCAAGTTCATCTGTAAGGTAGCTTACTAGTTGCAAGAGGAGGCTAGTGGCAGGCTTTTTAGATTTTAAGGACAGAAGATTGTCTGAGGGAAAAGGAGGGGTCTGTGAGGCCTTCCTTTTATTTATTTTCAGTGCCACAGATTACTGTGAAGATGCTGCTCTCACAGACAAAGGAAATAAAGGGGCTTTTAAATTATATTTTTAATTGCATATTGTAACATTTTAAAGGCACATCCTTGGTAGGCACTTACACAAGTGAACACTCAAATCTGTAGCAGATGATGGGCAAGTTTTCTGGTTTTTAGTGTGCGAACACGTTTTGTTCTATCACGTGTGAAGAAGGGATAACTGCCTCTATTCATCTGTGCCATCGTAGATTGAGAAGAAAAGGATACAGAATATGGGCAGGACAAATCACAGGCCTGCTTTCTCTTGAATTTTCATGGTCAGAAGTGGCCATACCCAGCTGGGCTGAATCTGGTCTCAGCTGCCTTTTCATGTTTTGCTCTTCAGAAATACTAAGAGGAGTAACTGTTCGTTCCTGTTCTGAGATGCAATAAGAAGAGGTCTTGAGTATATTCCCTGTGTAGTATTTATGTTTGGAGAGCTCCTCCAAAACACCTCACATGGCTGCTCTCTCTTTGGTTCTCTGACCTTACTGTGTGTTCTCTGTGAATGGAATGGCTAAATGTTGCCTATGTAGTCTTTATAACACAGGAAGGTCTGTCTTGCATGTATAAAGGTCACAATTATATGTGAACATCATAAAATATACTCATATTTCTTGGTTTGTTACTATTATTATTTGTAATATAGTCAGAAACAAAACCAAGCTAGCCTTAGCATTCCAGGTGCTGAGAGCCTGAGCATTATTTTGCAAGGAGTTGGGAAAGGGGATGTTGTACAAGAGAGGGAGAGGAGTTTCCATTTCTCATTCATTCTTCTCAAATCTGGGAGGCAGTAATCATTGGTGGAGGAAGGAAAAAGGCTCACACAATAATTGAAATTTCATAAGCATAATAAGAGCCTGGGCACAAAGCAGTGCAGTCTAGACTTGAAGGAGGAAGGGGCTGAAACCAGTCCCCCCAGACAGGAGCCTGAGGATGGTAAGCTGGAGTCAGGGCTGAAACCAGCAGCCCAGCTGACGTGCATGTACACTAATGTACACAGTATGGGTAACAAACAAGAGGAGCTGGAAGCCTTGTTACAGCAGGAGAGTTATGATGTAGTTGCCATCACTGAAATGTGGTGGGGTGACTCACGTGACTGGAGCACCGTAATTGATGGCTACAGGCTCTTCAGGAGAGACAGGGAAGGGAGAATGGGTGGAGGGGTGGCCCTGTACATCAGGGAGGTTCTAGACACCATGGAACTAGAGATTAAAGATGATCGAGTTGAGTGCCTGTGGGTGAGAATTAGAGGGAAGGCCAACAAGGCTGCCAAACTGGTTGGAGTTTGTTATAGACCACCCAAACAGGATGAAGAGGTTGATTAATTATTTTATAGGCAGATAGAGGATGTCTCAAGATCACCAGATCTTGTTCTTATGGGCAATTTTAACCTGACAGATATCTGCTGGGAACTTAACACAGCAGAGAGGAGGGAGTCTAGAAGGTTCTTAGAGAAGGTTCTTAGATAGCTTCTTATCACACCTGCTGTGTGAGCCTACCAGGGGTAAGGCTTTGCTTGACCTTCTTTTTACCAATAGAGAAGGGCTAGTGAGAGATGTGGTGGTTGGAGGCTGTCTGGGCTCCAGCAACCATGAGATAATTGAGTTTTCAATATGCAGTTGAGCTAAGAGGAGCAGCAACAAAACCTTCACTCTGGACTTCCAGAGGGTGGACTTCAGGGTACTTAAGGAACTACCTCAGAAGGTACCTTGGGAAGCAGCCCTTAAAAGAAAGGAGTCCAGGAGGGCTGGACCTACTTCAAGAAAGAAATCTTGAAGGCACAGGAACAGGCTGTGCCCATGTGCTGGAAGATGAGCCAGCCAGCCTGGATGGGCAATGAGCTTCTGAATAAATTAAGGGGAAAGAGGGTGTATCATCTTTGGAAGAAAAGAGAGGTTAGAATAGAATAGGATAGGATAGGATAGGATAGGATAGGATAGGATAGGATAGGATAGGATAGGATAGGATAGGATAGGATAGGATAGGATAGGAATAGAGTAGAATAGAATAGAGTAGAATAGAATAGACCAGACCAGGTTGGAAAAGACCTCCAAGATCTTCAAGTCCAACCTATCACCCAATACTATCTAATCAACTAAACCATGGCACCAAGTGCTTCATCCAGTCTCTTCCTAAACACTTCCAGTGATGGTGACTCTACCACCTCCCTGGGCAGCCCATTCCAATGGCAAATCATTCTTTCTGTGAAGAACTTCTTCCTAACATCCAGCCTAAACCTCCTCTGGCACAGCTTGAGACTGTGTCCTCTTGTTCTGGTGCTGGTTTCCTGAGAGAATAGACCCACCCCCACCTGGCTACAACCTCCCTTTAGGTAGTTGTAGAGAGCAATAAGGTCTCCCTAACCCTCCTCTTCTCCAGGCTAAGCAACCCCAGCTCCCTCAGCCTCTCCTCATAGGGCTTGTGCTCCAAAGCCCTCCCCAGCTTTGTTGCCCTTCTCTGGACACGTTCCAGGAACAAAACATCTTTCCTGAACTGAGAGGCTCAGAACTGGACACAGTACTCAAGGTGTGGCCTAACCAGTGCTGAGTACAGGGCTACCCCTGTACTCAGGGACCTCCCTGCTCCTGCTGGCCACAGTGTTCCTGATGCAGGCCAGGATGCCATTGGCCTTCTTGGCCACCTGGACATGCTGCTGGCTCATGTTCAGCCTACTATCAACCATTACCCCCAGGTCCCTTTCTGCCTGGCTGCTTTCCAGCCACTCTGACCCCAGCCTGTGGCACTGCATGGGGTTATTGTGGCCAATGTGTAGAACCCAGCACTCAGATGTGTTAAATCTCATGCCGTTGAACTCTGCCCATCTTAGTGCACATTGATGTACTTCACTAATTTAGCATCCTATGGTAAGGGAAGTGAAGTTTATTATCCCTCTTTTCCTTTATAGAACAGGAACATGAGACAGGGAGTTTAGCTGGTGGTACAGGTATGGTAGCTTCAGGAATATGAAGCCGATTCCCAGACAGTAGTCTTCATCCGTAGGACAATCAGTCCTAACTCCCTGGTTCTGATCTGACTTGTTCTGTGTTCTGCCATACAAGACCTTTTTCTTTTTCTTTTTCTTTTTCTTTTTCTTTTTCTTTTTTTCTTTTTCTTTTTCTTTTTCTTTTTCTTTTTCTTTTTCTTTTTCTTTTTCTTTTTCTTTTTCTTTTTCTTTTTCTTTTTCTTTTTCTTTTTCTTTTTCTTTTTCCTTTTCCTTTTCCTTTTCCTTTTCCTAATTAGGAAAACAGTGTTTTGCATTTTGGAAGCACAGCATCCAGGTGGGGATAGTATTTGTCACTATAGCATCTTCAATTATTTATAACTACTTTTTTTGTCTGGTGATTTGATGGTTATTTGTTTTATTTCCCATTAGAATATTTGATCACTTAAATAGCCTGAAATCAAACATTTGGCAGTGTTTACAAATTATGAAAATGGTTTCAGATTAAAGTGTTCCATGGTGAGGTTAAAGTTTCAGATAAGTATATAAACCAAGGGCACTTGTCTGAATCTCAGCTGTGGCATGTGCTCTGCATTTGTACCCACGCTGGCACAAGGCACAGGCTGTGGCTCACATGTTTTCCCCATGGTCTTCTTGGGGCTATTTCTTTAGAGTGCTCTTACAGCAGGGGACAAACCAAATCCTCTCAACCAAGTGAGATGTCAGTCTTCAAAGCACCCATCAGACAGAACCTGACAGTAAGGCTTCTTCCAGTCCTAGCTGAGAAGTGAAAAAGTCATGCAGACGTCCAAAACTTATCTATTTTGCGGATATACTGTGATCAAATCAGAAAATCATTGTGGCATCAGTTAAATCAGCAGTGCTTCTAGAACTGTGGTTGAAAGTCAGACATCATTTTGCATTAAGGACTAATAAAACTGATGTATTTAAGAATAGTGCTGCATTAAACATAAATAAATAAATAAAATAGTTGGAAATTACTTCCGGTTTTGTCTGTACTGGTCCATGGACCAGTGTCAATTCACAGAGATCAGAGATCTTATGTTCTTGACTTCTCTTGTTAATTTCCCAGCACAAAACATAAGGTACTTTCTTGACATTAGTTTCTTTATTAATTGGAAAGCCATGGGATCCATAATCAAATACATAAAATGTCAGCATTGTACACTGCAAACCTCCTTGTGAAATCTGTTGCATCAAATGACTCCTTAAAGAACAGTTGCCGTCACTTATGGGTCTTACCTTTGAAGGTCTTTTTCTGATGTAGTTGTCATCAGCCCTACTCATTTGGTAGCTATTGGTAGAAAAATATCCCTAAACTTATCTGAAAAGATAAAGGCTGGAATTTACTGCTTTTGCCTACAATCATAAGGATAAGACATTCAGATGGGAAAAAAAAATTTAGCCAAACCTCCATTTGCTTCAGACTGCTGGAGTGCCAGCATCGTCCTATAAGCTACAAAGTGTCTATAGCTGATATCTGCTCAAAGCAAAGGTTCTGTATGAGAACAGCAGCTGACCTAATGAGGTGATGGCCATATAGGAATTGTTCTCCCCTACGGAATGCTGACAGACCCCTGTAGAACTGCTCTTTCCAGGTAGTCTTTATTGAAACATGAGTCCAAAAATTGCCTTTTTCTGAAGACTGTGGAAGAGAGGAGTTGTTGTGGTCATGTGATTCTGAACCTGGCTCTGGCCCAAGGATGGAGATGAAAGAATAGTTTGCCCCATGCTTCCTTGGTACCTGGATGGAAAATCAAAGAAAACCATATTAATTTCAGCTTCATTGAAAACACACAGTAGAAAAAACATCCATAGCTGGCAAATGTAAAAGTTTTAAATTGATGATGGAAGAAACATTCATTTCCAAGCTTCTGAGCGAGCTATTAAAATCAACAGAGTAAAGACAAAATACCTGGCACTGAAAATGAAAGGAACAGTTTTTGCATCTACTTAGTTAAAACTTGGCAAAATGAATCTAAAGTAGTGGTTTCGGATTTCCGTGTGCACGAACTGTGCCAGCTTTTGTTCTCGTGGTTGCCATGATGGGTAGTTTATCCCCCTTGAGAAGTACTTTTTCCTCTAACTTTTTTAATCAGAAGTCAATTTAAGCAAAACACTGGATCTTGTATCAGCACTGGCATATCCTTCCTTATTTTGTACTGTTGAATGCTCCAGAGTTCTCATTTAATTGACATTAGAGTTACTGCAGTAAATCTAGTGATGATATTTGCCCAGTATTTATGTCCATTTTCACCTACACATCTCAGTGGGTTTCCTCAGGAGGATGAGAAATATCACAAACAAGGAAATTTGTGAACATCAAATTCTCTCCCATTCCCTTCCAGCTGAACATCATTATTTTGGGCCATACACTAGCAAGCAATTTCACATGATGACTGGTATTTTCATTATCATCAAAATTGTCTTAATTTTCTACGGTTGCAAGTTAGCATCTGCATTATTTTATGAAAAGGTTATATATTACAGGAAAAACATTGAAGAAATTACAGTAATTGTTTTGTGGAAACTTCACACCACTTAGTTGCATCACTGCCGGTATGTTTCTGTAGGATGAATAATGTATACCTATTAGGATACTCTTGTGAATTTTCTGTATTTTAGAGAAAATGCTGCAGTATTCTATTACAATTCTCAAAAGGATAACATTAACAGCACGGGTATTTAATATTTATAATGGCCTTAGTGCACTGCTATACTTTTTTCTTTGGTGTGCGTTAACATTTGTTGAAGAACCTGGAGAAGACAAAGGGTGAGAGGTGTGTTTGGTAGCATCATTCAAGTTTGTTACAGCGAAATATATGCAGCTGGTAAGAGCTAAACCATTATTTTAAAATATATTTCATTAACCTGAATATTAAATTTAAGGCAATGTTGCCTTAAGGAAAGTGAAGACCAAGCTGCATGTGAGGTTTTCGGGCAGTTACTGGTTACCAATCAAACTCTGCTTTTCTTCCATTATCTGTTCTGGAAAAGCAAGTACTTCCATTGATAAGGGTAATAAAGTACTACTTATTGCTTCAAAAGGGCAACAGCATTTATTTTATATGTGGGCAGATATAGTCAATGATTTTAAGTAGATTTTTGGGCAATTGTAAATTCGTCCTTTGGATTTTTTTCCCTTCCTGTAACTGAGGATTCCTGCTCCATGTAAGTTAATACATGGAAGTTCTTGTATTATTTGCATTGCACCCTTTTCAAATTAAAAGTAATTAAACTTGAAGAAGAAGCTTAATAGCTAAAGTAAGATCTAGAGGCATTTTTTTCAAAGGCCTGATATCAACTATTTTGTACTGTAGAATGTGTGAAATATCCAACAGCATGGGGGGCTTCTGATGTGCTTTTCAAAGCAGTGAAGCAGGTAGTTCATTGACCGGGCAGAGTAGGGCAGCAGTTTTCTGGACTCCCCAGCTGTGGATGGAGCTTCATCCTAACACAGAAATGTGACTGACTTTATAGCCCATACATAAGCACTGCCTATAAAATCTTCCGCTGAAATCTCTCACCCAAATCTTCTCCCAGTGAGCAGTTTCTCTTTGTCCATATCTGCAGGCTGGAATATCTGTCTTATGAGGAATATTACTGGTTACAAATATCTGAAGGGTGAGTGTCAAGAAGAAGGGGCCAAGCTCTTTCCAGTGGTGCCCTGTGATAGGACAAGGGGCAGCAGATACAAACTAGGACACACAAAGTTCCACTTCAACATGAGGGAAAACTTCTTTCCTGTGAGGGTGACAGAGCACTGAAACAGATTGCTCAGAGGTTGTAGTCTCCTCTTTCAAAACCTACTTAGGCTTACTCCTGTGCACCCTGCCCTAAGAGATCCTGCTTTGGAAGGAGGGTTGGACTAGATGATATCCAGAGATCCCTTCCAACCCCTACAATTCAATATGAATAACCAGGTTGTTTATTTCAACAGCAAGCCAGAAATGTAGGCAGATGCAAGCACATGAGCACTCAAAGAGCTGCTAATTCACGCTTGCTGTGTGAAGGTGGTAGGCACCAAGCACAGCCAAGCTAGGATTAGCACCTGAAGCAGCAACATTTGGCTGATGAGTTACATTGACAGGAAGATCTGATATTCAGCTTCCCTCATTCCAATGGAAATTAAACATGAGCAGTCAGTGCATCCACAGCAGATGACCAGTTGCAGAGTCCAGAACTGCAGCTCACCTCCTGTTTAACTTTGTTTTTAATCTTGCTACAAGTAAAATAAACAAACTAGAAACAGGCATATAGGCAAATTGCCTTAGACTGACCTGTACTTAGTTTAAAGCTTACAAGAAAAGAGCTACAGATACTGTGGGATGCTTGGAAAGGCACACAACTAGACACAGCCCTTCTTATCTATGCATACCAAATAACAAAAATCATGGAAGATTCTTAAACAGTGAAACAAAGCTACTGTGAGTCAACATCAGGCAAACAATGTAGCTTGCCAGTGGTACAAACATCCAGGAATGGCTTGTGGTGTGACAGATTACCAAATGAGAGTTTACTTCCCAGCTCTTCTAGGATTTCTCATGTGGAGGGTGTTGTGCAGTCTCTCTACTGTTCAATCTACTGTTTTGCTCTCTACAGCTACCTGAAGGGAGGTTGTAGACAGGCAGACGTTGGTCTTTTCTCCCAGGCAGCCAGTACCTGAACAAGAGGACACAGACTCAAGCTGCACCAGAGGAGGTTTAGGCTGGATGTTAGGAAGAAGTTCTATACAGAGAGTGTGATTGCCCATTGGAATGGGCTGCCCGTGGAGGTGGTGGAGTCACCATCACTGGAGGTGGTCAGGAGGAGGCTTGATGGGGTGCTTGGTGCCATGGTCTAGTTGTTTAGGTGGGTTGGATTGATTAATGGGTTGGACGCGATGATCTTGAAGGTCTCTTCCAACCTGGTTTATTCTATTCTGTTCTATTATTGTATCCATTATGTAAAGAAAGAACACCTCCATCTTCTGCTCACGTATTGAGATTACAGCACCTAGCATAGCACCTCCTCAGTCATCTATGTTTGAGATTACTTCTGTATCACAGCTGTTAAAGCAATATCTCATACCACTTAGGGAAAGATTTTTATTCAATTTTTGTCCTTAAATGACTGATAAGGAATGTCATGTTCAAGGTGGTACTGCATGTGTGTCCTAGCTGGTGAGGAATGGCCTTCAGTCCCTGGGAGATGTAAGGGGAATGAGAGCACTACAACCCTTGTACAATCAGGCCACATATTTTGTTTTGGTCTCTTCCCCACCTCTTTCACCCTCTTGCAGCTATTGCTTTTTTTTTTTTTTTTTTTTTTTTTTTTTTTTTTTTTGTGGCTTGGTAGAGCCAGAAGAAGTTCAAAGCTATGTTCAGGATAGAAGAGTGTATTGTTAAAAAGCTTGAAGCCCAAGTCACTGCTCCAGCAGAACACTTGTTTGTCTTGCAGCAAAGTAGAACTGCCACTTTTGCACCTGGTTCTCCTACTTGTTGCTGTAGTTTTACTGACTGTGAAGCAAAGAACTGAACTGGCCTGTATTTTTCCCCTTTCTCATTGCTAGTTTGAGTCATTTCATGGCCTGTTCTCATGGTTGCTCAGCTATCTTTTGTAGATGGAATTTTCATGCCAGTAATAGAATTCACAGCTGCTTGAATCTCGGAGTTCTTAACAGAAAACAGAGTTGTCTCAGGTTTATCAGATTTCAGAGCAGACTGGAATTGGAAAATTAGAGAAACATGGATATAATGAGCATCTGAGAGATGAAAGCAACCAATCACCAAGTCACCTGGTGGGCATGATAGTCTCTGCTGATTCTCTTGGTTGAGACTGGGAGAAAATGACATTGTCCTTTGTCATTCTCAAGACACTTCCACAAGCTCAGCATCAAGGCCAACCTTTTAAACCACAAACACTTTGATCCACTATTCATTTGTATTGTTTAAAGAAACCCAAACACATACATGCACAAAACCCCCAGTACATTTCACTTACAGTAACTTCACTTTTAGTTAAGGAAATGTGACTCACTTCAAAGACTCTTTGAAGAGACTTCTACTAATTCCTGATCTTCAAAGAACTGTTGCTGAAGCTATACCTGGACAGATATTTCTTTGTCAGAAGAGTGATTTGCCATAAACAATCATAGAAGACACAACTGTAGATCTATTATCTGAAAGAATACAACATCACTCTTTGAAGCCAGGTAGTTCAACCAGTTCCTCTTGGTCAGACTTTGACCCAAAGGGTTACATAACCACTTTGACAGGGCACCCAGTGGACTGGGGGCTCAAGGCTCTCTGAACTACAGGTCAAGCTTCTGTGTAATCTCTTCCAAAGCTTCTGGGGCCATGCGTTTTTGCACTGCTCTCTCTACAAGCATTGCTGCTTCTAAGGATATCAAACATTTAGTCTGCATAAGTTCCATGGAAATTATTGTGCCCATCAGTATTAGAACATTTGAAAGAGACAAGGTTATTAAAAATTGCATCCTGTTACTAAAGGTTGTATGTGCAGAGAGTGCCCAGCCCTTGTCTGATGTCCATTATGAGTCATGGTCATTGCTCTCTGAGTCAGCAGACTGTTGTTTCAAACTTAATTTCTTTGTGTCATTTATCTGTTCCCTGTCATATCCCGTTGGATATGAAATCTTATAGTGGCTCTGTTGGCCTTCAGATGATAATTCTTTCTCTGTCAATTAGTTTCTTTCAAAGGAGTCCTGCAGAATTTTTCCCAAGAATTTAGAAGATACAATAAATTCTGGTCCATAAGAATGTTCTTAAAGGCTCTATATGGTCCAGAAATACAGTCTGTAAGAGCAGCATGCCACTCAGTTGGATGTTCTATTCCAACACTATTCTGTTCTTAGACAACCAGGGACCAGTCCTGTTCACTGTAACTAGAAACCTGATTTTATCTGGCATAAGGACTTGACAATAAGATCCCACCCCCAGTCTCTTAGAGAGTTGTGTTTTCACAAAATGAATAATCAAAAAAAAAATTTTGAAAAATCAGGTGGTAAAAGTAGGAATTTACTGGATCTAGATAGCACTTACTTGACACCAGCCTTTGCATTCAAACACTCACACTGCCCTCAGACTATGTTACAGCGGGGTTTTAATTGCCTGTCTTTGTATGAGAGTCCCAAGACAACTCCCTGATTGATCCCCTGTGTCTTGATGATACCCTGACTCCAGCTAATGTTTCAGCCATCTGTACAATATGAGGCCTAAGGTCCCATTTGAGCTGAGGAAGCAAATGGCTTATTAAAGTCTAATTTCTCCAGCTTGTTCTTGCCTTTGGGCATTTTAAATAGGTTAATGCAATTTTTACAATACACTCAGGGAACTTTACTCACAGAGTGTTGTCATAGACTAGAGGAAAATAGCCCCTAGATTATCTCAGAATGGGAAGTATTCCAAATATACTTGCCCTAACACTTAGTCAACTCTCTATCTAGAACAACTTTTTCTTCTTTCTTTCTCTCTTTCTCCTTTTATTTTTCCCCTTAAGATTTCAGTGGATTATTGTACATTTTAGGGTTTGGAAGGGGGGAAAAAATGTCAGATTTATATAATGCAGTGGATCATTTTTCAGGGAAGTTCCAGTATTCATCAAAATGTGGAGACACCACAGGCACCATATAAATTATGATGGTTTTCTCCTTAATACTTCCTTTTTATTGCCTATATTCTTTAAAGTGAATTTAGTGCTCATGAAAGATGCTCTGAAAAGAAAGTGAAGCCCTCCGTTTATCTGCAGAATTGGTACAGAGGGGTGTTGGCAATGCAAGTTTCTTTCCATAACCCCATCTGCATTCTGCAGCTGTAACCTTGAGGGATCACCTTTAGGAAGAAGACGACTTGGTTTTCCTACTCTTTCTATCCTTAGCCTCTCTGCTTAAAGCGCAAATAAAGATGTCAATTGATGCCATCCAAGGCCATAGTCTTTATGATCTTCCTAATAGGTATTGGGAGACCATCAATTTATTACCTTGACTGTGTGGCAGACTGCTTCCAATGCAGACTCTCTGTGGGTATGTGTGTGTGCATACATCTTCTATACATCTAATACATCTTCCATAAGGTAGAAAATACTCAGAAGCACCATTAAAGTGCAATGACTTTTGTTCTCTGTATTGACCTAGACTGGATTTGAACCAGTGATTTAGAAATAATATGCTCTGTATCCCATTACTAATCTCTTCAGCCACAAGCCCAACCCTTCCCTTTTTCTCACAGAGAGGATGCTAACTTATTTAAAACAACTCGAATTTTGCACTCAAAAAGAAAATTCAAGCATATGCAAAAACACGTTGGGCATTTGGCTAACCTACCCCTCATTACCCAGGAGGGAGAAAGTGTAAACACAGGCTCACATCTGACTGTTGAGTATGTGTATTCAGTCCCCAGAAATCTGTTTCAAAGATAAGAAAGGCACACATCTCATTAGAAGAGAAACTACAAGGTGGAAAAAAAAAGCGGGCCATGTCAGTTCAAACGCAAGCCCAGATGCTTAAGTTAGTTACAGTTTTCAGTTTAAGGCAATGCAAATCCATTCTCCATTACTAGGGAAGTGGAAAAAGGCATTAGGCCCTTGAAATGGCAAGAGCCAAGTTCTGTGTTCAGTCAAATAGGAAAAACTGTAGTGTATAAATTTCTCCTTTTTAGTCCATTGTATGTTGTACGAGGCACAGAAGAACATCTATGCAATTATGTAAATAGGAGTACAAAGGGTAGAGCAGCACAGTGGTTTGTAGGCTAAAATTGTTTCTTATTCCTCCAACCCCTTCTTTCTCTTTACACGGAAACAAACATGCACAAAACATTAATAAAATAAATCAGACATTATGTGAAGCCTATCCACAAGAGCAGTTTCTAGATACAAATTGAATCCCTGAACATTAATTTGATCTTCTGCCAAGCACTGTAGAGATCTTAAGAAGCTGAGTTTATATTGTGAATGAGAAGTGAAAAAAAAAGAGTCCTAATTTTTACATTGCTTTCATTGTGTAACATTTGTGGGCATGCTTCTGTTCCTTGCTTTATTGAGAAATATGATTAAACTTTAAAATGTGTATTTTTATTTAAACTATAACCGAAAGGCATTCCCATACTTATGCAATAATTCGTTAGCCAGAGGCAGCAGGCAGCTGATACTGCTTTCAGTGAACACAACCAGAATTGGGATTTGAAGACCGAGCCTTTTCAGTTTTCCAACCAAGAAAAATATTCAGTCATTCCCCTGTCATAGATCAGACTCCTCTTTCTTTCAGCATGGTTGCATCAGAGGTGAATTTTTCCCATTGCACCACTCTACTTGACAGAGGGGCATTTTAATTTCATTTCAGTTTCCTGTGTAAGTAACCAGCAGAGAAACTGAAGCTACAAGGAAAACATGAAAAGACACATTTTATGTGAGTATTTTAAGTGCGCAGCAGCAGTGTGCCTAAGGTATACCCAAAGGAAGTCAAGAAGGAGTATGTTCCTCATATCATAACTTTCTCTGAGTCCTTAAAGTAGTCTGAGGTCTGTAGAAGTCAGTGACCTGGGAGATCAGAAAGCTTGCTTTCACTCCCTCTTGACCATCCATTTGCACCGTTTAATTCCATATCTCTTATTCTAATGTAAATGCCTTGATACTCTGGCTAAACATAATCCGCTTAAAGTAGGATCATGAAACATGGGGTGATCCCTTGGGAAGTCTGCCATGGCACTGCAGCAACCAAGAAATTGTAGTTAAACTTATGTTTGAAAACCCCTCACGCCATTGTTTCTTCATAGGTTCTTGTTCTTACTATCTTCTTGGTTACACAATATTTATTTAATATGTATTTTTATTAAGGAAAGGTGAATATGGAACAGCTTTTGTGGATGTCCCTCAGTTTTTTGTAGCTTGCATGCATTTTTGGTTAATTCTCTCTCTTCTAACATGCTGTATTTTGTAATATTTTTTAACCATAGAAAGACATTTTTGCAATTTTCTGCAAGGCTTTTTAAATCCTGAATGCGGTTCTGAAAGAAAGTAGGAACTTCTCACTTAAAATATGTCAAAGTTTTACCCAGCTGTTTGCCAGTAAGTCATAAAAAGATTCCTGTGAGGTAGGCAGTGCATGTTATCTTTTATACATGCAGACATAGCTCTGTTGTAGCACCTGAAATTCCATCAGGCTCCAAGCTCTGCAGAAAGTGACAAATGCTAGACAGGTCTACAATTTATAATGGATGAGCTATGCAAGCAAGCTCTGGGAGTTGGATTGGATTTGATTACAAACAATAATATGACACAACTCCTGCTGTTGATAGGACACACATTGTGAGAGGCAGTGCAATCAGCAGCATGAGCACCAGAATGCAGGCAGGATCCTGAGCCCTAAATCCACATTTGCAGTGCACCTGCTGTGTGACTTTGGGAGTGGCATTTCTTGGGGGCTGCTGTTGGGACTGGCACCATTTAATATCTTTGTTGGCAATGTGGACAGGGGAATGGAGTGCATCCTTAGCACATTTACCATTGACACCAAGCTGAGTGGTGCAGTCAACATGCTAGATGGATGGGATGCCATCCAGAGGGACCTTGGCAGGCTTGAGATGTGAGCCCGTGCAAATCTCAACAACCCCAAGTGCAAGTTCTAGGCAATTGCAAACACAAATATAGTCTGGGCAAAGAATGGATTTAAATCAGCCCTGAGAACGTGGACTTGGGGGTGTTGATTGATGAGAATCATGGAAGCTCAACATGACTCAGGCATGTTCATTTGCAGCCCGGAAGGTCAACCAAATCCTGGTCTGCATCAAGAGAAGCATGGCCAGCAGGTCAAGAGAGGTGATTTCCCCACTCTGTTCTGCTCTGGTGAGATCCCACCCAGGGTACCATGTCTAATTCTGGAGTCTCCAACATGAAGGACATGGAACTATTGGAGCCAGTGCAGAGGATGGACATGATGATCAGAGGGCTAGAGCACCTCTACTAGGAAGAAAGGCTGAGAGAGTTGGGGTTCTTCACTCTGAGGAAGAGAAGGCTCTGAGAAGACCTTGCAGCAGCCTTCCAGTACAAAGGGGTTTACAGGAAAGTTGGAGAAGGACTTTTACAAGGTCATGTAGTGATAG
This sequence comes from Picus viridis, assembly GCA_033816785.1. Lineage (NCBI taxonomy): Eukaryota > Metazoa > Chordata > Aves > Piciformes > Picidae > Picus > Picus viridis. The sequence continues at coordinate 21,685,971 of CM066574.1, forward strand.
AACAAGAGTTAATGGCTTCAAACTTAGAGGGTAAGTTTAGGGTAGGTATAAGAAAGAAACTCTTTACTGTGAGAGTGATGAGACACTGGAAAGGGTTTCCCAGAGAAGTTATGAGTGCCCCCTCCCTGTAAGCGATGATGGCCAGGTTGCATGGGGTCTTGAGTAACCTGGTCTAGTGGAAGGTGTCCCTGCCCATGGCACCAGGGTTTGGACTAGATTGCCTTTTAGGTCCCTTCCAAGCCAAGCAATTCTATGATTCTATGATCTAACAGTCCTTCTTCCAATTCCCAATCTGTTTGTTTAGCAACAGCATGTTAAGCAACCACACCTCACTAAGCCACTTCAATGCAATTTATAGCTCAGTATGAGCATAGGCTTTGGAGAAACTTTTTAAACAAATTATAGGAAAAGAAGGAAGTTATTTGAATAATTTTGTGCAGTTGTCAGCAATGAATTTGAAAACGTTTTCATGAAGTACCTTTTCTTCATCAACAAAATTTTGCCTGAGCAGTTACCTTCTATCCCAACAAGAACTAGTACATATTCAGTACAAAAGTGAACAGTGGAGATATCGATATCCCTGCATCAGCCAAAATTCAAGTATTGAGCAGTACTAAATGCAAAGCTTTTCTACTCCTAGGTGGGGAATGACAAAAATCTCTATATTAAGCCATTATCTGAGAGTGCTGGGCATGCCCACGGCATTTACAAACTCGATGTCTTCCAAGTTAACTTCACACCCTCCTTACTGACTGGAAAAGTCAGCTCTCCTGAGTGGTTGCACATGCTTGCATTGTCAATGCACAGAAGTCTGTTGGCAGTGGCCATTCAACATTCATTACATTAGCTGCTCAGTAGGACCTGAACCTGGAAAAACTTAGGCTAAAAAATAAATAAAAGAAACCTCTTGAGATGTTTTAGTCCCTTTTTCTCACCTCTGGATTCTGTCCTTTATTTTATGGATGGGCAGGAGAAAGAACGTGCAAATCAACATGTCTGTTAAAGAGAGTATTGGTTTTGTGGAGAATGGAAGTTTCATGAAGATTTAATTTTAAAGAATGCAATTAAATAGCTGTCCAAAGGCATGACTCGTTAATAAAACTGTGACCTACACCATTAGGAGAACTTTTCTAGCAAGTGAATCTCAACTCTTGAAACAATATAATCTCTCTTGCTTAAGCAAATCCGTCCATCTATAAAAACACATTTCAGTAAGCACAGATTTTTGCCTCGTGGTAAACAAACAGATCAGTAGTATTTCTGCAAATCTTTATCTGTGCTTTATACTTTATAACTTTACAAGGCTACTCATATCACTGTTTGGCAGTATTTCAATGTAAGCATCCTTAAAGAAAATCATATGCTCTGTGGAGAACTCTAATACCGATAACGATTAAATATTGCTCTTCTGATTGCTCTGAGCCACATGCAAACACACAAAATGCTAAACTTTTTAGTAACCACCCCTCATTTGTTTTCGTTTGTCAAGAAACTTCATTTCTTTTAAACTCTGAGCATCTTTATCATTCTCCTCATGTCATGTGTGTCATGATTTTAAGAAGTCCAGGCAGTGATGCGTTTATCTTTAATATGCTGTCAACTGATATTTTTAGTCTATCGTAAGATCAGTCATAAGATCATTGACAAAAAATGGATCACCCACCTGTGTTTGCACTTTGCTGTTACTGGAATGACAGTGATCCCTCCTTCTTATGCTACCTTGAGATAGCTCAGATTGATACTTGTAGCATTCTTTTAATTATTGGCCATATTTTCCAAACTGGCTGAAAGGCATCAAACCTTAAGGAGTCAAACAAGTTCTCTGCTCCAAAAAAAAATTTAGTAGATGGCTTTCCCTCTACCTCTAATGCTGTTCCCTGACCCCTACTACATGACCCAGTGCCCTACATGCAACATATGCCATTCTGATAAATCCATTCTTCCAAGCTATGGTGTATAAGAGTGCACTGTGGGATGAAAAGGGTGTGGGGACCACTGCAGTACAAAAGCCTCCACAGTATCACATTTGCCATAGAGGAAATTCTGGGCCATCCTGTCTGGTTTTGCACACACTGTATAAAATGCCCCCTCATTCCTCTCTATGAACCATATAGATTACAAAATATGTTTCTGTGGGGCATCATTGCATTCATTTCTGTATTGGAGTCTGTGGAAGCTGTAAGACCCTGATGTGTTTGAAGTCATGGTTCTGCTTCTCAGTTATTTGTCCAGACTGCTAAGCCATCACAGGTGTGGAATTGGCCTGCACAAGGTGAAGAGCTGGTCTAGATGAGATTTTTTTCTCATGGGAATGGTCTTTCCACCTCTGTGTACATACAGAACTGGTAAATATTATTCCTTGCCAACTGAGGTCCTTCATGCTGTGGTTAATATTTGTCTATGCAGTTGCTTTCTTGAATACAGACCTCATTCATTGTTCTCATATGCCTTAGACTATATTTACATTTGTTAACCTATTGACTTTGGGGGATTTATGTAGGCATTACGAGCTTGGCATTGATGGGAGTGTACCCCTACTGCTCAAGTCTGATTTTTTTTTGCATGAGATACCATGTGTGTCTTTAACCTGATGGTTTATATTGTAACAGAAAACTGCCATCAGTAACTTCCCTGATGGAAATATATTAATGTTACCAGTCCTCCTCTAAGTTATTCAAACTCTTTGTTGAAGTCACATATATATGACTGTAATTCTTGTAAAGGAATATTTGTACTTTGAGTCTTGCCCCTGGTGGAAGAAAATGTAGAGCAGTTGTGAATAGGAGAATTGACGACCAACAACTCTTCCTATCAAGACTTTACCTTTTCTTTTGTACAGCCTTTTCTGTCTTACTTATTCTTCTTTTCTCCATTTTATTTTCTTTTTTTTTTTTGCTTTTGCTTATTCCAGTTTATGGCTTATTGATTTCATAAATCATACTAAGACCTCAGGTACATCCTCAGGTCATAGACATCTAGAAAGATGAAATAGGGATGTTGATATGAAAAGAAACTGAAGACAGCTTGGCTTTATCTGCCAATCCACAAATAACTTGGTGAACAGTTCCTGGCTATGAGATCCAAATTCTCACTTTAGAAACAACATTCTATTAATTCCCAGTCTACTTTGACTTATGCTGATGGAAATCAGAATACAGAGTGGTGTTGACAAAGCAGTATACAGAGTGCAAAATCCCAAGAAGAATAGCCTACAAGGTCAATGCACTCATTGACCTTGTAGGCTATTCTTCTTCGGGTCTTATAGCCATCTAATGCAACCTTTATGATGTTGATTGAAGTGGGTAAGGTCAGAGAACCAGATGACTTATTCAGGGCATATCTCCAGAAAGCATCAGGTTCTGTGATGTTCTGCTGCTGTTTAAAGCTGTTCTTCCTTAGTGACGTGTCTGTGGCACTTGCCTTCCTGAGCTTAATGAACACCCTAGTCAATTGCAAGTGTCTCTGGGAGATAAAGTTTGCTCCTCTGTGCCGCAGAGCTGGTTCTCCTGCCAGCCACCACTTCTCTTTGGAGCACATGCTAACAAAACATGACAGACCTTTCCTACCAGGAATAAGTGAGTAGTGCAAGCACACAAAATATTTTACAAGAGGAATTTTGTAGCTTTGAGATGTGAATGATAAGGGGCAGTTCGAATTTCAGAGGTATTTTAACTACCTATGCATTGCCAAAGAAATTTCACAGATAAACGCTTTATTTTCTACACTTGCTGTATAAAGACATGACAAAAGTCTTTTCAGAGCATCCTTTATTTAACATCTATGGTTTCTCCTCCTTTATATAGCAGCACCACTTCATATTATTAGCCCTTGCTATGCTGTTACAGCAACATCATGTTTGGCTCTTCTCTAGGCAGGCAAAATTGCCATTGGCTTCACTTGTCTGAACAAAGGCTGCTGATCAGCTCTGATACCTGTCCTGTGGGCAGAGCTGTAGTCCTGCCAAAGGTTTGCTTTCACTGCCTCCAGTCAAGTCTTAACTCTTACCACACAGAACTGCACTGGCAGGGCCACAGACTAGTATTGTTTGGAACAGGCTTCCTGCCACAACCTGAATTCTGAGGCCAGCTGACCTCAGTGAGATGTGTGCCCCACACTGTAACATAACCTGAATTTGCTCTATAATATCTCTGAGCAGGTATTACTGAAGTCCATATAATTTCCTTCCCACTCTTCAATTCACAGCTACCTCATCACTGAACTCCCAGCTTCAACAGCTCCAGCATCTTCAGCAGCTCCAGCATCAACAGCAGCAGCAGCAAGGTCAACAGCAGCAACAGCAGCAGCAAAACCAGCAGCAGCAGCAAGGTCAGCAGACACAGACTCCACAACCAACCCAGCAGACCCAGCAGCCACAGCCACAGCCGTCAGCACCACCACAGCAGAACCAAACACAGTCCCAGAGCCAGAGCCAACCACCTCCAGCCTCACAGTCCTCCAACTCCCCTCAGAAACCCAGCCAATCACCAGGGCATGGCCTTCCATCTCCTCTTACTTCACCAAATCCATTGCAGGTAGGATTCTACATACAAATCTCTAATGGTCTAATGACAGAAAGTGCATACCCTCCTGATGCAAGGGGGAATCAAGTGAAGGCCACACCTTCTGACCACATAGGCTGAGAAATTCCACCTCATATTAATCTTTACAGGCATGCAGCTTAGAACACCTTAAAGGCCTGATAAGCCAGAGCAGCATAGTTAATGAGTAAATTTCTCTTTTTTTAAAGTCCATATCATAAAACCCATAGAAAACTACCTATTTTTTTGCCATGGATTCAACATATGATGTTCACAAATACCATTTGCCCAGCAGTCACTTTTTATGATAACTTATGAGGACAGCAAAGTCTGCCGTTCATTAGCAGATGATCCTGACTGTCCCTAAAAGAAATAGAGCTTCTGCTGGTGGGTGTGTGTAAGGGATTGATGAGATCTTCTTCCTCTTGAAATCACACTCCTAATGCTTATCCCATTAAGAATCAGATACTTCTGTTAAGAGTCTCAGTACAGACTCCAAAGCTAAGAATGCCAGTTAATGCCTTTCCTAGATACTCACCCTGATGACTAGGGTGCTTTTTAATAGACCAACAGCTGTGGCACCCATAACAATTCTGGGCTCCACCTGTCTTGGAATTCCTGAACAGAAACAGGAGAGTTCTGTTCCAATGGTCCTAATTTCTTATACTTGGATGTCCTCACACTACATATGTCATGCTGTATTCGCATCCTGCAACAGTAGTTTTGACTCTCCCCACAAGTGGAATAAACACCAGGGTAGTCTGTGAAGTGAGCAGAGTCTCTTTTACTGGGCAGTGAAACTGCACATAGAAACCAGCAAAGTCTCTATTCACTTTACTTTCTAAGTTTTGAAACACCACTTTGAAGGTTTTATCCACATTGATAGATTCAGTTCCATTTCCTGCAGAAATTAAACTGCATTAGCTTAATAATTAAAAAATCCCTTTTCAAACAATTAAGGGAATTAGTTTACACAAAGCTGTGTTTGCATGTGGCCAGTTAAACCTGCTTTAATCTGAGCTTCAACTAAATTGCATTAAATCTGATTTTTTTATGGTTTGGATAATAGACTTAAAAGTCCACAAGAGATGTGTCCTTGCTTCCTGAGCTTTTCCTTACAGTAGAGCACAATATTTCTAGAGCTTCTTTTGTGTATTGTCTTAAGGGCTACTTAGGCACAACTTAATGCCCAGTCTATCATGCTAGTAAGTGCTTTGGGACTCTTTAGTATGCAGATTATTGACACAGAGAGAGACAGGAATATTTCCAGAGGAGCTTCTGTTACATTTTATTGGCTTGGTGCAGCTGCAATGTGTATACACTAACTGTACACATTGTATGCTGCTAAATCTGCCTGCTAAATATTGTGCTTCAAATGGCATTCAGTTTTACAAACAAAGCAAATGCACTCATAATTTAGAGCTGGGCTAAGGAAGAAGTGGGATTAGCATAGTGAACATACCTCAGGAGGATTGTCCTAACACTGAATCTGAAGCCTTGGCTCTCATACAGCCTCCAGTCCTGGTGTAAATCTCAGCTGAATACAAGTACTTCCAGTCTCATCTGTGACCTTCAGATATAGGTCAGTAGAAGCAGTTACTACTGTTAGCTCTCCATGGTCACATCTCACTTGCAGAAGTACAATAAAAGTAAGTAAAATCAGCAATTCCTTGCATGGAAGATGCTAATGTCAATGTTTTCATGAGGATATCTTGGCACAGGTCTCCCTTTAGCATGTTTATCCCCATAACTACCCTTCCAAGGGTAGTCTGGATGTAACAGATTCAACAGAAGTGGAAGGAGGGAACCAAATACTCTCAGATGGTTTTAGTTCAAAAGCTATTCTCTGAACTTTTCAGGAACTGGGATTAGAGTTAATGAAAGACACTAGCATGAGAAGTCTGGCATTCAGTACTGCTAAGCCAGCTGTGTGACTGAAACATTTTCAGAACAGTCAAGGAATTAGAAGTCATTAGCTGTCAACTCTGGCTCAGCATTAAAGAGTTCATAATAAATTGGGGGATAAATATTTTTAATGTTCTTTCCTCTCTGATCACTACCATTTAAATAGCCATGGAAGCCCAAAGTTTGTTCATAGATACAAAAATGCTGTGTGCTGACACCCAGAAGAGAAGCCAGAATTCAACACAGTACTTCAGGCCTCACCATAGCGAGGTCTGCAAAGCCATTTTTTGGCCTTCTTGCCATTTCTACAGCATTTCTATAGCAAGTATAATACTTCTCAAGCTTCACTAAGAAGTACTTAAGAACTTGAAACATTCTCTGTCATATTGCTGAGGCTCTTTAAAATGCAAGTGACAGTCAGAAATATTTCCAAAGGAACTACTGTTGCACTTTATATATGGCTGAATGATGTGTTCTGGTACTGTTCTAAAGCATAGCAGTGGAGAGATCTCCTCCATCATATTTGTCTTTCCATTCTAAATCCTGCAGAGAAAAGTTGTTCTACCCATCTAGCTCGAGGACTGGATCTGAAATTATTTTCTTCTGCACAAACATAAACCAAACAAAACCTAAAACAGGAGGGAGCAAACATTTAGTAGCAGTTCCTATATCCAGTTCATAATAGCTGCTTAGAATGTGGTTTGTTTGTTTTTTTTTTAATGTTTAATGCTTTAATTTAAGAATCGACCTAGAACAAAATTCAGATATATTATGGCCTCTAAGGTAATGTTCTTTATGAACTAGAATGAAATGTGGTTTGTTTGAAGAATATTAAGGGAATAAAGATCAACAAAGTTTGACAGCTTAAATTCCATTTCTGAATTCTTGATTTTTTCATGTGAGCTTTATCCTCTTACATTATTCAGGATCTGTCTGAAAGATATTAGTTTAGAACAATGCAACCTCAAGAAATTGTCGTGGAAAGTCAGTAATTCAGGAGGATGATTGTGTTTGTTTCAAAAAAACTCTGAAGGATAACTGCAATTACATCTCAAAATGTACAGATGCTGTCATGTCCTTCAGAAGGCAAATTAAATGAAAGTGACTTGCTTAGGTATACCTGGGTCAGGCATTTTTGCTAGCTGATCAGAAATTAATAATACTGGTGCATCACACGCCAGCTAAAAGTCTCAGAAAGGTTCTTGCCACATTCTTCTGTAATACTCTGCTCTAATTTTATTACTCTTCATTACTTAGTTTAGCAGGCTAGATTGTAGTTACAAATCTATGATTTTAAGTAAGTGTTTCAGTGATTGTGTAGAAAGATGAGAAGTCCCACCTTAGGTCCCAGGGCCTGGATTCTGTACTGACATTAGTGGTGATGCTCCAGATTTTCCCTGGTAAACAGGAAAACATTCCAGAACCAGGATCATTGCTGATTTGGGAAAAACAGCAAAGTGAAGGAGACTTCTCCAAAGCAGAGAAGTATTTCAGGAGGTCAGTTCTGGTAGATGGTGGAAGATTTTCCTCCCTTCATTTTAAAATGTTGAAATTCCTTGTATAGATAACTGTAGTCTGATTTTAGTTTCATTATGTCAATTGATTAAGATAAAGAAATCCAGAGAACGATAACCTCTCCATGTTGTAAATTGGAGACTTGGAAACCTTTACTTCTGGGAAAGAATGCTTCTCCTGTGAATGTTTAATGTTACTGCCTGGCAAACTACACAGGTTCTTCAATGGTCAGCATGTTGTAACTTCAAAGCATAGTTAGCATCTCTTACAGAGTTTACATCCAATTAAATTTCTGGAGCTCTAAGACCTTGATTATATGCTATATAAAATCAGATGACCCAATTACTAAGCAGCCAATTTTTGTGCCTGACTACCAGAATAAGACAATTTATATCAGCAACATATATTTACCTGGCTCCAAATGGAGGTTAGCTTCTGATGCTGACACTCACCCAATGTTTTAGTGGTATGGATAAGATGAACCTCTCCACAGCCAGATCTACAAAGGAATAGCTCCACTGTAGAAATAGAAGAATTCCCAGTGATTTCTACTGCTCTGTTTGTGTGCCAATGGGAACAGACAAACACGAAATCCCCCAGGGATGGCCCCACAGTAGAATTATTCTGACCATTTTCAGAACTCTTTCCTAAAGCACCTTTTTGTCCTAGTAGCCTGCCTACAATAACTGCAGCTGATGGAAGGTGATGAGTGAAAAAAAAAAAATAATAAAAGGAGGGAAGAAGTGAAGTGAGGAGATGACAACAGCAGAAAAATCTTCCAAGTAATGGCAAACTCTAGCACAGCAAAACCAGAACCTCCTTCAGATCAAATTTTCATACTAATCTTAAATAATGTATTTGGAACCTCAACACTTTTATAACAAAAGAGAAAAGTAGAAAGGCTGAAACACTCAGCTGCAAATGAGGGAGAATATGTACATAGGTGCCTGAGGCTCCAACAGTCGCCAAAAAAAACAAACCTCTCCTTCCCTTCCTCCCAGCCTCATTCACTGGTTAGCTTCTCATTTAGGAAAAATCTCATTTAAAGAATTCACAGTGTTTACTGACACTTTGAGAATTTTCCATACATTTAAAATACTGAAGAAATAACCAAGTCCGGGGGTTTGAGGAAAGCAGCTGGGACGTTTGCCTGGACTATAGCTGTGGGCTGTCTTTATGTTCATACCCAAGACCTGCTGTGTACTTCTCATGCTTATTGAATCCTGATATCAAGAAAACTTAATCAAGACTAAAACACCAATAATCCCACTGAGGTTTGAAGGTTTTTTGTTAAAATTATCTAGCCTTCCTCCTGTATACGATACTGTGCAATATATGACTGTCTGAAATTGTCCCAAGTTACTTTGTTATCAGTTTGACAAAGAAATATTTTGTAAATGGTGAGAAGGTTCAGTGCTTTGAATCCATTTTCCAGGATTTCCTTATTTTGGTATCAATAGGGAGTAAGATATTGCACATCATAAGCCAACAGGTGATACAGACATATGGAGCAGACATTTAATCAGGAAGGTACATGCCCATCTCCTGCTTCGAGTGAACCTGCTGAAGTTCTGACCTTAGATGGATTTCCAGAAGATACTGGTGAGAGCTGGGTCTCAGTTCTAAAGTAACAGCATGGAAGCTTCTCTGAAGTCAGTTAAATTGAGTTGGGCTTGGTGAACTCTTGAGAATATTTTGTGAATTTTATCTCTTTTTAATTTCAAACAAGTAGAGAAAGACTTAAACCTCTTGTTTTGCTGACAGTTTTTGATTTCTGAGTATCCTTACCCTATTTTTATGACATTTATGGGTTGACAAGGTGATTTCATGAGTGGAAAAGGCAAGTACTTGTGACAGAAGTCAGTGTCATGCTGATGAACCGGACTCATACATGTTTATTACCCATTACAAATGCTGTTGTATTTCAGGTCCCCTCCTGCGTTTTTACACTCTCCTTTTGCCACTTCAGTAGTTCTGTGAACCACACAGCTGTTACTGTTGACAAACTTGAATCTTGCTTGAGAAATTGTTGGCTTTAAGTTTCACTGCATCCACTGCATCCACAGCCTCCTTTGCTCTCTTCTCACCTCTTCTGAGCATTTCCATAATCCTCATCTGTTCTGGGTCCACCACCAGCTAGACCACTCTGATAAGGCAACAGGGCAATTTATCCTAGGTGGACACTCAGGTGTCTCTGCACTATGCTGTACTATGATTGTTGGCTCTGATGCACAAGGCAGAGACATGCAAACTGGTTTCCTGGCACAGCTGTCTTTGAAGGCAGCTGCTCTACCTGGAGATGCATGGGCTTCATTTCCACAGAAAGGCTAGTTTCTGTTATGTGTAAGACTTCGTCTGTCTTAGGACTGAGTAGGGTCTCAGATCTCCCCAGCTGTCTTTCTTCTCCTAGAAGTTCACTGCTTTTTTGGATCTTTGAGGCTTTGGGACTTCATTCTGTAAAGCTGTTGAATACTGCATTTAAGCAGAGCAAAGGGATGTTTAAGGCATTCTCAAAGAGACTTTAGAAGCAAATCTCTCATTCCCTGAGGAAACCTCCTCTCAGCTGGAGCACCGGCTGCCTGGTCCATCCAAAAATACTCTGCAGGTGTTGCTATTTTCAGAAGCACAAGGAGTACTGGTGTCTGACTCACATTTAAAGCAAAGGAAATTAATCTTCGAGCAAAACAACTGGCATTATTAGCACCCAAGGGGCAGAAGCTGAGGCTAATATAGGAAACCATTTGCTAGAGAATTCTCTGAAGGAGAGAAAAGTGGAGCTGGTTGTCCAGCTAGCTCTGGCTTCTGAAATGGGAGCATTTAATAAACTCCCTGAAGCAACTAAGTATTTAATAAATGGGGAAATAAATAAATAATAACCTCCCAGGACAAATTTAGGAAAGGATTCATGTCCCACAAGGTCTTGTATTTCCAAAGCCTGTCCAGGCAGAGAGGGGATCATAGAGACAGAAAAAATGGACACAGCCCCTCAGATACTCTTTTAAATGCAGCAAATGAGTTTTGCTAGTATTCATTTATCATAATTACTCTTTTAACTTATATTTCCAAAATTTTTCAGGGAAGTAGAGAATATAAAAGAAAAATATTACTTTATTTTCCTCTATTTTTCATATCTCTTACCTCTTTGTAATAAAGGGGGGGAGAAAACAGGAAAAGAAAAAAGGAATCAGAATTGCAAGTCACCACAAGTTTCTAGTTCAAGAAAAAGAACTCTACTTGGAAGCAAGTGAACCAAGTAAACATAGAGAACCTCGTGGCCTTACTGAGTCTGAGGTGCAATATTCTGGAAGTGAAGTTGTATCTTTCAAGGATCCTGTACAAATCATTACCTAAAAGAGGTTGCTCAATTTCTAGGTACAGCCTAAAAAAAAACCCCAACATAAACCCACTAAAAAGTCACTCCACGCTATGTTTCAATGTTTACATTTAAACCCTTTCCAGCAGTATTGTTGAGATCTGTCATGAGTGTCCACTTGTGGATTCTGTTGGTGGTTTTAGCAGACGCAGTTTAGGGCAGGTGTTTAAAAATATAATACCACTTTCTCCTTTTCATTGGTAGGCAGAATGTTTTGAGAGAGTGACTAAGCACAGGCCTGGAGATTATAAAATTTGCTTAAGTGTTAATGGGTTGATTGCTGAGTTACAGCCTGCCGTCTTTACTGGAAATTGATTGACTGGTGCTGCAGGTCTTCACACTTGATGCTCGGATTTGACTCGAAAATTCTGCCAAGTCTTTTACTCTGAAATTTATCTTAATTAGATCTGAAAGACCTGCCACAGCAGAATAGTCACACCGATTAAAATGAAAAACAGGAGAAATTACTGATCAAATTAATCATAATGTCGGGTTACAGCTGTAGGTCTGATGTAATTTGCCACTCCAGTGAGTTACATCGGGCCAGGCAGAGGAAAGAGAGCTGGTTTTACGCTGATCCATAACACCAGGCAGCTTCGGGCAGCCCATCAGGACGTTTATTCCATTCATTCTCTTGGCTTATTCTGACCTTAGAGCTGCAACTAGAAACAAATTAGGCAAAAGGAAAAAAAAAATCCTTTTATCTAAGTGGTCGCATTGGAAACATGAGCTTTCCAAATCCACCTTGTTTCATTTTCCCCTTTCTCCATCAACCTTCTACTTGAATTTGAAGTAACCAACAATTAATTATATGGAAATTGGAAAATTAGAAGGTCAGAGGTTACCACCTCAAGCACATGTCAGAAATTTTGTATTTCTTAGAGCTCCTAGTGTGTTAGGATATGAGGAAGTTAGGATCATTTAAGCAAATGAGAAGGCATGTCCTGGCATGCAGAATATCTCACAGAAGTGATCCTAAAATTTATCTTTACATTATGTGCTTTTAATATTTGTACAAATCACTGGGTGAATCCATCTAAGAAGAAGATAGGTGGTTGTTCATAAGGGGGCATCTATAAAATTTTCATCTGGAAGTGAAGTCTTCTGTAAGTTTCCTAATATTTGTTCCACCAGCAAGGGTTGAAAGACTTTTAGGACAGCCTGTCCTGCAGCACCACTGTATTTTTTGCTTCTGATCAAGGGCAAAGTCAAGAAATGAAGATATTTGCCACAATCTGAGAAAGGAAATAAAGTAAAGCTAAGAGAATGAGAAAGTAGATGAGCACTGTGAGTCTCAGAAAAAGAATTGTCTTACCTTTGAAATACATCCAATTTATTTATTTTTTTTTATACTGTAGTACCTTAAGCTGGGAATTTTTTAAGCAATTTTTCATTTCCAATGATGTATTGTGTTCATTTCTGGGCCACTCACTACAGGAAGGACATTGAGGTGCTGGAGCACGTTCAGAGAAGGGCAATGAGGCTTGTGAAGGGCTGGGAGCACATGCCCTGTGAGGAGTGTCCGAGGGAGCGGGGGTTGCTTAGTCTGCAGAAAAAGGAGGCTGAGGGGAGACCTCATCACTCTTTACAACTACCTGAAGGGAAGTTGGAGCAAGGAGGAGGCAGCCTCTTCTTGGTGTCTAGACTAGACACTAGGACTAGAGGAAATGGTTACAAGCTGCACCAGGGGGATGTTAGGCTGGATGTTAGGAACCATTTCATCACTGAAAGGAGTATCAAACATTGGAATTGTCTGCCCAGGGCAGTGGTGTCACCGTCCCTGGAGAGGTTGAAGTAGAGTGTGGAGCTGGTGCTTAGAGATATGGTTTAGTGTTAACACTCAGTGCTGGGTCGAGGGTTGGACTAGATGATCTTCCAACCAGATGTATTTTGTGATTCTGTGATTGTGATTCTGTAATTCCACAAAACTGGTTTCTTTCCTTCCCAAAATTTCTTGGTTGTTTTCTTGTGTTTTGGGGTTTTTAAAATTCTTTTTATTCTAGGCCTGGGAAATTGAAAGAACTTAAGATAGCTGTTGTTTAAATTGACCTAAGTTACACAGTTTGTTACACTGACCATAAACAAACAATACATAAACAATCTGTTACACTAAATTGCCTTAAAAGACAAAAGAAATTGAAAACATTTGAATCCGTGGTGATGATTTGAAATCCATTGGAAGACTTCAGCATTCTCAAATGCAAATTTTTGTTTGTTGAAACATTTCAATATTCCATCTTTCATCTTCATTTGCATCAGAAATTACATCTTAAATTAGGAGAACTTCCTGCAGGACAGGAATTTGACTCATTTCTGATAGCTTAAACATGATCAAATGTCCTTTGAGGATTGCAGCTGGAGAACCAAGCTCAGTTATGTTTCTGAATGAGATTGGAAGGTAAAGCTGAGTTTCCAGAAGAGAAAAACCAATGTATGAAAATAGCACATCATATATTGCTAGGATTATCCTTTTACTAAAGGAATGATGATAGTGCATTTCAGTTCTTAAAGGAGCTGAGAGCCTTTAAAGCAGTGATCACTACCTGCAATATCTTTGTGTACCTGTTAAGGTATATTTACATACTTGTAAAAAGCATCAGGGAAGCACTCATACATGGGAGGATCCTAGGCTCTTAGCAAAAATAGGGATGCTATAAAGAAAACCCTAAAATGCAGGCCCAGACACAGAACTCTGTAGTAGTGGTAGCAAATAAATTGGTATCAGAAGATGACTCTGAATGAATGTGACAACAAGTGATAGATAGAAAAGTTGTTAGTTGCTAATGCTCTTATGATTTTTCACCATGGTAATCATATAATTCCATTTTCAACCTGCTGGATAGCCAAATGCCGCTGGGGTGCTGCCTCTCTTTTTGCTCTACTCCCAGTTTGGGTCGCAGTGTCATTTTGGACTGGTGACTCCAACTGGAGTAGGACAAGATGGGTGAGAGGCCTTGTCTCCTCCTGACTGACCCTTCTCCAGGGCTTTGGGGGCATCTCACAGAGTGCCAAGCAGAATTGCCAACACATGTGCTCCATGTGCTACAGAGTGTGGGGCAGTGTAGGTGATGAGGATTTAGGGCTGTACTGGAATCAAGGTCTAGGAAGATGCAAGTAAGGAAAAGTCAGTATATTTCCCAGGATTCATCTGAGTGTGCAGCTTCCATCAATGTAGATTCCCTTAGGGACAGAGACTGATTTTAGTGAGAAAAAGGAAAATGCTGAAGAGGAGGAGAAGGGAGAAAAAATGTCTTTGTTATTCACAGTGCCTTTATTCCTACTGACCTTTTCCATTGGGAGAGAAATACAAAAACCCAGGAGGACTGTCATTGTGAAAAGATGAAATTGTATCCCTGATCACCACTCTGGAATGAGATGCTGTATATGTTTCCATCCTACCTCTGTCTGCAGCTTTTCACTTTATAACGAGACCTAACACTACTACTAGGGAAGTTGGCAGGAGGTTTCTCATAGCTCTCAAGTGAGACAGGAGCAAGCTCAATATGCCATTAGGAAGGTTCCCCCTCTTCTCCCTCCCCAACTTTATAGAATTACATCTTCCTTTTTATTTTTTTTAACTGTCTTCTGACTATGAAACGTGTTCTCCAAGCAATGAAAATGTGTCTGACAGAATTTTCAGTTCATGTAAAACAAATACAAAAATAAACAAAACTTGAGAAAACCAAGCCATCCTAAAAATCCTTGATGTTTTCCCCATAGACATTCAAAGAGTATGTCTAGGGGGAAATCACTGGTACTTCAAATGTACAAGCAGGTATAGAGATAACATATGTCAGTCCTGTAGACCCAAACTTGGCAGTCCATGCTCTTGTGAGTGAAAACAGCAGGGAAAGGAGGGGAGAGAGTTCTTTTACCAGCACACACAATCTGCATATTTAGCTCTAATCTCATTATCAGGTTATGTCTATGCTTACCCAATTGACTTCTGAAAAAAATAATTTGCATCAGGAAGCAAAGTGCTCTTGTAAATGGGTTGCTGGAGTCAGGAGCACCAGACTGCAGTCCCAGCTCTGTCACTGTCTGGCATGTCACTTTGTCTTTCTGTTCTTTTGTTGATTCACCCACCATTGTTTGATCTCTTTAGACTGCAAACTTTTGCAGGTTTTTGGAAGGATGCAAGGAGGCCTTGATCTTGCATTGGGCTTCCAGGTACTGTTGTAAGACTAATACTACAAAAGCAAGGAATATTCAAAGGAGGAATCGTATAGCCCCAGTCACTCTCTTGCTGAATTCAGAGTAGTGTTACTGTTTCAGAGGACACAGAACTGGTATCCATTTTGTTTTCAAGTGTATTGAATATTTTGAAGTTTCTGTCAGCAGCTCAGTGTGCTGTCAAATGCACTAATGAAAGGTTTTCCTAAAGTTAATTTTCCTACTCGTAATACAATAACCAAATTTGCTTTAACACTTGAAAAAACCCATCCATACTAAAGAGAATCAGTTGCTTAATCCTAAAATTAAAGGTTATTGCATGCAAGAGAAAATAATTACATGCTCAAAGTATGGAAAAAAGAAAACTTTTTTAATATGTAGGTATTTGTATAATTAAAGACTAATCAAGCATGAAGGCTGCTGACTAAACCAGAAAATGAGATTGTTGGCAAGCAATATTGTAATGTAAATGCCATTTTTGTTTAAGTACTAAAGAGCTGGAGGAATGATATCCTGAACAGATTAAAAGCAAACAGCATTGATAATAAATATTTATCAGATTTCAAATGCAACACAGAGAGATTTTTCTATTTTACATGAAAGATATATTGGCATTGAAATAGTCACTTTTCAAAGGTTTGTTCACATCTTCACTTTAAAATGTTGAAAAGCAAGCACTCTAGTAAAAGAAACCGCTTTAGATCTTAGTCTTAACCTGTAACAATGTCAGTAATCTGTAGGCAATGGAAAACAGCTGAGAGTTGCTGTTGTACTTAACTACAAATGTGTATGACCAGCTCCTGCAGCTGGAGAGTCAGAATTTCAGTGGGTTTTATATATGTTTTCTTTTTCTTTTTTTCCAAAATGCTCACACTAATTTTTCAAAATGAGAGAGAAGCTTTTCAAACTTAAATCCATGCCATGAGACAAATGTGTAATGAAGTGTCTGTGGTGGGCTTATGTCTACACAGATACTAATGCGGTATAATCAGCCTCCCGGTGCAGGGGACCGATTTCTCTTTTAAAATTGTGTGAAAGTGTTGTACTTGTTAAATATGCTCATCATATACTTTTGTGTCCTATTACTGTAGCCTATATCTTGTTCAGAAGTGAATATGAATATATTTGGCAGTATCAAAAGTTGAGAAAAATGAGGAAATGCTAGAAATGAAGTACCAAATGTGCTTCCATTCCCATTCATTTTCTTTCCATTACATTGTTCCCAAAGCTGGCACTAATCTACATGCTGAGGTCCAGCAGAAGCTGTCTTAATCAATCCTGGTCATGCAAGAGTCAAAGCTAATTTAAAACATCCTTTGATATCTGTGAGAAGAGGCTTAAACCCAGTGGTTATGATAGTAAGGCAATGAAGGCCTTTTCTTTAGTACCTGCACTGTGGACAGTTGCATCCTCGTGTTGATGTGTGCCTCCCATTGTTTCCTCATTTACTTTTCAGAATCATTTTCATCTTACTTGATTATGACTGAGAGATACAACAGTATGTCACTGACAGAGTTATCAGGGGAAAGTGACGACAGGGATTTTTGAATGTGAAGCTGCCTCCAACATTATCAAATTTTTCCTAGCCTAGTGTAATTATATTCTATTAGCCTCTGGACAAAGGGAGTGTAGACAAGTTAAAATTAAATAATACTGTACAAAAGTCTAATGCTAGTCTCTCAAATAAGCATTGATCTAATTTTCAGAAGGGTTGAGTCACTCCCATTGATGTGAACTGTAGAAATTATTACTTAGCCCTTGAAGGAGCAAACCCACAAATTTCAACCCTGAGATTTCTTAGAAAAATCTTGCTTGCATCTATAGGTTGTATCAGAGGAAACTGACAATTTGCAGCTGCCAAAATTCAGACCAAGCCAGCCAGGTTCATAACTGTGTTTACCTGAGTCACTGAGTTACTAAATGCATAACTTCACAGATAGAAATATCAATATATCATCATTAAGTTACCTTATAATAGGTACTTCATAAATCCTCTTAGGAATTAATATTTACACTAGTTTCATGATACTGAAGTTTACATTGGCAACAACACACTAAGGAAAATACTAGGAAAAGTACAAATCCTTTGTGTAGACCATCTGTCAGCAGTCCTGCAAGAAGGGAGCCAGAAGAGGCAGTAAAGCACATCTAGTTCAAAGCTGTGCAACTGATGTTCTGTGAGCTGGGTCTAACCCACAGGAATTTTCTGTACAGACCCCAAGTGAACAAATAAAAGAAAAATAAAAGGCTTTTGAAGGCAACCATACACATGTTTGCCCTGGGATGTGCAGAGTCCTGAGAGCTGCCAAATTACCTAAGAGATGTGGGCAGATGATATGTCTGCTTTTTGATATTAGTTAATCAGATTTTTGTATATACTTGAGTGAAGCATAGTAATAAAGTTTTAGGTTGCCTGTTAGCAAAAGATCCTGATTCTTTTTCTGCAGAGATGGCTGTGGCTCCCAAAGATAACCAATCTTGTCAGTCAGGTGGTTATTCCTTTGTTTGTTTGTTTTCTATTGGTAGTGCTGCATAAGTTACAAGAAGATTTTGCCTATTATTTCTAGAGAGGATATTGCCACAGTTTAGTGAGGAAAGCATGGTGACATGTAAATTATTTAAAGGCTGAAACAGACACTTTCACAAGTCATTAAACTAGCCTATGTCTTGGAACACAAAGAGGATATCTCTAGGATATTTATCTGAGAGGTCTACAGGTCAAAAGGGGAATGGAGTCAGCAGAAAAAGAAGCAGTCACATACAGAAAAAGCAATTATTCACAAAATAAAAATGAGGATAGCAGTTAGAAGTGTCAGCATCTGAGATGCCTTTGGTGGGGCCATTGCTTATAAAAAAGTCATTACTGCCATTTTACACAAGATACTGTCTACCTATTTCATGATAACCATGGCTTGCATAGCATCCATTTGTATGCAAAACAGACAAAAAAACCCTAAAATCACCTAGTGAAACATGGAAGTGTGTCCCGGCTCTCTGGCTTCATGCTTTTGGCAAGCATCAACCTAAACAGAAACATACAATGCTCAACACTTGTATACATCATAACCATTTTCCTCCATGAATCAGTAAGTACATGCAAGCCTCATCTTCACTGTATAGTTTTGAAAGTCTTAGTTTGATTTTCTAGGTTAACAATATCTTACTCAAAGTCACAGACCAGTAAAATCACCGTCCTGCTTATAGACTCAACTCAGAAGCCTGAAGGCCAGCCACGTGCTGCTGTGTTTTCTGGTACTGTTCAATTTTCAGGTCAGACTTACTCCTCATCTGAGCAACTACCAACAACTGGAATTTGCAGAATTTTTCCTGACATGCAGTATTTGGTTTTGTAATTTGTACACCAGAGAAAGTCTTACTGCTAGGATTAGGCAAAAATTGCACCCAAGAAAATTCCATGATCTCAACAAATATTTGATTCCAAACCAGAAAAAGAAGACAGAAAGTACAGGGTAGCTGATGAAGTTTCACATGAATGAAATAAAAGTCTGATTTCATCTGTTTTACTTTATCATATGCATAAGCACCCCCATGCCATTTAGAGAAATTGGATTCAAATTTGATATTCCCAAACTAAGGAATTTTAGTGCTACCAAAACACTTTGGGAAACACAGAGGGAAAGACTTCCTAAATACAATCAAAATGCCCACAACTTTTTTAGAAAGTTCCAATTCCAGTAGAAATAATAACAGTGCAACAATTTTTCTCATAAAAATTGTAAAGCCTTTTTGCAAAAATATTGTAACAAAATTAATTTTTTTCTTATCCAGGAAATTACCATGGGCTTCAGAAATACTACCTGGTGCTTAGAAAGGCTGAATCTGACATTTTTTTCAGCAAACTGTGGAAAGCTGCACACTGTTGAATATCATCATCACATTAGGGTGCTGTTTTTAAAGTTCCCAGGAGGTGATTCAGTGCATCAAGGCTGCAGGGGTAATGATCTGAGAAGGAGACTCCTCACAAAGTAGAAAGAAAAGATCAGTGCATGTCCCACTTCTGACAGCTGACAGACCAGGGTTTGCCCTATGAAATAAAGTCAGTCATGTCAGTGAAATGAACCAGCACTGAGCAAAGAAGGTTTATCTCAAGAACCGAGGGTTATGACCATCAAGGGGATAACCGTCCTCATTTTCCTACAGCTTGTTCCTCTGCAAAATGCCCAGCAAACTTCTTTTAAACAGCTGGGCAACTCAAGCCTTCTTTTTCATTTGTTTTTGTTGGAAACTGTAGTGACTGAAAAGCCAGTCTATCCATAGTATCTGGAGAAATCACCTGGTGAAATCACCTCATGAAACTAGCTTAGCCTCAGGTTCAAGCCTTTCCCTGCACCTGATGCAGACATGAGACTTCAACCACAGTCTCCCCATGCTGGTCAGTGTGTTGATTTGGCAGAATAATGAAAGCTTGAGGGCTTTTACTTTTCTGTCTTGAAATACAAATAGTTCACTGTCCATCAAGACAGAAAGAGAACTTACCCTCCTAGTTGTCCCAATGTGCATAGTAACTTTCTCAAAAGAAACAGTTCTAAATAACAGCAGAGAAAGCTGATGAGCCTGTAACTTCTGTACATATTTTCTGTTTGAGAATTGGCTGCTTAAAATTTTAATCACATTAATTACTTTTTTTTTTTATTTCTATGAATGCTAGATAAGCCCACAAAAAGCTCTGTCAGTATTCCACATGTAAGCTAAGACAGGAAGCAGCCCTGTAGGAAAGGACTTGGGGGTGCTGATGGACAAGAAGCTGGCCAACGGCATCCTGGGCTGCATCAAAAGATGTGGGGCCAGCAGATAGAGTGAGGTGATTCTGCCACTTTGCTCTGGTGAGACCTCACCTAGAGTACTGCATCCAGGTCTGGAGTCCTCAATACAGGAAGGACACAGAGCTGGTCCAGAGGAGGGCCATGTAAATGATCAGAGGTTGGAGCACCTCTGCTATGGAAGACAGGCTGAGGGAGCTGACAATGTTCAGCCTGGAGAAGAGGAGGCTTTGGGAGACCTAATAGCAGCCTTCCAGTACCTGAAGGGGGCCTACAATAAAGATGGAGAGAGACTGTTTACAAAGGCTTGCAGTGATAGGATGAGAGGCAATGGCTTCAAACGAGAGAAGGGCAGATTTAGGTTGGATGTTCAGAACAGGTTCTTTACTATGAGGGTAGTGGAACACTGGAACAGGTTGCCCAGGGAAGTTTTTAGGGTCCCATCCCTGGAGTTATTCAAAGTGAGGGCTCTGGGCAGCCTGATCTAATTGAGGATGCCTCTGCTTACTGCAGAGGGGTTGGACTACACGACCTTTGGAGGTCCTTTCCAACCCAGACCATTCTGTGATTCTATGATTCTAAGACTGGTCTGGGTTTGGTCTCTCTGGGGAGAAGGGCTGAATATATATGTTACAAGATATTCTATCAGCTCTTTGGCTGGGGGAGCTGCCACGTTAGCATGGTGTGAGGACTGTCTTTCTGTGAGGGCTGCTTGCTCTTTGGATTGCGTCTGGCTGATTTTCATGTTGCAATCATGCAAAGAGAAAGGATGTTTCCTAAGCTACTTGTAAGGTGAAAACATTTTTAAAGATGATTGCTACAGAAAGATGAGTATAAGATATGCAGGGAGCATGTGTATGATGAAGATTGATCAGACATTAAAAAAAAAATTGGTATATTCTGAAGATATGAAATAATCTTTAATACAGGTATTGAGTGACTTCCTATCACTCAAAACTAATTTTAACGTAAAGAAGTGTTGAAATGCTTCTAGAACATCCAGTTAGAATAAATCCCTAAATATCTAAAGGCTAGCTCCAATAGGATTGAGACTTTATGAGGAGAATTTGACTTTTAATGATATTAGGTCAACATGGACTTTAAATAAACCAGAAGAATTACAGGTTCTGAGAATCAAGTTTTAGCCTTCCTGCTTTCATAAAGATCCATGACCTCTGACCCTTTAAATATTGAACTTAGACTGTAAAAATATCACTTCTTATTGATCATATGGTTATTAAAGTCAGTCAAATGCTCAATTTATATGTCAAACACTTGTAATATTTCCTGTAAATATTAGAACAAAAGAAGAGAGTGATAATATCATGGTGTTCAGTTGCATTAGATTTATTCAGCTTTTTATCACTGAGAAATAATAAAAATGTCACTAAGAAAAGCTTTAGACATGCCAAGCACTTATCAAGGATAAATTAATTTACAGCTGCATCATGCGTGTGGTGTATGTGTGCATTAGTTCACGTGTACGCACATACACATCCCTGTAACTGACTGTGATAGGGTACACATACCATGTGTTTTCCTCCGAACACCTTCCCACTCCCTGCACATGCTTGCAGCCCTGGAAAGGTATGGCTTATTTGTTGAATCTCATGGAGAATGAGGAAACTTAATAAGTCAACAGATATTAATTAAACGTTAAAGGCAGGTTTTAAAGTACCCTCAATATATATTGCTCCTAATGACATTCAAGTGCGCTTTCAAGGAAGGTCAGGGGGAGATCTTTAGATCCTCCAGGCTCCCCCAAGATGCTTTTCCATAACCAAATGCTTTCATATGAGTAATCGAAAGAAACCTTTAGTCAACCACTGGGGAGTCTTTACAGCCTGGATTCGATTGGAGTCTGAGTGCAGGCCTGTGAGCAGGAGGTGTTTGTAAGCATTTCTAATGGCATTTTGATGTACATGTACAAAATTGATGTTGGAAGGATCATTGTAAAGTCCCAAACAGTGGAATATTGAGGACATTTTCAGGTGGCAGTCAGATTCTGGCTGGGTGAGCCCAGTATATTTTCTCATGTCACAGTTGATTAGGTTCACAGGGAAGTGGAAAGAGTAAAAAATTCTCTTATTACTGCAGCAATGCCATATCAGCCTCTTTTCCCTTTGAATGCAACATTAGTTTTTGTCCAGAACTCTAACTGCTTTCTACAGTTTGGGGAATTGTAAAGCAGAAACAATTTTCCCAGCTAGGCTGACCTTCACAGTAATGAGAAATGACTGGAATTCCTCTCTATTTCTCTAACATTTGGGGAGGAGGAATAGGAGGAATGTGTTTGGTTTACCTGATATTATGTTGTGGGCGTCTATTTAGCACTTTGAGCCTAATTTTTTTCCATTCAGGAGATTACATGGACTGTTGCACCACCTGACCCAGTAGCCAGCCCTCAAGTGTATGGAGAAGTGACAGTAATGCACTTTAAACCTTTTGTTATCGCAGCAATGATGGCATTTTGTTTCAGACATTTAATGATTTTTTTTTCCTTCGTTTTTTTTCGTGGTGTGGCTATTTTTATTTACAGTACTTGTTCATGTGATAAACAATGATCTTGAGAAAATTAAAGATTTGTCACAGGCCAGACAAATAGAGGAGACTCAGGATAGACACACATCTGAAGAGTGCTCCTTGTAAGGCTGGTGCTATCATGCTACAATATTCATCATCTCTTGTGGACAGGATGAGAAAATTCTGCATTTATGTGCAAAACAATAAGCACCATGTCCAAAGAGTCCTTAACAGCAGCACATCTGCCTAGAAATATGAGTTGTTTCCTTGTTCTTTCTACATGTTTTAAGAATAAGCCTCTTTCCCTGTGGAATCTGAGGCCTCTAGCAACCTGTGGTCCAGGCTAGGTCTGCACTTCAAATGCGGAAGTAGCACTGCAGATGTGTTGACACATCCAAGCTAGGTTTTGTGAAGCAACACTCAGTGCCAGTAAGAATGAAAGGACTATAACAGGGTATTCTATTTAATGCCCTGTTATAGTGCCCAGTGCAATGAGCCACCACAGCAAACATGCAGGATCCCAGAACACTTACACAGCCTGTGCTGTTACATCTCCATTGTGACATTGGCAAGAATATGCTTCTGTAGGAGTCCATCTACTCCTGGTTACTGCTTCTTGGTATGTGTGCTGGCAGAATAACCAGGGAATATTCCTTTTGCATTGCTTTATAGCATTACAGGAAGCTTAATTTAGATGCCATTTTTGTAATTTTATATTAAACCAATTGCTACTTATCTTCTGGTCTTTTAAGACATGTTTATTGAAGCTTTCAGCTCCCTATTTCTTTGCTAGTGCTCTTTTCTCGATGTATTCTCTTTACTCCATACATGTTTAGCATGAGTAAGAAAGATAGAATTCATGTGGCCACTAAAATGAATGGATGTAAATGAACACAAAATCTAAGCAGATCAAGACAGATCTGCTGGTTCTTCCTCTCTAAGAAAGGAGAACAGAAGAGGAAGGAGCAAAGAAGAGTGAAAGCTGCCTTCACACTTGGATCTAATTGTTTTCAGGAAACCTCATTCTCAGTCCTCAGGTAAGACTGGCCAAATCTGTCTGGTCCCAGGAAAGTTATAAATCTGGGAGAATGAGGTTAGATAGTGTTGTGATAGAGAAAATCAGTAATCACAAACAAGGCTTAATAAAGCAGAGCTCAGATAATGCCTTTGCCTAAATTAGTTACAGAAAATAGACTGATAATCTGAAACACTTCTTTCTTTTTCCTGTAATTAACAAAGCCCTGCTTTGTTCACTATTTGTAGTGTCCTGATGATTGATTCATACTTCTATCTATAGCTAACTTTTATGAAGACTTCATAAAAGGGCAGCACATTAATTCAGAGGTGATCAATATCAATCAATATTCATTGCAAAGCAATTGAAAACTCATGATCTTCCTTTTTCTATTGACAGCATTAGTCAGATTTTTAGTCTAGTCCTGAATCAAACCCTAAGTCTCATACTCGTTTCATGCCAGTGTAAATCAGGGCCAGCTCTGTAGAAGGTCAAGTGTGATACATCAGTATGAAAGCAACGTAAGCAAGATTGATCTTAGTGACTGTGAATTTGGGGAAGTTTGTCTCCATAGCACAACTAAAACTTTATGACTGTGACTTGTCTTCATCCTTGAGTTTCTCTTAAAAGCTCTGCATGTGAGAAATAACAGTACAGCTCTCGGCACTGCACCACATTCAGAGCCTTTCCTGCCTGGTGAAATTAAGAAGTCCTTCATGCAGTAAGGCAGGATCTGATCCTGGAAACACAAAAGCATTACCCTGGTTCGAGGACTGGTATATCAGTGTCTGGTATTGGCAGCCCTTAGTGAGCGAGGCACTCCCTCAACACTTGACTAGAGTGGCAGAGTGCAAATAAATTTAGCATGCAAGACAAGATATACACCAACTTTAAAAATATCAGCAATGTCTCCACACCAAATCTTTGGGTCGTGGATTGCCCACTTGGCAGTTTTGTGCTTGTTTTTCTCTCCTAGGTAGAAGGGACAAATGACTGGGTTAAGAGCATCTATAGGAAGCAAGGAAAGGTGTTCTACCTCCTGATCTTTCTCGCTTATGTGCCCTGCATTGCTGAACACAGTTACTTCTGTATGTAAGAGGCTAAGTGTGGGAAAACTGATCAGCCAGTCTCAAAGCAGTGAGATAAGATTTAATTAAACTTATTAAGAAAGGGACAAAAGTGTCGAAGGTGTGTGGAAAAGTGGCTTGCAGCTGCTAGGGTACATTATCAATGTCACAATCAGCTTGGACCTATCTTCTTCAAATTCAGATAAGCTCGTGGCTTTGCTGCTGTAGTGAGAAGTAATGTCATATGTGTGTATGCAGGGTTGCAAATATACAAGGGGCACAAAGGAGCGGTGGCTGTCCTCTCTGACACTGGCAAATCAGGCTGAGTCCTCACACTCCCTGTGGCTGGTAGGAATTCAGTCAAATTCCTAAACTTTTAGAAGCTGCAGGAGCAGCCAGAGAAAATAATAATAATAATAATAATTAATAATAATAATAAATAATAATAATAATAATAATAATAATAATAATAATAATAATAATAATAAAAAAACAGTGTCTAAATATAGGAGAAATAAAAGTGTACATAAATATTGGAAATGCTGTTCTTTCCTGGCTCTAGCCTGCAGGAAGTGGTTGAGTGCCACTGAAAACTGTGGAGAGCCAGGACACTACTGTTTTCTGCTCTACATCTCTACAGGAAACCTCAGCATAACCTTTAGTGTGTGATCTCCTAAATGCAAATGATGTTCATAGCAATTATTTTAAGGTTTTTCTCTCCCTCCTACTGCCATCCAGAATTAATGGCACAGCAGCAGAACAAGCAAGTGTTGCTTAGAAGTGTCCAAGAATGTGTGGCACAAATGTACAGTGCCAGCTTGCACCTCACACTGCCATGATCTCAAAAGCTGGGTGGACATGTGGAACTGAACCTTGCCCCTTATCTCAGCCCATTTCCTCCACCCTGACACATACCCTCTGGACTCTCATAGTGGGCCTTGCTGCTATACCAGTAATTCTCCTTGGTTTTGCTTTGCTGAATTCCTTCCAGAAAACTTAAGAGTATGCAAGCACCAGGCCCAGTAAGCAATGTGAAGGTCTTTCTAGAAAACAGCCAGGCTAGCAATCAGATGAAATGGGGGCCTATAGAACCCTTAGGTTGGGTGGAAAAGAGTAATGTGTAAAGCAGGGGTAGCACTGCCTACCCCTCTTCAGCAACAGCCAGGCTCACTCTGAGCACCATACTCTCCTTGTTGCAACATTCATAGATTTTTAAAGCTCTGATGATGCTGCTAGCATTAGCATTCCACTTCTAACTGGCTAGGAGGCATCATTTGATGGTTTTCCATTCTGTTTTACAGTAGTATTTTTAATATACAGGTAGTTCCTTTTCACCAATCTAGACAGCACTGAAAGCAAAAATGAATCTATTTATTATAAATCATTGCCCCAGCTCTGCTAAGATGCTTTCAAGAATTACTGATAAAAAGGCTAAAGAAAAGACAGATTTTTTTCAAAGATGTTTCTTTATCCACACTTCTCTTATGCTTTAGTCAGTCTGTATTTTAGCTCAGTAATTTTGCTTATCCACTGTCACCCTGTGCCTTTCTCCACTGTCAGAACTAAATCACAGCGATCAGCAGCCAGTGAACTGTCTGTTCAGTGTTAGCATCATAGAGCAGTTTACAGCTCCATCTGCTCCTGCAAAGCAGAAATTATATTGACAAAGAAGATGTGAAGTGGGAGTGGGTGTTGGGAAAGTATCTAGAAAAACAAGCTAAGATCACAAGCCACTGGGATGGATCAAGTGGGAGTACATGGTCTGCAACATTGCCTGCTTCCAAAGACATTCCTGTCTTAGCAGACATTGGAGACAAAGGAATTACGATTATCTCCACTTTACGCATGGAGAGATGAGTTAGTAAAAGTTTAACCAGCTTGTTCAAGGTCACAGGCACAGAACTAGGACCTAGATTTTCTGAGTTCCTAAGAAGGGATCAGTCTCTAAGAAATAGTGTACTAAGCTATATTTCTTAATAAAAAAATCTCATATTAAAACGTTAAAACAGTAAAAATGCAATTTCTTTACCTTTCAGTTTGATTAATGGATTCTTCAGAACAAAACAATAAAGCAAGTTCCTTTTATAGTATAGAGTATTTGAATCCTTTGTTTGTTTTGGGGGTTTTTGTTTGTTTGTTTTCAGAAAGTAATAATGAGGAAAAAAACTTTGATTAATTCCAGGAGATTTTGTTTTCTCTCTTTTTTTCCCTGTCTGTTTTTTTTTCTTTTTCTTTTTCTTTTTTTTTCTAGATATCAAATAGATGTATTTTAAAGTGCTAGGATTTGGCACGATAGTGAGCCAACTAGCAAGAGACCACCCTTTATAGATAATATAATAGTAGAACAAATTGAGTTTCCAGACCTTAATCCTCTAAGAAAAGCTGAAACCAGAGGGGAAAACTTCCACAGTGTTACTCAGTTGGTTCACCCTATTTGATTGCCGGTCAGTACATGAACCCTATTTTAGAAGTGATGTGATTTCTATCTAAAATAAGCTGTTTACAATGTTCTGTGGGCTATTACTGTTCGAATGCTAGTTTCTAAAGTTCTTGAAAGAAATCTACATTAAAGCAGCATTCAGAAGGTTGTAGGATTGTTTTGTATTCTCTCTGAAATGGAATGTGATTTCATCTGCATCAGGCTGACTTATACAGAGTAATTTTGTTGTTTTGCTTTTCAACATTTCATGAACTCCCAGAGAGATTATTGACCCCTGCTTTAAAAGTTTGGGATGAGAAGATATACTAGTAGTAGTCCTATTGTTAGTGATAATGACCATAATGGGCATAAATTCAGCTGTTCTTTTTAGAAGATGAAATATTTTCTGTACCTTTTTATAGGCATAAGTAGATCTTAAAAGCTAAGATATGGAGGGGTCAAGATTTTCTGAGTCCCTTTCCAGTGTTATACTACAATGTACAACATCTGCAGAAAAAAAGGATCACCACCAGCCAGGAATAACAGTGAAGAGCAACCACTAAGGAACAATTTAAGGATTTATTTTTAATCATTTTATTAACAGTTTATGCATTCATTTGTTAAAAACAGGGACAAAATTACTAACAATTTCCTTGTAACATGGAGTTCATTCAGACATAGCATCTTTATTGTCCATGGGAAATGAGCATGTTGTTAAAGGGAGTCATAATTTAAGCACCACAACAGATTTTCTGTGCCGTGGCCTAATGCTCTTGGGCTTGTTCTATGCAATACAGCACTCTGGTACTGAAGCTGGTGCAGAGGTCTGTCTTTGTTAGTGTTGTACCCAGGATACCTGGGCTGAAAGAAAAGAAGGGAGAAAGGGGCTACCATGTCAATGTTTTTTTATTCAGCCTGGGAAACATTTCTCCATTGCTGCTCTTTATGGTTTGCTTTCATTATAAGAATTCAGTATATATGCTCAGATACTGACCATAGGTTCCCAAAGAGAAGAGCTGCAAGGCTCTGCCATTCTGCTTTAGATAGAGAGATAGTCAGACTGCCATTTAACTTAATGATCATTTGACTTAAACATATTATTTGGGAGCTAGTCCTATATAGTTAGAGATAGGCCCTTAATATAGGTTCTTAGCCTTCTTCGCTCAAATCTCAATTGCTGAGTAACATGTAGACATGCCCAAAGTCAGGCAGTGAGGCTTGGTGTGCAATGTGGCCCCAAACTGGGAAAACTGCAAAACTCCACTTGATACAAGCTACATGCCTTTCATATGTGGCTTTAGTATATGCCATCCAATTCAGACACACAAGTGCATGCCCAGTTGCCTCCATGGTCAATGGAAAAAGAGTTATCTCTGGAAGATAGTTCAGAGAAGGACAGGACCTTGTAAGCGCCAAATTACCCTCTAGAGCATCTGTTTCCTTGTACCAGCTCTAGAGACAGTGAAGGGTGACTGGCTTTCTAACTTTAGCATCTGAAAGTAGGTGTTGGGGGCATTCCCCAAAGAGAAAGAAGAGAAAAGTGTGACTGCAGGGTAAGCTAACTTTATTCTCACATAGGCCATAGCTTTGTGACAGAATATGGGCTCGAGTGGAGCAATGATACAAGGTTTTTCCTCCTGTAATAATGCAAGTTATATCAGAATAGTTGTGACACTATTTTGTAAAACTAAAAAGAACACTAGTCGAAAAGACTGCCTGCTTCTAAGATCATCACATGTAGATTAAAGGCTCATCTCTTATGCAATGACTTATGTATGCCTATCATCTCCTCTCCTAGATCTTCTGCACAGCAGGACTGGTGTATAGGCTTCACGAGATGCAGAAAGATGACAGAAATACATAAGTGTTTTGATTTACCTATAGTCTTCCCTCTTCTATTCCTAATCTAGGATTTAGTGGATTTTATGGTCTGTTGTATGTTGTGTGTCTGATTTAAAACAATTATTTCTGTAGTCATTTTTTTTATTCCACTTTTTTATGTTTCACTACTCTTGTGTTGATATGTTAGAATTAGTTATTTCTTTTATTAGCTCAGCAGTGCTTTGCTTCTGTAAGTATAATTCAAGAAATGTAATTTTCTTTATCCTTGGTGAGATTAATCTCTATATACAGTTTCTTACCTGTGTTCTGCTTGGGTAATGGGAACATTCTAAAATGTATATGTAACATATTTCTTGGTTTTTCTTTGATATTGCATATCACCTATATTAGATGGTAGTCTATATTAGGCCATTATTTGTTTCTTAAATTTTATGGAGCAGTCCTGCATTTTGTGTATTTTTTCCTGCACAGTTCTTATATGCAAACACAGATGCACACAGAGAGTCAAGCACTTCCAGGGCTTAGTCCTAAAAGCAACCAGTTCAACTGTGATTGCTTTTTTGTTTCTTTCTTTTTTTCTTTCTTAAATTCTTTTTTTCCTCAATTTTTTTCTTTTATGGTTGTTGTCTTTTGTAAATTGGCTTCAAGGACATTTTTGATAAAGGGTTAGGAAATATGTTCCATGTACAACATTGCTGTGGAGCTCCTTTTTTTTATTCCCTCATATTTGTTCTGTAACACTGTAATTTGGTTATTTGTCCTTTTATTTTAACTTTTAAGCTTCTGGATTTATAGTGTTAGGACTTGACTCTTAACCGTCTTTACACTGGTGTAAGCAGACCAGCAGGCCTCCAGCTGTACCAGGTTTTTTCAAATCTCTAGTCCCTTTTGGAGGTAAAGGGTGGGCCAAGAATATTTTGAGTGCATGTATTTTTCCTACTGCCTTTATTACTACACATCCAATCCAGGACATTTATAAAGAATAGGTAGCAAGCACTAGGCATAAACCTCATCTGTGTGAGAAGAAAGTTAACTTGAGATGCGCTTATATCATCTGTTGGAATTCATCTCATTAAAACACCACCTCCAATTTCCATTCTGGCTAATTAATGCATTTTGGAGATCCAAAAGTACCCTATACACAGTCTGCTTCATGGGATAGCACGCACTAACCTGTGGTCTCTACTGACTCCCCAACTTACCCTGAGCAAATAAGAGGTAGTGGTAAGGAAGCAAGTGTGGATCTTGGGTAGTAAGAATACCCTGGGGGTGGTTAGGATTACCAGCATTTGAAAGAATATATGCCAACATTCTCACCAAAATCATTTTAGAAACCCCACCAAAACTGAATTAGGCCACTTAAAGCTGTCCTTCCTGGGACAGGAGTTGTCCTCAAGACACTGCTAATGATGTGGGGAGCTGCCTGCCACTGCGGCAGCTCCAGATGGAGGCAAAACTTTCTGTGTGCCAGCAGTGACAGAGCAAGAGCTCCCTAGTGCTGCCCACTATATCATCAATGCTTCTTTTCCACAACAGCCACCTGTACAGATGAGTAGATGAGAACTTGCACCCATGGCTGCTCTTTTCTGTCCGCCAACCTGGAGGCCAGTTACTGCCAATCATAAATAAAGGGCCTGTAGTACTCCATAGTACAACTCTTGTGGCTTGACTTAAAATTTCTCCCCCTGATTTTATTATCTTTTAACAGCTATATGATGAGGGTAATTTGTACAAGTGAGGCTTTTCTGCATGATAAGTGATAGGTCCAGAGCTCAAGTAATCATTGTATTAGTTACTGTAATTCATTTAAAAATAGGCCTTGATAAAAACAAGGTATCATATGTGACATTTACTACACGAGTGTGATTAAACAGAAAGCCAGAAGGCATGGTAGGATCCATAGGGGATTTTCCCACCACTGTGGTGGCAAGTTGACTGTTTGATTTATCTCATGCAAAGTGTCAAGAGCATTAATGGTAAAATTAACATTTTCTAAAGAATATATATGTTGTCAGATCACAACTTCAGAAAGACGACAAGGCTTTCATTCAGGAAGGGTGTTCTGATGATGTAAGTCTGCAAAGCTGAACCAGTTAATTCATAAACGGCAGCAGATCCAGACATATACACTGTGCTCTCCTGGATCTGCCCTTTCCTTGTATAAAGTCAGCCCTCACCTTGAAATACCACC
This sequence comes from Picus viridis, assembly GCA_033816785.1. Taxonomy (NCBI): domain Eukaryota; kingdom Metazoa; phylum Chordata; class Aves; order Piciformes; family Picidae; genus Picus; species Picus viridis. The sequence continues at coordinate 21,717,313 of CM066574.1, forward strand.
TTGTAGTTATTTTTGCCATTTACATGCTTCTTAGCTAAAGACCTGTATTTTGTGACCAGCTTTGCTAGTGACTTAGATTCACTCATTTCTGTACTTCAGAGGATCTCGTGGCCTCCACTGATATTATTTACAGCTTAATGGCTTAAGTGTCCAAATTACATAAATACCAGATAAATGCATAAATTATTAGGTACTGGTGCAGCAAACAGGAAGACATATTTCACAGGCAGATTAACCCTGAAATTAGAAATTTTATTTTCATTTGGATCTTGCCTTACTTTGGTGCATGTGCATATGTAATCCAGTTCTAATGGACTTTCAGTATATTTTCTAAATAGAAAACAAACAAACAGAATGAAAGAAAGGGGATTTCATTGTTCTCATTTTTCAGACAGGAAATTAAAGATCTGGAAGAATTGGACCCCTGGTGAGGTTTCCAGATCTCTGCCCAGGGACCGTAATCACAAGACTTCCTTCCTCCTCAAACATAATTATTACTATTTCCATCACATATACTTTGGAAAGTTTTTCATGGTTCCACGTGAAATACTAATTTTCTAACCCTGAACTTTCCTTTTAAGCAAAATCAATGAAAAGCTATTGTTGCTTTTACAGATGCCAGAGAGAATTATTACCATCCCAGGCAACAATAAAAAAGATATTTTCATCCTTGGTAGGCTGAATTACTGAGAAATAACCTAATAATTACTGTATAAAACACCCTGTTTTAACACGGTTTTTAATATCCATAAAGTTTCTGATTTATTTTCCACAAGCCAGCATCAATGCACTAAATTCTGCCTGGCTCTAAGCTGGTACCATTATGCTGACCTCTGTGAGACTCCACCTGTTGTGCTGATGGCTCTCAAAAGGCAAAGTATTTTTGGTTGCATATTAGTTATCAATAATTTCACTGACATTGATTTAAATAAGCAGAGTCCTTTTTTAAAAAAATCAAAGGAAATGTTTTGTAATTCTAACAGTATATCAGTTAAATCTGCTTTAAATTAGGTCTTTGTTAGAGCAGTGGGAAGGAGAATTCTTCTGAAATCCCCTACTGTGGGATTCACCAATGGAAATGTCAGAGAATCCTTTAGCTATAGCGAGCTTGTCAAATACACTGTTGCCCTTGCTCCCTGTAGATGTTGGTTCAGATGCAGTAGCAACTTGCAATGCTCCGATCATGCTCATGGTCTTCAGGAGAGAGAAAGGAAATTGCCCCTCAGCACACTCATATTGTTCTTGTGCAGCTACAACCAAAATATTGTCTTCTGGACCCATGCAAAAGTAACAACTTCTGATTTAGTTTAGGCTGTTGGTTTTGTTTGCATCTTGTAGCTGGCTGATGTTTATAGAACTGTCATAGAATTATAGAATGGGTTTGTTTGGAAAGGAACTTAAAGATAACCTAACACCAACCCCCTTGCCATGGGCAGAGACGCCTTTCACCAGACCAGGTTGCTCAAAGCCCCATCCAAGCTAGGCTTAAACACTTCCAGAGAAGGGGCATCCACAGCTTCTAATGACAAACTGCTCCGGTGTCTCACCACCTTCACAGTAAAGAGTTTATATCTGATCTAAGTCTAAATCAGTTTTAAACTGTAACTACACTCCCTAATAGAGTCCTTCCCCATTTTTCATATAGGCCCCCTTTAAGAAGACCTGTTCACCAGGTTTTCTGCAAGTCAGCATCCTTATCTGTCTCTTTGAGGTGAAACTAAGAGGATTTTAACCTGCCTGCAGGTTTCTGTTGCTGAAAGAGGAAACAATTCAACACAAAATGACTGCACCCTTGTTTTGTGTTCAGTTCATAAGCACTTAAAATTAGGCCATCTTTTTTCTGTCCATGTTTTCTCCTGCCATGGTAAGAAACCATGTGAGTATCCGCTGTGAAATTTCTTTTTTCAAGGGAATATATTGAGCTTCAGGTTTGGAAAGCAAACAGAACATACCTTGTATTTTATAGGGAATATTTGTTTTATTGCATGTATATGTAATAATGAAAGTGACAGAATTCTGCCTTAATTGCTCTCAGGCTGGATTCATCACAGCTTCTACCTTGTTTGAGATGCTTTACAACATCAGCATTGTCTGTATGGGTTGCCTGCAAAAGCATTTTTGACCCTTGGCTTACAGTTTTTACCAGTAGAATTACCAGTAGCAACCAGTAGTACCAGTGGGTACCAGTGCAAAGAGGTCTGCAGACTGCACCCTTTCCATAGGTCTATTCTGGCAAATACTTAGGAACACACATATTATTCCTCCCACCCCAAAATGGATGAGATTAGGAAAAGGCAAGCAAGAATGATTTCATTGAAATGAAGTATTTCTACTCAATTTATAAAACACCCATCTGTGAGGGTGATCCATTTTGTATTTCCATTCAAGAAATCATTTTGCTCTGAACTAAATGTTTCATGTGATTTAAAATTTATTTCTTCTCCTTTTTTTTTTCCCCTTTTTTTCCCCTTCTGGTCTGCCTGAACTGTGGTTTTTGTTTTTGGTTGGTTGGGGGGTGGGGGATTGTCTTTTTATTGTTTTTTGAGGGGTGAGTAGGGTGTTTCAAGGGAATTTTTCAGTCTGGAAACAGAAAGATCCATTAGTTTCACAGCTGTAGGTGTAAATGCTTTGACTTCTGACTTCAATGGATAGCTTCTCTAGTTTGCAGTGGCATAAATGATTTTTTTTTTTAAATCAGATCTTAGGTGAGACTATTTGATTTCAATAAAATGTCACTGTAATTAGCTACCTCTAGTAGTTCAAATGAGGGTATCATTTCCCCCTTATTGTAGATTTGAAGCCCATAAGAAATGAAAGGGATGATTGTGACAGTAGTTATCCCCGTTTTAAACTCTGCTGACCTCATTAAATCTACACCAGATTTATATTCTGGTGGAGAGGAATCAGAATCAGACCAAGAACTTGGAACTTATGTTATTTTTAGCACCAAAAATCCCCTGTTTTGTAAAGCACAAGAATTGCCACAGGGCCCATAAATATTTTGTGAATCTGGTCAACAGATAAAAGTAGAAAATACTTAGAACATGAAGAAATTCATCTGTCTATTGACAGTGTCTTATGGAAGAACAAGAGTCTAGGTACAACAAGGTAATAATGAATTTAATGAAAATCTACAGACATTCAAGTTGTAAGCTGAGCTGCTGTTGAAAAAGATAGTACACATTTTTGCCCATATAGCAGAATTTCTTGGCTGAATATCTATGAGTAGATTTCCATTGATAATAAATATGGAGGAAATTATTTATCGTACATGATAATTAGACTTTCCCAAGGCTATGTATTCAGCTAGTAACAGATACTGAATAATAACACAGGCATTATTTCTGACATTCTGCCTACACACACACAAAAAGAAAAAGAAAGAAAAAAGAGGATGATGGGAGCTAAACCCTGCCATAACTTTTTTGTTTGTTTGTTTAAAATATATTAATATCAGCATAGGGGTAAATTAATTAACATTTACATGTGATTTTATGTAATGACACATAGCATGGAGTATAAATCATACCTCATCTCTACCTGTGAAGTAGAAGAGAACACAACAAAACAAACTGTCTGGAGTTTACCCAGGACTTCATTAAGACTTGCGTGCAGGCTAACTTTAAGCAAGATCTGAACCTTAGGTTTTAACCAGTTTCAAATTGATCCTTGCAGGGGAAAAAAAAAATTCTTCAGTTTATACTTGCAGTCATCACTCACATTCAGCTAACAGCAGTTCTTCTGTTACCTCAAGCAATATGGAGCTATACTTCTGTTATAAGAGGATCTCGATTTCATATACCCTCTTGCCATCAATTTATAGTGCCTAGCACAGTGGCAATTGCAAAGACCTCAGAAACAATACATTCCTAGCCTGTATGTTTTTAATTATATTTCCAAGCATCATTTGCTGTTGGCAACTTGACGTTGTTTTGATTTTGCTGAGGTGAAATATATGAGTTTCAAATACAGCTTTGAAATTGATTAGGAATTAATATGGCAGCATTACAGACATAGTAGATTTACTGATGCTTTTGCAGCTCTGTTTGAACTCCCCTAAGGAAAACCTATTGTGACCAGATCCAGAGTGATATGAGCAAAGTAGCTGAGACTGGAGATAAGAGATCAGAGAAAGAGGAATCAAATAGGTAAAACCAGAAGGAGAGTCTGTCATGGACAAAAATTTATATCCATCCACCAAAGAAACCCAAGGAGGAGTCACAGGAAAGCCAGGATATGGCTGAATTGTGAATAAATTAATCAAGTTTTCAAGGCAATCAATAAATTTAATTTAAAAAAAAAATATCCTGTGCACTTCTCAGAAGAACATTAACGAAACTAAACCTGGAATCACCTAACTGATGCTGATCACAGCCCAGCCCTATGCAGCAGGTGTAAGCACACTCTGGAAGTGCTGCTTCTGGGACAGGACTTGCTAGAGCTGCCTTTTGGGAGCATTTCTCACTGACACCAGAGGAGGTGGGGGTGCCTGGGAGGAGAGAGTCTTGTCTGGAAATGTTACTTACATACCTGCATTACACTGTTAACCCTTCTGGCTTTTCTCTTCTCTAGGAGCTGCATTGAGGGCACAGTTTTTGTCATGCTAAATACACAATTGTTATCAGTTTACATGTAGCTTTATGTACAGAGCAAGACTGGTGGTGAAGAGAACGGTGGATGTGTGCATGTATAAACAGTGGCTATGAAGTGCTATAGTCAGTTCTGTGTTAGCTAGTGGCTTCTTACTTGTTTAAAACCAGATTAAGCCTTCCAAGGGTGAATGTGGCAGCAGGTTGCTACCATGTGAGATGCAATATGCTCACATAGTGCTGGTGCAAGGAGGGGCAGTGTAGGCTCCCAAGTGTTCGTTGTTCTATCTTTAGAAAAGGAGTCACAGCAGTAACCATGCCATTGACATACAGACAGTAAACAGCTGAACATAATCACATTCCCAGCCCATCACTGGGCACTCAGAACTGTGCTGAAGTGATTAAATAGCACCCCAAGGAAAATGTTAGCGGTATCCTGAGTAGGGACCTCCAGCATGTTTTTGCATTTCCTCTACCTTCACACAGACTCTCACTCAAGTTTCCTGTTTTAGTAGCTATCACTCACCCCTTATATGTAATTTAAAATGCAGTTTGGGCTTTAAGGTTTTCAAACTAAATTATTCCTTCAACTTTATTCACACTTCTCAAATCTCACTTTGTATGCTGAGATTTTAGCAAAACTCAAATGGCTAATTAAAAATCAGTGTCTCAACTGATTTGGTATTTCATATGTTCTCCATGAAACCTGGAAAACTGAGAACTTCTCAAACATGAGATATCAACTATGGTGTTTATATCATTTTGTCTTTGGGGCAAAATGATGTAACTGTGGATGATTAAATCCTTCTAGCTTTCTAGATACTTGGATTCAGAGCCAGATTTGGATTTTGGACTGCCCTGCATCTTTGTCAGAAATCTTTCCACTCATATTCATCTGTATTGCTCCTCAACTTTGTCTCAGGTTGGTGCACCCAGTAAGGTAGGTTTGGAGTTGAAAGCAGTAAAAACAAAAATCTTGCACATAGGCCCATCTTTAGATCTGATGTTGTTCACATTCAAGGCAGTGCAATGTCAGCATAAGTACTTAGCTTACCTGGAAGCAGACCTAGCTGCCGATGCTGTTACATCACATACAATGAAAATATCTCAATGTATTTCCAGCTTCAAAAGTTAGGATCTTTGCAGAGCAGCTGGCTTGGAATTTTAAACAAGCCTTATATATGTTCTTGCTCAGCAATGTGTCCCTAAGTATTAAGTAGGATTTATTCTTCAAAGGTTAAAAGAGAAGGTCTGTTCCTAAAAAGACTGATTTCTATTAGGAATATTCAAACAAACAGTTCCAGGCATGTATGCTAGGATTGCATTTTGTCCTGTAAAATAACGCTGGCAGAAATTCTTTCTCAGCTACCCAACGTGAAGCATTGTATTATCATAGTGTGCCCTCACACTGCATTTCTTACACTTATATATGCAAATGGTCATATTTACATGTGTTCACCCCATTCACACATTCAAATTCGAAGTAAATAAATATTTTAGATCAAGGAGATTAATTAGATGTGTCTCATGGTTGACACACTTTCTACAGAGGCTAGATCACTGAGACCCAAGTGCTGGGCTCTTATCCGAGAAGACAGATGGCAATTTCCTCTTGATAAGAGTTCATTTTTTTAGCAGCAAGGGAGCCCTGAAGTAACCATTTTTCTTGTGGGGAAAGCATCTTTCAGAAGCCAGATAAATCATTCTAAAATAGACAAACACAGGAACTGAGGAACTAATCAACCAGAAATGAGTGGAGTTGCAGCCCCTTTCAGAAAGTTTAGGAGATGTCTTTTGCTTTCATTCTTGCCACACACAGGAACTACTTCAGAAAACTAGAGAATTCAGATAGTTTTTCTCAGTACTCTTTCCTGTTTTATGGGCACCAATACAATTTATGAGGTAGTTTATTTACAGTGTGTTTGCATCATGCATAAAATAAACATTTGTAGATATTTTAGAGATCAGAAACAGAGAAGCTACATAAGCAGAGTAAACCAAGACTGCTCTGTTTAATTAAAATCTGGAGCAGCATGTGGCAGTTTATATGGATCTGGAACATTTCATACTTGTAAGTTAAAAAGGTGGACAGCCAGGAGCTAACAGAACTAGAGACTGCAGGCAGTTCTTGGGTATGACCTGCTGCTAAAAGTACAAATCAGCTACTCCTGGTAGTTATTTATATTTAAATATACTAAATATATTCACTCTTCCTTTTGGTAAACAGGCTCAGATACACTGACAACTAGAATTTAGTTTATCTTGTAGTTTGTCTGTTCCAAACAGGAATGCTTTCCTCTAGTTTCTTTTCTCTCTTTTTTATCTGTCACTAATAGAGCAGTAACAAAAATGGCAAAGGTGCTTTCCACTCTCTCCTTGCCTGTCTCCTAATGTGTTCTTTATTCATGTCTCAAGTAGTTTGGTCCTGGAAAGCTGGCATGATATCTGCTCTTTATTTGCTTTGCCATGGATATATTAGAAATACACCTTTTTTATTTTGTTAATTGTTACTGGCTTTTTAGGCTGGTTCCAATTTGACCAGCAGCACCTTGCTTACAAAGACATTGTGAGAAATTTTGTGCATCCTCCTCTATCCATGTCATATCAAGGCATACACAAGCAGTGCATGCTTCCCATCACCTCAGGTCATGTCACTTTGCATCAAATCAAGTCACGTCACATCAGTGATACCACTATCAGTACTTATTCCTGATAGAAAATTCAGCATAGATTTGGACAGCAAATAGCTCAGCCACAATAAATGCATATAATGAGCAGATTAAGTATCTGTGAGAACCAGATATTTTAAGCATCCCTGGCAAGTTGGTGCTTTCAGATATTCCAATGCCCTTGTCTCTACACTGTATTCTGCACATAATTTCTGATATATGTGTATATGGTGAAATGTCTCTGAGCAGCCTGCTTGGGACTCTTACCAGCTACAACCATTTGCAAACACGGATCCATGCAGTTTTGAAATAACCACACATTATTGCATGGGTCTACAATGTAACTGCATTGTATGGTTTAGAGGTTGGTCATAGCTGAGTACTGTATGAAAAACAAATGTTGACAGATAATTAATTTTTTTTCCATAATTTGGGAATTGCTTCAAACATTTGCCTGCTCAGGCATGCCTTCAAAGAGTTATGCATGATTAGGCTCTCTGACAGCCATTTTATTAGACATTTTACCTTGTTGTTCGTTTATAGAAGCTAAATGTTGTAATTATCCTGTTACATTAAGTAAAAAGAAGAGAGGGGAGGGTCAAAAAAAAAAAAAAACCAAACCAGCAAAAAAAAACCCTCTAACTGATAGCTAAACCAAGTGGGGTTTCCAGAATGTTTAATCATAGTACCTTTTGGAATAATAGTACCTTCTTTTATTTTATGTTGCCTCTGTATTCTCTTTTGTCCTTCTTGGGACCTGCACAGTCACAAATTTCTTGGAAATCTGACTTATTTTTGCTTAAGACTCTAAATATAAAATAAATCAGCAGAGCTCAAGCATCCACAGTTGGAAAACTTGGCTCTAAAATTCTATGTAAATGCTAAGTGGCTTTCTTGTTGTTGATAAACAGCATTTGGCACTCGTGGCTGTGATATCTAGGTTTTAAATTGAGATTAAGGATTAAGTTGAATCTGTCTTTCCAGCATCTTTTTTTCAATTCCTTCAGGATTTTTGAGATTCAACATAGGCCCAGGGAGCTCTCAACTGGTTCAACATGCATGTGCATATTGAAGACAATAGCAATATAAGTATTAATACTATGTAAAAAATTTGCTAGAAAAGCTGCTAGAGACTTTGAAGGAAAATTAGCTGCTTCATCAATTCATTCATGTTGAGAAACCAGGCATGTGAGTTTCTAGATTGGAATGCTCTGTTTCTATGACTTCAAGGTGTTGAAAACACTTGAATGTTGTTATTGTTAGATATAACCTACAGTTACTGGAATGGGATGGTGTGGTGGGTTAGCTTTTACCCATTCATTCACTGCCTCAGTAGGGAGAAAACAGGATGAGAAAGCTCATGGGTCAAGACAGACTGCTTACCTGTCACTGTCGAGGGAAAACAGACTCAACTTGGGTGTAATTAACTTTAATTTATTGTCAATTAACATAGATCGAGGTAGTGAGAAACAAAAAGACAAACATAAAAAAACTTTCCTTCCCCCTTTCCCACACCTAACTTCATTCACTCAATCCCAGATCTTCTACCCACCCTCAGTGGTGCAGGGGGCATGAGGGACTACTGTCTGTAGCAGTTCCTCTCTGCTACTCCTTCCTCATCACACTTTTCCACCGCTCTGAAGTGGGCTCTCCATTGATCACAGTTACCAGGAAATGCCCATCTTCTACAGTGTGGGGTCCTCTGAGAGCTACAGTGGGGATACCTGTTCTGCTGAGGAGCACCTCCTCATTGTTTCTCTGATCTTGATGTTCCCGTTGCTGTGTTCACTTTTTGTTTTTACCCTTCTTCTCTGAAGCTTCCCCACTAGCAAAACTGGGCCATTTACATCCAATGCAGATACAATGCTTGATCGTGGTAATGGGCAAGGCACCAGAATATTCTCAGAGGCCTGTGCCCATTTTGAAAGTTTTTTTTTCCATTAAGGGCAAGTGACTACTACCCAGAATCTGTCTCATGAGCTGTTGTGAAAAAAAATAGGGATAAAACCCACTAAGCACTAATTGATTTCCTTTCTCTGATCATTTTCACATAGTCTGGATAGAAAAATAAGATGTGTTTCTGATTGATCATTATTGCTGAATTATTCTCAACTTTCAGAGTTGTTATCTAAATCAAAGTGTGTTTCTGTTTTCCCTTGAAAAGTGATGGTTAGACACACTCTCAGTAGCTGATCTAGTGTGATGCTCCCTACAGAAAGGATTGTCTGAGAACATAAGAGACTGAGGATTTGTTGGTCCCTAATCGAATATACTGCTTTTCTACACTAATTTAATCTCTGGGAGATATCCAGAAATGTGATTTTTTTAAAACAACCTTCCTGAAAAACACCAATACTATTTTGTAAAATTAAGTTATGCCTGCTGTTATTTCACAATATGCCCCTCTGTTCTCCATTGCTGCATTCAGACCTCCACTCTTAGCCTCTCCCACAAATCCTTTAGAAAGAACACAAGACCTAGCTTTATTCTTGTACTGAGACTAGATAAAGTGACCTTACCTTTCACCTTACAGGTCCATTTTTTCATATTATGCTTTGGCATCCTGAAATGCCTTGGCTTTCCATCAGTCAAACCATTTGGTTTTTTTTTTCTTTATATTTGTTGAATGAGTCATACTGTAATGAATAAACCTGGCTCTTTGATTTCCAGACCTGGGCAATGAAGGTTAAGTAAGATATGCCCTTTATAGAGAAAAGTAGAATTACTGTGCAGGCTATCAAATCCCACCCTGTATTCCACAATACATGAATGCTTGATCAGTTTCTCACAGCAAGTTCACTGAGACACTAAGGGAGTTTTGGTAAAAAAGAGAGGAAGAGAGTCTTCTTCCAGAAGAAGTATATGCAGCTCACAGGAAAGCTGTTTGCAGCATTGATTCTGCCACTCCTCTCTTGAATTATTATTTTTAAGACTGTTTCTTAACCCTAGGAACCTCACAAGTCAGAGTTTTTGGTTATTGTAAGTAGTGCCTCTTCCATCCTCCATCACTTTACCAGTTAGCTTTACTTGTGTGAGTTCTGCTTGCTGCAGTGGAATGGCTTTACATGGAGCTAGAACAGAACAACTTCTGTATTATTTTCCTTTAGAAGTTCAGTCAGAACAATGTACTGAAGGTACTCAGTTATTACATAATTCTTCCTCATAAAGTTTGCTTCCCCATATAATCATGTTATTAGTGGAGGCAACCTTTAGAGGGCTGTCCTGTCACTTTAAACTAAGATCGCTATTACCTGGTGTTGTGGCTGGTGTTTTGAGAGGAAGCAGAAATTTAGGCACTGGAATTGACAGCTCCAAGTGTGTCAGCCTTCCAAATTAAATCATTATTTATATGCAGAAACAAAATGTGAAGATCCCTTTCATAATACATTTCTATTACTTCCAATAAGTGTTCTCAGGGATCTGACCTGCATGGAGAAATGGGTTAAACCTTTCAAGTCACAGATTAGATTTTTTAAATAAAAGCAAGATGTAATAACGTGATAGGAGTTACCTTGGTGTCTGGACATAATGAAATGAGTTGTTTTTTTCTTCATCCTCTGTTTGCACACAATATAAAAGGGATCGGTTGAACAGAGTGTAACTCTCAGTCAACAGCTTCTCAAAGCACTCAAAAGAAAAATGCGTCTTCTTATTTTCAATCAGACTTATGAATAGATGGGGATGTTTTTATATGCACTTCGAAGTCTCTTACCCTATGAGTTGGCCCATTCACTGTGATTTTTCCTGGAACATGGTACTACCCAGGGTACCTATGCATATCATAGCCTCTGCCATCATTTTTAATAAGTAGCTTATCTCTGTGATGCATTTTAAAGCAATCCTGAGTGTCTCCAGGGTTTGTTGTAATTAAATTTTATTGTTGTATTTGAAAATAGTACCGTTTTTGAAGACTGGAGCAAGTAACATGGAAAGGAGATTGTAGGAAGTGATATTCTGATTTTCAGAAGTTTTTAACTCTTCACAGTTTCTAGATTCAGAAGCTTATGCTTCCCAAGTAACTGTTCCTATAGGCTACTGAAGCCATAAACTATGCGAGGAGTGTAGTTTATTAGCTGGTATCAGGTAACCGTGCAAAAGATGTTTATACCTGTAAATCAGATGCTATAGGATCTATAGGATCATAGGGGCAGTAATCTGTGGGTTCCTAATAAGATTGCAGAAGGGCTTTTCTGAAAGTCTTACACATTTCCCTGGAGGCATTCAAGAGGGGACTGGTTGTGGCACTTGGTGCCATGGTCTAGTCGTGAGGTTTGTGGTTACAGGTTGGACTCGATGATCTTCGAGGTCTCTTCCAACCCTGGTAATACTGTGATACTGTGATACTGTGATTTACTGCTGCCCCTATTTTCATGTGCTTATATCTGCAAGGGCATTGCTCTAAGGCCCAGTGCTGGCCATTAAGTACTGTGTAGAAAGGCAGCGTTTACCAGCTTCTGATCTGGACAATAAAGAAATCTCACTGTTTTGAGTAGTAAGGTGACAAGCTCTTCTCTAGCGTTACTCAGTATGACACTGCCACACTCAGGCACCACCACCCCAGTCACTGAGGTGTGCACACAACCACATTTGGATCACATCTTGTGGAGTCAGTGGAATCACTCTTGCTATATGCACCCAGGGACTGAGCTTTGCTTTGGTCTTTGTGCTCACCTCCCCTCCCTTCACAGCTCATGAGTACTGCTAACCAAGCAGTCATTGCAGCTTCCCATTCCCCCTTTCCCCCTTCTGCCTTGTGTTTTATTCCTGCTTGATTGTCTTGCCGTCAGATAGCACAAACTGGTTTTGGAGACTCATATCACAATTTTTTCCAAATCAAACTATTTCCTCCAACAATGTCATCTTTTCTGTCCAGCATTGCTACTAATCTTTATTTAATTATTTACTTTACAATTTCTAGAGGGATTGGATGTGCCCAAGGTGCCCCTTTAGGCAACACTTTATATCAAGGTTCCATTTATAAATACTTCATGAAGGGCTAATGAATGATTAATCAATGTTTTAATGTATGACCAATCAATTGTTGTAGAATTTGCAACATCCAACAGACAAACAGGTTTCTTATAAGCATAGATTATAACTATATCTGACATCTTCTACTGATGAGCTTCTAAACATCCATAACATACAGACTACTCATATCTGTAACATGCTTAAAACATCTACTAATCACCGATTAATTTTTTATAACCTATTCTGAAGCCAAGCCTGTCTGAGGACTCTCCCTTACTGGGAGAGTCTGTGACCCTCCATTTCTATAAGATTGATAATTTACTTGTCATCTAAGGACTTAGAACTCCTATTAATTTCAGCTCAAGCATTAAGGTTTTCTGAGTTAAATTCAGCATTTTCACCTCAGCCTAAGAAAAAAATGTATTTCCTGTCCCCAGACCTTTTTCTCCCTCAAACTTCTGGCTATTTTACTCTGCTAGTGTGTGTTTTTCAAGCTCTGCAAAAATGTGATGATTTGTAGGGAGGAAACCCACTCTCAAGTACATTTACAGCCTGTTGCACTCTGATTGTTCTCAGGACATCTGTCCCAGAGATGATGACTCCCAGCATTTTATTTTTAATTTTTTTCAAATTTTCATCTCTGTGTGCTTGAATCAAAGTTTGTCCTTCCTCAGAAAAGGATGAGAAAATATAAACTTCATAATAATCAGGTGAAGAAACTGTCTCCCAGAGGACATCCGATTCTGACAGAGGAACATATACTTTGTATGTTTGATAAGAGTGTCCCTCTGTGGTGTTCCCAGAATCTCCTAAGGTGAAAATCATGACTGTGCTCTATGTTTAATAAATAGCACCCAGGTAGGACTGGAATGGGTGGGACAACTCATTTTATGAACATTTGTGAGTCTTGTCATTAATCATTTGCAGCTGAAAAGCTGTAAATTGCTCAGTATCACATTTTGAAAATGAATTTTGAATTTTTAGTCAGTTTCTACTGACCAAGATTAAATCCTCTGCTGTGACTTACATAGATGTTGAGATCCATTACTTAATGATACAAATTAAAAGGCTCTGTAGGTTCTTCTCATTTCAATGGTCATTAGTAAAACAGTCTCTGTTCCAAGTATCTCCATGTAAATACCCTTTTCAAGTCAAACACTGATCTTTCACTGATTGCTGTTTACAGCAGGATTAGGCTGCCACACCTGTGGGATTAGCACATTCAACATAAAGAAACACATCAAGCATAACCCAAAACAAACAAGCAAAAAAACCCAAAGCAAAGAAAACAAAACAAAAAACCAAGGGAGAATAAAAAGCTTTTTTAAAAAGAGAGAGTTTTATTCTTCAATATTAACATGGAATTTCCTCTGGGTTTTTAAAAAACATTCATTGTCAAAGACACCAAAGCCAAAGAAACAAGGACCTCTGGAAACTACTCGAGCTCGTGGAGTTGACATTTTTTACCTACAACAGAGTCACTTTTGTGTTACCCGGTTAGCACTCTGTGTTTCTGTGATTATCAGGGGTTTTACCATGATCTTTTCTTTCTTTTTTCAGCTGGTTAATAATCCATTAGCAAGCCAAGCAGCAGCGGCTGCAGCAGCAGCAGCCATGGGCTCAATAGCAAGCTCCCAGGCCTTTGGCAATGCCCTCTCCAGTCTTCAGGGGGTCACAGGTCAACTCGTTACTAATGCACAAGGACAGGTGAGTAGAAGATGAAGCAAACAGTGAATTCTGATGGCAGGCTGATCTTGGGACAAAAATGAGTTCCGCTTGTATGACATCAATTTAAAAGTGCACATATTGAAGATAAATAAATATTGATTTGCCAGACAAGGTAAGAAATGGGAAGTCTGAGAAACGGGAGGAAGTTAGGAGCTGTTTGAAAGTGTTTTCAAGACAGAAAAGGATTAGGGTTTTAGTTTAGTTCAGCCTTATGAAAAGATTACAATTGTGCAATAATATGGTATCTTTGAAGTCTAGCGCCCTGTCATTCTTAACAAACATACCAGCTGTCTTCTTCCGCTTATACATGCCTAATTACAGATAACTACATTGAAGTGGCACTCTACTACTGAGACTACACTTTTTTGCAAATTGAAGCATTTCTGTATTACTTCACTTCTAGAAAGGTATTAAGTGCTTTAAGCAAAGGAACACAACTTAATTTGCAATTAAGTATCTGGGATGGATTAACTGGGTGGCTTACTCATTAGCTGAATAAGTAAATTAAGTGATTTGCAATGAACCTGAAAGTCAGCAATGGAAATTTGGGAGGAATTTTTGCTTTAAAGAAAATTTTCACAATGGAAACTTGAACAAGGTTCACGGTGTGTCTAAAAGAGAGTATGTATGTTACGTGGGTTTGGGAGCTGTATATTCATTGCAAGCTGTTTCAGTTTCAGTCTCAGCAGGGTACAGAAGGATACGCATCTGAATCCATCTATATAAAAATCATGCCATTGATGCAGCATGCTTAAGTAGCTTTCAGATTGTGGCCACTGTCAGTCTTTATTCTATTTCCTAGGACTTAAATTAACACTGCTGCTTGTTTCACATAAAGTCAGTGCAACAAATCTGTCACTATAACTTATGACTAGAGCTGGTAGCTGAGTAATTTGAATGTGATTGTTCTAAATGCTACAAATTGGGCATACAGTGATACCAAGGCCTAATATCCACACAAGCACTGTGGGTAAACATTTCTTTAAATGATGCAGCTTGGGTGATGTGTGAATCTAAAGTTTGGTTTCTACAGTTTGTTTTCTAAACTTGATTTACTACGGGGTGGGGGAGGAAAGAAACCAACCAACCAAAAAACCATGAGGAGCAGGGTTTTTCCTGGCAATTTTCTATCAGCATGTTATTTAGTTGGAACAAGTGTGGCATTTCTGCTTTTGGCCCATTAAAAAATAAAACCCTTTATAGAAGCCCTTCCTCTTTTTCTTCTTTTTCAACATAACACATAAACAAAGATGCATCCTGAGCTTCACTATCACCATCCAAGTCCCAGGAAAAAAAAATGCTGACCTTGTTATATTTACTGGGTGGGTGCAGAATTGTTCCATCACTACCCCGAGGGTTGAACGATGGAGCTTGTCAAAGTGAGGCCTTATCTAATGAATCATCTTATCGCAGGTGCACACCACACATATTAAAGGAGGATTGTATGAACAATGTGCCCTCTACAATAACCTTTCAATGTCTACTTTAACCCTTGTTTCAATCCCTTTTCATCAAAGGATCATTTTATGCAGCCAGCTTTAAATGGAGGCTCTCAAAAGCCTATTAAGATTTCTGGAGGAATGGAGTATTGGTTGGGAAGAAAAGTTGGTTATAATACCTATAACTCATAGTCAGATCAGCTCCAACCTAGAAGCCTGGTTGTTTCTATCTTTGCTCCAGAAATGGTCCACAATCACCGCTCACATGAGTCACTTGGTACGCAAGATGTTCATTGTAAGAGCGGAAGATACAAACCTGGACTAGTAGTGTGATAGTTTTCCCTTTATGTGTTCTCCACAGAAACCATAAGAGAAGTGTGGCCATTCATTGCGTCTTTAAAAAAAAACCTACAACTGTGAGGATATCAGTGAATGAAACTATAGATTCCCTCAGGCTGAATCTTTTTTATTCCACACATAATGTGAAGTCAAATAATTCCACAGGTTGCAGAGAAAGAGAAAAAGAAAGGAAGAATCTTCCCTATTGTTGGCTAAAATTACAGAATCTATCTATTTGCCTTTCTCTTTTAAATAAGGGCTGTCTTTTTATTACTTGTTTTTATAAATGTGCCTTGGTTTATAATCAGTGCTGCAGACAACGCCACAATATAGATAAATATTGATAATAAGTGTGTAATATAACACCCATTTTTATGGGATTCAGCATAAAACCATTTTGCTTAGAGCACAGTTCTGAAGCTATCTGTCTACAGAACAGAACTATTCAGTGTAATTAAACTACAGTTCAGAAATTAAATAGTATTTCCTGCAAATTAATAAAAGTATAACAACTGAACAAAAACTGAAAGGCATGTTTCATCAACATTTGAAGCATAAGCAAATGTTAATTTAAGATACTTGTTTCTAAATGATCCACTTGAACTCATTAAGGAGTCAAATTTCCATTGTATGTTAAAAACTTGCCTTCCAAAACTGCCCCTTGCAAAGAATCACAAGTGTGACACCCAAAATTTGCTCCTGCAAATATAAGGCTGGATGACTTACGAGACTGCTTGTATGTGCAATCTTTGTAATTATATGCTGCTTCTGTTATAGAAATTCAGGGCTTGTACAGGTCCATCTGTCTAGCTAAATATATGGTGATCAGTAATCCCTGGGGACATTAAGCTGTAGATCAAATCCAACATCCTATGGCAAATTTAGGGAAACAATCTTTTAAATTACATATGGTGTGGCCTTAATTTCCAGGCGTTCTAGTTCTTACAATCACAATGAAATTGGATTAACAATAATTTCTATATCATGTTTGTTATTAGTTTTATCATTGAATTCACAATTACAGCATGGGGTTTTTTTGGTGTTTTTATACTTTGGGTGGCATTATGAGGCATAATAACAGAGCTCCTCAAGACTACTGTAGCAAAGAGATCTAACCCATTGGAATAATAAGATTAGATCACCTGATTAATTTCAAATAGTACAGGTAGAGGACTCTAAATCAAATTTTCATTTTCAGAGGCATATTATGAAGAGCTATTGGCCCATGTAACATGGTTTACGTTCTGTTTGCCCTCAGCACTTTCCAGGAAGCGTTTGCAGGACTAGGCTTTCATATCTTAAATTTAAGAGCCAGGAGAGCACTATTGTTACATTCCACACTCCCAGTAGGTACACTGATTTCAAAGGGAAGCTGTCCACCTGCTCAACTTCATCCTGCACTCATAGTAGGATCCTGGTGCTATTGCTGCACTTGGATTCTTCAGAGATGTAACAACCACATATTTATCTTTTTTCACCCTGTTATTGCAAATAACAGAAAATACTAGGAGTTTTGAGTGGGTTTTGCTGTGCTTATTAAGTACAAGACATCTGTATTTTGGTTGTCTCTTTAACCTTTGTGAGGTGATAAGTCACAGAATTATGGAACCAAGGCTGATGCTTCTGGTTTCCTTAAGAGCTTCCTTCAAGCCATCTTCCTGCTTTGGATAAACCATAGTGCTTATTTGTTACTGATTACATTCACAGAATTATCTTTATCAGGATCAAATATAATTTAACTACAGGTTAGTTTAGTTCCTTTTCTTGAAAAGGTGAGTGTTTTCTAATAGGAGAAAAATGCACCCTAATTCATCAATTGCAAAGTAGCATTTTGCTATAAAGAGTGAAAAAAATTTCATTCTGAAATTGTGAAATGCATTCATTTGCATTATGAAATTGTGATAAAGGAGTGCAATAGATTCTTTTTATTATTAGGCAATAGAAAAACTTAAATGTGATGTAATTGTACCATGCGTACTTTAATTGTATAGTGAATTTAATTGGGGTGGCATCAATGTAATCTAAGAATGTCCTTCGAGGAACTCAGGCTTTGTTGTGCCCACGCCTCACTCTTTAGATGTGAAAACCTTCTGTATATGAAAAACGTGGAGCACAGCTCCACCCTGGCAATTAACCAAAAAAATAACTAATTTTTGAGAGTTGTAGTCCACAAGTAGCTCAGGAAACTATAGAGAGAGAAAGGCATTGTTGATCCAATTAGATAATAGGAATACTTTGGTTCTCATTATTCTGATGAGAGGGTACACGTTTGCTCTTTGAGCTTCTTGATGGTAAATGGTGCTAATGAGGCCTGATGGATTCCCTGTTCCTAACAAGCCTCTCAGCAGTGCGAGTGATTACAATGGAGATAGATTTGATGGGATGCGCTCCCTTTTGTAGTGTCTCAGCTGCTGACACTCTGCGACATAATCAGGTCACAGAGCCGGTCACAGCCATCAGCAAAAGCCATAGCTCTATCCCTCATTATTAAAGTGCATTATTCAGTTCCAGGCCTTCACAATACTGCCAAGGGCCTTTTTTTCTGCTTTTTTTTTTTGCTTTTCTTTTTTTTTTTTTCTGTTAAGCATCAGTTCTCAAACACAAGAGTTAATAAAATCATCAGCTAAAGAACTAGTAAATTACAGAAATGGAAATAAAGCACTCCCTTTCAAATTCGTTGAAGGATCACAATTAAATAAGCAGGGACTTTCTCATCACCACACACTGCACAGTACAATGTAATATGTCATGTGCAATAAGAACAGGGAATAGAGGTTTAAAGAAACAGCGCTGTCCTCATTGTGGACTGGCTTGGAAAGCACCAAAGGATCTTTCAATCCAAAGGAAATTTCCACCTTCCCAAATGTTACATGTACATGTGTAGGTACTGTTGCCATCACCATTTGCCATGACTGCTTTTTTTCTAAAGTAGTAAGGATCACTACTTAGAATTAATTCTGAGCGTAGCAGCTGTCTTGTCTTAAAGTGGCCAAGGCCACAATCTCGAAAATATATGATAGGCCACGGTGCTTTGAACTACTCTAATCCCATGGACAAGGCCATTTTCTTCTTTTGGAGGGTGAGCTAATTACAAAAATGGTGTGGAAAAAGGTGATTGTAGCATTTTTTTTCTATTCCAATTGTGTTCAGCTGAGGCTATCTGCCCTTCAAAAGAAAATACATTTTTAAATGCCAAAGAGGTGAGGTAAAACTCTGTGGATAGCCCTCATGGTTTATTTATAAACTTCTCATTTTGGTTTCATTTCAGCTGATTATTAGATTTCAGATAAATATTAATAAGATATTCTAATATGAAATGTATACCTTTACAGGGATTTACTCTCTTTCTGTTAAATCACTGAAGCACATGTTCAGTGACAATGGTGTCACTTTTTGTAGAGCTACAACTGAAGGGACTAACACACTGCTATTTCTCTTATTCAGCTCTATAGTTGTTCCTCCTTATTCTTGCTGGTAGAGTATGTTATAATGATCAAATCAGTATGCAAACTTGATTAGAAAACTTCCTGTTACCTTGAACCACAGATGCAAGAATCTTTTGGCAGCTACAGGTCGAAGTACAAAGTTATATTGCCAAATTAGCAGCCATCTCTGAGAAAATACATAGAAACTGGTATATGACCTGAGGTTTTTTCACATTACCCAATAAAATTGACAGCTATCAATAGGAATGCAATGTGGGCCTCCTTATGGGACTGAAAAGGGGGATGTTAGTTGTTTGTTGGATGTTTGGGTATTATTTTTTTTAACTCTTCCAGAAGTTCTAGGAGGCCTAAAGCCATGTAAAGTGCAACACTTCTCAAAGTCCTGAATGTAATTCACACTGTTCTCCAGGTGTGCAATATCCATTCCCCTTTTCTCTTAGCAATTGTTAGTGTTGCCACACCTCTTTTGGCTATGCAGTTCTAATGCACGCTGACACTGATGTTTTACCCCTCACAACCCCTCGCAGTTTTCACGAATATCTAAACAATGATTGTTTAAATAGTGGCTGCTAACAGTGTCTTCCCAGGATTAGGACTGACAGAAATCTAAGTTGGTGGTATCAGAATGGTATATATTAAGGAAATTTCATGACAAGCCTAAGATAATAAAAGAGGCACATTTTGACGGGGAGGCTAGAGGGAGGGACTCTAATACTTAAATAGTACTAGCATTTGAGAACATTCCTTGGAAAATCCTTTACTGGGAAAATCTGTTTGACAGACTTTCATATTACTGGTTGAATTTCTGCTGGGTGGAGTCTGACTCTCCAGTTCCCCCTCAAAGTTTCACTGGGCTTGAATACATGTAGTTCTGCTGTCTGCAAGAAAGAAAAGGGTACATGTTATAAGGAAAGGCCTGTTATGAGGGAGGATTTTTTTTTCTGCTCATTTCCTCTCCCCACAGCTAAACATCAGGGAGGCTGTTTGTTTAATTACCTCCCATGTGAATGTGAATCGAAAGACAAATAATTTTTTTAACACACTTTTGCTGACTGTGTCTTTATTTTACTGAACCATTTATCTAACCTTTATTTTCATCACAGTGGCATAAATGTGAAAACATGTGGACCAAACCCTCAGGTCATGCAAATTGATAGTTTCATTGAAATGGACAGGGACAGAGAGTGAGGTTTGTCCATTTTAGACAGTGATCACTGATAAGTTTTTGATATCTACAATTGTGAATAACTGAAATCTATATCCACGTCTTTTACAGAATGACGGTGAAGTTTAGAACAGTTGCCACCTGCAATGTGTAAAACATTGATATTTGATTAGCCCCTCATAAAAAGCAGTTCAGAACACTGTGGTGCCACCACATTCAACAGAGGGAATATAATTTTCTCACAGGATTAAAAAAAGGGTTGGGTGAAAAAGATTCAAAGATTAGTTATCCAAAGAACCAACCACTGCAAAAATGTTGCAAGAAAGCAGTATGACCAACTCACAACCTGTTTGGAAAAAGAGGCCAGCTTTAAAACAGGAGCACCACTACTCTCCTCCAAATCTCCAAGAAAATGAGTGGTGGCAGGAGGAGTTTGAACTAGCTGATGAAATAAAGTAAAACCTCTAACTCAGGAGACTCTAATATTCCCAAAAAAACTACCAAGAGCTGATACATTAAATAATATTTGTTGCAAATCGCAACTACAACTACATTACTGAAGAAGTGTTTTCCTTACTGGAAAACACGTATTGGAGCCACACTGGATCACAACTGGTCTCCAAACAGAATTACCAAGGAAGGGATAACTGCGTATTGAAATGTTTAACTGCATATTGAAATGTTTATCGTCTTGAATATGATCACATCTATCCAGAAAGGCCACTGAAATTCCTTTCATCTAGTTTGCACCAAATCTTACTTTAACTATTAATCCTCACACTTCAGATCTGCAGCCTCTTGCCTGGATCTCTGCCCAAGGTATTGTATCTAGGATGTAGGGATTTTTCAGAGGTACCCATGTCTTTTTTTCAAAAGCAACTTATATACCTGTAAGAGCCTGAGTTTCCTTCAATCAGTGTTACAAGTCCTGGTGCTTGAAGGCATGTCTACATACTGTAATGTAGCATTGCAAGCAAACTCCAAGACATGGTACATTTATATGCCTCAGTGCCATAGCAGTGCAGATCCCAAAAGCCAAACCCTTGGTAGTATAGTGTTATGGCTGGACTAATTAATTCTACTTCTCAACAAGGTGACACAGAATCTAGCTCATTAGTTACTAGCTCTGGGGTCTTTGTAGCCCACTGTATTATGTGGAGCAAATATACTTTGAAGAGAGCCTTGAAAGCCTGAAGCTTTTAGGTAGTTTGGAAAATTATATTCACTAATCTAAATTAATTCTTTAAAGTCAGGAGTACAGGACATACCTGTCCTCTTGTCATTGCCTTCTTAATTACTTTTGCATGGAGTTAAAAACCTAACTACTAGTTCAGCTTAACGACCGTTTTCACGAAAGCCAACTAGCGCTACCACTCCTATAATCTGTTCATCTTAGCGTTGTGAGGTGGTTATAAGCATGGCAAATTTTCATTGTTATCACCAGTGACATACATCACAGTCAATGAAATCTTTCTGCTCTATGCAGGTTCTTACACTGCACTCCTTATCATCCTATCTTATCACCTTCCAGTAACACATTAAGAAACATGACTAGTGACTGTCACAAATTGGTCTTCCTCCCAGGAGAAGCTAGTGGAACAGAGTCATGTATTTGATAAGGACATTTGGGTTTGTTTGTGTTAAGAATTTCTTTGTTTTACTTTCTTTTTAAGGTTTTGATTCATTTGGATTTAAAAATCTGTATCAAGTGGTTTCTTAAGATGCTTATTGTTTATATTTGCATTAGAGAAAGCCAGTAATCTGCTTAGGTTTTGCAGCAGACTGTGGCGAAGCCATAGGTGAGAAACCCAGGAATGTCCTTTAAATACTGTTGGGATTCATTCCAAGTCCTTGACTTTCCCCTGAAAACACAATTCTGTGCACAGAGAAGGTTTGACCATTATGACTCTGGAAAACTGAATTTGGTAATTATTCGATTTTGTCCAGGAGCATTAGGTGGCCATTTAGATATTTGGGAACCAGACCAAAGAGGAACTTGAAGGCAAAGGCTGAAATTTTCCCAAGTCCATTGAAAATTCTTTACAATGACCCAAGTGGACAGAGATGGTGTGTGCAGATGGTTCCTAGATATGTGCTTCCTATATTGCTGATATTTCCCAAATGTGTCAGGCTCAGGAATCCAAGACCACTCTTAATTTGGTGTTTCTCCTTTAGACTGTCCAGAGCTCCTGAGGAGGGAATGCTCTGGATATTGGAAAATAAGATGACTGCAGGAAAGCAGAAGAACCAGTGGACCAAATCTGAGAATTTGTTTAGAATGTATTTGATTTTTCCAGACATGCCTCATCATTTCTGGGGAAAAAAAAAAAAAAAAAAACCAAACAGAACCAACAAACAAAACGAAAACCCCACGACTGAGTAGATTATGGTTATTTGTGTAACATTGTGCATAGTTTCATTTAGCTTCTATCTAATTTATCCTGTAAATATTAAATGCTTTTTTCCAGTGTCAGAAATTTACTTTCTGCTCAACTAGCACTGATATTGGGAGGGGAGGAAAAATTAATAAAATGAAAAAAATAAGGAGAAGGGTTATTTGGGGAAAAGCCAGATCACTCTCTCAAATGAGGAAGTTAGTGTAAAATGCTAACTGTTTGAGATCCTTGACTCACTGGCAGAGAACTGCTGCTGCTTTGGGAAGGTTTGGAATTTCTTAGAGGTCATCTAGAGTCTTCATGAATTTAAGAAGGCCACTGGCTTTCGCGTTGGGCGGCAGTCTGTGTATCTCTATGTAAATGTCTTGGAGATACAGGTTAGGATGGGAAATTTAGCCCTCTCATGTTTGCAGTGCAGTCAGTGCTTATTTCAGACTCTGAAAGGATGGGGAGTTTAGATGCTTTAGCAATACCTTGTAAAGAATTTGAAAATTAAAAACATGTCTTCCTTCAGCAGTCTTCACATAAAGAGAAGGAGAAAATTGCAGAAGTACTTGATGGGCTCTTGATAGTAAGCCAGAAATTGAGCTGTACTTCAGTGTTCATACAGTGTTCATAGTGATAACCAGCCAGATGCAAAACCATAGCCTTCTGCATGCAGATGCACAAGCTTCCATGAGCACACCGAACAGGAGTTGTCCTGCAGGAGGATGGACTCTCTGTCTTCCAGTTTCAATCTAGAGTATTGCAGAGTTATGCAGTGTTTTTTCCTGGGTTGATCTGTGAACTGTAGCAGGGAGAGTTCAAACAGGAGAAAAATGACAGTCCTACCCATGAACGGACACTCTGTCTTTCTGGAAGTATATCTCAGTTTGTCATTTTTCTTTAGATACTGACAGTGTTAAGCTTCAGCAGGTAGATATGCAAATGGCCCAGTTATCAAAAAGAAAAACAGGCCTTTGAAATATCTATGCCAATGTTATTAAATACATATGATTTTTAAAGTACCTTTTTCACTTAAACTTCCTCCTTTGCACATTAATTAAATATTATCTCTAGGATAAGTATCTCTCATAGAAGATTAATGTATTATTGTCACATAATAATGGAAGAGAATGACAGAATCTCTTTCCTTAAGCACAAAAAAAAGAATTTATTAATATAAAGAAAACACTCACAGCCCTTGAGCAATTCTGTCTCTGCTTTACAGAGAACCCTTCCTAGTCTCCTCTCATGTCTAGCTTCATGCTAGAGATTCAAGGAAGTAATACATACATCCTGCCAGTTTGAAAATCAATCCACTTTTCAGGAGATAATTTAATATCAAGACATGATGTACCCAGTATCCAAATATATATTCATTTTAATGTTTGATGCATCAAATACTCTGACATAGTCAAGTTTCAGAATAAATGGTTTGTTTTAGAGGTTGGATATGTCATATTAGCATCCACCCAGCAGATAGAGAAATAGATCAGAGAGTGATCAGGACATCAGGAAGACAGTTTAGAGAGATGAGAGAGGCCAGGTATATGTTGTAATGTTTAAAAAAAAAAAGCTAGCTAGTGAGAAAGAAATTGTATAAATAGGTCATTGCAGCCCAACTGGAAAAAACATGTTTAATTTTAACTTGTTAGTCATCATCTCCAGAGGCCTAATCCACTCACTTCATTGCAGGTTGTGCATTAAGCTATGTCTTGTTTGATAGCATAGCCAGCCAGCCTCACAGTGAAAAGATGATATCAGGCTCATGCAGAGCACTAGCTTTGAGGGGGAATTGACACTACATGGAGTCTTAAACATTCCCTCTTTTTTAACTTCTCAACTCTTTTTATTAGCTTTAGTTTGTTGTCACCTGTCCTGGTTTGGGTCTTTTGCTTCATTCCATGAATAGAAGCACAAACCCATGTGGAAACAAGAGTACAGATGAACAGATACCTGGTGCCAGAAACCCCCAGATATCTAATTCCCTTATTCCTGTTCTACTTGCCCTATCTTCACCATTTTCATTTCCTTCCAACAGCTCCTTTCCACACAGTGTATCTGGAATTCAGTTATTTAAACTCAGGTCTTTAGTCCCATTTAGGCACAGTACAATACTCCATCAGGCCTCCCATGGCCAATCCAGAAAAATGTTTTTCCCTCTAAGGCTTATTGTCATATTCTGCCAAGATTTTGAATCAAGAGAATTTCTACATTTATTTTCATCTGAATTGCTCCCCACTTACATGTGCACATGTCTGTACATACATCCATACACAGCTGAGCGTACAGTTACCTGAACCTTCCTGCTCATCTCCTCAGGAAAAACAAATACCCACAGGCACCCCAAATTACAAATATTGTACTTGCCTACTTGAGTCACTGGGAACTGTTGGAACTTTGTTCTGGTGACAAATTAAATAAACTAGACCTGGTGTTAGAGATGTTGTGCTGTACCCTTTTATCTCAAATCTCTCTCTAGTATCATCTTAGAACCATTCAGTCATGACTGTACGCAGGTCATAGTTGTCTGCAGTCTATCAGTTGTGGAATAAAGCAAGGCCTATATTTTTTCAGTTTCTCACCAAGATCTAGTTATTAATGACTGACTGCAAAGTGGAATTAAGGATGCTGTGTGATAACACTCTGTCCTGTCACTGCTAGGAGGTACCATGTAGACTGGTACTATCGGCAGCTCTGCACAAGAGACCAGAGTGAACTATTAAAAGGTCAAGAAAATTGAGGTTTGCTGGGAGAACTGCATGGGAAAGCTTTCCCAACCTCTGCCCACAGGATGGTGCACTCTGCCTGTTGTTTGACATCTTTCGTATTGATGAACATCACCTCCACAGCCCCCTCCATACTGTATGGAGGTGACTTCCATTTTTAGGTGTTTAAATCACATCTGGGACCAGCACTATAGATCTGTTAATTTTAATTGTACAGATTCATAGGTATGGGGCCTCACACTATTATTATCATCTACAGTGCACCTTTCTATATGTTTAAATCCCTATGTCATTCTTCTGGATAGTCTGTATTTATACCCAGAAGTATGTCTCTCATAACTCTGATAAACTGAAAAGTCCAGCCATCACACCTACTGTTTGAGTGGAAGCCCATGTAGGAAACAGTCACCTATCTCCAAGCAGACACATGAATTTGAAAACAGAAGATGTTTCTGGACACTGCTGACAGACACTCCTTTAAATAAAGAAGAAATTTTAAAATCTATGGGCAGACAGGATAGATCTATCAAAAGGTCCCCACCTTAGAATGAGAATAGACTGTAACTGGCATTCCCAAAGAATGCAGCTTTCTTCTCTACCACATCAGAGAATTCTTGCCACCATATTCAAGACAATATGCTGCCACAATATCTGCCTGAAGACCGAGATTAAATATTTAATGACTGCTTAGATAAATTAAGGTTTTGTTGGTTTTACTTTAGTTTTCTTCACAAAGGTTCAAGGAGAACAAAATTATCTGATATTCCGTGCACCAGATAGAGAAAGGCAAAGGGAGCCCAAATTCTCATCTATGAAGTCTTAATAGCATGTTGAAAATGTTCTGAAATGACGACACCAAGTGTGGGTTTTATCAGAGTATAATGGGGTATGGAAAGGGTGTACAGAATATAATCTAGACAAGCTTTTTACCAGCTTCTCAGTTAGGGGAATTATTTAAAATCTGGAGGTTAAAGTACTGACCTAGCAATATACAGAAGCATTTGGCTGTTTAAATCCCTTCATGTTTCTGTGATATACGACAATGCATAGTTAGAGCTTTGCTTACATGGAAGTCCTTAACCAACAAAGTATTACATCCTGTATTTTAAGAATGAAATGTCACAAGCATGGTACAACAAAAGCCTATTTTTCTGAGTACAGATAAAAATGTATATGCTGAATATTACTGACTCAAGCTCAGATTCTCATAACCTGATCCATCAATGAAGGGGGCCCCTTCCAAAAAAAATACATTTACTGAGGCAAGCTGTACCCTTGGCTTCCTCTTGTCTTTTACTTCTCCTTAAAATCATATGCAGTGAAAAGAGGGAACAAATGTGAATGATGTGTGCCTGATTCACTAAATCACTATGGTCTCTGGCAACAGCACAAACACAGAAATGTGTAAATCGGCCCCATGCTACCCAACAAATGATGCAAAAGGTGCCTTCAAAAAACACGGAGTGAGGGGAGATAAATGAGCATCGCATCAAGAAGGCAATTTCTCACTGAGTTTGCACGGAACATGGAAATTTGACTTCCAAGAGATGGTTAGGGAATCTTTCTAATAAATCTTCAGTCCACAGTCATTGCTGTCCTTTTTTTAAACTTACTTTTTAAGGGCTGTGTAAGTTATATCCTCCCCAGTGAAATGTGTCGAGATATTACCAGTCAAGATGAAGTCATTTAAGTGAATCATCTCTGCATCCGTGTTTATGTTTGTGATAGACAGGGATGGTCAAACAGGTTTCATTTTGAACATGTGATGACCAGCCCTTTTTTAATAGTAAATCACAAAGGGTAAAGAGAAAAGGGGGAAAAAAGAAAAAAATAAAAGATGGAAAGGTTGAGCCTTTACCTTGGGAAAAAGCTCCTTGATAATTCTTTTTAAATTTTTTTAATTGTTTTATCCTTTTTTGTACAGTTGAAATATTCAGATGGTCAACAAAAAAAGCAACTGTTTTCAAGCTGACTTACCAGCCAGATGTCAATATTAGGATGGACTTTGGTCTTCGACAGAATCCTACATCCCTTTAGATTCCTAATTTGGAATTAATTTTCCCCAGTTTTAACTACATGAAAATTAGCATAATCTGCAACAGGTGCATCTAAGTTGCTTAGTGTTCTCTGTCATCACTGAAATAAAGAGGCAGTCTAGAAGAATAAAGCATAGAATCATAGAATTGTTTGTTTGGAAAAGACCTTTTAAGATCTTCAAGTCCAGCTGTTAATGCAACACTGCCAGGTCACCACTAAACCATGTTCCGCAGCACCGTAACTACACAGCTTTTAAATACCTCCAGGGGTGGTCACTCCAATAATTCCCTGGGCAGCCTGCTCCAGTGCTTGGTAACCCTTTCAATGAAGACATTTTTCCTAACATCCAGTCTAAACCTCCCACAGCACAACTTGAGGCTTTTTTCTGTTATCCTCTCTCACTGATGTCAGGCATCCATTTTAGGCTGAGATGAATGGCCTTGCAGAGATTCCTCACTTTCTGCATTGACTAGAGAGAGTTCAAATGGTGGTCTACAATGTCTTTCTGATCTTAGGTGGCTATCATTAAACTACATAAATACCAGCCTTACATTAGCACAGCCCAGTTATTTTTAGTGAGCCTTGACTGGTTTTTATAAGGTTATCCTTAAGCTCCCCACAGCAGTCAGATTCTGGCAGAAACTGATGATGGCCACACAGAATCTGGCGCTGTGTGACCTGCCTTATATTTGGGATGAGTCAAGATGCACTCTTCACTTTCTGTGAAAATGATGTTTCTATTTTGCTTGCTGCTTCTTTGTATTTCCTGACTACCTAGTGAAGCAGCATTCCAAAGAACAAGGTAATGGTATCTGTTTGAATTATTTAAAATGTACTTAACTTTACTGCTACTTAAACTAAATGATGGATAGCAATGTGAACGAAGGGTCTTTCTGTTGAGTATCTCTTCTTTCAAGTAAGATTAAGTACTCCATCTGTAAGATGTTGTTATTTAAAAATCAGTTGTGCATAAATGAAGACTTCGCATCTCTGAGGTTCTTCTGGTTTGAAAAAAAGAAAAACTTCAATCCTGTAGTAGAGAGGAAGAAATCTCTCCCTTTGACAGATTATGTTTTATGTGTGGCTGGGCATTCACCCTGCTGCTTTGGTTAGGGCAGAAAAGGAACGCACTAAATCCTTAGACCACAGGCAAACTTGAAAGTATTTCCAGCATGTGTCCAACCAGCAGATGCCACAAATGTCATGAGACAGTCTTATCACATAAGAATTTCTGTCCTAAAAAATAGCCTAAGTTGCTGGCATTCAAATAATGTTATGTATGTATCTAAGCCACAGTGATCAGTAGGCTTTTGGAGCTGGGCTCTCGTAATTACTATCCCTCTACCAAATATTATTTATTTTTTTATTTATTCCCAAATATGTATGTTTAGAAGGGAAAGCACATCATCTAATTTGATTCCAAATGTTCTGCTTTTGTTCAAAAGTGAAACTTGAGTGTTGCTCATGGAATTCTGCTCATTTTTTTTACCAGCAAAGAGTATACTTTGTGTGGTGGATGGTGTCATGGCTAGCCTGTCAAAAAAAAAACCCAAACATAAGAATCAAACAGCCATTCTACCCAGGGCTTGACCCACTGCACTTCAACATCCTTCACAGGGTTTGCACGGAGTGTATGGGACATGAGATAAGGTTTTTATTACAGTGCAGTTTTAATAGCAACTCATGAAAAGAAGTTGCCACCTCCACTTTGCACCTCTCCAACCAGTCTTCTGCACAGGAGCTGTAGTCTCTTGTCAATTAATTCACTTTAATTGGTTTCTGTTTCATCTCTGACTATGACCCTTCAGCCTTCCCTGCTGCACAGTGCTGTTTATTCTTGAGCACTGGGTTTATATAAACTTTTTATCAAAATCATCCCTTTGGAAGGGAAGATACATGATAAGGAGTTTCAATACTTGTGCTATCTTTGTTATCTCTCGTGGCTCACAAAAGAACCTGCATCATGATAAAACTTCATCATATGTTTGTGTTTTATATGAGGAACATCTGTAAAAGAAGGGGGATAAGAGGAGCGAACAATTCTTTACCTGAGAACCTGGCCATGGTTGCCATGGATAAGAGTGCAAATTGCTCACCTCTAAAAAAAGGTGATGCAACTTTTTTAAGTATAAACTCATCAACATAATTCTAATGAGTTTTGGTCTTTGTTGTGAGAAATGAGAAATCCTGTGGTCTCACCCTAAAGAACATTAAAAAAACATTACTGACAGGAAATTGAAAAAGTAATATATGTCTGAATGAATATGACAACTTTTTTCTGATAGAGCAGATAGATAAATGTCACATAGAAGTTTCAAAATACATTTAATTTTGCCACCACAATGGATATTCTCTTCATAAAATATATATGAATCAGGTTTGAATCATAAAACTTGACTGTGATAAACAAATGCATATTTGATAACTTTCTCTTTTTTTCTTGTTTTTTAGATGCTTATTTCTTTTTTGAGGTTTTTTGTTGTTTATACATCTTTACATTTTCATTTTGAGTGAAGCAGCCTGGCTGACAAATCTTACGCACATTGAGCCCTGAGAAATGGGTTGCTTTTCTTTTGCAGGAGGGTTGAGGGGTAAAGGGAGGGACAGAGAGAGAGGCTGGTAGATGCACAGACTCTCTTAACTATCATTAGGCATTGCTGAGTTTTCTGAGCATTGTTCAGGATAGGCTGCTGGATGAGAAAGACATGCAGGTATTTTAAGAACATAGGGCTGAAGGAGTAATCGTGTTAGAACACTGTCTTTTATGTTGTCCCCACTGAGGAGCAACTCTCAAACTGAGGGCCAGGTTGTCCATGTCCCAGAAAGTTAAAAAAGCATTCCTTGTTAAAAGCTATGGTATAAATGGAAGTTTTATGCTCTCAAAATGCATATAGCTTTGGAGGAAGGAGGTAAAGAAGGGATTGTCCTGCTCTTATGCACTTTTTCAGGCACAAATTCATTGGGGAAGCAGAAGGACTTCACTCTGTGCCACTGGAGTATGTCAGCGTGCTATCTGTCCTGACAGCATAAGGGCTTCCTCTCCTTTTCAAAAGAGGAACTGCTTCAACCTTTTCCCTCTCCAGTAGCTGGCATATTGGGCTTCAAGTCCTTAGCTGAGCTCTTGGAGCCTGCCCCAGTGCATCAACGACTGCAGCTCTAGAGAAGGAAATCTATTATGTATCCAGAAGCGTCCCTCACGATTCTTGTGTTGCATTTGAAATTATGTTTAAGAGTGAGGTACCTCATTTATCAATCCTTTAGTATAAATTCTTGCAGCACTATGAACAGAATTACTGAATTACTTTTTACTGAATTACTTTTTTTTTCATTGCTGACTTCTGATGGAAAAATTGCATTTCATTGAAAATATAATATGTTTCATTTTGACACATTTTTGTTCAGTAAAAATGTAAAGTACAGTGTCTGGATAAGATTTAAGTGTCTCATTTTTACATGTTCTGTTTGAAAATTTAGTGGGGGTTTTTCAAGTTTAGAAAGGTTAAAAGGAATATGAAACATTTCATGTTTGATAAGAATGGTTCCATATCCCTCAAAGAGTTATTTTTCAGATTTGTATTTCATTTTAAATTCAGTTCAAATTCCATTCTGAAGCAAAACCAAAACCAAACACGATTTCCCACTTTCTTTCCAGAACTACTCATGAGTTGTCCACCTGGGTTGCATGGGGATTTTCCATTGGGCAAAATGAGTTCTGTATGAACTGGGAAAAAGAGAGAGAATCCCTACATTTTGTTTTTTCAACATCACCTGTAACCAAAGCCTGAGACAAGAAGTCAAGACCAGAGCTAGGCTGTGCAGGGTACACTTTAGCCTGCAATCATTCATAATTTAAAAAGAACTACGGGCTGCAGCTAGACCCAAACATCAGCCTATGCCATGTTCAAGTCCCAGGGGCCATTGCATTCAGGTCAGTAGATTTACTGCTGATTTTTATTAGCAGAAGTCAAGTCAGAGAGAAGTCTGGTAATATTATGTGAGCATAGCTCCAAACTGAAATGGAGTCCAGAGATAATTGTCATTATTATCAATGAATGAGAGGCCAAGAGATGAAATCTTCCTAGAAAATATTACCTGGCAATTGGCAGCAGAACCACAGCAAACCATTGAGTGCAGCAGAACCAGTGGACCATTGAGTGAAGCTCAATGGCTCTTGTAAATGACTTCTGGATTCCAGTTATTCAGTCTGCTCCTGACTTATAAGATTTACACTGTGATATAATCCCAGACAGCTTTCTTTCCCTGATATTGGGTGCTAAAAAGATAGAGCTATTGTGTATGTCAAGATCAAATATGTTTGCATACTAATGGCTTCACCTGAATGAATAGGGGGGAGAAAAAGAATCCATTGTAGCCTGAGAGACTCAGTGGGGTAGAACTGTGAACAATAAATATTTTGTAGTCCTTAGTACACTCAGTGTCACTGTTTTGGGATACTGTGCTATCTTGGCAATTAATAATATTTCTCTTCTGTCTAGCCTCTTCCTCCAAACTTATTGGCACCATTCTGGTATCTTTGAGCATTCAAAAGGATCAAAGAGCTTTCATCTTTTAATGCATTTTACTGTGCTGTGCTCTGCACAGGAAGAAATATTGATACTGTTTCAAGGGCAGATAATATATACAGTTCTGTCTCAGAAATGAGCACAATTTCTTAACTTACAAAATTGAAAATCTGCCATTACCCACAATTAAAATGTTCCACATACAAATTACACCGTGGCATTTGCACTTCACTCATCCTCTTCTGCTGTAATTCACATACACCAGGGAATCTTCTCCACTCTTGCTTTAAGATTTGGTAAGAAGTGCTTTTCGGAGGGTTTATAGTACTGAGGCATCATTGCTTTAAAAAAAATTGTATTACAAGGACATTTGTAAGTACAACATGCATTTTGACAACACTTAAGTTTCATTTTGCAGTTGCTATTTCCCCCTTCATAGTGGCTTTGTTTTCCTTACAGAAGTTTCCACCATTTTTAGTCCTATTGATATCAGTGAGACTACTCAAAGTAAGGTGAAGCCTCAATGAAAGAGGCAACATCTGATGATCCTTACTAATACTTTAAAATTTTCATATACTAAGGGTATCTGTGGTTAGGTTTTCTGGTACTTTCAGGCAGTGAGTATAATACACTGCTCCATAGAGAACCTTCCTGCTTCATTTGGATCATTTCTGTATCAAAGCATTGCATACCAGAAGAGTCTGAATCATGAGCATGGCAATCTTAAGCTGGTGATCTTGGCAGTGCTGGGTTGACAGTTGGGCTCAATGATCTTAAAGGGTTTTTTCCAGCCTAAATGACTATGGTTATAAGCGTGGACTGGCAGAGTCAAGCTGTGGGAGTGCTCTGAGTATTCCTGGGGTAGGAACGTCTGGAGTAACAAGAGACAGGCTGTAGCTGTAACTGTGTAACTGTGTAACTGTGTAACTGTGTAGCTGTGTAACTGTGTAGCTGTGTGAGTGATGTCCTCTGAACTTGGGAAGAAACTGTTGAGTGCAGTTCATTGAGGTCTGCTGACACCCTAGCTGACACAATTGCAAGAGTAAGTTGTGCAAAACAATAGCTCTAGGGACATATTTACAACAAAGTGTAAGCAAAAGGATCTCTTCTAGCATTATCCTTTCATTTTTTTCCCCAGCTTGTAGCCATGCTCTTAAACATTCTCCACGGTGTGTAAAAATTACCTTAATTTGTTTTCCTTTTGTATTGGAAGGGTTTCAACGCTGATGAAGGTAAAGTAGCACACCCTTAGTTCTTGCCTCAGGAACCTGGAATCCCAGTAAATTTTACCAGGAAGTACAGCAGTGTTACCCCACTTCTAAGTCTTGATAGAGTGCATCACAGTCTTCAGCTATCTTAACTAAGAGAAAATAAGAGAATATAAAGTAACATAAAATCTAGGGGGCCTACAGGAAGGCTGGGGAGGGACTTCTCAGGATCTCAGGTAGTGATAGGACTAGGGGGAATGGAATTAAGCTGGAAATGGGGAGATTCAGGCTAGATGTGAGGAAGAAGTTCTTTACCATGAGAGTGGTGAAGCCCTGGAATGGGTTGTCCAGGGAGGTGGTTGAGGCCCAGTCCCTGGAGGTGTTTAAGACCAGGCTGGACGAGGCTCTGGCCAGCGTGATCTAGTGTAGGGTGTCCCTGCCCATGGCAGGGGGGTTGGAACTAGATGATCCTTGTGGTCCCTTCCAACCCTGACTGATTCTATGATTCTATGATTCTATGATTTTAATTGCAAATAAAATTGTTCCTATTTGCTGTCTGCAGCACCACCATGATCATGCCTGGAACGTCTTGGTTCTAACATAGGAAAATAAAATATG
This sequence comes from Picus viridis, assembly GCA_033816785.1. Classification (NCBI taxonomy): domain Eukaryota; kingdom Metazoa; phylum Chordata; class Aves; order Piciformes; family Picidae; genus Picus; species Picus viridis. Next base: position 21,751,152 of record CM066574.1, read on the forward strand.
ATCTGCCCAAAATAACTTAAATAACTTAAAATAAATGTAAGATTAGTGACGAATACACAGATGGAGAAGGGATTCTGGAAACAGTCGATCTCCACCTTTATCCTTCCCCTCCTCTGGACTAAAAAATTAAGGGAGGGCCTCACTTTGGTCTTCTGCAGGTCACAGCTGAAAATAAAAGGAAAGCTTTTTAGGACTGACACAGACACAACATGCAAGGATAGAAAATATATGATCCTCTACCTTCCACAGAACCAGCCTCAAGGATATGGACTCTGCTGACAGCAGAAGAGAAAGCTGAAGTAGCTTGAATTCATATCAAAGCACATAAAGAGAAATTTCAGCATGCCCGTTTGTATCAGGACCGTGTTTCTTCAGTACAGTAGCAATATAGGTGCTAGAGATGGGATTACCTCAGGTCTAATGTTGCTTTTAATAAGAAAATAATAGTTATTTAACTCTTCCTAAGCAAACTTACAGACCGTCCCTCCATGAATCTGATAATTAAGCTGCATATTCTCCTCATCAGTTGATAAAACACAGTCTCTATGTCTTCCCCAAAACTCGAGAATACTTTAGTTAGATTTAACTGTCTTTTTTGAATGTTTGTTTACTTAGGAACATCTTGAATGTACAAAAAGGAAAAAAAAAATCAATGGCCCTGACAGGGGCTCATATCTGTATATAAAGTAGTATTTTGACCAATGGAAATGGAGCAGTGACTGAATGCTGGATATTTACCTCCAGATTTTCAGACAGCTACCACTTGAGCTAAATGTCATTGCATCACAAGAAAGTTTTGTCCTGAGAGAGATGCTAGGACCAGTCATTTGTGATAGATACCATCACACATACTCAGTATCTGTATTACATGACTTATTATAACCATGATTTGTATCAGGTGGTGCATATTTAAGTCAAGCTGTGAGCAGAACACCTTTCCCGTCTATCTGTCAACTCAGGTGAAATGGATTAATGATGCATTTGATCATGTGAGGTACTTTAGCCATGGTACTTTCAAGCAGTGAGGCATATGGTCCCACTACTAGCAATCAAGAAAAGAACCAGCTGAGGATATTTTTTGTAAGATAGCCACCTTTGATGCAATCCCACCTTCTATAGGTTATATTTTCTTGATAACTCTAAGGTAGCCTCACAAAAATTACTTAATGCTTGTAGGTGTACTAGCAGATAAATAGTATTTCTACAAACATGTTACAGATGATTGGATGGAGGACTGGGATTTTAGTGATTTTCCAAAGGTGAACTGTTTGGCAGACCAGCACACTGAACCAGCAACCATACCAAATTTCACAAGGTAAGAAAGACTAAGTCAGATTTATATTTGGTTGGCAACTTTTCCATGAGGCATTGGTATTGGAATGAACAACCAACTCCCTTTCTGATGATTGTGTGACAAAGAGAAGTTGCATTTGTTCTCAGGAAGGATTGTTTTTTTCCTGGAGATTCAGATGTAGAAACCTGGATTCATGGCTATTTTCCATCCAAAAACTTGCACATGACCCATCTAAATTTTCCCACTTTCCTTTACTGACATTATTATTTTCTTCTCAGCCTGAACATCCACATAATTGTGCTGCATTATAACAAAATTCCACTTTATAGGCTGGAATATTGGTTTCCATAGTAATGATTCATGGTAGGAAGGTAATCCAGAATGGTTTGTTTCACCATAGTCATATTAATGAGCTGCAGTGCTGTGGTTTGTTCTCAGTTCTCTGAAAATCACTTGTTGAAGAAATGTATGCACTGTGTAATTTCGAATGTTTCAGCATTCAGGCTGGCACGGTTATTCTTCTTAGCCTTCCCTCGAGTTTTACTGACTGACATATTGAAAGTTGCAACTCTTAATTAACTAGGCCACTATTTTTATTTAACTAAAGACCAAGTCATCTCAAATCATAGAAACATCAGCTGAAGGAGGGCCTGACTTTGTATTTAGAAGCATGTCCTGTTGCACAGGTGAAATACTGAAGTGATGGGTTGACAGACAACTACCTGTAGCCATTACATCTGGGCAGCAAGCTCAAGATTTATAGCAGTATTTGGAGAAATAGGATGGTGTTAACAACACTGAGTATCATTGCTACTGATTGGTCACAATATCTCTTAGCCTTCTTCTAATGAATTGTGGCTAAATCTGCAGTGATTGAATGAATCAACAATGCCTAACTAATTTCATCTTTAAGAGTTACAGACTGAGAAATCTGGCGATCTCTGATAAATATTATATATGGTTGTGATTAAGTGGTTATTAATTATGCATGATGAAATTTGAAATATTAAAATTAATTTTTAATAATTAAAATAATCCTGACCAAATTATCTCTATTTTATATACAGATTCTAGTGCACCATTGTGACATATATCCCATAACTGGTCTTGTATGTGCAATTTGAACCCAATTAGAATATTTGCAGAATTAATTTCGATTAAAGAATGAAGGTGCAATTCTGCTTCTTGTCCACCAGATGGCAGCTCGACAAGACGCTTGGCCGGCCTTAACGCTATGCAGGGAAGTGTTACAACGTGTTAGCGGCGTAAGCTAGGAACTGTCACGCGGTTGGAGGCTTTGTTAGTGGGTGCTGCACACCTGAAACTGAAAAGATGCACAGGGTCTTTGTTCATAGCTAGTTAGGCTGCTTAGCTACGCAGGCTGGCTGTGCCAGGGCTGGCTCCGGGGCTGGTCGGTTGCAGGGGGAACTCCCTGGGCTGAGGCAGCAGCTGCTGGTGGGCCCACGGTGGGGTCTTCCCTCTGGACGGTGGGGGTGAGGGCAGCCTTCTCCTCCTGTGGCGGCCCCTTGCTTGGCTCACAGTAGCTGGCGGGACTCTCTTTCACAGGTCCCAACTTTGAATTGCCCGGGGCTTTATAAAGCAGCAAAGCGGCTAAGTAGGCAGCTCCCTTTCTCTCCCACTAACAGAGCAGGGTCACGCAGGATGCGGCTGAGTGCTGTTCCTGTTTTCATGAGCTAGCACACATGGATGTGGCTCGTCAGTCTGCTGCTTTAAGGCTGTAGCAGACGTCTGGATTGCTGACATCAGGCTTTTCCCTTTGCCTTCTGGGCCACTGGCTTACCCTCGGGGGTCCTGTCCTCTTTAAGACACGGCAGGCTCTCTTCCAATACGGTGGGTTTAGCAGGTGCAGTGCTGGCTGGCTGTAGCTTCAGCAAAGGCCTCTCCTTGGTAGATTTCCAGGTAAACTGAGGCTCAGTGGCCCTTCCCAGGGCTCTCAAGGTTGCTAGCTTCTCTCCATATTGCAGAGGCTGATAGTATGCTTGCAAGTTGAGTGAGAAAGCTTACTAGCAATGAGCTTAATAGCAAAGGCTATAGTGCTGAGGCAAAGAGAGAGTGAGTTCTTTACAACTTGGGGTAATACTTGCAAGTTTCTTGAGGCTGGATTTGGCCAATGGGCAATCTTGTCAACAACCAGCTTTAGCCTATAGAAAGCACAAAGCTAGAATTATGCCCTTACTTGGCAGGAGCACAAATATCCCATGCAGTGGGTGCATGTTGCTGTTTACCCCTTAGAAGGCAAGTTCAAGTTGCTTATGCCATCTGGCTGGCACCCTGGTCTTTGTTCCGCTCAGCTCTGGGCTGAATACCCATTCCAGAAAGGAAGGGGAAGTTGCCCAAACATGTTTGGACAAGTTTTACAGTATTTGGGGCATAATTCTGGGCGTATGGTGCCTCCACCATGATGGTGTGTGTAATTTGATAGCAAGAAGATGAGAGTAGATTATTCAAGGATATATTGATGGCCTAGAAATCCTTTTACCTGTAATCTAATTAAAGAACTGTAGTCCTAAAGATTTCATCTGAAGATTATTTGATGATTAATGATTTCAGTCTAGTCCATTGTGAAGAAGTGTCCAAGAAAACATACACTGGCATTCTAAACAGACAAGTTAAAGCTAGAATAAAGCATTAAGCCCAGAAGACACTTCTGTTTACTTGGGAAATTTCATCAACAAAAATTTAAAAGAAAAATAGTTCTTTAAATATTTCAAATTAAACAAGTATTTTCAAGACCATAATACTCTGATAGAGTAATTTCTTGGGCAAGGCATCACAGTAGAGATATCAGTGACTGCCTAGAGAAGGCAGTTAAAAGCCTTAATCGAGCTTCTTGTCTATGTAAAGCAAGTTGAAAGGAGTAACCAAGAGAAGAACTAAAAATAGAGCACCAGAAATTCTCTTGCTCACCCAGACAGAGATTAATGGTAGTGTGCAACATCTCTTTCTTAAGAGTAGTATTACAATTTGAAAAATTAAACCAGCACTATTTCAGTGAGAAGTGTTATGGCAGCGAAGATTATCTTGTTCATATCCATGCAGGATTATGTCTCAATAGTAGACTTTCTTTTTAAAACACAGGATTAGAGAGCAATTACTAAACCCTGCCTCACTCTGGCTCCCGACCTCTAGTTAGCACATCTATAGTATGTGGGTACAGTGCAGCGCACCACCAAGTAGCCAAGCTAACTCCAAACAAGCTGATAATGTCACCATAGCATGGAAGCAACCTAATCACATTGACACATATTATGCTTGTCCTCATTAGGCTTGCTGAGAAAGAGCAATTTGTTTCCCAAGCTGGCCTTGAATGGCTCAGGGTGGCATGTATTGCAAACTGTAGGGATGCCTACGTTTTCTTCTGCTGTGTGTCCAGTATGTTACATTCTGATATGGCTGAAAGCAAGTCAACTCTTTATGCTACGAGGGAGAAGTAGTGGCAAATATTTGTATTATGTTAAGTCCCAAAAGGAGTTGCTCTGAATCATTTGTAATCTAAAGGCACAGAGTACTGTAGGGTTTGTAGATGCAGCCTGTATACAAACTCTGCAAAGGGTAAGAAATTTTGTTCCAGAGCAGAGATTTCTTTTTGTGAGATGCTTGGTAGTTTAGATTGAAATCTTCAGAGATGCCGTGATATTTCTGTAGGCAACTGTGAAAATCTCAGTCTGCATGGGAAAAAAATGCATATTCACCAAAATGAACTCAACCATTGATCCAACACCACTGTGGCCAATGACCTTGAGGGTCTTTTCCGACCGAAACAATTCTGTGTTCTGAAATACTTTTATTGCAATTAAATCTAGAAATTCATGCTGGTGAATCAGATGTTTGCTATTTATTTCCTGAGAAAACTAATACGTTACTTTTTGTTCTCGAGAGTATTCACAGGGGGGAAAAAATTCCCCAAATCCACACCTGCAAAAGTGTTTTTGCTTGTATACACCCAGCAAGGATCTGCACAGTAGTCAGGAAAGCTGTTTGTAGTTTGGGAGACAAACAGCCAAATGCTAAAAACAGTAAGTTGTGACTTTTCTTTGTGATCATCAAACATTACTGGAAATTATGGGTGGCTTGTGACTGTTATGACAGTATTGGCTGGTTTGTTATAACATAATAATAGTTCTCTTGTCATAACAAACACAAATATTGCTTAATTTTCTTTAGAAGTCACAAATCAATTAATTTCAAATAATGAACACTTTCATAAGAATCTAGATAACTGATTTTCAGAAGTGCTCAGGACCTGTAAATCTAATGAAAATCAACAGTTGCTTTGCTAAGCTTGGAGAAATGTGACCTCTAAGGGTCTTTATGTCTGATTTTGTCCTTGATTTTAAAACAGTTATGTTTGAAAAGTAGATTGCTCAGAAGGAGCAATTCAGCAGACACTCAGCATAATAATTAATCTTCAACTCAGTAACTATCTTTAGATTTTTCTAATGAGAAAATACATTGCAGGGTGGTTTTGGATGTTTGATGAAACAGGCATTCTTTTTTATGACTGCATATATGTCCCTACTAATAGAACAGAACAATATTTGCTTGAGACAAATGTCACCACATAATTCCTGCAGTGATGACAAAGAATGTCCTGTAGAGTTCGATGTTAGTGCACAAACATTACGTTCTAAAAAATAAAGCACTGAGAAAGTTGGACAGAATGTCAGACTCAATGTTTCATTAAGATGCTTACAAACAATATACCCTCTGATACATTGTATGACATGGGAGCAATGCTTAACCTTCAAAATTATAGTTCCTTATATGAAGTGGTGAAGTTTCATGGGTGCCTGTTTCTAGTGTCACTATTTGATACCTTGTTCTCATTAACAGCATTTTGTTGTGCTGTTTTTTAAACTTTCATCAGGAAATATAATACACCAAAGGAAATTTGCAAGCTTTGCATAAATTAATATTGCTTTAGGCAGCCTTAGCCTCATCCTGTCCTGAGATTCAAGAACCATCTCGATGCTACTCCAAAGAATATGATGGAGTAGCGTTTCTTTCAGAAGTAGTCTCCACGTCAAGCTTGTATTCAAACTTCTAGATTTTCAGTGTCATGCATTGGTAGTATATATAGTACAGTGTATATAAATAGTTAGGTTTATTGAAACTGGTAGATAATAAATATATATATATATGTCCAAGTGCTCCTGATTTATATAGGTAATATATAGATACGTGTGATTAAGAAAAGGACAGCTGCACAGAGATTTAAGGCTCCTGTGCAGATTCTCATTGTTCTGCCCTTTCCTCAGTCATTTTCTCCTTAAATTATCTCCTTAGAGTATCTCATGCTGATACAGTGGCCATACAAGGAACAGATCACTGAACAGAATCAGCTTTGCAAAGCTGTAGAAAACAAACCAAACCATAAAGACTATCCTGTGTGCTGTAGTTGGTATAATGCTGGGGTTAAATTAGCTTTCAACCCCGTTAAGCTAGAAAACTAAAAAATTTTAAACATACTCACATCATACAATAGAAGCCAAAGTGAGCTTTGATTTCAGATTATATTCTAAGTGTTTAAAAATGAAGATGAATGAAACATATTTAAACCAGCAAACATTCACTCAGTGATGATATTATTTTTTGGGGGGCTCACTATGTAAGAACTTATTCCCATTCAGAGTTTGGTCATTTTCCTCATTTTATTGAACAATTCTTCTGTTGCTCCTTTTACTTCCTCTTTTTTTTTTTCCTTTTCTTTTTTAAAATTGTTTTTCTGATAATCTCAGAGAGATGTTCATTTCAATGACACTACTGAAAAAATCAACATTTTCTTATTACAGTTACAGGCATTTTTTCAGATTAAATGGTACAACTTGCTCTATGTCAGCCCTGGCTGTGGTCAGTCTTTGATTTTACTTATCCTTTTCAAAGCAGAAACAAAGGTAGTCCTTGAACAGTACTCCTTTGGTTGTGCTAGGAAAACAGTGAAGCAAGGCAGCATCCTCATTTCTGATAAGTAGGAAGAGGGAGAAGAACTTAATAAAAAACAATTGCATGTTTCATTTTAGAGAACCATAGTAACTTCACCTAATGTCGTAACACAACTAGTTCAGTAGAATACACAAGGAAATACTCACTGCCAGGACGTCAGCAATTAGTGCTCCATACAGTTATGCAAAATCTGGGTTTGTATCTCTGAAGCACAAGTGGGGCTACAAATAGACTTTATCCCCAGAAGTTCTGAGAACTTGCTCAGCTTCTGCCTTTCATTGGCTTAGTCACAGCAAAGTAATCCACAAGGGCAATTAAATGGGAAGAAGTGTTGTCAGTCAAGAAAGGATGAGAACTGGCATTTTTTGATGACTTCCCTTTCTTAAGGATCAGTTGGTTAAGGACTAATTTTCAATTATTCAATAATTTCATTTCTAAGAAGAAACTTTTACTGAGCAAGGCAAGAGACCAAAATATATGTAGTAGTGCAATAGTAACTAGTGCCTCAGTTTATCAGTGCTGAGACATCACCATTGGCAGTAACATGGGTATTGTTGATATGCTGAGGATCTGAGATTTCTCCCCTCCACAGTCAGCTCCATTCCTTGGGATTTTGCCTTCAATTGTGTGCTTATTCTTTCATTGCAAATGAATGTACAGGAAAAGACCACTGAGCTCACAGATGGTATGTAGGAGTTCAAAAAAATTACTTCATGTGAAAGCCAAGCAAACCTTGCAATTTTCTATTATATAAATAACTCCTAATTGCAGAAGTTGTCTTGGCAATGTCAGATTCCAGTTGTAAAATTTGAAAAGCCTGATCTCAGATATCTTGAAATCCTAGGATGTTAAAGTGACACTAACACATTAACCAATAGATAATACTCAGATGGTCTTTAAATTTACCCTGAATTTCCTTTAAAGTTAGAAAGAAATCACTGGGTTTTAAAATTTAATTATCATTGGGAAGCATTAAAAAAAAAAAAAATAACATCTGTAAAAGCTTCTCCCAAAGCACCTCAAAGTGCAATTGATGTTTCTATTAATCTATAATCAAAACTGAAAAGAATCTTATTGAATACTTGAAGTGAAAATCTGACTCTACCAAGGTTTCTGGCAACACTGTCAACTTGACCAGGGCCAGAATTACAGTTTTGGTGTTTTAGAGGTGGACCAAAGCCCTGTCTCTATAAAAAGCTGAGTTCTGAGTTTCCATTAAATATCTCAATAAAATTTCCATTGTCACACCTGCACTACATATTGCACCTAGATCTAGAACCCATACCTCAGACAGGTACAACCAGGTATAATATATGTTAAACAGTGCTCTGCAGGTGACTATGTCTGATTCCCTCAGAGGTCATGGAGCACTGACAAGGAAGTTCCTTGAACTAACCCTTGGACTTTCAAAACTCTGTTGTTTTGCATATGATAACTGTTTGGAAACTCCTCTGTGAACATGTTGTGTTTGCACCTGGTCATCAGAGTTGTAAAAGGAATTGCCAAAGTCATGTACGTAGTGTAAAAAAACCCAACCAAACAAAAACTTTTATATCCTATTCTTGTAGCATGAGGATTTTCAGGAATGCATTTGTTTTCTCAAGAAAACATTTACTAGGTAGGATTGCTTATGAATTTAAGTCTAAACACTGGCAGAGTAAGAAGCCTCTTCTGACATGTCTGATAAGTTGTGGATGCCTCATCCCTGGAAGTCTTCAAGGTCAGGTTGGGCGGGACTTTAGGCGATCCTGATCATGGAATGGAATGGAATGGAATGGAATGGAATGGAATGGAATGGAATGGACCGGACCAGGTTGGAAGAGACCTTCGAGATCATCGTGTCCAACCTATCATCCAACACCACCTAATCAACTAAACCATGCAACCAAGCACCCTCTCAAGTCTCCTCCTGAACACCTCCAATGATGGCAACTCCACCGCCTCCCTGGGCAGCCCATTCTAAAGGGCAATCACTCTCTGTGTAGAACTTGTTCCTAACCTCCAGCCTAAACCTCCCCTGGTATCCCTGCCAATGTCAGGGGGGTTGGACCAGATGATTTTTCAAATATCTCTTCCAACCCAAACCATTTTGTGATTGTATGATTCTATAATTATCTTGTGGGGTAAGTTCCTTTCACATGCTATTCCTGAACTGCCTTCAATATAACCTGAAACAGCAGCGTTTCCTAGAAAGGAGCAACACCTCCCCACTAGGGAAATCATTACCAGTGGAATGGACTGTACTCTGACAAGCTAGTGTCACAAGTCCAAGGTCTTTCTTCTGAAAATTTTAATGTCTCGAAACCATAATTTGTCTTCAGAAAGCACCAGCTTTTGTGATACGCTAACAGGACACATTAGCAAGACCCAGGGTGAAATTTTGTACCAAAATTAGAGGGAAAAGGATCTGGCCCAGCACCAGGACAGTCACACAATCATAGTATCATAGTATCAGTCAGGGTTGGAAGGACCACAAGGATCATCTAGTTCCAAACCCCCTGCCATGGGCAAGGACAACCCACACTACATCAGGCTAGCCAGAGCCTCATCCAGCCTGGTCTTAAATACCTCCAGGGATTTGATGTTTAAGGAATGGAATGCAGTTTCAGGGATTTAATGTTTAAGGAATGGAAGCAGTTTCAGTACTCCTCCCTTTGTGTGTATCAGGGAGCTGTTACAATATTTAGAACAGGGCAATGGTGAAGGGGGAACTTGAACAGGGAAAGTTGAATCTGGGTTTAGCCATGTCAAAGAAGCATACCTTAAAGAATGGCCCTATTGGTTAACTAGAAACAAGTGGATGTCTTTTTTCCCTTTTTCTTTTTTTAACAGAGAAGATTTTTATTTTGGTATAAAATGGAAAATAAAAATTTTGACACCTCAGTAAATTTCAGAAAGTGGGAAAACTGTTCCCCAATTCCCTTGGCTCCTACAGTAACACCGCTGAGGGCATTTGCTCATTTGCCCTTCTGGAGCACCATTCCCAGCTGTGTTTTCCTTGTTCTGTTTATGGCTGTGTGCATGTACAGCATGCCATGTATAGAATGGTGTGTGACACACATTAATACATATAGATAGCCTTCTGCTTCTGACCTTACAAACTGTCCACTTCAGCACTGTCATTCTATAAAATGTCCAACTGCAGTCCAAGAAATGCATTTTAAATGTGAATGCAAACATTTCTATTACTGATAACACCAACGCAGCATTTTTTGCTTTGCTGGGATTAGGACCTTGATAGTTAAAGTTACATTGGAGTAATGACACTCCAAGGTCACGTCCTTTACTGACAGGGCAAAGAGAGGAGAGGCCTTTCCTATGTTTCTGCTGATAAATCTAAGGACTATTCCTCATATTTGGTGAGATCACCAAAAGCTGGGGAAAATTTGCACGTTGTACTGTGGTGAGAGCTGCATTTAATTCAGGCTGAAAGCCAGATTTAGAAAACATTCTGAAATCTGACAATGAGGTATTTCCATACACAAATGCTTCCTTCCTCAGTCAACAAGCCATTTTCTCACAACAGTAAAGCAGCTGCAGTTCAGCTAGGGACACCTTAAAAAAATTAGAAGTACTGTGATCTGTAGAGAGAAACTTGGCTTAGAAGGCTAACTCACAACAGCTCTTTGAACATGCTCCATCGTGCTTCACTTTCCTGTTCTGTAAAATAGGGTGATAATCTTTATTCATCTGTCTACCTTTTAGGAATGCATTAAGAAGAACTTAAATGATAACTTTACAGTGTTTTGAATAGTGTTGATACATGCAGCTTATGCAACACAGCTTAGCAGGTGGGCTTGACATTTTACCAGGTCCTCCCCACAGGAGAGCTGTCCTTTCTTTTATGGATCTCTGGCCTTACCACCCAAATTTCTTATAACTGGGCAAATTTGGTAAATTGATGATGACTTCAGCACCTACCACATGTTAGCTGAGCTGCCATAGCTAGCCAAGTGCATCCTTTTCACTCAAGGAGATGGTTTCCATTATCACATGCTTCACATTGGGCTGTCACTGCTGAAGGAGCAGTCACTCATTAGGGTGCTGTCATTTGACTGAGTCATATCTCAGCCTATTAAGAGAAGGAAGAGGCTGATCCTCTGACAGGAGCCGCCTGCCCTTCCAGCTGTGCCTTAGTTGGATATGTTTGCCTGATGTTTTCTTGAGGATGGGGTTGTTGGGTGTCAGCTCTGGTGGTTTAAATACGCAGAAGTCTTCACAGATCCCTGTTACTCAGCACAACACGACTCAGACATGTATCATTTATGTATCTTTAGAAAGAGATTCAGAGTTGCTCCTCTACTTTTGCAATCTCAGGAAGTAACTTTGTGGTCTGCTAACATAGCCACTGGTGTTTTCACTAAATGGTTATTTTAGAGCTAACTGTACACTGTACTGCACAGTTCCTATTGATATAATGCAAATTAATTATTTACATCAGTAACACTTTTATATGTTTGCTTTAGAGACAAATTTGCCTTTTGGTTTCATTAGAAACACTTTCACTTGTTTTCTTGAAGAAACTAGTCTTAGGGCCAGTGTGGTCTATCCTTCTCTCACTTGTTTCACCCATCCATCTCTCAGTACCTACCTAATGGCTTTGAAACAGCTGCCAAATTTCAACAAAATTTATTAGGGAGGGGAAAAAAAAAAAAAAAAACAGAGAGATTTAAAAATATGGTTAAGCTCCTAAATAGAATAAGAATCAGCAGATAACCTGAGGAAAGGTACCCTGTTGTTATCCCCACTGAGGAAACAGGGAAAACTTGGCAATAATCTACCCTATTTCTCAGCAGCCGAGTAGGTCTACACTACTCAAGGTATGTGATCAGGGATGCAGGACAGTGGGGATCATGCTAGTGTGGGACAAAAGGGACAAACAGTGTGGTGGATGTTGAGGATAAAGAGGGGGAAACAAGGCTTCTGGAGAGCAAAGACTGGTGGCTTTATGAAGGGATAGATGTGTTGGGGGTGGGCTATGATAAAATCAGAGAAGTGATTAAGGAAATACAAATGTGTTTTGCTTTGTGGGTTTTTACTTTTCCTGTTGCTATAATCCTATGACTCTAGCTTCATTTGTTATTGTTTGTCCCAAAGAAAAGTTTGGGGTTATTCCCAGGTTTCATCAGAAGTGTGTGTCAGATGCTCTAATATTTGCAAAAAGAGTCTTCCAACAGTGTAAGTTCCTTCTGCCCAGCAGCTTATTGACTGACAAGCTTTCTTACAGCATCTGTTTGACACCTCATCCTAATATTAGTTTTACAGGCACGTTCACGTTTTAGGAAATCACTGTATTCTCAAGTCTGATATGTCACAAATGTCTCTTTCTGCAAGTACTTGCCCCAGAAATGTTAGCTAAAATGTTTTATCTAACACCAGCCCTCCTGTTGTGTTGTAATATTTAGTTGTCATCCAAAAGCAGCTGCATTTTTATGAACACATCTTAATAAGCCATGTCATGAAAGGCAGCAGTATCTCCTTTGTTCCTTCCTGACATCACATGGATGTAAGAGGTGGTCATCTAGAGTACTAGGTGTCAGTAAATCAAGGGAAACAACATAAGCACCTCAGTTCACAGTTACTAACTTTGTATGGATGAGTTACAAAAAGCCAGAGAAACAAACTGATTCTTGCATCCATTTCACACTAAGTTTAAATGAGAGGTGGGAACAAAGCATCATCTTGGGACCAGCATTTGTTTCATACGTACTCAGCCACAGCAGATTTGTTGGGGATGACAGTGTACAGTGGTAAAACATACAGATGATATGCAATGTGACAAATGGCTTTGAAAGTCCTCATCACCCCAGCAAAAGAAGGGTTCTTTCCCACCCTCAGCCTGTCATATCTGCTCTCCGTGCTTATTTCACCTAAGTTTGATTTAACGTGCATGAAACAAGTAATTACACGTGGCAAGGCTCTGCAGCACGTGTGCATTTTCCCTTTCTCTGTTGGTTTTTCCAGATTATTGGAACAATCCCACTGATGCCTAATCCAGTCCCCTCCAGCCAGACGGCAGGTGGAGCTCAGGGACTTCAGGTGCAGCCGATAACTCCGCAGTTATTGACCAATGCCCAGGGTCAGATCATCGCTACTGTCATCGGCAACCAGATACTCCCAGTGATCAATACCCAGGGAATCACGCTATCGCCACTCAAACCAGGCCAGCAGGTAAAGTCTCCGTACCTTGAATGACTGTCAAAACAGATGCTCCCCACAGGCTCTCCCATGGCCTTCCTAAAACCTCCAGCTTCGTTACAATTTTAAATAATTACATTAATTAAATAATTGGATTAAATTCTGTCCAAAATAGTATATTAATGCATATTATCTATCTGATTATTGAACAATATCATGTTATTTATTTCTACATTTTGGGGTTATCCAGTTATTCTTTTTTATTTCTGCTTTTAAAGGTAGGGCCAACTGAAAAATTTCTGCAGTAAAAGCACAATAGCAATATGAGACAGGAGATACCCATCTGGCCCATAAAGCTCAGTTCCTTGGTTAGTGGTCACCTAGATGACTGGAGTTTGAAATGGTTTGCAATATGTAGACAAAACAGAGAACAGTTGAAAACTTCATTAGACTCCTTTGCTGGAAGATCAGATCCAATTGTGTGTACTTGCATAGACAAAGTATTTTTAGGGAAATGACTATTCAGTGTAAGGCACCAGGCAGTTCACTTTGTGATGGGTGAAGCAGCTTCATCAAAGTTCAGAAAGATTTCTGTAGTTTTTTTTAATAGTACTCTGAAGTCAAATTTGTTTGCTTTGTCTACATCTGTAGAGCAAATAATTGTAGTGCCACCTTTCTGCCTTGAAAAAGAGGAAAATGGGGATGGAAGAATGTGATTACCAAAAAGGTGCTTATTAAAGTGTCACCCACTTAAATCTTGAGCTTAGTATTCCCATTGCTGGCAGTGCTTGTTTGCTGGTCCTGCCTACCCCCACCAGTCACAGGCAGCAGCTTTTTGTATGTCCCTGAGAATCCCAACCCTCCCCAAAATGCCAAAGTGGTGATTTTAAATTTTTTTCACATTTAAAAGCAGAAAGCAAATGGATATCTAAGGTGCCTTTTTTTGTTTAACAGTGTCTCACATCCAAGTGGTTACATACTTGTTTCTCCATCCTAGCCTCTGTGGTATGTAGCAGAGACTTGTTATTTATCTGGCTCTATTTTCTTTAATGGGAGCAGATGTAAACTACTGGCAAGTGCTTTTGAAATTGTTGGACGCACGTGGTTTCAAACAAAGCTGTATGGATGAGAATGCAGGCTCTGTGTTCCCCAGCATTGGAAAGCCTGACAATGGAAGAAGAAATTCATCAGTTCACATTTGATTTCTTGGCAGGTTGTGGGTGAAGTGTTTCTCTTTGAAGAGATTAGATCTTTCCTTTCTTTATGGGGGAAGCTCTCCAAAAGCATAGTAATTATGAGTTCCCATTTGAAAGAGGAAGAGAAAGGTCTTCTGTTATTCCCTGAGATCTCACCTGCACAAGAACACGCCTTCTGAGTCCTGCAGCCAAGCAACCTCCTTCAGGCAATGTCCACCAGTAGTATCAGTGGGCAGAGAAGGGCTAGAGGCATGACTTCGCTGCACTGGGCTCACATAAAGGGACAACCTGCTGCAGAAGGCTGCAGCTTGCTGAATGAGCAGGGGTTCAAGGTGGACGGCCACTGCTTAGCGCTGTTATTGTGTATTGTACTGCTTCACCCAACCTGTGTGCTCCTGTGTAATGATCAGTTGGCAGGGATCATCATTCAGCAGAGCTCTGGTTATGTCCAAGAGCCAAAGGTGTACCCCATGTTGTGCTGGTCTGCCCAGCAGTGCTATGAAGGTAGAAAACTTGCTTTTGCCAAGATCAGTTTCATAGGTCCAGCCCACGCCATTACCTGCATCTGTTGGAGCATGCTCAAGACACTCTTTTTATCAGAGAGAGGAGGAAGAAGTAGTGCAAATACTATGTGAGAAAATAGTACACATTCTTATTTGTATAGGAACCGCAGAAAATGGTTTCTCTGTGTTTGTACTCCCTCTACTGGCTCTTCTGCTCACACTGAAGGATGTCAGAGAAAACTGCACTGATTTCAGTGGGACCAGAAAAGAGGTACGAGAGCCAGATTCCTCACAGGAATAATGCTGATGGATAGCCAAAAGTAATTCAGCTAGCACTATGCAAACTGTTGTATCATTTGAAAAGTAAATAGAATTACACAAAGTATAAGGAGATCCTGCATTTACCTTATTGCCTGGGTAAAGGCTCAGCCAAAGTGTAGTTTGGCTAATGATAACACATTTTATCATAAGCTTAAAACCTTGTTTTCAGAACAAACGAGTGCTCAAATTCAGAAGGCTCAGCAGGAATTCAAAACACTTTTGAAAATAGTGTAAACCAGCATTTGGTGTCTTGTAACTTGATGAAAGAAGCTTCAGAAAGGGAAAAGTAGAGTACAAGGCAAGTTTGGGAAAAGTTTTGAGGGTGTCATGGAGAAATAAATGAGGAAATAAATAATGTAATAAAATGTTCCAGTTGCAGATGATCCTAGTTTAACTTTCAACTTGTCACTTCCTTAGAAACAAAGTAGTGCAGGAGAAAGAGAGGTGGTTGCAGGCAGTGATAGTAAGCTGCTGCTTGTTAGCTGAGTCACAATAATTGAACCCGTGTAGCCTGTTTCAGTTGCTAAGTAATGCGTGCCAGCACTTACTTTTTCCCTGCAGACTGAAGACTTAAATGTCTCAGGTATTGTTTTTAGTCAGCTACTTAGGCAGACAACATGTGTTATTTATTCATACAACTTTTTCAAACTTGACAGCCTAAAACCTCAATGTCTCCTCATGGAAATGAGTTCATAGATTACTTAGGTGTAGTGTAAAGCAGCACTGCTTCCTCTGTCTTGTAAATAGGTTGCTTTTTAATGTACACAAGCGATTCCATTGTAGTCCTATTCCTCTTGGTTTTAGAAATAAAGAGATGCATCTGACTTATGTTCTTTACTCACAGCAGGGATCGTTATTCTTTAAATTACACTGAGTAGTTAAAGCTTCAGTTTTCACTGTGTTCCAACATTTTGCTAATCTGAGCAGCAGCATCTCTTCAGACACCAAGAATTCTCCTAGAAATTGTAATGGCTTTCTAAAGCAGGCAGCTGCTTGCACTCCTCTTGTAGTATGTGTCCTTTTTATCTCTCTTCATAAACAAGTTTTTCTTTGCTCTTAATGATTTTTACTGCCCATCTCCCAGCCATTTCACTTTGCACCTATTTACTCAGTATTTCATCTGTCATAATGCTCCCCTGGTGTGTTGTGAACACAATCCGTAAGCTGTTCATGGTATTCTGTGCTAACTTTAAAAATTCACGTGTTCCTCCTGCTGATTCAACTTTGTCCTTCTTCTCCATCCCTTCTTGCTGCTTGCTAAAACCATTCAAAAATTTTGGTATAAATCCTTTGATCTCCACTTGTAGTCTCCTTTCTTGGGGGGAAGGATGATTTATTCCCTAATTTTGTGTTTCTTGCTTTTTTAAGCTATTTATATCTCATAATAGACAAGAACCTTGTAACCTTAACACCTGCACTTCCTCCAGGCCTCTCAGGAGGAGGTTTGTCGAAATCCAAGTTGTGTGGCTAAATGCACATATTTTTCCAAGAATAGACAACCCTGTTGTAGCAAATTCCTAGCATTGTCAATTGCTATCAGATTTGAAAACCTTGGTTTAAGATGTTCTTCCACATCTTTAACAGCATGTTAACAGCAAGACAGCTGACAGAAAAACTTGAATCATGAATTGGAGTCTCAGGAAAATTAGGAAAGGATTCACCCTGTTTAACTTAGTCATAAAGCAGTTAGGTGTCTGGTGGAAGCTAGTTAACTAGATTTCCTATAGAGACAGAGAGATGTAGACAATGAGACATAGGCATGTCCAGTGGGCAACTCAAGCTGTCAAAACAGAATAATTTTTGATAGTTTGAATCTCTAATAGGTACCTTACAGTACCTATCATCTCCACTGACATGACAGGGGGCCAGGGTAGCTATTTTAGGATAGACAACTCTCAGATGAGTGAAATCTGGTAAGAGGGATTCAACTGCCAGTAATCATTGTGGTTCAAAACACATCCTTGTTTGGGAATTCCTTAAACAGCTTTCCTAATAATTGCAGGACAGTGGTCACCTGGAGTTTGAAATGGTTTGGAATGTGTAGACAAAACAGAACAGTCTAAAACCTCATTTGACATCTTCCCTGAAAGATCAGATCCAATTGCGTGTATTTGCATAGATAGAAAGTATTTTTAGGGAAATTACTGTTCAGTGTAAGGCACCAGGCAGTTCACTTCATGATGGGTGAAGCAGCTTCATCAAAGTTCAAAAAGATTTGCTCTGGAAAAGAGGAAAATGGGGATGAAAAAAGACATCAAATGTGATTACCAAAAAGGTGCTTATAAAAGTGTAAATAAGTATAAAAGTCTAAATCTTGAGCTTAGTATTCCCATCACTGGCAGCGCTTGTTTGTGTGTGTGTGTGTGTGTGTCCCAGTCACAGGTAGCAGCCTTTTGTATGTCCCTGAGAATCTCAGTCCTCCCCAAATGCAGAAGTCTCAATTTTAAATTCTTAGATAAGTGAAATTAGGTAGAGGAATTCAGCTACCAGCGATCACCGTGGTTCAAAATACATCCTTGTTTGGGAATTCCTTGAGCAGCTTTCCTCATAATTGCAGTTTTCATAACTATTTGCTTGCCCACACAGAAACAGCTTCTAGAGGTTCTATTGTTCTTCATTGCACCTCATCAAGCAGGTTCTCTTCTTGCTATTGTCTGGCTCTTTACTTCTACATACTAGATCCATCAAATCAAGCCTGTTGTCCCAGTAGTCCTCAGTCTTGTTTTAGTTACCCTGCCTGCCAGAATTTTCCATATGTCATCGTGTCTTATAGCATGAAGTTCTGGGCTTCTGGCAACCTTGATACAATAAAACAAGCTACCAGGCAGCATTTTCTTACATAGTCAGTTCTCTATCTTGGTTATCATTGGCTATCCTACTCCAGATTAGTTGTTGAAAGGAGATTGATAGCTCTCAAATGGGTCTGTGATTATTCTTGTACACCTGTTTTCCAAATTTCAAGCCAGACATTTCCTTTCTGCAGCTTCAACCTACTACATGAACCCTACCATCTCATTATCACAACTCCATGCAGTGCCCTGTTATCCTCTCCCATTAAAATTGAAGCAGCTCTCAATCCTTATTGTTTTGATGTTGTCTTGTTTTATGAGAAATGCCCTTTTCTTTCTCTGTGAATATAGCCACTAAACTGTGTTGTCTCAATCCAGCCTCACTTTGCTTTTGCTTTTATGTGACTTTTGGTGATGAGGATGACCATTTTCCTCACTTCTTTTCCTTTTCCTACCTGGATTGCTTAATTCCATTTCATCCACATAAATTACTGTATGGTTTAAAGTCAAGATTACTAGACTATTACTAGCACAAGAGACTACATCAGATTTTCCATGCCACAGCATGAACACTTGACTTGTAACTTACATCTTTTCCTTGCCAGTTTTCTTTGTGTCACATGCATTTGCAGGAATAGGATGGAGAGAGAGAGAGGGGGGAAGAGAGAGGGAGGGAGAGAGAAGGAGGGAGAGAGAGAGAGAGAGGGAGGGAGGGAGGGAGGGAGGGAGGGAGGGAGGGAGGGAGGGAGGGAGGGAGGAAGAGAGAGAGAGAGAGAGGGAGAGAGAGAACACTGCCCCACAGCATTGGGATTAGAAAGATGCCACCGCAGTACTTGTGTCATTCTATGAAACTGAGGCAAGAGTAAAAGGAGTAAAAGGCTGTTCACTGTAGAAACATCACTGTTACCTTTGAATTATGCACTTACCTACACGTTTCAGGCTGTTACTGTAATTTTGACGTTATATCATTCCTGATGGGGGTCAGAAAGATGACTGATGCATCTGATTTGCATATAAGTCCTCAACCTAATTTGGCAAACTATCTAACTCTGATCTTAGAGAAAGGCTTTGAAAGAACTTCATCAGATGCTGTTGTAGTTCTGTTCCCAGTTATGTCCACAGCCCATGGGCATTTCTATGCTGCACTCTTCATTTTAAGCACAGCCTGTGTGAACCCAAAGATCTTTTTAATGCTAATCTCCAAATGTACCTACTCTGTCAGTCTAAGCAGTGTGTGTAGAAGCCCTTTTCACTATGTATACTACATTATATTATACTTAATAAATATCAAAGAGCTTTCATCTTCAGATTCATACATCCACTTACTTGACTGTAGTTAAGTACACTAAATTATGGTGATAGGATACAGAGCTGACTGTGTAAGCAGTTTGGCATGAAGTGTGTGAGTGTGTAATAACTTATTCTCTCCGTTTACTAAAAAATATTTGAAGCCAGTGGCTGGTTGTGCAGTAGGGATAGGTTTGAAGACAGACTTCCTCTGCCATGGTGCTCTTGAATCATGCAGTGGTGTGCACACAGCACACCACCACTCTTTCTCAAAAGCAAACATGTAGCACATTTCAGGAAAGATGGTCAGAGCAGAGAACTCCATTTACAGGAAAAATGAAAGCGTGAAATGCTTAAACTGCTACTTCTGCAAGGTATTATTGTGACATTTCAAAGTGTTTGGGAGCATCTTTTTATATCTAGGTATTTATTTTTCAGTACTTTCCATGGACTTCAGTCTTTACTAGAGCAAGTGTCTGTATTTTCCAGCAAGAACTAGCTTACATCGGGGGTGGGGGGAAGGGAATCTTTATTTTTATCATAAAGGGGATTGTTTAAAATTTATTTCTTACTCATTGTACCACTCCTCTTAGTTTCATCCCTTCTGCCCTTTTTATTTTACTTGTCTTCTTCACCTCTGTCTTCTGTAATTTGTTGTGTTTCCTTACCTCTCAGACTTGCTTTTCACTGAATCACAGGAAAATAGGACTGGAAAGGACCTGAAGAGGTCATGGAGTCCATCCCCTCCCCCTAGGCAGGATCAACTGTCCCTAT
Organism: Picus viridis; assembly: GCA_033816785.1. Taxonomy (NCBI): domain Eukaryota; kingdom Metazoa; phylum Chordata; class Aves; order Piciformes; family Picidae; genus Picus; species Picus viridis. The sequence goes on from CM066574.1 coordinate 21,771,418, forward strand.
ATCATTCTTGACAGATGTTTGTCTAAGTTGTTCTCAAAACCCTTCAGTGATGGAGGTTCCCTGACATCCTTAGCCAACCTAGGTCACTCTCCTTAGCATTAGAAAGGTCTTCATGATGCCTGACCCTAGCCTCCCTTACTGCAATGTAAACCCATTACTTTCTTCTCCCTTCCATTAGGGCCATGTTCTGCCCTTGCTGTTTGTCCAGATACTCTGTAAACCCTGTAACAGTTCTGCTATGATGCAAGGTACCAATCTCTCAGAAGTTTATTTCATAGAATCATAGAATGGTCTGGGATTGGAAGGGACCTCTGAAGGTCATCTAGTCCAACCCCTCTGCAGTAAGCAGAGGCATCCTCAACTAGATCAGGTTGCCCAGAGCCCTGACAAGCCTCACTTTGAATATGTCCAAGGATGGGGCCCCAACCACCTTCCTGGGTAACCTGTTCCAGTGTTCCACCACCCTCATAGTAAAGAACCTGTTCCTAACATCCAATCTAAAGCTGCTCTTTTCTGTGTAGTCTTTTCCATTTAGTTTCTTTCTCTTTCCTTATCTTGTTACTCTACCACCATCATGTAACTTTCTAGATGAAGGGAACAATAGCCCTGATCTCATAGGAAGACCTTAATGCAGGACTCCAGCCAACCATCCTAGGTGTGGGGATATCTTACATGTGTATTTTAAGAACAAAATCTAGTCTTACAGAACTAATTCATTCCCCACCTCTGCAATTTCCAATCGATACTACCTCTGCTGTTGACAGCAGTATGTAAAACTGATGTAAAAGTAATAAGAATCAGGCCCTTTGCATTTTTTCAGTTTATTCTTATAAGGTGTAATGCTGCACTATGTTTTTCCTATTTATCCTGTTCCTCTAGCTGCAGTGTGCACGCATGTATTCCTGCCAGATACTGATCAGTGTTGCATGCAGTCATCATTCTCAGCATGTCTACTGTATCCACCTACACAGAATGGCACTTACAGCAACTGCTTCTGCAATTTCTGTGCCTCCTTCTGTCTTTGGATGGAAAATGCACAACAGGCATAAACATAATTTGTATCATGTGTACATGCCCAAAAATGGGAAAAGTCAGCTATTGCAAGTTTGAATTGATTCTGTCATCTAGAATCTAATTCATAATCTGATTGTTGACTCTCCTTAAGGCTATTTCTGGAGTGGAAATTATAGTGGATGAAAAGAGAGTATTTTAATGCAATTTCATGACATAGATAAATATCATTGTTCTTTAAGCAGGACATTTACAGCTTAACTGTCATGTCTGTAAAACAGGAGGTGTGCTGGAAATTATGTAGAGAGGTAAAGATGGAATCTTCCCTCAATCTCTGGTCAGGCCTTAAGGTGACTCTTCAGCCTCTCCAATCCTATTGCTCCCTTTCCCCTCACAAGCACTGAGTTAGAGACTAACAATCCATAAACATCCCCTACACTTTGCTATTACACCCAAGGCCACTCTGCTCCAGGCCTCACTAGCCAGATCCTACTTTGCCCAGCCACATTTTGAGAACTTCTTACATTTGTTCAATGATTACTGGACATCTGCCAAGAAAACCGTCATGCTTCTGGCTATCCCAGTTATTTCAAAACTAGATTTGCAAAGGCCTTGTGCAATCAAACAGTGTAACCAACATGCTGTGCATGTGCTACATATTGGCTGTGGCTATGTGCATGTTTTACACACACAACTGGAGAATGCAGAGTGTTCTCTCATTCTGGTGTTTCCTGGAAGCTTCACATTTACTGTTTACATGCTCAGCAGTTGAACTGATCAGAGACAACCTGTGTAGCATGGCTGGAAAACCTTGAATTTACTATCTTTGTCTTACATGATCGAGTATTTCTTCCTGAGAAATACTGATAGGAAATACCATAGAATCATTAAAAATTAAGGCTGGAAGGTCAAAGTTCAAGAGATTATCCAGTCCACTCTGTGGCTCTCAGTTGGAGTAGCTATGCCAGTATTTTCTATCCTAAGAAATGAGAATGCTCCTAAGCATTCTCATAGGAACTCCACAGGTTTGCCCTGTGCTTCACTGTCATATGAGATGGCTTTTCCCAGCACCTAATTTGAGTCTTTGAGGTTATTGCACCTCATCCTTTCCACTATAAAATGTAAGCCAAACTCATTCTCTCCTTTTTTCATCAGACCTGCCTGTATTTGAGGCAAGCATTGTATCCCACTTAGTTTTCCCTTCTTTATGTTAAACATGACCAGTTCATTCAGGGTGTCTTCATAAACCTCAGATAGCTTCCAGGCCTTCAGCTACTGCAAAATATTCTTCTCTAGTTGGTCCAGACTTTTTCTGAAGCGTGGCACCTAGCTGTGGTCAGGGTAAGCCCCACCCTGCCCCTGGCAGAGGTCTTTCCAGCACTTAGTAGAAAAGAATGCACTTCAGATGCACTGCAGGCATCGTTCCTGCTCATACAGCTTAGTATGGGAGTTGCCTTTGCTTTACTTTTGCAACACCGCAGGATTACTGGTGGCATGTTGAAACTGACAAACTGACAGGACCATCTTGAAACATAATCCTATATTCCAGCCTATCAAAATGTCTCTCTCAGCATGTCATTGACATGTAAATTTAGTCAGCATATCCTCTTCTCCATTATCCAAGTTGTTAAGAAAATACCGAGTAGTGCTGAGCAAGGACAGGCTCCCGTGAAGCACCAGACACACCACTTCCCCTTCCACAGACAGACATCCTCTCAGTTTTGTTTTCCAAATACTTTTTCATTCATTCAGCAGCAATTTCATCTAAACTCTCTTTCCCTAGGTTATAAAAAATGCCACATGAGGGAGTGTCAAGAGTCTTGTAAAGTCAAACCACCTACTGCTTTTTCCCTGTCCGCAAGACCAATTACCCTGTCTTAGAGGGAGATCAGATTGGTTTGACACAGTTAGTTCCTAACAATCCATGCTCTCTGTAGCTACCTCTTTTCTTGCGGGTGCTTACAAATTGTTTATTTTCCTCAGTACTTTTCCATGGGTTGAAGTTTAGTTGGCTGAACTATAATTTTGCAGATCTTTCCTTTTAAAGACAGCTATAACATTTGCTTCTCTGTCCTCTCAGATCAGCACTAACATCTTTAAGACTGTTCCAGATAGTGTGAGAGCATCTAACTCATCTAAATACAGTATTTTTCATGCCTTGCCTAGGCTAAAATCTAGTTTTGCCAAAGATTCCCTTGGACAACAGATCCAGAGCCCAAAGGCCTGCCAGTTTCTGAAAGCTTCAGTCTGGAGTGATGTGGGCAGACCATTTCTGCAGCATTTAGAGGAGGCCAAGCCTCCTAGTGGACCATTTCCCTAGAAGAAGGTTTTATAAAAGGAGATGTTCTGGGCTGGGAGCTCTCTGTAGATAAAATCCAGCTGATAGTGAATTTTAATTTTATTTTTTAAAGATGCCCAGTGCTTGCATGGGTCTGAAATCTGGAAGATCTCAATCCACTTTGCAACTGTTACCCCTTTGACTAAGTGGCAGGTTTTCAGTTTTGACCCAAAAAAACCCTCCTTGGTACAATGTTTTTGTTTATTCATCCCTAGGGAAGTCAGATTACACTAAAACAGGCTAGATAAGTAATTTTCAGTATTATTAAAATGTAGTGCAAAGTTTCTCACTTCATTGTGTGTTTTATTATTCCATGTGGGAGGCAGAAAAAGGAATTGTAATTTTTCCCCTTCTTAAACAGACCTGTATCAAGAATAATGTCATTAAAATTGTTCATGTGTATTCCACGCAAATCTGTCATCTTGAACATGATCAGATACCTTTATCTGCTGTGCCATACAATTTGTTGTCTACTTAGCATCAGTCATTTCTGTGTGTTCAGGGAGCATATTATATATAATTTGAGTATTACTAATGAATTGAGCTCCTTCTCTGAAGTCGTTTGTTCAGTTAAATATCAAAAGAGAAAAGCTCGTACTCCTTAGAATTCAAGAAATAGATTTAAGTTACTGACTTCAAGCAAGGTCAAATAGACCTTTATCTTCCCCCTTTCTGAGAATGCAGAAAATGGCTATCACTTGAGAGTGAAGCCTTTTAGTACATTTTTGCAGTCATTTTTGATCAATATCAAGAATTAACACGAAATAGTAAATAGCAGTAAATAACATGAAATAAGTATAGTAAATAGCATTCACCTGAGTGTATCAGGGCTATATTACTGTATTATTAAGCTCTGAAAGAGCCATAGTGGACTACTAGAAGCCAGTTCAGAACTGTATGTCCATCTTCACTCTGTAGAGAAATTGCCCTTTGAATTTGCTGGGATTTTTACTTAAAAATCAGTACCAGAAGCTGTCCTTCATTTTCAGTCCAATATGAAAGCTTCTTGTAGGCAGAAATGATGAATGATTCTTGCCTTTCCCCTAGTGAACAACCAAAACCTATGCTGTTTTAAAGACAAAACAAAACGAAAGTTCTAAAGCCAGATTCATGTGTTATGGTGTTTGTACCTACTGCACTCATTAGACTCTTTTAGGTGTCTCCTACTTGACACAGTCCTGGTGTGAATGGGGCTCAGAAGTGTCACTTCCTGATTTAGGCAAAGACCATTTATTGATTGAGAAGTAAGATTTCAACATTTTGGTTGTTTGCTAGAACTAATGTCACAAACCAAGTTACTCTTTTCTGTAGGAAAGGGATTTTCTCCTAGTTTATCTTCTCTTCCCCATTCACACTCTCCTTGGTCCTAGTCCTGCAGTATGAAAGAACTGAAACAATTCTGATTTATATGAGAATCCATGTAGGGTATAAAAGTATGACTTCATGAGTCAGGAAACAGGTAATAACATATATTTGTTAAATCAGAATGGTGCTGTCAGTGTCACAGATCTTTTATCACCCATTTCAAACAAGTATTTATCTTCTAATTAGATTCAGTATATGGTTAAACTGAGAAAAAAGTGGAAGGTCAGAATTCAGAAGAGCTCAGATTGCTCTTGCTATAACACACTGTCACCTGAGCTAGGTCCTCGGTGTTTAATGCTCCTATGGGTTTTTTTCCCCAGAAGTAGATGGGTGAGATGGTACATTGAAAGTTTCCTGTTACTGCTTCATTTTCTAAATACCTATTTTTACATTTTAACATATAGCTCCATCAGCCCTCCCAGACGCAAGTGGGACAAGCAGCCTCACAGTCCAATCTCCTGCATTTGGCTCACAGTCAAGCATCTATGTCTCAAAGCCCAGTGCGTCAGGCTTCCTCTTCTTCCTCTTCATCCTCCTCCTCTTCAGCTTTGAGTGTTGGCCAGTTAGTCAGCAGTAAGTATGGCTCCCTGGCTCTCCTTAATTCTCCCCTGTCCTCCTCTATGTTGAGTTTCCTGGTTTGCTTTCCCTCCTTTTTGTTTTTTCATATAGTAGATTGTATTTTGTTAAGTAGAGTGACTCTTGCCAGTGAAAACTGCTAAGTTGTGTCATGGAATGCACTCAAAGTAAACATGCCTTGAGAAATGCAGTGCTTAAAATGGCCATAAAAATGGCAGCAGTTGTTAATTGACTTCTGAGGGCAATTCTTGTAACTGAAATGTAACTAATGCTCTTTGGAAATGAGACATTTTTTAATTGTTCAGAATTTGGCGGGCAGACGGATCCTTCAACTTTGCTTAATTAGTGCAGCAAACCATTTAATAAACCGTCGCGCTACACAAATCTAGAGCAAGAGACCTTTCTTGCCAGGAAAAGGTTGTGCAGTTTAAACAAGAAAGAACTGTAGCATATGGAAGAGGAGAGAGAAGCGCAACACAGTGAAACAACCACGTTTCAGTGCTAGGATTATAAAAGCTGACCTCCTGAGCAGCCCTTTCTTCCAGATCACGTAGCTCTGAGTCCTGAGACCTTATCTGCATTAACTGTGGTCTTTACATAGCAAAATCAAGAGGTTAAAAGTGTACATCAGAAGCATTAACACTTTTTGCACATCTGCAAAAACCTGTGTGTATTGGATGACCTTGTTCAGCAATATTCCATGTACACATTTCAAGTAAACAAACACTGTAGCTCACACCATATTGGTAATGTCAAATATATGACTGATACAAGCTTGTGAAGGGCTTGGAGAAACTCATGAGAGGGAAGATGTGAAAACACCTTGGTTAGATTATTTCAGAGATTGTTTACATGAGGAAATTACTGGCAGAGCTATAGTGGTAACATTATGCTGGTATAATTCCCAATGTGAATATTTTTATTCTGGAATAAAAATATCTGCATTGGTAACTGTAAGTACATAAAATATATAGCTGCAGATATAATTATACTGATATAAATGTACTGCTTCTGCTATTGCTCTGTCAATAATTTTTTTCATGTAGACAGGCTTGTAGGAAGAAGACAAATAAGAGGCTTCATGTTGAAAAATACATAGTTAACCCTTGTCTATGTGGGAAAATTGAGTAAAATAGCCAGTGCAGAACAAGCTGCTTTTCAATGGCTAGTCCAGAACAGCCTCCCTTGTGGATATTCTTATTTAAAAAGTATTCTAGAATAACTATTGAGGAGTGCTCTACCCCACCATAGTTATTCCAGTCCATTTCCCTATGTGAGTAAACACACTACACAATAAAAGCAACATGAAAGAAACCCTTCCAAGTTTACAGTATAAATCCATCAAAAGTTAAGAGATGCTAGAAAACCAGTTGCTTGTTCAACTGTATGCAGTTCCTCTTAGAACTTGTATTTTATGATAACAATGTGCATTGTGATTAAGATCATGCAATCATGGTATTTTTCCTCATTCTTCCTTCAGTGACTGAGAGGGGATTTGATCAATGACCATAGATATCTGAGGGGTGGGTGCACATTAATAAGGCAAGGAAAACTGGATACAAACTTTAACATAGCTTTCACCTCAACACAAGGAGAAACTTCTTTACAGTAAGAGTGACAGAGCACTGGAAGAGGCTGCCAGAGAGGTTGTGGAGTCTCCTTCTCTGGAGACTTTCAAAATCCATCCGGATGCATACCTGTGCAGACTACCCTAGGTGATCTTGCTTTTGGCAGGGGAGTTGGACTCAGTGATTTCTGGAAGACCCTTCCAACCTCTAACATTCTGTGATTCCAAATGGAATTATTTTAAGGATGCATCAGAATTATTAATGCCACAGGTGGGGAATTGTCCCAGGGTTTATTCCCTACCTGATTCACTAAACTGTTCCCCATTTTGGATAACATCTAAGGGAGGGAGCCTGTAGAAGGGTGGAGTGTAGGCTTGCTTCAGGCTGTGGAGGGCTGAGGAGCTAAAGATTTCTGTTTGTCACATAATTCCAGTGCAATGGCAAGCAAGTCACTTAAACCAGATTTTTCACAAGTGCTCCCTCAATATCCATCTTGAGACTCTGGACTTTAATTTACAGAAGAACTTGATACTCACAGTCACAATTTTAAGTGCACTTTCACTGTGAAACTGTATAAAGAACCATTTAAAGAGACAGTATAAAAAAATCCTCTCCTACTTGACCTAGGCTGGGTACCCAAAAATGCATTTTCACTTAATATCTTTCCCCTTCTCTGTGAATGAGAAGGGGAAGACCCTCATCTTGTAGAAACACAAGAAAATAAATTAAGATTTTAAAACACAGAAATGCTCAAGAGGAAATGTCTTTGGTGAAGAGCTTGAATAGAGGTCTGGGGCCACACACTGAACAAGTGAAAAGGCACTGCAGCAATCAGTTCCTCCATAATGAAGCACAATTCATCTTCTGCCCTGGATGAGGCTGGGGTCTGGAGAAAAAGAACTGGTAATCTAGAGCTCTAAGACTATGCTACACTGCCTTGTGGGCTGCTGTAACTCCAGCATTTTGTAGCTTCTGAGTGTTTATTTGTGCAAGGAAATCCAAGGATGTTCTTTTAGCTTCATTTTTGTCTTGTTGCAAAAGCAGAACAGTAAAGTGTGGTGAGCTGATGTTTATATTCAGAGTTGGAAATGTGAGATCTTCTGACAGTTTAATGGATGGAAAATCTGACAGGTGTGTTATCATTTTGTTGGTCCTGCTCTAAAATGAGTAAGACATGCTGGTCTCATGGATTCTCCTGAGAGCAGAGGAGTATGAGGCACAGGAATATCAATTTGGGAACTAATGAACATAGACTTTCTACTTGTTCCTCTCAGGCTGGATTAATTTCACTGCTTGTCCTCTTTCAGTCCCATTACTTCCTCCGCATAATTACTGATCTCTACACAATCTGTGCTCCTTTCACCTCCATGCTTTTGCTCCTCTCTCCTTCTTCCCACAGTCCATTATTTCCCCTCAGTCCATTATACTTCAATTCCTCTTCCCATTTCAGTTCCCCTTCAGTTCCCAGTCAGTCTCTGTCCCCAGACCGTATCTGGTGTCCCTTTTAGTAGTATGTTTGTTAGTTTCTGTCCTCCTCTACCTTGTTCTATCACTAGTGCAGATTCTTTGCCCATTTTCTTTCCTCTACCACAGCAATTACTACTCCGCACACTCAGGCTCTCTCTCCTTCCACTCCAAACTAAAATTTCTGCTCCTTAGTAGTCTTCAGGGTTTTTTTCCATCATTTATTTTCATTTAGAATCAAGGTTAATTTTTTCTTCCTCTGCACCCAAATCAGAAGAGAGGTGAGTCAATCTTTGCCTTTACTGTTGTCCTGGCCCAAAGCAGGCAAGAGCCACAATCATTGAAGAGGAGCATTCTTTTCCATTCAGCCTTAGGCTCAAGCATCCCCAGCACAGATAAAGTCTTAAAGATAATTTCACACAGATCTAGTAAATCTCTACTGAGTAGATATGATCTTTGGAGGCCCATCTGTTTGGAGCTGCTTGGAAGAACATTTTTACTTGGAACAGCAAGAAGCACATTACTGCCACATCAGCTATCCCCCACAAGCTATTAAGGCCATGCTTTAAGTTATAGGGAAACTGAAACTTACAATATATTCTTTTTGAGAAGAGGTTATTACAATGAAATTTGTTTTTAGCCAAAACAGTAACAATGTGTTTTATTCTCCACCTAGGGAAATTTGTTTACAAGCAGAAATAAAACAGTAATCTTGATGATCCTTAAGTGACAATGTTCCAGGGCACAAGAGAGCTACTTGCAGGTTTCTAGCAATTTTGAAAGGGCCTACAAGAAGGAAGAAAACATGGTCAGTTCAGTAAGGAAAGATCAAGCCACCTGCACAATGAAACATGAAAAGGCAGGCAGGATCCTCAGCAGCCTTTTGCTGTCATTGATAATACCACGTTTTTAGATAAAGAAGTCTTTACTGATCTTCAAGAATTTGACAACTGTTTCATGTGATTAAAGCTCCATGTGACTGTGACTGCACACAGGGAAATAAGTAGACACAAAGTCATTCCTGCTTTCCTCCTTTGCAGAATCCATTCAGCTTCTGGGTGCAGAACCCTGAAGGGCAGAAGTACTGCTGTGTCAAGTCTATGTCCCATAATTGTACAACGCTTTCTTAGTGTCCCAGCCTCCACACTAGCTAGCAGAGCTTTGTATGGGAGCCTGCAATTCAAATCTAGTGTCTGCAAACGTCCATTCAAAGTGTCTTAGTGGGATGATGCCTGCAATGGGTTCTGAAATAATATAAATGACGACAGCAAGAAACAACTTGTTGCCTCCTAACCATCTCTTTGGTTGCAGGAATATTGTTGTTTCTTTTTCTTCTTTCTTTCCAAAGCTGCAGTCTAGTCCTCTAGCAGAGGCCCTAGTTTGGTACCTTAGTAGAGATGTGCAATATTTTAGATTTTTTTTGCCAAATATAGTTAAATTCACGTAAAACTAGGCATATTCACCACCTTATTATGTTAGTTGAATTGCTTAGAGCAACATGATTTCAGTAAGTAATCATTTGGGGCAAGGTTCTTCACACTTACTGTAAAGAGAGTAACTCTTTTTGCAAGAGGACACCTTATGTCAGTGAAATTACTAAAGTACTGTGAGAAAGGGATCAGAATTGGGATTTCATAACTGCAGTGTTCCATGTTCCTTGGTTTTATTCCTTTTACTTTTCATACTAGCAATATTTTCTTTATGATTTTACATTTTTTTTCTTTAATATTTCCTAATGTTAAAAAAGGTGCATTTCCTCTGTTTCCCTTTATATTTTTTTTATTTCATGTTCTGCTTCCCCACCCCTAGATTGTTCTTTGTAGCTTTTCCCTTTTGTCCCATCCTCACCCCTTCATCCCTCACCAGCAACAAGCGCCAGTTATTTTAAAGATATAAAAAATACTGTTGTTTCCAAAGAAAGGACATTTTAAAAGAAGCTGTGCCTAAGCAAGTGCTCCAAGATTCACCTCTACAGTTCCTGTCCCTGCTGTATCATTTCTTCATATTGTTTCAGCATGTTCTCTGCTCTCTTTTGTCGTCTTTATCTTCATTCAGTTCTACATCATTATTCCTCCTTTTTTCCATCTAATTTTTCTCTTCTCAGATTCATCCTCTGCTCATTTCTTTAACTTTCCCACCATATGTTCTCTTTGTGGAAATCAGTGGTTCCTCCTCATGCTCTGAGACTTGTGTCTCCATGAAGTTCATTTCTTCCCTCCAAACTCATTTTACCGTCATCTGTTAGTATCAAATTAAAATGCCTCCAACAAACAAATTATTCTTTTTTCTTTCCCCTGAGTTCTGATCTATTTCCCATTAACAATGTTTTGTCCTGCTTTTACCTAATTTATTTTCCTTTGGACTTCCTCTGCCAGATATTTTTCTTACTGTCTGACTGGGGAAATCATCCCTTCTGTTCCCTCCCATGGTAGAACTCCGTACAACCGAAATTTGCTTTCTCCTTCAGGGTATACTGATTCCTCTGTAGCAGCTCTTTCCCCTAACTATTAAAATCACAGCATATTTGCACTCACCAACAAACTCATGCAGAATTTTCAGAAGAATTAAAAAATGGGTGTAGGGAAAAAAAAAAAAAAAAATTTTAAATTGTGTTCAGTGAAGAGGGAGAGCCTGTGGATTTTATTCTGCTCATCTATCTTCACCACTCACTGGGATACCTGGGGAATCTTAGCTGGCTGCTTTATGTGGGATATACGTGCATATCCCCTAAAATGGTCCCAGGCAACTCTCACCTTTCTCCAGCACCCAGTAGTTTCATAAACACAGCAGCCATTGTTTGATCAAGCCATACAATCCACTGGGAGTCTTTAAATGCTCTTACTGTAGAATCCAACCACTGAATGAGATTGGTAGATGTTATTTTCCCATTGGCACTCTGCTGCCTTCTCTAGGATATCCACTTAATTTAGAAAGCACCAATTTATGTACAGTCTTCACTAAGCTCCTTTTCCTCAAATTTGCAGTGCACTACACACTTAGTTGTTCTGAAAGATGAAGTGCAGGGTCCTGCATCTGGGTCGAGGCAATCCCAGGCACAAATCCAGGCTGGGCAGTGACTGGCTGGAGAGCAGCCCTGAGGAGAGAGACTTGGGGGTGCTGGTGGTTGAGCAGCTCAACATGAGCTCTCAGTGTGCACTTGCAGCCTGGCAGGCCAATCAGATGCTGGGCTGCATCAAGAGAAGTGTAGCCAGCAGGTCAAGGGAGGTGATTCTCCCCCTCTACTCAGCCCTGGTGAGACCCCACCTGGAGTACTGCGTCCAGCTCTGGAGCCCCTATGACAAGAGGGATATAGACATGCTGGAACGTGTCCAGAGAAGGGCCACGAGGATGATCAGAGGGCTGGAGCACCTCTCCTATGAGGACAGACTGAAAGAGTTGGGGCTGTTCAGTCTGGAGAAGAGAAGGCTCCGAGGTGACCTCATTGTGGCCTTCCAGTATCTGAAGGGGGCCTACAGGAAGGCTGGGGAGGGACTTCTCAGGATATCAGGTAGTGGTAGGACTAGGGGGAATGGAATGAAGCTGGAGGTGGGGAGATTCAGGCTGGACATGAGGAGGAAGTTCTTCACCATGAGAGTGGTGAAGCCCTGGGATGGGTTATCCAGGGAGGTGGTTGAGGCCCCGTCCCTGGAGGTGTTTAAGACCAGGTTGGATGAGGCTCTGGCCAGCCTGATCTAGTGTGGGGTGTCCCTGCCCATGGCAGGGGGGTTGGAACTAGATGATCCTTGTGGTCCCTTCCAACCCTGACTGATACTATGATACTATGAAAGCTCAGAGGTTATTAAAATAAAATCCATTATCTGTTTGAATATGTTTATGTATGTGTACGCATTAGTCCACAGAGTTCAATATTATGTACTGATGGCATTTTAAAGGCTACAGAGTGAAACAGACTGGTGCTGTCACATGATGATATCAATAGAGTGGTCTTCATAGTACTGTTTGAGTTTTAGGGAGCTGACAGAAATCAAAGGACTACTTCTATGGATTTCAGAGGGCTTTGAATCACACCTGAAGTAGAAGTGTTTCTGATTTTATACAAACACCATTTTCCCTAGAGTTCAGGGATACAAGTTTCCCATTTTTTGGTCCACCTCTGTTAGTACTTTGTTCCTCCTGAAGATGCTATGTAAGAATGAAGCCTCCTTCTCAATAGATACTCTGCCATATATTACAATCCGCTCCCATATTCCTGAAGTGCATCACAGGTTTTTTTTCTCATCTCAGGGAGAACTCAGCCTAATTGTCCCCTCATCCAAGACCCCTTATCAGGGAAGTTCTTTCCATGATACAACAATGCCATACCAGAAAGATCCACTAGCAGGATCCAGCAGAACTTGGCAGAATTTCTCTATAATCATGCATGAGCTAATAACCCATCGACATTATTACCTCCTTTTTTATTCTTAACAGGAGCTGGGAAGGTTTACAGGTTCCAGCTGCCATAGCATTCACAACTTTGAAAGTTCTCTGGGAACACATGAATTATCCTTTGTCATATCTTTAATAGCCTTAGTCAGAGGCCTTAAAGTGAAGGAAGGGAAGAGGTGAGGAAGGTCACCATCTTAGGGCACATTACTCAAGGGAATTTCTGAGGCCATTAGCATTTATGATATTTTGCACATTTAGCAGTTGTTCATCAAAGACTCAAAGGGCAGCTAAGCATCCAGCTCCACTCCATGTCTCTGAAAATCAGAACTGGTATGGTATATAGATTGTGTATGGGGTAACTAGGAAAATTTCATACCTCTAAAGGCTTCTCTCATAGCACTGGCTACTTAATAGCAAATAATATGCACCCTGGCTTCATACTGCAGAAGTACCTGTATGTTAGCACAGGTGACCCCAAGCACAGCACTGACAACAGGAGGGCTGATTCCTAGTGTGGAGCACTTAGGTTCAGCCTGTGTGCATGTTTTACCTGTATGCATAGTTCACATTGTCCCTGGCTGCACAGACAGGTGATTTTAAAATACTACTGCTATGTGTGCTTCTTACACTCAAGCTACAAATCAATATAGGCTAAATTTACATAGCAAAAAACCCTCTTCCCTCTATAATTTTACTAAAAGATTTTTTTTTATAGGGCATTTCCATCATAAGGGAATTTTACATGAGTTTTATACACCCCTGAAAATAAAAGCTTTGTTACTGGGATGCTGACAATCCCTTAGCTATAGCAGTACTAGTGGGAGCCACTCTCATGTGGGGTTCAGAATAGTAATGTACTCCAGTTCTGTCCTTGGACAACTGCTTGCATTTACAGAAATTGATAGGTTATTGTGCTGCAAACTTTTCACCTAAGAAGTCTGAGGAATGAGGTGAAGAACAATAGAGATATCTCACTGGGAGAATGGCTTCACTACACGCAGGATTGCACAACACTTTGAAATCTTCCACCATCCCAGTCCCATGCTGTCTCTGACTTGGCAAACGCTTTCATTTAGCCAGGGATCAGTAGCTTGGGGGAAAAAAAGTTCCATTCTCCAGCTGTTGTGTCATTTCCCTTGATAAGTCCTAAATTGACCGAGTTATCCAGCACCAAAGGAGCTTTCCTGCGGTAGGCATGCTTTATTATGTGCCCTTTCAGGGACAAAGGCTTCTGTGTCAGTAAACCGCTATGGAGAGGAAGGACAGATTTATTCTCACAGCATCATAAGCATTATCTTCTGAGGGGCTAATGTAAAAGTAAGAAATGGTACACCATTACCATCCAAAACCTAATGGTTTATGGTGCTGCTCCTTGATCAACCTGATGGGAGGCAGAATCAAAAGCTTGAAAGGCTGCTTCTCAGACAGGCATGTTTTAGAAGATTATTTTTAAATTAAGGAGTCTTTAAGTCCAGCATTTTGTCTGGGCTTGTTCATTTGCTGGGTTAGTCTGAATGTTCGCCTGTCTGTTTCGGTTGGGTATTGTGCAAAAGGGAAGGAAGGTGTGTGGATCTCCGTATTTGGCATTAATTTCAGCTAAAGCAGAAAGTACTGAGTTCAAATTTTAAAAAAGGCATATATTTAGCCTTCCCCACAGACTGCAAATAAATAAATCAACACCAGCCTTTCTTCTAAGTGTGATAAGACACAGAAATGACTTGTCAGCCTGGGGAAGATTTTGCAAGGCACAAAGGGCAGTGAGGAGGGACCCAGGCACCCTCTCACTCTGAGGCAAGTTGGCCATTTTCAGGACTCCAGCAGCAAAGTATGCCTTTGAAAATCTGCCACCAGCCCCTGGAAACACTACAGCCTAGTTAGTATCTTAGCAATCTGAACATTCCGAGCATGCTTCATAACACACCTGCCAAGGAAAGTCTGTTTCTGTTTGGGGAAGAAGAGAAAGGGATAAGTATTGAAAAAAAAAAAAGTGTCCCTCAACACCTTGACAATGAAAGCTGGTGTAGGCCTGGCCCGCTCATATGTGATGCAAAGAACTGACACAATGAAAAATTGTTTCAACAGATCCTCAGACAGCCACTGGAGAGGTGGATGGGGTGAATTTGGAAGAAATCCGAGAATTTGCCAAAGCTTTTAAAATCCGGCGCCTGTCCCTTGGCTTGACACAGACTCAAGTTGGCCAAGCCCTAAGCGCCACGGAAGGCCCAGCCTATAGCCAGTCTGCCATCTGCAGGTAACAAGTTACATCATCAGCTCTCCTCTCTGTTGTTAACAATTCTTCAGCTTATTGCAGAAAGCATACTTGTATTTGAGTCTTGTGTCTTTATTATTTAATCTGGGACTCAACTTAGAAAGCAATGTTGGTATCTGGCAGATAAAATGTTCTTATTGTGTAACTTTAGTCTTTTTTGTTTGTTTGTTTTTCTTCTCCTTTTTAAACAAGTGAGGAGCAATGTTCCTGGTACTGAGACTTAATTCAGTAGACGAGCTGGAGACCCTGCTGATGCTGGATAAGCACCAGCTGACCCTCTTCATACTGTGCCATTTTCTACAGATAGGGTTACTGAACAAATATTTCATGGCTGCATCCCTGCTAAGTTAAAATCTGTATTACTGTGGTTAGCATTTCACATATAGGATGTTAATGATGATTTACCTAGGCAATGAAGAACGGAAAAAAATATCCTTCCTGCTATCTTTCAAACCAGCAGCTATTCATCTTTTATCACCCAAATCTTTACTAAAAAAGCAGATAAGCCATGTATGCAAAGCAGAAGCAGGAATCTGCCCTAATCACAAGAAATGATAATACAGCCTTGACAGAGTTAAAACAGTTAGAAGTAAATACCATGTACACATGTATGTGTGTTACAGTAATCCCATGTTTATGCATGAGGTAACAAACACACTTAGGTAACAGCTTTTTCCTCTTGGGCAATGCCTTATAGTCCTTCTCCATCAGTGAAAGCCAAGAAACCAACTCTAAGCTCATTTAAGTGGATTTTGTTCTTGGTGATCCATGAAATGCTCTGTCTTTTTATCTGCTCTTTATACTTTTAATGTATTCCCCATAGAACGGAAGTGTACTTTTCCTGCAGTTTAAGACTAAGGTTATAAATAACATCAGTATGGGGTAGTGAGCTTGCAGCTCACATTTTGCTCAATGATTTTCCATAAAACCCATTGATTGTTGTTAAATACAAAAAGCTCCATAGGATCCTCTCACTTCTGTGGTCTCCCCTACTGTTTTTTCTTATAAGATACCTCCCTGTAGAAAATAACCTTTATTCAGTCTATACAAGGATACTACTGCTGGGAAATTTGTTTCGAGGCTTGTATATCGTTATACCAAACAACATGTACTGCAGTATCAACACTACCTAGCAGTGCCCATGATATGAATGCTATCGCTCCCTGGCGCTTGGGATTCATTTCACTCTTTTTTTCTTCCCTGTGGTCAGTTGGTAAAGAATGCCTAAAATGGGTGGAGTTTTTAGCAATTGCCAATTTGTTGGAGCCTTAACTTGCTGTTTAACATACTATACTTTAAAATTATAAACTGCAGTTTCCTTTGTTTTTGGCTAGCTTGCTGTCTCCTCATTTCTTCCATCTACCTCACACCTGAGAAAAACCACTGGGGATGGTTTAAATTTTACTAAGACAAAGGATTCCCTACTATGGATTATCATGAAAACCCCAATAAAGATAGCATTGGAGAGTGGACATGGCTAACAAAAGCCCAAAACGTGGAGACCTTTTAGAGAGGGCTGCTTAGAGGGGCAAAACACTCAGAACATGAGGGCAGGGTGCAGAAGTTGGTCCCAAATGCTTGCAAGGTTATAGACTGATATTTTTTAATTTCCTTTGACCCCCCCTTTGGGGTGCAACAACCTGCTATGACTGTGCCTTTCTTAATTAAGCACCAAGACAAGCTGCTTTGGTGGCAGAATGCTGCTCCTCAGAAACGGCAGGTTTAACTTTTAAGGGCAAAACAGGAGTTTCAGTGCAAACTCCATGGTAATGGAAGGAGCAGTAAGGTAAGGAAGTTGAACAAGAAGCATGGAGACAGAAGTACAGTCTCCTGGTGACTTGTGCAGGTCATATCAGCAATACAGCACCTTGCTGATATGCTCTGCATGCAAATAATGGCACTTTCTTAACTTGAGGTGATGTATTCTAAAACATCGTGAAATACCAGTGGACACCAAGGAAAGCCACCTTACAATCAATGCTGCATTAGGATCCCAGGCACTAGTTAAAAGTTCCTTGGGGTTTTATCACTTAAAATCAGGAACAGGCTGCCCAGGGAGGTGGTGGAGTCACTGTCCCTAGAAGTGTTCAAAGAATATGTAGATGTGGCACTTCAGGACATGGTTTAGTGGCCATGGTGGTGTTGGTCAAAGGTTGGACTCAAGGTTCTTAGAGGTTTTTCCAACCAATACAATCCTATGATTCTATTCCTTGTCTTATTCTTTGTGAGAAATGCTTTGGTTCATTCTTGCTGGAATGTTTTCTGCAACCTCTGCATGCTGAAGTGAGGCACTGAAAATTGCCAAATCGTGTCACCAAGTTCCTTTACACATCATGATTAGCAGCAGTGGTGCTCCAGCACCAGTTGGGATGCAGGCTGCAGCAGTGCTGCGCAGTAATTGTTGCCGTCCTATGATGTTAAATACTGCGGTGTATGGGGTGGCTGTAGGTGAAATGGGGAGATACAAATGGGTGGCATCAGAGGACTTGGGTTAAGACTTTTTGAATGTGTAGCAAGAGAGGATGAACTGGGTAAATGAAAGAAACAAGTACTTATAAGACTTGAAATGTGAACTCAGCTCTTCTGCTTGTTTTTGAAAGGATTAAAGCTTTGTGTGGCTGCTTTTCCAGATGTTTTATAATACTTGTGAAATCTGGTTTGGCAAAAGACTTTTGATGGCAAAATAATATACAGAAGACCTCATTTACAGGAAATGATATCATTCTAGTACAGTTTGCAGAAATCCCACAATAAACCCAGCTTGGTGCCACAGCATATTAGTAGACTATTTTGCTGGGTTTCATCTGGAAAACATGAGTCTGTCTTTGCACATTGTGGGGGCAGTCAAGATAATTGCAAAGTGTCCAGCTGTTTCAGCTGAACACCAGCACAGCTATGGGAATCCTTTTGCGACCCAGAAAAGGGATATAGCGTTAACTTGCAAACAGTGAAAATTGCTGAAAAATGAAAGGAAAGGAAGCCTGATATTCAGAGGCGAGTACCTGCCATTGGTTTGGATTATTAAAGCTGTGGTGTTTGCACAATGTGGGATGGGAATGGAAACAAAAGGATTAATCACAGAGATGAGATGATAAAGAGCAATTGCCATTGATGTCATTTCCTGTAATTAGATTTAGCCTTTTGAAGCTTGTCAGAAATATTAAAACATGAATCATAACCTGTATTATTTAGTGCACTTAGAATTTTGTTGTAGTGTTTATTTTGTGTTGGCTTAAATATAGCTAGCTATATATATATATATATATATATTTATAGATATACTTAACTGACAGTTTTCGTAATCCATTGTAAATTACCTCTGCCAGTCAATTAGTCAGGCAGGCAGGAAGTCCCACCCTGGCAGAGCATCAGTGTAAGACTCTTCTTTCTCAATTTTCCCTCAGACACACCATCCTGAGAAGCCACTTTTTCCTACCACAGGAAGCCCAAGAGAACACTATAGCTAGCAGTCTGACAGCCAAACTGAACCCTGGCCTTTTGTATCCTGCCAGGTTTGAAAAGCTGGACATCACCCCTAAAAGTGCCCAGAAGATAAAGCCGGTGCTTGAGCGGTGGATGGCTGAGGCTGAGGCCCGCCATCGAGCAGGTATGCAGAACCTTACCGAGTTTATCGGAAGTGAACCATCCAAAAAGCGCAAGCGGCGCACCTCATTCACGCCACAGGCCCTTGAAATCTTGAATGCCCACTTTGAGAAGAACACACACCCCTCTGGGCAAGAAATGACAGAGATCGCAGAGAAACTGAACTATGACCGGGAAGTAGTTAGAGTTTGGTTCTGCAATAAGAGGCAAGCACTGAAGAACACAATTAAACGTTTGAAACAACACGAGCCTGCAACGGCAGTTCCTATGGAGCCTTTAACAGACTCTCTGGAAGAAAACTCCTAAAAAAAACCCACAAAACCAAACCAAACCCAAACCACACACAGACACACACACACGCACCAAAACCAACCAACACACCGAACCTAGCACCAACAGAATCGTAACCATGCGAACTCTGTGAAAATACCTGTTCATCACCCTTGTAAGTAAAAGACTGAGAAAACTACAAGAAGGACAGAACAGTTTCTAAATGTCCATGGGGTTTCCTAGTAAAAAAAAGAAAAGAAAAAAAAAGAAAAGAAAGAAACAAAAAATACACAACACTTTGTGTGTGTCGTAGAATTAGTTACCCCCACCCCAAAAAGGAAAAAAAAAGACAAAAAAAAAGACAAAAAAAAAAAAAAAAAGACAAAGCCAGTTTTGGGGTTGTTTTTGTTTGTTTTTTTTTTTTAATGGACTTAAATAAACCAAATAACTGCTTACTTTTTTTTTCTGTATATTATGAAAACATGAATGCATTTTAAGGAAAAAAAAACCAAACAAACCAAACAAAACAAAACAAAAAAAAAAAAAAAAAAAAAAAAAAAAGGAAAAAAAAATTACTTTTATCTGTTTAAAAGCGAGTACAAGCCTGCCACCTGGAGGAGTGATTGTAGCCTTTCAGGTATTAAGTGCTGATTCACTATGAAAACTATTAACCAAAGTCAGAAACATGGCATTGCAAACTAGATTGTTAGTCTACTCTTTTCTGAGTGTCAAGTTGTGTTATGAATTTTTACATTTGTATTTTGCAACGAGGAAAACAACAGGATCCATTGCTCTCGCCCTTGCTCGCGCCCCCCCGCCGTGAGGGAGTGCACAAACAGGTGTCAAAGCCATTCCATTGTGGTCACCTCCTTTTCCGTTAGCCAGCTGTTTTGTAATCTCCAAATGTTTGGGTGCCAAAAATAATTTATTTTTTCTTGTGATTTGTGGGGTTTGGTATTTTTCTTCTAAGGGTGTATGTCTTGGTTTGCATTTCATAGTTTTTTGGGTTGGTTTTTCTTTCCCCCATTCTTTTTGCTGCCTTCCCCCTCTGAACTCTTTCCTCACCCCTGCCCCAAACCTACATAACCCAGTGCTGTTTGAAGATTTTGAAAAGTGAAATCTCAACACTTTTCTATTGCTATGCTGAAATGCAATAGAGGACAAAGAAGGATTAGGGTTATATCTGATGAACTGTCAGCCCAAGATGAACATTGTGCTTATTGTCAGCTGCATAGCTTGGGATTTCTCTGTCCTTTGGCCATGAACCTGGAAAGGTGACCAAAACACATTTTGTGGCATAAACACAAACTGCACGCTTGGTTCAGTACTGCATCCATATTAGAGTTCTCTTTGAAGCAATTTCTCTCCAAAGTCTGCTAGCCAAAGAAATTCCTTGAGATCCTGATGAAAATAAACAGGCTGGGAAGTGATGAGGATGTTTGATCGTTACGTCACGATGGACTGTTTCAGTGGTAGTGTTTGTTCTCTCTGCCTCTTTTTTATGTCCTTCCAATACCAATGCTGACCCTGTTGACCTCTTCAGTAGAAGGATGCGTTTCTGCAGGTGTTTACTGTGACTTCTGGCTAGACTAAGCAATCAGGATATATAGAAGCCCATTGAATACCCTTAGGGAATAGTAAGGTGGGTCACCTGCAGTATGTTTCAGGCGATTTGATTTTCATGGAAAGAGAGTGTATCTCTTTGGCTTCCTTTTTGATTGGGCAAGCATTGTCCAAAATACAGTGGTCACTGAACCTACAAGTATACCAGAGCTCAGAGGGAGAGAAAGGTGTTGCAGGTTCTCTCAATAGGGTGAAGGTCACCTGCGATTTTCATCTTTTGCTGAGTTTAGCTCCAGTGTTTGCAGTTCAGCCCACTGTGAGAGCAGAAGTTGCATCTTGATCAGGACTTTCCAAAAGATAACATTGGGGATTTGATTCAGCTCACTACAGAGACGGTAAAGTAAAATTCTGCTGGTATAGCTAGCAATTGCATTCACTGAGTTCAGGGGGGTTGTACTGGATTTTTGCTGGTCGGCTCAGAGCTTTGAAAGATGTTCCCAAAGTGCTGGAGTCTTCAAATAACACTTCTCTGACAGAGCTTTCAAGAACTCAAAGCTGTATCCCAAATTTAGTGAAAAGAAGGAACTTTCATTGATTTCACTAGGCTTTGGATCTGGCCCTCATTATTTTATTAATGGGGTTTGGCTTGTAGAATGGGGTATTTGTTGCATGGTTGGTGGAGTTTTAAGGCTTCAGAGACTGTCGTCTGTGCCAGAAACTGTCTGTAAATGTGAGCACTCTCAAAGGTCAGGGTTGGGGAGTGCTGAGGATCCAGTACTCTGGGCTGGGCTCACATCCAGCAAATGCATTTTGGGCTTCAAGCCTCAGCAGTGTATGTTTAATGATATTTTCAGTATTGCTTTTATGAGAAGAAGAGTGAGAATTGTTATTGACTCTTTTCTGACTGTTGATATTTATATATCTGCCAGGGGAAAAAAACACCTCAATAAGCACAGGTAAATTGTGAGGGACCAAAATGATGCTTATCCAAGCTGAGGATGTGAAGTGAAGAGAGTCTCGCAACATCTGCCCCTCTGGGTTCTCTTTTCCCAGCATAGATACCTATATCCACATATATAATCTGTTACCTATACCAAACAGCCCCAAACTTGTAGCCACAATTGAGTTTAGATAACAATCAGCAGACCACCCAGAAGCCAACAGGGAAGCAGAGAAGATGAGATCCTATTGGCAAGTAGACACTCTTGAAGTCCTACCTGTCTCCAGAATGCTGCTAATTGTCCACTCATTAACGCCACATAATCAATGACCTGTTCAGCCACCCTTGAGACCTCACACACACACACACTCATCATCGACAGCCTGGGAACAAAACCATCAGCCATTCTTTGCCTAAAAACTAAAATTCCTATTCTCCCAGGGACCAGTCTAAATTTTGTGAAGAAAAAAATCCCCCAAGAAGGAAAAAAAGTCAACTAAGGAGTGTATGAAAGATACTAAATGTTTAAAAACATGCTGGCAGCAGTTACATTAAGCTCTCTTCTGTTCCAAAGTACATATCAGAAGGATAGAACTAGGACAGTGAAAATGTAAAAGAAATACAAATTGCCAGCTTGGAAGAAGAAAAAATACAAATGCTGTTCATCCCAGAGTCTTAAAACCATTCATGTGCTGTGATTTTTTTTACAGTTTTCTAATTTTTGTATTATGTTTTGTAAATTATTGATAAAGTGTTGGAATGCTTCTTATATTCATTTTTTTATAAACGAATTTTTGCTATGAGGCATAAATGGTGCCTGAACAGATTCTTAGAGAGATCAATTACATGTGAGTCACACATCTTGGAGGGAGTGGGGGGGGAGGGGGGGCATAACTATTTTGGTTTATTTTGTCTCTGGCAACATTTCTTGCTTCCGTTTGTTGACGGCTTTCGTGTATTGATTACATTTGATACCTTTTAATTTCGCATGTGACTAAAAGATAGATTGCTACCAGCAAATGAAACAAAAGCCTCTTCAGTCATATGTGAAGGTTTAATGGTTTTCCAATTTATTGATCACTGGTTTTGTTTAATGGGTTTTCCAATTTACTGATCACTGATTTAATTTAATGGGTTTTCCAATTTATTGATCACTGATTTTGTTTAATGGGTTTTCCAATTTATTGATCACTGATTTTGTTCAATGGGTTTTCCAACTTATTGATCATTGATTTTGTTTAATGGTTTTCCAACTTATTGATCACTGATTTTGTTCAATGGGTTTTCCAACTTATTGATCATTGATTTTGTTTAATGGTTTTCCAACTTATTGATCACTGATTTTGTTTAACGGGTTTTCCAACTTATTGATCACTGATTTTGTTTAACGGGTTTTCCAACTTATTGATCACTGATTTTGTTTAACGGGTTTTCCAACTTATTGATCACTGATTTTGTTTAATGGGTTTTCCAACTTATTGATCACTGATTTTGTTTAATGGGTTTTCCAACTTATTGATCACTGATTTTGTTTAATGGGTTTTCCAACTTATTGATCACTGATTTTGTTTAATGGGTTTTCCAACTTATTGATCACTGATTTAGTTCAATGGGTTTTCCAATTTATTGATCACTGGGTTTTTTTTTAAATATACATATATATATATATAAAATTGTTATTATTTGAATAATGGATCAAGGGTTCACTTACTGTTCTGATTTTGTCTTTTTATGTTTTTCACTCAAAAGATATTTTGGACAGTTGAAGAAATCAAATGCATTCAAATGGTTCCAGTTTCTTTACATTATAACCACAAAAAAAAAAAAAAAAAAAAAAAAAAAAAGAAAAGAAAAAGAGGGGGAAAAAATAAAAAGAATAAAGAGAGAACAAGAAAGCAAAAAGGAGCTAGGAAGGAACAAGTAGAGGCGGATCAAAGAACTCAAGCTATAACCAAAAAGAAATATGTAAAATGCCTTTGCTCGTCTTCTCAATGCTGGACCAAAGCTCAATGTATGTAGGTATATGCACATTGTATAGATATGGCTAAATGTTGCTGACAATCTCGCAATACTAAACTGTTATAATTTTAAAAAGGAAAAAAAAAAAAAAAAAAGGAAAAAAAAAAGAAAAAATAGAAATACGCAAAGAAAACTGTTCATCAGTGTTTTACCTCAGCACTCTACTTGTACCCAGTTATTGACCAACATTCAAATAAGAAGATAAGAGAGGAAATTGATTTCCATGTCAATGTTTGACTGTAAAATCTGTTTGGAAAACATTTTGTAATGAGCTTTTTGTCATGTGGTTTGCTTGTTTCCAACTTGAGATTATGTGGGGCACATTTGTTTATTTATTGTTAAAAGGTGATATTATTATTATTATTAATTATTATTATTACTATTATTATTTTTGTCCTATGTGCTATAATCTACAGAATGGTCACCAGGGTCACTTATGAAGCACTGCAAAGAGATCTGTTTTTCCATGCATGGAGCATGCAGCAGGAAAGATGGCAGTACAAAATGAACTGTTTGTAGTGTTCAAAAATACAAAATCATTACACAAGGAGTTGATGTGGTGGACTTGTGACCAAGAAACCAAACTGGATATTTAAAAGCTCCTTACTACTCTGACTTTGAAACCAAAGCTGATTTATCTGCACAGGTTGCTTAACATGATAAAAATAAAAATAAAAACTGACAAAAACTGTACTTAATCTAGAGCAATATCTGTATGGTCAGTAAAGCTGCACTTTGTGTATTTCTTAACAGCTTCAGATCTGTCACTTTTAATTTGTACCATAAAAAATAAAGAATTGTTTGACATGAAAGATAAGCTCCTTTCATGTGTTTGTCTTAAATCTCATGCATTATTCACATGATCAGAGCTCATGTAATTTCACATCAGTTCAATGCAAAAATGCTTAAATGCTTGAAAGGAAGGACAGAAGAAAATCCACTTGCAGTGTGGAGAATCACTTGGTCTGCAAAACTGAACACTGTTTCTTTACCCAGAGTGGGTATGTACACTGGTGATGTCTTATTTTCTCTACAGATATGCAGAGGATCTGCCTCAGGAATATCGTGGGATCACTCAGGTGAGTGTCTTTTATCCTCCAGGCCACGTGGAGCAAAGCACAGATGAACAAAAAGGCCAGAAATGGTGAATCTCCTGCTGCTTCCACAGCTCCCATAGCAACGCCCTGGTAAGTGCCCAAAGGGGAGTGTGGCAGCAAGATTGGTTCAGCCTTTCAGATGCTTTCTCTTGCATTTTTGCAGAGCTCACGAGGTTTATTCCTCCTTTCTTTCTGCGATTATGGTTCTAGGTGGCACAAATGCCTGCTCTTCCAGCCACTTGCATTCAGTCATATTGAGTTCTGTCTAAATACACAAGCCCAAAACATCAGCAGGTTTTGGAAAATTAATTAGTTGTATTATAAAGTTGTTCCAGCCTGGAAAAAAAGCCCTGACAATATTAGAACATTCTGTTTGTCATTTGGGAACAGAACTTTTGCAAAGCCTTTTCCCTTTGATTTTGTTAAATATTGTTTCACGTTTCCAATACACCATGTTAAATAACCAAAAAACACAACAAAAATATATATCTATTTGCTTAGAAATTATGGCACCAGCTGGGATATTTACTTATCCTGAGTTTTTCCAGATTGGAATTTCCTTTTCCATGCAATTTTAACTGTATTCTGTGGGATACATAAAATAGAGGGGGGAAACATAACCATCTTGTAGAACAGTTATATTCACAGGAAAAGTAGATGAGCTCTTACATGCCCAAACCCTCCTTTGGTCTGAAACAAAAGAAGCTGAATCCAAAGGGAAACAGAAGCTAAGAATAAAGAGAAAGAAGACACTGGGATACCATGATGATTTGAAGTCATAACTTCGTACTGCCTACACTGCCATTTCTTTGTGTGATGGGCTAAACCTACACCCAGGGAGGGCCAACACCATTCATCCCCAGGAGGGATACCTTGTGACTGAGCTGTCTCTGCATCTACCCACTGCTAAGTAACTTCTCCACAGAGTACCTCTTATGGTGTGGATCAGAACAGCCTAACATAATACAGATTGATTGAGGTGCTGAAATGACACCAGCTCCTCTAGGTATCATACCTCCACTCCGTGGTATAACTGCTATACTTAAGCCCATATAATTCACGTACTAGGATATGAAGAATGACCCCTTGTGCTTTCATACCAGCTACTGAAATCTGTTCATCCAATAGTGATAAAGCAGCAAACAAACACTGGTTTGAGGCTTCTTCCCCCTACCCTAATTTAAAACGCAAAACTGCTTCCTCCTTGGATCATGCTGTAGGTTTTTGGCTGCTTCATAGGCACATGACCCTACCTAGCCATTACTTAAATAATTTTGGTACTTGAAATGGTGACTTTGCAAATTCAATCAATTATGTTCCCATTGATCACTAAAGCTCAAAATAATTCATGTCTTCAAGCTGCCAAAAGCTGGCTGTAAGACTCTGAACCCCTTACTGACTGCTTAAAAATAAAATTTCAAGAGCTTGAGCGTGACCATGCTTCAAAGCTCCAGAGCTGCAGCATTACAGACAAAGAGCTTTAGAAGCTCATTGGGTCTCTTTTGTACTTCTTGGGGAAAAAAACAAAACAAAACAAACAAACAAAAAACCCCTGAAATATTCTTAAATTATAAACTCTGTCTGTGCCCTGCCCTTCCTTTAAGATAGGTGTGAAGGAAGGAAAGTCAGCATTAAGGTCAGAGAATGACACAGGAGTTGTAGAAGACATGCTTTTGTAAGGCCTATTCCCCTGTGCAGCTGCTTTATGACTAGTCACAGTCTTAATCTGTATCTAGAAGAACTCAGAGTATTAGCAGGGCTTTGGCAAGAAAAAACTATCTTCTACTGACAAGCTTCAATTAAACAAGCACTCAGGAAGCAAAACAGACTTATCAAGAGGGAAGGTTCTCTTGGGGTTTGTTTTTTAATCTGAGAATTCAGATTTAATATGAATCACCCCCACATGAGATCACGATGGTCTTGAAAATAATTGAAAATTAAGGAGTTGGAAGTTAGAGTTTTCTTTCTCTCTCTCCGTCTGCTCTACAGACCTGAAGGTTTGTTTTTAACTTTGTTCATAGTCCTTTACTGGTCTGTTTTGCTGTTTGGACAACAGTGATCAGGACTAAGGAAAGAGTCACAGGAAGCTCACCAGCAGTGACCTTGTCTTTTAATCCAGACCACAACTGCCCTGATTTTTTTCTGAAATGCCAGCATCAGCCTTGTCTAATTCACCAAGGCAGCTGCAGGGAGGGCGCATAGCAGCTCATCTTATAATGAGTCTTTTATTTTACTGTGTTCAAAAGGACAGTTTGCTTCTTGCATCATTGCATGATCACTGGCCTCATGGCAAAACACTTCTCAGCCCAATAGCTATACATGTGATCAGCTACACACTCAGGCATGGCTCAGGCCACAAACATACACACAAGCTCAAGGGTCAACCAAAAATGGTTTTGGCAGTACTGCTGAGGGGGCAGTCCTAAAAGAACTCAAAATTCTGGTTTTGTGGAGCAGCAGCTTAAAATTGCAGTGCAGTCTCCACCAGCACAACAGTAACCAGCTTGTCAGCTCTGAAGTTGGCTTCAGTTCAGATGCCACATAGACCTGGTGTTAGCTAATGAGCTCCTGGCTTTTAATTACCAAAAATCCATGCCCCAATCAGTCTGCTCATCAGTACCATCAACAGGAAGAACTTCTTTATTATCTTGCTTTTGCCCTTTTGACATTTACAGTTCAATTATGTGTTCTTAAACAGAGAAGCATGAAATTATCCCCTAGATTACCCCTCAATTCATCCAGGTTAAAATACCTGCAGAGAAGCAGTTCTTTCTTTGACTAGTAATAGCTATTTCAGTTACTAGTTCTGAGGGACTGATCCCTCAAGTTCATGATGTAGATAACTTTATTTGCCCACCTAGTGCTATTAATGTTTTGCTGCTACCTTCATTGATACATCTGATATGTTTAGTGATGTGTAAATCTCTACAAGACTGGACATTTTTGAACCATTGCTCATATTTATCACTTTTCCTAGCTCATCAATCAGTAAATCTTGATATGTCCTTTATTATCTCTGAAACACAAACAACTCAGAGGGGACTGTATCTCAAGAAGTAAGGTATGTGCATATTCCTTCTGAAGTCCTTACGGTTTCTGCCTTGGCAGATGGCTGCCAGAAACATTTGCTGCTGAAGATAATGCTAGGGAAAAGGGGGGAGGGAACACTGAGGGGAAATAGGATAAACACAAGAGCCTCAGCTAACAAATGCAGTGGAACAATAGTTGTTTGGGTTTTTTTTAAATTAAGATCCTACCTTCTTAAGGTGCTCTTAACAAACTCATACTCAGCTCACTTAAGGAGAACTTAAAGCAGCATCATTTTGTGCATGCAGTAAACCTAATCCCACTCAAGTGCATCAGCAACCTGACTCCAAGACTTAGCAGCCATTCTGGGAATGAAAACTCACCAGGTAGTCTGTACATCTCCAGTGAGGAAGACAAAGAGCAGGGACCAAAAAACTACATGGGCACATGTACTTCATGGGTCATAGTATCGTCAAAGAAATTACTCAACAGGTAATATGTAGCAAAGACCACATCTGAGAAAGGAAAAGACAAAACTCACAGTCATTTGTTTAACAAACAACAAAAAAAGAAGAAAGGTACAACTGACAGAATGTGCCTCTTCCTAAGATGTGTTAGAACAGCTGTACAAGGTAATAAAAGCCTATCAGTCACTTGGTATCAGCTGAGCATACACTCACTGTACTTCAAGCTGGCAAGAAGTCTGTATTATTTATAACCTACTTTCTTCTGCTGCTGTGGTTAAAGGTGTGATATCAAAAGCAGGTCCTGTGGCCCCAGCCATCAACTGAAGATGAGAATATGACAAGTTACATTTATGTCTGAAATGGCTTGAATTTCACGCCAAAATTGAAACCTGACTATTCTAAACAAGTTAACTTTTTTAAAGAGATAAATGCTGAGCCTAAGACTATTTTACTGGAGTAAATTTTCCTAAAACTAATTTAAATCCTCTCTGATCTGTAATCATTCATGGTTTTCAGAGGGCAGAGAGGTAATGTCCATAATGTCCAGCTCTGGTGAGACCCCACCTGGAGTACTGCATCCAGTTCTGGAGCCCCTATTACAGGAGGGATGTGGACGTGCTGGAATGTGTCCAGCGAAGGGCCACGAGGATGATCAGAGGGCTGGAGCACCTCTCCTATGAGGACAGACTGAAGGAGTTGGGGCTGTTCAGTCTGGAGAAGAGAAGGCTCCGAGGTGACCTCATTGTGGCCTTCCAGTATCTGAAGGGGGCCTACAGGAAGGCTGGGGAGGGACTTCTCAGGATCTTAGGTAGTGATAGGACTAGGCGGAATGGAATGAAGCTGGAGGTGGGGAGATTCAGGCTGGATGTGAGAAGGAAGTTCTTCACCGTGAGAGTGGTGAAGGCCTGGAATGGTTTGTCCAGGGAGGTGGTTGAGGCCCCATCCCTGGAGGTGTTTAAGACCAGGCTGGACGAGGCTCTGGCCAGCCTGATCTAGTGTGGGGTGTCCCTGCCCATGGCAGGGGGATGGAACTAGATGATCCTTGTGGTCCATTCCAACCCTGATTGATTCTATGATTCTATGATAATGGCATAGCTGGTTTTGATGGTTTTTTTTGGTTGTGCATAGCTCAACATTTTCTACTTTAGTTGCATGTAATCCTGTAGCATGTAAAAGGTAATGTACCTGTATGCAAAGCCAGCATCTCCAGCCTAGTCCAGTCACGTCCCAGGTAAGCAATCCACTGTGTATTTAAATGTGTATGTAGCCATGTTAGCTTGGTATCACAAAGAACCCACTGCATGCTTGCTTGCTTTATCTACTTAGGTTTCATACAGGTTTAACCTCAATGCTTTAAAACATTGGCCAGTTTCAAACTAACCTGACAGAAAGGGAAAAACTCACAGATATCTGCAGGTTTAATGGAAATAGCCTAAAGAAAAAGGCATATTAAAGAGCCATTGAGGGAAACGCTGCAGTGAGCTCAACCCTTACTCAACACCTGAGAATCAAAATGGGACAAGGAGAAAGTCCATCTAAAATTCCCAGCTACAGGAAAAAATTATCACACTGAGCTCAAAAGCCACCAGGACATGCTCATCTTAGGAAACCAGAGTTTATCAAGTCCTGGTGCTCACAGTTATTTCTATTTTTCATGTGGTTTACAAGCTCTCCACCGATGTCTGAGAACAGGTACGCCAGCAAGGCTGTCTGATCTCACATTTTTCCTTTCTCAAAGCCCACTGCTATCTTCTTCAGAGGAGTTAATCTTGCAGGGGAGCATTTAAATGACAACAAATGGGCACAACTCTTTTCCCAGCACAACAGGGAGGTGGGCCTTGGCCTCATTTAAAGCTGCTCCTTTAAAGTTGCCCCTTTCTGTGAAGAAGTACTATCTTTAAAAGAAAGCAGTCTGTCCCTTCCCTTTCCAATACAGCAGTTATTTAGGGTGGGAAAAATATCTAGCTGGAAAAAAAAAAAAATTCCATTCCTACTGCACTGGGAAGGTGACTAAAAAGGAAGAGAGAGAGGGAAACAGCCTCCCAGTAGAAACTTTATGAGGTATTGTATTAGAAAGTCTATTTTTCTGTCCCAGGGTTTAAATCAGAAGAATAGGCTACTTGTGAACACAGGAGAGAAATGAACACAACTTTTCATTCATTAACAAAATCTGCAGCAGGTTTGAGGCTTTTTTATTTGTTTGTTTTGTTTTGCTTTGCTTTGCTACTGTCAGCAAGATTTTTGTACACTGAGAGCAGCCTGTTTAAACTTGGGGTAGATGTTCAAGAGCATGGGATTATGGATTTAGATTAAGTAGCTTTGTTGCTTAGCTGCTTGAGCACTGGTTCCAGAACTGCACAGGATTTGGACGGTTCCTTTCAGTGCTTTCCTTTTCTTCTAACACTCATTTGGTTTCAAAAGCTCACTGCCTTCAGCACCTGTGCAGTAAAATGGGTTAGAGAAGTCCAGCCAAGTCTATATCCAGTTTGGTTTATCAGAATAAAGGCTGATCATGCTTGGCAGTGACGCTTATTGCTCTCTCCCAAACCTATCCATCCAAAAAGGAAAATAACATGTTCTACCACAGAGCACTGTTCAAGCCAAACGTCCTGCAAGGCTAAATGAAACCTACACCAACCCTGCAGGCAGCTCTCTGTACTCGGAGTGGGCCTTCACCAGCTGTTTGGTACTCAATCCTGTTGCTGGAAGAGGAACTCTGCCCTGCAGGCACCTAGAGCACACAGTGCCTAGCTCCTGAAGCATAAGGATACTTCAGTATGCCAGTACAGGAGATAAAAATAAGGAAACAACCTCACTACTCAGATACAGACACTGAGGAGCTGGAAAGCAGTGTGGACCTGACCTTCCAGTCTCTGGAACAGAAAATGTGATAAAATAGCAGGTTTAGATAAGGAATGCAGCTACCTGGGCTAAAACGCAGTGCTGGAGACCTTTTCTTTCACAAGCCAGTAAGGTAGTTTTCAGGTATAGTCCAGATAATCAAGGTGCATTTGTTCCCCTTTTGCTTGGTTAGTCCTAGTGAGTTTCCTTCAGGCTTTTCAGTGTTTCACCCATTGCTTTCCTTTGCCTTTGATGTTTCCAGTGCAATCTGCATGGAATCAAGGACCATAAACATAGCTGGCACAGGCAATTTACATTCTTCCCAACACTGACATCCAGATAACTAGGCAGCAAGCTTCAGAAAGTGATGGCCCACCATTTTCTTTTGGCATAGGCAAAGATGCTTTGTGGAAATGGCTGCTACACCACTTTCTCACCTCTGCCTCCATCTGCCAAAGACTGGCTCTTCAGGTCTTCCAGCAGATACTTTTGATCATCCCATTCACTAACTCCTTATAGTTGGGAGAACCTCAACAAACAGTATTCACAATTTTTTTAAGGTAACCCACACCTCTATGACAGAAGCAGGGTGAAAAACAATCACACAAGCCACTTCAATGACAAAGGTGCAAAAAAAAGAAGGAACAAGGAAAAGGCTGACCACAAAAATGTCACCCATGTGAGCACAGCTGCATCCAAAACCTCACCCCATTCCCCTCAAAAAAAGCAGATTCACTGCATCAGAGTTCCAGGAAGTCCTTTAGGGAGATTCACACCACCTATGATTGTGCTTTGAATTTTCTGCTCTCTTACATGCCCTCAGTAATATTTAATCTTTTTCCCCTTTGGCAACACGAAGAATATGCCATATCTGTTCTGAAGAAGGAAGATTATTCATCTGAGGACTGGCTTGCTAGAAATACCTGTATTTTTGGTTAATGAACCTCAGAGACTTTCCTCTAAATAAGGAATTTTGTGAGGAAAACAAAAATAACTGCAATGTGTTCTTGTTTTCCATATCAATATCAAAGCAGTTTGTGCTGCTTCTGTACTGTTTGTTTTTATCATGACATGATCAAATAATTTGTTTCTCAGTCTCACTGTTTGTTTTTATCATGACATGATCAAATAATTTGTTTCTCAGTCTCATAAATCCTAATTTAAGCTGAAATTCTGATGAAGAAGACAAATTAAAATTCATCATTTTTGTTTTATAAGGTAGGGCGACCCTCGACATGAGCATGTCTGAGTAGAAATCCAGCTGTTGATCCCTTATTATACTCCCTGCTACCATACTGGAAGGAGGTTTATTTCATATGGGAAGTATCAGACTGGTAGGAAAATGAAGACCTATCTTTCATTGATGTATTGGTGCACATACAAAAAAAGAGGGGGAAATAATAATTAAGCTCTATACCCCTACATAGACCCTGTCCTACGACTTGAGAGTCCCTGACAGAGTGCAAGCTACCACCAGTGTAACAGTTTTCCAGTTAGAGACACCACTCTGCTCTCAGTCTGATTTGTCATCAACAATTCACCTCACATATGACACCAAATGGTGTCCCTCATGTGAAAACAACTCGTAAACTAATAAATAAGAGGAAGAGATATTTAATAATTGATAATGAAATGGAGTAAAACCAGTGACCTTGGCAGGAAACATTCTGCGACTTATTAACAATTGGCAGAGCCAGTCATCCATCCTCCTTAAATCCATTTCCTGTACGTGTTGCATGTCTTGAATTTATACTGCTCTGGCATTAAACCATGAACATCACATTTCTGTCTTGCAGTCTAAATCCAGCAGACTTTGCTCCTCCTACCAACAACAGCCTCTTTGTCTATTTTTCCTACATACAGATATATATGCTCCTCTAAATTTTCCACAGAAACCTAGATGCAGAAATATTTGTAGGTCCAATAATTTAATTGATCTTCGTAGCCTCAGGCAACATAGTGCCTGAGCACAACTAGAGTTTATGGACTGCTGGCATGAGGTATATATTTTAGAGTTCTTCTTAGAAGCCAGAGGAAAAAATGAGAGCAGTATTATTCCTTCTACAGGTTTTATGGTGGAAAAAAAAAGTGCATCGTAGACAATGATTACTCAGTACGTTGTGCAAAAATCATTGCCAGGGACCAAAAAAATCACCTTCTATACAGTGTTTTTGGCAGTACAACAAACATTCTACACCAGGATTTTTATAAGTAATATTAATCTTTCTTGCTGGAGTTGGGCACTGTTAATGCACTGTCATGGTAAGGCTGTATGTTTAAGCCATTCAGAACTCATCCCATTTTACACTATTTTTCAAGTATCTTTCAACTACAGCAGTTGTATCAACATTTCCTTTCTGCATCTTCTAGAAACTCAAGAGGAGCTCTCAGCCTTTTGGAAGAGACACAATTAATCCCATTTTCCATGCCTACATACATGAATACATATTGATGCAGATGTAAACCAGCACGTACACATTCATGTGTCCATATGTATTTGAGTATTTTTACATATGTGTCACACACAAACACGCCATAGATGCTGCTAGAGATACATAAAACTTTTCCATTGTGACCACTGTAGCCACATTTGAGTCCATTGCTGGATGAATGGTTGACCCACTTAATCTTTTTCTAAAGAAATGCCTGGATATGGTGTTTTTGGCTTCCGCTGCACTTTAAAGCACTCACCCCTAAATTAGAACTGGGGAGGTTCCAGGCTCCCAAGGAAGCCAGCATTCACCAGTCCCCAGAACAAGAGCAGCCTCTTCCCCAAAATAAACCTTCCTAACAATTTCTCTTAATGTGTTTGTGTGTTTTAAGGGCTCAGCAGCAGCAAGGGAACAGGTCAAGTATTTTTGATGATTTCATTCCTTACACCACACAGCTAATTATGTTGGAAGGTGGGTTGTTTGGCTTTGGTGGGTTTTTTTGCTTTTCATCTTTTCATTCCACACAAATATGGATTGATTTTTTTTTTTTCCTTCTGCCGTTGCCTGCAGCAAAGTGAAATGTACACATAAAATAACCATATAAAAGTCTAACAACTTTTCTTTTCAAAGTGTTTTCTTACACATCCTCCTGGAAGAAAATTCACAGAGGTTTGTTGATGGGGGTGTGAAGGATGTTGCAAGAGGAGGGAGGTTAGGATATTTATACCCCTGCCTATGTTCAGAACCGTTTTTAAATAATAAAACTTCTTATGAGCAGCTGCAAGGAAGGGAGTGAGCAGGAGAGAATTTTGATTCTGTGAGGCTAGACTATAAGTGGTGTCAATGGTAGTAAATCAGAAATGAGACCTGAATGAAGACTGGAGGAAAAAAACATGTGTCTTTGCCTGTGCATTGAAACTCATTAGTGAGTTTTGATTAGTGACTTTTCTGTGTTTGCTTTCTGAAGACATTTAGGGGTCTGAACTGTCTTCATTCAAGTGGCAGATGCACTATCTGCTCTAACTACTGTGAGAGATGTTACATAAAGCACAAATAAGTTAATTAGCAGAAGCATCTCTCTAGGGTGCAAAAGAAGCCAGCTGCATACTCAGACTTCAGAATCAGGAGGGTTCTGTTTTCCTCTCAGACATGGTGGAAGAGTCCAGTTGAGTGGTGAACAGCAAGTTACATTGTGAAATGGATTAAATCCAAACATAAATTATGCTGTCAAGATAGTCTGTCACTACTGGAAATTCCTTAAAGGAATCTGCACTGGTGTTGAATGACACAGGCTGTTGGTTAATTTCCACTACCCAATACAATCTAAAGTAACAGAGCTATTTATATGAAAGTACATAAATTACTTATCATTACTTAAATTACTTATCATTACTTATTATTACTTATTTATCTTTTGAAACACTGCCATTTTGCATCCAGACAAACACTTGGAAGGTTGTACAGATGTATTCACAGCCTTCACCTTTGGCATTTTGGCAGGGCACCCATGGAAAAGTGCCCTATGGATTCTGCTCCCCCTTTGCTTCCCTGAAGGGCAGATAGCTATGGTGACTTTCTCCAAAAGCCTTTACAGCAGCTTCCTGGGTACTTCCTCCCACACACAAGCACAGGCTACAGTACTGTAGCACTCACAGAGCAACCACCATCCTGAACACCAGTGAGTGCAACCCCCTCAGATCATCTGGAGGCATTTACAGTTTCCCTGCTCTATCTCTCTATAGTCTTGGGCCAGACAACTCCTCTTGGCACCATGAACATTCAGATCAACACAAAGTGAGCTGGAGCGGGTCTTCAGGGGCTGAACATCTGACAAACTAAAGCATGTATCTACTGATTGTCTTTGTCAGCTCTTTGTAGACAATGTTTTAACATTTACAGGTAAGTGAATGCTGCCATTTCCAATACATTTACAGGAAGAACCTCCTTCATCATTAATTCTACAGACTTCTATGGATGTTAAAGTGGTGTTGACATTTTAAGCATGCCAACTCTAATACTTGCAACCAACATAGATGTCTGCATATTTAAAAATAAAGTTCCATACTGCTGACAATTATTCTGATTCCTCATATGCAGCTCTTGGCTTGGTAGGTGATGTGTGTATGTTAACAGTGCACAGGGAACCGAAGAGGTGGCTTTAGAAGCAATCTCCTGGGATTTCTGAGGAGCAAAGGGGGAGTTTTGAAAAACAGTAACTCTCAGAAGGCAAAAGTGTAGCAAGGATGATCTATAGGAGAACTGGTCTCTACAGCTACTGAAAGAATGTTGTGGAGAGGCTGGTGCTGGTCTCTTCCACAGGCAATTAGTGGTGAAATACTGAAGCTGTTGCCCAGGGATGTGGTTGAGGCCCTGTCCCTGGAGACTCAATGGGGCCCTGAGCAGGCTGACCTAGTTGCAGGTGTCCCTGCAGGGGGATTGGACAAGATGACCTTTGAGGATCCCTGCTAACCCAATTCAATCCTGGGCTATGGGCTCTTTCCCATAGCCCAGGATCCCATTTCAGCCTATCCCAGGATGCTGATCCCCAGCTTCCCAAGGCCCTATCACTTAACCTGGGTTAAGACCAGCTCCTCACCCTGCCAAAGCCTGCCCAGCTTACCTCTCTCAAGGATAGTGGGACCACTTCTGGGCTGGCACATCCTGCTAGTCAGATCATGCCCTTCATAATCCTTTAAGGAACTGCTGCTCTGGTTGCCTCCTGATATGCACTATGCAAGGTTAGCTTCACTGTGGGAGCAGCCTGCAAATGTCCCACCCAGATCAATCAGATGAGATAGGAGTCACCTGAAAACACAGGTGCTTGCTCTACACTTAGACAAAGAAACCTTTGTTTCCCTAGGCTTGTCCTGGCTGCCTATATATCAGAAATACATATATCATTAAATCCAGAGGGACATCACTAAACAAGAAGACTTAATATGGCACTGCACACCAGCAGAACACTAACCTTGGGGTGCATAGTGCCAGACTACAGCAAACACAAAGTCAAACTCATTAGCACAGCCCTCTGCTGCTGAGGTCAGGACCAAACCCACAGCAGAAAGGGCTGCAGCGGCTTAAGAGTTGGATTGCCGATGAGCTAATTGCTACCACCTCTTGCTTGTTTTCTCTTTTGTGTTGCATCCCATCTCCCACCCCCTAAAAAGTGTTTCAGCAGTCTGGTTCTAAAGAGCCTACGACTGTGGTTTAAGTGTGTGGAGAGGCAATATAGCTGAGGACCTGGGGAGCTTGCACGTTCCAAAATGGACCCACTTCTGTCCCCATCTCTGCTGCTTCCAGTGCTTTGTCCTGGCTGTTCACTCCTTTATTCTCTTCTACCAGCTCTGATGCTCATCTACTGCAAGGTAAGCTCACCCAGCTCATTCATCCAAGAAAAAGCACAATAGATCAAACTACCTGAGTTAGTATTCCACTGAATTAGTAAATTGAATGTGGTTTACAATGCTACCAGAGAAGCACTGTAGCCAAGATAAGGGATGGGGGAATGGGATTGCCCTCTTTTTGTAGTAGCAAATGGTTAGACACATTTCTAAATATTGTCTAACCCTGTAAAAATGTGCCAAACCTACCGCTGCTATGGCTGAGGTGTACATTTGTATCAAAGACTTCTGACAGCCTTCAGCACAGGAGGAGGGAAGCAGGCAGCTTGGGGCAGGTAGCTACTAAAATGTCCTAATTAGCTTCACAAAATTTTGATGTGTTCTGACCATGCTAGGAAGAAATTAGTGCATTTTATTCCATGTTTGGTACATGCTAGCACCAGGTCAGCAGTGCTGATGGCATAGGGAGATTTGATGGCTGCGTTCCTCTGCCAACAGCTGTGGTGTATTGGGTCATTAGAAACACAGATCTTGCACTGTGAAGAGAAGACAAGGGGCTAAGAATAGGCTGGGTAGAGTGAGGTAGAAAGAGGGTGGAAAAGGGAGTGAACATTTACAGCCATTTGGTGGCCTCTTTTGACATTCTTTGTTTTTCTTACGCTATGAGGACTTAAATTAGCAGTTAGTGATGATAATTAGCAACCAGAGTTGCTAATAAGAAACTTTGAATTACTAGCTTCTGTATGAGTTACAATGACTTATAAGATAATTGTAGACATTTGTCAGACCACAACTTTAGCTGACCATTTGTGGCCCCTTCAACTTTCCACACATATTTGCATTGTATTCATTAAGTTATCAATTATTCCACTGAGACTACTTCTTAGTATGTCTCCCTGTCACGCTCACTGAACAATGCTAGAACACCACAGCGCATTTCAGGTGCTTCTTAGAGCCAAACTACTAGTCCTGACCTGAGCTGATTAAAGAGATATTCTTCTAACCAACTCACCTTTGGGTATGATACAAAGCAAGAAAAAAAAATAAAAATTGAAAGGATCTGTATAAAAAAAGCATACATTTTCTTTTAGATCTTTCCCTGACTGCATGCTATATGGGATATGCCCCATGGTGTAACCATATGGGATATGCTAGGCATATCCTTACATAGGCATAACTGATAATAAGTTAATAATTTATTTTATCAAAGAGAGCATTGAAAGGTGAACTCTGAAGTCAAAATGCAGACCTCTAATGTTGGCTTCTGTCTGAAAGCAGAAAACCTTGGCTCCTTCACTGTTCGCTTCAAAAAGTGGGGTTTAATTTTTTAACAACATCTTGCTCCACTTGCCACAAACATTGGTGCCAGCTGAATACTCTAGGTGCTGTGGCCAACACCTTGAATAAACATGTGCCTGCCTGAAGTAATGAAAAATCTGACTACTGCCCTGGGGTGTCATATTTTGTCCCAAATGTCTATGCTCTGCACAGATACATTCCTGCTTTTGGATTTGAAATACACATAAGAAATACCTCTTCCTGCCCACACTGCAAAGTGCAGCAGCAGAAGGCTAAGGAATTTACAGAGCCAGTGATTCTGTTGAAAGATGAATGTAT
Source organism: Picus viridis (assembly GCA_033816785.1). Classification (NCBI taxonomy): domain Eukaryota; kingdom Metazoa; phylum Chordata; class Aves; order Piciformes; family Picidae; genus Picus; species Picus viridis. The sequence continues at coordinate 21,809,615 of CM066574.1, forward strand.
TTTTCTTGCTAAGCTTGACTTTAAAAAGTGAAAGAAAATTTTGTTATGACTTTCTGAGCTATTGTTGGTATAGAGGACAAGGAATTATCACTGTACCCATGAGAATCAGGAAACTTTGGTTCTGGTATCATGTCTGCCTGTAGTTGCAACATCCTTTCTCTTTCAGGAATATAGAATCAATAATGTTGGAAAAGATCTCAGAGATCATCAAGTCCAACCTATTACCTAATACCTAACACCTCCTGACAACTAAACCATGGCTCCAAGTGCCCCATCCAAGCCTTTATTGAACACCTCCAGGGTTGGGGACTCCACCACCTCCTTGGGCAGCACATCCCAGTGGCCAATTCCTTTTTCTGGGAAGAACTTTCTCTTGTACCACAGCTTTCAGAGATTGATGAAGCTCCTGATTATATGCAAGGGAGATTTCATCCACATGGAAGAATTTATACACCAGTGAGGCTGTAATACAGCCCTAGTGTGGAAGTTCTAGTAAGGAGCTTGTGCACAACGTGTTACTCTGTGGGGACTCCAAACACTGTGGCCACCCTTGTCAGACAGAGACAGTATCTTGTGTATACTGGTACCACGTGGATAGAGACCTGACACAAGCCTCTAGGCAAGTGGTAATACAAATAAATCATAGTGGACAGCAGCTTCTGAGAAAGAAGAGTTGCCCTTTAAGGGACAAGAAGCCTGTAGCAATCAGGAAGTCAAGTCCTGTACAAATATTTAGAATACTATTAATGTTTTGATGGCTGAGGATGTGATTTATTTATTTTTGTCCCCTTCCCTCTAGCTTTTTAATCAAAACTAAATCTAATCACAGTCAGTTACTCCAACTCTTCTGACAGATAGTAACTTGTTAAGCCAGGGTTGTGTGACTGTGTTCATCCTTTTCCCACATTCTGTGCCAGAGCCAGTAGCCCTCATCTGGTCTCAAAAGCTTTATTAATGTAACTTGATTTAGCTCAGAACTCACTCCAGCCACTTCTTTACCCCTACTGTGAGACATTATCTTATTTCAGGTTAATTTAATAACTGACCAACTAAACACAAGACACTCTTTAAGCCATTGGTTGAAGGCTGGAAGATAAAGGAGTTTAGAAGTAGTTTTGCTACACTGACTCTAAGTAAATCTCTTCACTTTTCTGTGTATATAAAGTTTGAGTACACTTGAAGAAATGTCAAGTTACAGTGGTTCAAAATCATATTGTCCTTCAATCAAGCCACAGCAACAGGCTGAGTGCTCCTGTAAAGTACAACAGAACAGCTTAAATCTCCCTTTACTGGTTAGCCTATAGATTAACCCGCTTCATTAAATGTAAGCCACTACCTGATACCTTGGGGTCAGACTGACCTAAGACAGTGTCTGTGGTCAGTTGGCACATCTCAGCTGATGGGGATAATCAGTTAAACCACTCACTATTTCAAAGTGGCTTCACATGCTAAGTGCATTAACCATTTCCATGTTTTAACCACTTGCAGGTTGAAAGGCATTTCAGTTTGAAAATATCTCCTAGCTCTAATAAGCTTGATTCTTTTGCAGTCTGCCTAAAAGCAGTGGAATTCACCTTTTGCAACAGATGCACAAATGGATGTGTCTTTGATGTTTTTAGAGCTACAAAAGTTAGATGTTTTCAATTAAAACAAGTGCTATTTACTTCTGTACTTACGGGTAATAGAACACTTTTGACTTTTACAAAGTGCATGTTATTAAAGCACTTTGCTAATGTACAAAGGCACTTTCATAAAACAAGAAAGAAAAGAAGCAGTCCTCTTTCAAACTGTCTCTGGAAAATGAGATGAAAGAAAAGAAAGACTTGTGAGAAAAGAGTTCTTTAACAATAGGAGAGCTGTCTTCAGCTGTTCCTATGGATGATTTCAGCCATCATCTTTATGCCTAGAAGTACTTTTATAAACATTCGTAACAATTTAAACATATTCTATCACTCAAAACTTTTCACACAAGGGCTCTTCACCCTAACCTTTTTGATGAGGCCAGAAAACACTTATATTGCAGTTTCCAAGGTATTCCTAAAATAGTACAATAGAGAAGTAATATGGCACTGTTAGTGCTTTTGAGTAACTGTTACTGATTTGTTACTTAATATCATTATTGAAACTCTATGAGGACCTCTCTGTATATCTCAGTTTATTTATTTTCAGCGAATATTTCCTACATTATGCTCTGGAATTGCAGTTTTCAGTAATTTAAGCCTTGATTAAGCCAGGCACAAGGATGAGATTAAGTCTTTTCTGAAGCCATTTTCATCTTCTGTATTTCTTGTCTTCCCTTGCTCTGACAAGAATAGAGTTCCATCACTCAGGAATTTGCACAGTCAGATCTACAACTCCTAACTATTTAGTATGATATGCCTAAAAATATAATTACTAGGTTATGTTTGTGGTGGCCAAGCTGAAGGAAGGAGTGCTGGGTTTTTCTCCAAATATTTTCTTGTTAGGCTAAGAAAGGCTTTTGTATTTTTTCCATTTCAAGTAAACCCAAAAGGCTGTTTTATGGCAGGGGGAGGGGTGTATTATTTCCAATAAAATACCTCTCCATTTGTGAGTGTCTGTAAAATGGCAGAGGAAAAATGTATTATTCTTCAGGTCATATAGCAATGTTTCCAGTAATGTGGCGTTTCTAATGGAGAAATCATCAGCAGAGATGTTGTTATTTTTCTGTAAAGACCTTCGTGCAAGATGCTTAAAAGCTCTTCCATTTCAGTTTCAGAATAAGGCAAAATAATGGATGCCTTACTCACTATTTCTTAAATATATGTATTGCTTCTCATCTCTGAGAAAGGAGTTTTAACCCAGGGATGATGATTACACTGCATTATTTTGCTTCTGCATGGTACTTTCAAAACCAAAAATGCCCCATCTCAGTTTTCTATCAAAAACCAGATTCTGATGGTGTCTTCACATCTTGTAACATCAAACTTCCTGTCTCTATGTGATTTCTGTCTTTCCATTCCATTGTGTTTTGTCTCATAAGGACAGCTTTTTCATCTCCTCTTATTAAAGAAGAGATGAACAATTAGAACAAACAGCTAGAACAGATGCTTAGTGCAGAGCATGTAGAAAAGCAGCTATGAAGGAATTTGTCTTGCAGAATGCAAAAGCAAAGCATAGCTTTAGGTAGCTGGGTTTCTGAGGCCAGAGTCAAAAAAAACCTTTTGGAGAAAGAATGCATTTACATGCTTCTATGTATGTAAGCATTTATTTATTTATTTATTTATTTTAGAGTAAAATGTCATCTCAAAAAAGCATCGGCTGCAACCAGAGATGCTATTACAGGTTTTGTGTTATTAGCATCCACAAGTGCTGGGGGTGAGGAAAAGGTGCAGAAGCAGCAGGGGACTGTTGCCACAAATGGTTTCAGAGTCGTGGGTCTTTCAGAGACCTCTCCAGCTTATTTCTTCTAAAGTTAGCATTATTTCTCCATTCCAAATAATCAGAAATAAAACATCAGACAGTAAACACTCCCCCAGTGACTAACTGTGTTGTTTGGGTCTTTTCTTCCCCCGGCTCCCCACCCTACACTCTTCCCCCCCCCCCCCCAACTACTTTGCAGAAAGAAAAGACACTAAAAGTTCCTTCTGTGAGTTACCAAGGTGCTCCCAGCCCATTGTGCAGAATCATTGTCAGGTTAAATTAGGGAGTACAGACTCCATGAGTGTAAAAAAATCAATACTTGATGGAAGATTGCTCCCCGGAAAATCTGTTTTGATTCCAGGATTAATTCGCGACCAAAGGCTTCTGCAAAATGACATGCCATTAGTCAGAAAATGAACACATTCTACCCTTGAAATTGGATGGAAATATGTCAGGTGATTGACCTATTCATTCTCTTCGCTCTCTGGGCAGAGAGTAGGTGTGGTAGCTGTGAATTAGGCCTGCGAACCAGGTCCATTTTCCAAGCAGTAGGAAAAAAAATAGTCCAATGTGAATTGCAAGTATTCTCTAGGCCATTGTTGTAAAGCTATTGCAAATGCATTCCGCTAAGGTAAATGCATTTGTCTGGAAGGCCTGACTCTCTTGTGTTTTCTAAATCTCAGAATAAACCACACTAAAAATCTTAAAATAAAGCAGGGATTTTTTTTTCCCCCCTTCTTCTGCAAAAAAAGCCTTGCAATATTAATGACAATGTAATTTGTTTGCCATATATAAAGTAACATTCCACCCCCCTCCCTTTGCTCACCAGTTTCTTCCACAAAAAACTTTCACAAGACAAACCCAGTGCTTAGGCTGTGCTGGCTGCTCTGTGTTCAGGCCTCTCAGCAGTCCCCATGGCAATCACAGCAGCCAGCCATGAGCTGTACCAAAGGCCTCCAGGTCATCTTCTGCTCTGTTTTGCAAAGTGCCAAACTCTAGGACAAAAGGGCATTTTAATCTTTCTCTTTATATATTCTGAGTCTCAACTATGTCTGCTTACACTGATGAAACATGCTGAATATGTGGAACAGAAAGGTCGTGACATGAGATATTTGTATTTATTTATCTGGTGTGGAAATGCCAAGGTGAAGCTAACCTCTTGGTAGATGGGCTTTTCCAGTAGAGAGAGAAGTTGTAGGCAGCAGCATTAGGCCTTGTGTCTGGAGAGTGGGGAGGCTCTGTGTCACTCACTCAGTGACCTGACTGGAGTGCACTGAGAGGGAAGAGGAAAGAATGCAAAGTTGCTATGTTGCATTAGCTGTTTCAGATAGAAGCCACCACAAAAGTTTTCTTCTTGTAATCTCTGAAAAAGCATTGCTAGCTGGTATGTCATACTAGGATTCAAGAACAGAAGCAATGAACATCACCAAAATTTATATTGGCACTGGCTGAAAACTCAATAGCAGCCTAACACATCAGTCTACCAAACAATGATGTATATCAATGGACTGATTCTCTGAATTTGACTCCTTTGTCTGAAATCCCCCTCCAACAACAGGCCTAAAGTAAACCTGAAGAATTCTGGCCTCGAAATTCTGCACTTACTATCTTCCACCCTGATTGTGATACAGTATCTGTTGGTTTTCTCACAAAGATCCCACCATAAAGGTTGACCCTACTAAAAGCTGGAATCCAGTTCTGGTGATTCTTTCATTCAGAATTCAGAAGTAATCTGCTGTGTAAAAAGTAAGTCAGTGAGGGTGATGATCCACATGTGATTATCCAGGTTGTAGAGATAGCACATTGGTGGATTAGGTCTTCCGCATGAAGTCAAGCTTTTCAACATAGCCATCAACTTCTAGGGAAAGAAAAAGCATTTCCTGGCAGTATCACAGGAGTAGCTTGGGATGGTGGTACTGGAATACTCCACTAATCTTTGTTTCTTTGATAAAATTACAACACTAAGCTTAAAATCAGTAGGAGACATTTCTCTCCCCAGATTATAGGGATCCTCACTGACAACCCGCTGCAACAGTTCTATTATAAATATGCACCAGACTAATACTGTAATCTTCTGGTCAAGCACAGAGGGTCTTATCAAGCATGTTACACAACTGATAGTTCTTTCTACTTGATGGGAACCCTGGAGATGTTAAACCACCAAAACAACTAAGGAATGTGCTATGTTAATATTAGAGTAGGACAAATTGTTACCCCTCAGAGTTCATAGCCAAGTCAAACTAGCAGAGTCTTATCTTTAATCCAAAAGTCAGTGCAATCACCACTACATCTGAAGAAATAATCACTGTGAATATAATTTATCTCATCTCATCTTTTGTCATCTAAAAGCAGGATGCCAAGTTTCCTTGACTGGAAAGGTAGGAACCTCATGGAAAGGAAGTCATCTCACACTAATATAGGACTATATGCACCTACAGAAGAACTATAAAAAATTACCATCTCTCAGCAACACTGGGAGGGTTCCCTAATTAAAGCCACTGTGTTGCTTTTAGTGGCAAAACTCTCACTGAAGCAATGTATGATGTGTTTGAAGCCCAGTGGAAGTTAAATGTTATGCAGGTTAAAAATGCCTTGGAGGAATTTGGTTTTGATAGAGAAGCAATGGGCTTAACCTGCAGCAAAACAGATTAGAGGAGAAGTTAAGGGGGAAAAAACCTTTCTAAGGGGCAAGGCAGGTGGATAGCTGTGCCTCAGAGCCTACCTAAGCAATCAGGAATGATTTAAATGCATATGGTTATGTTTCCAAACAAGAACTTAATTTTTATAATGTATAGCAGTTTTGATTCTCTCTCTCTCTTTTGAGGAGAGTTCATCTAGATATTCTGGAGAAAAGGAGGCTCAGAGAACACATTCTGACTGTAGTGAGGTTGGAGTCAATCTCTTCTCCCTAGTAACAAGTGAAAGGATGAGAGGAAATGGCATCAAGTTGCACCAAGGGAGGTTTAGGTTAGATATGACAAGAAAATTCTTTACTGAAAGGATTCTCAAAGACTGAAACAGGCTCCCCAGGGAGGTGGTTGAATCCCCATCCCTGAAGTGTTCAAAAGGTACAAAGATGTAATGCTGAGGGACATGGTTTAACACCAGACTTGACAGAGTTAGATAATGGCTGGACTTGATGATCTTAAAGTTCTTTTCCAAGTGAAGCAATTTGATGATTCAATGAAATTTATCAGTGCAAAAGATTTGCAGGTATAGAAGGGGTATGAGAGATTTACAAGTGTCAGGTGTTATGATGGCAAAATAACTTTTGGGCTGCAAGTGCATTGTGAGTGCACATTTCCAGACATCTGAGTATCAATGACTTTATGTCCTAGGCTCTAGCACTGCTTCCTTTCCTTTTAAAGTAATTTTTTTTTTCCCCCTCACTCATTTCTGCCCCTCTATTCTCTCATGTATATTGCCTGAGCTTCTCTCCCATTTTGTATTTTGGATCCTTTAGCCATTTAATTTCAACTCTACGGACCACTGCTATAGGCTGATAACCAGATAATCTTCATGAGCTATTATGTGAACAAATGGTTCCAGGCATGAGGGGGTTTGCCTAAATATTTTCAAATTATGTTGAAGTATTTCTCAGTGCAAAAACCCTGGCTTGATACTAATGAGATAACTTGATGCTAATGAGAATATGGATTTTTTTTCTTATGAGAAGGCCACCATGACTGTGTTGCATATGAAAAAAATTAAAAAGGAAAAGACTGGCCTATGCAGTTCTTTGTGTGCATCTTCTGTGGTGATGTGTCAGTAGAGCAGCTCCTCCTAGTTTCAAAAACTGTTAGCCGAGTTTTACTCTTAGTGGATCTAGAACTTGAGATAAGTTGGCAAATCATTCTAAGGGTGCTAGTGGAGCTTCGCCTCCAAAGAAAAAGATTTTGCTCCTGAAGGCATGGTAAAATAAATTCAAATGATGAGTATAAAACAGCCTTGATTGACTATTTAATTCAGCAAATTCTCTAAATAAAGCCCCCAACCATGGATGTCTTCTAGACCTACAACACTGAAGTATGTAAAGAACTCTGCATTACCTTATTTTTCTGTATATATGGGAAATGGTTTCTGACCCCTCATTCCCTCATTCCTACACATGGCCACAGCATCAACCCACAAATTCAAAGAAACACAGCAGTGCTTCCAGTGTGAGTACTGTTCTTTCCTTTTCTCATCCTGATCTCTCATTTTTTTCCGTAACACAGGTGTAACCTCCCCCTAGGACAATTCCTGTTAAAGAATTAACAGATAAGATATAGTAACCACCTACATTCTGTCCAAATGCAAGTGCATCTCCACCAGGAACTGTGAACAACCCTTCTCTCTTCCTCTGCCCATAATTGCAGGCTATGTGCCTGTCCCGTGCCTGACAATGAACTCCTGAGCTCTCTGAACATCTACATTTGAATACGTGACACTGACGATCTGTTGCACACTTGAGATTGGGGAGACACACACACACAATTAAACTTTCCTGATGACTATGCCTATAAAAAGGAGATAAAGTTGGAGTGAGCCTTAAGTCTAGGTATCATTCTATTAAAATGCTATTAAAGATGCAGACGTTTCTTTCAGAAGACTGAAAATAGTCCTCGAAGCCAATGATTAGCAGAAAAGCAAGAATCCTGTAAAGCCAGAAAATTGACTGTATGGTGCAATCAAGTTTCTTTGTGAAGTTCTAAAAGCTTTCTTAGAAAAACCCCTACAAGAAAATCTGAAGGAAGGTGAACTCTCGGCATAGCTTCCAATCACAGTTTGCACGTGTAGTTCATAACGGTTAATGACATTTTTCTTCTCTTCAATTTCACATAAGAAGATAAAAAGGAAAACTGCATGAATTTGTCTATAGCATGATGACTGTGGTCAATATCTTGCTATTTGCTCTGTCAATGCCATCAAAATATTGTTTAATAATTTAGAAGCAACCATGTAATTTTCTTCCCCAGTAGTAGCAAATTAGGCACTTACTAAATAATTGACAAAAAAACCTTAATTCTAGGGATGCTTTGAGGAACGTACTATTAGCTGGCAGTTTTTAAAACTTTTTCTTGCATTAGTGATGATCTTTTTAAATTATCATCATGCCAATTCTTACCAGTGCAGGAAACTGCACAGCTTGATATTTCAACCCTCTCATTTCCAAGAACTAAGCACCTTCTCTTACAAAACCAGAGAGGGAAGCATTCAAAGGAGTCATGAAAAATTAGATATATGTGGGGAAGAATTCACACAGGCAGGGGAATGCACTTTAAAACTCCATATCATAATGCATTATGTTTACCTGCCTATTTCTATGAAGATATCGCAAAAATTAGGATTTCAGGAGAAATGTCAATTTAGAACGACTACAAATCCAGTTTTATAAGTAGTTTGAAAAAGACAAGTTTTAAATAATGCAGCAAACTATACACTCAAAAATCTTTGCAGGAAAAGCACGCCCACAGTTTCACACAATTGCCTTCTTCAGACAAAGAAGCTGAAATACTGATACCAAAATGCACTGAGAACATCTGTGACCTGGAAATATAAGTTCTGCTTTCTCAAAAAAAAACCCAATCCTTCTTTTGTGAAGCAATGTTTGATGATGAAGTGGCAGCAGTACATGTGGGATTCTTCTTGCAGGAATGAAAAAAATATAACATTCAGCTGAATTCGGTTTGTCCCACCTGTGATACCGAGGGATAACCACTTCTGTTTTCTAAGGGTTATTTTGGGTGACTGTGCATTCTCAGCAAGAAGAGCATGGGGAATTGTATGGCACTGTCTTCTTGCACCAAAGGTGTCTCCAAGCACTTCAGTGACAAGACTTGTGTAGATGAGCTAGGCAGAGCTGCTCAGCGGTAGAAGGTGCAGCAGTTGTGTTAGAAGAATGTTTGATATTTTACCCTCACTTATTTTTGCATAAACTTTAGGAAACAGAACTGGAGTAGGTCCTGTGAGCACTTTAACTGAGATCTCTATGACATAATTGATGATTTCCAGTAAGTCTTTTTTTTTTTTTTTTTTTCCTCCAGGGAAACAGGTGTTGTTGAAGTTTTTATTATATGGGCTCCAAGAGCTGCCAAAGTGTGCAGCTCTAGTGCCAGCAGTATCTGCAGGCAGAGCACCCTAGCGCTGTGCACAATGGGGTTTCCCAAACCAGAGGAACCTTGTGGAGAGCTTAGTGGCCAGCAGCCTGCAGCTCATATGACAGCAGCTGACAGGAGCAATGGCATCTAAGCCTCCCCACATATACAAAAGAAGCCCTTAGGGAATGCCAGGGAATTGAACAATGACGGGGATGACAATTCCTCTAGCATGGAATTGCCACTGAAGTTGTCAGCCTATGCCCCGTGTCTAAACTTCATCCCTAAAAAAACCCAAACAAACAAAACCAACAACAAGCACAAAACAAACAAACTAACAAAAAAAAAAAAAATCCACCACAAACCCTGGCATTGCCATAGGTGACTCCCTTCTGAAGGGAACAGGAATACCTATATGTAGACTGGACCCACTTCTTAGGGAAGACTGCTGCCTCCCATGGGTGCAGGTTGAAGATGTGGTGAGAAAACTTCCTACCTTGATAAGACCCTCAGGATACTATCTGTTATTAATTTTTAAGGTAGGCACTGATGAAGTTACAACAAGAAGTCCAAGGACAATCAAGAGAGACTGGTTAAAGGATTAGGAGCACAAGTAGTGTAGTATTCTCCTCTGTCCCTCCAGTTGCAGGGAATGATGAGGGAAGAAACAGGAAAAGCTAGCTGACCAATAGCTGGCCCCCAGCCTAGTGTGACCAGCAGAATTTTTGGCTTTTTGATCATGGGTCAGTCTACATGACACCAGGCCCACTGGCAACAGTCATAGGAGAACAGGACATAACCTTAATTTGCGCTAGAGAAGGTTTAGATTAGATACTGTGGAAAAAGTCTTTACCAAAAGGGTTGTCAGGCCCTGGAACAGGCTGTCCAGGGAAGTGGTTGAGCCACCATCCCTGGAGGTATTTAAAAGACATGTAAAAGTAGTGCTGAGGGATGTGGTTTCATGGTGGACTTAGTAGTGCTGGTATAACGGACTTGATCTTAAGGGCTTTTTCCAACCTAAATGATTCTGTAATCAAACTATTCACCTGGAGACTGTTCATATTCACTCTTATCATCCCATATCTTCTGTTTCACTTTGGTTTGTGTATGCAGAATAACTTTTTTTCCTGGTCAATGTATCTGTTTTACTAGTAGCTAAACAGCGTGACAGGTTAATGTTATAGCTGAAAATTTCAAATCTTTAGCTTCAAGATAAAACACTGCAAGATTCTTTAGTCAACTTTCACCCTAAAATTTGGCACCAAAGTGCCTTTGAGGATCTTGGTTGCGTACGTTAATTATTTGCCCTAGTGATTATTTCTAAGCAATCTCTGAAAACAACTACAATGACATTGCTAGGGCATTCAGAGAATTAGTACTTGCTCAGATGGTGGGACAAAAAGGAATAGAGCAAGAACTCATTTCCTTTCTGCTCTCAGTTTGACCAGATTTTTTTTTTTTTTTTCCAGTGTAATGCAGTTGATCTAAATTTCACATTAATGAAGTTACTTTTCTTTACCATATCACAGAGGTCAGAGTCCTGCCCTACAAACTGTATAAAACCCATGTAACGTGTGAAGCTCTGCTGTTGAAAGCTCAGATATTTGTATTTCTTCTGTTCATGGCTTTAGCTGTTCTTGCCAGCTGTCACAAAAGTAAAGGGGTGTGTTAGTTGTTTCTTTGCTTTTTAAAAAGAAAAAAATTCCCTATGCTTAAAAAAACCCTCAGTATCTAAGTGGTACAAATTACAAGCCTTGCCATTCACACCTTACTGAGGTAATGAAGTGGAAAGGGGTAAGTTGCCATCTGCTGCTGTTTAGCCATAGACAGTTTTCTGCAAGACTAAGTTAACTGGTCAACAGCACATCTGTTTTTCCTGTGATCTGTGATGCCTGTAATTGCCCACTGAAAAAAATATAAAAGCATTATTTTAAGATGAAAATTGAGAATTTGCAGCAGATTGTTGGAGGCAGCAAAAGCCAGCAGGGCATCTCTGAGATGGCAATTTCCAGAGCTTTCTTACATTCCTCCTCTGGCTGGTATCTTGGAGGAACTGAGTGTCTGTGTTTCATTATGATCTCTGCCTTGTATCTGGAGAAAGAAATTTGTAGTGATCCTACAGGTTCACAGGGACAGAAAAGAGTCAATATTTCTTATGGTTGTAGTTTTCAAATAGGCTAATTAAATTGCTAACATTTGTCACAGGAGAGTTGAGCTTTAGCAGATTGCTAATAGCAACTCATTATCATAAAACACTTTCAGAAAGTAGTCAGAAGTATTACTGAGATCTAGAAATCTAAGCAGAGTCAGAACTCATTTTTCATCTGTGTTTTAATGCTTTCTTTAAGAAAAGGCTGTGCTCAAAGATAAGAAATGAGGTTTTTTTTTCAAGACAAAACATATTTCCCAGACTTTCTGGCAGTGGCCTGATTTAAGCAGCTAGAGCTGAATTCACAAGAAAAATCATCCACGTTAACAGCACAACTTTGCCCTTGTCATCTACGTATTTCATGTGTCCACCTTTTAGAAGACAAAAGCTGAGAACAAATGACTCCAGTATGACTGTGTTCTTACAGAAACCATATGATAAATAAAATACTTGGTCTTAGTCACTGCAAAAAGCGTCTGCTATATTATACAGCTGTCTGTGAGTAGCCTACCTCGCTCAGAAAAAAGATATAGGCAATATTTGTCTTATTCACTGTAACAACTGAGAACCAAGGAACTTTAAAAACAGAAATAGCTGCAACCATTGCCTTAGATCTGTTTCTGGTAGGAAAGAAACATGGGTAGCATATAGATTTGACTTTTATGTGTATGCATGAAAATTGCTAAGGGAAGTTAAACTCAAGAGATTAAACCACAGTCACTTTTATCTCTGCATTAGAGTAGTTTTCAAAGGTTAGGTCCATCTTAGGAGCAAATTTGATCTCTCATAACCAGTGGAAATCACAAGTGACAGATCATTGTCAGTCTGGGAAGCAGTGGATCTGCAAGGAGGCCTTGCTTGGAACACTGAGTTGAACAAGGAGGTAAAGCATGTGCTAAATAACAATTGTCTCTGTCAAATAAATCATTTAAGAAGCTAGTAAAACCCTTTAAAAGGCTTTAAACAAAAATGCCAGTGAAAAGACAATTTTTTTATAAATAGGTTTCTTTTTGCTGTTTTAGAACAAGAGCGTAACTTTGAAAGGAGGTCATCTGGTTCAGTCACCCTGCACACCCTCAAAGCAGGGACAGCTTCAAACTTTAAGAAGCAAAGTATACAGCTGGTTGGTGACATGGTTTTTTGAAAGTATATACATTTGGGGGAATGTTTTTTGTCTGTAACTTATTATTAGACTGTCTTGTACTTTTTTGTCTCCATCCTGCCTCCTCCTCCTGACTGTAGCAGTGAAAAATTAACAAAGTTGAAAAGGCAAATCTAAATCTATTCTCATTATAATAACTGTGAAGTGACACTTTTCTGATTCTAGCACATAGTTTCCATATCATAACCATGTCTAGTTTAGTTTATTTGGTTTTCTCTGACTTCCTTTATCCCAGGATTTCCCAGATAACTGAGCTAATGGTGTTTTCTGCATTTCAATGCAAGGGCTGCAGGGTCCAATTATATTGACTATGTTGCCACTCCTTGTTTCCCTTGCCACATTAATTCTCTCACCCTTCAAAATGAAAATAAACAACTTAGGAAAAAAATAAGTCTCTAACCTTTTGGGAATATAAGCATTTGCAGCCTGTTAATTGCAGTGAAGTTATTTCAGAAGATAAGGCTGGAAGATTTCAAAAGTTCTTCTTGTGAATGGATCCAGGAAGAGATTAAAACAGTGGCAGAGCCTTCAGGAACATTTGTGACAGAATAAGAGAGAAATGTAGCAGACAGTGAGGCAGACCTTACACATATGGTGGAAATAGCTGGAGGAAAATTGAGAGAGGCCAGAAAGGAAACAGACTATGAGAGAGGAGAGACCAGTAGTGCCAAAAGCAGCCAGAATATTAAAGAGGTAAAAACAGACAAGAAGTTCTGGTTTTGCCCAGGAGGAAGGCTTGGGTGACCGTTACCAATAGCAAACTCCTATGAAGAGCTGGGGGAACAATTAGAAAGACACAGATGCGATGGAAAGGAGGAAAAATATCAAGAAGTGACTGGCTAAAGAGGGTTGTCTGAATAAGGCTCACAAAAGCATTGTGTATCATTAGGATGGTAAGAACATGCATTTGTGAGAGAGCTGCTAGCCCAGTCATGAGCTGCTGTATTCCCTAGCTTTAGCTTCCAGGGGTCAGTGAAAAGTACAGTTAATAGGACAAGAGTTGAATAGGAACCACTAGTTAAGGCATATGCTAATGACATCGGAACAAAAAACTTCTGAGGATAATTTAAAGCATGTATGTAGAACATCCCCTGTACCATATATTTTATAAATGAGCTTGCATGAACACCACAGCTGAATTTGTGTTTGGCCATGTAAAGGAGAAACAGCACACCTGATTTCCAAGTAGACACTGGTAGCATTAGAACCCATAGAGAGTACATCATCTCGTTACAATATAAATCATTGCCCCCCACCCACTGATGCTCCTTGTTCCAGTAATCATTTGTAGTGAAATTCCAGGGAGAACAACTAATAGAGTCACAGCAGTACACCAGCATTATAACAGGAGGGGACTGTGATAACCAGAGGAGAATTTAAACAACTCAGGATTAAGTGATGCCCTAGCTGTTCCAGTCCACACAAAGACCTTAGTGGACAGTGAGACAATGCTGGTTTCAAAATCACTCACTGCCCACAGAATCTCTGCTGTTCTCTAGTGAAATAATGCACTATTTGGTCATGAAAATAAAGGGAAATGATTGGTACAGTCCCAATTAGAGGGTCTCACTGTCAGATTTGCCATCCAGTGATATCCAGTATGACAAGAATATCAACATGACTTCAGTGGTACTAGTAGACCATGGATCTGGGCACATTAAGCAGTAACAAGCAACACACTGGATAGCATCTGGTAGAGTTCTGCCTGTGCTTTGGAATATTGGAAGGTGGGAACTGTTCAATTAATACTTGTTCTTTGCTGAATCCCTTGCTGGATAAACTTAAGGGCCATTTGTATAGATGCAACATGTAAGGTTACAAGGGTCAATGCTTGCTATTCTCAATGCCATGGTATCTCCAGTTAACCTTGGACTCCTATCACTGCATATAAATGTAATGAAACATGTATATAAAGGTGCCATAACCTTCTGAATTCTCCATCCAATCCTTCTGTCAGGCTGCCAGATGAAACAGGATTTGAAGATATGCTCATTCACATCCTTTTCAAAAAATATTTACTATTATTACTGAACTCTTCAAGACTTCCTGCCATTCCCACAGCTGAACACTGTAGTTTCTTAAGCAATACTGACTGTCATCAGCAGAGATTTGGACCCAAAAATACTCAAAAACTTGTTAGATTATGAGTCTCCTACATGACAGAAGACACAAACTTTACAGCACTCCTAATGGAGTAAAGAGCACATGCTGGTGTGCTTCTTAGACAACAGAGACACTCACATAATAGTTCCATTTTATAAGTAGCACTTGTGATGATTGTGTGTCCTGCTTTGAGTTAGAACAGACACTGTACATTCTCAGAAGTTTTCTGGTTTTGTTCTGGAAGCAATTTTGAAGACAGAATAGGAATTACAGACCTACCCTCCCCAAAGTTTGGCACCTTGACTGAGAAAGGAATTCTTCTGTTGTCTAAGATTCACAGTTAAGGCATTGATAACAATGGTTTTTATGTAAAACTAAAATAATAATGCCAATGCTTTTTCCAGGTCATTCTCCTCCCAGATGTTTAAAGGAAATTATTAGCCCATTGGAATGGGCTGCTCAGGGAGGTGGTGGAGTCACCATCATTGGAGGTGTTCAGGAGGAGACTTGATGGGGTGCTTGGTGCCATGATTTAGTTGATTAGGTGGGTTGGATTGGTTGATAGGTTTGACGTGATGATCTTGAAGGTCTCTTCCAACCTGGTCTGATCTGGTCTGTTCAGACCAGACCAGGTCTATTCTGTTCTATTCTATTGTAAAGGGAAGCCACCATGCAAGCAGAGACTATTTGGCAGGTTCTATACTGGAATATACAGGACTCAACTGGAGCTGATCCCTAGCTGCTTTTTTACCCTTTCTGCTCTACTGTTATTGTTTATAAAGTTACATGATAGCAATACACATCTTAAATCTGCTTTAGTCAGCCTCCAATATGATGACAACTGACAGCTTGTCTCTGATTAGCAGACTGAGCTGGGAGTGAGTGCACTCACATGGCTGCTTCATGCTGAAAGTCCTAATCTCATTTTGTGGGATTCTGAAATGCTGCTGACTTCATTTTTCCAACATCTTATTAGGGCTCTATGTGTATCTTGTAGATTAGAGAGAATTCTCTCTCCATAATCAGCATTTCAAGGAATGGTTGTACATTCTTATTTATCTTCTAGACCTATGTTAGTGGTACCTTCAGCTTTATTGTCATCTACATGCATGTCTCTCCTAGCTACGTTACTTCCATCATACAGGATTTGCACTTACTTTAGTGTAGTTCTGGTTTCTTCCACAGCTGCATTACGCCTAAAGCCACACTCGGCTAGTATTTTCTCCCAGATCAAAACGTCACTCCATTAAACCTTCATGCCTCCCATCCCATCAAAATATTGATGCTTTTTCCCCATAAAACACCCAGGGAGCTGAACACGTGCCAGTTCCACTTGCTGTTTCTGCCGGACTGAAACTTTTGAGCTCTGCATGACTTTCGGCCTCAGGTGGCTCATCGCGGTTTGGATTTTCTTATGTCTTCAAGTTCAGAGAACTGACCATCCTCCATAGTATCACTGTGGACTAGTCAATTTTCTTTGCTCAAAATGTTTCATGAGGGGTTAATTCTGATTTTTATTCTGTAGTAGCCCCCAGAATTTTTCTGTTCTGCTCACAGACTCACCTCCTGCTGGGAACATATCTGGCCCTTAAAAATTGTTCTTCAGCCACAATTCTGTCACAGACTGTTCTCTGGCTTCACCTTCAGTTTGTATTTTTCATTGTTTGCAGTTGTGTGGTGCTATACTCTTCAAATTTCCTTATAACAGCATTACTTTCTGTCTAAGTTACATGGAAATTATTAAGCACATAAAACATTTTGAAGACAGCTATTCTAGAATTAGGGCAACCGTCTAACTGACTGCCTCTGTTGCTGGTATCCTAATACAGATGCTGACAACCACAGCATGACACACCATTTGAAACTTCCTGTGAGTTTTCCAGATCTCCACAGAGTTTTGGCTCCAATGGAGCTTTTAGTCACTCCCTCCTCTCACTCTAGCCCTTTTCTTGCTCCATTTTACAAAGACCAGGAAATGATCAGCAGTAATTCAGAAACTACCATTCCCACTTGGGGTGGGTTGAAGTTTCCCCCCCCCACGCCCCAGCATTAATTTTGCCACACCAACTCAGTTAGAAGCAAATGAAGCTGTATTTACAAGCAAAAACTACACTCTACAATGGAATGCAATGAATATGTAAAAAATATACAGTATTTACAATAATATGAAGATATTTACAATTAGCAAACAACATGAAACCCGCCCTGGTCAGAGACCAGGGAAGCTGTTCCACTGCCCCCCTCCCCCTGTCCCACAAGAGAGAAAAGGAGCCAAGAGAAAGCAGTGCTTTAGACTTAACTAAACAACTCAGCCAAGGCCAGCCAACAAGCAGGTTAATCTCTCCTGAGTGAAGCAAACAGCAGAGATCAGAAAAGAGAGAGAATTGTGTTGGCACAACTTGTCTTATACTAGATATTTATCCAGTGTATCTGTTTAGAATAATCTTTAGTTTTCCTTTTTACACCCAAGAGTGATTTATTTATATTTTTCTACTTTTCTGCTAAAAATCTGTAACTAAATTTTAAAGGCATAGCCTAAACCACCACACCACTGGTGTTCTGCTTTATTTGATTGTTTTTGCCAGGTGCTTTGTGCACAATCAGAGGGAGCAAAGCAGCAAGGACTCTTGCCATGTGCCAGGAAAAAAGGCACAACTGCTGGCAAGAAGGAAGAGGTGACAAAAGTCACTAGGAGATCTGAAAGGAAGCAAGTAGGGAATGGCAGCTCTCAGTGGATGATGGAGAGTGCAGGTGATCAGCCTTTTGCCTCTTCCAAATGCCCTCAAATCAGCCAAGCAGGAAGCCCCTGGTGCCTGCTGTTTCACTTATATCAGCTGATTTCCTAACTGAAGGACACCTACTTTGCAGCTCATGCTCCTCTCAATCACAGAAGAGCCAGGTATTCAGCTGCCTCCATCAGGACCCAGTGGGCTCTAATAGCCCTCGGCAGCAGCACCCAGAGCCTCCCCACTCTCTCTGCACACTGGCCCAAGAGCTCAGCCCAACACATTGTCTTGTCACCTGGACTGAGTTACAGGAGTACCTGTCTTCACTCTTCAGTCAGGCCTTTTTTCATGGATGGAGCTGGGAGCTGAGGTTGTTTAGCCTGGAGAAGAGGAGGCTCAGGGGAGACCTTGTTGATGTCTACAACTACCTGAAGGGAGGCTGTAGCCAGGTGGGGGTTGATCTCTTCTCCCAGGCAACCTGTGACAGAATGAGAGGACACAGTCTCAAGCTGTGCCAGGAGACGTTTAGGCTGGATGTTAGGAAGAAATTGGAAGGATGTTAGGAAGAGTGATTGGCCATTGGAATGGGCTGCCCAGGGAGGTGGTGGAGTCACCATCACTGGAGGTGTTTAAAAGTAGCTGGTCTCCAGCTCTGCCTCCTGGATGATTCTGGGACCTACAGTGCAGTCTTACTTCAAGCCCTGCCTCTGGCCAGACCCACCATGTCAGAGGCTGCTGATACACCCTTTTTCAAATCTCCATTTCTGCTCACTTAGCTTGGGCCATGTGGGATGGTACCCTACCAGTGACAGGCTGGCCTGCTCTGTGATCACCTGTGGCTCTGGGCTTGGCCCCTGATATGGTGTGGCCCTGCTTATGCTTGTCTCTGACAGCTACAATCTCTCTCTTCCTGCAGAGAAGAGAAACCTTACACCATGGCAGCTCCTGATAAAAGACAGACATAAGTCATACAGGTTAAGTCAATGCAAGTAGTTTGGTCTGTTACATGACTTTTGTTTACTCTGATCCATGCAAGGGCCATAAAATACAAATTTTCATCTGCACTTTTTAAACTGGAAGTCTTATACTTGCCATATCGGATGACCTGGAGTCAGACTACCTGTTCTGTATGTTCCCATCCTTGTATCAGAGGGGAATACAGCATTAGCTTGTTCAGCTCAAGCTCTTCGGAGCTAACTCGTTGAGCCGAAGATTACAAGAAGATTAAAACTAGCAGAGGGTACAGCTGAGAGAATCAGAAAGGCAGAAGTTCTGTGACAACTTTCTCAAACACAAAACTTTAGTCTGAAGTCCTTAGGGAAGACTGTCAAACCTCACTCTGCTAGCATGGAAAGGAAGAAAGCAAGCTGCTGTCCATAACGTATCAGTGTCTGGGGAAACCATACTAACAACTGAGAATAGTTGAGAGGAAAAGCACATAATATGCAACAGGTTTTTCTAAATCTAGTTGGGAATCATGTTGCAGTATACAGACTTCACATACAACAGAGTCCTAAGTGAGGCTCCTGCTGGGATGGGTGTTTTTCCAGTGGGGAGAAGTCACAAGCAATTAGACAGCCACATGAGAAAGGGAGAAAATTGTACTTCTAATTTCAAGTATTACACCTGAAGATTCAGTTACTGAGCTACCAGAAATAACAGCACACTTAGTAGCAGTAGAATCCTGCATTTAAACACATAGTTTTCTTCTAATGCGGATCCAGAAGTACATTTCCTTTGGTAGGTAAAGGCAGGCAGTCAGATAAGCTGCTATTCCAGTTAAGAAACTTTACATGAAGTTTACTCTGAAGCCATGTGAAACACTGCAATGAATGCCAGAGCCATTCATAAAGATTTTCCAGTTTGTGTCCAATGTAGGAGTATATTTGATTATCTATAATGTGGTCATGCCAATATAGGACATGAGAATTTCTATCTGATGATAAAACCTGTTAATATTTCTCTAAAGCATTTGTTGGTGCAGCCTTTCATCATGAATAACAAAACATTTGAGGAAAGAATGGTATTGGTAGTTTAGATTTGTGAGGTTTCCCTATGTGTTCTCAAAGTGAAGGTCATGTAAAATTCAAACTTTTATGGTTCCCCTCTAAATTCATTCTCATCTCAAAGTAATTTTGAATTCTGAGTTTCTAAAGTAGACACTTAACATTTCTTTGTAATTCTGTTTTTAAACAAAAATCACTCAAATAGTTGTTAAGCAAAAACAGTGAAAATTTTACTGTACTTCTGTGTTCAAAAAATCAAAAGAAAGCAACCAACACCCCACCAAAAAAAAACCCAAAACATCCAACAACAAAAAAACCCCACACCACCACATTGTGCAATTACTTCTCCTGAAGTTTACAGCTATTAAAATACCTGTCATCTATTAGCATTGGGTCTGTGTTTTATGGTTCTGCCCCTACAGGGAAATAAATGGAAGATAAAGCAGCATAACCATTGTCCTAATTGAATGCATAAATACTTCAGAGTTATTAAACCCATATTTTTATGCTTTCCCTTGTCACTTCCTGTGTCAAGTTTGCTATGGGATCTGTTGGGTACTAATTAAACAGGAAAACTAAATTCACACATCTCATCTTTGTAAAGGTTCTCATCCTAATGTTTTGGATGTGGATACAATTTTGGTGTATACAAGTATTTTTATGCACATCTAAATGGCATTAGCCCTTTTATAGCAGTTACTGAAATCTCTGTTTTTTTCTTGCTGAGGCTTTTCCACATTGTGTTCTGCAGAAACAGAATTCTCCAAAAAAGGGCAGAAGGTTCTTAAAATGTAAAGGTTGAGGGCTAGCTTCATTCTATGGGAACTCAGAGAGAAGCTTGACCTAGTGAAGGACCTAGTGAAAACTTGACTTTAATGTGGTAGCACAAATCAGAAATCAAACTTTTTACTTGTTTTTTGAAACTGAGTGAAGTGTAAAACTTCATTTTGTATTACACTGGGGATCAGGTGCCTGAAGAGGCCACAAATAAATGCTGTGCTAATAGTAGTGAAACTGAAATATTTTTTTTATAATGGATTTGTTATTCTCCTATCTACCGTGGATATAAAGAGAAAAGTAACCTAACAGTTAGAGCAGGGGACATGGAAATCAAAAATCCCATTTATTTTCCACTGGAGTTCAAGACAAGAATCTTCTACTTGTCCACTCTTTTAACATTCCATTTCCTAAGTAGACTTCAGTGATTACTTTTGTTTGGTTGGGTTTTTTTCAGGCAAAAAAATCACCTTGAGATTGAGCTTCCTGTCAGCCCTAGAATATCTCCCAGATGAAGTTTTATGAGAAAACCAAAAGCAGGGAACAAAAAGGCCTTTCTTTGAAAGGGGCTGGCTCAATGTGTTTTCAAGATATTAAGTAGCCATTGAAATTACTGGTCTGAAAGAGTTTAATATTTCTTTTTGTTTCTGAGTGCAACAGTCTTAGCTGTGGCATGTGCATAACCTCTAGTTATAAACCTCTCTTACCCAGGTAAAAGGAAAAGCTCAGCATGTCTCCCTCACTCTCGAAGTACTGTAGAGAGCTGGAGTCAGGAGATTGCTCAATCCCAAATCATATAGCACCATCTGCTGTACATTGTTGTGGTTGCCTTTGATTTTGAAATACACCTGTATAGGAACTAGTTAAAATATGTAATTTTTTTTTTTTTTTTTTCTTAAGTAAGGGGGCAAAAGTCCATGCTGAAGACTTGAAAGAAGCTTGCATTATTGAAAGGCTGGAGTGCAAGAAGTATTACACTTGTGATAACCCAAAGTTTTGTTCCCTTCCAGCTGTGGGTTTGGGAAGGATAAAGCACCATGTAAGATGAAATTCTTCTCCCTTGAGCTGTTGGGACTGCAGCACCTGCTCAGCTCTCCACCTCCTCTGCCATGCTATTGCAAGGTAAACTCAATCTGGGGTCTTTCTGCTCATAAAGAAGTAGTATTCACTGTGACAAGTGCTAGCCTAAGTAAAAGCCTTGGGGTGGGTTCCACTTGCTGTGGCTGACTGTCCTCATTACTGAGACCAAAGTCTTTGGGGTTTCTTTCTCTTCCCTCCTCTGTAAATTGTAAACGAGGCAATGCCCAATGAATGTTACAGTGGGCTAGGACTCAGAAGATCTCCAGTTCCTAGCTCTGTCATTCACCAGCTGGATAATTTTGGGAACTGCCTAGTTCCCCTGTTACCCTGCTTCTAAGTAATGAGCAGCAGTTCCTGGTTTGCTAAGAGTCTTTTCCTAACTCTCTGGAAGATAAGAGAATATATGTCAGGAAGACTGAGATGCCCAGGCAGCCATGTTCTGGAGAAATCTACCTAATTTGACAGAAAAAAATCTACACAATTAAACATATTTCAGCTTTGTCAATAGAGAACCCTCTCTATACCCACAGTACAAGAAAAGCCTCAGACTCCAACATGTTTAGTGGCAGTCAAGGACAATAAACCCATGAGATGGCTGAGGAAGGTCTGACCTAAAGAATACAGTTGCATGTCACTATAGAGATTTTGTGGGAAATGTTACATGAATGGTTCTTATAAAATAATAAATTTGTGTGTGTACTGCAGTGTTTTTAAAAGAGAAATGCAGGACAGACCTAGACAAAAAGCATTCTTTTTTTCTGTGTACAGATGCTTTCTTTGCTCCATGCTACATGGATTATTACGTTAGATTTAATTTCTTCATGGCATACCGTCAATGAAACCCTCCCATTAGTATCCCCTGACAATATACTGTATAAATCAAGAGTCTTTTGTACTTTCTGCTGCTGTTAGTCCACTAACTAGTGGTTAAAGTATCAAATTAAATGTTCTTGCTGGATCTTACAAGTCAGTATCAAAAAACCTTAATGTTTTCAATCTGCTACCTGATGTCACTACCATATAGTTAATACCCTTGAACACTAAATATTTCATACAGAATCAAAGTAATGTGATCCATTCCCTTGTGATTTCAGCAGACTCAGGGTTACCTTATAGTAAAAGCTGCTGGAAGGATTTCAGTGTCAGAAAGAAACTGAGATCACTGTAAATACACACTGCAAATTTTCATGCGATGACCATAATGATCAAGCAAATGGTGACAGAGTAATATGCTGCCCTACTGATTGGAGGAGCTAGGACCAAGACACAGTTGACCTAAGCAACCAGATATCGGGCCTCTGTGCCATGTTAGTTGAAATAAGAGAGACCAGTGATGGAATCAAGCATCTTGGTTATCTTGGCACCCTTCTGTATTCTGAAGCAGTGTTTTGCCTTCCCAAATGCTGAAGAAATCAAACAAGAGTATTTCTTTAGTCATGCCTCCTTTAGTAAAAGCAGATTCACCCATAAAGTTTGCTCACATTTATTTTTCTTAGGGCCAGCTTACCAGATAGATCCCTCTTGCTGGGTGGTTGGGGTTTTTATTGATCCTTTACCACCTTAATACTGCAGTTACAACCATCCAAATACAGTCATGTAAACATTTTCTTGAGTTCAGGCAGGTCTTGCACAGTATTGTCATTACTTCAAGATTTTTGAAGTGGGGGAAAGGAAAGCTTTCATTTCTTTTTTCCCCCTTTGATTATCTTATGGTAGTATAATATGATTCAGTTCAAAACCTATTGCTATGCCTGTTCAGAACAGAATAGAATAGACTAGGTTGGAACAGACCTTCAAGATCATCATGTCCAACCTATCATCCAACACCACCTAGTCAACTAAACCATGCAACCAAGCACCCTAAACCTTCTGCTGCCAAAAGTGACTAGCCTCTTGAGTGATGTGGATTCAGGCCACTCTGCGCTGCATAGTTGATGGCTCAGGGATAGCCCCCTGAGTCCAGTGCCCTGGGCAGTGTAAAAGTGCAGAGATGGAGGTCCCTCTAGGCTATAGACATGATCTCTATTTAGATACTGTGGTACAGTAGAACTGCCATTTTGGTGACCTGCATCCAGAGGGCAGCCACTGTCTCAATATTAATTCAAGTCTACTTAAGTGAGATTTAACCTGAACCATAAGTGCACAGTGTGCAGCCTCACAGGCTCCTCAGCCTGTGTCCATGTGCCTATTATTATTTTGTAATTCCTTAATATAATATATGCTTCCAAAATAACAGCAAATATTTCTCCATGCTCTCCTTCCATCTGTGCACATAAGAGGATACAAAAGAAGCCTGATTCTCCTCCCTGAAAATCGTTCTCTACAGAGAACCACTCTTCAGTCATTTTCCCACACAGCACATGTCTTTGCACAATTCAGCACCTGATCCCCAGCAGTACAGGATGCACTTTCCTATTCCACGCGTCTCTCTTCCCTCTGCAAGTGCACATGCAACACACACTCATGGCTCACTGGCACTTTCACGTCAGGCATCTTCTCTCCTTTCCACAGTAACAGGTCCAGTCAAATTCCCACATCCAAATAACACACGGTGCTCCTTTTCAGGAATTTCACCTAGTGCATTTGTTGCATTGAATAAACCAGTTGGAAGAAGAGCACCCTACACCACCGTACTTAAAACAGGCATGTCCTTTTGTACTGAAAGCAACAGAACGTTATTAGGAAGCTGTCAGATACAGACAGACAGATTCAGGAGATTACAGTCGCATAGGTCAGAGAGAAAGAGCAGCAGTAATAAAGAAGACAGATGATCTGTAGTACTCCTGATTGCTGCTGCTATACCAACAGAGGTGCAAGTGCTTCCAGCACATCTGGAGAGGCTAATACCTTTGTGCTGAAGGTATAACCTGAAAGTGGAGTTATACCACCCTAAACAATCCACTGTGGAGTCCAGGCAAGGACAAATCTGACTCTACAGTCTCTCTGACACAGTTCTTCCTCATCCTCCATGATGCAGCAGGGACCTCTTTGCTACACATTTATAGTGTTACAGCAAACATTATGCAGTCACTTACTGCTCAGATCAACCTCTTTCATGCTCAGTTAGAACATTTCTGCTATCTTATGAGTTCTGAGAGACACACTGCAAATAAAGACTATTGCAGGAAACTTCTCCTGTGATAATGATTTTTTCCTTGCTCTCCTAACATGAGAGAAGTGACATTGTTCCTTAATGAGGATTGGAAGGTCTGAACCAAAACAGTCCCCAGCACCATAGCATGCTCCTGTTTCAGTGGAAGCTTTGTCTCATTGACAGTTGCTGTCACTAGCATCAATAATTTAAAGCCACAGACACTATGAAGTGGTAAATAATTTAAAATATATAATTCATGTCCATTCTTATTGCTGCAGCTCAGTCAGGATCCAAATTTTTTTATACCTGTATTTATACTGAGGAGCACACACAATAGCCAGCCAGCAGCAGTTTCTTCCAAACAGCTCCTATTATTTTTATTTACTTAACAATTCAACATTTTGTTCTTGAGAGCAGAGGCTCTGGCATACTGTAGCACACTGGAACACCAGGTTCTAAAACTTTTTCTGTTAAAAGGTTCCCTAGAAGAATAGTGGCAGCATAAAGTCATAGAAAACCCTTAAATAAATAATAATTTGACACACACCCCCCCAAAAAAAAATAAAATCAGAATTTGCACTGCTTGCCAGAATGTTATACAAAAATATATTGAGTCAAAGTATGATTGAGATGTGCTGCACCTAAACATTCTTCCTCCAAGCAATACTAAACTAAACAAAATCTGCCAAAAAATCAAAAACAAAACCCAACCTTCATTTTAAAGTTACCTGGGACTTCAAAGGACTTTTCTCCTTCTTCATAGAATAAGAAATAAAGCTATGTGAAAAGAAACCTTGTAAAGTTTTCCTTAAGTATGACTTTCTGACAAGGACCCTTTCCAATATCTTCAGGGTTCTTTCCTTATATACAATACAATAATAATACTATACAATACAATACACCAGGTTGAAAGAGACCTTCAAGATCATCTCGTCCAACCCATCAACCAATCCAACCCACCTAAACAACTAAACCATGGCACCAAGCACCCCATCAAGCCTCCTCCTGAACACCTCCAATGAAGGTGACTCCACCACCTCCACGGGCAGCCAATTCCAATGGACAATCACTATCTCTGTATAGAACTTCTTCCTAACATCCAGCCTAAACCTGCCCTGGTGCATATGAAGTGTTCACAAATCAAATGCTAATTAGCTACCCAAGTTTAAAAGCTATGGGGCTAGGTAAGTCTCCCAGGTGACAAGTGCCTTTGAATCACAGACATTCCAGTATTGTTAAGAGATACCGAGGGACTGTTTTGTAAAAGGAAAGACTAGTTCAGTTGTTATTCGTGAGAATATTCCTGTTACCAATGGAATTTACATGTATTCATATCCTTTGCCAGTATGGGTAAGGCTGCTTTACTGAGCAAGGATGTTGAACTCAGTTACTGACACACTGTTTTTCTGATGATGATGATGAAATTCTTCTGATGTGGGACTCACAGTGTACAAGAAAGGGGGGAGTGGTGGGAGCTGGGGGTGGTATTTACTCTTTTGTTTATTGCTTTTCTTTTCTAAAAGGAAGGAAAAGTTGTGATTTTTTTCTGAAATGGATACCATTGCTTTAATAGGCTATCCTGGGAAAGGGCTACTCCTTGTCTCTGGCAGAAAGTCTTTAGAGCATCTCTTTTCAGTTGCAGTAATTTTCAGAGCCTGCAAAAGAAAAAGTGGTTTGTGTGCTGACTAGCTCTAAGGAAAGAAAAAAAGGTAAACTAAAATAGGTGTGAGGGCACAAGAAATCCCTAGATACAGAAAGAAAGAAAAATATTCTAAAGAAGATTCAGTCTTTCTTCTCTATAAACTTTTTCCAAGTTCTTCTCTTTTCACTCGTCTTCCCAGCAGCCTATGTAGAAACCGTTCCCTTTTCCCTAGTAACATCTCATTCCTAAAGAAGGGCTGCCCTAGTGGGATCAGATCAGATGACGGGGGATGTTCATATTCACTTGGGTACAACGGATTTGGTTTGTTAATTAATTTATTTTTAAACAATGTGTGTTCTTCATTGCTCAAACTTCAATTTAATCCATTGTGTGGCCTCCTCTAACTAGACTGTTGTAACCCCTGCAGAATGTAGCTATATTTTTAGGTGCAGAAACATCAAAAAAGATTCACATCATCCAACTTTCCAACTTATTTTTTTAATGCATTCAGACTTCCCTGAAGTAACAGGAAATCTTCCTACTTATTTTCTTGTATGGGATCAGGCTTTTTTTGTTTGGTTTGTGTGAGCAAATGAAGTTTACCTCCAAATTAATAGTCTTGAATAACTTTAGAGTCAATACAGGAAAACCAAATGCTTCTAAGTAACTACTAGTTGTGTCAAAAACCCATGCCTTTAAATTGCCTATTTCTACCCAGTATCTATAAGGGAAGCCAGGGATGCCTTCTTCGGATGTGCAAATATCTATATAGAAGAAACAAACTTGTTTGGAATGAGTTATATTGTGCCCCTGTCACTGTGAAAGACATGGAGGTCTTCCAAGGGACAGATCAAAAAATATGCTTTAGACACAGCCTTCAGACATAGATAGAGCACAATGTGATTTCTGTGGCACTCACACTCCTAGTTCAGCCAGAGTGAAACTTTGCATTACAAAGTCAGACACACTTCTACAGCAGATGGGCAGGCAGGATCTCTTCATTCAGCCAGTACTAGTCTGAACAGTATGAAAAATAAAACTAGAAATCTCAAATTTCTGTATATTGGAATGATTAGCCAACTTTATGGGCGCACCTAGAAGTGACCCAGGTCTTCAAAACTTAGATTAATATATCTTCCTTTCAAAAGGGTAGTGTCCTCATGGCTTGCCCTTTTAAAATTAAAGAGCAAATTCTGAGCACCTCTTACTCCCTCTTTCATCAGAAACAATTCAAGCATGGTGCCAGCTGCAGGATACACAGTACATTTCAGGCACTTTTTTCATACCAGACTACCTACCAACAGATTGAAATAGGAAAGCATGAGGCAACCTCTTCCAGTTTCCTCTAATACCACATAGTGTCTGGCAGGCATAGGCCAGCATCTAAGAGGAGGACATCTTAGAAACCAGATAAAACTATCCTCATCTGAGCTGCTGCTGTGTGTGTTACAGCTGGCTAAATTTGCTGGAGCAAATGTATGGTAAAGTGTTTCACTGTGTAATATCATCACCAGTGAGATTGTTACAGAGTGTGAACTTCAAGGCTTCATTTAGACAACTTTAAGAAGGTTTTTAAATATTTGGATCACAGCAGAAATATTCAGATACTGAAACTGGATTTGAAAATCTACTGTAAACATCCATTACTGCTTCCAGCTGCAGCTCCTTATAGCTACAGAAGTGCTAAAACCTGTAGTAAATCCAGGTAGTAAGGATAAAGAGCTAAAGAAGCCATACAGCTCCATGAACAATCAAGTGTGATCACTAGTGGTGTGCTGCAAGGATCAGTGCTGGGCCCCATGCTCTTTAACATCTCTATTGATGATCTGGATGAGGGCATTGAGTCCATCAGCAATAAATTTGCGGACGACACCAAGCTGGGGGCAGGAGTTGATCTGCTGCAGAGGGACCTCGACAGGCTGGACAGATGGGCAGAATCCAACGGCATGAGATTGAACACATCCAAGTGCCAGGTTCTGCACATTGGCCACAGCAACCCCATGCAGTGCTACAGGCTGGGGTCAGAGTGGCTGGAGAGTGGCCAGGCAGAGAGGGACCTGAGGGTACTGGTTGATGGTAGGCTGAACATGAGCCAGCAGTGTGCCCAGGTGCCCAGGAGGACCAATGGCATCCTAGCCTGCATCAGGACGAGTGTGGCCAGCAGGAGCAGGGAGGTCATTCTGCCCCTGTACACTGCACTGGTTAGGCCACACCTTGAGTACTGTGTCCAGTTCTGGGCCCTTCAGTTTAGGAAGGATGTTGTCTTGCTGGAACGTGTCCAGAGAAGGGCACCAAAGTTGGTGAGGGGTTTAGAACACAAGCCCTATGAGGAGAGGCTGAGGGAGCTGGGGTTGCTTAGCCTGGAGAAGAGGAGACTCAGGGATGACCTTATTGTTCTCTACAACTACCTTAAGGGAGGTTGTGGACAGGCGGAGGTTGGTCTCTTCTCCCAGGCAACCAGCACCAGAACAAGAGGACACAGTCTCAGGCTGCACCATGGGAGGTTTAGGCTGGAGGTTAGGACGAAG
This sequence comes from Picus viridis, assembly GCA_033816785.1. Taxonomy (NCBI): domain Eukaryota; kingdom Metazoa; phylum Chordata; class Aves; order Piciformes; family Picidae; genus Picus; species Picus viridis. The sequence continues at coordinate 21,838,340 of CM066574.1, forward strand.
AGAGTGATTGCCCATTGGAATGGGCTGCCGGGGGTGGGGAGGAGGCGGTGGAGTCACCATCATTAGAGGTGTTCAGGAGGAGACTTGATAGGGTGTTTGGTTGCATGGTTTAGTTGATTAGATGGTGTTGGATGATAGGTTGGATGCAATGATCTTGAAGGTCTCTTCCAACCTGGTTTATTCTATTCTAGTTGCATTCTAAAATTCCTGCACGAGATTGTATCATTATCTGGAAATCCATGTCTTATAGAAATGTCAAGGTCTAGCATCCTCAGTGTACCTTCCTTATTCAGAAATCCTAAAACCTGGTTTCATATTGCAATAATTAAAAGTTGTTAAATTAGATCTTTCAATAAAAGAGTGTCTCCAGCAATAAGCATAGAAATCTTTCACAAAGTTATATAGTAAACCAGAAGGGGGTTATGGTTCTAACCAAGGACTCTATTTTTACCACCTTGGGTCCTACATGAGCTATTTTTCAAATTATATCGAAGAACTGTTTACCATTTCCCCTGGCCTTTGAGAAGAAAGGAAGGCTCAAAACACAGTTACCAATTCTAATTAATCACATGGCTAATTCTCCCTTAAATTCTATTCCTTCTTGCACTTCACGTTTATGCATAGGATGAAGAACTTCCATCTTCTACTTCCATTTTTCAGATAGTTATTAAAAGCAAAGCTTTAAACTGGCATTCCCAAAACAGTTCCTAAGTGTTCACTCTTTCACATGTTTTACAAATGTCCAAAGCTTTACCACCTCTGTTCTTTATGAACTAGAAGTCCCACTGAACCTTCCACTGAAGGAAAATAAGCTCTTCCTACAAATCATAGTAGCTGAGCACTGGTCAAGCAGAATAACTGTTGCACTGTGTTCACAAAGATGTTTGTTTGCACAGCAGTGGTAGATTAAATAACATGTATGTAAGTAGCCTATTGACATGTTATCAGATTCTACTGGATCTTAATGTGATCCCAGCTTAGCTTTATCTCACGTAACTTTGTATATTTATCTTGGATGACATGTTAGAAGTTCATTGTTAGCTTCCACTGCAACTAGAGGGAACTTGACATCTTGGGTAGGCCAGAGTTCTCCTGGTGATGTTTGAGCATTGGATTGATTATACAGAGAGATTTTTTAATAGGTGTTCAGGAAAGGGCTTGAAGTTTGTCTGGGTAAAGCTAAGATCCAGTGTCCTAAACTACTTAGGAGGCTATAAAGTATAAGAAATTTTTTTGAAACTACCAGGTTCCTTAGGTATTTCTCTAATATTCACTGCAGCTTCAATATATGGCCTTATTACACCTACAACACACCACTCCTTTTCCTCAAAAGGCAAAAGAACATGCAGCTCTTTCATTCTTTACAGTTACTCCTCTGAGCCTTATTTAAGTTAGAGCTATTAAGAGACAAAAGGGAGGGGGAGAGTGGAAGAGTTGGAATCAAGACAGGTAAATTCAGATTTGGAGGCCTTGGGTTAAGACTTTAGAGAAAAATGGTTTCTAGCTGACAAACCTGAGAAACTTCATCTTTGGAGGTACAGAATGTGCAAAGAAATCCTTCATATTGTATGTTTTTCTATCCACTAATTGATCCACTTATGAAGCTTTGATAAATGACACTATACACTTAGCAAGGGCAGCGCTTTTCAGGAAGTAATTTCGTGTAAGCAGACTGACTTATTTCATCCATATTCTGACTATGACACCTACAGGCCAGAGAAGAGCTGTGCAAATGTGTGAAGATTATTTTTAGGATGAAAGAAAAAAAAGTCTTGCCCATTCCATCACAAGGAAAGCTACTTATAATGAGGCACTTAGCACTCATGTTACTGAGCTAATAACAGTATGAATTGATGTGCTTTTCCTTTTTTTCTTTCAATTTAAAGTGGAGTAAACAACTGCTTTCTTAAACTTCTACAAGGATATCTTTAATGGCATATAGCTGTAGATTAGAGAGAAGGAACTTTACAAAAGGATGGTGTAATTCTTAAATGTCTGTTCATTCTGAATAGCTTTATTGTTCCCTATAAGAATGCACAGATATTAAAATATAGTGCTTTTCACCAATGGCTATTGAAAATCTACTGCCAGAAGAGAACCATGACAGTTTTTATCTTCCTCAAATTGGAAGAGATCAGGAAAAAGGAGTGTCTGCAACAGGGCAAGAGATGCTGTAATTTCTGTTTGCCACTGGGTTCCATGAAAACAATTAATTGCCTTGGGCTGGTGAGATGTGGTGCCCAACCCAGCTGTGATTACAGCTTCAGTAGTGACTCTACGAAATGAAAACTTGTTCAGGAGAACTTCAGCACACGAGGAGGGAGGAAAGGACAGAATACAAAATCAAGAAGTAGGAAAGACATGGTAAAATCTTTATCTGCTAAAGGCTAGATATAACTTTTCAGAAACATTGCCAGTCTTTTTTCCATGTTTCTTAAACATGTCACATTACTGGGGAAACTCCTTGGAAAATACAGTACATGTAAAAGTCTGAATAGATCAACTCACATTTACACCAACCACTATCTGCCTTTAAACTCTTAATAATGTACAGTATAGACAGACCACAGCCCTAATCAGTCCTCTGAGCTGCTGTCTATACTTCAAATACGCCAATACTTTTGCTCTCTTTTCTGTGTGGCAAAATACTTGGTGTCTGTTTTCAGGGCTCCCAAATCTCCCAATCTTTGATTGCTCTGTCTTCCCTCCATCGTTTTATAGACTGGTTTCTGGTTCTCCCTAGGTACCCCTAAGTACCTCCCAGTTGGAAGAACCATATCCTGGGTGAATAAATAGGAAATTTATTCTAACCTGATCTGTGAAAGAAGTGGAGACTCCAGTGGAAGCTATATTTATTTTAGTGAAAGACTTCTAAGTATGATTTCTGTTAATGTTACCATTACCAAGCACCTTAAGGAGACAGATTTAGACGTTATTGAACATCTTTTGCTATAAAGTCCATTTACCATCTCCTCTGGTCACTCTGAATTTAATTCAGTTTGCCAGAAAACAATTTTCCTCTTGTAGTCTACACCAAACAATTGGTATCACTGCCTCCTATTCTTCACTGTTAAACTTTATCAGTGTGGTGTAACAAGTCATGTTTGCATCATGTCTTCTTGAGACAATGGTCTACAGTCCCAAACTCAATTTATTTTAGCTTTCTTTCAGCATCATGTCTCAAGACTTACTGATTCACAGATGAAGGAAAATAATTCAGTTAGCTTCATTGCAGAAACAGATGACTTCCAGAGTTAGAATTTTTGCCTCCTGGGTTTTTCCAAGGCATTTCTTTGGGTTTATTCTCCCTAGAGATGTATTCATTATATTTTTATTTGACTTTTAATGAAAAAACATATCTGACTATTGGCTGAATTTTGCAAGATTAACAGACTCGGGAGCTTTTCATGCTAGTTTCTATCTCTGTACATGGAAGGATTATCTTATCTTATCCAAAGATGTCCTTTTGCTGGAAATTTGTCAAAGGCTTTTCTGGTAGCTACTGTGGGAGTACTCTTCCTTGAGAATGTATGACCTAATTGTGGTTCACAAAGCTTCAAACACTAAAAAGTGGAGGTGTTCAAGAGGGGATTGGACATGGCACTTGGTGCCATGGTTTAGTAGTCATGAGGTCTTGGGTGACAGGTTGGACTTGATGATCTTTGAGGTCTCTTCCAACCTTATTGATTCTATGATTCTATGACTCTATGATTATCTGAAATGATGAAAAACTTCTCATGGGTTTGTTATTCCAGAAATTGGCAAGGAGGAGGGCAGCAAGATCAATATAGTCACAACAAATATCACAGGTGTCAGTGTCCCTGCCTGGAAACCAGGGGCCAAGATTTGCTTCTCCTACATGAAGTAAACTTCTAACACTGATCTCTGCAACACCCAACAGCAAGGAGTGAACTGTAGCCCGGTGGATCTAATGTAAACCTGTCTACTGTTGTGAGGACAAGGGATTGAAAGGGCTGGGCAGATATCGCTGTTTACACTGCTCCTTATATATGTACCTATAATGTGCCAGGTGCTCGGGGATTCTCTGCATAAATGTCTGCAGCAATTAGATTTTAATGGCTTGTTTAGAAGAAGTTTTGCTACTAAAAATGCTTTCTTAGAAATCTACTTTCACTTTTTTTCATAGAATCACAGAATGTCAGGCTGGAAGGAACCCCAAGGATCCTTTGGTCCAACCTTTCTACCCATTAGCCCTTGTGTTTTCCATGTAGCTCCTCACAAAAAGGGAGTCTCAATCCTCCCAGCAGCCACCTTTTTGTAGTGCTATGTGGTAACAAAATCTCTCCTAAGCCTTCTCTTCTCAAAGCTGAACAAACACAGTTCTCTCAGCCTTTCCTCATATGGCAGATCTGCCAGTCCTCTGATCATTCTCATTTTCCTAACTTCAAATCCTGAAATGCAAGATTAGGAACGCAGCAAGATATGCGTTTTGGATAACAACCTTAACCCTCGAGCCAAAACTCAGATCACTTCAGGCTTTTCTCTTAAACTATTATTTGTAATAATAATTTGTTTTCTTTATCATCAACAATTATTCGTCTTCTGTGACATTCAGTACTGTTCTGTTTCTTCTTTCACTTATAGAGCATATCCATCATGCACTCAAATCTGAGATTAAAAGAAAAGCTTCTTAAGAAATACTCCGACAAATAAAGCCCATCTGGTAGGCATACACGTAAATGAAATGCAGAGTAAAAATTTCAATAAACATTGAATCACCATCAATCTAGCATACCTGCAATGTCCCCAAACAAGAGAATTATTTTCCAGTGAGTAATGTCTTGCCAGTGGGGTACTACACACAGCATGATTAATTTTCACAGTCTAATGAGTTCCCCTCACAAAAAAAAACCTTTAAAAATAATAATCTAAATTTATTTTGCAGTATATGTCTTAAATATCATTAATTCACTTATTCTAAAGTACATTTGTTGTGATTTTTTTATCTATGTTACTGTACTGGAAAACATATTACATATGCGTACAAAAAATCTTGTTATTTTAGCTTGAGAAGTTCCTTGCTTTCTGTGACAGGGGGTAAATGTATGCAGCAGGAAGACAGTGACATGGCTAAGGTCAGGCCATTACTTTTGATCAGGCAAAGGAGGCGTAACACATCAATACCCACAAAGATTTGACCAAAGGTTCTTTCTGTTGCTGGTGAACCCCCCACGCCTCATAATTACACACCAAGGGCTAGCCTGTGCCCTGCCTGTGCCTACTGAGTCCATGGATTGTTGAATCAATGGCAACAAAGCCAAAGTTTCAACCAAGGCCCATGCCTTGCTATCACACCCTGCTGCCCGAAACCAGGGTATGACAGCTGCTGAAGGGATGACCTGGACTTCTGGTGAATCTGCTAACAGCTAGCTGAAGGGAAAGAAATAAAACCCTGTTACCTTCTCTGTACACTCAGGAGAAAGATTTAGAAGCCACCAGCTAATCTGACAAAGAAAGGACTGCTTCTCACTTCAAGAGCTCTTTCTTTTTTCTATTCCTGATAGCCATCTCACCTAAATAATCACAGTATCACAGTATCACAGTATAACCAAGGTTAGAAGAGACCCCAAGGATCATCAAGTCCAACCCGTCCCAACAGACCTCACAACTAGACCATGGCACCAAGTGCCATGTCCAGTCTCCTCTTGAACACCTCCAGGGACGGCGACTCCACCACCTCCCCAGGCAGCCCATTCCAATGACGAATGACTCGCTCAGTGAAGAACTTCCTCCTCACCTCGAGTCTAAACCTCCCCTGGCACAGCTTGAGACTGTGTCCCCTTGTTCTGGTGCTGGTTGCCTGGGAGAAGAGACCAACCCCCTCCTGTCCACAACCACCCTTCAGGTAGTTGTAGAGGGCAATGAGGTCACCCCTGGTCCTTCTCTTCTCCAGGCTAAAATGATTTATCTACTGTCATTCCATTTCTCTCAATGCTAATGACTCCATAGGAAAATGTCAAAATCAAGAGTTTACACCAAAGAAAGCCCACAAAACTTCCCTTGCAAGTGTACACAGCCCAAACAGGGGAAAGGATAGAATTTCAGGAGCATTTTAAATTACAGCTATCTGTAAATTATTTATTGATATTTAATGAATGACTGATACATGCTGTTACATTATTTAGTAGCAGAGAACTCTTTTGAAGGGCTTTAGATTCTGCAGCTATTTTTGCACAGTACTTCTGCTTTTCTGTTGTTGTTGCTGCTGTTGGTTTGGCTTTGGTTTAGTCAGGAAACGTTTACCAAATGGAGTAGAACCACAGTATCTGCCACCTACCTCATTTTTTTGATTGGGTTCAACTACTTCAAGTATATTGACCCCTAGTCAGATACCAACACAAAATCTAAGCCCACAGCAGAAGTTGAAACCACCCTTCCACTTAGCCAGATGTGATGTGAAAAGTTGGGACCTTTTCTAAGTTCTCAGCTATATCTATGAAATCTTACTGGTGGATACCCCTAAATTTTACTATGGTTTTGACATGCTTTAGAAATGTGGTGAGCTCTAAGTACACAATAAATTAATAGTTTCTTAGCAGTTATCCAAGAGTCTATAATCATCTTATTCCACAATAGTCACCAAAACATGGCTGAGCTCTAATACTACATGGTCCTACCATGTAACAACCACAGTGTTACAAAGCCAGAAAGAGCTAGTCCCTGACTACAGCTGATTGGGTCATTCTTACAAATAATGCATTACAGGAATCCTTTTCCTTTAGTATTAAAATAAATTATTCATGTTCTTTACAAAATGAGCAGTTTTACTGTGACTGATTAAATCATATACCTAAAATACATTGCTTGCAATATTTTTTGACCATCAATCATTTAATGAATTATTCAGAAATATTTGTATTATGCTGTCTCTGGTTATTTGGAGTCAGGGAAATAGATAAATATCCTCTTAACATGTTCTCCCTTAACAGAGACTTGGACTGAGAGATGGGGGAAGTGTTGAGGGTTGCTTGCTGTGGGTGTTGTGGGAAACAACTTCAAGTCTTAAAAAAAAACCCCAAAAAACAGCACAACAGTAACAAAACACACACCAAACCCAAATAAGCAAAACAAACAAAATATTTGGGATTCTAACTACAAGAAGTGTAAATTCTTTCTTTCTCCTTCCTCCCTTTCAGAGAGGGAAGATGATGCAGTTCAGTAATGAATTTGCTGTACGCTGAATCCAGACTGAATCTCCAGGAGAGGGAGACAATGAATAGGCCAGTAGGAAGGATTGAATGCTGATGTCAATTAAGCCAAAACCATGAAATAAATGAGGGGTTTCAGTGGTTGTTCTCCACAGCCACTCCAGTTTGGTATGCAAGGGAACACTTCCCTTTTATTGCAATAGTAAATTTTAGAGTGCACAGAGAGAGAGAATATTGGCATTTCAATCAGGGGAGCTACGCACACACGCGCACAGCCCACTCAACTCTGTGTTGAAAGCTTTATGAAAGGAAGCCCGTAGGATATCCAAGAGATTACTTACAAGATTCCAAGGGATGGATTTTTACAAAATCCTCATAACACAGGCTGGTGCCCTTGTTGAAGTGAATTTGAAATATGCCCCTGAGCTCCTCAGTCTGCAGACAATGCTTACAGGTATCGGGGTCTACACGCATACCTATATTTATTACAACAAACAGACATGGTGCTTGTTGCAAATACAAAGATAAGGTGTCAATCTGTAAGATTTTTAAAAATCAATGGTGTTTGTAGGGGCTGCTATTAATTTTCATCATCACACCAGTCATTCAGGAAACAAGGTTTGTTGTCTCTGTTGCTTTAGCTTCTGAAAAGAGAAAATAGCCATTGCACAGGAATATGGGGGTTGGAGTGACAGACTGAACAAGGTTTTATGCTCTCAAGTAATCAGAGGCTACACCATCTTAGGCCTTAATAATGTTCTGAGAATTTTCTTGAGGAGCTAATGCTGCACGAGGATAAAATGTAGCCCTCAGCACATTAGTAAAACATTTGCACACTACTTTCTTGCTAGAAAAAATGGAACTATTCCACGTGTGCTAAGATGATTCTCAGTGGACCTGCAGATTCTCCTTAGATAAATGATTAAATCACAGTCTCTTCAACAGACTGGCAATGCCTTTGCTAAGCATTGTAGTAAAGGGTGACCCTCAACAGAATGTGATCATTTACAAAAACAAAACATTTAATTAGTTATTTAGAAAAATACTCTAAAATGGGATTTTTTTTATAAAGCTCTGGGAACAGAATTGACAGTTAATTTTATTTATACCATGTTTATAAATAACGGGAATAGAAAATAACTCTAATGTTCCACAGATCTTACAATACACAATGTGATTGGTTTACAATTGCTACATAATTAGAATACAGTTCCCATTTTGAGACGTATTTTTCCCTTCAGCTGAATCATCCAAACAAAGCTATTGCAGTGAGGCTTCTCAGAGGAATTGATATCTTTATGGGAGTTAGAAAGAGAAATGACTAGAATCTGGGGTTAGGAAGAAATAAAATGAAGTGGCCCATTTCTATAGAGAGCTTTTAGCTGCCTCTGTACACAAATTGCCTCAAATCAACTTCCCTTACGTTTTATCTCCTGTAATTTAGAATGCCTGCCATGGAATTTGATCCCCAGCCTTCAGGTGGTGATAAATTTATTCAGATTTTGCTATGTAATTGCCACATTACTTTTAAAACTGTTTAGCCGCAATTAGTCAGCTGATGCTTTGAGTCAGTGGCAAAATACGATATGTAGTTTTGCCAGAGGTGTGACCTGATTTTTTTCACATAACAAAGGATAGTTTGTTGTTGTTTGGTGGTTTGTTTTGGTGGGTTTTTTAGCTCTTTGAAGAATTTTGGAGCTCTTTGTTGCTATTTAAAATATGAGCCAAGCCTGCCTGATGTATTCCATGGAGCCACTCATTGCAGCTTTTGGTTGAGCAAACAAAGCTTGCTGGACTTTGAATGTATCATATGATTACTCTAAAGTAACATGAGAACTGCTTATTTAGTTTTCTTAAAGGGCTAGGAAGTCTTCTGCTGCTGACAGTTTGATGAGAAAGCTCACTTCTCTGTGATCCTGCATGCCCAGCACCACATTAGCCTGAGTGCAAACCCACAGAAATCAATAACTGCCTGAAGAGCAATGTGCTTCTTGGCATAAGTCAGAGTGACAGATACTGACCACAACAGTGCAATGAAAAAAGTACCTAATGTTTAGTTGGTTTCTTGCTGGATGAGATGAACAGCATTTGTTTTTTCCTGTGCAAAGTACAATGGCAAAGTATAGGCAGGTAACTGCATGTAAATACATCTAGTTAAGTCCTGTGAAATAAATCTGGACTAAGTAGGAGTCTTTTCCAGACTACTGAGTAAAATTCAAGACATGCCACATGCAATAGGTCATCTCGTTTAAATGTCTAATTCCCTGTTCCGTTAGCTGCACAGCACCTGTAGTTGCTATCAAGGACAGCAGCTTCTGCTGACACAAATGGCAATTGTGAAAGATGAGCACTTCTGTACTCACAGCTCCGAGAAAGGAACCCAGGAAAGTGGTAAGATCACATTCCAGAGAAGGCAGGAGAATAAATTCCTCAGCATTTAGCTACATACCATCACCTCCAGGTGGCTGAGCATAACTCAGTTGTAAGGAAAGTGTTACTTGCTTTTCCAGCCTTGGTTAAGAGGATAGGACTAAGAATGGGAGAAAGAGAGGAGCTAAAAGAAGGGAAACCCACTGCCCTGGGGCAGTGCAGTAATATCTAAGACCACACCTGGCTGCAGCAGCTGTTGTAAGGCAAAAATGGGCAAAAGGGGCATAATCATTTTGTACCCAGCAACATGCTATTCTGGCCAATTCCTCATTGAGCTCTGGTGCAGTTCATAGGTGACAACGGCCCTGCAGGAGGCTGCAGCTTCCTGTAGAAGGGAGCCAGGCCCAGTGTATAGCTGGGTCCCAAGAGGCCCAGCGATGCCAGCTCACTTTCTCCCACAACTGAGGATATGAATTGCCCAGCAGCCTTTGTGCTAGCACTGCCAAACAACCAATTATACACAGCAGATATGGCATACGTGCTGTACCAGAATTGTTCACCAACCACATGCAATTGCAAAGCCACCACTTAACCACCCTTGTCATAACCTCAACCTTTCATAAACTGTGCATTGTAATTGAAAACAATTGTTTTCCCATGGTTTCAGGTGCCAAAGAAATCAGTGCACTCCTCAAGTTTTATGCCTTCTAGCAGCACTATTCACTTCAGACAACTGGATCAGAACTGTACAGCTGCTATTCCTACAGTTTTTCATCATTTGCCTGAGTTTATACAAGTGATAAAACAGAGGGGGCAAGGCATCCCTTAGCCAGAGGTAAAATGCTGACATTTCTCCCTGTTGAAGCAACACAAGTGTGATAGTTCGTGATTTGAATAGAGATGCATTGTACTGGGGAAATTCACAAGCAGAATATAGCATTTTCCTTGACCCAATTACATTTAATGTAATTTTGTACACTATAATCAATTATTACACAGAAAAGGGGAAAATATGTAACAAGGTAGAAAACTCTTATTGAAGGACATCTGAATCACACAGCTATAAGGTCCTGATGTATTGGTGATACAAGCTCATTGCTGACGCTACAGTTTCAGTAGACACATGATTCAGCTACACAACTAAAATGTAGACTTTATTACATTTTCTTGTTCCTGTGGAATTTCACATTGCCAAAAAGCTCACTGTCAAGAGATCACTTAATTGGGAATATTCCTTCCTTGCTTCTCTATAGTGTATATATTATAAAAAGGATATTTATGGATTACACTCTGTTCTGTCAGCATTATCTTAAGCTGGAATTTGTATACTGCTCAGCCATACCACCTTTTTTGCAATGTTACAGTTGTCTGTAAGATTCCAGAATGAAAATATGGACTACATCTGGGGGTAACAAATTTCACTCATTTGAGGAGCAAACCAGGGAAAATGACAGTTGGAGGGGAACTGTGTTGGTGTTAATAAGATGTACCTGCTGCTCTACTTAGTACACAACAGTTCGGAGTACAGCTTTTCAGACTGCACGCCTGGCTTCCCTGGGGATGTTCAAAGCAAGCGTGGGGAAAGCAGTGGGGGGAATATATTCTTTTGCCTAACCACTTCCACTTATAACTCAGTACAAACCAAACATCTAGCTATCTGTGGAATATTCAAGAAAGCATTCTTTTTTCTACCATGATCTGAAATAATGATTCTGCAAGTAGAAAAATTGTCCCATTGTGACCTTTAATTATCAAACTTCTGTGCTTTGGTAATATAGGGGGAGGGAGGAAAGGCAAAAAAAAAATCTTCTCCCTTGAAAACACTTGTGTGACAAGAAATGGCAAAATTATTATTAAGATTCCTGTGGTGTCTTGAAGTGAATGTTAGACACCTACCCCTGAGATTGAGATTCATAAATTTCTAGCTCTTTTCCCTATTACTCCACTTTCTTCTGACATTAAACGAGACATTTTGACCCGAAGTGTTGTGCAATATTATCATTTGTTATTGAAGAAGAGAGAAGTGATTTCACAAACACAGGGAAGTGACTCCTATGTATTACCCTCATGACAAAAGTATGATAGGGCTTTACTAGTAAATTGCCTCAATACTCTGAATGAGAGATGTTATAGGAAAACACAGAAATGCAGGTTTATTACTATGCCCTGGTAATAATTATTGATCCAAAAGGTTTATTTTAACCCTCTTGTTTAATGTAGGGTCATAATGGTCTCCTGTGCTGTGAGCTGCAATATTTAAAACCTCATTAAGCCCATGACCTTGCAGTTAACCTGTTGGCTTACTGTTTTCTTCTCTGTGGTAGGTCTGGAAGCAAAGGATTTAAGTAGCAGAGGTCACTGCATTATTATTGCAACATGCAGCTAGCAGTAACAACTCCACCATCCCTCGCATGGAGGAAAAATGCAGAGAGACAAGATGAGGAGAGAGACGTGGACTGCATGTGAGCACAAGTAAGTCTTTCTTTTTGCTGCTGTAGGCAGTGCTACCAAAGCCCTGTTATTCACCACATTCACAAAAAACAGTTCACAATCTGTCCAGGCAGTAGAGCCACATAGCTGGAAAAGACTACAGGATACACATTTTTGGAGGGGCTTATGGTTTAAAGCTCTTTCAGAATCTTTATGCAATGTTTGATTATAGTACATATACCATCTTTATTAAATATTGACACTTCAGTAGCTTACTCTTTCCATTATGTTTTCAGCTCATTTACTACATAGAACAAGTGAAAAGTGATTCAAGTGTTCTTGAAATTCACCCAAATACCATTTTAAGAGCTATGGTTTCTTAAAAGATTCTAGTACTCCCAAAATTAGAGTCAATGAAACATGGGTCCATCAGTCCATAACAATAAGAATTGTATGAGTGGAGAATAACTTGTGGTGTAAACAGTGCTCTGCCCTGGGGCCTTAACAAGCCTCATCTTTGCCAGAGACCGCAGTACACAGCAATAGAAATTGCCCTGGTGACAATGTGATCATCGTGCCAAGCAAAGTAGCCCATACACAGCACAAGTCCTGGCTATGATAATCAAGCAAGCTTCGAAAAAAGCTTGGAATTTTGAGATGGTTTTGTTCATTAAGACAAAGTCCATTGACTGTTCCCATCATTTTGGGTTTGAGACACCGATGACTGAAACACTGATTTATAATACTGATCTGTAATACTGATCTGAATGGGACCAATGTTTTATCATCTGAAGCATTATGTACAATAATGCATGTGTAAAGGAGCAGCTCAGGCCACTGTGTTCATGTATCTTACCTTAGGCAGTTACTTGCAGCTGATTCTTAACAGCAGACTTTGCTAAGATAAAGCTGTCAGAAAGCCTTTGTAATGACTCCCCACAACCACTGAGTAGTCCTGAGCTCTGCATGACCATGTACTGGCTTCTCTGGAACCATTCTCCAGTACTCCAAGTGTTTATGGCTCAGAGGTATCTTGGTACAACAGATACCATAAGCCTAAAATTAACCAGTTTTTAATCCTAGATATGACAGTGACAAACTTGACAGTGGGTCACAAATCAACTACCCCTTTGTTTTTCACATTTTCAGGTAACTTTTCTTCATTCTGCAAAAATACCAGAACTGTTTTGTAGCCTCTGAAATATTGTTCTCATGTTTTTATTGTTGGATATGTGTCATTACAAAGTGTCACCATAATACACACACTGATTTATTAAGAACACAAAGGTGTGGGAAACATCCACACGCCGAGGCACCACACCTGCCCTTAAGCCCTGTCAAGGCCACCAGCATGCAACCAAATTGTCTCCAAGTTGCAGCTGCACTTCATAACCCAGTAATGTTGCTCTACATGTACAATGTGATTCACCAAATTTTCCACCCACAACTGCTAAGAGAAAGGAATGGTAATATGATGTTTCTTCATTGTTTCTCATGGTTGTAAGGCCTTATCTTAAAAAAACATCTTTATGACAACTTATCTTGAACAGACATTTTTATAAGGACTTATCCAAACATCTGTGTGTAATGATCAGCTTTGGACATTTAAACCAAGATAATATGAATTGGGGAAAATCACATTGAGCCATGACTTACATATCTTTCCAGAAGAACAAGAGGCTGAGGGGACAGAGTGCAAGAGCTGTTTTGGATGGGACATAAGCATAGGATAAACCCATTTTCAATTGTGCTGTTATGACTGGTCACAAAGGGTCCCAAATTGCTATAAGGTTTTTCTGTGACTGCGCATTTGTGTCTGTGAGGTATATTCAGTATCCTTGCCTACTTGGAAAAACAAAACCAAAAACCAAACCAGGCAGAGCTAGCTAAAAAGGCCTCTACCAGCCAGGAGGTGAAAGTAATACAACTGGAGTAGGAAATCAGCAGTCACAGGCATGTATGGTAACCGATGAGGACCAGCTGTGTGCAGTTCTAGCATCCAGAGGTACCAGTAACATTTCATCCCCCAACACATCAGTTTCTAGACAGATTTGGGTTACTTGGTGATCCATACCTCACAGCATGCGACCAGCAGCAATGCGTCCTAGAAGGGCCATGAGCAGAAGGGCAGGCTGTCTCTGCAAAACAAGAGATAAGTGGAATGACAAGTGCTGTGGCTGTGTAAGTCACAGCACACGATCATTCACTACTTGTGGTATGAGGACAGGTTCTGTTGCCACCCATGCAGTGTCCCTACCCATGCTGTGATGAATCTCACCAGCCATCTGTGGGACAGGAGGTGGGACATATGGCAGTTAGTGTGGGGTGAGTATGGTACCATGGCCAGTCAGATAAAAGTCCCCGTTGGCCTCTCAGAGAAGTATTCAGTACGTGAGGACATTTACTGTAACAAGAGCTGGCAAGTGGAGAGATGTGCAACTTGAATTCAAGTTTGGTGTGTTGCACGTTGATGACAAATAACATAAAGAAGAATAATATTTGTCTAAAGAGCTAAAGGGTGTCAGAAGGATGGAGCCAGACTCTTCTTGGTGGTGTCCAGAGACAGGACAAGTGGCAATGGACATAAAATGGAACACAAGAGGTCCCACATAAACATAAGAGAAAAAAAATCTTCATTTTGAGGGTGGCAGAGCACCCGAAGAAGCTGCTGAGTGTGAGAAATTGTTATATTTGGCTTTTGCAAGAGGAAGGTGGATGCCAGCGTTGCTGGGGACCGCGGGGTTCGATCCGTAAGCTGATTGGCTGTTTGTAGTCTGTGGTGTGTAGGATGTGTATTGTGAGAGAAATGGAGGTAGGGTGAGGCATCGAGATGTCAGAAAACTGGCCAGGTCACGAGTGCAAACCTTTGTCCCAGGCCTGACCGCAGCCAGCAACAGGCAGGACTGAGAATGAGGAACGTGCTTGGGCAATGTAAAGGGATTTGTGGAGATATTTATGAATACGTATGTTTGACTATATAAGCTCAACCTGTGTTGTTTTGGTGCACCTCTAGCGAATCTGTTATGCGCCCAGCGCTGTTTTCCCTTTATTTTATAATAAACTCTATTTAAAATCATGCAGTGAGCTCATTTCTCACGAGGTTGTGAGGTCTCCACCTCTGGGGGTATTCAAAACATGCCTAGACATGTACCTGTGTGATTTACTGTGAATCATCCTGCTTGGGTAGGGCTGTTGGACTAGGTGATCTTCAGAGGTCCCTTCCAACCCTTACCATTCTGTGAAAAGGGTATTACTGTTTTCTCTAGTAGAACCAAGAAACTGACTTCTCCTGAAAAAGGATTTATGATTGCAATGTCTAAATCCTGAAAATGACAACGTAAGGGCACGTCTGACACACAGGGACCTCGAGGACTCAAAAGCCAACACGGCAAGGTTTTTACACTCCACCATTTATGACCAAAATGAGGATTAAAACCTCTGTAACTCGGGGAATACACGCTCCCTGGGTCTGGCCTGCGGGCAGCGTGGAAGGCCTGAGGCAGCCACACACGCCTGCTCCGTAAAGCCGCACTAGGTATTCAGAATAAGGGTTCCCTCCCGCGCCGGCGCCCAGCCTCCTCCCACAACGTACAGAGCAGGCAGGCTAGGCCGGGCCACCCCGTCCCTCCTCGCTGAGGATGGGAGGAGGCTGCGCCCTTACTCAAGATGGTAGCCTGTCTCCAGCGTCTCAGACGAGCTTTGAAGCCTCAGTACTGCTGGTTAAGATGGCGGCTATTTACCTGCGGCCTCCGCGGACCTTGCCCTCTGCTAACATGGCTGCCGCTCCCCTAGTACTTCCGGCGGCCGTGAAGCTACTTTGCCCTCAGTTAAGACGGCGGCCTCCAGCGAGCAGCGGAGAGCAGTGGCTCGGAGGCTGTGGTAAGGGGACGGGACGGGGCGCGGGGCTGGGCTGGGCTGGGCTGGGCTGGGCTGGGCGGGGCTGGGCTGGCGGTGGGGTACGAACGGGCAGCCGGGAGAGTCGAGGTAAGGCTGCGCCTGCTGTCAAGTCAGGGAGAAAGAAGGGCCCATACAGCACGGCTGTCGGGCTGAGCGGCCGGCTGTGAAATGGCGGGTCGTGGCCTGGGGTGGGGGGCTTGGCCGGGTTTCCCTGCGGCAGGGACGGAGCCGGCAGGCTGTGAGGCTGCAGCCACTTGCGTCCCAGGAAGAGTAGGATGGCTCTTACAGCTTGCGTTTTCCTGAGACCCGCGGCTGCGTCTGCAAGAAACGGCTGTTGTGGGGGGATGAGAATTTCCACCGATGCAGTGAATTAGCTATGAGTGGGCTCTTAAGGATTTCCTCAGTGGGCCAGAGTAAACAATCGAATTCTGTCTTTTTCCCTCTGCAGCAGAGCTACCCAAGTTTTTATTCAAAATAGGTCTGGAGCACAAGCCCTATGAGGAGAGGCTGAGGGAGCTGGGGTTGTTTAGCCTGGAGAAGAGGAGGCTCAGGGGAGACCTTACTGCTGTCGACAACTACCTGAAGGAGGTTGTAGCCAGGTGGGGGTTGGTCTCTTCTCCCAGGCAACCAGCACCAGAACAAGAGGTCACGGTCTCAAATTGCATCAGGGGAAATTTAGGCTCGAAGTGAGGAGAAAGTACTTCACAGAAAGAGTTATTTGCCTTTGGAATGGGCTGCCCAGGGAGGTGGTGGAGTCACCATCCCTGGAGGTGTTCAAAAAGGGATTGGACATGGCACTTGAAGCCATGGTTTAGTTAGTCGTGAGTCGTTGGGTGATAGGTTAGACTCGATGATCTCTGAGGTCTTTTCCAACCTTATTGATTCTATGATTTCTACTCGAGATTTATAAGATATTTAACCATTCGGCATATCCTTGACACTGCAAATCAAAGGTTAAAGTCTTTGCCAGCTTTTAATTCTTCAGGCAGTTACCTGTGTGTAAGCGTAATGTACCTCATGGAAGCTGTTTGGGGCTGTGTCAGCTACTAGCAGAATCAAGTCATGAAGTTGTTTCTGCCTGCTGTTCATGTACTAGAAGCATTTAGAAATGCTAATTTGACTTGGGGGTGTGTGTCACTGCCATGAGGGAAGAAACTGCTTACAATTGTCCTTGTAAGTTGCAGAGGTTGCTTTACCAGTGATGACCTGACTTTTCTTCTTTTGACAGATACACCCTGATGGTAAACACCATCTGTTTTCCATGTGGAAAGAATTGTACAAGTTGAATAACCAGCTCCTGACGTGACTTCTCTTGCCTATACTTCTAATATGAAACTTAGCCAGAGGATCTTTTGAGAGCTTCTTAGGGCTTTTTATTACTGCATAAACACAAGTCATAGTCATCACTGCTGTTATGTCCTGGGTACAAGTTGCAGTCAGCAGATCCAGTGAGGATATATTTGATGAAGATGCAGATGAGATGTATCTACTACAGAAAGAATGGAACAGCACCATGAAAAAGAGATTGAAGGTATTTCTATAACAATGATTACCCACTTCAGATTTACTGATGTACCCCTGATATACATATGGTTGATTTCAAGTGAAAGGCTAAGAGTGGCTGCTTAAAATATTTGGGGCATAGTTTCTTCTCAATGTCAGGAAATTTTTAGCGAGGAATTACAGAAACTCTATTCTAGTAGTCATCAGAGCAAAGTACTGTTTTACAAGACATTGTGTGTTTGTGAAAGGCAGTGCTAAATTCTGATGCAAGCTATTTGCTTCATACTTGTAGGTGTACCCTAGTATATATAGGGCCACACAACTAAATGCTGCTAATAAAAATATATGAGATATTTGGGGATTTAAGTACAGCATCAAATTTAAGATGTGCAGCTTCACATGGAACCATAACTGGATGGTGTGGTCTGAGTAGTTCTTTGGCTTACTTACTCTCCTTGTGAAAAAAGTATTTCATGAAACCTGGTTTCCAGAGCCTGTCATTCCCTGGAATTCTACAGGGAACAAACCAAGTACATAAACCCAGATTCCTTCAACAGATACATGATCATTCAGAGTGGGACCAGTAGGACTCATCTGCTCATGGGTAAACAGCATTTGTCTGGAGAACATGAAAGAAAGCTGTTGACGAGGAAGGGTATTAAACAGAGCTGTTGTATTACTCCTTGTAAGTCCCTTGAAAAGACTGGTTTTCTGAAGAGGCTGTTCAGTGTTCTTGCAGAAATCCCTCTCTCATTTTATGAGGAGATACTGCAAAAATTACAAAATGTTACTGAGATTAGAGCTCTATAATGGGCAAAATTAAGAAACATTCTTCTTCCCTACTGTTTCTCCAGCAGGGCCACCAGTTTTCATCTCTCAGGAGCAAACAAATTTTCATTCTTACAACTAGCAATTTTGGTGTGGAAAAAATTTAAGGAATATTCTAAATGTTATGGTAATGGGAGTAGGCTATAAATATATCCATTTGCATTAAGATCATTAGCTATTTCTTACAGGAAGCAATCACAATGTTTTATATATTTATGTGACTCACTCCACCACTGTCTTTTTCCAGCACAGCTCCTGAATTTTGGGTATGATCTGGGAAACAGAAGAGCAAGGCTCAGTCATTAGTTTTGTGAAAACAAGTAGATGGATTGCAGAGAGGAGACTGCCCTTGCTAAAGGAGAGGCTTTGCAGCCTATATATTTTTAGATGTCAAGGATTCTGTATGTGGTATTCTTTAAGAATTCTTCCTGAAGGAGTTGGTCATCATCAAGCATGCATTCACAGAATTGTCAGGGTTGGAAAGGACTTCAAAGATCATCCAGTTCCAACCCCCCTGCCATGGGTAGGGACACCTCACACTAGATCAGGTTGCTCAGAGCCACATCCAGCCTGGCCTTAAAAACTTCCAGGGATGGGGCTTCCACCAGATTTCCTGCAGATATTTTTTTTTTTTTTGATGCTTCTAAAAATACAGTGCACTGCAAAAAGCATGTTTTGGCTTGGCAGTAGAGGTGTAGCTGAGAGGGGTGTTCAAACCTAGAAGCTGTAATTTAGGAGACTGAACACTTGTTTAAACTTCTTTATTGCCATGAAATTGTCATAGGTCCAGTTTTTCACCTTGTGAACAACCTGTTTTGCTGCTCTTATTATAGGAAGGCTACAGGGATGGAGTTGAAGCTGGGAAAGAACTTGCACTGCAAGAAGGCTTTAATCAAGGTTACAGACACGGTGCTGAGCTGATGGTTACATGCGGCCAGTTCAGAGGAACCCTGAAGTAGGTTACAAATTCCTTAAGGTCAGGAGGGTGTGTGCAGAGGGAGCGTGTAGACAGATTGTTGTTTGGTTGGTTTGGGTTTGGGTTTTGTGGGTGGGTTGGTTGGTTTTGGTGTGGGTTTTTTGTTTGCTTGTTTGTTTTGGCATGGGTGGTTTTTTGGTTTGTTTGTTTATTTCAATTTCATTTAAAAAATGCATAGCCAATCTGTCCACAGGAAGCAACCTGAGAATTTTCGGGTCTCAAATACAGGGAATTGCCTACCTAGGACAGAGAGTGGTCAGTGTTGAAAGTCCTCCTTCAGTTGCACCTCCAAAATTATCTGACTCTAACTCTTTAATAGTCAGTTCTACTGACTGAATTTGCCAGAAAATGCGAATGAGACATGCATACATTTATATAGTGCAGATATCTTGTCACATTGCCATCTCCCTTCAACAACTAGAGATCTTTGTGGGTATGTGTAATCACTTTTTTTTTTTCTGTTCTTCACTTTTCAGTGCTCTCTTATCCTGGTGTCATTTTAATGGACATGATTCTGCTTTAAATGAGATAAATAAACTTCTTGATATGGTTGGAAAGCATGAAGAGGATGTTCTTAAGTATCTGAATTCTACTGAACAACAGCCACATCTCAGCCACATTTTAGACTCTGTTCAGGACATGGACCTTAACCACACAGCTCCAGCTGGGACAGAGTGCAATGAAGATAAAGTTGGAAAACATGAAGACATTGGCAGGTCTGGTGAAAACATTGGTAGAAACAATGGTGAGGTTGGTTCCTTGCAGTCTGATGGCAAAGCAAAACTCTTCACAGATCCCGAAAGATCAACCCTTGCTTGGGTTAAAAAGCAGACTTTTTGGCTAGTAGAGCAACTGGGCTTATCTCTGGATGTAGTCCATCATGTCCAGCAACTGGAACACTAGTTTTTCCATCTCATGGTGTTTCAAATTCTTTCAGTTGAATTTTATTCTGTGTTTGTGGACCATGTACAGGCTGATGCATCACTTCTTTAGGGAAATCTGATTTTGATACATCCCAGTAGGGGTAATTTCTGTAAATCTTAATCATGCTTTGGCTCCTGGCAAAAAACTCTTGCCGTTCATCTAAACTTTCGCAGAAAGAGGAAGTGGTTTTAAAGCTCTAAAAAATTTTACCAAACCTGTTTCTGTTCTGTGTCAAAAGCTGTCATTTCACACTGGCTTTCTGTCTTGGCAGAAGTTTGGAAATGGAGTGGGTCCCTTAAGTATCCCCTCTAAGGAGGTACATTTTAGTATCTAAAAAATAAATTTCCCATTTGTCCAGTGTTAGGGACAAGCACTTCTTGCTGAATAATCTGCTGTTTGTGGTATTCTAACGCAAAATAGAAGAGGATTTGCTGCTGATTTCTAGAGTGTTGTGACTCTCTCTAGTCACTACATAAAACGTAAACATTTTCTACTCTTTGTCAAATTCTTCCTCTTTTGTAACCACTGTGCAGTGCACTTTCACAGTTTAAAACTAGTTGTTTTGTTTTGGTTTTTTTCCTTTTTCTCCTACAGTTCTGGTTAGCTCTGCTGAAAACACCATTCTCCTCAAATGCAGTATTACTGACAATTCCTTTGCTTTCCTGTTAGACCATCTACTCCTACCTTGTTAGACCACACTGAACATGCTTCCAGTCTACTGAACTTCCTCATGTTATATTTATTTTGCCAGTTTCTCTAGCCTGGACTCTTTCCCTCATTCCTCTAGTGGTTTTCCCGAATTCTTAAACGAGGCCAGGCTAATTCACCTCTCAGAAACCCTTGCCAGTCACACATGCGTGCGTCTGACAGCTTTGTATTTCTGTGCCAACATTCTGTACTTGAGTGTTTTTCCTGTTGTTTGCCTTGCCTGTAGCTGCAAATTGCTCTAGTCAGGAAGTGTTTTCATTTGTCAATGCATATCTCTGTTTTACACTAATTAAACTGATTTACAAGAAGTTAGGAGTTTGCTTGTTTTTAAGTTGCTTGTAACTTTCCTTCGTGTCTGGACAAACTGAAATTTTAAACAACTGACTTAACTATACATGAGAAGAGTTTTATACCTTGAGGCCAAAAAACCCAAAAATATGGTAAAAGTTACTTCATTTTCAGAGACTTGAGTTTACAATTTTCTTAGTAAAGACTATTGTCCTTCTGCTGAGTTAATGTACTGTCAGTCTGGCTGACATTTAGAATAGAATAGAATTAACCATGTTGGAAAAGATCTTTGAGATCATCAAGTCCAACCCATCACCCAACACCATCTAATCAACTAAACCATGGCACCAAGTGCCTATTTAGGACCTACAGAACTGTAATTTAGTTTCTTATTGAACCTGTTTCTGAAATAGTGGACAAATAGGGCTGTCTGCATTAATTACATATGTACCAAATGGTTCAAACAACTTTCTCAGTGTATTTCCTGTAATGCTGACATGGATAAACATTACTTTTCTACAAGTGCATATGCTATGTTGTGGCTTTTATCACCTACATTAGACAGAAATTTCTTCTATACTCTGGTAGAATGTGGTGCAGGAAAAAAAGGTTACTAGAGCAGTGTTAGACTTTCCAAATTTGGAAGTTTATAACTGCAAATTCAAGAGTATTACATCTTTGTATTTAATAATGGCTAAAGAGGAAACTCCATTCACAAGTTACTAAGTAGACAGCTTGCCAGGTTCTGTCCAACTACTTCTGCAAGAGCAATCTATGCCAGGGAAAACTTTTTATTTCTTATTTGATTATTAAACAATAGATTGTTTTTCTTATCTGTCATAACAGCTTCTGTACTAGCTGTGGAATTACTTCCCTCCACTCTGCACAAAATTTCTGTGCTTACTGGGGAGTTGTTTTTTCCATGTTAACATCCAGTTTGGCTGTGAAGAGATTTTCTTTGGGGCTGCCTGTAGTATCTGACTTATCTGTCACTACCAAATCTTGCTGACCAGCAACAGAAAGACTTTCTTCAAGACTATTATAATCCATAACTGGTTCACATGGTTGTTCAGGTATTTGTGTTGTTTCTATTTCCATGTCTTGTATTTCACTCTTGGCTTTCGCCTTGGCAGCATTCCTGAAAATAGCTCTCATGAGAAGTGGGACTGACATGCAGCTGTGGGAGGAAATGAAAGGTTAGTCATTACTACAATCTTCATTCATTCTTCAGCTGTGGCTGACACCTGAATGATAGGTGTTGCACTGCCTGCTTGGTCTTTTGGCCTAGTACAGCCTCATAGGTGTAACATTGTTCATGCAGTATAGAAATATATATTTACATAATGAAATCTGATGCTGGATCTTTGAGATTAGTGGTGCAGAGAAGCTTTGATAGAAATAGTTTAAGGGTTTGGTTTAAAAAAAAAAAGTCCTAAGGGTGCTTTTAATGAAAACCTAAATAATATTGAAATCTTTGAGTCATATATTGCAACTTCTGTGTTTTGTGTAAGACAGGTTGAGACTGTATCTTCTCTAAAACACCATCTACACTAGAGGGTTTTTTTCCACTCTTAACAATAGCATTACCAGGGAGAGTATCTGGTATATCCTGTGACTTAAAGACAGAGCAGGCTAATAAAACAGGCTGAAAATCCAGCCTGCACTGATCTTGCTGTCATCAAATAGATAATAGTTGCATACTAGCTTATGCCAAATGAATTAGTGCTCAATTGTTTCTCTGGCTTATGTTCATATCTCTCAGCAGCTTGCCACTCATAGGATTTGTTTCAGAAAACAAGCCAGAAACAGCGTGGTAGACGTGCCACATACGCTTCACTTTCTGAAAACAAGCATGGATTGTTGTAAGGTGGATGTGGAAAAGTCTTTTCATGCAATTCTAAGTTATAACACTCCAGAGCCTGTCATGGGCTGGAGTCCTCAGAAGAGCATGCTTACAAAATCAAAAAGTAACTTTATAAAAGGTCAAACTCTCTTCATTCAAAAGTGTTGCCCTGCCCCACCTGGTTTCTGCTAGAAAGAAACACTTCCCCTCACTATTAATATTTAACCTTTTTGTAAGAGACACTGAAGAGACTAACCTCACTATTTCCACTTAATACTAGAGTCAGGTTTTCTGTTTGCTAAGTTTATGGCATTGTGAACACATCTGCTATTTCCATTAAATGGATATCTAGGGTTCATGTCAAGTGTTTTGAAATAAAATAAAACTACATACCGCGTCAAAGCTCTTGCTATAAAATCATCACTAGAATTTAGAGATGGATCTTGAGGATTTAAATGAAGGTGGCACTGGACTTCTCTGGAGGTTATAACATCAATTGCCACTAAGAAAGAACAGAAGTACTTCAAAGTAAACATTTTACAAGCACTGAAAGCCATCCTTTTGTTCTCATGTTTCAAGAGAGGTAAGTTTGCACTGGACAGGAAGGGGCTTGCAGCAATGCTTGTTCAAGACTTAATTGTGGGGTTTTGTTAACAAATCAGAAACAGTAAAGTTACAATTAATTAACTGCAGGCAAAGAGAGAATAGGACTTATTTACTTTATGTTTTATGCTGAATACAGATTGCTTTTTAGTAAGCGTTTTATATGCAGGAGCTCCTTTGTATTTTTTGTAGGTTCTACACTGCTGAGAGTAACCCTTAGGATGTACTTGTAACCCAGAAGTATAGTGCAGGAGCCCAGACAAAGCCAAGTCCCTTGTCAGCCCAATAAAGAGGATAGTATCAATTATTCCACACATACCACAGGCTAAATTCTCTTTCACAGGATGAAGGAAAAAGACAGAAAAGCTGGTGTTCTTGTGTGGTACCACTTCAAAGTAAAGCAGTTCTGAATCATCTAGAAATAAAATTAACATTTAATGATATGCAGCCATTGAGCCTAGACTCTTTTTGGCTGAATCACATGCCAGAACTTTAAAAAACCTGATACAGTACAATTTAATTATTCATTACTTTGGCAACTTGCTTTATGCTTCTAGAGGTGTCAAACCTAGGAGACTTTTTAAAAAAAATATATATTTAACAGAATGTAATACTTGAGTTAAGGAATTTTGCTATCATCTAAAATACTCCACAACTGACAGCCTTGGCAAGGGAGCAGTAAATGTTAACACCATCTCAGAAGCTAGTTTCTTTCTAGTGCTCTGCCATTCCTTCCAACCACACGATTTACCTTCATTGATATGCCTCTCTGAGACACAGCTGCTAATAAGGCTGTTATGTGCCACCTGATGTCGAAGAATCTCTATTACGCCAGGCACACACTTCGGGTGACTAAAGGGGATTTTACTGACCAAGGCCCCTGCTAAATCCGATTTTCCTGAGCCCTTGTTTATGAAGTAACAGTGCTTTGGGCAATCTGGAAGAGACTGATCAACAAATACAGTGACATTTCAAGCACTCGAAACAAGAAAAGTGAAGCTTGATGCTATCGAGAAACTGCACAGTCTGACAGCAAACATAATTTTGGAAGACACACTTCTGGCATGTCCATCATTTCTCTGCATTTCAGTAGAGGAAGCTAAATGAGATACTCTCCCTCCCAAATGCATCCAAAGTAGGTGAAGATACTCAGAGCCAAGTGGTCAGGCAAGTGCCACTAATTCTTCCAACCACTCTTAAGAACCCTGTAGGCTATAGAAATGTTACCAACCACACTCTCAGAAGAATATCATGGCAATGCTGCTTGACAGTTACAATACAAATAGGGCAGCAGTTTTGCCTGAAATCTCTGGGACATTGTATGTTGTTCCTCCTTCCATCACTACTGCTTTCTTTGGAGGAACATGCTTGGCTAGAATATCGCCTGATGATTCATGTGAAGAGGAAGAGAAGAGAACACAGTAAGGAAAAAAATTGCCACCTGTTCATGTTGACAGTGATTCTATGACACAATTAGAAGTGCAATGTTGTGTTACCTACTTCAGGATGCCAAATGGGAACCTTAAGAAAAGGACAATTTATTAACAACGTCTACGTTAAGGAAAGCTGAGGAGCAGAATAAGAGGATTTTCTCCCATGCTTATGGAGTAAGTACCTTCCTTTCAAGGTTAAAATTCAATTTAGTAATTTATTTCTAGAAATAAAATCTAAACTGAGAAGCAAAACACTCTCCCAACAAGTACTAGTGTTTTAGGGAACTGCTGGAGGGTCTAAAGCCTTTTGTGTGTGTCTAATGGAAATGCAAAAATTATTCATTTTGTGGGTTTCATATAGAAGAGCTTTGCTAAACCTTATTTTATCATGGTATAAACTTAATACTACCCTCTGAACCACCACCTCAGAGTCCAAGAACTATATAAGCAATGGGCTCTGCTAACATCTGCTGGTGAAACAGAAAGAAATTCCCTCTTCTTTTGTTGCCATGAATTGCAAAATTAATGTCTCCTACCATAAAACCCCTAAAAAGTAAATCTTTGAAGCTTCTTTTGTAGTTGCCCTGTACATAAGTGTGGCAGAAAGCATTTTACCCACCATCTTTTTTATTCTAAAACTTTCCTTCTACATATAATATAGCCTAAATTAAGTATTTTTTGTAATAAACCGGTTATTAAAAGGGAGGCCATCTACATTAAACAGTCATGGCTGTGGATAGTAACTGACATCAGTGTTCTAACACTTTGCACTTTTCTTCTTGCCAGCACCTTGAATCATTATTCCCAGTGTCACCTAATCAAGAAATCTTTTTGTTCAAACAGTGTGATATGCAGTGTGACATCCAGCATGATGAAGACCTTCAAAAATCTAGGTAAGTACCATACTGGGATTTGTTCCTAACACCAGTCAGTATGTTCCCTTCTTTTTAAGGTATTAATGATAAAGCTCTGAACAATTTTTACAAGCGTAAATACTTGGGTTACACACAGACAAATTAGGGTGACTTCAGCAGCCTTGCACCCAGTGTTTCATTAATTCATTCACTTGAAAGGGTCTAATATTGTTTTGTAAATAAGTTGAGCATTTAAATACTGTTGGGATTCTTTGAAGTCTGCTTATGGGGAAATATAATTCAGTATATATCTTGCACAAGGGCAGAATGTGCGCCAAAACCACACTGTACTTACCACAAAGAAGCAGGATTGATGGGTAGACAAGTCTTCACTGCATTTTTCTTTAAGGGTGGACTGAACAATCAGCTCATAGAGAGGAGCCAGTTTCAAGCCAGTAATCTGAATTCCTGAAAACAGGTGATTTATTTTTTTTAATTGGCATTTAAGTTATGACTGTACATGAAAGCTAATATTAAAACCAAACCCAGTGTTCTGAAAAGACAAAACCATTAATATCCTTTCTTACTCACGTTTTTTGCTAGTGGGACTTGTAGGTGGTGTGTTTAACAGCTTTGCCTGTAATTGCCATATCTTTATTAGAACTTCTCTGTTTTGCACTGGTTGATAAAATGTAACATTTGGACTGAGAGAACAGAAGGTGTTCTGCCCCAGAAAACAACTGCATCTCTTCCAACATTAACACAGAGAAATACACACCAAATAAGCAATGCACAGTCACAGAAGTACTTAGTCTTAAAAACAACTACAACATGCCTGTAAGCCTCTCTATCTCTTCAATACTGGATGAGGACATAGGAATAGGCTGGTGAAACTTCATCACAAAAAAAGCTGACAAATCCATGCTGAGTTCATCAGTCAGTGGCAAAAAAGTAGGGTTGCTGGGGAAAAAAAAATAATCAGAATGAAAGCTTGTTCCAGAACTTGGGAAAAAAGAACTCCTAGTGCACTGTCTGGTCCTTAGTGGTATACTATGTTCCACAATTTTTCTGTCTTAAGTTTTGCATTATAATTGCAACTCTAGCCTTTAATGTTTTCAAACAAAGCTAATGTGCAGACTGGCAGAAAGGAAAAGCAAGCCACCAGAAACTGGGGAACAATGCATAAGAATGTTTGCTATAGATCATTCACTAGTGATTTATTTTGGAAAATGACTTCATATTTTCCCTCTAGCTTAGTATTGAAGTATATAGGGAGATGTCAATATCCATGGTGGGATGGCAAACTATTTTGTACAGTTAATGTATAATATCCTTTGACACATATTTTATTTATTCTGAAACTATGCAAGAGTTGCTTGTTGAATACCAGGAAGTTAAGCAGTTCTATTCCAGTGGCTCCTTCTGACTTCAAATCTATGAATAAATCCATAGTTCAACACAAATGACACACATATGACAAATATGAACACAATAGATTTAAAGACCATTTGGGAAAACTATAAAATCCCCAAGTTATAGAGGGTGTAACTATGGAGTATAACACCATCCATAAACCCAGGTTTATGGTTGCCTGGTTTAGCAGAGGCTAAACCCAAGTTGTGCTGAGGTTACTGCAACTGGTTCATAAATCCATTTCTGTACTGAGAAGTGTCCAGAGCCTCACCCATCTTCTCCAGTTTGCGAATCTACAAGCAGTGGAGAAAGAGAAAGTCTGTAGAGAGTATCTGTGCCTTCAACAGTTACAATGGCTTTTGTTCCACATACTTGGGAATCTGAGGATGAAAGAGAAGTGTGTTAATTTTTTCTCCTGTCAGTGCAGATGAATCCTATGTATATAAATATAGGCAAGGTCTTTTAAAGCTCAAATCCAATTAACAGCCCTAATGGCTCGGCCAGCAAGGAGAAGCCTGCACAAAGCATGCTCAGAATGCCAAAGCTGCCCAATGTTGATAGCTGCTTTGGGGACATACCACGAGACAGGTCAAGCAAGCGCCAGTCATTTTCATGTTGGCCAGGTAGTTTGGTTTGATGGTGCTCTCACTTCAGTTTGGGTCAACAGCTGAGAAATGGGAAAATAGTTTCCCCATGTACAGTATAACTGTGCTAAAGTGCATCACGTGAATCATTCTGCTATGCTACAGTTTTAGATCTTATTTTTGAGTTTCATTAATGAACTTTGCTTCATTAAACCGATAGTGCTGAAAAAGTCACACTGGTTATTTCTGCTTTTCTGGCTTTACCAGGATTTAGTTCTGCTTCCAAAGCTTGATAAGGAGAAATGTAAAATTCAATGTTCATTGGAGTTCCTGTGGAATGAAAAAAAAAATAATAAAAGTTACTGCACATGTCAACAGAGGGCACAAAGGCAAAAAAAAACCCCCAAACCAGGGTAGATAGGCCAAAGGGGATTCTTTGTAAAAGCATATTTCTAATTATAGTATATGTTCAAATCACAGCATCTTCTTGGCATTTAGCAGCTAAACCCTCAATGTACTAAGTTATCAGATATCTTTGGAAAGATTAGATTAAGTTTCTCTCTTTTGCACAATAACCTGTTGTTCAGCCTTAAAAACACTGGTTGAATTCTTCACTTTTGGTCACTAGGCTAAAACAGAAGGGAAACCTGTAACACTTGCATAAGGGACACTCAGGGTTGTGGTAGCAGGCATTAGAAGTACTTTTACGAACCTTAACATATTTATAGTTAGACCTCACTTCTGACAGTGTAGATGAAGAAAAATAATATCAACTGTATTTGCCCTTTAGGCAACATAAGTATTATCACAGCTGCTACCACTGTCATCTCATGGTTACTCCCAAACCTCAGAGTGTTGCCACCGTTGCTTTTGGGTGCTACATAAGTCAGTGCTGCAGCAGCATATAAAACACCTGGCCTCTTTGTATTTTCTCCTGTATCTCTGTACACTATCTGAGAATACAGACACACCAAGACCCTACATCATGTTTAATTTACAATGGAGGATCTTTTCTGTTAAGAAAGATCAATTCAGTAAGGGTTTTTTGTTTAAAATTCTTTGAATCTATGAAGGAAAAGAAAAAAAAATATCACCTCCAGTTCTTGGCACCAGGTGTCCTACTTTTCCATGAAGTACTTCAGTAACTCTGTTTACATCCTGAACTCTGGTTCAAAACACATCTTGATTAGTGTTTCCTGAGTTGCAGTGCTTGCTAGGCTAATATAGAGGGTAATTTGCACCCTTAATCAAAGGGAGATGATGCTTTCTTGGAAGTAGATTGTGTCCCCATTTGCTATGGCAGCTTCTGAAACACCATAATTTCATTCACACATTACTCCTAGGTCTTAGGCTTCCAGTTTCAAACCTGTATCGGAGCTGTTTCAAGTTGCAGTTTGATGTGCTATTTACCAGAAATGAAGGGGGACAAAAATATTGGGAGTGGCAGGTTGAAAATAACCTGGATAAACTAAGTCAAACAGATCCAATCTCTAGCCTCATATGTTATCACACAGCTGAATACATACAGCCATACAATTACACAGCTGTATATTAAAACTTTGAACTGCATTAACTTACCTATTCTATGACTCATAATTTATATTTACTGAGATATCCATAATCAACAAGGATATAGTATATATGTTCAATTAATATGCTTCTTAAAGGAACACTGAAAAACAAGACAAGAGTGTGCTTCAAGTTACAGAGGGCCATGCTTGCCCAGAGTACTTAATAGGCAAAATATCAGAAAAGATGCTTCAAAAGGAAAGCACTGCCCTCAACTGTGAGTTTCTGAAAAGAATAAAAGTCACTGTACAATTACCAGAGGGTTTAGGACAATCTGTAATCCTTCTCTTTGAAAGAAGAAATGAGACAAGGATAGGAAAGAAAGCTAGCATTCACTACTCCTAACCTGAGCACGAAATGAGACATCCAAACAGCAAGACCCCAAAAGATATGTTTTACTTCTGCACCAGGGAGATCTAAACATGAGTGCGGGCATTCAGATGCACTGTTAACTCCTGATAGGTGGTCACATGCATGCTCTCTCAAGCTCTGCAACCAATTGGTTTCCCAACAAGTCTCTTAGATAAAGCAGAGGAATTCAGATTGTCATTTGGCATGCCTGGGGTTCTCAAGCTGGAGAAAAGCTTCAAGCTTTCCAGTGGAAGAAAAGTCATTAGATGTCTATATCCTGCTCGATAATTTGATAATTTAACATGTTTTCATTTAAATGATGGCATGGAGGGGGAAGGAGAAAGAGGTAGACTTCAAGTTAGACTTCTAGTTACCTGTCTAGAAGAGACATTGAATAAATATCTTTTTCAAGGGCTTGCAAAGCAAGGTATCCCTTAGCTTTCATGTCACTGTGAGGGAGAGATGACAAATTATGATTTTTGTAAACAAAAGCCAGTTACAGATTTGTAAAGTTTTTCAAGTAAAGTTGCAACCTGTTTCCTGGAGTTTGATACAGATTTGACAAGTCTTCTAGAACATTTCCAAAGGCATCATAGTTCTTCATTCTAGCAAAAAGAAACAATTGCTATCACGCTACTGAATAAGGTAGATAATAGGTCTTTTATACAACTTGCTAGAAAAAGCACAGTTTCAGAGTGACATAGGCCCCCTCCTTATCAGATCTGGCAAGCAGCAGCACTGCTTTTAAGTTGTCTTAGAAAATACCAGGAAATGTGAATCCTTGGCTCTGTTGCAACAAGCAAGCTAATTATAGCTGACACTAGTTAAATATGTACTACTGAAAGCTATAGATGTGTGTAATACACAAATTTGACAGCTCATCAGCTGAAAAGCATTTTTCCTGGTGTTCCAATAAAGCTGGTCATGTAGTAACACTTCCCTAATACAATGCACTTGCTCATAGGTCTTTTCATCAAAATACCAAGGATTGTGTTAATATTGCACTCCACAACACCCTGTGAGATAGATGGATCTTAAATACAGCTGATAGATATGTCAATCCAAAAAGGAACAGGGGACAAGTGGTTTGCAGAAGTTTGTGAAGAATCCTGCAGATTCTGATTATCTGTGATAGCCTGGAGCTTGCCTCAGACTAACCCACCAGGTATTTACTCACCTGTTTAAGTGGATTTTACAAGCCTTAGTAAATTCTGTAGTGCTGCAGTCAGAGAGATGTACACAAGAAGACAGACCTTCCCTTTATGCACAGATATGGCTGCAGTGTGAATCACCAGAGAGGCCTAATAAGCCTGCCTGGACTTCCCCAATGGGACAAAACCTTTCTAAAGAGAAACCTAAACAAGTCCGTTCTTCCAGATGGACTAGTAGGGAAGCGGGGAAAAGGGATGGAAGCAGGTCCTGCATAGACAGGTGCAGACATGGCACCAGCTTATGCATCAGCTGGTTGGGTTTTCATGATTTTATAGTTAGTTTGAGATTCACAGAAACCACTACACATATAACAGACTGTCTTGTGACCAAGCAAAATACACCAAGAGGTGTAAAAGAGATACTTGCACTTTGTGCCGAATCCTAAAAAAAAAAGAGGAATGCAAACAAGTAGTACCCACAGTGTCAATGGTAATGAAATGGCATTATTCAGAGCCAAACTGCTGGCAGTTAATGTTACTGGGAGTCAAAAACTTTGGAAAATGGCAGTTAAAGTTTTTAAGACGTGGCTGTTTATACCCATAAATTTAATACAACTGAATTTCTGAGCGAAAAGAAGGCCAGAAAGACTGATGATGTATTACAGGTGCACAGAGAAGACAGATGAAATATGCAAGGTAAATTATTATTCTTTCTTTACCTTCCCCTTCAACTGTTCTGCTAAGGTATTTACATAAGAATCCATTTATTTAAATATACTCATTATTAGTAAAATTGGGAACCTTGATTCTTTACCTTAGATGCTGCACCAAGTCATCACAAACCTGGAGGAATAAGAAAGAGGAGTTCCGTGTTGCCATCCTTTGTGAAGCATCTCTTAAAAGCATTTTATTCCTATCACTAGGACTGTTCCCCATTACTTTCAGTTAGGTGACGAGTTTAAAAAAACACCCAAGCAACAAAAAAACCCAGATTAACATTACAGTAGTTAAAACATGATATTAATATGATTAGAATTACAAAGGCTCTGTGGAAGAGGATAAAATTCACATAAATAGTTTGCTGATAAATTCGTTGAAAAAAAAGGCATCTTTGCTAGTTTTTCTTTTATTGGCAGTTACCATTCTTAAAAATTCTCTAGATGTGCATTTGCATCCTAATAATATTGTCCAGCACTCACTCATCAACAGCCCTATGCTAGTTAAACAGAACAACTTGAAATTCCTGGGCTGACTGCAACTGAAAAAAAAAAAAAAGGCACTAGATTAACTCCAAATTAATGTAACCATTTGGATGCTTACTGTTTAAAAATAGAGTTTGTGCTCCCTGCTCCCTTCCCCACAACAGCTTGTTGTTGTATCTTTGATCTGTAGAATTGTCTGTAACACTAAACAACTGCAGAATAGGGTTTGTGAACTGCAGAGTGATATTTTGCCAACATTTTTAATGAGAAATTTTGAAAGAAAAACATCCCCATTTGTAGGAATGCACCTAAAGAAGCCAGAAGGAAAAAGAGACTCTGGTAACAGCTCCAAGACATTCCTTGGGAATATAAATTGCACTACACCTTGGCAGGAGAATGTTCTAAGACCCCACTGTTTGCTGTAGATATATATATCATCAAAGTAGGAGAATACAAGTATTTATGCAGGGCACTACAAAACTCTTGGAATATAGCCAGGTCAGCTGAATTTTACCTTAATATTTATCCTGCAGCACTTCATATCTGTAACTGAGTAGTAAGTTTAGGTGAGAGATTCAGGTGCCTAAAGAGGCAGCTGATGTCATGAACAGGCTGGCAGGTGGGACAAAAGTAAAAGGAAGCCGAAGTCTTTCTGACACAGCAGCTGGAGGCCAGGTAGAAGATTACAGGGAGGTGAAAGAAAAAATTACCACAGGGGCTTCTCCAAGGTGAGCCAACTTTACATCCACCACTTCTCCATCCTTCTCCAGCTGTACTTCTATATAAAACATGTTTGATGTTATGTAGCAGGTAGTCCCAGTGGGGCTGACATGAGCATTAAGCCTGAGGAAAAAGAAAAATTAAAATAAATAAATAAAGCCTTGTATATCTAAAAATGCTGTAACATGAAGAAAGGAAATGAGTGTAGTTTACTTGGTCGTGGGAAGAGGCTCTGGGGATGCTTCAAAAATAACTCTTCCTTGGCTCCACTTCTGAAAACTATCCCATCAGGCAAGATATTTGTGCTCTGCATTATCAAGTTGCCTGGCTGAAAACTATTTACCTCAATCTGCAGCTTTGGGACCTAGGCATGCATGCCCTGTCTTCACTCAACAACTTCCTTCACAAAGGGCTAATCAAAATAGGCAGTTATGCTCAATCCAAGAAATAGACTCCATTAGAACACTGGGTTAAAAAAAATATTGTTGACAAGGCATCCAGATGGTATTCCCCACTGGACTTGGGACCATGCTTGCTCATTTTTATTTATTCATAAACAAACTTACCCTTTTTGTTTGGATAAAGATTCCAATCTGTTCATCATGGAAAACAAATATTTAGCTGGAAAAAAAAAAAAAAAAGGAATTGTTATTTAATCAGGCTGCAATGATCAAGTAGAACCATTATTATTCTGCTTTAAGGGGTATGATTTAGGTAATGAGAAAATGGTATCTCTTGTACGACATTATTATTAATGACAACTACTACCCTATGATTAACAAGTGCTGTGCTGGGGAGAGCTCATTCTCAGATTTTGAGAATAGCTGTAGCCTGAAGGCTTAGTCCAAAAATGAGTCACAAGTCTCCTGTGTCATATCCACCTCTCTGTTTATACATCTGACCTTTTTGGGCAAATATCACCAACAGAGAAGGATGGGTAGTTTCCAAGGAATGTTAAAAAATACACTTTGAGTTTTCTGACAGCTCATTACCATTTAATGTCCTCTGTATCTTCTCCAAGCAAGAGCGAAATGGACCATCTGGAGCATTACTGACAGGCTGTCGAAGTGGCTTATCCTAGCACATTTGTGAAAACAAGAGACAGGCTCCTTAAATTACTAGCCAAAGAGGAATATCCATGCATGCAAGACATAATGCCAGTGCCCAGAACAACAGAACTCTACTTATTTCTTTTTGTCACACATAGAGGTGACCTATCATTGGAGCTATCTCCAAAGTGGCAGCACAGAATGGATTTGCGAAGAACCTGTTGTGCAGTAATTATATACCAGAGGCCTTAGGGGCAGGGAGCAGCTTCCCATTCCCTTTTTAGCAGAACACAAGCTCTGATAGCTAATTTCACCATGATAGTGGAGATCAACTAAGAAAGTATTCCTGGTTTAGAAGGAATCTTCCTGAGTGAAAAAGGAGAGATCAGTAAGCACCACAGATCTACTTGGCTCAATTCAGGGTGCAAGTTCCAGCTGAAGATGTTAACTCAAGTAGCAAGCAAACTCTCCCAGCTTCTCTTCTAGCTCTTGTCCGAGAACTTCTCATACCTCACACTTCAATTCACAAAGCACAGTCAGTTTTGAAAAGTTTTCACTATGTTCAAACTCAGGACATTGTTTTCAGAGCAAGGCTTTAGTTAATCGTTAATAAAAGAGGCATGGAAACAAGTGGGACTTTTTATATAAGCTTGCAGCAGTTGTGCTAATCTGCTTTTTACAAAGATGATCCTTAAATCTAATTAGCTGCTAAAAGGGCGGGAAGCATGGAACCAGTTAAGGTATATCACAGCAGAAGAGAGTCTAGATAGCAGGTTTAGGGACAGATTCTGAAAAAACAGTGTTTTCTCCCATTCCTGTGGGCAAGAAATTGTCTTTAGGTACTATGAATGTGCTAACAATAATGGAGAAGAACCTAAAGTATTAGACAATCAGGACTAATTCCTGAAGAGTTAAAATAATGCAAAAAAACCAATCCCCACAGTGTTAAAATGACATAGGAAACTTTTTTTTTATCCACTGTTGGAAGAAAAGTCAGGAGCCAGGCTATAAAAGGCACCAGTTTTGGGAGGGGTTTTCTCTGTTGTTTTACTTTTTTAAAGGCAAGCAGTTTTTGAACTACCTCAGCAACCTGCTCTTGCACCATATATCCTTCTCCCACCTAATCTGTGATTCTTACCATGCAAAAATGCACAAGTTTCAGAGTTTCAGCCCATGGTTTTTGTTGGTACTTTAAATGCAACTGTTCCATTAAATCATTTGTAGAAATAGCAGTTGCAGCACCTGAAAAATATGTCAACATATTCTAAATATAATGGCATGTATTTACATTGGCAACCAGAAAAGTTGAAGGGGAAAATATATAAACATTTGCTAAGTGATATATGTTATGCTTCAAAAGACAAGGCAGAAAAAAAATAATTTTGTTGAATGTTGCTTGCAAGTATCTAATATTTGTAAGACCTGACAGAAAAGTTGCAGGGAGAAATTTTGTGCAGGCAAGTATTTTCAATATTAAATACAGAGATGCAGTCTTATCTCCAGCTTCTTAAAAAAAATAGGCTATCTTTACATATGCTAAAATCTCATATGTATGTTCTTAATAAATACCAAGAGCTTGCTGAGAGTACCAAGCATCCAGTTTTCTACACCCATCTAGAGCTTATTAGAGATAGTATTTTCTTTGGGGGTGGTGAAACATTGGTACATGTTGCCCAGAGAGGAGGAGAAGCCTTATCCTTGGAAACATTCTAGATCAGGCTGGATGGGGCTCTGAGCAACATGGTCTAGTTGAAGATGTCCCTGCTCACTGCAGAGGGTTGGACTAGGTGACTTTTAAAGGTCCCTTCCAACACAGACCTCTCTATGATTCTCCAGAGAGAGATAATCTCAATGTAGAGAAAATCAGTGCAGCTGAAGGAGTTAAATATGTTTGCATTTCAGCTTTTACAAAGGAGTTGTTATTAAATATTCATTTATTTTTAAAACTGGCATTAGAAGTGACTGTAGGTATAGTCATGAGCTTTACCTGTGACTTGATGCATCCATGTAAAATCACGTTCTCACCATTTCTAGAGAGAAATTTTAGCTTAGGTTTGCTTGAACAGTATTGAAATGTTTTCTCCTGGGCCAGACCATGTACTATGGCCCATCTACAGTAAGTAGGTTGCCTCAGTCCACTTTGTATGAATAAGTGTGTGCATGTATGATGTACCACAGCTGGGTAGTGTTTCATGTTTCTGTGGTAATTGTCATAAATGTTTGCATTGAATCAAAGCTCCTTAGAGTGTCTGTGATCTTGATACTGACTACAGTGGTTTGATCATGTCCTGAAGAAGCAGAGAAGTAAATTATTTGCTGACTCTCTCGAAGAGATCACTTCCAAAGCAATGGAGGGAAACATGCCACTGCTTGCAATAAATAGCAGTAAAATAGCTGCTCTGCAAATAAACAGAGGACTGATGTTAAATAGTCACAGTCCAGCATGCAGCCAAGCCTAAAATTTACTTCAATTTTTAAACACAAAATAACCCTTTCCATTGTGATCAAATATATGTATTTAAGTAGATAAATATACATATTTTTTTTCCAGGATAGGGATAGTGCCGGATTTTCTTAAAAGGACAAATATTCCAAGACAAATAGTAGCCTTCGTACCTACAAAGAAATGTAGCAGTGGCTAAGATCATGCATGAGAAACAGCATCTTAACCTTTGTCAGAACGCTTCTCAGATCAAGGTGTTGTTCTAGTGTTCAGAACTGTCCTATCAAATTACCACACTCAAGAGAAGAGTTAAGAGTGCTGAATAATTAAAAACATTCTAATTATAGCATCTCAGGCATATTAGATATAGAAATGCTTAACTGGGTCAGTTCATGGAAAGGAAAAAAGAAAAGGCAACTGGCCAAGCCTTATCATCAGTATAAAAGATAATAGGAATTACCCCATGGATCCTGCATGCCCACCTGCTCTGGATTACTCTGCGTGTTCAGCAAGCACTGATGTTGAAAGATACTTCCATGAGCAGAGCTACAAAACAAATTGTCCCCAGAGAAAAATCTTCTCGTATTCTCAAAGAATTGGAGGTTATCTTATCCTCTTTTAAAGAGATAAAAATGGTATGCTTTTTCAGGGACCTTTGGAGAGATTCATTATTATTACTACTTAGTTTATTTTTTTATGGTTTTCTGTGCCTTGCTAAATTCCTGTCTCCATAACGTGCTACACAATGTACGCCCTGGGCACACTATGATTCATACAAAAGCAACATTTTGTAATGTCATACTTCTTCCATTTCTGAATAATTTTTCTATTTCATTGAATGTTCACTTCTCTGAGAAAGGATCAATGTATTTTCCATTCAGATTCTTGCATGAATTCAAGTAAGCTGTTTGTTTCAGTGACGATGCTGTAGACTTAACACAAAACAAGAGAAAACTGCATACTTTGGATACATTTTAATGATAGCAGTTTGGAGAACATTCCAAGGATTCCATATTCAGTGCAACACTGGGTTGGTTTTTTTTTCCCCTAACTTCTGCAGAGGGTGCTGGGGGTTGCTTTTTCCTATTATTGTTACATCCAGTGTGGATTGTTTTTTTTTTCACCTGAAGAATACAAATCAAAATAAATCACCAGCAATATCTCCACTGGCCTACTTCCAGCATTTTGTTAGAATTGCATTTTCCCAAAAGTCCTCAGCTGAACTGTTAAAAAAAACCCTGGCAGCTACATGACAGCTGGAGCTGGGGTGGTCAGTGAAAACCAGTGGTTTGTTAGAACTGCAGCATATGGTAAGAGGTGTGGCTGTGATTATCTGAAGTGATACCTAGTCAGGAGGCTGAGGGAGCTGAGGTTGTTCAGCCTGGAGAGCAGGAGGTTCTGGGGAGACTTTAGAGCAGCCTTCCAGTACCTGAAGGGGGCCTACTGAGGAGAGACTGTTTACAAGGGCCTGCAGAGACAGGACAAGGAGCAATGGCTTCAAACTAGAGAAGGGCAGATTTAGATTGAATATAAGGAAGAAGTTCTTCACTATGAGGGTGCCAGAACACTGGAACAGGTTGCCCAGGGAGGTGGTTGAGGCCTCTTCCCTGGAGATATTCAGGGTAAGACTCGATGAGGCCCTGGGCAACCTGATCTAGTTGGGGATGTCCCTGCTGACTGGATGGAGGTCAGACTAGATGACTTTTGGAGGTCCCTTCCAGCCTGGACCATTCTGTGATTCTATGAGATCACAGGTGCTATTGTGCTCTTTCACAAAGTGCCCTGAGATTTGGGAGTGATCAGCAGTGACAGAGCTATAAAGTGGCCATGTAACTAACTGGACCATGACTCATTGTTTTCAAAAATGTTGAGCACTCAAACCATTCCTTTGTCTGTCCTAGGTGCTCTTGGATCTAAGGTAGGCTAAACCCAGTGCTGCTTAGCTTTTATGAACCATAGCTTAGTGTGATACAGTCTACAATTTATGGCTTTACAATCCATAAATACTACTATATGTTTTGTCATTTTTGCTTCACACTACATCACCAACACAATTATGAAGTGTAATTATTTTGTTCTTAAGAGTAACATCAGAAAGTTGGTATCCGAATTTTATTTCACTACAGCCTTATAGACTGAACCAGTTTTACTTCACAATTCATTGAATAGTACTCCTGGCTCTGCACTCTGAGGCACTTAACACTAACAGGATTTGACTGTGTACTACTCTCTCACTGAAAGTGATTCAGATCTTTCAAAGCCAAAGACAGACATAAAAAAATAGGTTTCTAGTAAATGGCCATGGATGTAGAAAAGCATTGACACTGATAAGACATATCTTTTCCTCAGAGTGCAGTCAAGATACGGCTAACATTCAATTTCTGTTTGACATTTGCATTATAGTCTCCAAGTAGTTATTGTCTAAGTCTTCTCTCAAAGGTACTAGAGACATACAGCCATAACTTAAATAACCTCATGAATGAACACTGGAGGGCTGGCTTCACATGCATACACTCTCCCTTTACAAGGTTTCATAGGACATCATAAGTGATGTTCATAACTGACTATCTGTTGCTTATCCCACATTTCATCTTTCCAAGACACTTCTGATCATTTTTATGACTCAAATCAGGTGTTGCACCATCATTCATGTTCTTTACTGACATCACGCAGGTGAAATTATGAAGCCCATCACTAAAGATCTGCAACAGCTCTCCTTCAAGATAAGAGATAAAGCAAATGCAGCTGGAATATAATCTGCAAAATATGTCAGAATTAGTAATAACCGTCATATGTTGAAAGTCTGCAGTGAAAATGTAGTTGTTGAGTGAGGGAGAATGGGAGCTAAGATTTAAGTGAGGAGCTGAAAATCATGGCAAGCACTTAGGAGATAACTGAGGCAGAGAAGGAGTGAAGCAGAGAAATTATGCTTAAAGGATCTTTCCACCAGTATGTCTGAAAGCTAACCACACAAAAGACCATCTTAATTTTCCTGTTTTTTCAGATGGGGAGAGGAGGTTACTCCTGAAGCTGGCCACAGCCACAGAACTAGAAAATAAATTGTAGATTACCTCACTCCACTACAGCATGCCACCATCAGAAGTAAGAAGAGAACCTCCAAAGAAAGAAGATGGGGAAAGAGACTAAAGAAGCACAAGAAGAAAGGCTGTAAAAAGACATGTCAAAACCATGAAGTAAGTATAAAACCACAGAAAGTATGAAAAACAGGAGCAATAGAAAAGGAAGGATATGGAAAGCAGAAAAAAAAATATAAAAAGGGAAATACAGGAGGAATAATTACATAGATATCTCTAAGATTAGAAAAGATTGTTTTAGAATATTTTTTTATCTTATTTTCATGACAGAAAAGTGACATGACTGTAGGTCTACTTTGAGCTGTTTTAAACCAATAGCAGTTTGGAGAGGATTGTTAGGCTTAAGTGTTCTGATTGAATACATATCAGGATGTGAGTTATATAATATGCAGACTAAAAAAAGCAGCAGCATTCAGTGGCAAATACTGATTTCAGTAAAATAGTGTGTAGGAAGGACACATTTTTTCAGGAAAGACAATATATAAAGGAGCTCAATCTCAAAAAATGCCAGTTCAAGATATTACATCAATGCCATGCAGAGAAGTATTCCATACAAACTATGTATTTTACAGCATTCTGTATTGGTTAAGCAATTTGATACTGCTTTTTATATCTTATGTTTTAAACCCAAAGCTAATTAAATTATGAAGACTTGTAATAAATACATGCAATAAATGTTGTATTATACATTTTAGTGTCTGTATGTTTTTAGACATTTTGTAATTGCTTAACTATGTTCCTAATAATGTTGGGGTTTTTAATATCTTGTAAGCCAGCTGTGTTGTAACCTTCAAATCTCAGAATTCCAGGCTCCTAGTCACCTACTAGAATGATATTATTTCTCCTAGCTCTGTTGAATGACAGGATGAATGACTGCAAACTCATCACTAGTCTTGAGTTCATCGTTATTCAAGTCACTTGACTGCATTTTCCCTATAGGCACAAAGCATTCAGGAATAGATTATCTTCTCAACATGATAAGAAAGCTATGAGTGCTAAGCCCCACGACATGCTCAGAAAGAGTACTGAGAATAATGTAATTCGAACACAAGTATCTCATTACCCAACAGTTTATTACAGCAATTTCACTATCTGGTTTTTAGGGAGTATGTATCTGTCTGCAAGTGTAAGGGGACATGTCTTACAGGTTTGGAGGCAGTCACAGATGATGGGAAGCTTCTCTATCAACTATCAAATTAATATGTCCTTGCATTTAGCAAGATTAACAGGACCAACTGCTCACACAACCTTTGTGTGTGTGAGATGTAGCTTTCAGAATCTGGACTGGATTGGCTCATTCCGAGAACAGCTAACGTTCATCCCTGCCATCACAAAAATACTGTCTGGTTTGTATGTGCTGCAGAAGCATAGAGAGAAAAAAAAAAAGCTATCCCTCCCTTTAGAGCTTAATGTTTAAATACAAAAGACAGATTAAAGTTGGGATGGAAAAATGATGGACAGTGACTGGCCAAAATCAGAGCAGATTAGTGACACAGTGAGAGTTTGTCATGGTTTAAACTCAGACAGCAACTAAGCACCATACAGCCACTTGCTCACTACCAACCCCACGCCTTGAGACAGGGAAAAGAATCTGAAGAGTAAAAGTAAGAACATTCATAAGCTGAGACAAAGGCAGTTTAGTACATAAAGCAAAAGCCAGGTATGCAAGCAAAGCAAAACAAGGAATTCAATGACTACTTCCCACTGGTAGGCAGGTGTTCAGCCATCTCCAAGAAAGCCAGGCTCCGTCACATGTAACAGCTATTTGGGAAGACAAATGCTGTAACTCCAAACATCTCCCCCTTCCTTTTTCTTCCCTCCCCATTTATTGCTGATGTCATATGATATGGAATATCCCTTTGGTCAGCTGGGGTCAGCTGTCCCAGCTCTGTCACCTCCCAGCTTCTCGTGCATCCCCAGCCTACTTGCTGGTGGAGCACTCTGAGAAGCAGAAAAGGCCTTGACACTGTGTAAGCACTGCTCAGCTAGAACTAAAACATCCCTGTGTTATCAACACTGTTTTCACCACAAATCCAAAATATAGCCCCGTAACAGCTACTTTGAAGAAAATTAACTCTAGCCAGCCCAAACCAGCACAGAGTAGTTTTAAGATTACCTGAAACCCAATCCAGTAGTCTGTCCCCTAGGACCTGCAGTTGTACTGCCTGATAGCAGGCACCAAAATAAGATTTGTCACATCAGATTCTGCTGATAGTTTTTGGAGATTCAACCTCCTAACAGATGCACCATATTCCCAAGGCAGCCATTGCTCTCATTTGTGTGGGGAACTATTTACTAAATCTGCACTTGGGCCTGTCAGTTATGTACCTCAAGTGTAGCATGTCCCTGAACCCTGAAAATCCCTTACAGAAACTGACAGAAAAGCACATAAACTTGGGAAGGATGAGCATGTTGCTAATTAGCCAGGCAACAGTTCACCATATTCTTCACTCATTGTTACTTCTGATTGTTTACAACTGGTACAAATGAGGCAGGTGAAAGCTTTGAGCTCACTCTTTGTGTTGGGGAGGTGATTGTCCCTACAATACATGGGGGCTTTGAGTTAGATGGTTTCTCTCCTTCAGTCCTGCTGCTTAGAAACTCCATTAAATCACAAATGCATTTAACGTATCCTTATATATTGGTAATAAAAGGTTGTCTAATAAATTATAATCCATAAAAGAGAAGAAATTATGTGTAATACCAGGAAACCCTATCCCCCACTGTTGACTTCAGTTCAGCAATGCCAACACCAAGCTGTGTAGTGCGGTGGACTCACTTGAGGGAAGGAATGCCATCCAGGGGGTCTTGACAGGCTTGAGAAGTGTGCCAGTGGCAAATGCATGAGGTTCAATAAGTCAAAGTGCAGGGTCCTGCATCTGGGTCAGGCCAATCTCAGGCACAAATACAGGCCGGGTGCAGAGTGGGTTGAGAGTAACCCTGAAGAAAGAGACTTGGGTATATTGATTGATGAGAACCTCAACATGAGTCAGCAGTGGGCGGTGGGACTCTGCAATAGGTTGCCCAGGGGGGTTGTGGATGTCTCTTCCCTGGGGGTACTCAAGGCCAAGTTGGATGAGGCTTTGAGTGGCCAAGTTTAGTTGAGAGGCATCTCTGCCCATGGTGGGGAGGTTGGAGTAGATGATCTCTATGGTCCCTTCCAACCTAGGCCATTCTATGAATACTTCACACCACATGGACATATGGACCCAGCAGATGCCAGGTAAATCTATGCTGAAATAGATATTTTAATCAGACAACTGCATATGGTTTGTTTCTTCGATGATGTGAGTTCCTTAGATTCTGTGGAATATACAAAAATTAGTTCGTACTGAAATGAATAAGTAGTGATGGACTAAACACTGGCTAAATGTCCATGATGTCCAAAATTGCAGAAAACTGAGCACAGAGAACAAGGGGTTTTAAAGTGCACCTGCTTTGCAGAGCACAATGCTTGCATGATGCAAAGACTGAGGCCAAAGATTTCCAGCTGAGGTAATAAACACCAAAATTTCTAAACTCAGAGACAACTTTCAGCCAAGTAATGGTGAGGAGGGGAGGGGTCAAAACAGTTTGTGTCTTCCCTCAATGGTTACAGCCTGATAAAACATGTACTGATAAGTCTATTTCTATGTCATGCTTAGGTTCCATGACATCCTATGTTACGAGCTTGTCATACTGTGTTGACATGCAGCTATTTAAGTTACTGATTTACCAGTGGAAGAGACCGTTATTAAGGCATCCTTATTATGCAAATTACTATTATTCATGTGGAAACTCTATCTCCCCATTTTCTTTGGAATCATAAACTATCACACATGGAGTGGGCCATAACCATAAAGCTCCCTCTCACGATGTGTTTGTAAATCTAGCGACAGATGTCAGGAATTTATCTTCTTACCACACGGCAGAACATGCTCATCTACTTGCCAGAGCAGGGATTAGCCGAGGGAAGGAGCAATGGGCATGAAGCTACACTGTTTGTCACAGTCTCAATACACTCGGCTAAAACACAGGCTGAGAAGCAGTCACTCTGCAACCATTAAACTTCCGAGTCAAAGTGCCGCCGGGCTGAGTGGGGGGACAGTCCCAAAGAAGGGCCAGCCTTGTTCCGCGCCTGGGAGCCGCCCACGAGAAGCAGGCCCCGAGCCCCTCACAGAGGCGATTACCACCTTCGCCCGCCCCTCGTCGCCCCGCCCCTCTTCGCCCCTCCTAGCGGACCCTCCTAGCGGCACCTCCTGGGCGGAGCCCCGCGACATCACCCACCCCCGCGCCTCGCCGGAAGCAGCTGCCGCACTCATGCCCCCGCCCCCTCCTCCTCCCGGAAGTGGGTTCCGCCCGCGCCCACCGAGTGCCCGGCTCCTGCGCCGCCGCGCCCGCGCCTCTTTCCTTCCACCCCACTGCATGACTCCCTCCCCT
Source organism: Picus viridis (assembly GCA_033816785.1). Classification (NCBI taxonomy): domain Eukaryota; kingdom Metazoa; phylum Chordata; class Aves; order Piciformes; family Picidae; genus Picus; species Picus viridis. The sequence goes on from CM066574.1 coordinate 21,882,162, forward strand.
GCGCGCCAGGAGGGGGCGGGGCCGCGCCCTGTGACGATCCGGCCTCTGCGGTCGTGGCCTCGGCTCTCAGTGCGGCGCAGCCCGCCCCGGCCACGGCCCGCCCCGCTCGGCCCCGCCCTCCGCCGCGGGCCTCGCGCGCGCTGCCGGGTCAGCGCGCGGGGGCGGTGCCAGGCGGCGCCAGGGCTCCTCTCCGCCCGCTCCCGCCCTCCCCAATCGTTTCTCTGGCGGGCAGCAGCGCTCGCCCCACCGCCGCAGGTGAGTCGGGGGTAACGCTGGGCGAGTGGGCCACGCCGCACCGCGCCAAGGGACGGGCCGGAGGGAGCCGCCGGCTTTCTCGCTACCGGGACAACATGCAGGGACCCCTCCCCGCCCGCCGCCGGGAGCGCTGCCGCGTTGGGGGGAGATGGCTGGTGGGGGAGAGGGGACTTCCCCGTGGCCCCGCGCCCACCGTTCTTCCTCGCCCGGTGGTCGGCGTTGAGGCGCGGCTGCCGCCTCCCCTCCCTTGGCTAGTGGTTTGTGCCCACCGACCCCACCCCAGGGTGTGGGGAGAGGCAGGCGCGGCCGCGGGCGGTGCCCAGGAACCTTCCGCGGAGGCCAGGCGGAGGGTACCCGGCCGCTCCCTGAAGGTTACTGGTGTCGACCTTGGGGTTTCCCGCCCCAGGCCTGCCGCTGCCCGCCTGGACTCTGAGGGGAGTGGGGAGAGGGCGGTGGTGTCCCCGGGATGGGGCTTGGTCGTCTCCTGTTGCGGTGGTAGTGGCGGCGTGAGGCAGGTGCGGGCGTCCCCGCTGCGTCCTCGGGCGCGCCCGCACCTGCGGAGGGCGGAACGCGGCCACGGCAGCGCCGTCAACCCAAACAAAGGAGCCGCACCGCGGGATCGGCGGGGAAGGACCCGGGGCTCCCATCCCTCCGACCGGGCACGCGGAGCGGCCGCTTCTGCCGTGGCTGTGTCAGCAGCTGGGTGCCGGAGCCTCCGTGCGTGCGATTACAGAATGAGTAAGAGCAGCGATTCGGTACCATGTAATCGCTGCGCGCTTCCCTGCGCTGTGCTTTTCTGTAGTGGCACACGTTAGCAGGCGTTGCTGGTAACTATAGCTTGTGCTTGCCTGCAACAAAAGGAAGAAGTATGCCTGCTGCCTAAATAAAAGAGCCTTTCAGTGCTCATCTATTTGGTTTGGTAAATAATTTGGTGCTTACTTTTGGGTTTCTTCTAGATGGAATCCAATAGCTTCAGATCCTTCCCCTTCACTGTGTTTCTTTCAAAGGGGAGATGTAAAGTGGGCCATACATCCCAGGAGTCACCTACAGAGAGATTTTATGTATGATGTGTGTGTCTGCTTTATAGCAGCACTGAACTGTCCTGGCAGAAAGGCTGATAAAACATTTATTTTCAGACCCAAAATGACCCAAATGTTTTGTTTTCAAGTTTGGATTTCCACTTCTTGGGGAGAGACTTTGCATTCTGTGGGGTGAACCATTACAGCTCCACAAGACAGTGATAGGTACCTCTGCTGCCATCTCAGTGTCTGAAGCTAGGGTGCAGAGAGGTCTGCACAATAAACCCCTTGGTTGCCTTTTCCAGTGGAAGTTAAAGTTAGAAGACAGGAGCTCCTAGGAGAGGGGCTGCATGGACTGGGAAAAGATACTGTCAACCTAATAGTTATCAAGATAGGTAATAGCGATTCTTATTTTAAAATCCTCTTCTTTTCAACTGACACATAATAGCATGTACCCCAGCATTTAAATCCTGGGCAATTGTGAGTGTTCTTCATGGAGTGAAGAGCAGCTGTGTGATGTGTGGATCTCTGATGCAGATCTAAACCCCTTGGTCAATGCTTTAGACAGCTTGTGTTCCTAACATGTCTTTCAGGAATGCTGACATCTCTTCATGTTCTTTTTCTAAGGGATTGCCCTGAAACAGGGGTATTCTATGGAAGGTGAGCTTTTAGTCCTGTTAAATTTAAAGTGCATCTGACTTGGAAGAAAATAATTGCTGAGGCAAAGGCTCTTGCTGTCTTGACACCAATGTGTGTCTCTCTGGTGTCTAATGTAGATGCAGTGTCTTGTTACCTGACAGCAGCATTGTTTCCTCTGCGGCTTCACAACTGAGGAATAAGTTACTATATGAGAAAAATCTTTAGACTGTGTGACTAGATTTGCCACCCTAGCAAGTGCCATAGGATATAAATTGCTGGTCACATGTCCTGGACAGGGAACTCCCCACTCTGTTGAGACTGCTTACAGCCAGCTTCCTGAACTTCGGATGGCTCCAAGCTACTGAAACTGTGTTGGATCTAAATTGAAATCTATTTTAAGTGAACAAGGTACTTTGGTAATCTAGTGACAGCATGCCTGTGAATATATTATAGTCTGGACACATCACGCATGCAATTATGGGACAGCTGGTTTAAGTCTCCTTCTTACCTTATGAAGAATTGATGTGAGGAACCAAGAAAATGGAACAGTTGGTATAATTACTGTACATCCACCGAACATTTTGCAGAATGCTTTACTCTTTATAATTACTAAGTAGGGAAGAAATAGTTCTATGTTATTAGTCTGCAGCAGTACTTAAAATCAGAACTACCCTCAGAGTAGTTCTAAAAGGTTATTGATAAGTCTGCAGAACTAAAAGTATTTTAGTCCTTGTGGTCGTAAAGAACTTAGTGTCACTTTAATTATATCAAATCAGCCTAGGAGACAGACCAGAGTTACTTAATCCTGGTTTGCTGCTTGTCTTGTGTTCTTAACTATTGTGAGTCAGAGTGAGCACCTGCCAACCCAGGATTTGTCAGTGGACACAGCTGCTTTGATAGGTGGACAACTCACAGCCACCAGGTTAGGCTTATACTCTGAGTCTTAGGAGCTCTACACAACAGCAAAGAATTTCTGACATTCCTACAGAAAAATCAGGACTGGATTTAGGGGCTGGAGCAAGCTGGAAAGAAACTTAGTATCGGCTAAGTAACACTGCCTTAGGAAGAGCCAGCGTGAGAACTAATTGTCTTTGCCTGGAGGGTGGCTCGGTCTTTACTGTTTGTGCTTTGTTTAGGATTAGTTATGTATCTGTCAGAATTCCCAACACCTTTGGGAACTGTTAACACTCAAACGTCCAAACTCTGGACAGAGAGGAAGAATGAAGGAAGAGGTGTGTAGGAATGGTTAGATGACATAAAGAGAGGAGATGTAATGAAGGGAAAAAAAAGTTACTACAGAGAATTCAAAATAAGCTCTGCTGTAATCAGCTTCTAATGCTAATATAGAGAGGAGCCAAGAATGCAAAGAAGGTAGCACAAACGAGATAGAATGCTGATTGCGTAGTAACTCTCCAATGGTTACTTCAGGGGAATCGATGGTGCTTATTTTGTGATATTGGCTCCTTAGTTCAAACAATTACAATACACATCCAATTCTGACCAGTGCAGTTCATTTAGTATATTGTGATTTTTCTGCATAATGGTGAGATTGCTACATCATTTGATGCAAGAGTGTGACACTGTTGTGGTGGCCCACAGGTTTCATTTTAAGAAGACATGTCAATAGACTGCATGGCCAGACAGACAAGTATTTCTGCAAATCATGAAAAATGTGATTTTTGTGTAGGAGCTTGGCACCTACCCTTGCTTGGTGGGTGGCAGGGTTCAGGTACCTGTTTCATTTTGCACTCTGAAATGAGAACTTAATACCCTTCCATGCTACTGCTAGACTTGGTCTTTAACTGCCATCTTTAACTCTGATCTAGCAGCCTGAAAATGCTTGTGTATAACACCCACATATAGGCAGACAGAAATGTTTCCATCACGTTAAATAGTGCAGTAAACATGGAAGTCTTCCAGACATGAAGCTTGTGTGAAGAACATTAAAAGGCAGCTGTGTGTGGTATAGTCCTTCTCTTTGCTCATACGCCCATTTAAGCCCATCAAGACAGCACAGAGAAAAGCTGATGTGTCATTTTAGGGCTGTGCCAGTGTAGTCCTGTTGGCATGTCTCTGCCCTTTCCTGAAAGGGCTTTAGTATGGAAGTAGTTAATTCTAGCAACACTTTCCCAATGGGATTTATTTCAGACCTCAAAATAAAAGGAACTCTCCAAACAGGAAAACAACATTAATGTGACAGACTTGTGCAGACATGCTATGTCAGTCACAAAACCCCACCCTTGACTGATGTGGCTATGTCATGGAAGATTAAGTAGATAGACCCGAAGGCCAAACTCAGGGCAAGGCTGTTAGAAGCATATCTTTAACCAGCTCTCACTGTTACCCTTGCAGACCAACATAAGCAAAATCAGATGCTGATTTTAAGTAATTATTGTGTGGAAGAGCTATTTTATTTTGACAGCACTAAATTCTGAAGGTTTTTACGTACTTGACCTCTTAAATTAATTCCACCTTTGTAGTGTAACAGGCTAGTAAAGCTTCGTTCCCATCCTAAGAATGCTTGTATTTTAAGAAATAACACTTTAAATTGCACACTCTTTACTGGTTTCCATAAGGTTAAAATGTATGTATTTTTAAAATGTCTTAAGAGTTCACTGCAGTGTTTCTGTAACTGGTTGAGTATGGTCATAGCTGGTAGCACACCTTCTTGCAACTTGGATTCTCAGGCTTTTTATGCGTTTATATTTTGGAAGTTGTCCCTGATTTCAAAAGGAGTATGAATTGTGTTTTATGTTGATAGAGTTGACTTTGTGAAGTTGATAATGCAGCACTGGCCTGTAAGAGTACAATTTGTTAAAGCACCTTTTCTTCATGCTCCAGGCTGTGTATTTTCTGTCTGTTGCTGAGCAGGCATGATGGCTTTGGGATTTCAGTTTGTTCATATGCACTGGAAGTGAGGTGTGCAATAACCCAGAAAAACTTAACCTGGAAAGAAAACAAGTGTGCTCTGGACTCCCTCGCTAGACGTTGTGGTGGTGTCCTTCAGAATTTAAAGAGACAGTGTATAAGGCTAAGTATCAGAAACTGCTTTTTTGAAATAAAGTTCACCTTCTAAAATGTTTTTAAGTAGTATTGCAAGGAAGAAAAGATGGCTACATGTTGTTTTCACAGTGAAATCCAGTGTGTTTTTGCCATATGTTGGAGAACCCCAGTAGAATACCCACCAACTTGAGATGCATAACAGGGATGAACTTTATTTGGTTTCCCCACCTAATGGAGACTGCAATGAGAACAATAATAAAAAAATGAAATACTGTGATAAAGAACAAGGGGAAGGCTGCTAGTCTGAATTGCTAATTTGGTGTCAGTACTCATTTTGGTTTGCTGTACTGTGTAACATAAAGCACTGGGTTTAGAACAATTTAAAAAACCCACAGGTGAATTTGTTTCAGTAATATTGAAAAGGAAGAAGTTTACCAAGTGGTCTTCCAGCTGTTGCTGGTTTTTGGAATTAGAGGAGTTAAATTCTAAGTCTTAATCTAGGCTATGTCAGATCTCTTTCTTGCATTTTGTTTTGATGTTAACTTGGATCTTAAGTCATGATCTCAAGTTTTTACCCTTCTGCTACTGCTGTGAGGGGAAAATGCACCCCTTTAATCAATTTATCTTTAACAGCTCTGTGCTTTCCTAAAGAATCCCATTGCAGGCATTGTCATCTGGTATTTCCTGTGTTCAGAACTGGGAAGGTTATAATTTGAAGATTGATGGTGTCCTTGATGGCCAGTGAATGATATACAAAATATTTTAGGGAAGTCTGTATGCTACCATGCAACTGGCTCCCTATCAATCACTAATTTTGAGCATGTAGTTAAAAGTTTTACTGGTGGGCTTACAGTTAAAACTACATTTAATAGGAAGATTTTTTTATTAGTGCAGATGCTCACCAAAATGCAGCATTTTCTGAACTCCTTATTGCCCAAGAACCAGAGTGGTATATGAAAAGTTTGATATGGGAATCCTTCAAAAACCTTTGAAGGTGCTGGTTTTTATTTTGAGAAAGCTCCTTTGCTGCCCTGTCCCTTCAATTTTTTTTTCATTATATCCAAGTGGGAAAGTTGATATTTTTGGGTAACTTGATTTGGCACATGTTGAACTTCTCTAGAAGAGCATAGTTTTCTTTAAATGAAGGTTAGTCTATATTGCACTTTCTGTCTTGCAAAGGTTGAGTTTTATAGCTCTTTCAGTCAAAGGCGGTAAAGGGATGAAATAGTCTAACCAAAGCATACTGCTCGGCAAGATGTATGAGTTAGAACAGACACCTTGTGTATAACATGCACAGTTTAAGTGAGTTTCTTCACGCTGGAATATTTTGAAGAGCACTGCAAAAGCAAGTTCTAGTGAAGTTTGAAGGAAACCTCTACCTTGAGGAGCAAAGTTTAATATTGTGATTTTTTTTTAAATTTTTTTTTTTACTGCAATTTCAGGAATTAAGACTTTCTTACAGATATGGAAGGAAAAGATGATTTTGGGAAGCAGAAGCAATCTTATAGCCAAATAGATTGTTCTTTAGAAAAATCCTCTGAACAATGAAATGCAATATGGTAAAACACTGAAATGGTCAGGCTGGCATAGTTATTCTTGCATTGTCAGTAGTTTGAAGGAGAAATTTTCAGGAACATGCTTCTTAGCAGACTTAGGATCTTTTATGTGGACCATATCTGTGAAGAATGGGAGTGGGTTTTAACAACGCTTCTCCAGGCTTCATGCAGGACTGATACTATGTGTTTATTAAGGTAAAAAGAAACAAACCCCTCAAGAAAAAAAAGGGGGAGAAAAAGGTGGGGGGAACAACAAAACAAAACCAAAAAAACCTGTAGAATTAGCTTCTGAATCTGTGGAGAAGTGATGCTATTGGAAATACTGCAGTTGAACTGAAAGCATGCAAATGATGTAGCTGAAAATAAAAAGCTTTAAGTCAGCAGCAGTGAAGGTTTGGTAGGCCAGAGAGAATCCTATATTTCAATGCTCCATGCAAAGGAATTACCTCACATACTTCTCACTAGAATTGAAAAGGTCTCAAGGACAGAAAGGAATACAGCTCACACTTGATAGTGTTTAGCATTGCAACATGTGCAGAATAAAATCAATTAAATGTGGATTAAAATATTGGATTTCAGTCTAGACAGACTACTCTAGTTTTTCCACGGGGAGACTGACCTTTAAAATAAACCAAATTTGGTCTGTGACCACCACTGAATTGCCTTTAGCATTTGTGTTGGATGCCTGACTGTAGAAGACACTTGTGTAGTGATGTGCAATAGCATGCCATCCTTGAAAGTGCCTTTTCTAAGCCCCTTACATTAGCACTGTGATTACAAAATTATTTTTTAGGTTGTTTATCAGAAGGTTTTGATAGCTACTTTGTGTGGTTACCCAGATAGTCTAAAATGAGTGTTCTGTGTCTTTGGTGTTCAGATGATCCATGTTTTTCATGCACATTGCTGTATAAACAGTGTTTTTTACATAGCTTTTTATTTTAATAGAAATAAACCAGAACTTCCACACGTTCTTGTAAGTCATCTAACAGTTCTGCACTGCTCTGAATAAGAACTGTGTGATAAAAACTACAAGAATTCAAATAGGAACTTGAAGCAATTTTTAGAAGTTACGACCTTACAAATTAAGAACATTTAACTTGGAAATGGCTTCTGTGGTACTACAGGGGAAGTCTAAATTGGCATTTTAAGCAAGGCAAGATCAAAACCACCTTGCACTTGCACTTCATGTGGAAAGTAATAAGTTGACCTGAATATTAATAGTTTTATACTAAGTTCACAAACTGAATGCTATTTCTAGCCACTGTAGGGTTTATGCCATAATGTGAAATAGTCATGAAACTCTACCATACATCATATGACTGGCAAGTATATATTGAACTGAAACACAATTAATTGCTTAATTTGGATTTCTAGGTCTATTACATTGACTCTACTAATTTTTCAAATCCTAGATCTAATGGTTTTATAATAAACAGCAATATTACTCTATTACCATGCAACATCAGACCTGTAACCACTTGTGTCCTTGAATCACCTAGTCAAAAGGTTAATTACAGGTCTTTGTGTATTTGCAAACCAGTCTCATTCAATGAGTCATACATATGAAATCCTCTTCACCTGAATAAAACAGAAGAATTATTATGATTTTAGGTAGAGCAATTTACACTGCATAGAATATAAACAGGAGGAGAAGTTACTGGAACAGATATGGCTACAAAGTTATTTTCTTGCAATAATACTACAAAAGAGTGCTTACATGTTTGTACTTGGGTGGTAAAACAGATGGCAAAGCCATAAAATGAAGTAACTCACTTTGCCAAGTCATATTTCACTAATTAATTTTATTTTCTACAGCAGGATAATTCCTTAGACAAAAAAAGGAATTTTTTTGAAATGGGAAATCCAACATGCTCCTATTTTATTAGGTTCCATTTGGCTGGTGTATTCATGCAGCTTGCCTGTGGGAAAAGCGAATGCCTGTGTTTGTAAGGGGGAGATGGAGAATTTGGTGGTATCTGTTTCTTGATGTCTTTTGCTTGTGACCTCTGTTCTGTCCTGTGTGTTTGCCCCATTTGAGTTGCAACCTTTGATGCTTGCAGCTGCTGGAGCACTTGTTCCCTGCACCATTCATTGCCAGAAGCCAGTTAATAAAATGCGAAGGATTGCGTGTTTTGGTATTCCTACTCTGCTTTTGTTGAAGGTTCATCCAGCTAGGCACTGACCAGATGGAAGAAAGCACTGCCTGCCTCAAAAATGCTTTATTTGAACGCTTAAACTTTTTCTATGTAAAAAATTTCATAGGAGTGTTATTCAAACAAGGCTTCTGTGTTCATTCTGTCTGTGCTAATACCTTGAAGGAATTTAAGGGTGTTCATGTGAGTTTTCACCATAGTACTATATGACTGGCTAACGAGGGCAACTAAGTTGTCCTAAGCAGGATAAACTCCCTGAGCTATTGGCATCAGAACTTATCTCACTGTGAAATGAGATGCCTACAACATGACAAGGCAGGTTCTACCAGCCAGAAGCCAAACAGGTGGCACCCTGCTATAGATTCCATGAGTGCTGAGTGTAGCCTTCTATGAGCCTAGTGGAAGCTTGGTTTTGTTTTGCAGATACCATTTGTTTCTAAATTTCTCTGTTACAAGTTAACTTTCCAGGCTATAGAGCAGTGACATAATTTGGGTGGAGTTTTGGCTTTAGTGAGTGTGGATCTTAGGTCATCCTTTCTAGCTGTAAAAGTGACTTTTTCAGAAATACATATCTGACATCTAAACTTCTAATGAGAGAGTATAGAGTCGTTAACAATTCATGGGATACTTGTGTTAGAGGCTTTTTCTGGCAAGCCTACATTTTTTCAAGTATGTCTTCTGAAAGCCTTCTTCAGACTTGGAAGAATTTACTTCTTCAAGCCAAGTCAAAATGCTTACATTTAAATGCTTAAATTTCTTTATGAATGTTGAAATGTACAGGGGCAAAAAGGACACAGTAATGTGAGGTTTCTTTTGATGTATGGTTGATAAAACCCCCTGGGTTTATGATACTGAATATGCTGCGAGCAACTTTTGGAATGCAGAGCTCTTGAACTGCTTTTAGAAAACTGCTGAGGCTCAAACTGCGAGCTCTGGCACAGTGCCTTCAAGGAAACTCCATTTTTGTTGTTTTCCAGAATAGCTGAAAGCAGCAGCTGTACAAGTGTGAGTGATGTCTGACTTATCAGTAAAAAGTCAGCTTCCAAATGTTCTTTCTTGCACTTGAAACACAGGGTGAAAATGGCAATAGCTAGTATGTCTTAGAGGACACTAGCTTAAATGTGTCCTTGAAGTGCTTCCCTCACTCCTTGGTTGAATAGCGCTAATGTAAGACCCTGACTTGTTGATCCTGTATGGCTAAAATTTATCCCTGTAGGCTGTGCATTGCTTAGATGTTATGAAGGAGGGGGGAGGGAGAATAATATTTGTTCAATACCAAGTGCTGAATAAAATTCAGTAGCAGCAGCTGCTTTATGTAGCATTTTCCCTGTAGATAACTTGTCTTTTGTCAGGAGACTTGATTGTGGATATTTCATATGGAAGCCTTCTCTGCAGATGTCCGCCCTTCTGTTCACTGGTGGTTAGTGACTTCTTGTTGGATGGATCTTAATTCTCATGATGATGTATTAATAGTACAGAGCTGCAAGCAGGTGGGGACCACTGTTCTTTGTAACAATATGATGTAATTTATAGGGTGGATGAGGCATCACCTACTTGATGTTTGCTGGTTGATTCTTCCAGTTTCAGTGCCTGGATATGGTTACAGTTTGAAGCATCTGTTTCAAGAAGTTGAGGAATGTAGGTCTTTTACCTGAGGAGAATTGCTGCTGCTGAGAGGATAGAAGATAAGTCAGTTTTCTAGTCTTTTACTTAGCAGGTGTGTATTCACCTTAATAAATTTGTTTGTAGGTGTGAGAGAGACAAGCACCTTTTATGGTGTGTGCTGGATAGCTTTTGGAAAGAAGGATTCTTGCCAAACCTTGAATGCGCTTGTTAAAATCATGGGAAGTGAAGAATCCTAATTCTGGTTAAACAGATTTGTGCCAAAGGACTGTTTTCAGGAGAAAGGAAAGGACTTATTGTAAAAGCATTTCTCACATGTCCTGAGGCTGAGGTTCAGATAACCGGTTTCATTGTCTAAGGAGACAAGTTGTTTCTAAGACAGGTTTGAATATTTGGGGTTGATTTCCTCTTTAGGCTACTACTTAGACTTTATGGTGGCTATTTAATATGCAACATTTGTTTTAACTTAATAAAATTATAATGTTACTTTGTGAAGAGCTTGACAGATGTTGCATGTTTAAACTAATAAAAACACCAGTCCAACTCGAGGCATGGGGTGACACTTACTGCAAGAATGCTGATCTAACCTAAATTTCCTTAGTCTCCAGTTCTTGAAACAGCTGGCATCATGTATGTCATCCTATGATGTCATTTATCCTATTTGTTTCTGGGTCATGGGGTGTTTCTGCTGATCTGGTTTGAATATTGTAATTGGAAGCAGCTGTTGGGAGGGTTAGACTCTGTTTGCCTGGAGTTGCCTCCTTCCACTTCCAGGAATGTTTTCATTGCAGGAATATCTGAGTCATTCCTGAGGTGTCTTCCAGATATTTTGCATCTAATATGATAATTTTCAAACAATACATTCTCAAGTATAATTTTGCTTCTGTTAACCAAACGGAACCCCCGAACTCAATAAACAATGAAGTAACTGGATGAAATTGTGATCTTTTAATAACAGATAAGATTATATTGCTTGATGGACCCTGGAGATGTGAATTATGTTGATGCTTTTTAAAATTCTTGTTTCTGTTGTTCTTCTCAGAAGGCTGAGCTGTTAATTCATAGGTCATAAGAGGCAGCAAAGTTGTGAATCACTTTGTGTGCATTAATAAACTTTGGGGACTATTCAAACTTAACTTTAGAAGATGGAGTTGCTGTCAATTACTAGAAGGTTTTATTTCAGAATAAAATTGAAAAGCTGTAGCTAGTATTTCTGGAGGTGATAGATTATAGTAAGTGTAGAGTAATGCAATTACTAGTTTCTTCAGTTAATCAAACCCAAACAATTTGAATTATTTATTTAGAAGAAGAAAAGTCTGCAATTACTAAATTTTCTTTCATTGTTCAGTAAGTGATTGGTACAAGATTTTGCCTTTCTGAAAGCGTTTTGGTCAAAGCATACTAACTATAGTAATTAGTATTGTGCAGGTAGCTAATGTATTTCAATTAAATATGTTCTTCTTCAAATGTATCAAATTCTAATTCAGTTAAAAAACAGAGTAGAAGCAGGTGCTGTGTTGCATCAGCTGCCAGTTGTAATTGATGCTTATTATATAAAACAGTCTTCAGGGAAGAAACTCATAAAAGTGAGTGGGTAATGAGGTTAATATGACAGTCTTACACATCTTTATGTAATCTTCCCTTAAAGGAAAGGGAACAAGAGAAATGGAATTTGGTTTCCATGTCATAGTTTTATGAGATCTATAAAAATAACAATGTAAAGTATTGTTTTGTAATTGAAGAATGGCACCACTATCTCTACTTATTAACTGGAATCTACTATACTGACTGTACCAACTATCTTTAAAAACAAAGCTATGTTTAATTAGTCCTCTTCAAACAAATGCCTCCAGCAAATCAAAGTCCTCCTCTTAAGGACAACTGCACTTCCACAAAGCCCGCATTCAGCTTTATGTATAGCACTGCAGAAGATGCCAGCTGAATTTGTGCCTGTAATGATGTGGCTCTGGTGTAATGCTTTTCCTTTCTTGGTCTTCTCTTTGACATTGCATTTATGAGACTCTGGGGCATGAAAATGGGCAGAGTAGTTCAGCCTCTGTTAGTCACATTCTCAAAGAAAATGAATCTGGTCGTGTGCTGTGTTCTTTGTGAATTTGTGGTGTATTGGATGCTTTTGGGTACACTTTGATAGAAGTTTGGGTGTCTTGGATACGTTTGTTCCATACATTCCGTGTGTATGTGCTGCTGGCTAACAAGGGAGAAATCTGTAATTTTGGGATTGTAACATTGAGGAGGGATGTGGAGGACAAATGGTAGAGATGTGTAAAGAAGCATGCTTTAGTTGTTTTGGAGTAAGTTGTTCTGTAAGAAAAAGCCATCTGAGAAATTGGACAATTTAGGAGCAGTCTTGTGAATCAGATCAGATGAACAAAATGACGGAGAGGATTAAAAAACTTAAGATTTTTTTTCATTCAGAGGCATATTTCTACATCTTGATTTATTGGGCGAGAGAAGTAGATGGAAGGACAAGGTAAGGACTACTGTAGAGAGATCAATTATTCCTGCTTTTTTTCTTTTTGCCTTCTCCTCCCTACCATGTGTTTGCAAAGATATTTCAAAGATATTTTCCTTAGATTTTATTCATGGAGGTGAAAACTTTTTTCTTATGGTGGTACCTGATAACTTACTCTTGTGGATATGGATAACTATTCTGTGCTCCAAGACTGTATGCAGAAGTTATCATGATGTTTTCTGTCTCCAAGTCCCATTACAGGATCACCTTCCAGCTCACTCCTCTGATGGGTGGAACTGAATGTGATGCTTAAATCCTTGGAGACTAAACATAATTGTATTTCTGGCACAGATCTGTGTAAGGTGTGAAACTGGAGAAGTTAGAAGTAATAGAGGTGGAAGTCTATCATCAAAGATAGGCAACAGTTTTACAACTCCAGCTGCAAGTTCCTCTTGCTACATGATCTTAATCATGTAGGAGATCCTTAAAAAGCTATTTAGTTACCTACTATTCTTGCCCTTGACTAGGTTTCTAGACTGTTGGACAAGATGCCATTGCTGATGCTAACATGAATTGTAATTCCTACTCCTGCTGTTCTTGTTTAATCTAATCAGTCCCAACCCAGCTATACAAAAATTATTCTGGCTCAAACTGGAAGTCTGCCATTAAATGGAGCGTAGAATTATGTGGCTGATTATCTGCAAATGGGCAATAAGCAGCTATAGGAGCTTTTGAGAACTGCTTACTGTGGCTGAGCAGCCACTGGATTCATTTGCTTGTACCTTTCTCTGCTCAAGCATGTCAGAAAAGGGCAGTTTCCTAGGAGTTTATCTGCACCAGACGTGAGGATTGATCTATCACATAGTGGTCAGACAGTGCTCTTGTCTTTCTGAGTCAAGGTATATGAGTACATTGTTCAGCCAGTTAAGCCTTGCACTTCCCTTCTAACTTTTTGGACTACACAGAGCTGTTTAAACTTTCATATATGTCATCAGCTGTAATATTGCAATGGGGATAACCAGTGGGTGTGGTAAAAAGCTGATGTCAATTGACAACACCCTGCTTGGTTCTGTGAACCTCCCTCTGCTGGAGGGTGATGTGGGACTCCGCTGGAGGATAAGCTTGTGTTTAACTTCTGACCCCCAGTTTTGCAGTAGCTTAAAACTTAGCACTTTTAAGGTCATTCTCCTCTGTCAGAATACTTGCTCTGAAGCACTCTTTCTGGATTGAGTGTCTTTTGCATAGTATCAGGGAGTACTTGCTTTGTAACTTGTTTCTCTCTATATTGTCTACCATTCAGCAGGATTGTATTTTGCCAAGCATTATATCTTTACTGCTCTGTGAAGAACCTGAGAGCAAAATGACCTCCCCAAGCACTTCCTCCCACTACAAAACGGGGCAGAGTATTTATGGCAAGCTTATCTTCAAGATTTGAAGTCTGTGGTGGTGCAGAGTTTTGCTATCTTCGATATCTTACTGGAATGTTGCTCACTGACGGTTATTAATGACTTGATGACTCGGGATACTGCTGTGACTGGTTGGGTCAGGTTTCTTAATTCCAAATTTCTTTCTTTGACTTTGCTTTGAAGTTATGTTATCAAGGCTTCTGGAAGTGATTTGCTACCATAAAATCTTTGGTAGTTAAAGAAGTTTCTAGGAAAAAGGAGCATCATCACTAACTTGATCACTGATGAAGATCTTACTGGTTAGACCTTCTTTTGACTTTTCAAGCGTGTATCAACTGTTGCACAAAGTATAAAATGTAGCAGCTTCTCTTTCTCGCGCTGAGATGCTACTTTTTGAATTACAGTTTATAGTAAAATACAGATTTTCCACCTTGGTCAAGCTACTTGGAGACTGTAGGTTAATTTACAACAAATACTACAGTGAAGCTTGACTATTTGATTTTTGCCCCCCTGCAGATTGCACTAGGAATTTTTGCACAAGCATCTGTCAGAGGTCCTGCTGAATTTGTTTGAACTTGTTCTGGAATTGAAATGCTTAGAGAAGAATAGCCTGGTTTGTTGCTCAGTAAGATTAGTATAGACCATATCCAGGTATACTAGTGCTTTGATTTCTGTGCTTCTGAGGACACATATTTTAGCCTAAACTTGGCAAACTGAACTATTGTCAGTTGGTGAACTGGAAATCAGAGGAGTTTTTGCTTTGTACGACTTTCCTGAAATACATGCTGAAACCAAGTATGCAAGACTTTGAGGATATGTTTTTCCTATTAGGATAAAAGTGTGAAGGCAACAATGTGGAATGGTTCAACATACCATGTACCTGGTTGAAAATGTGCACAGGGCTTGTAGCTATTTTTGTGTTGTCATACTCCCTCTTGAGTCAGAACCAAGCAGTGGCTTTTTCCAAGCCTTGATGGCCAAAATGAAAATGTGTTTTTCTAATCCATCTCCCTTTTAAGAGAACTTGTAATATAATGTTAAGTGTATTTCTCTGCTGTATCTCTATAATTTGTACAATGGCTTACTCTTACTTCAGTTAGATAATGTTTCTGGGGAAAACAGTTTAAATAACTTAGTTGCATTTTCAGAGTTCTTTGACAGTAGAATGGGTACTGAGGTGATGCCAGAGAGTTTTTCACATAGGTTGTGGGTTAACCTTGGTAAGCAGCCCTGGCAAACTTCCCTGCCAGCTTTTATTGCCAAGCTATGGCATGGGATTTCCTTTTGGTCAGCTGTCCCAGCCATGACCCTCACTACTGCTTGCCCACCCCCAACCAACTTGCTGTCAGGGCAGCATGAGAACCAGGAAAAGGCCTTGACACCATAAGCACTGTTCAGTTATAGCTAAAACATCTGTGCCTTATCACTGTTTTCATCATAAAGCCAACATGTGACACTCTTTGAGCTTTCCTGAAGAAAACTAACTCTCCCCATCCAAACCCAGTATACCCTTTTATTTAAGTTCATGAAGGGTAGGCTTAATGTCTAGTGAAGGCTTAGTCAGTTGCTTTTACACCAAACTGCCTCACTGCTAACAAAACCTTAGTCTGTGTGTCCTCAGCTGGGGATTTTGATACTGGTTGTAAGAAAATTGTCATGCTTCACATTCTGATTAAGCTTCACACAAGGGTAATTAATTATGCAGTGTGAGATCGTCAAATGGTGATGATGGGTAGCTGTAACAACACAATGATGTCTTCTTACTACGCAGTATTGTTACATGATAATTCTGTATGGAACTAAACTGTGCAAATGTGCTCGTTCTGAGCTTTCTATTCACAGAAACCGTTATATTTGGGTCTTAGTTGCTACTCTAGATGTCTATGTTACAGAAGGTGTAAATACAAGAGACATCATTGTGGGTTTTGGACATCAGAGTTTGTTTTGCTCCTAAATCTCTAGAGGAGGGTAGGGGACTTTCCTGTGTCTGAAGAGCTGTGCAAGCAGACAATGTATTCTGTCCTCATGTAATACAAATACCACTATATTACTGTTACATTACCCACCACAGTAGGCAATAAAATGAAGTTGTGAAAGATAGTTGGAGAGCCAATAAAACTACAACACAATGTTTAAAGTCTAAAGGAGTTGTTACTTTTCATACATGTCACATCAGTCTGCACATGAACCAATGGTCAGAGAGCCCTTTGGTGAGGTGCAGAGATTTGTGGTTGAGCAAGTGCTTTGGGACTGAGACAACAATCCCAAGCACACAGAATAATTGAATAACAGCATTTGTAGCCTAGGGAGGCAAGTCAAATCTTTCCACTTTGCATAAACTAGATCATTCTTTCAGTTCCTGATTAACTTACTGAAACTGGGTATTTTTAGGTTTTAAGTGGCACATTTGCTTGGTTTCTCTGGAAAACATACCCTAGCTAACCCTTACTGCTGCTGCTGTGTCTTGGTGCTTGCTATTTAAGCTGGAAATTCCTTCAAATGTCAGGGCTTTTTTCCCCTTGCAGCTGTCCTATCTCATGTTTTCTTGTATCGTATTGATTCACTGTGGGTTCCTTTTTCAATTCTTGCTTAGTAAACTAACATAAATTTTTGATAGATACTGTATTTCTGAAAGAAAGCACTACATACCAAGATGTAAATCTTTTATCTTTATTGCTTTTGGATGCTGTGAGCCCACTTGTGCCCTTTCTAAATGGTGAAGGCTTTCTTGGCTCACACCAAAAAAGATGAGCTCGGTATAATTTGTGGAATGGCTTTCAGTGAAAAAGCAGCTAGTTCTCACTGAAGAGAGAAGAACTCAAGTTAAATCCTTAGATTGTAGGGATTTAAATCAAATCCACTTTAAATAGTGCACGTGGAAGAAGGAAGAGAAAACTAATGAAGCAATATTTTTCTTCTAGATTTTTTTCATTTAATACCTGTGAATTTTCTACAATCCAAAGATGGCAGCAAATAAGCCTAAAGGACAGAATTCATTGGCTTTACACAAAGTCATCATGGTGGGAAGCGGTGGTGTAGGAAAATCTGCTTTAACACTACAGTTTATGTATGATGAGGTAAGAATCTGCACTAGAAATTATCTCAGCAGATGTCTGCTGTGTAGTGTTGTTTCAGCCTTCATTGGTTATTTCCTGTGTATGATGTGGTATGAAAGTCAGTGATTAAATCAAATAAAAATATATTATATTTTTTAGGTTAGAGGGTCAGTCACTAGAGACCAGTGAAGGTATGATTTGGCATTTCTCAGGCTTCTGTGCAACCAAATGGTCTGTTATAATATACCATATATGTTGTCATTGTTCACTAGACTTAGTAGAACTTAAGTATCATAACTCAAGGCTTTCTTCACTTAGTGAGTCACATTATGCCTGAAATGATGACCAGTTTTCTCCCTATTTTTAATGCTGCTGTGATGAAAGAAAAACTTTATTCTTTCCTTTTTTCCCAGTGAAAGTTAAAAGGCAAAAGTTTGGGCTTCATTGTCTTTCAAAAATTGATACTGAATGTATTCCAAGTCAGGACTGCCTGGTAGCATAATGGATCACAGCCAAATGTTGTGCTTGACCAGAAGCAGAGGCTTGGCTAGTGCAATTACCTGTTTTGCAGTTACATCTGAAATTTCCTTGTAGCCGCTGTAGAAAGCAAAAACCTATAAACTGGGCTGATGGAAAGCCTGCTTTAGCTGTGAATCATCTGAGTACCTCACACAGCCTAAATAGTTGTGCTTACTTATTAGAGACTGCAGCCACGTCAGATGTTTGTTACATCCTAGATACAAATAGAAGCATTTGTCTCACACAGGCATGGTTTTATATCATGAAGTGTTGTTTTCTTTTTCTAGTTTGTTGAAGATTATGAGCCCACCAAAGCAGACAGCTACAGGAAAAAGGTGGTTCTGGATGGGGAAGAAGTCCAGATTGATATATTGGACACAGCAGGGCAGGAGGACTATGCTGCAATTAGAGACAACTACTTCCGAAGCGGAGAAGGTTTTCTTTGCGTCTTCTCTATTACAGAGCTGGAATCCTTTGCAGCAACTGCAGACTTCAGGTAAGTTATAAGGCAAAATATTTTTTTTTTTATTACAGTGAGATAATTAAAAGCTGTTTGTTTTGTAATGTCCTTATGATGGTCCAGACTGGATGACTGGACTCTTACTGCAGCCGCATGATGTTTTGACCAGATGCCTAGTCATACCTTTGCTATCTGTACCACTTCAGATATCTTTGCTGCTATGTTTCTGAATACCCAGAGTGCTGTTGCCTCGGAGCAGATACATAGCAATGTTCAGAAGGCTCCTGCCTTTGTTTGGCACTCCTGCTAAGAAGCTGTATTTTTGAGTAGGTGCACTGCTATTCAAAGCAATGGAGCTGAGAAAAACTGCTTGTAGATTGCATGGTTGTGTAATGTGTGTACAGCACTGTGTACTCCCCAGCATCATCATCTTTTAGCTCTTGCTTCATATAGAGAACTATGTTGTGTTTCTCTTAACCTGTGAAACACCACCTGGAACAAAAGAGCAGCTGTAGCATTTCCAGCTGGTTTATTCTAGTATACTTGATATTGTAAAGAAGTTGTGACCAGATTCCAGTTGTAGGCTGTGCAGAAGAGCCATGGCTGGTGATGTCTGCCAGCTCTTAGGTGACATGAAGCATCTGCATTGTGTTGTGGGAGAATGAAATGCACAGCATCAACAACACAAGTCTTTTATCTCTTAAAGGTGATTTTATGAACAACAGCAATAAGAATTATCTTTGAGTAGTGTGTAGTAGCCATGTGTTCTGTGTAAATCTGTCCCTTCTTTTTTTTTTGCTTGAGTGGAAATTTTCTCTATAAAAGATACTGATGCAAATTTTTGAACTTAGAAGGCAGAAGTTCAGCAAAGTTCAGGTTAGCATTCACCCTTCCCATCAGCCTCGGTATTTTACTTAATAGGGAGAAATGTGGTTAAAAAAGCAGAGTCTCAAACTGGATTGTTTTATGGTGTTAAAATAGATTTAACAGTAGGGGTTTATTTTTGAGATGCTCTTCAGGCCTGCAGCATATTAAACCCCTTGTAATGGTAACAGACTATTAAACAGGCAGCAGTGTGGTTTAGCTGCTTAATTTTAGTTGAAAGAGGAGGCCTGTTTAAGTCACTTATCACTGTATTAATTCTGATCTCTTCTGTCCTTTTTTATTCTTTTAATCAGTTCAAACTGTAGCAGAACAGGACAAGAGATGGCCTTTGAAAGAAAAGTAAGGAAATAAGTATAAAAAGGAATTATCTGCATCCCACTGAAATAAGACCTCTCAGAGATGCTGCCACAATTTAATTAGCACTGAGCATCAGTAAACTTAATATCTCTAAGGGATGAGGAGGTATGGAGGGGGAGAGAATGAGGTTTTCCTTTTCTGGTGTTCTTTTTGTCTTTATATGTGTATCTTGGGAGGGAGATAGGAGTAGTTCTTGATCAGTTTGCAGGCTTATGCTAAATATGGTCAATCATGGAGGACTGTTTAGTATAGTTGAGCTCTAGAGTGCAAAGCGACCTCTTCAGATATGTTTACAATACTGTTACTGCTTCAAAGTCCATGGTCTTATGGCTCTAGAAGTTGTCTTACTTCTCCAGCACAGGTGTGAATGTTGACAATATACATGCTGATACAGCAAAAAATGGAAGGAAAAATCCCCTTGGTAAAGAGATTAGAATTCTTCCAAATCTATCAGTGCCTTTCAAGTTGCCTTTGAAACTGTAGAAGCCTACATTCTGAAATGTAACTTGGGAAAATGACATTCTTTCTGTTCTGTGTAAAATCAGCCTGCCTCTCTCAAATGTACAGTTAAAATACTTTTGGCCTTGTTGAGTGGCCTGAGGGGATACTGCTGAAGAGACAGATATGAGAGAGAAGTGACAAGAAGAATTTGGATGTTTGATCGTTTCCATGGAATTTTGTTATGCTGGAATGCCAGAACTTGAACAGGAGAGTTTTTTACTGCCCTTCAGTGTCTTCAATGGGGTTCCTGGTATGCTCTGAAATTCCATAGCTCCGAATTATGGGTTTTTTCAGTAGAAAGCAGATCAGTGACTAAACTTCTAAATGTCTGATAAAATGTGGTCTTGTTTTGAGTATAATCAATCTGGCTATGGTGGGGGGGGATTTTGTTTTTCTTTCTTTTATGTTCTAGATTTCCTGCTGGAAGTAGAGGAAATAGAATCTTCAGAGGGGGCTCAAAGAGGGATATTGTCAGCTGGATTGCTGTTGGGTTAACTCTTTATACAGTGAGAGTGTTGTGCATCACCTGAAAATTCAAGTTGAAAGCTATTAGTTTTTAGCAGAAATCTTGTTTACAGAGATACTGCAGCAAGGCACCGACTTTTCTTTTGTATACCTTTCCTAATCCACTGATGTTCAAACTGCTTTTGGATAGCTGCAGACCCTGTTAAAACATTTGCAGGGGTATTTGTTGGGGAGAGGAGGAACATTCCTATAACTACACCTCAGAGATGAATGTGGTGTTACAGGCTACCTAGAATACATATTTGTTGTTTCGTTTTTTTAAAAGGGCTTTCTGCAGTTTGTCAGCCCTGAGTAGACTCCTCCAGAAGGCTGCACACTGTTCAGAGCTTTTTATAATAGCAAGAGGATTCTGCCATGCACCAATTTAAAGCACTTGGAATATTAATTAACTCTCTTCAGCTTCCTCTATTCAGCTTGAAATCTGACAGTAGGATTCACCTCAGCCAGCACATGGAATTTCTTTTCCTGTGCTTTTTGTCAGTTTTTCAGAAGTTGCTCTATGATAAAGGGCTGCATTTCACTACTAATTTGTACTCCTTTCTCAGACAAAACAGTATCCTGCTTATGGGAGAATGGTACTTAAAATGCATTTCTAATTAGAAGAATTAATTTTTAAGTGCCTAACATTTATGTACCAGACACTTTGTAGTACTGAGTTTTATTTACAACTTTAAACCTTTCATCCTAGCAGTTCAAACAGTAGAAGGCTCTGTCCTTAAAAATCTGATGCATGTACGACTTCTATACATGCATGTACACTGGTGTATAACTGAATAAAGATCTCTGCAGAGGCTGAACATAATTGGCTTGAGAGATTCCTGAAAAGAATGAATTTTTCTCTTGATATGCTGTAAACCATTTTATCAGCTCTAAAAATGGCACATGCAATTTATTAGGGGGGAAAAAAAGAAAAAGGTAAACCTGAAGTTTGGGTAGGTAGAAATAAACAGCAATCACAAACAGTAACATGAAGAGAACAGTCAAAGCTCTCAAGTAACAGCTTTTTTAAAATTGAATGACTTTATTAATATAATTTATCATCTAAACCAATCCTGTTTGCCTGCTCTTTTAGTTTCATACTAACTTGCCTCCTTCCTTCCTGGAGGAGTAGCTGCCTGTCTTCATTCTGTATAATGTCATAATGAGGTTTAAGATTTTACTGTTACGTAAGCTTCATAAAAAGTATGAGTGGGTTTTCACTGTAAGAGTCTTTAGCCTCAGTATTTCTTTTCTAAAAATAGTACTCTATGCAAGGCTTAATATTCCTCTTCCTTTCCTTTTTTTTTTTTTTTTTTTTTTCTCCAGGGAGCAGATCTTAAGAGTTAAAGAAGATGAGAATGTTCCTTTTTTGCTAGTTGGTAACAAATCAGATTTGGAAGATAAAAGGCAAGTTTCTGTAGAGGAAGCAAAAAACAGAGCTGATCAGTGGAATGTTAACTATGTGGAAACTTCTGCAAAAACACGAGCTAATGTTGACAAGGTAATAACTGTTGTCTTAATACAAAGACTCTCCCCATCAGTTTTTACTTTATTCCTCTTTTCTGTGGGTCATGCTTCATAAGCTGAGTGTTTGAATCAAGTGCTTTTCTCCTGTAGCTTGTGAGGAGTGTATGACTAGGTGATTTGATGTGGAACAGTAGAAATGCTTAGTGTAACAAGTTCATCCCATCCTAAACTGCAAGGAGTACAAGATGTAAATTCGTTAAAAATTCTGGAGGCATCTACTTTAGCATAGACTACTTTGTGTTTTCTATAACTAGAAGGCAATCTGGTTGTGAACAGTAAGGATGCTGATTGTCAGCCAGAATAAAACCAGTTATAAAACTAGGGATGGGAGCTATCTCTGCCCTTGTTTAACCAGATGCTTGGTTGTGTGTTGCTTTGAAGAATGGGTGAACCTTTTAAGCTTTGACTAGTCTAGAAGTGCTTCATGAGTTTTCAGGTATAAAACAGTTTCAGAAAGACATTAGATGAGACAGTCTTTGTCTCCAAGAAGGTGAATTATTGGTTAGTTGTATTTCAGCTGTAACTCAGAGACAGGACTTCTTGGAACACAGAACTCAGAATAACTCTCAGCCTTGTAGACTGAAAGAGTCTATGGATGTGTGGCAAAAGAAACAAGAAGCTTAGTTCAGTGTGCCAACCTTTCCTTTCAGAGCTATTCGGGTTTGATCACACATTGAAAAATTTCTTTGATGTAAATCCTTATGCATGAGCTGTCAGTTGCAATATGACAGCCATAGCATGAGTTCTCTGTTGCAGTAACTTAACCTTCACTGTTGTCTTCTATCAGTTATCTTCCTCAAGGAATGGATTGTTCAGTACTACAGTAAGTAGTTGCTGTTCTGTAGAGAAGAGTCAATTGAATGCAGCAGGACTTAGGTCTCATAGCTGAATAGAGCTCTGATTTCATTGTTGGTATTAAAACTAATATGTCTTTTAGTTTTGGTGCATGATTGCGGACAATGTCTATTTAAAGGGTGGCTGAAAAGAAGATGGAGAATCCCTTTTTACAAGGAGTCACATGGAAAAGATGAGGGGTAATGGGTACGAGTTAATCCCAGGGAGATTCTGATTAGACACAAGAGGAAAAGTTTTCACAGTAAGAACAGTCAGATCTCCCTAGGAAAGTGGCGGAGCCCCCAGCATTAGGTACTTTTAAGAGTCAGCTGGACATGGTGCTGGGTCATCTTCTCTAAATTCTGCATTTCCCAAGAAAGGTTGGACCAGATGATCCTTGAGATCCCTTCCAACCTGGAATTCTAGGATTCTGTTACAGTTGCATGGGTATTCTCAGCTCTTCAAAATCCACTTTTGTTCAGTGGCTGGGGAGAAAATATCCCAGACATGTCTGTAATAGCTCTCTAATCAACAGCTTTTGCACACCCTTTAGTAGGCTACTAAAGAGCTCCACCTCTCTCTTTTGGAGCTGATGGCATTATGCTGCTGAGGCACATTGGCAGTTGCATTTTACCATTAACCCAATTTTAAGTACAAGAAAGTAATTGAGTGCACATTTGGAAATCTAAAGGTAATCTTGTTTCCTGATGGAAATGTTTGGTTCCATTGATTTTCTTAGGTTTCCCTGTACTGAAGGCTGGTGCTTTTGCTGCAGTCAGTATGAGATCAGTGTCATTGCAAATAGAAACCTGCTGAGTTCTGTAGAGGAGAATTCAGCCCCTGTGCTGTCCACATTTCATGGAAATGGATCAGGTCCCCTGACAGATCTAGGGAACTTCTCCTGAGAGGGGAAAAAAATCTTGAATTGGTCAGCTGATTACCCACAATCAAATTATAAAGATGAAATTATTTGCTCTAGCCTCCTACAAGTCGAGATCTGCTTTTCAAATTAATAAAGTAGTTTTAACCAGTCTTGTCATAAAGCCTTAACTGACAGTGGGATCTCTCTTAAACTTGCCATTGATGTATCTCCAGCTTTGTCATTTTCCTTTCCTACTAAACCATTTGATGAAAATGAAGCTCACAGGTATTTTGAGATTGCAATATGGCAGTTGAAATTACCTGATATAAAAAATTGCTGATGTGGTTGTGACTGAGGAAGCGCTGATTTTATTCTTTTCCTTAGTCACTTTTTTCGGACTTGCATCATGAGACACACCATAAAATGTTCAGTGTACGCTGCTGTTACATTAATGTCTCTAGAATTGGATGCCCCACCTTTTCCTTGAGCTTACTCAGTAATATGTAGATAATATATTTCTTAAAAGCTTAGCTGGTGAAGAGACTCTTACTCCAGTCCTTGTGGAAAATTGTCTGACAGGATTCATAAGCAAACATCAGAAGTCAGAGGATGATTATGGTCCCATGAAAGAAGCAGGATTGTATCCTATCAACTTGGCCTTCAAAACCAGTGATTTGTTGGATGGATTTTTTTTTTCCTTGAACTGGTTGCAGATAATTGACTTAATTCTAAACAATCAAAATGGATATCATCAGTGATAGCTTAAATTAACTTGTATGTCTGTGTCTAGTTTTGCATTTACATTCTTACTTTTTTTTTTTAAGGTGTTTTTCGATTTAATGAGAGAAATTAGAGCCAGAAAAATGGAAGACAGCAAAGAAAAGAATGGGAAGAAGAAAAGAAAAAGCCTAGCTAAGAGGATCAGAGAAAGATGTTGTATTTTATAATCAAAACCCTGAATTCCTTTCCTACCCTGACCATACTAATAAACCATAATTTATAAGCATGCCATTGAAGGCTCAAGTGACTGAAATTAACATGTTGGAAATTGTAATGTACCACTAAAAACATGAATTGGAGTTGCACTGAAAGTCAAATTCACTGAAAAAAAAAAAAAGGAAAAAAGTGGCTTCAAGAGAAGCCAAGTTCAGTCCATTTCATAATTGCCTACCTTCTCACATTTCTGAATGTAGTGTTTCATAGACAGTCTTTGACAGTGAACAGAGGGGGAAGTATTACTCTCTGGGTTCTTGTAAAGCATACTTTTTTATCACTGGTACTTGTCAATTCATCTGGTCTTTGTTGCCTTGGAAGTTACAGTTGTGAGGTGATACCTAACAAAGCAGTACACAGTTGTTTTGCCATGGAGTTATGCAAACTAGAAAAGAATAATGTGTATGTGAACAATTATGCTGGGGGAAATTCCATGTGGTTCTGCATTACCTGATTAACCTAGAAGAGTGATGTAATCTTTTACGTTGAAACATTTGAATATGCCTTAATTTTAAATCCTAAACATAGCAGGTTGCTTAATTAAGGGTGTATTTTCAACTTTGTTGCATGGAGACTGTCCCAGCGCCTCAGCGCCAGCCTGCCCTCTGTGGAGAGCAGCTATCATGCGAATGATTTTGCTAACTGTCTGCTAGCAGTGTCTGTTCTTTACATGTGTGCCATACTTGGGTCTCGTGATTAACACAGGGCATAGTCTGTCTGCTGTAACTTGGGAGTCAATACACAGGGTCTATGGCACATCTAAGCCTGGAATGATTGTTTAAAAATGTTCTGATCCCTTGAAACTTCCTTTTTGCCAGTAGATTTTTGTCTAGGTGTTCCTTGGGGTTTACCTCCCTGAATTTAGGTGGAGTGGAGCTGTTCCAGTGGCACTGTGTTTTCAGTTAAGATGTTGCCTGAGAAATTCTAGTGTCATCAGTTAGTTTCTTTTGTGTTCCTAGCACTTAGCTATGGGAACATGCTATGTTCTGCTGAAACTCTTCCCAGGTTTTGTACTATTCTGCCTAACTTATGTTGCTTTTTGAAATGGGGAATACTGTAGCTATTTTTTCTGGTTACTGTTGATCCCAAACAATGGAACAGGCTTTGCAAACACAGAAACATTTACCATGTGCATCCGAAATCCCCAGATGGAAACATACTGCTTCAGAACAGCAGAATACCAGCATGGTGGTCACTATGCTCCATCTTAACTGAAAATACACCAGAATGCTGGAGGGTAAGACAGGCTAAATCAATTCTACAAACTGTTATACTTTTTATACGTGTGTAAGCCTATAACTGACAGTTTAAATTGTGCTCAAGCAAACTAGGTAAATTTAACTTCAATGCTAACAGACATTTTAGGGACTCAAGTCTTAGAACTTATATTTGTCATGTTAAATATTTATCAATAGGAATTTTGTATGTGCATTTAGTAGACTGCCAAGTGCAGAATTAAAGTTACTCATGTAACTGTGGCAGATAAGCCGGTCTTCATCTTACTGTGTACTCATTTGGGTCTATTTAGCCAGGGGGTTAACCACTAACGTTGTGACTTTGCTTTGGAACCTATATACTGGGAACTGAGGTGTTATGAAGCCACTGGACACATGAAATTTGTCTTGGCTGATGCCTTATCCTGTCCTTTTCTTTGCTATTTGAGCCATTGAAAGATGAATAAACTTCCATTTTTTTTTTTTTTTAGCTTTGTGTGCAGTGTTGATTGATATTATTGGTAAACTTGGTTATAACTGCTGCCAGTTGTCAAGCAGCTAAACCTAACTACTCCAGAAGCCTTTTGTGTGTGTGAACAAAACTGTAGATTAAATAGGCTGCTAAAAAGCCAGTTTATGAAAGCTGAGACTATGCATGGGCTACCTTTTATCCCTGCTTGCTAGAACAATGAATTTCAGAAACAGGCAGACTGAGGTTAGCTTGTTCCAGAAGTAGTTTTCCTTAGGAATGGAAAAGAAAGTAAAAAACAAAAGCAAACAAACCCAAACAAACTAAGCCCCCTACCCTGCAAAACAAGAGCAAACAAAAAACCCAAACAACAAAACCCAAAGGCAAATACACAGTAACTATCTATATGAAGTTAGAATGAATTTTTATTGTATTATTAGAAGTAATTTTAACACACTAGGGTAGAGAACGTAAGGGTGCTTCCCCAGCCTGCAGGGAATATAGCTTGACGTGTGTATGTAGGATTTGGGTACATCTTGAGAGAGTCATCCAAACTGAGTGACACATTTGGATTACAGACGGGTGTTGGATGATTGTCATCTTCTCTGTCTCAGAGTGCTTCTGTGCCACAGAACACTTCTCGTCCCCTGTTTCTCCTCCAAGAAGCTGAAGATACTTTGTTAGGATGGCAGGATCAAAGGCTTCCATAGTCTTTCCCTCCAAGTCAGCCTAACACTGGCAGTGTCACTCCCTTCTGTGAAATTACTGTGCATTGTGCAGCTGCAGACAGGAGAAAGACACCTTCATTTGTAACAAGCTATAAAGTTCAGTCTTCCATTGTGTGATGAATATTCCACATTGAATTCTTAGGCTACCTCCATTTTCAATGTAGCTTTGCATAGCTTTAAACATTCAATAGACAAGATGCTGGCTAAGAAATCCAGTCTTCTGCGTAGTTTCAGTTGCCTCCTGACAAATGTACAATAGCAGTGCCTAGCAGTTTCCTTTGGTTACTCTGCAGCAGCATCACAGCGTGCAGGATGTGTTTACCCATTCATAGACACCTTGTTGAGATAGAAGTAGCATGCAGGACAGCCCCTCCAGCAAGACCAATGCCCATCATAATGCAACAAAATGCACTCTATATCCAAGCCTTATGTTATATTCATCTGCAGGAGCCAAGTATTTTATCTGTAAATATGTGAAATAGGCTTACTGGAAGTCTTGGATGCCTTTTTGGGACACCAAGCTTCACGAGTCTGATTGCAGAGTCTGAGAGAGCAGATGTTCTCTACATGTTTGTGATCCAATGCGAAATGCAGAGCAGCGGAGAGACAGCTGGTGTCACTGGAATGTATACAATACAGTTAGCTGCACTAGAGCTGGATCAGAAGGTAAGACTGAGCTTGCAACAATTGATAGAGTATGGAAAGTTAATGGCCCACCTTAATTTCCAGACTTTTCCCATTGCTGTTAGACATGGTGGCTCTTCTAGCCACATGGATGCATACTCAGAGGTGTAAACTATATTTCTTTCTAGACTGGCTCTTGCAGAGTTTTGGCTGTGATTTAAGTAAATGACTGGGTATATTTTTAAGAGATGAATCATGAAAGAAATCTCCCCATCCACATTTTTGTGGTAGTTTCAGCCTGTTACTAAAATTGAGTGATAGGAAAGGTGTCAATATTGCTGATACTTTGATCAGACTAGAATATTTTCAGCTGAAGCTTTATTGTCAAGAAAATGCTGAAGTGCATGCCACTTGAGATCTGCCTACCTTCAGATGGATGCCAAGACCCCTTATTTTCAAAGAGATCCTGGCTGAATCTAACCAGTTATGTAACTGGTACAATCCATTCTGGGAAAACGTTCAGGAGATATCTTTGGTTTGTGTGTCCTTAGGTCTTTTTTTTTCTTTTTTCTTCCTGTGCAGAATGGAAAAAATAACAAATCTTAACTTGGAAAAACTGATTTGCCTGCAGCATTCTCTTGATTAGTAATGCACTCAGTAACATTTAACACTCCAAGAGCACTTACTATGTGATGCCCATTCCTTGTGGGTTTCAGCAGGACAGTTCCAGCTCTATGGAAGACTGTTCTGTTATGGATGCAAACGCCACCAGCAGAATTCAGCCACTGAGTCAGTGGGGTAGTGTCAGTAGGCTCAGCACCCCTGCCTGATGCCTTGTTCTGCCCCATGCAAGGCAACTGACCTGTTGAGACTGCTCATGAAACTATACACCTACCATAAAGCAGTAAGGATGGGAGTGCCTGGGTTCTAAATCATGGCATCTAATGGCACTCTGCAACTTTTGCAAGGGCATTCCCTACCAGTAGACTAAAAGTGTTAAACAACAGGGTCCTCTTTTCACCCCAGTAGCATGGAAGCACGTGGACAACTGTAAGGCTGTATGTGCAGACATGCTTCCTGAATAAAAAACAAGGATCACTTCTGCACCAGTTTACACCCGGTGTAGGGTTGTGAAAGACCCAGGTTGTTGAATGATGTAATACAAATCAGAGGAGGGAAAGAGAGATGGTGGTGGTGGCAGCAATGGCATCTGCATCACAGACCCATAATGGTGAACTCGAGCTCTGCAGCACTACGCACTGTGAGTAACATTGTCCTGCAATACTGAGGAGCGTATTCTGGTGTTTGTTCCTTTTCTGCTTTGTTAATAGGACTTGGTGTTGCAAAACAAAGAAGGGGTGAAGGATAGTTTCCAACCTAAAATTGTGCTAACGGTAACCAGGCTCCAAACTGTTCTTAAAAGTGTCAGAATACTGGGAAATATTTCATAGAATCACAGAAACTTTTGGGTTGTAAGAGATATTATAAAGTCACCTGATTCAATCCCTCTGCTTCTGCACTTTGCTAAACAGAGGTGAGGAGAAAGATACATGCTTAATGACATTCCACTAACATTCTTTCTGTGAGAACCACTTTGGAAATTTTCTTGAGACAAGCCAAGCCTGTAGCAGGTATTCTCTTGGGACTGTAGTTTCAGTCACTTTTGTATTCCTCATGCTGGAAACAGTTTCAGAAATCTCACTTCCTAAGTATTGGGATGTTAATTTTCCTTTTCCTTTCTGACATTTTAAGGAAATTTTGGTCATTTCTGCTAATAACCTGACAACACAGCACCCATCTCAAAGCATGTCCAGTGGATAGCCACCCACCTGTGTTTACAGATGGAAGGTGAGCCAGGGGAAGAGAAAGGGGCTTGCCAGGTCTGGGAACAAAATTGTTTGCTAATCAGGAGAGGTGGTGAGGCCTCCTTTGCTGTATCAGGTCTGTTAGGAAGGTGGCTGCAGCTGCACTGAGGTAGGCAGAACTGCATCCGTCTGCTGAGGGAATCGTGGCTGGCATGCCTAGGAACCTGTGGACACATGACTGAGCAGTGTCTGGAGGTCAATTACAGGTTATTTAGGAACCACTTTGTTGTGTTGGAAATGGAGGGAGGGTAGAAGACACTCTAGAATATGGATTTAGGAATAGATGTATATTCATGTATTGAGCTTATTCACATACCACTTTTTTCTTTCCCTCATTGTCCATTTCTATTTGGATTTGACTTTACGGCAGGAAAGCAAGGTGAGGAGAGGAGAAGCTGATTTCTGCACCACCTGATGGGATGCAGACATCATTCATGGGCAGCTGCAGGTGACCAAAGTGGGACAAACAGCCAGCAAGGCTCAGCAGGGCTGACAGCTGCAAACCAGGCAACATCCTGGCAGTCAGTACTGACTTTCAGGTATTTCCTTACTAAGCACCTGCAGTAGTGTTGGGCCTATGTTTTATCCTCCCCTCTGCCTTTCCTTCACAGTTTGCTCTCATTCCTCACTGAAAAGGAGTGGGCAAAGAATAATTTACACCCTGTGAGACACTGATGTTGTCAATGTTGCCTCTCTGCCTGTGTTATGAGCAGAGAGAGAAGAGGTTGGAGGCAGGTTAGGAGAAGCCCCTTTCACAGACCACAGCAGCCATGAGACCAATCATATGCTCTTTCTGCTGAAACTCTGGAATCTTAAGGTAGTGCAAAGCTTTTCTTCTTTCCAAACTTCTTACAAGTGGAGAAGGCTGGAAGTTGTCAATTTTCTACCTCTTAATGTCATAATGGCTTGTTGGTTGTCAGTATCCCAGGCATGAAGGAGGGGATCTCGTGGTAGAATGGAGCTTGTGCCTCCTGATGTCCCAGCTAAGGGTGGAGGCATGATGATAACCATGAGTTTCAGTTATATTTGAGTCACTGACTACCATCCTGAAAGCTTGTGTGGTTGAGAGAATTACATATGCTTTTCTCTTGTTTTGTGAAGAAGAAGTTTTGAGATGGGGCGGTGTTTTTTGCTTTTTTTTTCAGTGAAACAGAATAGGAGACCTGTTGACTGAAATGCTGCCAGACTAATGTGTTAAATGTTAGTCATCTCTAAAGAATGAGCCTAAAACAGTAATCCTTCTGCTTTATCTGATAACTGCCAAAATGCCTGCTGAAATAGCCTGGGGAAGTGTCAAAAGAGCAGTTAAAAATAATGTATGTGTCTATGGATAGCAGTTTGCTGTGGGTGGTTGCAGCTCCTGTGTTAGAACTGACTTGAGGAGGTAGGTGCCAATGCCCTTAAATGCTTGTGACAGACTTGCACTGAAGCTAACATCAACCTGGTGTCACTCATAGACTTCCTATGGGATGTCTCTGGGCTGCCCCTGGACCAGGTCTGGCATCAGACAGGAGAGGATGCTCCCTTTTACACTGTCCTCGTGGCATTGTCACTGCTGGCATTGTCACTGCTGCCAGGTAGTGACCCTGTGACATTGTGACTGGCTGGGCAGTCCTGGCATATCCTCTGCATGTCAGATCTAGTCCCTGGTCTTTCTCACTGTGGAGGCTCCTGCACAGAGAGGGTCCAGCCAATAGGGGTGATCTCTGGGCTGCAGGGTTGGTGTCTGCCATGGCCTGAGAGAAGAGTAACAGGACAAGGTTTGTCCTTGGGAGTCAAGTGGCAGAGGACAAAGGGATGCCATGCAGTGGGCCCAGCACATGGCCACCGAGTGCAGGGACAGCCCCTCAGGCCTCCTTCCCACAGCGCAACAGAACCAGTGTCTAACCTGGAACACGCTTAGGAGTATTCAATGTTTTCTGCTGGTGCAAGGATGGAAAGAAATGTCAGAATTTTCCCACCATGTCCAGGTAGGGAAAGGAGCTGGTAGCTGAAGAAGAGAAGGGAAGAAGGTAAGGGCAGGTAACTCTGTTGTTTTTTGGTTTGGGGTTTTTAAAGGGGTTTGCCCAAGTAAAAAAGTTAACATTTGTCCACATTTAGTATACGAAGAACCAAGATAAAGCAGTGAGGCAAGCTACTGTACATCATAGAGGGTATTGTGCTGCAAACATTTGCCACCTCTAAAAAGTTAACCCCCACTAAGCTCTGAGTCAGAATTCTCTATTCGAGGTATCAGATCAGCATATCACCTTCCCAGGTAGGTATCAGGTTGTTACAAACACTAGCTCTCACCCCTAAGTTTGAGCAGGGAATGGCATGAACAGTCAGGAGCAGTCCCAAGATCAGCAGCTCAGAGCCATTGCCTTTGATGGCACTTGGAGGATGACAGATTTCTTGTAGCAGAACTGTCGGTTTGCTAACGAACAGTATACCCATGTCATCCAGTCTCTGGCTTCATGTTCTTTGCTGTGCTGACCTCTAGGGAAAGCTTTCTGCAAAACAATTTGCCAAAGCTTTTGTACAGGGAGCTGTTGTGGCTTCAAACCAGTCACTGCCCTTATTTAGTGAAGCATTTGGTGTCAAATCCAAAGCATGTCTTCACATGAAGCTGCAAGCTGTTTACTGCTCCCTCAGCTGGTTTCAGCACCCTTGAGTCAATGGAGGTCTCGGTATGTTTGAAGAGTATCACAGTATCGCCAAGGCTGGAAGAGACCGCGAAGATCATCGAGTCCAACCTGTCACCACAGACCCCGTGACTGGACCATGGCACCAAGTGCCATGTCCAATCCCCTCTTGAACACCTCCAGGGACAGTGACTCCACCACCTCCCCGGGCAGCCCATTCCAATGGCAAATCAAGGGCTCAGTCAGCAGAGGAAATGCAACCTGAGTTAAGAAATGGGGTGATTGTTCAGAATACTTTTGACCTGGGACATTAACGTTTTGGAAAGAACTCTGAGTTTGTGGAGGATAACATGTATCTTTTAATCCATTACTAAAGCTGCTTCAGCAAAGGTGTCAACCACTTCAGTTCCAGCCTGACAGCTTTGAGGAGAATTAACAGCTTGCTTTCCCAAGGGAGCTATGCATATGACTCCACCAGCAGGCAATGAGCCTGTTTCAGAAGGGACATTTCATGGGCCAAAAAGCCAGACAGCTCTGCAGGACAATGCAAATCAATGAAACCCAAAGAAAGGAAATAGAAGACTAAAGGCATGGAAGGCAATTTTTTTTTTTTTAAAGAACTATTTAAAGAAGAAGAGATGTTAAGAGAAACATACATATTGTATAGGAAGAGCCTTGGGAGATCTCGTTTGTTTT
The DNA here is from genome assembly GCA_033816785.1 of Picus viridis. Lineage (NCBI taxonomy): Eukaryota > Metazoa > Chordata > Aves > Piciformes > Picidae > Picus > Picus viridis. The sequence continues at coordinate 21,915,007 of CM066574.1, forward strand.
TCTCCTGAAATTCAAACAGGGAAAGTTTGCTGAGAGTGGCAGACAAGAAGCATTTTTCTTCTAGATGCAAAAGGATGAATGTGAGTCATATTGGCTAAAGATGACCATTCTAGAGCAGTGATTTTTTTTTTTTCTCAAATAGCCTACTTCTGGCTTCTACCTCATTTGTTTGACTCAAGCAAAAGATCTGACGTCATCCAGTGTACAAAGTACTGTACAATAGTCTATTATAAAAGTCCTAACTCTAACAGAAATTAATTAGCTATGAAAGCATAGGATGGAAAAGGTTCTTACTTCTCACCAAGTTCAGGCTCCTACTACCATAGGCAACTACACCACTTTCACAAACCAGGAATCCCTTTCATAAACTGGTCATTTCCACTCCTTGCTGGAAAATCCCCATTCTTGTAATGAATAAACCCCATACATTTTCAGAATGTTTCTTGACAGTTTGTTCATATAACTGCCTGCACTAAATCCGTGTCTCAGTGCAAATAGCTCTTCTTTCTAGGTGTTTGTCTCCTTTCCTATCCTCAAGCTGAAGTTGCAGATCACTGTGATTTCCTCTCTGTCTTTGTTATGCCAAACTGACTATGTTCTGCCATTCTCCCCTGAAATTAGGGTCTTGGTATCACTGATGATCCTTCACAGCCTTTTCTACACCTGTTGTGAACTCATCTTTCTCTACAAGCAGCTTCCTGAGGTTTCACAATCGCTACCTCTTGTTATTGTGGGGGATTTCAACTTCCCAGATGTCTGCTGTAAATGCAGTACTGCAAAAAGGGAACCATGCTGGAGGTTCCTTGAGTTTGTGGGGGATAACTTCCTAACACAGCTGGTAAGGAGCCAACTAGGGAAGGAGCCCTCCTGGACCTGCTGCTTGTAAACAGGTAAGGACTTGAGAAGGATGTAATGGTAGGAGGACATATTTGGAGTAGTGACCATGAAATGATAGTTGTCAATTCTCCAGGAACTAAGCCAGGGGGTTAGCAGAATGGCTACCTTGGACTTTTGTAGGGTAGATTTTGGCCTGTTCAGGAGATTGATCAACAGAATCCTTTGAGAGGCTGTCCTGCAGGGCAAAGGAGTTGAGGAGGGCTGGAACTCTCCAAGAAGGAAGTCTTAAAGGCAGAGAAACAGGCCATCCCCATGTCCCAAAAGATGAGCTATTGAGGGAGGAGACTTGCAGGGTCAAATAGAGAGCTTTGGCTGGAGCTCAGGAATAAAAAGAGTTTATTGCCTTTGGAAAAGGGGGCAGGCTGCTCAGGTGGGCTACAAAGATGTGAGACACTGTAGGGAGAAAATTAGAAGGGTGAAAGCCCAGCACAAACATCATCTGGCTACTGCTGTGAAAGATAATAAAAATATTTTTATAAATACATCAACAGCAGAAGGAGAGCTAAGGAGAATCTCTACCCTTTATTGAATGTGGGATGAAGCATAGTGACAAAAGATGAGGAAAAGGCTGGGGTACTCAATGCCTTCTCTATTGCTGCAGCCACTGTTCTCAGGGCAGCTGCTGGCTGTGTGCAGAGTGCATGATTCCTTAGCTGACCAATTGCGTGCTGCAAAAAGCAAAGCAGTAACACTCCATGCATGCCAAGAACAATATCCTCACGTTGGTACCCTTTGACTGGAACATGCTGCAGAAGCCACCTCCTTGACATGCTGGCACCTCTTATTGGGAAAAGATTTTAGCTTATAGATGTGGTTGGGTTTTACTGGTGATGGGACTGATAACAAAGAGTATAAAAGACAGACACTCTGAGCAATAGTCACTTTCTCTCTCACTCTCTTAGGTTAGGGACTTAGGTAGGAATGGCTTTGGTTAGAGCTGTTAGGGACTTCTGCTTCTGTTAGTTTGTAGACTTCTGGCTACAGCTTTGGTGTAGGGAAGCTGCAAAGGATATGTTTGGAACTTCTGTTAGCTACTTCATCTGTTAATGGCTTCTGGGACTTCTGTAAGTGGGACTCTGAGACTCTGTAATGCTGGGGATTCTACAACACAGTAATAAAGGACTTCTGGGAGGACTTTGGAGATTCTTTGCTTTCTGCATTTCTGGAATCTCGTTGCTATAGGACAACAGGGTTCATGCCTTCATTCATCACCCAATGGGGCTTGAACCAGGTAGAAAAACAACACTCTACCTCAGTCTTTAGTAGCAAGAGCAGTTGTTCTCTGGGTAGCCAGCCTCCTGAGCGGGAAGACAGAGAAAGGGAAAGGAATGAGGTCCTCAGGCTCCAAGAACAAATGGTTTATGTTTGCACCATTTAGACGCACACAAGACTATGGGACCAGATCAGATCCACTCGAGGCTGCTAAAGAAGCTGGCAGAAGAGCTCAACAAGGCACTCTCCATCATTTTTCAGCAGCCCTGGATAACTGGTGAAGACCTAGTGGACTGGAGGTTAGTAAATGTGACACCCATCTATAAGAAGGGCCTGACAGAAAAGGATCTGGTGGTGCTGCTTGACAGCCTTATGAACATGAGCCAGCAGTGTGCTCAGGTGGCCAAGAAGGCTAACAGCATCCTGGCCTGGATCAGCAAATGTGTGGCCAGCCTGAGTAGGGAAGTGATTGTGCCCCTATACTCAGTATTGGTGAGGCTGCACCTTGAATACTGTGTTCAGTTTTGGAGCCCTCACTTCAAGAAGGACATTGAGGTGCTGGAGCATGTCCAGAGAAGGGCAGCAAAGCTGGTGAAGGGTCTAAAGAAAAAGTCTTATGAGGAGTGCCTGAGGGAACCAGGATTGTTTAGTCGGGAGGAGTGTGAGGGAAGACCTCACTGCTCTCTACAACTACCTGAAAAGAGGTTGGAGTGAGATGGGGATCAGTCTCTTCTCCTTCATATCAGGTGATAGAATGAGAAGAAATGGCCTGAAATTGTGCCAGGGAAGTTTAGTTTGGATACTAGGAAAATTTCTTTACTGAAAGAGTGGTCAGGTATTGGAATAGGTTGCCTAGGGAAGTGGTAGAGTCACTATCCCTGGAGAGGTTCAGAAATATGGGGATATGGCACTTCAGGATATGGTTTAATGGCTGTGGAGGTCTTAGGTTGAAGGTTGGACTTGATCTTAAAGGTCTCTTCTGACTGAAACAATTCTTTGATTCTCTGAATAAGAATGACTAGAATTGTTGCAGACTTGATCTAACAGTGACTTAAAGACAGCATTTATCACTCTCTACTCTTCTAGTGTGTAGGCTGCATTTGCCATTTCACTGGTAAATCCACTTGTGTCCTGAACAACCAGTGCACAGGTTTGGATCCTTCTATATTTGTTTTCCAACAGTTGAGTTACCAGTTCATATAAAGGTTGGGAAGAACAAACAATCATGTATTTAATCTAGCCAGCTTTTCCACAGAGCCTTGGGAAACGTGAATCATCGCACTTCAGTCACTAGACAATTTTAAGGCAAGATACAAATACAAGTGCAGTCAAGACATAGCTGAGGTAGTAAAAAAAGAAACCCCCAAATTAAACAAAAGACAGTACATATAGACCTCAGGTTATTGTAAAATGGTTAGAAGACATGTGAATGCATATAATACTTCAGAGAGTAAAAAATAAGGTATCTTCTAAGACCCAAGGCCCCTAGGATAATGAGATAATTAAATTCAGGCCAGGTATGGGAGACAACACAGAAATTTAAATTTCTAGCTCTCTGTATGCTTCGGGGAATGATACTGCTTTTGTAAGAAAAAACCCAAGTTGATACTGGAAGAGTGGAAACAAAACTTCAGAGATAAATGTTACTGCTCAGGAGAAAAACAGACACTATTCCCCACCACCCCAAAACCCATCCAAAACAACAAAAGCAAGCAAGCAAACAAACCAACCCAAAATCCTCAACCAAGCAAAGGTAAGAAACCCCAAAAACCCCAAACACACACACACACACACACACACACACCCAGGAAAGATCCCCACCAGGTTAACAAACAAACCTTGGTGAAAATGAAAGATGCCCAAACAACTGAAAACTCTTCCTCTCTGTCTTGATGAAATAATAGTTTGTCCTGCACCAGAATGATGTTGCTGAGAACCTGGCAGAGCATGGCAACAAAGACAGGACACAGAAATGTTAAAAAAGGAAGTACAACAAAAATCTTAACAAAAAGAGGCGGTAACACTGCCTGTGAAGTGTGTAATACAGTGCATGACCAGCTGAGCATCTCTATCAACTGTATCACTGTATCACCCATGGTGGACAATCACTCAGAACAGACTCTTGGGAGCCTTGCTGTGTTTTTGCAGATCCAATAAAATATTTGAGTGAAAAACAGGATAGTGTGTGTTTTGGGTTGTTTTTTTTTTTTTTTTTTTTTTTTTTTTGTTTTTTTTTTTTTTAATACCTAAGGGGTAGCCCAAGTTCCCTCTACAGGATGGCTGCTACAGAAGTCCTTTTCTAAGGACTCATTTTCTAGAGCTGGCATACAGATACTTCTGGAGCTGATGGTATTTTGACTGTACCTTTCCAAGTGTGTTTTTCTGCAGTGTTTACCTTCTCCCCCCCCCATGTACTGATCATATGACAATATCTTGCAAAATGAAGAGATACCTGCAAACACCTCTGGCATAACATTTCAGCTTGTGATGAAACAGCCAAGACCTGTTCTCTTCAGAGCACTGTTCCCCACTGCCAAAATGTATGTTCTATATTACTCTGGCACTCCTTTCTGTCCTATTTACTCTTCCCTGTTAAGCCTTGTGGAAACAAGTAGTAATCCATCTTTAATTTTCTGGCCTTTCAGGAAACAAGCAACTGACACTGTCACTGATGTTTTTCAACACTTCTGAAGGATTTGTTCAGATTTGCTTTATGATGTCAGGAACCCATAGATGTCTGCAGATTTTCACTGACAAGTCCTATGCTGCCATCACCTGATGGCTGAGTGCTGCCAACACTGACATGCCTGCTGTGGCAAATCCTTCTACAACCTAGTGTACCCAATTTCCAGGCAGAGTAAACTTGCTGTCATTAGCAGCTTAGCTTCTTAAGAAGCTTCTCTGAAAAGTCATGAGGTTTGCTCTGCATGCAAAAATGACAGTGCGCTACTGCAAATGATACAAGTCTTTCAGATATTACCTTTTTGCTCCAGAATTGATAGAGAATACTTGGGAGTAAACTGGGAATTGTAGCCTGTTGTGGTGGCTTAACACCCATTCTGAAAACAAAGCAGGGTGGAGGGCTTGCGGGTGCTTTGCCCTGCCTGCAGGGTGTTTTCCCCCTGGGAAACTGACTCTGTTCCACTTCCCCCTCTCTGTCCAGCAAGGATATAAAAAGCAGGACATTGCAGTCATTAGGCCTCCTTTTGGCTCCTGTCTCTCCTGGATGAGAGCTACTGTGGCTGCCTTCCTGCTCTTCTGCCATGTGGTTGGGCCTGATCCTTCTCCCTGCTGCCTCTGCGCCTCTTCAGAGAGAGAGACTAGTTTCATATTCTTGTTTTTTTCTCTCATCCAACCTTGTTCCTTGCCCTTGTGAACCTTACCTGTTATTGTTATATACATATATATATATATATTGTTTAAAGAAAACTCTTTATCTGTCTACTTCCAGGCTGACTCCAAATTATTGCTTGGTGGATTTGCTCCGTCCCTTTTTTCCCCTCTCTGTTGGGAGAGGGGAGCAGGGGAGAGATTCTCAGCCTTACCCCCATCTGAGCTCTTAGCTCCCAGTTAAGGCTCAAACCACTACACCTGTGTTGCCCAGATCCATCCTGTGTAATTAATTATCCGTGTTCTCTGCAACAAGCTCTGAGGTTTAACTTTGTTGTTGGCTTTCTGGGTTTTGTTTTTCAAACGTGCCAGAAGCCTGATGATGTACTGGTTTTGCGGATTGTGTTTCTGTGTGCTGCAACACACACTGGAGAACCTCTTCATAGCTGCTAAATATTCACATACACAGTGAGCAGAAAAGGACATCAACAAAGCTGGGAAGAGCCTCCAGGCATCTGTGGAAAGATACGCGATTCCACAATAGCCTACAGATGAAGTCTAGGAAGTACAGCACTAAACACAGTGGGGAAGATTTGAGGCATGCTGTTACTGTGCAGAATCTTCATGATCCACAGCATGTTCATAAATAAACACAGTTTGACAAAGTATAAATGCATTGTCCTCTAGGTCAGAGTAAATGCTCTTGGACAGGGACCTTCTTTTCTGAAAAGGCAAGGAGACCAGCATACCAGGCCCTTTCCTTAACCTTCCTTTGGGACATTGGTAAGAAGAAAATACTAATGTGGTTGTTCTCACACAGCATCTTAACTGAAAGAAACCTGAAGGAAAGTGCATGTGTGTGTGTGCATGTGCAAGTAAAGAAACACATAAGCAGAGCAAATGGAATCCTTTTCCTTTTAACTTGAAATATTTTTCTGTATTGATAAACAAGTAGGGTTTTCTTGAAGTGTTAGGACAACCTCATGAGGTTTAACAAGACCAAGTGCAGGGTCCTTCATCTGGATCAAGGCAATCCCAGGCACTGATACCGGCTAGGCAGTGACTAGCTTGAGAGCAGCCCTGAAGAAAAGCACTTGGGGGTTGCCTTCTGGGCTGCAAGTGCACATTCCCAGATCATGTTGAGGTTTTCATCAACTGACACCCCCAAGTCCTCCTTGAGACTGCTCTCAAGCCATTCCTCACCCAGCCTGTATTTGTGCCTGTACTGTGTAACGCAGGGCAAGCATATGTTGGATATTTCTTACGTTGTGCTGGAGTAAAGGAAAACAGACTTGCTACCAAATGGAATTAAAACTGTCATTAAATTATATCCTTCATGTGAAAATTACAAATTGGGCAGGAATTTATGCTTTAGCTAGCTAGTGAAGAGTTTAAGGTTATTTCTAATTAGGTGGGCAGAAGCTTTTCTCCACATCTGTAGCTGAAATATTTCCCTTCTAACATGACTCACTTTAAAAGGAGTTTCAATAGTTCTCCTCTGACTAATCTTCAGAGGTGAGCTGTTCCACCTTTCACTGAAGAAACCTATATAGAACTAGTTTTGTAAAAATGTTTAAAGCCATGGCTGTCCTCACTTCTTTGTGCTGTGAATAAATCTCCCTGCAAACTTGATGCTGTCTGCTACAGCACTTTGCTCTTCATTTCAGCATGCCAGTTCTTGGAACTGCATAGGCTTCCATGCTTTTACTGTTTAATTCAACCATGTAACGCTTGATGGAAGGTAGCATTGCCAGTTGGGGAAAAAAGGAAAGTTGGAACTCGTGTTTTTCTGCCTCTTTATAGTTTTTACCAGAAACTGCTAGGAAAATACTTGATTTGTGCAGTAAGGCAGAATGGAACTCCTGCTACACTGCTCAGGCACATGATCTCAATGGGGCAGGCATGGGGCCGCATTAAGGTATTTTTTTGGCATTAGCATGTATGTATACATGTATATAAAATTTATATAACCTAAACGAATATGTACAACTATATATAAAGTATACACGGTTTGAGTGATAGACATTAAGACAACTCTTCGGTGGCTCCAGCCAGCAACTAAACTGCCGGGCCAGCACAGGCCCGCCCGCCTTCACCGCTGTGGAAGAGGAGAGGGCACCGAGGCCTCAGGCCACCCCTCCGCCGCGTACCCCGGAGAGGAGCGTCCCAATATCCGCGGTCCCTCACCGTAAAATACCGCCTGCTGCCCAGGACGCCACACCCCATCAGCCGGGGGCGGACAGAAAGGAAGAAGCCGCCGTAAAACAGTCAGCCTCCTACCACTGCGCTGCACCCGGAAGCGCCCTTTGGCCGCCGCGCCCGGAAGTGCCTCTGCCCCCGGGGTGAGCGCCGCACCGGTACCGCGAGAGGCGTTATCCGCCCGAGAGCAGGAGGGAGGAGGGGTGGGTAGGGCGAAATCTCGCGAGAGCAGGGCGGCTCTCCCGGCTCCGGGCATGCGGGCGAGGGCGGCCGCTCCGCGCGCGATTGGCAGGGCGCGGCCCCCGACTCCGCCGCCGGCCCCGCGCATGCGCTCCTCGCCGCCGGGCCGTGTCCCCGGTGCGTGTGTCTGCGTGTGTCACCCGCGCGCACAGTGCAGGCCACCCCAGTACTGCTGGCCAGTCGGGACCGGGCACCTGGGACCCCGCCTGGTAGGGTAAGCGGGCTCGGGGCCAGCGCAGGGCCGCGCGCCGCCTCGGACACGCCGCCCGAAGGCAGCCCGGCACGGCCTGACCCCCATAGCCCGGACGGGGAACGGGTGAGGGAGGAGGCGGCGATCCCACGACCCTCACCCTGCATCCGTACCCCTGCACAGCGCCGCCCGGCGCCGGATGAGGCCTCCGCGGCCTGGGATGGAGTGAGGAGGCCGCCGCCAGGAGACACTTCCGCGTTACGGGAGGCCGCGCCGGGCCCGCGGGAGGTTTCCGCCGTCGAGCCGGCCAGCGCCCGCCCCGAACTTCGGCCTGAACGCGGGCGGCGCGACCCCATGTAAGGCGGTGCGGCCAGGCGGGCTGCGAGGCGGGCCGGGCCCTGGCAGCCGGCTGGAGAGCGACCGAGAAAGCGAACGAGGCCCCGGTGCCGGCCGTCGGGTGTCCCCGTGTGTTTGTGTGGCGCCGGGTCTCCATGGCGCCGGCATCGCCCTGAGGTCGTCGTCGTCGTATACCCTAGGCCGCGTTCTCGTCTTCGGCCGTGAGTGAGCTCGATGCCGAGCACCTCGGACGCGGCGGCCGGCGGGAGCGGGGGAAGCCGGGGCTGGGGGAGCGGCGGCGGCAGCAGCTCGGCTGTGGAGGCAGGAGCAGACAAGAAGCGGCTGCATCACCGGAGACGGAAGCGCTTCGCGGCCCAGCCGCAGCCTCCCCCCACCGCCGGCCCCTCACCCGCTGCTCTTCCCGCTTCTGCAGCCGCCCCTCCTGCAGCCCCCGCTCCTGCAGCCGCCGCTGCCGCCGCAGTCTCTGCTCTTCCTGGCGGCCACCGGCGCCTCCTCCTGCTGCGGGGAGGGTGGGGAGCGGAAGCGACCGCGGGGCAAGCGGCGCTCGGGCTCCCGGCACAAGCGGCGAAGGGGTCGCGGCGGCGGCGGCGGCGCGACTCAAGAGGCGGAGAAGCGGCGCGGTAGCGGGGGTTGAGCACGCTGGTGGAGGAGTACGACGACGTGAGCTCCCAGTCCGAAGGGCTGGTGGGCGGCGGCGCCGCCGGTGGCGGCGCGGGCAGCGGCGGGGGAGTCCGGCCTCCTCCTCGGGCGGCGGGACCCAGCGCCAGAGGGGCGAGGCGGAGCGTAGTAGCCGGTCCCGCCGGGAGCACCGCAGCAGCAGTGGCCGCTCCAAGGAACGGCACCGGGAGCACCGCCGGCGGGGGAGGAGAAATCGCAGCAGGAGGGGGCGTCGGGAGGCCGAGGGGGAGCCGAGGCTTCCTCGTCTTCCAAGTCCCGTAGCCGCCACAACCACACCGGGGGTCAGGACCGAGAGGGACTCAAGAGCAGCAGTGGCGGCGGCAGTGACGGCCGCAGGAAGGGCTCCGTTGCCTCTCCTAGCAGTGGCAGGAAAGAACGGGAGAGCAAAGGGCACCGGAGCCGGACTAAAGCAACTAAGGAGCCACCGTCGGCTTACAAGGACCCGCCGAAGGCCTACCGAGACGACAAGCCTGAGCCCAAGGCCTACCGGCGGCAGCGGTCCTCCCCCAGCCCCGGCCGGGATGACAGCCCGCCGCTGCACCGCTCTTCGCAGAGTCAGCGGAGCCGCAAGTCGCTCAGCCCGGTGGGCGGCCGCTCGCCTCTCAGCCCCTACAGCCGCCGCCGCTCCCCCAGCTACAGCCGGCACAGCTCCTACGAGCGTGGTGGAGATGTGTCACCCAGCCCCTACAGCAGCTGGCGTCGGTCGCGGAGCCCCTACAGCCCCGTTATCCGGTAAGTCCGGGCCTGAAGAGAAGGTGGGAGGGGAAGGACCGGGGCAGGGTGCTTGGTGTGTGGAGGAGAGTGACCGTGGCTGGGTCTGGTCTGGAGGGCAGGCTTGTATCTACCAACAAAAGCCCTCCCTCTTGTTACCAGAAAGCTTGGGGGGGGGGGGAGGGAAGGGGAGTGGGACGCGGACAATGATCTGCCTGTCCTGTCTCGGGGAAAAAGATGCAGATGCCAGTAGCACTGCTGCAGCTAGTTTTTGTCTATGCTGGAAAAAGGCTGTTTAAATATTAAAGGGTGTGAGAGCATTGTCAGGTGGCAGTGATTGAATGAAGATGTTTCTCAAGAGGACAGGTTTTCTGAAGGACCAGTTTAATTTTCAGATCCTTGCTTACCAGGTCTGGACGTTCTCAGGTACATCTTTAAGTATCTATTGCTCTGTTTAAAAGGATGCGTGTTTACTGTATTTGTGTTTGACTTAATTTCTGCTAATCTAAAGAGCAAACAGGCTGACAGGCAATTTGTGTTACGGGTGTTTCTTCCTCTTTCTAGAGGTCTGTAGAAAGATGAAGACTTCTGTTGTGCTAGGAAAAGGGGCCAATGTTGAGTTTGTTCAATTGACTTTGTGCTTTATGTGATCTATGAAAACAGATGTCACGTTCTGTGTGTGTGTATATTTGACCTGTGTGCAAATAATTTTCTTGTTATTAGTGGGAACTTGGAGTGCAAAGGTCAGTGTTGCTCTGTTTTCTTAAATGTTATGTAGAGGGGAAAGATGGATTGTATCTCTAATCAGATGCAAACCATATTGTGGAATTAAAGCTCTTAAAAATACTGTAACTTGCAGCAAAACACCAGAAATTTAAAGTATTTGCTTAGCATGCATTTCTAACTGAGGATTTTTATCTCTTTCTTGGAATCTTACTGTTGCCTTGTTGTTTAAAGGCTTACTTGAGTTCACATCTGCGATGCAGGGTTAACTGTATCAGGTGGTTTGCTATGCCACTGACAGGAGTTTTGTTTACAAGACATTATCCGGTGGGTTGCCTGAGAACTGTTACCGGGTCTTTCTGATGAGCCCTTTGCATCAGTTCCCATTTAGGGTGTCTCACAATGTATCCAGTGAGGATGCTGAGCCATTCCCATGTTTCACTGCCCTTTAGTAGAGTCTTCTGTCCTCCAGGGTGTGCGTGGAATGCTCTTTAAAAAGCAAAGTAACAAAACTATGTCTTACCTTGTTCAGAGGAATAGAACAAAGATGCCTGTGGGGAAAAAGAAACAGTGATTGTTTTAAGGTGTTGTTGCATGTAATAATTTCGTCAGCATTGGTGTTTCAAGCAGAAAAAGCTGTGCATGCTCCAAAAAATGGCACCATGTTGTTCTGTGAGAGCCAGTTATACATGGTTTAAGAACACTGTCAAGATCTATTTGAATGATAGAATAGCAGGAATATTGAGTGTGCACTTCAACTTAAACTCACTAGAAATCAGATCATTTTCTGCAGATGCTTGTATCCTGGAATAAGAAATCTGCTAATGACAAGTGAAGTTGCACTGGTTTGCACTTACCAGGAGGTATATTAGTCAGATTGACAGCCCAGTTAGTTTAGGATCCTCTCTTAAGCACCGATGGGTGGGGTTGTGGTAGAAGGTAGAGAAGATGTTGTCTAGGGGACAGTTGCAGAACATAGTTTTGTTAGGAGCATTGTGTGGTGGGGTTTGTTTGTTTGTTTTTAATATATATTTTTTTCCCTGTTGGAAGTGGGTACAAGAGTTTAAATCTCCTGATTTTTGTATTTTCTCTGTGGTAAGTGCAAATCTTCCTTGAGTTGCAGGTCTTTTTCTAGGCATTAGCATTGTGGCTTCACCCTTTCCTTCCTCTTTGCAAGCTAAACTAATTTGCATCCTACCTTGAACTGCATAGAGATAAATTACTTCAACAAAATGAAGATTGTCAGTATTACTGTAGAGGGATTGGAGTGCCTGAGTGAAAAGGAGAGGTCGCTATATGTAGAAAGCAAAGGTGGTTTGTCCTGATGTGGCATTCCTTGCAAAGATGTCATTTTCACAGAAAACAAAAGAAAGTAGAAGTGTGAAGATAAGCTTAATTTTTCATAATGTTTGCCTGGTGTAGAGAAATGCAAGCCAGTGTTTCCTTGCATCCATACAGCTATTACTCATGTATATTGTGCTTGGAAAATAAAGATGGAAGGTATTTTTTTGATTGTTTTATCCACACAAAACTGTGTCACAATCACTTTTGTAGCTTGACTGTGGTACTGTGCCCAAAATGCTGACAATTTTTGCTGTGCTGTTTAGGTAATGGCATAGTGGCCATAGCGTTGATACAGTATTATGATTTCACAAGGCAGCAGCTTCTTACAGCACCTGTCATCCTCATCTGGATGATTTAGAGACTTAATTATGAGCTTGTATCCAGCTGTAGTGTTGTCAAGACAGTGAGAACTTTGTATGTGACTGAGCATTCCAGGCTGCAAGCCTTTTTGCTCTTTTCATTCTATCTTCATATGTCTTTTTCTAGTGTTACATGAGTTATCTAGTTATTTTGGTGTGTAGAAAACGAGAATTAAGTGGTTCCAGCATGCTCAGAAAGCTTGTGCCTAGAGTGCCGATTTTTCATCTAGGTCTCTGAGCTGCTGAGAGAGAAACTTCTGGTAAACAGTTGAAGAGAAACCAATGAAGTCAGCATCACTCATTGAATCCCTGGTTTTCTCAAGCAACAGTGCAGTTGCTGTGAGTTCGGAGTTCTGAGTTGCAGTAGTGACTTGGTCTTTTTGCAATGCTGCCTGGAGGTAGATTCTGAAGAGAAGAAAAGATGCTAGTTATACATTCCACACTTGGAAAATTCTCTGAATAGTAGACTAATTTCATTTTCCATTAGAATAGTAGTAAATGTGTGGTTAGAACAAACCAATTGAGCTGTTTGCACTTGTTGGACTCTTTTACTTACCGCTGGTGGATGTGTTATTAGTTTGTTTTTTTGTGGCTAGTAACACAGATGTTCTAAAGCAAATGCACATTTTCAAGATGGAAATTCTTCTATAATACCAAAGTACAAGATACTGAGTTTTCTGATAAGATGACTGGATTAAAAAAAAAAAAAAAAAAAAGGCAAGGAAAGAAGCAGAATGGGCAAAAAAAAAGAAGAAAACCACCATGATCAACAAAAATAAGCATAGTCTCTCTTTGGAAACTAGTAGGTACCTCTTGTAGGAAGAGAACTATTTTTCATAACTTAAGTCAGGTCATATGCTATGTGATCACACATTTAATTCAGTTAGCTGTACAGAGGAGTAATCACAGTTTTTCAAGTTTGGATACACCTACCCATCTGCCTAGATAAAAGAAGGTGGGTGGGGCACTACAAGCATAGTACTACTGTGTGTCTGGATGTTGCTTGTAGGAAAAAGACAAGATTTCTTTTCGTGTTGGTACTGTAGACCTATCTCATTCTGTGGCTGTTGCTAGCCTATAGTAGCAAGGCTCTGCAAAATATGGAACATTTCTATGCAAAACTAAAACAACCATAGGGAAAATTGTAGTATAAATATTCAGCTAGTAAATGCCTACTTCGCGAGAAGACATAGTTTCATACATTGATATTAAAAAAAGCACACCAACTTTGAGTCCAGTAGTTCTGCTACTTTAGGACTTAAAGGAGTAAGAATGGTTTTCAGAATATTTCCTCCCTTGTTTGGTGAAAGTAGATGTTGTTTGTTGACATAAAACTCTGTAATCTTGCTCAGTGAAACTGCATTTTGCAGACTTTAAAATGTGAAACTTGACTTTTTGCTGGTTGATTTATGTTTTTTTTTGTAGGCAGTGTTCATAGGGTTCTAAAGCAGATTTAAGAAGCAAAATTCATGTTCAGAATTCTTCAGTATTCCTTGGGTATTTGAAATCCTTTTAGAGATTTGTACTTTGAATTGGCAAGGCAAGTTATGTCATCTTCATGCACAAAGCAGCTTGAGTAAATGGTTGGTTGCAGAGCTGCTTAGAAAGTAACCTTGAACTAGGGCATAGGGAAAATAAATAAAATTAATTAATAAGGTATCAAATGAGAGAGCACTGTTACTGTTACGGTATAAAGAAATGAGGGATATGTTTGCCTGCAAGGGCAACATAGAAAAGCTGTGCTGTGAACTAGAATGCTTTGCTAACGTGGTTTATGTTACTGAGTGATTATAAATGTCTTGGAATATCTGTGGTGAAGCAGATTAAATTGAATTGATTAAATTCAGGTCTCCCTTTTCAAATACACTGTGACCTTACTATGCAGGGGAGCATGGCAGTGCTTAGTCGGTAGTGCAGCATTCACTGGTAGCTAATGAAAGAGCTGGGCTGCAGTGGGTATTTTAACCTCCCTCAGTCTGTTCGGTTTCTTGTTTTTCAGTCTTACTCACAGGAATCCCTTTGTATTACATCTTGTCAAAAAACAACTGACAAAATCAATTCCCTTGTTCAGCTCTGCACTTAGGTAACAAGCATAGCTGACTACTAGCATGTTGGATTTAGCTTGTTGTTAAAGCAGTTAAGAAGAAAAGAGGTTTTCAAGTTTACACACATGATAAGATAATGTGATTTTTCTGATTGGCAAATAAGCTTTTTAAAAAATGTATCTTTTGGTATTAAAAGGAGAATTGGAATGGGAAAGAGAGAAGCACCTAGAACAGTAGCATATCGAGAAAAAACCAAACATATAAGCCTAGTGAGAAGCATTCCTGGAAATCTGACATGTGTAACACTTACCTTTGCTCTGTGCTTTGGAATATAAAGAGAGTAAAATACAGCACTTGAAGTTTTAACTTGATATTTGGAATTCTTTCATTCTGTGTTTGAGAATGTAAGTAATATTGCATCAGCAGACTTAAATAATTAATAAATTACTACTTGGTAAAGATATTTTAATCATTGACATGCAATAGAAGAAGGGGGCATGTTGTAACAGTTTAGAAACTTGTAACTAGTAACACTTGATATGGTAAGTAGCTTGCTATTTATTTAGTTAATTTACAGCAAATAGGTGAGATTGTATTATTGAAGCAGGGAGAAAATGCAATACTGCTTTCGTTTGAAAGCTAGGGTGCTAGGCAAAAAAAATTTTAAAAAAATGTGATACTGAAACCAACATTTTTTCCTCCCTCTCTGAAACTAAAAAAAAAAACCCTAAAAAATTAAGTGTGAGGGTTTTTTTTTTTTTTTTGGTTGGTTGGTTGTGTGTCTTTTTTTTTTTTTTTTTCTTTTCTGAAAAATGCAGGAAAGCAATGCTTAGTGTTGGTTTCAGGGTGACTTCCTTACTATTGCTTTCTTCCTCTATCAGTTTTTTTAAACCTGCCTTGTCTTATATGTGTTTTGTAGATAGTGTCTTCAACGTTTTTTATTGGTTTTATTTTATAGCTACAGATAATATTATATAATTACTTCAGTTTCTCTTTTCAGTTAATGTAGTTGTGCTTCCAGTCTCCTTCGTTGCTGTCTCTGGAGAAGAAAAAAGCAGCTTTAGAACTTCTAATGCAGGCTTGTCCTAGTGATACCTGGGATAGGGGTTTTAGGCAAATTAGGGTTGTTTTGTTTTGTTTTGTTTTTCCCCCCATTCAATATATATAAAAATATACCAAAATCTCTATATGGTTTGGAAGTGGTTTAATGCATGTCATGAAGTCTGGCAGTTATTCTTTCTGTAGGGATGGATATAGTGTGAAGTGAATTCAGGATGCTTGTAGGAGAGTCTTAATGGCTAAATCTGGCAAAAGTATGTGTAAATGAGGCTGAACGCCTACTGAGTGCAAACAGGAAGGAGCATTGAAGGAAATTTACCTTAGGGGGTTTTTTAGTAGTTTCTCCCCATGTGTGTTACCTGCAGATGCTGGTGTCTCTTGTTAGGGAGACTGTGATGTAGACCTTAGATTTAGTATTCTTCTTGATCTCTTCAGGCTTGGGGAAAAGAAGTTCGGTTTGTTTTGTTGCATTTGTCTGCCATTTGCAACACGGTTCTGTGCAGTTTTAGCCACTGTTCTTTTGTTCCTGTTTACTGTGTTAAACTTCTAATGAAAGGTGAATACTTAGTGGTGAATGTCAGATAAGGCTCTTCATATCTGTGTATATGCACGCACATTTAATAGAAATCTGTTGAAAGATTCAGAATCTACTGTGTATTTCAGATGCCTGTCCTGTTGTTTTCAGGATCACAGTAAAGTACCTGTGTCCTGTTAAATGGCAGACACTGACTATTGTGTCAGCCGGTATCTCTGCTACCATGGCTCTGATTGTATGTCAAATGGGTGTTAGCTCTTAACAGAGAATTGGCTGGTTCCACTGCGTACAAGGGAGTGTTTCTGAGCTCTGTAATACACTTCTGAGGGAAAGCTTGTAAATGTCCAGAGTTTTGGGGATTGTGCCACTTTTATAGATGGAAACTCATATGTAAGCTTTGTCTAGCCTGGAAGGTTGTCTTCGGAACTAACACTGATGAAATAAAGCGATATTTGAAAAGATCATTAGGTTTGTGAAACCAGCATATTTTATCATTGTAACTTGAATAACCAGCACTTTGACAAAGATGCCTTTTATTTAAGATTCAGCATTTGTCTCTTAAGTTGAAAGTGTTTTTGCATTAGCTCTTGGGTCTAGCCCAGTGGACAAGGTTCAGCAAATGATTCTTACAAAGGTCGGTGGGATGCCAAAGGAGCTTCTAGTTATTATTAGCACAGACACACACTGTGTAACATAACATAAACTTGTTTTGCAAACACAAAAAATAAATTTTACAAAAGATTCTCATTATTTGAACCATCACAGGGATTATACTGTGTCAACATATTTCATAACTAGGCTAATGTAATTTTGAGCTGTGGTTAGGGGCTGTAGTATGTACTGGGACTTAAGTATTTGTGTACAAATGTATCAGCTGTCTCACACATGGGTGCAGTTCTGACTTGAGAAAGTTACACTGTTGTTGTTTAGGGTGTGAAATCTGGGATGGAAAATACAGTTGGGGGTTCTTGTTGTGTGGGGTGCTTTTGGTTTTGTTTTATGAGCTTGCATACATTCCAGCTTCTCTTGACTAATGTTGATAAAATACGTACATCAATTCACCGTCAGTGCTTGTCTTCTGTATGTGTTTGTTTTTGAAGAAAGCATAAAGATTTAAGTTATTTTTGTCCCAGCTTTCCAAAATTGCTTCTTCCCCACCAAATTATGGTAGCTGATCTGGTGAGCAGTAGTAATCGCTAATTTGAACAGATTTTCTCATTTCGTCCTTTGTAGGGATCTAAATGAGCCCATTTCATTTTGAAACAAAGGAGAACTGAAACAGTTTTACGATGAAGCACTGTCTTTCAGCAGCTGTAGTGTTTTCAGCTGCTGCTTCTTTCCCAATGCATGTAGAATTACGTCTGTATTTCAGTTTGTGACATAGATTACCATCTTTACATTAGGCACTTTTCAAAGCAAACAAAACCATCCCTCCCCCTAACCTCCCGGAACAGAAATTGTGATTATGAAATAAATAGAAATTATTTTCAGACCTTTAGGGCACATATTAAGTCTAGTACAGATTATTGTGAGGTCCTTGGAATGAGGTTGTGTTCTACAGGTAATTGGAGTGAGCGTCAGTTTAAAATAGCCAAGCTAGGAACGAGATGTACAAGCAGATGTTTTCCAGGACAGGTCAGTGACATCCTTGCAAATGATGTGCCATTTATAGAAGTCAGTTTAGAACTAATGGAGCTTGTTAGCTTGGGCTTGATGCTAGAGAAATATAATTATACTGATTCAACAGCTGGATCTGTAGCAGTATACCTCTGCCTGAGATCATCATTCCTATTGGGAAGTGAGATAACGGTACTAGAAGAGCTCTGGCCTGCCATTTGAAGTGCCTGCATTGTCTGGATAGTCTCATCCCTGCTTTTTCTTCCTGCTTCCCCATCTTAACTCTGCAATATGGAACTTTTTACTTTTTCACCAGTTCAGCCAAACCTCTGAAAATTTTGTACTAAGTACTTGGATTTCAAACCTAATAATGAGAACTTCAGGAACATGATTCATAATGGAGCAGAAGTGAGTTGTCAAAGGCATTTTTGTGATCAAGGTTATGTTTTTATTTAGTTTGTAATGGGCATGGACATTAGTATCTCTTTAGGGAAGTGAACCAAACCCTAAAGTTTCGGTTGAAAATTCAGAGAGCAGAATTGTACATGCAGCTTTTTTTTTCCTAAAAAATTAAAGTGTGAACCCTGTGTATTATGGTGGTTGTTATTATGATAATGATTGTTATTGCCATCTGTCATTGTTATCCTGCCATGCCAGAAAATTCCATAAAACCTCCATCTTGGCATAGAACCCAACTGTGTTAGTTTCCAAGAGCTGTCCTATTTTGGGGTTTAATTTTGTTTTTCTTTTCTTTCAAGGATCAATTTCAGTTTCACCTAGAATTTTGAAGCTTGAGCTGTAGTATACATTGTGCATATCCACACATGGTTTTTCAGTCACATTTACATAATCTCGATTTCTCCTGATGACTTCTTATGCTGCTTTAGGAAGAAGACTCAAAAGAGTTCTTTTTATAATGTAGGGAATAAATGTGAACTAGCAAATACTGCACGCAAAAGAGGAAAAAATATTGTGCTATATTAAATACCTGTTCACTTGAAGTATTGAAATGTAATTTCTTCTGTTGAGAATTGAAATGGAATTTATTTGTTACCAAAATTAAATTTGTCATAGAAGTGGATAGTTCTGGCCATAAATACTGTAGTTGACTTCGGGTTGATTTAGTTTGGTTTGGTTTTGTGGTGATTTTTTTGTTTGCTTCAGCAGTCTCCATACACTGGTTCTATCTTAGGAACTCTAAGACTTCTTAAAGATAGAAGACTATCACCATTGCTATCACGTGATACTTTCTTTGTCCAGCTGATTAATACTTTTTCCCGCCCCCACCTTCATTATACTTTTTTCTCCCCTTCAAGTGTTACAGTCAAACAAGAGAGATTTCTATCAAACTGTAATCAATAAAATACTTGTAAATCTGGTGACAGTATTTGCTAGTCTTGGTATGGTAAAATGGATTCAAACCCTCCAGTTTATTGCATAACCCTTCTGTGTGGTAGCAGTGGGTTATGCTACTTTACTTGTTCCATGCCCTTCACTTCAATTAAATTTTTTTTTCTGTTTTGATTTTTAATGAACTGAATCAAATCTACTACCAGGCAAATTAGGATATTCCTTTGAAACTTTGAATGACAAATTCATATTAAATGGTGTTTTTGCACAGTAGAAGTTTGCTTTTCCAACTGTTAAGATTTGTTCTCACTCCCACCCTCATTTTCTAGGTTGTTTTACTGCTATGATTTTGTAGGTGGCTTAGATTTTTATTTCCTTTTTCCGTTAGTCTCTGTATTCTGATGCAGGCATAACATAGGCCTTCTTGTAGGTGATGTTTGCTTATCAGTTAGCTATAGTAGATACTGGTTACTTTTTAAAGTCTCAGTTAAATTTCAGAAAAGGAAATCTAAGGCTTATTGCTATCTTTCAGTTGGTTACGTTACAGCCTTTACTATTCAGTGTTTTGGTGTTTTGTTTTTTTTTCCAAGTAAACTTATTTTAGTGATAACTGTGAAAATGATACTTGAAGTGGCCACAATTACTGTTTCAATGTTCTGTTTGGATTTTTCTTGTCATGTTGTAACACTAATTTCATTTTGTTGAATTCTGGTTATGTAGCCAGCTGTATTTTTCCTCTAACATACATACTAAAGATGCTTGCACAGGTTGGATAGAATCAGATTTTCTTTATTTATCAGAGGTATTTTTCTTCTTTAGTGAGGAGAAAGGAACATACCTGTCCTATAGATATAATTGTATTTTGCAGTTATTTAATGGGGGCAGCTAGATCTAAGAAGCATGTAAGGTTTTCTAACAACCTGTTTAGAAGTAGACTCTTGATCAATTAAATCTATAGATTTTTTTTAAAGATTATTTTTTAAGGCAGAATATTTCCTCTTTCATAGATTCTTGTTTATTTTATAAACATGGTGATAATGGTTTAATAAAAGTAGTTTGTCAAAAGAGCAGATAACATGAGAAGAGCAGTTAGACTACATTGTAACTGGGTAAATCTTTACTTCTTTGAAACAGGAGATCAGCAAAATCTCGAAGCAGAAGTCCGTATTCATCAAGGCACTCAAGGTCTCGTAGCAGGCACAGGTTGTCTAGATCCAGAAGTCGTCACTCAAGTATTTCTCCTAGTACATTGACTCTCAAGAGTAGCCTGGCTGCTGAGCTGAACAAAAACAAAAAAGCAAGGGCTGCAGAGGCAGCCAAGGCCAGTGCAAAAGCTTCCAATACTTCAACACCTACCAAGGGAACCACGGATGCTGCTGCAAGTGCACCCCAAGTGAACAATGTAAAGGACCTGAAGAAAATAAAAACGGAGCATACACCTTCTCCTACAAGCAGTGCAAATGTGAAAAACGACAAGGCAAAAACAAAGGTCTTGCTTCCTGAAACAAAAGGGGAAAATAATTTAATTGCAGACAAAATTATTAAACAGAAACCTACAGCAGTAAAAGAGAACAAAGTAACTGTTGTAAAACAGCCACCAGTCACTGTAAAAGAGAAAAGCAAACCAAGTACACCAAGTGTAGTAACCAAGGAGAAGGATCGAATTGTTGCACTACCAACCTCCACACTGCCACCTTTGCCTTTGCCTCCCATGCTGCCTGAAGATAAAGAAACGGATAGGTGAGTTGTGACATAGGTTTTGGTGTTGTTTGTTCCTTTTTATTATTGCTGTTATTGTCCCTTGTTTTTTTAATCATTATTTCCTTTGGAAAATAAATATGAATCACTTTGCTAGGTCAGGCTGTTAGATAGCTTGTTTTTGCTCCTCAGTTTAATTTGGCAAATACTAGTGAAGGAATTCTATGTTAAAAGGATTTAACTGGTTCTTGAAAAGATAAGGATTTCATCCAAGAGAAAACCTTCAATAAAAAGGATACTAAAAAGACTATTTGCAATTATTGGTGCATAATAGCTTTGGGACTAACTCAAGGATGCAGTCAGGATTCCAAGCCTGATGTGGACATGTATATGCTTCCATGGAAAAGCTGAATTCAGTAGCAGTATGTGAAAATTCTTTAATTATCTGGAGTTTGAGGTAAAGATTTTCTTCCCTTTGGAAGGCAGTTGTTTTTATAGCAGCTCATTATTTAATACAATTTATCTTATAGATGAGTATTGAGTGTTTATAATAGAACCGAGGTTCATGGCTTGTCATTTGTGTTTACTTTTGAATCATAAAAATTGGTCTGTAGTGAAGAAATCCATGTCTGTGTTCCAAATGTTATCTAAGTTTAGACTACATTAAATTTTGTCATAGTCCTAACAGAGACCTGCTGTGATTTGTGTTGGAGGATTATGTTGTTGAGCTGGAATTTACTGTTTTTATTTTGGTCTGGTGACGAAGTTGAGAAAAGTTACTTTTTTTAACTCGTGGTGTTTCAAGCCTCTCACACATACAGAAAAATGTCACCTTCTCACAACAAGAGAATTTCTTAGCATTGAAGTAATAACTGATGTGTGATATATCTGTGGAAAAAATCAAGCTGTGAAAGAAAAATTCAAAACCTTATGAAGTACTTGATTTGCATTCCCTATCTGTGAAATTAGCCTGTCTTGTTCTTTGAGAAGTGTATAGTGTTTCTTGGATTACTAGAACTAGTTATAACTAGAGGTGTAAATGTTTCTCTTATGCTTGCTAGTAATTTAATGCTGTGCTAAACATTGGCATAACTTGGCAGATAAATACAATCTAGTGAAGCATTGGACAGATAGGATTTTTTAGCAGAAAAGGAGAAGTCTTGTTTCTTGCTTTTCAGCACTCTAGCAAATGTCATTCCAGTTGTTCAGGATCACTTCTGTGTAGTGAATATGAAGTTGTATTTAAATTTGACAAAACCATCTTCCCTAGATAAACAGAATTTCTGACACTGTTACTTGCTCTCAAGTTCTGCTGTTTTATCCAAAAATTAAGCTAACTAGTTTAACTAAATATATGGCTGGTGTTAATTGCAATAATAATAAATGACATTTCATCTTGCAGCTGGCTAGCTGCTTCTCCTTGTTAGTATTTTTGCATGTAATACCTTTAAGTATAGCTAAACTGCACAGAGGAGTTCAGCTACACTTATGCTGACTTCTCCCAGCACTGGGCTCATTCTCTTTTCCAGAAAAAAGAAGTTAATTCTTGCAGACAGAGCTGCATTAGAACAATTAATGACAAGCAACAGAATGTTATTTATGCTTTGCTTAGTTTTCCTATAGGATGGTACAAATTTCAGATCAGAGTGGTTGTGATTAGAAGCCACAATAAAGCTTACGTCACCAAAGACAAATGATCAATGTCTTTCTGGGCGGAAGAGGGCAAAGGCATTGATCCTGAGCTTGGAGTTACTATGGGGAAATTGTGCCTAGAAAGAAAGCTTGGTGCTCTGCAGAACTGGCTGGTTCATAATATTGTGTCAGTTGTCAAGTTCAGTGAGACTGATAAACCCACAAATAAACCCTCTGAAGGAACAGCAATGGTGCAAAGCCCCTGTGTAGATTAAATGAAAGGGAAGACTTCCGGTGGTCAGTGATGTGTGATTTAACAGATATGGGAAAAAGCTGCTCTGGGCTGCCTCTGTTTACTGTTCCACTTCTAAAATCACTTTCAGAACCTCTCATGTATTGTGTTTTCACTAATATTGGAAGTTTGGAGGTACTGAGCTTGAGAGAAATACAAGTATGTCAACTTGAAAGTGAAGAATTTTTCTTTACTGTGATAATTACATGAGCTGTTCTAAGGTGGTTTGTTCTTTATGGCATGTTAACCAGTAGATCTGAGATGAGGGTAGTAAATGCTTCCTTGAGGTGCCTCTTTAAATTCAGGTAGTGGCAGGCTGGAGAAATGGTGGAAGACATTCAAGTGTTCTGTTGTCATGGGGAAGCATAGACATGCATGAAACACTAGAATGCTTAAAAAAAAAAAAAAAAAAGATGATTGCTAATTGCAATTAATGTAAGAAAGAATATATGAATTCTCCATGATGGAAGATAGCAAGTTCTTTCAATTTATAGAAGGTCCTGCTTTATCTGTGAAACTAATTAGGTAAAAAATTGCAGTAGAACTTCAGAAAAGGTTCCCAGAGAGGGAAGCTGACAGTAGAAGAGTGCTATTTGGCAAAATGCAGTTGTTTTGGAAAATGTCCCCTCAAAGCACTACAGAAAGTTTTCTTGGTGCAATGACGAAGCTTGAAACGTAAAGAGAGAATACCGTATGAGAGTCCTGGGTCGTGTAATTTATGAAATTGAGAGATGGTTGTGGCTTTCAAATTGCTGGATATGCAGTAACTGCACAACTCTAGCTAAAGTAAAGAAAGCCCTAGTGAAATGGAGCCATGCCTTTGAAAAAACATCCTGCAGCAAGAATTTCCTCATTGGTATTGAAACAGTGTCTCTAGCATTATTGTGTGTAGTAATTGTTAGAGGAATATATTGCTGTACATGTTGGGGGTATTTTTCTCAAGAGGAGACTGACTGTTGGTATCTGTTATCTAATTATGGTTGATGATTAAAAAATGATCAGATATCAGTAACCCATGGCAGAAAAACACATAGTCAGTTTTAAATCTTTTTTTCCCCACGTGATTTGCATGCAGGTCCCTAGAAGGGTGTTGAATATAAAGTGTATGAGATTGGCATCTGTAAACAAGGTGATGTGGACTACTTCTTAATGCCCTGCAGTGTTACTG
This sequence comes from Picus viridis, assembly GCA_033816785.1. Taxonomy (NCBI): domain Eukaryota; kingdom Metazoa; phylum Chordata; class Aves; order Piciformes; family Picidae; genus Picus; species Picus viridis. Next base: position 21,938,643 of record CM066574.1, read on the forward strand.
TAACCCCAAAACTCATTATTTCTGGAGAGCAACCTTATAAAGAATAGGATTGTGTGGTTTTATTTTGTTTTTTAATATGAGATGTCAGACTATAGGTTTGACTACTGCACTTCCATCTGGCAGATCCTGAATCATCTAGGCCATGTAAGCTTGGGAAGAAAGTTGTGTGGCAGAAGTCTGGCCTGGTAATGCTTGCTGTGTTGATTAACCTCAGCTTTCACCAAAAAGTTCTGATTTTAGGGTTTCAGTGGACTTTTGGTAGTTAGATGTGCATCTTCTGAAGAATAAATCAAAGTCCTGCAAATTCTAAGAGCAGAGATTGCAAATGTTGATGTGTTGACAGCCTAAAATGTATTTTAAAAAAACCAACATTCCTATATGTGTTCCTTTTTGTATGTTAATATAATTCAGCTATGTTCAACTTACTAGAAAAATTGTGTCTTTTTTAGTACTTTGCGAGAAAATGTTTCAGTGAAGTCAACTAAAGAAACAGAGAAGAAACTTCGCCATCTGCTTGCAGACTTGCCTCTTCCACCTGAGTTGCCTGGAGGAGCTGACGTATCTAAAAGCCCTGAAGAAAAGAAACCAGCAGTTCCGTTACACAGCAAGAGAAGACCAAAGTATGATGATTAGACATTTTAAAAGCTTATCAAGAGAGTAGAAGTGATGTTTTCTTTATAAATACTTTTTTTCCCTAAAAGAATATATTTATTTCTGCTTTTAATGAATGTTTTATCATTAATGAGGCTTGAATCAAACTGCTTGTTTTATTGCCACTTCATGCTAGGCAGGCAGTTATCTAATAACGTTTCATAAATATATAGTGCTGGGTTTTGGTTTTGTTTCTTTCAAAGTCCAGAAAATCCTTAGCTATATTGGTTGTACTCTTAGAACAGCTGCTTGTTTTTTAGAATATGTGGACCACGACATGGTGAAACAAAAGAAAAAGAGATAGACTGGGGAAAGCGCTGTGTGGATAAATTTGACATCATTGGTATTATTGGGGAAGGAACTTACGGGCAAGTGTACAAAGCCAGAGATAAAGACACAGGTAAGTTCCAAAAAGTTAAATCTGATCACACAGTTTTGAACAGGGTATTTTTGGTTCGTTTTTTGTCGTGGGTAAAATTTGTGTGTTTCTGCCATACAATGCTTGAAAGGTTTTTCGTTGTTGGTTGGTTTGTTGAGTTTTGAATCTGGCATTTTTTTCAATCAGAAGTTGTCTTTTGCTGCCTTGGAAAATCATTTGCCTATGAAGTTGTGGCTGAAAACAGCTGAGTAGTCTTGTCTTCTGATTCTTATTTCTTGAGTTTGGACATTGTGTACTGTTGAGCTAGTGAAAAAGAGAAGGTAAATACTCTGGGGAGACCAAATGGCGCCTAGGCAGGTTGACAAAGAATAATGAAGTTTGTGAAGGGATGTAAGGGTGACGTTTAGCTATTTTTCTTCTTCATACTCCAATTGCCACCAGCCAATGGCTGGAGAAGAATCTGCCTCTGTGCAGCACATCTCTGCAGTGTTACATGTTGGCTGTTTTTCTTGCAGTATAACTGGCTTTACAACAGTGACAGAGTCTTTAAATTTCATGTTGAACTATTGGTCAAATGAGCAAGCAGTGCTTGCCACTGCTTCTGAATAGATACTGTAGTGAAACTGATTAGGCGCTGAGTAAGTGCTGTGTGTTGCTGGATCATTTCATATTCAGTTAGTGGTTCTTCCTGTAGCTGCTTGCCCTTCTGGCTTATTTGTACATGCGTTGAATGCTGGATAATTTTCAACTTCAGCGGTAACTGACATTACACAGAATCACATATCAGCCTCAGTTTTTTCTTTCTGATCTCCAGAAGAGTGAACAGTGTAATAATTTCTTCATTCTTTCCCTGTGCTTGTCACAGATTGTAAACTTCAAGGTGAGCTCAAAGTTGAGCTGTCACTGATTGGTGGTTCATTTTGGTTTTTTACTTCTACCTTGGGAAGCACTGCAAATCATCATTAGGAGCTTCGTCCCACTGTCCTGGGGTTCAGTCCTTGCACATTTAAATTTTTATTCCTGTCATAATGGCAGACATTTCTAAATCTACAGCAGAGTTGTTGCTGTCTGTATTGAATGGGTCCATACAGTGACAGCAAACCTTCCACTAGCTTTGGATTCAAACTCTGCAAAGAGTAGCATTGTGGCCTTTGAGATACCTTATAACAAGCTGTGCAATGGGTTTCCAGAGCAAGTGGATGTTGTCATACTGGAATGCAATCTGTTGTGCAGGTATCACATGCGCTGGTGTAGTGTAAGCTTTTTAGAGCTGACAAAGATGTGTGTGCTCTCAATAAACTTGCTAGACACAGCAATAAGCTTGCGAGACCAAAATGGTTTAGCTGCCATACAGATTTTAAGTATCCTCCATCATGAATAGATGATGCTTCTGCTATTTTACAGAATCCAGCTTCATCCAACCCACAAGCCTGCACTAAAATAATAAGGAAAATACATCCTCAGTGTCAATGTAGTAGTGACGCTTTGCTTATAGAAAGTATATTGAAGTTGAGAAATCTTTGCTCATCTGCCTCATATCTTGAACTGTGTAGTAGTTCTGGCTAGATGTATATGTAGCAATAAGAGATCCAGAGCAGACATAGGCCTCTGTTGATAATCACTGTTATATGTAGGTTTCCTGATAGCCCTGTTGTGGAATTTCAGGAATGCTGGAAAGAGAAGACAGGCCATACAGTGGGTGACTGAAAATTGTCATAGTTTTGCTTCTCTGTGTCCTAGTTTCCCAAGACTGGTTAATTGTGTTCCCATTCAACATACTGCCTGGTCCATTCAGAAACGGTAGCAAATGAGAAGGGTTTTGAAAGCAAGCCCAGTTTTAAATCCTACTGTTTTGGTTACTGATCTTAATGTTTTTTATTTACATTTTCTCCTAGGGGAAATGGTGGCACTAAAGAAAGTACGCCTGGATAATGAAAAGGAAGGGTTTCCAATTACAGCTATCCGAGAGATTAAGATTCTTCGACAGCTTAATCACCAAAGCATTATCAACATGAAGGAAATAGTGACAGATAAGGAGGATGCTTTGGACTTCAAAAAGGACAAAGGTACATACAATAATGTGGGAAAAGCTCTTCTCGCTCCTTAACGCAGTAGTCTGCTATGCTGGATTTGAAGTTAAGCTTCACTAGAGAGTATGTTTGCAGGTTTGGATGCTTGACTGGAGATTTTAATTTAGATTTAATTGCTATTACAAGTTTTTTATTTAACTCAGCTATGCCTTTTGCTTATAGAAATATTTTTGCAAATATTTTGTGGGATAAAAAAAATGTATTACTTGATTCCAGTTAATGCTAGAGAGGACGGATGTTTGACTCATTGACATGGATTAGAGATGCCAGCAACAGTAGGAAACTCTTAATTGTGAGCTTTTTTAGCCTTTTATTTTCCTCATAGCGTTTTCTCGTGTTCTAGAGTATGGTAGGCTCGGTGCTGAGGAGATGTTTTTCATTGTAGGCCTTGGTTTCCTTTGAATTGTCATTCATTTACTTTTTATCATAATTTGGCTTCTGTATCTTGATGGCTAGAAGGAGGATGAAAGAAAAGAATGAACAGCAAGATTTTTGTGGTGGTGTTGGTTTTCTCCAAATAGAAGGCATACTGATTTTCACTGTTTCTGTTCACTAAGTGTTAAATCTGGCATATTTGAGTTACTGCAACCTCCTCAGCTTAGGGAATCCAGCAAGCAGTGTGAAGATTGTGTGGTGTTGCAGCTTTATACTTTTGTTGTTGGGGTGATTGTTTTGTGTTTGGAAGCCTTTTCCTTTTAGGTCTAAGTCTTGTCAACCTATCAGGGTTATTTTAGCGTCCTGTGAGCAGTTTGATACATGGTTTGGCTGAAGAGAGTGTTTGGAATCTGGTACCTGTGTTTTCCCTCCCTGGGTTTCTAGCTGGCATGCTACCTACCCATCAGTGTGGGTAGGAAGTGCTGCATGCCAGCAGAAATACAAGTGGGGTTGGGATGAGTCAGGAGATGGCTGGCAAAACGAAGCAGGAATTAGTTGTTATTTTCCTAGCATCTTCAGAAAGTGTAGTACCTTGAAGGCTGTACAGCACTGACATGCTGCTTTTATTGTGTTTCAAAGTAGGAAACACCTAGCAAAAGAGTTTCTCTAGAGATGTGCAGGTTCAGTGGTCAGCACCCATTTTGATTCCTGACAGTCTGCAACAGCAGGTTTAGGCTTTTCATGTGAATCTTGTACTGTGTTTTAATTAGGTCTAACCTATTTGGCTAATGGGACTACACTGAGCCATGAATTAATACTTAATGACTCAATTAATTTTCTGTTTCATGCATCTAGGACTGAATTGTACAAAATTTTTTGTGTACTTCCAACTGTGTCTCATTAATTTCAAAACTTCTTTTTTGTCCAAGTCTGCATTTGTCCTTTTGATATTGCTTTTAATTCAGTTTCTCATTCTTACTGAACAGCTTGTTAAAACAAGCACATTTTCAGAAAATTTGCAAGGGAAGGGGCTTTTCTAGTGATGGTAGAATAAGATTAGTTTCTGATAGTCTCTTGAAAGCATTAGCATGATAATGAGACTGTCCCATTAAGATTTGTCTGTAAAAAGATAGAATTTTGTTGGTTGCTTTTGGGTGTTGATTTTTTTATTAGTTCAGTGTATCATTCTGTGTTTCTTTAATGAGTAGTTGATTGTGAGATGGGGATTTATAGCTGACATGTGGCCAAATTGTAGTCTCTGCAGAGAATGAATGCAAGTGGGAGGAAGTTAGGTAATTTTCACAGTAAACCATTGCAAGCACAAAGGCTGATTGGCTTAAGAAGGAACCATTTTAGAAGTGGTAGCGATGTCTTAGGCAGAGCTTAGAGTAGAAGCAAAGTGTTTTGCCTTCCAGTGAACAGGCTTGTGCTTAATTTATGTTATATGCTTAACTTCGGAATAGAATTCTTACATAATCCTGCTGTTAGCCTATTTGTAAAAGCAGCAACGTGAACATTTCTGCTGACACATAGTTAACTGTACTCACAGTAACTTTACTCATTAATTTTGTGGTTAATGCCGACTGTCATATCTTGACCTATTGCTTGTCTGCTTATTCACTTAAGATGGTGGTGTTTTTTGCTGGATCTCAGTAAATGTTGGGCATGCTTTGTACAGTACTTGTTTTAAGGATGTTTTTAAAGATGGCAACAAACAAGCAATGGCTTATGTTATACAACTTTGTCCTGGTACTGTGAGCTGTGCTACGTGTTCTGATATGACATAGTCCTGTATCTTCCGAACTTTTGAGTATCTGTCGTATCTCAGCGTTTTCAACAGCATTTTACTTTTCAAAATACTAGAAAAGTATATCTGTGTTTTATCCTGGGCACTTCAGGGTATCAATAGGAACACCTTTAGTAGATTCTGTTTATTGTAGTCCAACTGTTAGATGTAACACACTGAAGCTGCAAGATTACATGTTGTAAGTCTATTTCCATCATATGGTACAATTGTTTGAAAAGATTTGGCACATAGACAATTGTCTGGGTGATACATGGGTTTGGTGATACATGGGTCTGGTATACTGAAAATCTGGAGTTTTTAACTCTGCAGTCTTTGTTACGCAGCAGACACGCTTGATCGTGAAGTTGGAGGAGAACTTCAGTGACTATTAATTACTAATCTCCTGAGCCTCAATAAGGCAAAGTGCAAGGTCCTACACCTAGATTGAGGCAGCCTTCAAGATCAATACAGGCTGGGGAATGATGACATTGAGAACAGCCCTACAGAAAAGCACTTAAGAGTCCTGGTGGAGAAGGTGGGCATAAGCCAACAGTGTGCACTTCCAGCCCAGAAGGCAAATTGCGTCCTGGGCTGCATAAAAAAAATGTGGCCAGCAGGTTGAGAGAGGTGATTCTGCCTTTCTGCTCTGCTCTGGTGAGACCTCACCTGAAACTGTGGGGCCCCTAGCAGAAGAGAGACATGGACCTCCTGGAGTGGGTCCAGAGAAGTGCCACAAAGATGATCAATGGGCTGGAGCACCTCTGCTGTAAAGACAGGCTGAAAGAGCCAGGAAAAGAGAAGGCTGTGGGGATACCTTACAGCTATCTGAAAGGGACCTACAGGAAGGCTGGGGAAGGACTGTTTAGAAGGGCTTGTAGCAAAAGGAAGGAGGGGCAGTAGTTTTAAGTTGGATCAGGATAGATTTACGTTGGATGTAAGGAGGAAGTCCCTTACTGTGAAAGTGGTAAAACACTTGAACAGGTTGCCCAGGGACATGGTTGAGGCCTCATCCCTGGAGACATTCAAGATCAGACTTGATGTGGCCCTAGGCAGCTTGCTCTAGTCGGAGGTGTCCCTGGACAAAATTACCTTTGCAGGTTTCTTCCAACCCAGTGCAATCTGTGAATCTGATGTGTGATCCTGCCAGGTAATAGATAGATGTTGGGTGTGGTGAGGAAGAGCATCCATTTTGTGTATTTCTCTCCTATCAGAGGCAGGTAGGTGAACACACAAGCTTGGAGATGGGAACACATGACTCATAGTTTGCATTTTTGTCTTGTGTGTGTATGTCTGCATAACAGCTGACTTAACAGTATGTTCAGCAGACTTGTTTAAAAACCTCCTCTGCTTCTCTTGAGACGTAAAGCCTCATTTGACTTGATAGCACTGATGAGCTATGGTTTCCATTAATTTTTTCCCCCAAAATCTCAGAGCTCTGGTTATTTTTGTTGAAGATGTTTTCTTCTAGTAAGCTAGTGCATGGGCAATTGTGGCTGTCAGTTGGTGACAGTAGTAAAAACAGCCTGACATTGTTGGTGCTTATGACCAAGTCTACTGACAGCTAAACTTTCCTTTGCTTTCCCTTTTTATTTGTTTGATGGTATTGTAAATAAATTCGAGTTCATGTTCATAGACTTCAGTTCACATCCATTTGGACCCGGGAGGATTCTGCTTTGCAGAAGTTCTTCATCTTCTCTTGTCAGTGGTTGGGCTTTTTTGTCTGAGAAAGTTTGTGGGACATTCCCCGTGCAACAGTAATTAAAGATAAGATTTAAAACAGAAGTTGAAAACAACTATTTCCTAGGTACATTCAAATCTATACACCTCATAAGCTAAATTAATTGAGCCACTTCATCAATTATAAAGTGAATTGTTCGATAAAAGGCCCTTTTTCTTCAGGCTTTTATCAGCTCTGGTTTGTTTTCTCAGTGAGTCTCTTGATATAGGCGTCTCTTTGGTCCCCTGAGATGGTCCTTCACTTCTCAGTTGGATCTTTAACAGCTAGAAGCTGTTTGCAAATGCTAGCTACAGGACTGCCACAGTGTGTTTTTACTAAACACTGGAGAGTTCCTGACTTAGCTTTTGTTGCTGTGAATGTAAAATCGTAGGTGTGCTGACTGATATCTCTTCTGCCTTTTGACCGGGGAAGGCATTTTTAACTGGTAACCCGAGGGGGAGGGTGTCAAACTTGGCATGGGAGTCTCAAAACAGATGTGTGGTTTTTTTGTTCTGTGTGTAGAATATCTGTTTGGAATGTGTATGTCTAATTCATTTTAAGATCTAAGTTTACTTTAGATTGTTTTTAACTGATGTTGCAGTTCAAATTATGAAACCTTTTCAGGCATGAAGTTGGTATTTATAGTACATATGTCGGAAGGACACTACTCTGTGGTACTCATATGACTAGCAGGTTACTTTCTCACAGCTGTAAAGGAATACTTAGTCTGAAAGGTTGTGGTTTGGAAGGAGTGTGGTAGCAGTCATGTAGTCATCAGAGTACTTCAGGGCTCCTTCTCTACTTATGTCATAGCTAGCTTTATCTGGGTTTCCTGGGAAGCTGAATAAAACCAAAGTGCTCTGAATTTCAGAAACATCGCATGGTCTGTAGCTTGCCTCACTGCTTTCGAAAGAACTGATAGAAGCTTTTAACCCAAAGACTTTCTGTGCTACTGCTAACTTATCAGGAGTGACATGACTGCTGGAGTGGTGCTTCCCCCTTGTGTGTGCTGTACTGGACTCTGGTCTGGAATGAGTGAGGACTTAATTGTGTGGATTTTCAACTTGGTCCGCATTTTGGCAAAATAAGAGAAATTTTTGATTGTGATTCAAAGATTGTAATTTTCCAGTTCTGTTTGATAAAACTTGGCTTGAATTTGGTTCAGAGGAATTCTTTTTTGTAAAGCATTTTTGTACTTCAAGATATTATTGTAATGCATTCATACAAGGACTGAATTAAAGTGTGCACATGATAAGGCACATCTGGTCTCCTGATTCTTCTGATCTATATATAATCAGATATTTTGAGACATCCCAAACACCTTCCTTATGAAAATATATTTGGAAAATTTGGTAAAATTTGTTAAAGGGTTGTCATCTATATGGGCTTTTGGATTAGTCTCCTGTGCTGCTCTCTCCCTCCCTCCCTCCTTTCCCCCTAGTCTAAAGTGCTTGTATCTTACTTTGGCAACGAATGTGTCACTTGATGTCTCTCTTTGGTTGGATCTTTGTAGTTTGATAGTCCAAAAAAGTCCAGAGCCTGCCTGTGTCACAAAAATGCACAGTATGTTTTGTTTGGTGATTTAGCCCCTCAGAAAATCTTTTGGCTTTGCTAGATCATCAGTACCATGTTTTGTTGAGTTCTTCATTTTGTATGCATAGCCTTACAGCATCATACACCAGTTAATGGTGTATTGTGGATAAGAAAACTGATAGAGCTCTATTACTTCAAATGCATGAACAAGAGGAGGAAATGTGTTAATCTTTTCATTAGTCTCAGCCAGTGTCTCCCTTTCTGACCCTTACCAAACTTAACTGGCAAAATGGTTAAAAAGATGAATTTTTCTAAGTGGGAACAAAAGGAGTAGGATGAGGATAGTTTTCCATCCATGTCAGTCATCTTTGTTTACTGTCATGCCATAACAGATTCAGCTGCTATCTCTTAGCCAATATTCAGAAGCAGCTCTGTGGACATGCCGTGACATTAAGGATTCTTATTATCTCAGTACATGAAGAAATGGAGATGAGTGGCATGCTATTAGCAAAGGAAATGGGCTCCCAAGACATGACTCCCCCACCAGTGCTTTGTGGTATCATGTAGAAATGAACTGCAAGCTGCCTCCCACCCCACAAGTACTTATTGGGAAGTGCAGGTCTTTAACATAGCAGCAGGAAGAGGAGTAATGTTAAATAAACTTTGGGTTCATCTGAATTGCATGTTCATTACTGTAACAGAGCTTTAGGTGTTGTTAGGACACTGCCTCCAGAAATGCAGATATTGGGCTAAACTATCGTGAAACAAAGGGTAATTTTAAAATATAACCTCCAAGTTATTGAATGCCTTGGCCTTATAAAGGAAAGCTCCTTTATTGTTTGTTATATTTTCCTTTCTGAGGATGGATATTTGTGTGGTACTTGTTTTGATTGAACTGAAGGCTGTAACCAAGAACTCAGACTTCGCTGTCATAAACAGATTGTGTGTGGTTCTCTTATGAAGTCTTCTGTGACTGCTTTCTATTTCCTGAATATCTGTATCTTCTGTCCTTGTTATGAAGGATCAGATCCCCCAGTCCAGTGAAAGGCAGATTTGAAATGATCAAATGGAATAATGTAGCTGTTGTGTTGACTAAAGCACTAGGTCTCTATCAGAGAAAGTGTGTAGATCTCTATAGGTTTGTTGAGGAATAAACTAACAGAAGTTTCACTTCAATTTCACTTTATACCTTATTTTACAGTTACAAACATTCTAAATATAGTTCAAGTGATACTGAAAATCAAGATTTAATGGTTAGATTGCCAAGGCTAGTAGACTAATTTTAATAGTTCCTCCTAACCAGCCAAGAAGATTGAGCTTTGACAGTTTTTAGAACAAATTCTATCTTTGTATAATATGTAGGTAGTAAATAGGTAGTAATGCGCAAGTGGAGTAGACCCATGCATTTGTTCTTGCTGTGATACAGAAGGAACATCTATCACTAACACCATTCTAGGGTATGGTTTTTAATGAGAGTTGCAGGGAATATAAATAATCAGATGTCATCTCCATGGTACTACTCTCTTCTGTAAATTGTCTCCATTGTTGTCAGCTTTCCTTTTTGCATAAGGGTATTGTGATTGCTGATTATGAATAGTGGTGAAAAATCCTGGGAGCTAGTGGCAGAGTAAGATACTGCTCAAGGCGCAGAGCTCACTTTGCATATAAACAAGATGACTATGTAAAGCAGTTCATGATCCTACTGACCCTTCGCAGAATTTCTCTTTGTCATGTATACATAGTATGGCCTGCTGCCATGACAGGGTTAACTTTCCTTTGTGTTCCAGAACAAGAAGGTACCAAGGTCACCAATTCTCAATTTTGATGATGTGACATCCTCTGAAGGGCATATCTAGATTACTCTGGCACTGCAACATTAATATCAGGTGTTTTATTTCAAGGCATTTAAAAATGTGTCATGGTTCATACTTCAGTAGTTGCAAGTGAGGTAGACCTTACAGGAGATTGCTAGCTATCTTGTTTTGAAAGACCAAGCTTAGGAGCCTCTGTACTTCTACCACACTGAGCTGGTGAGCTGCACTGGTGAACTCAGTTATTGAAACAGTAACTCAGCAGACTTTGAGTACTTCATGGCTCCTGATAGTTGTTCCTTTTGAAGTGATGGGAGGAAGTTGCACTTGCTTGATTCACCTTCTCCTCTACCTCCTCTGAACACACTAGCAGGATGATTTTCATGAGTGGTATTTTGATCCACTATATAACATACAGCAGGACAAAAGGACCTACATATAAACCAATTAATGCTGCTGCCTTATGCAGTGGCCTGTAGTTTTGTTGCTGGACAGATCTGTTACAAGTTAAACTGTATGAGTAATCTTTTTTTTTTTTTTTAATAGTAGGTGGATTTAGCACTCTTTCCTCCCTTTTCAGCTACGATGCAAGAAAACAAGTTGATTCATTAGAACTTGGCCATGGCATTTCTGTGTGTTCTGGCAAGCTGACTTCTCATTATTGCTCCAAGACTTTCAGTGGCTTCTGAATTGACACTACTTCTTTAGGAGCTAGAATCCTTAAGACCTGTTGGGCTGAAGCTATTTGTAATTTAGAGTGCTGGCTTCGAAATCTCTTTGGGGGAAGAGTCTGAATGCGGGAGGCAGACAGACCCATTCAAATGTGGTTTCTGCATTGTCACCAGTGGACTGCAGGGACTGTGCTGTGCTCCCTGCCACAGCGTTAAGAAGAAGGGGAAAAATTAAGTACTGAAAAGCATGTTACTGGAGTGGATATGTTGGAGATGGGTTAATGCTGCTTCTGAAGCACTCAGCACACTTCCTGTTTGAGAATACTTGTACAGCAAAGAGCTTTGACTGTAATAGCTTGATTTGTGGAATTATGCAGGCTAATCTGAGATAAAACTAAGTTCTGTTATGTTTTATGTATATATGTGGCAACTTGGAATATAGATTTGGTCTTTGCAGAGCTGCTCTTGCTAGTAGGTTAGCTCTGCTTTCTCATGTTGTCTTGCCTTAAGTATTTTTAGTTTGAGAAGGACAGGCTTATTTCTGACCCAGTTTCACACTGAGTACTTAAAAAAATCAATCACCAAAACATGGCAGATGAACTAATGCCATTCATATTTTGTTTCTGGATTTCTCCTCAAACTTTATACAGGGAATATTAACCCAGTTTGTCTTCACTGAAGTGTGTAGAGATTGAGAGCCACAGGGAGAGTAGATATTCCTCTAGATTAAGGTACCATGTGGTAGCATCATGTTTGCTTTCACAAATATTTCTTTACGTGGAAAAAGCAATGCTATGAAAACTTTTTACTGCGCTGTATTTCATTGCTGTTACTGGACTTGAGATACAGCTCAAAATATTGCAGAAAATGTAAGCAGTTGTGTGAAAAATATTTCTAATTTATGAAAGTAGGGAGCAGCAATGCTTTGGACTGCTGTTTAAATAATTTTTTTTTCTCTTTCTTTCTCCTTCCCTTTCACTTTATTTTCCTAGGTGCATTTTACCTGGTATTTGAATATATGGACCATGACTTGATGGGACTGCTGGAATCTGGTTTGGTTCATTTTAATGAAAATCATATTAAGTCTTTCATGAGACAACTGATGGAGGGCTTGGCCTATTGCCATAAGAAGAACTTTTTGCACAGAGATATCAAATGTTCAAATATTCTACTAAATAATAGGTATGGATATTACTTAAAGTATGTAAAAAAAACCCCTCATGTACTAACATCTTCTAATCTTCACAGTTGCTTTAAGTCATTAGCAGAACATTTTTATAGATTGCCTAATTTCTTTAAAATCAATTGTAAAATATTAATCTGGAAATTTTACTGCTTAATACTGGATCCTACAATTGTTTGTTAAACTTGTCTGTGTTAAACTAGCAGGATTAAAACATGAATGTTTTAGCTGAAAGTATGGGGGGAATTTATTCCAGTTCCAATATATTAAACCAGAATTTTAGGACATAAGCGTTTGATGTGTATTCTTTTTGCCATCTCGTTTCAAGCTGAACTGTGGCTAGGCTGGTTCTTTGTGATGTAATCCTGATCCTTGTCTTCATCAGACAAGCTAATGTTTTGAAAGAATATTTGATCAGGCATGTTCAAACGTGTTATAGTCATAATCAAATGGGGAGAAGAATTTGTTTCTTAATTCTTTAACCACTTGTAGTAACAAATCAAATTAGTAAGTAATGTGCAACAGCAGGAGATAAAAAGCCCGTGTGAAGATAGCTCACGACTTCTGTACAGATCAAATCTGTCAGTACTAAAACCAGGGAGAAACTGTAAGAGTGAGGTTTATAGCAACAAAAAAGAGTATTTTTACAGAGCATGTAGTCAGATTTTGGGATTTGTTGTTACAGGAGGTTTTTCTATCAGGAAATTCAGAAAGACGAGACCAGTGGCAGGATCTTGCTAAAGGGAATGCACAAGAAAGCTCCTGCTGTAGCATCTTGAACACAATGATTGTGGGTGATGCTTAAGTAAGAGGAAAATGAGCCCCAGACTTATCAGGTTCACATGTTCTCTTTAAAAATCTTCTAATACCATTGGAGATGAGATACCAGGAAAAATGGATCAAGAGTATCTTTTTGTAGGGCACTAGTTTTGTCCCAGTTTTCTCTAGATTGAATTTTCAATTTCTTCCCCCTTGTGTTCTTATTGTGAACTCACGTTAGACTGTATTCAGCACTGGATTCCACTGCAGTCTTGCCAGGCTATGAAACAGATTCTTGAGCAAATGTACACATGCCTCTATATTGCTCACTGTGTCCACATGCCTAATCTTGCTGACTTGCTAATCTTCAGTGGTTGTCCTGTCTCTGTCCCACCTTTGAGAACTCAGAAGCTGAGGTGTAACCTGACAGTGGAGCAGAGTGCATTGTGGCAGAGCTGGAGCGTTCTGTTGTATTATGCTCCCTTCAATCTGGGATTGGATTTTTTTTTCCCCTAGGATATTTTTGAGCTTCCTTAGATATTTCCACTGGAACAAGAAAAACTTTGATCTTTATAATTTTAAGCAAATGTTTCTAAACTCCCATTGCCAGTTACAGCCTGAAGCCTAACACATGAATTTCTATCTTTCAGAGATGCCACTTGAATGTTTGCTCAAAAATTCACTGATCTTCTACAAATAAGGTCTCTGAGGAATAAACATGCAAATATGAGGGAAACTTTTTTATGGGGGTTCTCCAAGTGTTACAACAATATCTGAGGGGAAAAATGGAATAGAAAGTGTAACTTGTATATTTTATTACCACAAAATAGTCATTTTTACACACATCAGCAAGTTTTGCCCTGATGTGATCAAAATTTATTTGAAAATTACATTTGCACTTTTGGAAAGTGACAGTTTTAAAAGCTCATAATTAGTGAAAAACAGCCTCCCCACATAACATTCCAATGTTGCTTTCATGTGTTTAGGGAAGCTTGCAAATAGATTTGTGTTTAAACCATCCAGATTTTACACATGGTGGGGACTTCTGGTCCCCGAGCAGTGCCTTTTAGCTATGGAAACTACCAGGCAAGAGCTCTATATCTTCTGCTCTTCCCCTCATACATGGGAAAACTCAAGAAAGGCCTAGGGGTTGTGTCATTCAGCAAGTTGGCTGCTGCCAAAAATAGAAACCCTTATCTGGCTGTATTTAAACATTACAAGAGCAGAACAGGGTATTGACAGTTTCCTACAAGGAATTACGACTGCTGATAGTTGTTTGTTGCACAAATGCTTATGCTAGTAGTAAAGCATGAGAAAATAGCAGCTTCCTCCCTCATTTTTTCCCACAGTTACTGATTTGAATACATATATACATCCAAATTTTGACTAACATCTGATGCTGTAAATGCCATGTGATGAGCATACCTAATTTTGTGTATTTGTCTTTGCTATTCAGAAAGTTAGTGTATTTGTTAACTGAAGAGATGCCTGGATTGTAAGGCATTGCCTCCTTGTTAATGTGAGATGAAGATCAGTTGCAGCTGTTTCAAAATCTCCAACTTCACCTGTTTTTTTGGGAGGAACACTTAACAGGATTAACTACTAAATAATTCTTTGCTTTTTCCACCAGAGGGCAGATAAAGCTTGCAGATTTTGGGCTTGCTCGGCTCTACAACTCAGAAGAAAGGTAAGATACAATTATACTGCAACAAAGCATTCAGAATGTTAACCTTTTTGCATAACTTAAGTATTATGAGGGCCAGAAAAGAACACTGTTTTGCTTAGAGGAGTTGTTACTGTACTGTAACACAAGTGATTGCTTAGGATGTGGAAAGAAGCACATCTTGTCTTACCCTGCATAGAAACACAAACCTCTCTGTATGTAAGAGTATTGCTTTTCCAAGTGCTCTGGAACTGTAGAGAGAAGCCATAAATTGATTAGAAATGAAGAGTTGCAGCCTTAAGTAGATTGCATCAATATGTAGGCTTTTACGATTCCCTTCTGGTCCTCTAAACCTGAAGTATGTTCTTTCTGTTGGCATACCTAGGAAAAGTTTATTTAGGGAAAGCAAATTTTTTTTGCTGACAGAAATGAGCATGCAGTTTCTTTGCAATAAGCATTACTTTTGTGTAAGATTTAAGCTTACATTTGAAAAGGTTCATTGTATTCTTTAGGCAGTCAGTGCTGTTGAATCTGCTGGAAACAGAGATACAAATTTAAATAAAAGTTATTCTGAAACTTCTTGTGACTTGTGCTTCTGTTGTTCTTGGCTTCCTTATGCTTGTACTCCAGGAAACAGGTGCACAGCTTTTTATGAAGAAGAGCTTCAACATTTACATTGTCATGCATTTGTCATGTGGAACTGGACTTTCAGAGTTCAGGCTGAATGTTCATTGCACTAGTATGTACATCAGGTGGTTGGATACGGAGAATATTAGCTTTGATTTGATTTCTGCATGCTTACTTTGGGAAATAATATTTATAATGTTGGCTTTGTGAGTTTATTGTTTCCTCATAGAGCTCTGAGCTCGTTTTGAACCTGATAGCATGAGTTTCACTGTCTTCTGAGCTGTTTGTTCAGGAACACATGCTTAAGTACAGTTACAAAAACTGCTGAGTATAGTAGCAGGGTAAGAGAATCTTAGACAGTGCTAAGTAATTAATTTTTGGTTTGAATGTACTTAAAAGGGATTGATGCCATCCCACTGTCTCATTTTAATGTGCACCAGACTGATGATTTTTCCCCCTCTGGTTTACCATGTGGTTTTTTTTTTTTATGTCTGTTTTTAAATTATTTAAATTTTGCTTGTAAAACTGACTGTTCATTAAGAATTGAATGATTGAAAGTTCAGTGTCTTTGTAGTGCAAATAACAGATTTTACTCTACATCAAACAACAATCTTCTTATGCCATAATACTTAAATGAAACCAAAAGTAAAATGTAATTACACTAGCTAATAGATTTGCCAGTTGAAGTTGGGAGGATAATTAGAATCTCATTAGTAGATTTTTGACAGTTCTTTTGTCATTCATTGTCCTCTGAGTAGCTACTGACCTGCAGTAACAGATGCAATTAATGTATAACAACAAGTATATAAGAGCTGCTGCTTTACATTCCTGTATTTGACAATCAATTTACATGTTTAGAATTAGCATACTTTTGAAAAGGGTATAGAATTTAGTAAGAGCATTATGGGGAGGAAATAAAAATACAACTTAAAGCAAGGTCCTGTTGGTTGTTGTAGTTGCGTTTCTTTAAATGTTACTCTGGTGAATTTAGTGTATTTGGAATAGGAGATATGACAGATTGTGTAAGAAAACATCTGATCAAATAAAAAATGCCATCTACTAATATGAGTGGTGTATCTGTAGAGAAAGTCCATACCATGTAAACGTTTCACAGAGGAATGCTTACTTCAGAGATAAATATGATAAATGATGGGATTGGTCCCAAAACATACTCCATTTAAAAAAGGAATTGGGGAATTTCATAATGAAAAAAAAACACTCTGATTTTGCAGAAATGAGACCTGTACCACTGACTGTGTCATAAGAGCTGGTTTATGCTGCAGTTATTCAAACTCCACACTTAATGTTACTCAGCTTTCTATTTGGAGTTGCCTGGTGTTGGTAAGAATGAATTATTAAAACTGAGTGAATTTTGGGACACCCCGGTTGAAACAACCTAACATCTCTGTTCTTCCTCCTATTCTGAATCTGTGTGTTGGTGCACACACATACAAAAAAGGAAAGAACTAAGATAATCTTCACCTTAGTGTGAGGGTAGAAAGGATTATTCCCAGATGACCAATACTTCTGGTTAGAACCGTAAGGAATTAAAGATGTTGTGAAATATAGGAACATATTGGAAGTGTTCCAAGCTTTGGCATCAAAACTGTTGAAGCATGTAGTTCAAGAAAAAGGCTTTGTTTTTTTTGCTTCTACTTACAGATGGGATAGTGACTTCTTTCTTCTTCTTTCAGAATGCTTGTAGAGGTCCTATATTCAGTATGCTAATAATCAGTAGTGGCCTAGAAATTACTGGTTTTATCCAAGCAGGTCATTCTCCTGAAGTGATCAGCAATACAGTAGGCATACATTACTGTTATCCAGGTGATAACTGAGATACAGGATTCATGCAGCATCCAGATGGCTATGTGGTTATTATTCCTATATTCAGCCTCTCCTTTGATAGCCCTGGTGAGACAGCTGTTTGCTTCTGTGCAGTTGCAGCTTTGTAGAACTAAAATTAGGAAAAGAGAGCAGAAAACTGTACTGTTCTTAAACAGCACCACAGAAGTAAAGTCCTCAAGTATCAGTTGTTCAGAAATTAGGTCATAGTAAAAAATTATAGTACTCTCTTTTTGCTCCCCCCAACAGCCGACCATATACCAACAAAGTTATCACATTATGGTATCGGCCTCCTGAACTTCTGCTTGGAGAAGAGAGATACACGCCAGCTATCGATGTCTGGAGCTGTGGGTAAGAGTTTGGGAAAGTGTAGTAAGCATAAAAACAAGCCAAGAAAAGCCTTAAATGTTTCTATCAATCTCTATTGCAAGCCATAATGATGGAATTGTGCAAAACTGTTTTACAGCTGCATCCTGGGTGAGCTATTTACAAAAAAGCCAATATTTCAAGCAAATCAAGAACTTGCTCAACTGGAACTTATAAGGTAACTTGTACTACGGCATAGCAGGTGCTTCATACACTGTCAGATTTCTTTTATTAGTGTTACAATTGGAGATCATACACTACAGGCATTTCCAAGTACTCAGTTACTTTCCTGGGTGAAATGTTGGAGTTTTTGAGAGGCATGTAAAGCAAGCAACATTTCCTCAGATGTGCAGAATGATTTATTTTTTGTTGTTGTAAGTATTCCAAGGTCCAAGCAATGCACAGTTGAAAATGAAGAGGGATTTTTTTTTTCTAAGGTTTTGGTTTTTTTTTTTTTTTTTTTTTTTGGTAGAGCAGCTGGAGTTGCCTGTTTCTGAAGTTGTAAAAAGAGAGTAGTCAAAATACCCATTATTTTTTTTAAGGTGATGTTGCAAATTCCTAGCAACAAATTAAGCTAAAAACCGCGAGCAATAATAAGCACAAATGGGATTTGGGAGAGTCCGTTATTTGGCATACTCCTGACCTTGAGTTCTTGTTTCAAGCTTTCCAAATGCACACCTGGGCTTTATTATTTTTGTGGGAATATTTCTCTCCCCTTACAAACTGCCAGACACTTTATGGAAGTAAGATTCTGTTTCTTTCCTTGATCCCAATAAATCATAGAATGATACGTATATAACTCAGTAGAACCAGAGCATCTGGGGGTTTTTGGTTGGTTGTTTTTTTGTTGTAGTTTCTTTTCTCCTTTATTGAGCAAGCAAATATTGCTCTTGATTCTGATACCATAATTGACCTTGTGAGTGAGGAAAGGTCCTCTTCCTACAAACAAGGGGAAAAGAGAGTGAGTCCTACGGAACCTGAACAGTAAATGGTCAACATTCTTTTAAAAATTAAATGAATAAGAACCGAGATGTTTTTCAGAGGTTAAACAATGGCAGGTTTCTGTGTAATGTGTTAGTAGCTGACCTGCAAAAATAAAGTGTTGAGAAGGTGTGAAGCAGATAGGTGGCCATTCTCAGTGTAAGAACTAGTGACTTTTTGAAATTTTTGCTTTTGAGCACTAGGTGGCATTGAAGCCCGTCACTGTGCAGTCACTTTTCAAGTTATTTTTCCTCTTTGTGTTGTATCTCTGGTAGAACAAACTAAAATTCTGCAATTTCCATCTCCTACTGGAGGCTTCGGTTTGTAGCTCATTTTTCCTTTCTGCTGATGCTGTGCATTTTTGGCTGCTGAAACGTAATGTGACAATCTTAGCAATATCTTTACTAACATTTCTACCAACATCATGTTACAGTCAAAAATTCTGCACTTAGATTCTAACTTTGACATTCAAAGATATAACTGAAGTAAATTCTAATAGGAAGAGATGGGTATGTAATTTTCCTTTTCCCTCCTGACAGTTACATACTTGAACCTGCTTAAAGTCAGGTTGGTTTGTGTAGCACTCATTCTATAACTAATAGATCATTATGTCTCTTACACTAATAATTTAAATCTAGTAAATAGGATTGCTGAGTTAGGGCAATCTATTTGCAACAGAGTCCTTTTTTGGCTGCCTGCATCAGAGTACAACATTTTGAATGTATAATAAAATGTGTCTTTAGTTCTTCAGCTCACAACTGTGGTGTTGGTCAACCTGTGCTTAGCCATCCTCAGTTGGACAAAATGGATGGGGACAGAAAAGGAGGAGTAAGATTATGGGCAACTGTGGAGGTGGATGAGGCTTGAGACGTAAAACTTGTAACTGAAGTGACAAAAAATGCAGGTTTAGTAATCAAGTCTTGCTTCTACTCTTAGGCCTTACTGAGATTTCCCTTACCCCCTTGTATTCAGTGTTAACTAAATTCTCAGGGAAAAGTACTTTTTCAGTCATCTGCTGCATCCTTCTTCACTTGCATTGGGAGCTAAGGACATAAAAGTTAATTAGCACTCTAAACCTGGCCTAGCCAGTTCCTTCAAGTCAAAACCCCAGAATTACTGTCCAGGGTGGGATAAGATAGGAACAGTGCACTTAGAGCAAGGTGGTTACCTTTCATAGGCACTTCACTGTGATTTTATGGTGTTGGGCATTGAACAGTAAAGAAATGTTGGCTAAAAGAACCTGAACGTAAAAATTGAAAACTGTTTTTGTATTTAATAAACATGCAAGAATAAAATGACAGCTGTGCTCTCTTTGTGGTTTTGGATCTCATACCTGTTTTTTCCTTTCTTTTTGGTACAGCCGAATTTGTGGGAGTCCTTGTCCAGCAGTGTGGCCTGATGTTATAAAATTAGCTTATTTCAACACAATGAAACCAAAGAAGCAATATCGTCGAAAACTGAGAGAAGAGTTTGCTTTGTAAGGATGAAGAATTGGTTTAGTCAACTGTAGTAGCATTACATTTTCCTGGAGAATTTGTGAGCTTCACTGTTTTCTGGAGAATGAACGTAGATTAAATGTAAAGAAGAATGGCTTTGGGTTCTTGTCCTTCCCATGATACCCACAGAGATTGTATTAACCCTTAATTAATAGGAGCTTCAAGAAGAGGGAAGAAATCTCAAAGATGTCAGCTGCCTGTCAGCTTTCGCTTAAGGAAACATTTGTTTTCCATGATTGGTACACCTGCTCCTTGTCCTGGTACAAAAACCAGCTCAGAGTACTTAAATTGGTTTTCATTAGGACAACTGGCTACAGCTAAATATGTCGTCTGGTTAACATTACAGTCCTTTAGGTCATAAATTCATTCAGCACAGAGGAGTTGTCTGAACCATACAAGTATTCTAAAGTACTACCATTGGACTAATTTTGTGGGAATATCACACGTGAAAGCTATGAAAACCAGCTGTAAGCTTGTTTTTTAAGGGTTTGTTCCCCTCCTTCAGTTATTCTGGGTTTGAGGAGACATGTACCATCCTGCTTGTACTAAGGAGACTTAGATCTTGAAAGCAATAGAATTATTGTCCATGGACTAATCAAAAGTGTAACTCCCAGAGTGCTAAGTGTGAAGAAACAAAATAGTCTTGACTTTAAAACATTGGCTGCCTTTTGTTGTAATGACAATGTTTCAAGCTATCAAGCAACACAAAACAAAGCAAGCCTGGGTTATGTGCTTGCACAGGCAGTAAGAAGTGGAGTTCATCCCTGCCTCTTTTCTGCAAAGCTCTGTTTGTGAGTGGTTTTTGTTAGAGTGTAATTTATCTGAGGATTTAATGATCAGTTATTTTGGGAAGGGTATGTTTATTAAAATTTTTCACAGAAGTGTTTGCTTCAAAATAAAAATGTGATGCTTTCCTCCCTTTTGCTCTGTCATAGCATCCCACCAGCTGCATTAGATTTATTCGACTATATGCTTGCTCTCGATCCCAGCAAGCGCTGCACAGCTGAGCAAGCGCTTCAGTGCGAGTTCCTGCGAGATGTGGAACCATCTAAAATGCCACCTCCAGAGTAAGTAATTTCCTTTGCTAATGGTCCTTACCTCTGCAGGATGTGAACATGCATTGATTTCATTAAGCTGTTTCTGTTAAAGTAGGTGGTGGCAGAACAAAAATCTTCATATGTGTAATGGTGATTTTGCAGTAGGCTGGTGGTACAACTGAGTGACTTGGCACCATGATAGCAGTGGTTGTGAGGATCTGCAAACTGTTTCCTTTATTATCCCTAGAAATTACTACTGAATTAGTACCTTGGAAAACAAGGAGGAATTTTTCACATGAATGTTTTTAATGCTAAAAAAACATCATTTCCCTTTTATTTATTTATCAGTGTCTACTTTTTCCAAGGGTTTTGAGGTCCTCCATGAATCTGAATTGCCTTCTTTGATGATAGGAGGACACTGGGTATAGAATTCTGCAAAGGTACCTGAGAGTTAAAGTCAAATACCATAAACCATTTCCCATGCCAGTTGAGATTCTTGGTTTTACAGAGAGAAGAAGTGAAATACTTTGTGCACAGCTTTTTCTGTTGTCTTTGTTGTTTTTTTTCTGAGAGGAAATTTGTTGCAGTGTCCAGTAGGGCTTTTGCAGTGACTTAACTGTCATTTTAATCAGTGCAAATCATTGTAACAGACCCTGAGGAAAACAATGAAAAAGCATTACAGAATCTACAGGTTTCATTCTTCCCTCAAGATAACTATCAGAACATAGAACATTTAATATTATTTGAGTAATTTAGACCTTCATGCTGACTTCTCTTTAGCTGACAGCTGGGAAAAATGTTTGTGAGTTTTATCTAAGAATTTTATTAAAAGTCTTTTGAGGCTTTATGTGTTACATGCATATGGATGCTTCTGATGCCTGAAGCTAAGAGGTTCTATTGCCTGAATACTACTGTACATATCACTGTCTGATTATCAGCAATCTTAGGCTATTCACTAAAATCTCAGAACCACTTGTACAGCACATTGCTTGGATGCATTTTAAAGTGAGTGAGTGGGAAGGAGTTTGTTGTGGTGGGTTTGGTGGTTGGTTGTTTGCTTGTTTGGTTTTTTGTTTGGTTTTGTTTTTGGGGTGGAGGGTTTGTTTGTTTGCTTTTGTTGTTTTGGGGTTTTGTTTTCATGGTTTTTTTGGGGGATTTGTAGTACATCCGTTCTAGGAGCTGATATATGGAAATTCCAAACAAGCTGGTGATTGGTGTCCTTTTAAAATTAGGCGGATTTACACTAGCTTCAGACAGGAAAGTTTTGACTGTTGTCTTGGAAGAGAAAATTTCTGCTTTGGGAAAAAACAGCTGTTCAGTCAAACCAAGTGACAGTGCTGACTGCAAGGACTGTAGGATATTTCTCACAATGAGTTCTTGCTTGCTTCCAGTCGGTTTTGAACCAGTATACAAAGGGAGGGAGTTAAGGAAGCAGTTGTCACAATTGCCTTTCCAGTGGTTCTTGTCATCTGTCACGTAATTTTCCCACATTCCTGGGTGAGGAGACCACTCAGTTATGAATATTTAATAGGAAAACAGAAGGCACAACTGTTACTGCCTATCTCAGTATTTCCATAACCTATGCAATGGGTTCCTCAGGAAGTCAGGAATGGGGTGCCTGCAAGGAGCACTAATGGAAGCACAAAACTAGGGGCAGCTGACTTCCCTAGGATACATTTGCCTCTTCTTTTATCTCTCTTGTCCTTCCCAGTATCCTCACTTTGCCAGTGTCAAGTGCTATTTACTCCTGCAACTTTTTTCCACACCCCCCCATTTTCTTGGTTGTACAGCCCCAAATACTAGATACTAGATAGCCATGTCTGTTACTGGGGACAGATATTCAAACTCAGGAAGCAGTAGTACTTTCACAAGTGGACAAAAGGAATTAGTTGCCTGGACCCTAAAAAAAAGGCAACCCAAAACCCAACACTTTCATACTAATAACTCTGTTTCCTGTTAACTGCAATTTATGTTTTATAGCAAGTGTGCAGCACTGATTTTCAAGTCTTGCATTACACAAATAATTAGGCTTTTTAAAAGTATGAGTGCAAGAATTGATTCTCATTTTAAGGTGCATGTTCACCTTTTCTGCTGGAGGGACCTGTGCTTCTCAAATTGGCAGTTACTGTGAAGGTTTCAGACAGAAAAAAGCAGACCTGAACTTCAGCTGGCTTTGGGTGTTTTCTGGTACATTTCTGACTTCAGTACATTTACCTTTCAAGACATAGGTTATGTATAATTTGAGTATTTATTTTACCAACATGGTTTAAAAAAAAATATTTTACAAAAGAAAAGGTGAAAAAAAAGTCTAGGATAAAACTGATTTACCTCTAACTATTCTTTGCAGCCTTCCTTTGTGGCAGGATTGCCATGAGCTGTGGAGTAAGAAACGCAGAAGACAGAAGCAGATGGGCATGACTGATGACTCAACAGCAGCTAAAGTCCCTAGGAAGGATCTGTCTCTAAGCATGGATGAGAGCAGAACCAACACCCCACAAGGCATGCAAACTTCTTCCCAACTCAAAACTCAGGGCAACTCTAGTGTAGCACTTGGTCAGTAATATTTTCAGTTCTTACATTACCTTCTACTTGGATTGCACCTCTAGAAGTTTTAGCTGTTATTTTCAGAGTACTGGCGTCTCCTGGATTCTTGAGGGAGGAACAGTATTGTAAGTTAAATCTTTGTTACAAAAGATTTACCTTTGCTTCTGGAAGCTGTGTTCCTTTTAAGTCTTACATAATTTTTCAGTCTGGTCAGAGCAATTACCTTGCTCTGTACTTTGAGGGGATTTTATCTCTTGCTCATCTGTAATTCTTGAAATCCCAAAAGGCAGCTGCTGCACTAAGTTCCTCACATTCTCCATAGACTGGAAGAGCTTTAATGGTATTGATAAACTGATCAGAAGGCAGATTTTAGAACAATCATAATTTCAAATGAAACAGATTCCCTCTCTGTGTTACCTGAGCCTTCAGCTTTTGAAGTTGTTGGGTCTGAACCAAGTTGTAAAAATATAAGCACCAAAAAAGAACCAACCCTGAAACCTAGTATAACAAGGAGCTACCTCTGTAGATTGCATAGCCATGAAGTCTAAAACCTAACCAAAGTATTTTGCTTGGACACCAACTTAATGGATATAGTATAAAGAGAAAAGAAATTATTTCCTTTGCAGACACCATTTAAGATAGCAGTTCAGGGATAGTTTCCTCATCATATGTAGAAATGTACAGAGTAACAATATCACATGGATGCCTGAGAAGTGTAATTTAGACCATTTTTGTGCAGGGTGACCATAAATCCTATGGCACTTACACAGAAGTTCCTCTGAAGATAAACAGCAAATGCAGTCACAGGGCCTGAACATTTGTTAATACTAACCACCATGAATCAACTCTAACAAAAGAGCAGAGCTCAAAATACTGTGTGCAAAGATACAGAAGCTAATTCTTTTGATAGTTTATTGCCTCTTGCTCCTGTTCATCTCTGCCACTTTGTATGTTTAGACTGAACTTCTGGCAGCACTTTCAAGCATGACTTTCTGTAGCCCTTAATTTTTTTTTCCATGACTGTATGGAAGTTAAAAGAGTCCAAAGGACAGTAGTTACTCTTCATGGTTTTATAGCAAGTAGCCTGATGAGAGACTATGTTTATTAGTCACTAATACTAATCATGCAAAATAAACTAAACCAGTAGAGAAGGAATGATTCAGACCTGTATTGCTGTTTGCTCATAGGTACATAGAATAATATATCCAGGTAGAAGACAATTTAATTTTCAGTGAGGTTAGACAATTCAGCAGAGAGGTGTTTTCTGTATTAATCAAAACACTTCTGGAAGCCATAGTGTACTTCAGATAATATCAATAAGACACATCACAGAACTCCCACATACAAGTATACGCTTGAAACAAAATTGTTGCATTTGTTTCTGGCCACCCCAAAAGAAGAGGCTAAAAACACGTTAGATCAGTTGCTGATGTTTGCATTTATGAATGAGACCCCTGGTTATTGCATCTTACAAATTAACAGGAGCTTTGTAGATCTCAATAATTCTGTCCTGGTAGAAACTGGCAGATTTCCCAGAATACTGTTTGCTCTTGGAAGGGACTTGAAACTAACCAAAGAGTGTGGAATAAGTGCATTAATTTCCCGGTGTGGCATTTTCCTGCTGAATTGTCATTGAGAATCTGAGAGAAGTTTGAGTGTTGAGCGTACCATCCTCAGATGATGCAAAATCAACTGTTAAGCGTTAGACCTGAGAATCAAGCTGTATAAGGCATTAGGAAGGAGACTTTTTTGCTGTATTGTCAAATAAAAGGCGGTTTTATTTTTATATTTATATGAATATATAAAGTTGTGTAAGTCCCTGGATCCCTCCTGAGTAGCTTCCAAGCGCTTGTCTCCTGGTGCACATCCACAAGTAGGGCAGTGGGGTTTGCAGCGCTTCGCAGCTGTGCTGCTTAGTCTTGCAAGCAAATGCTTTATATTTTTGCGTGACCATTTTTTAAAGTATAGCTTTGAATCTGCTATGAAATTAATATGTGGCTGCATTAGCAGAGTGGAAGGGATAGGAGAGGACAGAATGTATTCATGTTGATAAGAGTTTGAAAATGCAGGGTTCTGCCAGCAGTCACACATGCCCTTTTTTAATTTTGAACTACTTTCTTCTCTAAATCATCTACGCATTGGGCATGTCAAAATCTGTGCTGCTTCACTTCTTTTGAAATAAACTACCAGGATGGGTGCTTGATAGTAAGCAATTACTTTGGTATTCTAACTTCCTTTTTCGTATTCCCCTGCATTGTCATAATCCCTTCTTTGTGGCAAACTCCATTTCACTGAAGAAGTTGTGTATTGTCACAAGCCCATGTTTTCCTGCTACTCAGTAATGGACTTCTTGTCCTTCAAACTCAGCCCTTGCTTTTGCATTTACACTCCTAGCTTCTGGGTCACCAAGAGCCTGGTCACTTGAGCAGGTGTCAGGATCTAGATGTTGAATTAGAATGGACCAGAATATGGCTGGAAATGTGTTTTGCAGATGGCCACTCTTTAACAGAGGGATGTGATATGTCAAAGATAGGAAATTTTGTGGGGATTGGAAATCCTACACCTGCCTAAAGCAGGTGGCCTTAAGCCTTAGCTTAGTTGTGTTGTGGAAAATTGCGCTTCAGCTTGATGTTTCTCATCTGCTTGTGTGCACCCCTTGGAGGTCACTTTATGTTGGATCTTAGTACTCCATTTCCTATAGATACTCCCCCAAAGGCAGTTAATTTGTAAAAGCATTCAAGTTCTGTGTTGTCCAAACCCATGTTTTGCCAGTTGTGTCAGCCATGCTAGATTAGTCATTATTTTGAGTTTCTGAAATATGCCATTCTAAATAATACTTAAAAAAACCCCTTTTTTGTCTTTAGCAAAAACAACCACTGGACAGCAGTTAAACCAGAATGAAGTGGCAATCCTGCTAAACCTGCTACAGTCTAAGACGAGTGTTAGTTTGGCACAGTTTGCCCAAGTGTTGAATATTAAGGTAAACCCAGAGACTCAGCAGCAACTAAATAAAATAAATCTTCCTGCTGGAATTTTGTCAGCAGGTGAAAAACAGTCAGAACAACAGCAGCAGCAGCCGCCACCACCTCCACCACCACCACCAGAACAGGAGCCTCTAAAACAGCCATCAGTCACGCAGCCTCCTGTGCCACCTGCTCAGCTGAGTCAGCCTAAAGTTGAGACTGATGCTGCCCAGGCAGCTGTGCAGAGTGCATTTGCTGTTTTGTTGTCTCAGTTAATAAAGGCTCAGCAAACAAAACAGAAAGATTTTGCGTTGGAGGAGAAAGAAAACGGATCAGGAAATGAAATGTCATTGCAACTCAGGCAGCCTCCAGAGCCCACCACTCCTGCATCTGTCAGCCGGGACGAGGTGGAATCTCCAGCACCCAGCTACCCACACCTGATCAAGTCATTGTATACACCTGCAGGTACTGAAGGGCTTTATTGCCTCCAGCAGTGGAGACCTCATAGTGTGGGGATACAGAGTTAATGTATTAACCATATGAGTCTGTGTGAGTGCGGGAGAGATGAGTAAATTGTTGCTTTTTACATCTGGATCACAGAATTTGTGTCTCATTGTAACAGATGCTATGCAGGCAGAACAAAAGATGATCCCCACTCTGAGGTATGACAAAACAGTTACACCAGTTATGCTGGGGGCTTGGAGGGTTCTCAGTGATGTTTGTGGTGGAGAAGACAGTCTTATGTACAAATTCATAGGTGGGATTTGGCAGACTGTGTGTTTTAGGTAAAACCTGTTTTGGGGAGAAGGTGTTTTATTTTTGTTTTAAATGCTGACTGGAGTAATTTCTTACTGTCAGATTCTTTATGTAGTTACTCCTAACAATTGCTAACACACAGGGTTGAAGGTTGCCGTTGGGGTACAGCAGCCACTTCCTTAGTCTTTTCAAAATTTACAGCTCTGTTGTTGATCTTTTTGGGGTGCTATTTCAGTTTGCTTATACATTGGGTTTTGTATTGTTCTGTGACATTTGCAGGTGCTGAAAGAAATACTCCAAAGTGGATTTGAGGGTGGTTTTAGAGTTTTAATGGGTGGTGATGTTTT
The DNA here is from genome assembly GCA_033816785.1 of Picus viridis. Classification (NCBI taxonomy): domain Eukaryota; kingdom Metazoa; phylum Chordata; class Aves; order Piciformes; family Picidae; genus Picus; species Picus viridis. The sequence continues at coordinate 21,966,220 of CM066574.1, forward strand.
GTGTTCATGGGGATTTTTTAAGCTTAAGTTTTGCTGCTCCTTGATAGAGTAGCATTTGTCCCTCAAGACTTTTATGCCAACTTGCAAGTCCCTGCTGATTCCTCTTTGAATATCCTAGAGTTTGTGTTCCTTGAGGTTTGCTTTGGGTTTTTTGTTTGTTTGTCCTTCCTTAAGGAACTGGTAATCTTACTTTGAAGACAAACCTGCATCATCACTCTCCTGAGGCAGATGAGCTCTTGCTTTCCCCAAAATAATCTGTCCAACTATCAATAAATGCAACTAATAAGTTACTGAGAATTGAAGTAATTTCATTGTTCTAGGAAAGAGTCCTTTCCTATCTGTTGTTACTGTATTTGCTTTATTCTAAAGCTGCTCTTTTTGTCTGCTTAGGTCAAGAGGACTTGGTTAGGCAGTCTGAGATGAGGCTTCTAAACCGAACACCTGAACAAGAACGCCCTCGGATCTTGCCTCCAGACCAGCGTCCCCCAGAGCCACCAGAGCCTCCACCTCTCACTGATGAAGACCTTGATTATCGGACAGAGAACCAGCATTTGCCTATAACTAACTCTTCGGGAGCAGATCCTCACGCGGGAGTGAAAGCAGCTCTTCTGCAGCTGCTTGCTCAGCACCAAGCTCAGGCAACAGCGGAGGAGCCAGTACAAACGAGCGTGGATTATCAGGCTAGAGACTCCTATGTAACAGGCCCAGACTACAAGGATAACTTTGGATCATCCTCCTTCTCATCTGCGCATTATGGCAGTAGTGATGGAATAGGAAGTGGATCGTCGGGAGCATTAGAAAGGAGGAGCTTCCTTGGAAACTCAGATATTCAATCTTTGGATAACTACAGTACTGCTTCATCTCACTCTGGTGCTCCCCCTCCTCCGTCGGCCTTTTCAGAATCCTTTCCCAGCTCAGTAACTGGTTATGGAGACATTTACCTCAATGCTGGCCCCATGCTCTTTAGTGGAGATAAAGACCATAGGTTTGAGTACAGCCACTGCCCGATCCCAGTTCTGGGGAGCGGTGGTGACGCTTCTGCAGGGCCAGAGAGTACGCACTCTTTGCCCACAAAGATGCACAGCTACAGCTACGGAAGTAACTTACAGGAGAATCCCAGTGGCATCAGCCACATGCATGGACAGACTTGGACTTCTCCTGCCCAAGGACCTGGCTATTCCCAAGGATACAGGGGACACATTAGCACATCTGCAGTGAGAGGGCGAGGCAGAGGATTACCATATTGATTATCTGTTTTTCCTCAGGCACATCATTTTTATCTGGAAAAACTGTTTTGTTTGGGGTTTTTTTTGTTTTGTTTTGTTTCCTAGCTGCAGTTTAAAGCAGCAATTCAACAGACTTGAATAATGTTAATTCAACAGCTTTATTTTTATGTGGAAAAGGGTCTTGCATACAGTAGGAAAAAATGCAGAATGCTTAAAACTCATGCTGTCTGAAAACTAGGTGAATTGATTGTACATGTTCACAAACTCTAGTTCTGAATTTTATTTTGTATTTTGGCAGTTTTAAGTGGATGCTAAATTTAGGGACATCGGCTTTTTATGGCACTCTTTCAGATCTTCTGAACTATGCACATTTGTGCTTTTTTTGTAAGTTTGGACCAACTTTTATGTAAAAAAAAAAAAGGAAAAAAAAAAAGAATTTTACAACAATCAAAGCAGGGCACTGATTTATTTGGTATTTTTTCTTTTTACAGAACTACCTTTAGTCAAAGGTCACTGTCAGTCTTTGCACTGCTTTCAGTGTTATTGTGGAAGGTGTACTTTGTGCTCATTTCAGATAATAAAACACAACCTTTCTCTTGATGCAAAATTTTATAAATATTTGGTCAATGTTTTGGTTTTGTTTTTTTTTCTTTCAAGGGAAAAAAAAAAAAAAAAAGGAAAAAAGGATGTTCTGATAAAATGTTCTCTCCATCTCCCAGGCTTGTTTATATAAAAACTGTTGTACTTGAATGGTAAGTGCCTTAACATGTAAGCTTAAGGTCTGCAAAAAATTGGAAGTACTTCATAGATTGATATGAAAATAATACCTAAACCTAGGTAGTGAAAATTCAGCTAATAATAGGCAACTCAAATAGGTCATAACCTTGTGCTCTTTACTTCAGGGGGGCCAGTTATTTAGAGACCTAATCCTATCTCAGTGAAATCAGAATTTCCAAATTGAACTTCATGAGAAACATTGAGGAGAAGAATGAAGAGTGTAGTTTTTCCTCAGCTCCCTCTTGGAGGTTGTAGTAAGTGTTTTAGTTCCTCTGCCAAATAAACTGTACTTTATATGTCCTTACCAAGTGATGAAATAGTTTTTGGGTTTGTTTTTTTTTTTTTTTTTCCCCTCTTAAATGTCAACAGAAGTGATTACTTTGTGTGAAAAGCTGGCACTGTTGTCTTTTTACCACGAATCCTGCATTACAAGAAGTAACCAAAGGAAAACCAAGCAGTATTTAAACCAACAGCAAAATGTTTGCCACTAGTTCTAATTCTTTGTAAATTTGTGATTGTGCCAATTAATTGATTTTATATCTGCAATTCAACAGAACATTTTAATAGTGGAATTGAGCCATTTTAATAGTGGAATTGAGTCTCTCTGAACAACTGAGTTAAAACTCTTGCCAAGAGTCACTTCTTGTTTTAAGTACAACTTCCAGCATGTCTTTTTTTTTTTTGCCCCTTTGACAACAAGTGGTCTCTCTCCTGCAGAGAGGAGGTATGGTTATATTTTGCATGTACGTAAAAGAATGTTTTAAAGCCCATATTGGAAACAATTTTCCAACTGATTATCCAGTTGACAGATCGGTACCTTATGTAACTGAGTGTTTCATTATTACTTTCTAAAAAGTAAAATTTCTACTTACACTATTACAAACGTAGTCTTGTCAGTGACTTTTTGGAGTTTTCAGAATAACTTGTTGGTGTTTTGTTTTGTTTTAGTTGAAAATCCTGGTTCATACGTGGCTAACTACCACCGTGTAGAGCGTGGAGAAACTCACTTGGCTAACTACGTAGCATTTGAGGATCTGGCAGATGAGAAATGGAGAGAGAGAGAGAGAGTCATGCTGCTTATGATGTCCCTGTAAGTCTGGCAGTTGCCTTCCCTAGATACAGCAGAATATGCTGCAGTCTGGAAATATAAGTGGCCTGGTCAGAAGGACTTAGAACCTTAATTAGTCTGGAAAACAAAAGCTTCATGTGTGATTGATAGTGCATTGGGCACTTCCCCTTGAGTAAGGACACACTCCCCCTAGCATTTTTCTGCTAGTAAAATCTTAAAGGCAGAATTAATTAGTGTCATTTAGGTATGGACAGTGTCAGCTAAGGATTTTTGTTTACTGATCTTAAAAGAACAATCCCACAGTGATACACACGGATTGCTGCTTTTCAGAATCAAGCTAAAGACTTAAAGCTTTGAGGCAGTTGTTCTCAGTAAAAATCACTCCCCTGCACTTGAAAGTCTGTCTGCAGGCAATAGTTGTCTTGGGGAAAAAAAGAAAAAAAAAAGAAAGGCAGGCAGGTAAGTTCAAGTGGAAGGTAGATCAGAGGACTAAAGGATTTGACTTCCAACAAAAAAATGCAGGGAGGATGTGTCTCCTGCTTCTTCTCTTTTTGGAGGTGTATTTTCAAGTCATTTAGTTAATCTCATTTAATGCAGAGAAGTCAGTCCCCTCAGCAGGAGCAAATGGCAGTGCAGCGTCATTATGGACTGACAGTACCCTCATGTTGCATCATTTCACCAAAATGAATTTCAGTCTTCAGCCGTGAAAAAAAGCCACACAAAACTAACAAAACAGCACAAGTAATCCTGACTGTGAGGACAGAGGAGGAGATGCAATAGACAGTGACTTCCAGGTGAATCAGAAACAAAGCTCTAGCACACTGTGGCAGATGCAAACTGCACGATGAGTTTTCCCCAAATTCAGTTTAAGGATTACTGTGACTTTGAACACTATTACTTGCCTGGGACAACAGTGCTGGGGTAATTTGGAGGGAAAGAGAATGCACCCTCTCTCCAACCCAGGGATCTTGGCTCTTTTGTTGATAGCCTTTCCTCCTGGGCAGGTAGAAGTTGTGCATGGGCCATGAGGATACAAAGCTTCCCCCTCTGCAAGGCAGCCTTCGGGGTGCGTTAGAGGAAGATTTCTCTCCATGGCCGTGCTTCCCGCGCCCTAGAGTTGTGTCTGGCCAGGATCTAAGGACTGTAGGTCTATATTCATTTGTACTGGACCTGTGTGTTATCTTTTACAATTTCTTGAGAATTAAATCCCATGCTTGAGGTGCTTATGTCAGTTCAGAACATTACCCTTTTGAACAAATTACACTGGGCAGAGCGAGTCTGTACTAGTTTGGCATTTTGTATCATGTGGCTCTTGCATTTTTGATGCAGTAGTAGATGTTCTGAAAACCATGTGATTTTTTTTTCTGTGGAGCGGTGGCTTTTGTTACTTCTCCCCCTCATTCCTTTCGGTTTACACTTTCTGTGCTGCAATTCCAAAGTGTGCTACAGAGACCTGGACACTACATCAAAAAGTAAGTGTTGTGTGTTTGTATTTCTAAATATAGCAAAATACTGTAATCATGGACTGTCAAGTAGCAAGTACTTCATTATTTATATTCAGTGGTCTTTAGCCATACCCAGAGGAGGAAAGCGAGCACGAGTGGACTGCTATGGCCATGACTCAAAATGCTTAGTCTATTATAATACTTAGAATCAGCCAAAGGAAAAGGAAACAGCTTTTCTTGCGGATCCCTAGGTGTTACCTCGAACAGAAGGAGCAGTGTTAGGGAAGGTGGTGTAAAAAATACGTGTTTCCATAAATGTTCATTTAAGGACTTGGAAAAGTAATTGTTAAATGCCAAACTTCTCTGTTTTCTTATGTCTCCATAAAACATAGTCTGTGTTAGATTTTCTCCATACCACAGTAGTGTGAAGCGCGTTCTGGGAGCAGAGGCGCCAAGTGTTGTACTGTAAGTTCTGCAGTTTTGAGTGCTCTTCTCCTTTTGTTGGTGCAGGAGGCGGTTTCAGTTTTGGTGAAGTTTACAGTTGGGTGAGTTTAATAGATTATTGTGCAGTAAAAACTGAAGTACTGAAGTAACATAGGATACCTCTTGTCTGCGGGCAAACTAGATCTCAGACCATCAATTCTGTTTCCAAGAGAAAAAAAATCTCAAATGTCTTTCTTGCATTCTTCTTTTTGTTAATAAAACACACGAGTGTCTGACATAGACTATTTCTCCAGTCTGTTCTGTTACACTGTTTTCAACATGGGGAAATTTTGGCTATTTCCCTTCCTGATAGTTTTGGGATGCTCTGTGTATGAGGAAGCGTGTCCTGAAATCGAGAAATCACCAGAAAAAAAAAAAAAAAGATGATTTGAATTCTGTATTTAAAACGACCTTGGGTTGACTTTAAAAAGCAAACTAACTTTTGCTTATCAGGGTGAAGAATACTTTATTGCAGGAGTTATTTCAAGACAACCTAATTTAAAATAATCAAACTGTTATGCTTCAGCTTGCTTTACTCTTTGTTGTTTTAAGCCATTTGTAAATAAAATGTATTGTGTGGCCTGTAAATAAAATACATGAAAATTTGAAGTCTTTCATGGTTTTTTGCTCTCTGGTTGTCAAACAGCATTTCAAAAGAGTTCTGAGTTAAACTGAGGTGTGGGGTGGTTGGGTTTTTTGTTGGTTTTTGGTTTTGTTTTGGGTTTTTTTTTTAGTATCCAAATGAATATAATGTTTAGTGTGTTTGAATTCTGCAAGTTATTTTAAAATATTTATTGCTGTGCTGCTTTCTGAAAGAAAAACTGCAGTGACTGGCAGTCTGAGTGCTTGTTGCTGGAGCAGGGCCCCTGGTTAAGGCAGGAGCCCAGACGCAGTGCAGTGTACTGTTGAGCCCTGGTGGGGCAGCAGAAGCTGGTTAGGGGATACAGGCCTCTCCAGTGGAGAGAAGCTGTTGGTTCCAGCACCTGTTGCAAGAGTTGCTTAGCACAGCATGTGATGTTTCTCTTCGCTCTGTCTATGCAGAAGTGCAGTTGGCATTGCCCGCCACTGGCTCTTTCAAAGGGGATGATGTGTGTGTTACAATTAAGAGGAAACCACGCCCAAAGGGCCAGGAACTTTGTATCTCTCTGTGTGCATGCTGCTGCTGAAACATTGCCAATCAAGTGTGGCTTCAGCAACTGCCCTTTGAATGCCTGAGGCTTTTCTGCTTGTGTTCTGCTGTATCAGCTGATCGGAATGTTTGTATTTTTCAATAAATGCTATACTTCCATCCAACAATAAGGCACTTTGGTACTCCTAAACATCAGATCAGACTGCTGCTGTCACCATTTCAATTACTTGTCACTGATAAAGCCAGAAGATGGGCAGTGAAGGTGCAATAGGAAGTTAGGGGGGCCCAGCAGCGCTTAATGTAGCTGTCGTTTGACATGAGGCTGGCAAAAGGCACAACTATAGCCCAAAGCATCTTCTCATTTTGGAGACAGTGCTGTGGCAGCAGCTACAATTGGAGCCTGGATTTTACTTCTGATGACCAGGCTGTAGTGCATAGAATCATAGAAGAATTTTGGTTGGAAAAGACCTTTAAGGTTATTGAGTCCAACCATTCTCTAACTCTGCCAAGTGTGATGCTAAACAGTGTCCCTCAGCACCACTTCTCTGCGGCTTTAAACACCTCCAGGGATGTGGATTCAAGCACCTCCCTGGGGAGCCTGTTCCAGTCTTTGAGAACCCTTCCAATGAAGAAGTTTCTTTTAATACAGAGTGTCAGCTTGAACATAGCAGGCAGTTGCTTGAAACAGTTTCTAGTCATGGACTCTGGTTTTCTCATGAAAGCTACTGCTGCAGCTAGTTAACAAGACAAAGTTGGTTCTGGTTTATGTGGGACTATGAACCTGTAATGAACAGCACCTGTGTGCAAAAGGTGCTGTGTTCCATTTGTTCAGCTGGTAGTACTGTAGGGCCACCAAGCTGTGCAGAAAGGTACCAGCAATAATTCTAGTGGGTGCTGTATGTGAATCACTATCCTCAGCTGCAGATAAAATAGCATCAAGTGAAAGAGGAGAGCTGCAAATAACTGCAGGACAATGGCCTGTACCAACACAGGGCAATGAATATGTCCATAAAATTGGTGGCAAGAGAGGAAACAAAGCATCTCATGTCACAGCCATGAATTATTGCCTGTTAGCTTTGAGGGAGCCATGCAGTTTTGCAGGAAGTTCTGTTAAATTGGCTGAACTGGGATTAGCTCGCTTCTATTTTTAAGGAATGCCTGTTAGCTCGAGAGGCCATCTGGATGAAGGGGATTACAGCTACCAAACTCCCCCATCACGTGGCAGAAAACGCAAGTCAGAGCTCTTGGCAGCGACAACAAACAAAGGGAGAGAGCTTCGTTTGACAAATGAGGGGACCTGTTTCTTTTCCCAGTCAACTGCGTTCGCTTCCGTGGAGCTTGAGGGGTTTGCATTTAAAGCTGGTTGCTTATTATGGCTGCTTATTTTGGGTGTTTTTTATTGCCTGTGGAGAAAACTCAGTGTGATTGAACTCAGGAGGAACAGTGGGCCTGAGCCTATGGTAATGATTTCTTTTTCCTCAGGTGTGCCAGCCCCTGCTAATAGGCACCACTTGGATTGCTTTTCACGGCATGGTTCTGATTCCACTGCAGCTGTTCCTCTGTGGCTACTTTAGATGTACTATTGACACAGAAAAGTCTCGTAGCGTGGTGAATGTGTCTTTAATAGGACTCCTTGCAAAGAGTCTTTGTGAAGAGGATTTTTCAGTGTTAGAAAATACAGTGCAGAGAAGTAAGTGGTTAGCAAAGGGAATAGTTGAGTGTAAGCTTTACAGAAACCAGCCTGGGAGCCTGTGGCATTCACAGGCAGATCTGACAGCTGTGTGCTGCACGTAAGGTTGTCGGGGAGATCACTGGTTAGTATTTGACTTGTGCAGACGTGCATCGCTGCTCTACTCCCTGCTACATGCTAGGGTATGCTAATAGTTGCTAGAAAATGTAGTTGGAAACAGGTGTTGACTGTGCAGGTTTAGCACAGGTAAGAGCCTTAGTTCTTTCCTCCTCCTAGGTCTTTTCAGGCCCATTTCACAAATGTATAAAACAGGTTAAAAGGTTCTGATGTGGGAGAAAGACTCTTTCTCCTGCCATTCAGATGTCTTCTGAGAAAATCAGTAGATGAGAATTAGAAGCAAAGTGGAAGTGGGGTTTTCTGGAGCTACACAGCAGTGTCTTCACGTTTCCATTAGCGTTGCTGCTTTTGCTTCAAGTTACAGAAGCCCCTCTGTGCTCCCTGCCATCCCTGGTGACTTGCTCTCTCCAGGTGGCATCTGCTGCAGACTGTGACCTTGCAGTTCACGTGGCGGAGCCCATAAATGCTTTTAAGCGTCTTTGGTGGGTGTTTGGAGGGACAGACACTTGGAAGTAAATGACAAAACCCAACCATAGCATAGCTGCTTTGTTCATCTCCCATCTTTGAACCTGTGTCTGTGTGGAGCCCTGCTCTTGGCAGGACAATGCTGTGGTTGGTGCCTGCCTTGTCTCCTTCCGGCAGGTGGTCCATGCAGGGCTGGTGTGCACTCCTCTGATGAGACCAGAGAGGCAGGAAACAACAAGGAGGTGATGCTCTGCCATGGCAGCAGTCTGGAAGTGTTCAGAGATGTGGAGACATTGCAATGTTGGTTGGTTTAGATCTGAACTTCCTGCATCGAGCATCTGGAATGTTGGGATCCAAGCCTCAGGTGTATGTGTTTGTTTCCAGTTGGAATCGTTGCTTGTCTCCTGGAATAGTTGTACTAGTGTGACTGGTTCAACAATGACATAATTTTCAGGTCGTCTGGGAGGCTAAACCACACAGCATCCACCAGTGTGTCACTCTTCACCCCCTCCACAAGGAAGGAATGCTTGTCTCACATCAGCACAGTTGGTAAACACACCATGGCCCTTCTTTTCACATTACCTTGGAGGGGATTTAGAAAAGTGCTGTTATGTTTCACTTGGGAATTTTGGAGAAAGGGGCTTACCTCAGCTCACACAGCACGTTTACAATGACATAAGGAGCCAAGTATGTGTGTCTCATCTGTTTTGCAGCAAGTGCAGAGATGACTGTGCAGATGGCCCGGGATTTGTAATGCCACACCAATATTTGTCTCTAAATTGTAAGCTCCAAGAAAAGATAAACTGGAGGTCCCCTGCTCTGAAAAACTGATGGAAGCTCCAAGCTGCTTTTCCAATGGTATTGCTGTTCTAATGGAAGGATGTTTAGGTAATAGTGTATAAAAAAATAGTAGGTAATAGTATAAAAAACCAGTATAAAAAATGTTTAGGTAATAGTATAAAAAAACCCAACAAATATTGCATTACCAGCATTACCAGCACTACCTTTTGGGTGTTGCTTTGATTATTCCTTCTGGAAAAGTGGGTTCTGGATGCTGCAGCATTTGTTGTTCCCCTCTTTCCCTCCACCAGGCCAACAGATGTTGATTGTTTCCAGAATACAAGATAGAGCACAAAGACTTAGTTTAGATAAGGTTGTTGCTTCTGTCCTGGACAAGCTGGTTCACCTCTTTTTGCCTTGTTGCTTGTCTGTAAAATATGAATAAATAGCTGTACCTCATCTCTCAAGACCAACATAAGAATAAAAGCGTTGCCTGAGTTTCTCAAAAATGCTGATAAGTGTGCTAAAGGTAATTAGAAAATTGATAAACTTCTTCCTTCACTTCTTGATCCATGCCTCTGCAAAGCAATGTATGATTGAGAGATCAGGACATTTGCAGCTGAAACAATAGCCAAAAAATAGGTGTGACAGGAGAGGAGCAGGCCATCCTCTGCCTTCCTGCACTAGGCTTTGAAGTGAAAACCTCTGCACTGGGAAATAAAGGACACTGTGCAGTGTGCAAAACCAGCAGCAAAGTGACTCCTATGCAGCCCTGTAACCTTCTGCACCACACAAAGACTTTTGAAAAGCTCTGTATCATCTCTGGGCTGGAGTCCTTGCCCTTAAGACAAGGAAGGCAGTGGCTATCTGGCTGCTCAGGCTACTTTCTACCCTGCTACTGCAGAGCAAAGTTGAATTGTGACCATTTATTTTAAAAGCTTTTTTGTGAAAGTCGTTCATTGTGGAGTGAAGAAGTAGACTGAGAACTACAGAAGGCATGGGAAATGAAGAGTAATCTATTAATGATGTATATGAGAAGGCAGGTAGTAAATAATAGTTTAAAACTTATCTGCAGATGGTCTGGTGAGTTCACATCAGGAAAGTATTACTCTAAACCTGGCAGACTTTATTAGAATCTATGTATGCTTTTCTCCCCAGATTGCTTCTCCTTATGGATTGCAGATCCTGCTCTGAGCCTTCCAAGCAAGCAGATGCAATTGTGCGAGATAGTAAAAGGAGACATGCAGGTAGGAGTAATATTTTTTTATTTGAAAAGTGTACTTGAAATTACAATGTTGTATTTTGGGAACGATGACCAAAAAAAAACCCACCCCAAATTCCTCAAACTTTGCAGACCTCTTCTGTCAGAAATTCAACCTTATTTCGGCTTCTCACATCAGAGAAACCAGAGACGGCCTTCTCTTTTAACTGACTTCCTGGAAGGCTCCAGTCTGGGTTTGGTGGGTTTGTTTTGTTGTTTGGTTGGGTTTTTTAAGTACAGTACTTAAGTCTTAAACATAAATATACAATTTCTTTACTGACATCCAAGGAACCCTTCAGCCTGCTTTACTGAAGCTCTTGTCATTTGTTGCTACCATGTAGCCTCTTGACTCTTCCCTTCCATCTCTCAACTCCTGTATTGAGGTTTCAGCATTATAGAGCATTTGTATTTTAAAAATGATTACCTGCTGTCCTTCATTATGGGGGAACAGTAAATCAAAGCATCACTTTGCATCTGAAATCCAGTGCTTTCTGGGTGTCTTGAAAATGCAGAGATATGGCTAGACACAGTGTGATGAAAACAAGGTGTTCTTGACCTTGCGGGAAGGCTGAGAGTGTGAAATGCAGAAAGGATATGCTAATAGGCAGTCTGTAACAGGAAATTATTTTGAACTATGTACCTTATTATTTAGTATGCTCAGAGTATGGACATATGGGTATGCAGTTCGTGAAATCCCAATTGCATACAATTCATTTAATATTGATTCACAGGCATGCAATTTATATGTACAAATAAAAAGGAGCCATACCTTGTTACAGTCTGTAGTTTGTAGGCTGGTAAGTAAACACATGATTCTCTTCAATTACTTTTTGGAAACAATGTTTATTTAAATGAATTTCTTTCTCTCTTTGAAGTGATGAATGAAAAAAAAAACCAACACCAACAATTATTTGATTAAGAAAATGTCAACATTTTAAAGAAAACATCATTTTCACCAAAATCTTTTGATGAAACTGACATGACTACCTAAATGGTCTTTTTCTTGAACATATGTTTCCATCAAGTTCTAAAACTGAGTACTTGAGATGTAGTCCCAGTACGAGGTATATTCCTGTCTTGGTTAACCTATGGAGATAGTTAAGTTGAGGCTTGACAGGGCTCTGGGCATCCTGATCTAGTTGAGGATGTCCCTGCTTACTGCAGAGGGAGTTGGACTAGATGACCTTTGAAGGTCCCTTCCAACCCAGACCATTCTATGATTCTATGTTTCTGTCTGAAACACTTCATCCATATAACATAGAACAGAATAGAACATGTTTGTGGTGGCAAGAGCAGACAGGGAGTAAACAGCATCCAGCGGGATTGAATAGAGTCACTGCAGTCCGTAACAAAATAAGTCAGTAGCTTAAGTATTAGGTGAGCTCATCAATTACCTCTATAGAATTGGGAAGAAAAACATAATGAGAACAAGAGGGATCAGTCATAGTGACTAATTACAAATAAAAATTTCTAAAGCCTTCCACTGGCAACAAGAGGCTGCAGATAACAGGAAGGGGTCAAGATTTCATACACAGAAGAGAAAGATGACCAAATGCAGATGCTTCACTGACACTCAGTTTGAGGGACTGTCTTTCTAGTTGTATTTTAAGTGTGATCAATACTCAAAACAACTTCTGCTGCAGGGAAAGGGGATAATTGTATAACTTTCTACACAATGCAGGACAATAATTTTACAAGACAAAATCAGCAACATGTAGATGCATGCTTTGCTGCATGGAGACAATGTTAATAGGACACTGGCTCAATCTCTACCAACAGAGTGCCATGTGGTTGCTCCATGCTTGGCTAAGTTCTGTAACTCTGTTGCAGGATTCCACAGGGCCAGAGAGCTAACACAGCAGCAGCATTATTAAATTCGTAAATGCATAAACAGACCCCCAAAAATTGGATTAGATTTCTTATTGGTAGGATTTTTGTAAAGTAGGCTGGAGCACCCCTCCTATGGAGACAGACGGAGAGAGTTGAGGGTAATTTAGTCTGGAATGGAGAAGGCTCTGAGGAGACACTATTGTGGCCTTCCAGTATCTTAAGGGAGCCTACAAGAAAGCTGGTGAGGGACTTTTTAGGATGTTCAGTAGTGATAGGACTAGGGGGAATGGAGCAAAACTAGAAGTGAGTAGATTCATATTGGGTGCTAGGAAGATCTTCACCATGAGGGTGGTGAGACACTGAACAGGTTGCCCAGGGATGGGGTGGAAGCCCCATCCCTGGAGGTTTTTAAGGCCAGGCTGGATGTGGCTCTGAGCAACCTGATCTAGTGTGAGGTGTCCCTGCCCACAGCAGGGAACTAGATGATCTTTGAGGTCCCTTCCAACCCTGACAATTCTGTAGTTCTATGATTCTAAAGTGTGCCAGGAAGCTGGTAGCTCCAGCTACCAGCTCTGTTCTTCAGAGCAGTTCTAAAACTGTTCCTAAGCAGGAGGGAAAAAGCTGCTGCACTAAAGGCACTGTAGCTAGTCAGAAAACAAGGTATGTAACCCTTGTATGATGCCTCCTGTGTTTTACAAAACATACCTGTGTCTGGCAGTATGTTACATGTTGTTGGAATGTTCTGTTCAGCACCTCCACAGCCCGGCCACTACTAGCGATGCATTAATAGTTTTAGGCTTGATATTTCTGTAGCTTTTTAAAAATAAGCTTCATGAAGGTTTGTCATTATTATAGTGGCAGTTTTATGCTGTAGAAAGAGAAGATGCCACCTAAAGCCTCTGTCCAAAAAAACTTTTCAGGGCCTGTGCCCTGTGGAGAAGGACCTGGCAGTCCTGGTGGACAAGAAGTTATCCATGGGACAACAATGTGCCCTTGTGGCCAAGAGGGCCAATGGGATCCTGGGGTGCATTAGGAAGAGTGTGTCCAGCAGACCGAGGGAGGTTCTCCTCCCCCTCTACTCTGCCCTAGTGAGGCCCCACCTGGAATCCAGTTCTGGGCTCCCGAGTTCAAGAGGGGCAGGGATCTACTTGAGAGAGTCAAATGGAGGGCTGCAAGGATGATTAAGGGACTGGAGCACTGCCTTATAAGGCTGAGAGACCTGAGGCTGTTGAGTCTGGAGAGGAGAAGACTGAAAGGCGATCTAATAAATGCATACAAATACATAAGGATTGGGTGCAAGGAAGCAAGGGACAGCCTCTTCTCACTTGTGCCTTGTGATAGGCCAAGGGGCAATGAATGTAAACTACAGCACAGGAAGTTCCACATCAATATGAGGAGGAACTTCTTTACTGTAAGGGTCACTGGAACAAGCTCCCCAGAGAGGTTGTGGACTCTTCTTCTCTGGAGGCCTTCAAGATCCATCTGGATGCATTCTTGTACAACCTGTACTACAGTCTGTAGTCCTGCTCTGGCAGAGGGGTTGGACTTTGAAGATGTCCAGAGGTCCCTTCCAACCCATAACATCCTGTGATTCTGTGACCCGAAAGCCGAACTTGTGGATTATGTTTTTTTGTTTTGAAGCAGGGAAAGTTTATTACCACATACTTTAGAATACTGTTGTGTTTTGCATTCTCATTCATTAAGCTGAAAAGCTGAACCACGTTTGTCTCCAGGAGATGAGAGAGCAGGTGCTTGGCCAGATTGAGCATCTATCAGTTGTGGATGTAGTGGTTATTAAAAAGAGGTGTCATTAAATTAATGGCTAGTTGAGCTAAGGGCTGGTTTAGTCTGTGATAATTGCTTGAGAATCATCCACTGGAAGGGGCTACACTTTTGATTACAGTGTAAATAATTTCCATATGCAGTGGAAGTACAAGTATCCCTCTCTTATTAGGAGGCTGTGACCCCCACTGCTATAGTGTTTGAGATGAAAACTGAGACTGTTACTTTAGCCTGAAATTGTTTCTGCTGTCATTGTGGATTTTAGTTCAGATAAAGGATGAAAAACAAACCCCTGTTAACTTCAGCAGGGATTTTCATTTAATTCCCCACTGACAGAATTTCTCTTTTCCATAGAATGTTGGGGTTTTTTGATAAAACTACTTTCCATTAAAGAAAATTATGTGTAATTTGGCACACTTATCATGGCCACAGAAGAGCTGTGAACCACACAAATGTGTGGATTATCATAGAAGTCACAGAGTCTTGCTTGTTCCAAGTCCTTGCACCCTTATGATGTAAGAAATGGATTTTTTTTCCCCTAAAATAAATATTTCTGAGACTACTTCTACTCTCTACAGCAAATTTCAAAGGTGCTCAGGAGGAATAGAGTGGCTTTGCAGAGTTTTATCAGGATCTGGGACAGTTAATGAATAATTATTGCAGAGACAGAGATGCTCCCAGAATTAAACAGCTGCCATTTATCATTAGTGTATGTTGGAAAGTGCAGCTGCCTTGCTACTGGCATCCCTCCTCCCAGGAGGGTGCTGCATTTAAAACTTGCTCTGAAAATGTTATTGATTAACTAGCTTTAGGGAATGCAGTAGGGAAGGAAAAAAACAACAATGGGTTCTCTTCTAATAATAAAGTTTGACCAAGACACCTTTTCTTGCTGTTCTTTAATTCTGCCATCTGCAAAATGATGGAATAAGAGTGTTACATCTTCTCTAATGGGTGCTGTGATGTTTAATGAAGCATAGTTAATGCATTGGTTTAACTTGAAATTAGAAGCAATGTTTACATCTATAAGGTGGATTTCTGCTGGGAGGGATGAAAGCAATCTCTGGAACTGTGCTCTGTCATTCTCCTGCTTGTGCACAGCTTTCACACTGGGTTGTCTGGAGGAGCAGATGCTTGGGATCAACTGCAGTTGACAGATGCTGGCATGTCTGTCATCTGAAATATTTAAATAGTAGATAATCTCTCTTGTGCTTTGAAAAAAGTTTTTAGATGTGGGAGTTGACAGGTGAGGTTTAGACCTTAACATTATGCAGGATATCAGGATAAATGTTTGGTGGTTTTTTTTTTCTCTACCACTAACCAGTGGACAGTAGGAATTGAGATTGGACAAAATCTATGTACAAGTTCCTAAGAAAAAAATAACAATTAACAAACTGCTTTAGTTTATAGAATCCACATTTTAATGAGATCTATATCCCATACCCCATGCAGTGCTACAGGCTGGGGTCAGAGTGGCTGGAGAGCGGCCAGGCAGAAAGGGACCTGGGGGTACTGGTTGATAGTAGGCTGAACATGAGCCTGCAGTGTGCCCAGGTGGCCAAGAAGGCAAATGGCATCCTGGCCTGCATCAGGAATAGTGTGGCCAGCAGGAGCAGGGAAGTCATTGTGCCCCTGTACTCAGCGCTGGTTAGGCCACACCTTGAGTACTGTGTCCAGTTCTGGGCCCCTCAGTTTAGGAAAGATGTTGAGATGCTGGAACGTGTCCAGAGAAGGGCAACAATGAGGGGCAGCAATAAGGGGTTTGGAACACAAGTCCCATGAGGAGAGGCTGAGGGAGCTGGGGTTGCTGAGCCTAGAGAAGAGGAGGCTCAGGGCAGACCTTATTGCTGTCTACAACTACCTGAAGGGAGTTTGTAGCCAGGTGGGGGTTGGTCCCTTCTCCCAGGTGACTAGAACCAGAAAAAGAGGACACAGTCTTAAGCTGTGCCAGAGGAGGTTTAGGCTGGATGTTAGGAAGAAGTTTTTCACAGAAAGAGTGATTGGCCGTTGGAATGTGCTGCTCAGGGAGGTGGTGGAGTCACCACCACTGGAGGTGTTTAGGAAGAGACTGGATGAGGCACTTGGTGCCATGGTTTAGTTGATTAGATGGTGCTGGGTGATAGGTTGGACTCAATGATCTCAAAGGTATTTTCCAACCTGGTCTGGTCTGGTCTATTCTATTCTATTCTATTCTATTCTATTCTATTCTATTCTATTCTATTCTATTCTATTCTATTCTCAAACTAGCATCACAAATCCCGTTTCACCTACTCTTTGGGGGTTAATTTGTATAGATTTTGACTGCAACATTAAGATCTATTTTTCTTTGTTTCTCAAAGATGCTTAGAATTTGGAATTAGCAAAAAGACTTAATAAAATAAAATAGGATAAATTGAATCCAATAGGACAAAGATAATGAAATGCAAGACTTAAAAGATTTTGCAGGAAGAAAAAAAAAGGAGAAAGACATTGGCAGGTTACAGATGGAGGTACGTTAGCAGATCGCCTTACAATTGATGTTGCAACATTATTATTGCTAGGGAGGTTACTGACAGCTCACTTGAGTTTGCTTTCATGTTTCAGACATCAACAAGTTGAGTTTCAAACACATATTAAACTATCCAAGATCTAACTTGTTTGATTTGAAAGCATTTGCAATATCTGCTCTGTCAGAAGTAGGGGAACAGTGGTAGTCAGTTCAGGATGGAAAAATGTCTTGATACAGATAGCTCTGAAGAAGGCAATTTGTGGATGGCTTAAGTCACAAAAGCACAGAAGTGTTTTAAGAGAGAAATACCAGGTTCAAATAGAGTGTCAGCTGAAGAGACAGTGTGAGAATAGTTGGTAGAAAAGGAGTCCAGAGCTGAGGCAAGACTTGGCCACAAAGAATGTTGTGGAGCCTGTGAAGAAATAAAGAAATGAATGCAGGCCTTAGGAGTTCTGGAGGAGGAGGTCTGGAGTTCAGTCTTAGGAGTAAAGACTGAAGCAAAGAAGGCATTCAGCAACTTTGCCTTCTCTGCATCCACAGTTATCAGGGCTCAATCAAAGAAGGCTCATTTAGATGACTCAGGAGAATTTGCATGCACTTTACTTGTTGACATCATCTCTAGCAATGTAAACCAACAGGACCTTTAGTGGATTGGGTGTGCTGCGTGGTTGTGTGGCATCAATTCCAGCAACCCCTCCAGCAGAGCACTGAAGAGCGGATCAAGCCTATTCCAATGGAAGGGGCAGGAAAAGCAGGCTGGTTGCCAGGGAAGGCCTCAGCAGAAAAGCTTTAATATATAATCATAGAATCATATGGCTGATGTACATACAGTTCTGAGGCAACAGAAGACTTGCTGTAGCCAATGTATAAAATATTCAGCAGTTATTCTGAGAGGAAATTAAACAGTGGCAGGAAAGTGCAACCAGATGCAATAGATAACCTGAAAACGGGGATTTAAAGTTTCTTTGAACAAGTTTTCTACATGCTTGGAACTTCAGAAGCTATTCTAAGTACAGGAACACTGCTGGTAGGGTAAGCTGCCTTTAGCTTCAACAGGGACACGATTTGGGAGTTCATTAATTTGAAAACAGCGATGGCAGTCTCTCAACCTGTTACCCATGATGCACATACTGCTTTCTTAACAGCTGAATATAAACAACCAAAAACTTTTTCTTGATGTAATTTAATCGCCATAGCAACCAGGAGAATACTAACAATGTATACGTAAGAGAAGTAGCTTAGGAAAGTGGAATGGCAGGTAATCAATAGACCCTTGGTGCCCTCTTGCAGCGACCAGCTCAAGTTGTACACTTGGACTATCTGCAGATACGAACGTCCCCTTTCACTTTTTTGAGAATCCCCCAAGATTCAAATGCAGTTTTGTCTCAGCTTAAAGAAAACGTGCAGATGAAATGAGACTTAGGCGGTGATGCTAGCCTGTGCAGGTTAAGTGGTGTGAAGATAGTTACTCTCTTCCTCAAACTCTGTCCTGGTGAGACCGCTTCAAGTACTGTGTCCAGTTCTGCTGTCTCCAGTTCAAGACAGATGGGAACACACTAGAGAGAGTCCAATGGGGAGGGCTATGAGGATGATTAAAGGTCTGGAATATCTGACATGTGAGGAAAGGCCTGGAGCACAGAAGACTGAGGAGGGATCTTATGGATTATAAATACCTGAAGGGTGGGTGTCACAGTATCACAGTATAATAGAGGTTGGAAGGGACCTCAAGAGATCGTTGGGTCCAAACGCCCCTGCCAAAGCAGGAGCACTTAGGGTAGTCTGCACAGGAATGCATCCACATGTGTTTTCAAAGTCTTCAGAGAAGGAGACTCCACAACCTCCCTGGGCAGCCTGTTCCAGTGCTCCATCACCCTCACTGTAAAGAAGTTTCTCCTCATTTTGAGGTGAAATCTTCTATGTTCAAGCTTGAACCCATTGTTCCTCATTACTGTGCACCACTGAAAAGAGCTTGGCCCCCTCCACTTGACACCCACCCCTCAGATACTTATACACATTGATGAGGTCCCCTCTCAGTCTTCTCTTCTCAAAGACTAAATAGCCCCAGAGATCTTAGTCTCTCTTTAGAGGGGAGATGCTCAAGTCCCTTAATTATCCTTGTGGCTCACTATTGGATTCTCTCCAGCAGTTCTCTTTCTTGAACTGGGGAGCCCAAAACTGGATGCAGTATTCCAGGTGTGGCCTCACCAAGGCAGAGTAGAGAGGTAGAAGAACCTCCCTAGACCTGCTGGGAGACCACTTTTCTTGAGGCATCCCAGGGTACTGGGTGCCAGTCCCAGACTGAAGGTGTCTTCACAGAGAGAGTTGTTAGCCATTGGAATGGGCTGCCCGGGGAGGTGGTGGAGTCGCTGTCCCTGGAGGTGTTCAAGGGGGGATTGGACATGGCACTTGGTGCCATGGTTTCGTAGTCATGAGGTCTTAGGTGACAGGTTGGTCTTGATGATCTTTGAGGTCCTTTCCAACCTTATTGATTCTATACCACTGACTTTCTTGGCCTCAAGGGCACATTTTTGTTACATGGAGAATTTGCTGTCCACCAGCACTCCAAGGTCTTTGTGGAGCTGCTTTCCAGCAGGGCAGGCCCTAAACTGTACTAGTGCATGTTGTTATTCCTCCCGAGGTGCAGGACCCTGCACTTGTCCTTACAAAACTTCAGGAGGTTTGCCTGCACCCAGCTCTCCAGCCTGTCCAGGTCATGTCAGATGGCTGCAAGTTGGTGTCAAGTAGAAAGGGCAAAGCTCTATTTACTAGTATCCTGTGATAGGACAACTGGAATATAGGAAATTTCACCTAAACATAAGGGGAAACTTCTTTCCTGTGATGGCGCTGGAGTCCTGGAGCAGGCTGCCCAGAGAGGCTGTGGAGTCTCTTCTCTGGAGATACTCAAAACCTTTCCTGGATGTGTTCCTGTGTGGCCTGTCCTAGGTGATTCTGTTTTGGCAGGGGAGTCGGAATCAAGGTCCCTTTCAACCCCTACTATATTTTTAACTGTAGGAACAGTAACAGGTAATTCCCAACATCTGCTGAGAGAATCCAGCTCACAGCCATATTTTACATTAACCTGAAAATCTTCATTAAGCCATAGGAGGTAGTGGTTTGTTTTTAAAAATGCTGCACAACTGCTATTTAGAGTGCAGTGCCTGTTGATACTACTCCCTAGCTGGCAATCAGTGCTGTATGAAGCTTATGTTTGCTCTCTTATTTGTGGTTTGTGCTTTGTAGTCACCACAGAAGTTGTCAATTAGCTTGATTCCCTCTTCCCTTGTTTCAGCATTGGCTCCTGTGATGCTTGAAAAGAGAATGATTTGCCTCAGCACACAGAGGGATTTGCTATTAGTATTTATGCTAATAGTTTCCTCAACATGTTCACCATCTGAACTCTGAGGAATTCCCTCATGCAGACTACAAAGATTTAAACCCAAAGCAAAACACTTGTTGACTCCACACTAATAGCTGTTAACTATGCTGACTACACAGCAATTAGGTTGTGGCAAAATACACATGGTTACCAGGTTTAAGCATATTTTCAGACAGGATCAAACAGCTTGATTACTGCTGCCCATGAAAGTAGGGTAGTACCTTCAGTTTTGGTGCAGCCCATATGAAATTGTGTTAAAAATTTCAGCTTGATATGATGTCAAATTCCTTGCCTCCTAAGATGCTGTCAGTAATGGAAAAATTAAATAATATTTTAAATTCTCTTACCCTTGATTCCTATAACCTAATGCTTCACTGTAGGCTTAGAAAATTGAAAACCTCATGAGGTATGTTTATGTGTGTGGGAGGGAAAGGGTCTCACTCATGTTATCCTTGTTAAAATCTCATTCTAGCTCCATTGTGGAACTGGGCTAGCACAGGTTACACTGCACTGCAAAGATGTGCCTCTCATTTAGACCATCTGGCACTGCACAGACCACATTTCCATTCTTCTACCTGTAATAGCTCTGACCCTGCTGGGTGAACCATGCTGGCCAGGTCTAGGAAACATTAAGTGCCATCAAATAAGGGAAAAGGAGCCTTGGAGTCTTTTGAATTATGCTATGCAACCACCACCACTTGCACTGCCATAAACTGACATCTGAATAGAAGTAATTAAGTTGTTTTTCCTTTGGGGGGGGGGTGGTGTGGTGGTGGTGAAATCCCAAAGTACAAATTTAAGATACCCTCCACACTCTTGTCAGTGTTAGCTGGAAAACACTGATACTCAGAATGAAGCAAGTTTAATATCTGAAAGTTACTTGCCTGGTAGAACTTGAAGGTACTTTTTTTACTGCCAAAAAATACTGACATTTGCAATCAAAACACAGGAGTACTTGACTCTAAAATGTTAAGAAATAGAGGCAAGAGCTTAGCACAGAACAACCTTGTTTTGTGAAATTGTGTCCAATAATCTGTGTAAATGGGACTTTTTCCTTTTGACAGAGAACAGCTTTGACTGATGTTCACCTTGGAGTAACTGCAAAAAACTCAGGGCTTCTCCAGTAAATAAGAACAAGACAAGCCCCACAGCTGGTGAGGCTGTGTAGGAATTCTTCTTAAGAATTATTCTTGTGTAAGTTAATTACTGAGAAATCCCCTTTTCTGTCTTGTTAGGGAGCCCGTTGGTATTTTTTTCAGCTCCTTGTTTAAGAACCCATTTTGCTTGCAGTACTGGGAACAGGATAATACAGGTGATGCTGAACTGTAGTGATGGCCCCAGTCATGTAGTCCATCTTGTACTGTGCAAAACAAAATTTCCAGCTCTGCATCTCGGCTGCTTAATTTTTTTTCCTTATTTTTCTGTCGTGTTAAAGGGGGACAAAAATCTCATTTTAATAGCAGTAGTGCCAGTAGCATTAAAAATGTCACTCTGACAACTGTATTGGTATGGCCCCCCTTGGCCACATGTGACTTTGTTGTATACAGATGTTTACATTTATAGTTCAGATGAGGAATGTGCCACAGCCAGAGATCAGTGAGCAAAGGGCAGTGGGATTCGCCTGTGATTTTACTGCAGAAGAGGTGACTGTGCAACAGGCCTAGGAGTTAAAACTAGAAATTACAATTTCTAACACTGGTAAAGTTTAAAATCTAGGCTGTGCACTCAGCAAACCACTGATGTGGTTTAAGATGCTGCAACCCACACAGAGCTGGCAATACAAAATGCCTGTTGGGCTCAAAACACTGCCCCAGCCCCATTGCACTGGAATGGCAAGAAACTAGCAGTGACCTCGAGGGGAAGGGTAGTTTGATCACCCTTGTCTCACACCAAGTGTCTGCCCAACTGCTTCTAGCCCAACAGTCTCATTTTCCTAGTGTCATGAAGGAATAATGGAGATGAAGCTCTTTGAGACAGATTTAAAATGCTTTAAAGATTAGGCCTAGGTTTGAGGGACAATATTCAAGAGCTCTCATAGTGTTTTAAAGGGTAAATTCAGGAGTTCAGGTTGAGAAAGTTTTCTTTGTCAGCTAGACACATATTTTAATGAAACAGCAGAAAATTAAACTGATTCACCCTCTGCCTGGTGAGGCATGCAGATAAAAAGTTAGTGTAGGCAAAAAAAGGTGAACTGATGACTGAGAGCTGGAATTACACTGCTAGGTGTTAACGCAACAAGAAAGGTGATTCCTTTCTTGTGGTGCAAGATGCATGAGCCAGCTGGCACACACAAGCTCCTGACAGCCCAAGCTATGAAAACCATTACATGGTTCTTCACCAGTCAGTGTAAGCAATGCTCCCTTTTCTGCCCTTCAGGGAGGAGAGGAAGAAGGCAGGCACCCAGATTTGGGAAAGGGAGAACAAGTCTTTCTCAAGAGAACTTAAAATGGTGTAAAAACAAGTGGAATTCATTGCAAGACAGTCTTGGCTCATGTATGAATTCAGATTCAGAGCATTTGCTAAACAGAGCAGTTTATTACAGAGCTGACAAAAAGCACTGGCAGAGAAATGGATGACACAGTTTTCAAACTGTAAAGTTTAGATATTTACATATCTTGGTTGCAGGAGTAAATCCTCTGACACCAGCGATTACTCAGAAACCCAAAGCGCCTATAAAAAGTATTCTTTAAATAGGAACTACTTTACTTGTAGACTTTCCCTGTTTCAACTGCTCCCCTTCAAATGTCTAATTAACACACTTACACAAAGTGATAAGCGCAGAAAGATGTCCTTAACAGGAAAAGGAAAACCACCTGTCTGCAGAAGTAGATACCTGTTCTGCTGACTAGAAGAATGTCCCCTGCAAAGCGTTCCCAGTTTTGACATGAGAAATCTGTCTCACTGCCTTACTGCTAATTTTCAAGGGAAGTGATTTGACAGGTTGTTTTTTTTTTAATCCAGTTTTAATTAAAAGTTTAACATTCTAAATTGTTATACAGTCTTAATGTAAAATAGGAGAAGAGAATGAATACTCCACACAGAGGCTGCAGAGAAAGCCCCAACTAAAACTCTGTGAAATACTGCACCACACAGCTTGGGGCACCTCCTCACCTCCCATGTTGCTGTTACACAGAACAGTACCCTGCTGATTTCAGCTGTCTGGCTGTGGTGTTAGCACGGTGCTGTACCAATAGTTTCACTGTTCAGCCAAGCAGCAAACAGCAACAAATAAACCTAAATTTTTGCTAGAAGAGAGTTAGTAATGAGTTATACAACTCCTTTACAACCAAATGTGAAGTCAGTTGGACTTGACAGACACACAGCACCAAGGCAACAGAATGGAGAGGTACATCAATGCAGACCTAGTGAAAAAGGAGCTAAATGACTTACCTTAAAATCTAAGAAGTCTGTCGAAGAAAGAACAATGCTCATATTCTTAGTGTGTTTGCTATAGAGGAGTCCCTTTTTTTAACAAGACACAGGCACTATTTTATTTTGTGGAGTCATGAAGAAAGGCTGTGCTTATGCTGTACTTCTCATCAAATGCCACTTCCACAGCCACGCTGCGGAAGTGACAGATCCTATCTCCATTAGACGCATGTGAGTGAAAGGAACGTTTGCCATATGGGAAAAAGGAAAAACCATGGGTGAGTGCTTCCTGGATGTCGTAGCAAAAGAGGCAAAGCTTAAACTAGCTTTAAGTACATAATATTTATCGTTCTGAACATGTGTTCATGCATTTTACAGCTTATTCAACAACGACGATTTAGAATCTTAACTGTAATTGCAGAATTTCTCCTAGAAGCCCGAGAGGTGCAGTATGATGCAGTTAGGAAGTTTATTGCATCTACATTTTAATTCCTTGATGATTCTTGACCACATTATTGGAGTCTTTAGCAGTACGATGTACTTAGAATTGTTGGGTCATATCCTGCAGTGCAGTGGAGCAGCAGCTTAACAGATGGCATTGTGGGAAGCCTGTATTAATTAAACAACGCTTCAAGATTATTTCCTCAGTTCTCTTTCTGGAACATTTACCTTCGTTGATGTCTGACACTCAGTTCCAGGAGTTATTACCAGAGGAGGCTGGCTTTGATCCCTGGGTCAACTGCAAAGCCCAAGAGGCAAAATGCATCTCTGCACTGTGCAAGGGTGGCTGATGTTGGTTATTGTATAAGCAGTCCCAGCTCTAACCATTTCTCTTCTCTCATCAATCTTTTCCCTTTCCAAACCCAGTTTCTTCTCACGTCTAACTGGGAACACTCCATAGGTTTAGTCCCTTTGATAGATATCTCTTTCCCCAAGATCACCCAACATTGCAAAAAGTAAACTGCACTGAATTACAAAGGAAACAGTAACAAAAAAAGTGACTGGGTTAAGCACCCTGCAACTATTTTTTTTTTTTGCTTTTCTTCCCTTTTTTTGTCTGTGAGCTTTACACCATCTGACTTGGTTAAAAAACCAAAAGGAAAGAAAGCCTTTTTCTTCACTTTTGACAATGACATTGATGGATTGATCTATAAATTCTAAAGACTATATACAACTTCTTGTCTCAGTTTTGCTGGTACCTGCTACAGATAACAATGCTGACAGCTGCCATTTAAGACATGGTTTAGAACCTGGGATGAAGGTTTAACTGTTCTTGGTATCAAGCAGGCATTAATGTTCTCAGTTCTCTGAGCAGCCTTTAGGGATATAAAACTAGAACAATGAGGTCAACTGGGGGAAGACAGAAGTGACAAACTTCAGGTTATGGTCATAAAAGTGCAGAAGTCTCCACTAGCACATTTCAATGTGTCCAAAACTGAAATTGCTCCTGAAGGTGGCACTAGCCCAAGACAGTTTATACAGGACTATTCTACCTCAGCAAAAGACATGTTACGATGAACAGTCTAATGTGATTCCCTGTGCTTTTTTACCCACCCATTCTTCAGGACTACAAAAATATGCTTTCTGTGAAGCAAGAAAGAAGCTTAAACCAAAACATACCTTTTGAAAGCTAAACTAATGCTTTTTTTTTTTTGCCTTTAAAAAAAAAAAACCACTAAGATTTCTCTACATACTGCTTAAAAGCCAAGATAAACAGTGGTAGGTTCAACAAAAATTTGAATTTCTGCTGCAGGCTTACCATGGCATGTTAAGACCAGGCCTGCAGGTGGAACTATTTCTTACTTATTCTGGATTATAAGGGACTTATGAATAAGTTTTCCACATACAAACAGGATCCAAAACCCTTTCATTTCCCACTTCATTATGAAAATACATCATGCCTGCACACAAAACAAGACTTCCCCAGGCAAAGCTGCCTGCCATAGATAAAAATAAAAAAGAACTTTAAAAACATTGAAAAATCCTGTGCAAGTAAAAATCCCAAGATGCTTTGCATGTACTACTGTCAACTGTGTAATGAACTGTCACTTATTCTATGCTGGTCTAACAGGTGGATGCAGAAAGTACATTTACATTTATTTCATCTTGATGTTTTGTGTGCTCCTTAGACTTTAAATGCCACTCAATGGCCTTCTTTTTTGTAATCCAGAAATGTCTAATTTTGTTCCAAGCAAGGGTTTTTGTGTTGTTTTGTTGTTTTTTAACTAAAAAGGCAAATTATTATATTATGTTTATGACTCGTGAGTTAATTCAACAAACTAAACTTACCAAAGACAATACATTTGTTACCTGAGATGGCTAAAAATCATGTTTCAACAAAGAATTCTATGCACAAAAATCAGCATGCAAGCACATTGACAGAGTCACCTCATTGCACTAGTACTGTCTGTGTTCACGTGGACACCTTAACAAACGATCTAAAGTAATCTTTATACATTACAAAACAAGGATTACAAAACCTCTGTTTTATTTCCAAGGTTTTTTTTTTTGTTCTAAAAATGTTGAAACATTAAAAAAATACCATTTCCTAGCAGAGTTTACAATAAAAGGCTGACAATCTGGCACGGAAGAGGTAAATATATGGAGACCTGTTTTAACAGTTACAAATCAGTCGCTGGTGACTAAAGAACATTTTGTTTTCCAAAGCTGGTAGGCACTTCCATGTAGCCAGAAATATAAGTTTTCCTACCACTCCTTTTCCCTCTCATACATAAAAATATCCAATGCAGAAAAAAAGAAGTAGGATAAAAGGATGGATAAGTGATCAAATAAAAGCATTATCTAAGGTCTTGCTTATTGTTCATCTTGTGTAAACATAAAGATTTTGTCCAAGTTTTCCTGACAAGATGGAGTTATTTGGCCTTTTAGGAATGTTAGCTGAAATACCTCCCTTTTTTACCAGTGTATGTTGTTTGCTCACTGCTGTATTGTTGGTTTATGTCTGTAACAGAAACTGGCTCTAGGCCAGCCCATGGGTCCTCAAGCATTGAAGGTCTGTAATAGTTTTCCACATCATTAGACACTCTTTTCTCTCTGCCATGCGGTGTACCAAATGGAGTAGATGTCCTGGGTGATCCCTTTGGAAGAAAACCATCAGGTAAAGAAACATTTAATAGACTAATTAAAACTAAATAAACAAAACCAAACAACTAAATAAATAAATACTTTCCTTCTAATGTAGCAGGGTTTTGAAGCTGCTTATTAATGATAACGACTATTCTCTACTTGCATCTTCTTCAGAATATATTAACTTTATTATACTTTTAATTACGAGTGTCGATTTATTAGGATAAGAAAAATAGCAGTCTTCTCCAAAATAGTCACTCTGGCCTCAGGCTGTTTTCATAAGCTAACTCACAAGCTGAACAACAAAACAGGGAGTTAGAGGCCGAGTAAGAGTTAATAATATTTACAAGAGCAAAGTCAGATATTAAGTACTCATAGCTTGAACACAGCATTGTATGATGATATTAGCTACAAATGACCTGAAAAACGTATGGGGAAAACCAACTTGTTTTAACTAAACTGGTGTTCTGTGGAATTTGAGAACAGATTACCTCATCTGATATACAGCTGGGATTTATTACTGGTTAAGTAGATATTGCATAGGAAAAAAAAAACGCTTTTGCATGGAGCTTTTGATATTTGATTTGTTTTTAAAGATAAAGGATAACCACACTTGCTTCTGTAAACCTGCTGTAAGTCTGCAACTTAGAGAGCTATGACATGCAGCAAATCACTTTTCTCTTCCATTTGCATTATTCATGGCTCTTTTCCTCAAATTCATCTCCCCCCAAAATGAGGTTTTTGTCTAAAGCTGTATTTGTTTAATTTATTGTAAACAAAGTTCAACAACCTATACTACACATACACCATGGTTAGTCTCCAAACATGCCTGCCGCATTCTGTAGGATTACAAAGGGACTCCTTGAAGCTGATCATCAGTCTCTGACTGTGAAGGAGGGTAAAAGCACTGAGTAAGAGCTGCTTCTCCCTCCACTCTCATTTCTTGGGCCAGCAGTGATAGTGTTGAACTAATACTGGCTATTGGAATGTGCTGCCCAGGGAGGTGGTGGAGTCACCATCACTGGAGGTGTTTAGGAAGAGACTGGATGGGGCACTTGGTGCCATGATTAGGTAGTGTTGGATGATAGGTTGGACTCCATGATCTCAAAGGTCTCTTCCAACCTGGTTAATTCTGTTTTATTCTATTCTACATAAATGGATCACACAAAACAATTTCTGGATCAAAGTGAGAAATGGTGCCAGACAGTGAAGGCCCTTGTGCTTAACCATAAGAATGGATTCCACTCAAACTACTTGAAACTCTTTCTGAAAACATGCTGTGGCAGAAGGCTCTACATGTGGTCCCAGTAACTCCTTTTCTAGAACTCCTAAAACTTGATGAAAATGGGTACACAACCAAATGTGGGAACATTTATGTCTCATTTATAGGGCACTTATCAATTCATTGTAGTACAATGAGGTCCTGTAGCTAAAATGATGACCTCAGAACAGAAAAATCACTGTAAGGTAGAGAACTGCTTTACTGCATCAAAACCATTCAAGGGGCAGAGAATAACCTGAAAATACATATAAAAAACTTTCTGAGGGACATGAAGCTTCCTAAAGCAAGGCAACATGCGCTAGCCAAAATGCCATTTCTGTTAAGCAGGTTTGGAACATAGTGTGTACTACTGCTTTACTACTATCTTCAAAATAAATGAGAAAAAAAAAAAAACAACTCTTTAAAACCCCACCAGGTTTAATGGAGACCATGTAACTGGCACTGTAAAACAAGTTGAGTGCAGAGCTTGTGTAATGTCATGCCTAATCTGCAGAACTCCAAGCTGAACTGATGTAATGTGTCCAGTGATAGGACGAATTAACCCAGGGCTAAAGCTTTTTTTGATGGATTTATTTATAACAAGAAATTTCACTCAAGTATTGTGCAGGCTGTCAGTGACACTGACATTTTAGCATCTCTGATATCTAGGAAATCTATCATTGTTCAATACAAGACTGATAGCCTTTGGTGATAAGTAGATATTTAATTAAATTTCAGTCATTACCTTTTTTTTTAATTAGCAAGTATGTGATTTTTCATACGGCCTGTGGGAGACAAAAATAGCCCTACCCATGCAAGAGCAACCATTCTGTGCAAGAGAAATAGTTTAGTGCCAGAGATACCTTAGAAAAGCCTTGTATTTTATTGTCACTGGTGCCAACAGCCTTTTCTCACTTAACTTGCCTTAAATAATGTAGTCTGCTGTAACATACTACTATAGTCTATTCCATAGTCTACATTTTTCTCTCTATACTGAAATAAAAAAATACTCTTTAGCTGCTACTCATTAACATTACTAGTAAATATGGTAATAATGCCTTGAAAATGAGGGCAGTCAATCACTCTCTTTATGAGGCTTCTTCAAAAAACATGACTGTATCATTTCAAAGGTTTGTTGTTTTTAGCTTTCTGTAATAATTTTCAGCCCATGACCACTAACTAGGTACTGCTGCTGAGTCCTGTGGAGCGTAGAACGAGAAACACTACTGCTAGGTGAATTCTGACATACTCGAGAGAGATGACAAATGTGTTTTTATAAAATGGAAAGCAGATTCGTCTCTTATAGATAAAAAAACCACAGAAAGCTCCATAAACTATTGGCTAACCTCTGTAAACTGTCTGCCCTAACACAGGTCAAGTCAGGCATTTCCAAAAAGATCCACAATGTTTGTTTTCTGTTACTCAAAACAGCATCTTGTAGACCTCTACAAGCTCTAAATGAGCACAGAACGCTAACGAGACTAAAGTAAATAGAAACTCTCTTTTGGATTTCCTGATAGGATTTTGAAGGGTCACTTCAGCCTTTCAGCTCAAAGTTGACAGCAGCATCATTGATTCCAAAAGCATTGTAGATCTCTTAATCATAGCATCTGAGGTGGAGAATGGAGGGGGAAGAATCTGCATACCTCAGAATAAACTTGACACTTAGAAAGTGTTAAAAAATCCCTCTACCTAAGTGTATTTGTGGCCTTATGGATTGAAATTCTTGTTGCCCCCACTGAAGAAAATGGAGACTGAATTTCTGAGCATTCCTCTGTGGCTGCCTCTACTGCCCTCTCTCACTAAACAACCCACGTGTGCACATAAAAAGTGCACATATACAGGCTACCTTAGTCCTAGGCAAAACTATGGACAGAGGATGTCTTAACAGTCTTAGAAAGTCATCTGAGGTCAGTGTTCCTAAACTACTCTCATCTGCAGAAGGGTAGGAGAAGAAACCCTGAGAGTGGCTTGAAACTTCTATCTTTTTTTGTGTCATGTTTGTTACTTAACACCATGAATGGAACCTTTGAGGCTCTTCCTGCCTGACATGAAACTGTTCCCACAACAACCAGAGGCAAATAGATTCCTGCATATTCTTCTGCTCAGTTAATTTCAGGCAGGCCTAATTGAATATGTAAAGAATCATCTTCTGAAGGGAAATTAGACATTGGTGACATAAGCTGTCCTGCTAGAATCTGCAGCAGAAACCCCACATCCTTTGCCTTTCCAATGGGCAGAGAGGTTAAGCGATCTGTGTAGGCTTCCATGCTGAAGGGAAGAGTCTTTGACTCTGTGTTGAAGGATATGCATAGAGTTTGCAATGAACTTTATTCCACCAACCCTGAGATCATGCATCATAAAAAAGTAACCAAAGACTATTTTTGAATGGAAACATAACTATGCAATATAGGCATTTGGAGATTTTACAGATCTCTCAAGACTTGACTCCATTATTACACTTCAATCCTGAAAGTGTCAATAAGAACCTCTGAAAATGTTACCGTTGTTTGTATGGCATGTGTCATTTGTTACACTTTGAGTTTCTCTAATATTGTGTAAAGTAAGCTCTGTAGATAAAAATTGGTATCATCTCAGAACTGTCATGTCCATCTGCACTGTCAGTCACATGCCCCAACTCAACCAGCTGAAAAGAGTGTAGCTCACAGAACCTGCTGTTGGTAACTCTCAGGAAAAATACTATATAGACTTCAAAATGTTACCCTATTATCTCAGCAGATGCTCTCCTTTCTGCTTAAAGGAGTCTGAGCTTAATTCTCTTTAAGAGAGTATTTTCTCTGATCATGTCCTCATGTCCCCGTGTCTCTGCTCATGGGTGTGAATAAGGCAGCTTCCACGATGCAAGTCAACACAGGCAAAGTAAAAGCATATGGCACTTCACCACTATGCGACAGGAAAATTATCAAAGGGAGGTACATACAAGGAAAAGAGGCGTTTGCTGCAGTTTTGGGTGGTGCTTAATTTTGTCCCTACCTTAAGGCAACAGAGTATGAAAAGGAATAACGGTACACGCTTGTGAAGCGTCTTTCCCAACGGGCCCAGGGCCTTTTCCCCTTTCCTAATTACACAGCTGCCTAAGCCGAGATCTCCCCATCGTCTACTGGGGGAAGGCACACATTGCCCAGTACGGTGCAAGTCTCGCTCGCCCCTGAAAATCGCCGTGGAGGAAATGGACGCTGCGCCACGCCACAAGCCCTCGGCGTGCTGTCTCCTGCGGGCGGCGACCCCGCTTAGCAGCAGCAGGTCCCTCCCTCCCGCCCCCGCCCCGCTATGCGGAGGCGCAGGGCTGTCTCCCTTACCGCCCTGCCCCATACCTGGTAGTGCCTCTGGAAACCCCCGGGCGAGCGCTTGTGCTGCTGCGGGTGCAGGGGAGCTCCAGACGGGGATTTGCCGCCGTAGGGAGTCGGGTATCGTGGGCTGACGCTCTGCGGCCTGCGCGGGGTCTGCCCCCTGCCAAGGGGCTCCCGAACCGCCCGCCGCCGCCATGAAAATTGTGGCCATGAGGCGAGTGGCCGCTGCCGTAAGGCCCAGGCCGGTGGCCATAGGGCGGCGTGTGGTGGGGGTTCCCGTAGCCCCGCGGGGAGGACGGCATGGGGCCTCCGCCAGATGGAGGGCTCCGAAAGCCGGCGCTCGCGTACGGAGGCGTCAGGGGACGAGAGCTCTGCCGGTACATAGTCTTGGCCAGGAAAGCGCTGGCGGAGACGAATAAAACCTGCGCAACGGCCTCGCTCGGAAACCACCTCGGCGGGGCGGTGGCGCGTCTTCTTTTTCCTTTTCCCTCCTACCCCCGCCAGGCGGCTAGAAGGTTCCGGCCTCAAAACGTTCCGGGCCGGGGATGGCGAGGCAAAGGCACCCAGCTGGCCTCCAACCACCCCGGCTGACCGGGCCTGGTGAGATGGTGGTGGCCGGGTCTGGCAGGGCTGTCGAGCTCAGCATCCGCCGGGAGCGGAGCAGCTGCCCCGCGGGCGGCCCTGACCGTCGCGGCCGCGTTTCCTACCGGTACCTGGAGAGCAGGTCCCCGCGGCGGCTGAGAAGGAATCGTCTGAAGCAAGAAGGTCGTGGAAGATGTGTAGCAGCTGTGCCTGTGAAATTATGAGGCATTGCAATAAACGTCGGTATCTGTGAACTCCGTGTGGTTGCCAGTGAATGAATACCCAGGTACTACAGCTGATAAAAATCAACAAAACCAGCTGTTTTTCGATTGTTGTTACTACTACTACTGTTATTATTATTATTATTATTATTATTATTATTATTATTATTATTATTATTATTATTCACAAAAGGAAGACCATGTCTGCACAAGACAGTTTTTCAACAAAAGTATTGATTTCTCTGATCAGTGTGATTCCAGACAAGGACAGCTTCATCTAATTTAAGCACCTTTCACACCGAACAAATCAGAAATAGATATCACACAGATGTTCAGTTATATTGAGATAGTTTCTAGTTGATCAATCCCAAGTGCTTCTAGGATTTTAAGTGTCCATGTCATACTTTTCATTACACAGAGCATGTCCAGTCAACAAACACATCATGCTGGTCTTTTCTATGTTCTCCCTGCAGCACTTCTGAAGCCTGTGCTATTCATAATGCTCATATCCAAGCAGTCAGAAGTTTCAGCTGTTGTTGAGATGCAGCTGTTGCTTTGTCCTCACGGAGTATTTCTCATAAATACTGAAGCTCTCTGCAGGCTTTTTTGTACTATTACTGAGCAAGAAGACACCATGGTGTTCCTGTAACAAGCCTTTCTGTCCCAACACAAACTAAAAATAGCCTCAAAGTTCTTAGCTCAAGAATGGCTTAAAGGTCAATTCAGCTTAACCCTTCCATAGCCATATAGAACTACATATAAAATAAAAGCCATATAGAAGATTTATCTTAGAGTGCAAGTAATAGTGCATCTTCGGAGAAACAGAGTTAAGATAAAGGTTCAGTCTCCAGCTAGCAAGGGGACTTAATAACATCCAACACAGCTGCCCAGCTTTAGGTGCAGAGGGCTACTCTGGGGACACTTTACTTTTATTCTACCAGGGAAATGTTGCATGTCACAGTCCACATACTCAGCTGGCACTTCAAGTTTCTCGCCATCAACCAGGAGTTAAATGATGCAGCAAAACCTCCGTAAGTCTGTTTTGCAAAAATTACTGAAGTTTTGACAGAGGACCTGGAGTTCTGCCGCAAGCCCTGCCGGACACCTCGCTGCTTATACAGCCTAGCCACCTGCACGCTGAGGATCGGAGGCGCCTCTTACAACTGGAACTAGCTTGTACCGGAGGCGGCCTGTCCCATCGCCTGGGACCCGTCACTCGGGGCGGGAAAACCCGGGAGCCGCGCCTGCCGCGACGCCCGGCCCCGCCCCAGCCCGGGAACAATTTGACGCTCCTGAGGGTGCGGGAGGAGGGAAGGGGCGGTAGTGGGCGGTGCTAGCGCGGTGCGGAGGAAGCGGGCACCTTTTCGCGGCGCTGCCTAGGGCGCGCGGTGTTGGTGCTTGGGGTGGGTGGCGATGCTGCGCGCCGGGCTGGGAAGAAGCAGCTGCCTATGTGGTGGCGGGTTGCGGAGGAGCCGGTGCCCCGCAGCCGCCGGCGGCAACGCTTCGCCGCGCTGCTCCAGAGCCCTGAGCGCCGCCTCGCCTAGCAACGGCGGTGGGGCGCGGGGCGGAGGCCATCCCCCGGCAGGTAGCCGCGCCGCGCCCTCCTTCTCCTCCTTCCTTTCTTGCCTCGTTGGGTCTCTCCGCCCGTTAATCCCGCCGGGCCTCACGAGCGCGGCAGCGACTCAGGCAGTGCTCAGAGCCGCTGCGCTGTGGGACAGGCAGGACCTGAAACAGCTAAGGGAGGCTTCTGCCGCCGTGGTCCGCCCCATGGCCTCTCCGGAGGTGGAGATCGGAGCTGGACCGTGCCGACAGCCGGCTATTGAGTCCAATTGCCATCCCTACCGGCACCGCGGGGCCTGGGGCGAGGGGGCGGTGGGTGGCGATCAGGGTCGCTTCGCGCCGTGCTTGTGGCCGAGCCGGCCGTCTGTGTTTTCTGTGTTCTCTGCTCGGCTCCTGCTGCGCGGGGGGACCGGCGGAGCGGGGCTGCGGCTGGACTTTGCACTGGAGCTCTGGGGCAGGGAGCGGGGCAGCTTCAGCTGACGGGGGTGGAAGAGCGCTTGCTGTCTTGTGCTGTGCCTCGGTTGTCGCAGGCTACAGAACTCCAGCTTCCAACAGTTGTTATGTTATTAAAAAAAAAATCTTATTTTTTAATTAAAAACAAAACACCCCTCAAACAAAACAAAACCCACCAAACCCCCAAACAAACAACAACAAAACCCAAACAAAAACCCCGAAACAAAACAAACAAATAAACAAAAACCCCGAAACAACCTTCCCCCTCCAAAAATAAATTAAACCGAAGATGCAACAAAGTCGTTTTTCTCTGGGTCTCCGATTTTTCTGTCATTTAAACCCATGTAAAAATATTGACTCTTGCGGTGATTGTGTAAGAATCAGGGAGTTTGGAGTTCTGTTTCCCAGGATGAAAGAGTCCCAAGTTCATCCCTGTTTGGAATGCACCTGCTGAGAGGGAAGTAATTCACAATAGAGATGGACTTGATCATAGCTTTGCTGCATGTATAAATTGAAAAGGTACCGATTGTGCAACCAAAGATGAGAAGATAGACTTATGGACTGATGCCCTCTGATATTAGATGCAATTAGAATGGAATCTGTTTGTTTCCTGTTAAATTGCATTGGTACAAAGGTATTAAATGCACTAATTGGCTCTCGGTGCCCTCTTCTGTCACTTAAAGGAAAGCTTCTTTTGGGGAATATGACATAAAAATATCCATAGAATTATCTCTGTAGACTGCTTACTCATTGTCATGTTAGACTGACCTTGGGAGAACCTACTGAGCTTAAGTAAAGAGTTTAAACCACCATTATATCACTGAGAGTGAATGGATTTATTTATGCACTGAAGTTATTTGTAAAAGAAACATAAGACTAATTTAGACTAAATTCAAGCATCATGGGAATAAAGAGTTTACAAACAGGATATAGTTAGATCTGGGAGAGTGGATTTTCCTTTCAGTCATTGAATCACTGGAATAATTAAAAGCAAAAAAATATGAGAGAAAATGTGACTTTGCTTTGCAGGGAATTTAAATTATTGAGACAGAATTCCAAGGAAAAAATGCTCTGCAGAGAAAAGGTCAACTTTGGGTATGTGCCTGATAGGATGCTAGTGAGGAAATTGACAAAACCCCTGAAGAGCAACAACAATACACACCACCACCACTAGTACCAACAAAGAACCCCACACCAACACATAAACCCCAGGAGATGCTTCTGGAGAATACTGATCAATTTTGATCTCCTCTGTGTGTTTGTGCTGTCCTTTTTATTTCTTCTTGTTGCTGCAGAAAGGGGGTGGTAGCACTCTGATACTTGGGGTCAGTGTACCAGAACTGCTGCTTCAATAGTCTAAAGGCTTTCTATTGTGATTGTTTCAGCAAGTGAGTGTCTTGTTGGAATGCAGATCTAGGTCCTTTGTGAATATCTGTGCTTTTTCTAGTTTGAAGAAGCTAAAAAGTATTTTCTTTCCACAGATTTTCAAAAGCAGGTTTTTGATCTCTTTCTTGCATTTCTCCATCATTGTGGACATCCATGTTATTTATCAGCATTTTAAAAAAATAGATGTCACAATGGTCTGTTTGTCTGTAAAACAACAGCTGTGTTCTCCAGTCCTCTTCCAGCAACAGAAGAGTCTTAATCCCTGACTGGAGCATTAGATGTTACCATAATGTGAGTCGTATGACAGTTAGTAAGGATTGATTAGTCCTAGGTAGGAATGAATGCATATTTTGGGGATAGTCTTAACACTTTGTAGTCTGCTTTGAGGATTTACGTGACCCAGTTAGCCACAGGTAGAGAACCTGTTGGCTGTGAGAAGTTGCTGCTGTTGCAGTGGTGTATCTGCGAGAAATGCAATGCTAAACACTGGCTCCAGAGGAGGGGGAGTGAGCCTTTGAGTAAGAGAATGCAGTCTTAAAATTTGTGGAGAGAACAGAGGAAGATGGACTCATTTGGTTAACTAAAATGATGTCTTTTTTTCAGGGAGTAAAGCTGTTGTTTACATATTTTTTGTAAGCATGGGGTAGTGCCATTGTGAAGCAAATGGTGTACTAGGTTCCTTAACAGACAAGCATATGCTTAAGGGTTTGCTCAGCTAGAGCCAGCTTGATAAAATTGAGGTCTCTTGGAGGATCTGTGGTGTTCGCCGGGCACTAGCACAAGTATCTTCCAACACCTGGAATTTTCACTGGGGTGTGCAGCATTGATGAGAGGTGGCAAACTGAGTTTTCCTAGTCTCTGAAACGTGCAGGATACATGGCCAGTCCTCAGTAAGCACATTTGCAACACCCTCCTTGATCTGCATGCTGTATTAATACCCAAACCCAATTAACTTTATTTTCCTATGGAGTGATCGGAATAGTTGAGGAAAATGTCATGAAGAATGGGATGCAAGTGTTCTCATTCAGAGCAGTACAGTGAATAGAAACATTTGAGCAGGAGTCTTGAATTCCCAATGATGCTTCCTATCTCTAGCTTTGTAATTACACATATCCATCTCCTTCATACTATGTATACAGTAAGGTATGGGGGAGAGTTGGGGTGGCTGGGAGGATGGCTCAGGTCTTGCAGAGGGAGTGTGGAGCAGGTGACACAGGTTGCATGACTCAGTCCTGCATGCTTGAGGGACTGTAGATCATTTTTCTGTTCTGTAAGGAAGTTTATACTTGAATTAATTGAGTGTTTGTGTCATTTTTCCCCCACGATTTAAATCTTTTTCTTACATGGACAAACACCAAGAAGAGATGCTCACCACATGTAGTCTTGTGTAGTTTTTTTGGGTGTAATAGGTTATTTGGTTGGGATTTTTGTGTGTGGTGTGAGACCACCTTTGAAATAGTAATGAAATTGCCATCCACGGGGGATAGTGAAGTGATGGCATCCCCAGCTAGAATTAAAGACACTGAGTTAGCAGAAGGTAGTCTGAAGTTACCCAAGAGACAGTTGGCAAAATTGTGCTCTAGACTAAAAGGTTGCTTGCTCTAAGATGCTTATTGTCACTGCTGTTGTTACTTAGAGCTAGTCAGGTTGGAAAGCGTGAGGGAAAACAGGAAAGCATTGTGATTTCCTGCTAGTTACCTTGCATGTGGAACTGCCATTGAAAGTTAAAGATAGAATGGGGTTTCCTTTGTTCCTTTGTTTGTGACCTCTTTTCTGAAATTCTTGGTTTGTTTGTTGCTGTGTGTTGTAAGTCTGTGCACATCAAAAGACTTCACGAGGATTTTGTGCTTCATGTTGTCTACTACCCATTAGTCGTAGTTTGTGTCATTCTGATGTTGCTTGTTACACTCTTACTGGATCTCCTTCAGGTTAGTCTTTAAGCTATATGAGTGTTTTTGGAAGGCACATAAAAATACCTCTACAGAGTAGTTCTATTGTAGGATAGCTAGGTGTTTGGAATAGGTTGTGCAGTGTTAACCCTAAGATTTTTCAGCTTTGAACAGCTTTACTAGTGTAATGTGCTTCTAATAACCTACCTGTGCAGAAAGCTTTACTATCCTTTGTTTGGGGGGAGGGAGATGGGGGAGGAGAGTGCCATAACAACAGTGTTTCAGGCTGACAATGCAAAACATATCTTGCAGAAAAAAATAATAAATCAAAAGTTACTGTTTTCTGTTTCTTATCAGGTGCCAGTAATGTAAAGCCATTGGATGGTGTGAAAATTCTTGATTTAACAAGGTTTGTATTTTGTGTGTTGTTTGGAACATTCTGTCCAGCTGCAAATACTCTGATAGGAAAAACCATGCAAACAATCCTTTTTTAATGTTACAGGGTACTTGCAGGGCCCTTTGCCACGATGAATTTAGGAGATCTAGGTGCTGAAGTTATCAAAGTGGAACGACCAGGTAAGATTTTTATCTATTGTTGATATAATTAGAAGGGGAGTAGTGTAACAAGTAGCTGTGTGTGCATTTTAAGCAATACATGACTGAGAATGCAAGATTGAAACCTTCCAAAAATATTTAGAAAGACAATGGTTGTGTTTATCTGATGATGTTGTGCTTTTGGTGACTGCGTGTATGGCATTGTGCTAATTTTGTAGCTATTTGTTGATACTTTTGAGCCAGCATTGTTCAGGTTTGGAGCAACTGGAAGCTCTAGTGTGGTAGAGAAATAGTTATTAGTAGGTTTGCTTATACAGGGATGATCTGTTAGCTTTCAGTTTAGCACTGTGCTCCACGTATATGTGTTTGGATCAGAAGTAATCTATGTAATTAGAAAAGAGGGAGAAGGTTCTAAGATCAGGGCTCAGTGTTGGGTCCACTTCTGTTTAACATCTTTGACCTTGATGAAGACACAGAGTGTGTCATCAGTAAGTTTGCAGGTGACACCAAGTTAGGTGGGAGTGTTGATCTTCATGAGGGCAGGAGGCTCTTCAGAGGGACTTGGATAGATTGGATCGATGGTCCAAGATTAGTGGGATGAGCTTCAGCAAGGCCAAAGGCCAGGTCCTGCACTTGGGTCACAACAACTCCAAGCAACACTACAGGCTTGGGAACTGTGGCTGGAGAGCTGACTGGCAGAAAGGGACCTGGGGGTTCTAATTGATGGGCAACTGAATATGAGCAAGCAGTGTGCCCAGATGGCCAAGAAAGCCAATGACATCCTGACTTGTACCAGAAATGCTATGTCCAGCAGGAGCAGGGAGGTGATTGTCCCCTTGTGCTCAGCTCTGGTGAGGCCACACCTTGAGTGTGTCTAGTTTTGGGCATCTCAATACAGGAGAGATGTGAAGGTGCTGGAGCCAGTGCAGGGGAGGGTATGAAGCTGGTGAAGGGCCTGGAGAGTAAATCTTATAAAGAGTGACTGAGGGAGCTGGGGCTGTTTAGTTTGAAAAAGAGGAGCCTGAGGGGAGACCTCATTGCTCTCTACCACTACCTGAAAGAATGTTGTAGAGAGGCTGGTGCTGGTCTCTTCTCAAAGGTAATTAGTGATAGAACAAGAGGGAATGGCCTTAAGCTGCAACTGGGTAGGTTTAGACTGGACATTAGGAAAAAGTTTTTCACAGGAGGAATGGTCAGGTGTTGGAATATGCTGCCCAGGGAGGCAGTTGAATCACCAACCCTGGATGTGTTTCAAGGTTGTTTGGATGTGGTGCTTGGGGATATGGTTTAGGGGTAAACCTTATGGAGTAGGGTTATTGTTGATCCTGAAGGTCTTTTCCAACCTGAATGTTTCTGTGATTCTGTGATTAATAAATAGAATTTATTTTATTTTTGATGTAGTTAGCTTAACATAGTGGTTTTCTTTTTTCACCTGGTGCATGTATTTCTTATTCAAAGATTTGTTAAGGACTGGGTAGTGGTAAAAAATGCTTTACAGTTTATACTTCCTGAGACCATAGAAGAAGAATGACAATTTTCATGGCATTTAGTGCTTTTTAAGGAATATTCCCTTCATTTAGCTTTCAGTTTTCTGCATCGTTGCACATTCAAGGAATGTAATTATACTATAGCAGCTGCACATTGTGTTGTGGATTTTTTCCTTCTCTAAGTTTCCATGTTTTAAGTTTTTACCTTTTAACTTTATTTTGTCTTTAATTTGGAAAAGAACTGGTGAAGATAATCACACACTTGAGATAATAAAACATGTTATGTTTTCTATATTTTATTTTAGGTAGGAAATACTGGATGTTGGAATAATTATCAAAACATTAAATGTGTAACAAAAGTCACTTCAGCCTGTGGCCATCCTTAATCACTCACCATTGTTTCAAATGTTTTCACATTTGTCACAGGGCAGAAGCTGCATCAGTTTCATTTCTCTCAGCTGAGACTGACAGTGATATTATTTCCATTATCTTGGTAGTAGGGATGGAGCAATGCAAGTGGTTAAGTATGAACTAATGGTTTTGGGGATTTTCATTTCAGCTCTTAGAGTTTTGGTTTGTGATTAAAAGAGAAGGGCAGCCTGGCAA
This sequence comes from Picus viridis, assembly GCA_033816785.1. Classification (NCBI taxonomy): domain Eukaryota; kingdom Metazoa; phylum Chordata; class Aves; order Piciformes; family Picidae; genus Picus; species Picus viridis. Next base: position 22,005,902 of record CM066574.1, read on the forward strand.
TTCTGACTTTCAAACAGTTTAGAATGTGAGTAGTAGGCTCTTTCTATGAGAGGATGTCTGCTTTCACAGGGCTTTTAATCCATGAAGGATCATAGCCACACTATGTGGGAAGTATGACTGAAATGTTCTGTTTGGACAGTTTGAAATGGTAGCATACAGAAGAGAGATTTCTTTTTTGTTTCACCCCAGCTTCCTGCATGAATCAAAATAGTTCTTTGAGATACTAAATATGACAAATATCGATGAGTAATTGACATGTTTATATAGCTTCTGCCACAGTTGATTTTAAATGGCTATAGACTTTGGGTTGCTAAAGTGTGTAGCATTAATCATGACAGTGGCTATGTTATATAATATATGCAAGGTCCTTCAGCTTTTGTCTGTTTGCTCCTATCAAAGAGTCTTTTATGTTGCCTTATGGAGAAAAAATTTTCACTTGTGTGAAGCTACCAAGTAGATACAAGAATGTGCATGATGATTATATCTGGATTTAAATTTAGCTTTAATTCTGATAAAAATAGATTGCCAGTCATAGTTTAGATTCTAATTAAAATAGATTGCTAGTCTTTGTGACATTTAAGAAAGGTTTAAAACTGGAAATTAAGCATAAGTGATCTCAGTGTCTGCACCTGCTTTAATGCCATCTTGCCTGTCTGTAAGGGCTGGAGGTGGGGGATTGCAGCAGCTATAGCAGGTGCTGCTTTTAGTTGGTGTTCTGCAGTACGTAGCTTAACAAGTTGTTGCTGATCTGTGGGGGATGTTGTCCAGAGTGTTTCAGGAGTGTCTTAGTGACTACACACACTGTGTGATTTGGTGCAGGGCAAGAGTTCTACTGCATTCTTCCAGATTGCCTAAAAGAATGGTTTTGTATCTCTGCTTTAAGTTAAAGCAAAAAATCAGCTTCCCCAAAACCAGCCAACTAAATGAAAACTTAACCCACCCCAAACCCACAAACCAAGCCAAGAAAACCAACCCACAAACAAAACCAACAAACCCCCCCCAGATATACATTGCTGGTGTGTGGCTGTATATTAATGTTTTAAAACCAAACAGCGATCCCAGTGCTAGCAAGCACTGTTCACTTAATCATGTTCACTTTTTAGTAAATATCCTAAAATATATTTATAAAACTATATTTTGTCCTGCCTGCTAGATGGAGTTTAGGTTGTTTACATATACTGTTGAAGCAAATCTTTTTATTCTTTTTCTTTGTTGGCAGTGGGACACTGAACAACTATGAAAATGTCATGGTATTTCTTTCAGGAGCTGGTGATGACACAAGAGCCTGGGGCCCACCTTTTGTTGGAACAGAAAGTATTTATTTTCTCAGTGTTAACAGAAACAAAAAGGTAAATGATGCCTGGTGTTGAACATTAATCTGTGTTTTCTGTTATTACAACTGAAGGCATAATAGTTCTTTGTTGGGTTCTTAGCATGTCTGATGGGACAATAGCTGTATTGGCCTTAAGTTATGATGAATGAATTTCTAGAGAAAGGCAGGGTCTTTTGAAGGTAGAAAACCCTGCAAACCTCCAATATGGTGCTTTGGTCAGCTGAGACATATTCAGAAAAGCAGGAGTGGTCCTGCCAGTCTTCAGCTGCTAGTGCAAATTGACTGAAAAGTAAGGATTATATTATGTGAAGGATCATTTTTTTCAGGTGCATCAGCTCAGCTGGCCTGCATCAGCTAGTAGTTGAAGCTGGGGGAGAGCAGCTATCACACCACAGTTAGGGTGGCTGAAGGTAGCTTGTGCAGCTTCAGGATTAAGATGAAGTTTTGTGAGATTCCTGAGCCGTTTAATGGCTTGTTGACATTGTAACAAATGTTTCTGGTCTCAAGGCCTACTTGCAGTAGTAGGTGCCTTGTAAACATACAGTGAGCAGATTTCAGTGCGGCTCCGTCAGACTTGTTTTGGTGCTTGTCTGATCCAATGGTGAGACAGTTCAGCTTGCTTTACCAACAGATTTTTTTTTTTTGCAAGGGGATGTGGGGGTTGCATCCAAAATATACTTACTTTATTTAGCTGTAGTGTGGAACTTGGCTGTTGGTTATGATAATCACCAGAAGGACTTTCACATAAGTTACTGTGATGGTGTTTTTGTGTTGTTTCTCTTTTTTTAATCCCAGAGTATAGCTATCAACATGAAGGACTCAAGAGGAGCAAAACTAATCAGAGAGGTAGGTTTTGATAGCATGCAGACTTTGCCTATTTTGTATTGTTTTGCTGCTGAGTATTAAAGAATAAACTCCTCATTTGAAGTATTAATTTGATATCTGATAATTAAATATGCATGTGTGTAATAAAATTTCTCAGTTGCAGTACATAGCCTCTGTACTTTGTGGTTTTGGACTTAATAGTGTAATTTGTAATGATTTTAGATACAAAACTTACTTTAAAATGTCATCAGAAGCTTCAGATGAAATATTGTAAGGAAAAGGTCTAACAGTGAGCAATTTACAGAGATGAGCTACTGAGCCTGACAAGTACTGTCCTGTTGGTCAAACTTAATATTAGGTTCTTTTTTCAGTATTTGAGTTCAGAATACAAGGGTGTCATCATGGTAATCTTTTTTCCCCCAATTTTGAAATTACTAAAAAACACATCTTAGCTTCTTTCATGCCTTTCCTATTTCTTGAGAAACATACGACCACCAAATGCTGTATATTTAGCGCCACTGCACTAGCACATCTAAGGGTGAGGTGGCTTCTGCTACTGTTTCAGTATTATTTCCAGTAGCTTTTCACTGACTGTCCTGCAATAAGTGGAATTTGTCTGGTACTATTTTGGGAATATTGCATGAAAAGGAAGTAGATGAAGTTGTCTCATTTGCTTTCTTTTTCTTTTTAGTGCCCCATCAGCTGTGTAAGAGACTCTTCATATGGAAGTCTTTGTAGTTTATAAGCTGAGGATTCTGCAGGGCCTTTTCTCTTTGCAGAACAAAAATATTTATTGCTGATTTATTATGAACCTGTATGTTTATCTTCCAAGGGTTTTGAAAGCAGACACCATCATCCTCATAGAATGGCTTAGGTTGGAAGGGACCTTAGAGATCATCTACTACAACCTCTGTGCAATGGGCAGGGATGCTCTCAACTAGACTTGGTTGCTCAAGGCCTCATACAACCTGGCCATGAACACCTCCACAGCCTCTCTGGGCAACCTGTTCCAGAGTCTCACCACCCTTGTACTAAAGAACTTCTTCCCAAGGGTTTAGTCTAAACCTACTCTTGCTCAGCTTAAAACTATCACTGCAGGCCTTTATAAACAGTCCTGTTCCAGCCTTCTCCCATGCTCCCTTGAGGTACTGGAAGGCAGCTATAAGGTCCCCCACAGAGTCTTCTCTTCTTCAGCCTGAGCAACCCCAACTCCCTCAGCCTTATAGCAGAGGTGCTTCAGCCCTTGGATCATCTTTGTGGCCCTCTGCTGGACTTGCTCCAACAGTTTTACGTTCTTCTTATGATGGGGACACCAGAACTGGATGCAGCGTTTGAGGTGGTAGCCTCACAAAAAGCTAAGTGAAGGGAAAGAATCCCTTCTCTTGACCTGTTGGTAGCGTTTCTCTGGATGCAGCCTTGGAAATGGTTTGCTTTCTGGGGTGCATGAGCTCCCTGTTGTCTCATGCTGACCTTCTGTCATTTGGAATAATTTTGCATGGTGTAACACAGATGTACTTTTGGATACATTAATCACATTCTAAATAAGGGCTCTAAGGATGGGTCTTTTCACGTGAGAAGACTTAGCTTGTCATTTGACCTTGAAAAATGGCAAAAGAAATACCACTCTGTGCAGAATGTCCACTTGTGCGGGCTGGACCTTCTTGAAGAGGTAAAGGCAGCGGAGCCTATGAGTCAGGATGAGCTGGGGAAAAGATGGATTCAGCATAAGCTTTTTATGTGACTGCCAGTATTTGTAGTTAGGAATTTCCCCTTTTCTTATTGTGACATTTGTGCAGGAAGATTGCTTCTTGATTCCGGTAGCAAATGTATAACTTTCTGCCTGCAATGTAGAGAACCTTTTTGTGGTCTGTGGATTTGAATGGCTGGTGACTTAGAAATATGCAGTGTAACCTTTAAGCCTGAGGCTCAGGTGCCTGGTTGAGTTCAAATTCCACATAATTTGTTAAACAAAGCAGCAACTTTCTTCTCCCTTATTTGCCATGCAAGAACAGCCTCCTTGCTGCCAGCTCAGTGCTGGGCTTTGCACCCTCTTCCTAGTGGTAATATAATTGTAAGGCCCTTGTAGTAGAAAGCTATCATGATGCTGAAACTAGGATAGCTGGCTGTAATGAACACATAGAGCTACAGACAAATGGTTCCTGCCAGCATCATTATTAATTTTTCCCTTAGCTTGATGTCACTGAAATAGTCAAGCATGTATGAGAATTATTATAGAATTACCAGTGGGAGAACTAACTTGAATATTTACTAGACTGGCTGTGGAAATGAGGTGATCTCCTGTGACAAAGTAATTTCTTATAGTTTCTATTTGTTATTAAAATTGCTTTCATAACCACTATACCTTTCTTTTCCTTAAATCAGTGGCACCCCTGTCTGTGTTATAGCAACATTGTGAACTGAAGTGAGGAGGCATTATTGAAATTTTGCTCTACTTGTGGAGTTGTTCATCATTCTGCTTCATTTAGAGTGATAGTTTCAGGAAAATATTTGATGCAGAGGTCTTGACATTCCATTATTGCATCTCTGATGGAACCAGAATGTAATTCCTTCTGTTTGGAGTTTTGTCAAAAAGAATATGTAAAGTGAAGTTATCTGTAATAGGCTTTTGCCTCAGGACAGATGAGTATACAATCGAGTGGTGCTCAGCACTTTATCATTACTATGAAAAGTAGTGTTCATGTCTCTGTAGTAACTGATGGCAAGAAGAAATTCAAGTTTCTGACACTGGTTGCACATGCATAAATATGAATTTTGTCATGACCCTAAGCCCCACAAAGAAAAGTAATGAGGCTATAATTTATTTTTTTTTTTGAGAAAAGTAATATGCTTAGAATAAATCTTGTTTCCCAGTGTCATAAATTCCATATAGGTAGAAGAGGGCAAATCTCAGTCTCAGAATCTAGAATCTTATTAAAAACACAGGAGGAGAGAGAGTCTTCAGGTATGTGACAAAAGCACAGTTTTGAGAGTTCTGTCAGTCATATCAAGTGAGCTGAAGAAAGCTGGTCATGGGGAGTTCTGCCTGCTTTTCTTCCTTTGGCACAGTGCTACAAAATGTGTGTCCAAGGGTCTGCTCTTTCATAATAGCACAATTACAGGATTTCCACAGAAAACCCCCCCCCCCAACAAAGCAAAAAAAAGGGCTACAACTCTCCTAAGGCATATGTCATTCTTTTAACATGTAGTTCTCTTGCTTCAGTTCTTAATTAGTATTAGTCTTATTGAAACTGGTATATCTATATCTATCTATCCATCCATGTATCTCTAGCTGTGACGTATGCAGGAACAAAACAATCAAACAAAAAGATGTAATTTAAAGCCCATCAAGATTATATGTTAATCTTTTAACTTCAACAGATTTTTTTGGGCTAGGCCATTCACTTACAGAATCACAGAACATTAGGGGTTGGAAGGGACCTTGACAGATCATCTAGTCCCACCCCCTGCCAGGACAGGATCACCTAGAATAGGTCACACAGGAACACTTCCAGGTGGGTTTTGAATATCTCCAGAGAAGGAGGCTCTGCAACCTGCTAGGCAGCCTGTTGCAGTGTTTTGTCACCTTCACAGTGAAAAAGTTTTTCCTTATGTTCACATGGAACCTTCTATTCTCCGTCTTGCACCTGGTTTAGATGTAGTGGAGAAAGTCACATTGCAGAGCATGGCAGCTCAGTTCTAGCTCAGAGGACTTTTATAGGGTTAAATTGAATGTCTGAAACTTTCGGATTCCTTATTCTGCTTCTGTATACAGGAAGTGGGATACATGTCCTCTGTTATGGTAATTGTTTTTTAATTTTAAATAATTGATTGCAATTTATAAAATTATTTCTAAGGTAGAGAAAGTGTGAAGGCTACAGATGCATTCTTTCTCCCCCTTTTTCTCAAGCTAAGTGCAGATATAAAGGTGATGATTGTTCTGTAAACTGTTGTCAGGTCTTGGGAAATTGATGTGATGGTGATCATATGATTATTTTATAGTTTTGTCTAGTTGCTTTAGGATTTTGACAATCTCCTTCCTAGATAGGCAGCACCTCTAGTATGTATTTGCAGATATGCACAGTCTAACATGCCAAAAAATATGTCTCTAGGTTTGTAAGTTTTCTTTTGTCAGAAAGACTGGAGCCATGTTGATTAATATGATTTTAAAATTAAGCTCTATGAGGAATTGATTGGACTTTTGGAAGCTCATTAACAAATCTTGCTTATCCTTTTCTTTTCTAAAGCTTGCAGCAGTGTCTGATGTTTTTGTGGAAAACTATGTCCCTGGAAAACTGTCTGAACTGGGTCTAGGTTATGAAGACATTAAAAAGATTGCTCCTCACATAGTGTACTGCTCAATAACAGGTATTTTGATTTCAATTACTTGTGTTCCTTTTTTCCTTTATTCGAGTCAACTTGTTAGACAAATCATGTGGTTATATAAAAATATATTATTTTGATGTCAGTTGACCAAAATTGGAAGACTAAATGAGTTTGTTCAGTTCAGAAGCAAGTAAAGAAAAATTGGGAGGCAGCAACGATGTCAACAGCTTAGAAGTTGTTCAACAGCAGTGTTACCATTTCAGCCTGTAATGTTCCTGTTGACTTCAAAGGAGCCAGGATTGGCCAAAACCTCAGGTTTAGTTTTTTTTTCTTCTTTCCCCAACAGTTTTACTGTTACCAGTTTCCATACTGCAACATTTGAATCTGGTAATCTCCATGTTCTTTACTGCCATGAAGCCTCTCTCCTCAGAACTGTGCAGTTACACATTCATGAAAATTTTATGTTAATTTGCTACAGTCTATTGCCTGGTAACTGACATGGTAGGAGAGTTGTACTTTATATAAAGTTTATTTTTATTTATATACTTTATATTTATTTTATTTATATACTTTCTTTAAATTCTGGGAAGAATTATAAAGTAGACATGAATATCAGCATGAGCAACCTAGTCTAGTGGAAGGTGTCCCTGCTGATGCCAGGGGGGATTGGAACTAGATGATCCTTAAGATCCCTTGCAACCCAAACCATTCTATGAATCTGTGAATTGGGAACTGCATATATGTGAAAATAACTTTCAGGTCTGAAAAACTGCTTTTAAAAAAACCCAGTAACCAACGAACCAACCAACCAAAAAAACCCCAAAACCAAAACAGCCCTAACAAACCCATGACAAAAAAATCTTGATCAAGCACTAAAATTTAAGGGTCTGCATATAAAGACTACTGCTAAAACACAATTATATTAAACCACTGAAGTTACAGATATTTTTAGATTGTTTTAAAATCTTAGTTGCAAACGTCCTATACCTCTGAATTTCTGAAGAATAAATGGCTTTGTCTTTTTAGACACTGGGTATTGATGCTGTTCAATAGAAACCAAATAGCTCTTTAGTCTGTTACAACACATTTATCATGTCTGTGTGGCGAATGTCTGAAGAAATCAACAGCAGAAAGGCAATTGATATTCAGGGCTTGCAGAGCATCTCATTATTTCAGTCTCTTTCATTTTAGGTCAGTCAGTGGCTGGTTACCACAGTGCTTTCCACATTTGTTTGTGCATGTAATCTCACAACTGGAATTGGTCATGTGGTTATTTTTTTGATAGTTTGTTTTGTTGTTGTTTAGTTGATGTATTCATAATTAATGGAAAATAATACAAATTGTATCTTTGTCTGTTTCAGTGCTAGCAGCAATCAAGCAGAGAGGATACTTTGTTACTATGCTTGCGTTTTGTGTTATCCTCATGCACAATAGGTGCGAGCTGCAATTATAAACAAAAACTGGGCTAGAACATGCTTGTTTGGTCTGTGAGGACAGTTAGAACAAACTGCTCAGATGTGTGATACGATGGGGCATGCACTTTATGGACTGAATCTTTGCCTTGAAGCACCAACAAATATTTCCTTGGAGAGTGTACCTTTCTCAGCTCCCATTATACCTTAAAGCCAGACTTGGGGATTTTCTAGTGGAAATAAAAAGTACCAGCAATAATAAAAAAAGCATAGTCATAACAAAAGGTCTCCCTGTCTTTTAAGTCTTCACTTTAAAGAACAGAAATGCTTGAAGTTTTTTAAGGAAACAGCTGTAAGTTGCTTTTTCTAATGTAGCAGAACAAATGTGCCCCTCTCTCTGGTTTTGTGCTGAAGAACAGCAGAAACATTCTGTGAGAAATTCCATGAACCTTGTTACACAGCTTAGAGATCAAGGTTAGACTCTGTTACATAAAATGCCTTTTTGTCAATGGAACATATATGGAGGTGACAGGTTCAGCTGAGTAGGCACATGCAGCAGGGTGTAGTATCTGGAAGATGTGCTCCTTAGAAGTCAGAAGATGTACTGCTTCATAACTTAGCCACAAATGAGCAACTTTTCTTAAGTACAGGAATAATATCTGTATGGAATTGCCTCTCTCTACATTTTGGACAGTTACAGATTGTAAAATGGAGTACAGACTTAATTTTTCAGAAAGTTCAGGGTCATGTGTAGGCGAAGAGTTTAGCTATAGGTAAGCCAGATGCTGTCTCAATTACAGCATTTTGGAAGGTGTGATTACCAAACCGAGTTTCTTATCTAAGCAGCTCTGATTGAACATATCCATCCCTGCAGTGGCTGTTGAGAGGATTTCTGGAATATTCCCCAACGTTCCTCCTGATTTTGAGTGTTCTTGAGCTTCGGATTGTTTGTTCTCACTCACAAGCTGGCTTTGCTGATAAGAGTAATCTTAGAACTAATTTAAATATAACATATTTTGACAGTTTTGTGGTTGAGGCTGGATAGAGTTTTTGAAAATTGGCCGGTAAATAGTGTGCAGGTCACCAGGTTTGGTGCTGTTGGTGAAGTCTATGAGTGCTTCCACCGAGACAGTAACAATTTATTTCTGATCAGGAGGGGGCGCTGTTTAAAAGGACAACACCGCTTTCAAATCGAGGCGCTTTTCCCTTTACTTAAGGCCTCCGCTCCGAAGGAAATACGTTTTGAAGCAATTTTGTAGTTGATTTTTGAATGATGAAGGCTACTCTTCTTAGGTTCTCTGCTTCATCCCCTTGCTGATTTGACTGTGCAGGTTTTGCAGAAGATACTTCTTTTTTTTTTTTTTTTTTCCCCCATTTGTCTCCTCCCTTTTTTTCCCTAATGCTTTGTGTCATATACAGGTTGCTCATGCCATTACAAAGTATTATTTCACTATTTTTTTTTTTTGGCCTTAAAATATGGATGTGATTCGTAGTTTTTTGACTTTCAAAGAAATTTTACTCCTGTAAAGACTTTTTGGTGTGCTTCTGCATGAAAGAAGTTGAATACATAATAATAATCCTGGGAAATGTAAAAAATATTCTTGGTTCACCCAAAAGAAACTGTGAAGATCAGGCTGTTAGGATTGGTATTTTTGTTGACTTTGTTACTGTAACAGACTGCATTTCTTGGGGATTTGCAGTCTCTATCCCAAAGAGCTCTAGTCGGAAATTAAAAATTGATTGCACTAAACTGCTGATTTGATTGTTGGCAAACAGTATTGTTGTGAAAAGGCAAAAAATAAGTAAAGCTTCTTCCACTCCTTACATAAAGTGTTGTGCGTTGCCTGAGTTTCATATGGCTCTGAATCTGGAATTGATCACAGAAACATTAAGGTTGGAAAAGACCTTCCGGATCACCAAGTCCAATCAATAACCCTACTCTATAAGGTTCACCCCTAAACCATATCCCCAAGCACCACATCCAAACAACCTTGAAACACATCCAGGGTTGGTGACTCCACTGCCTCCCTAGGCAGCACATTCCAATGCCTGACCACTCTTTCCATGATTTTTTTTTTCCTAATGTCCAGTCTAAACCTACCCAGTCACAGCTTGAGGCCATTCCCTCTTGTTCTATCACTAACTACCTTTGAGAAGAGACCAGCACCAGCCTCTCTACAACATTCTTTCAGGTAGTTGTAGAGAGCAATGAGGTCTCCCCTCAGGCCCCTCTTTTTCAAACTAAACAGCCCCAGCTCCCTCACTCTTTATAAGATTTACTCTCCAGGCCCTTCACCAGCTCATTGCCCTCCTTTGCATTTTTCCTCTACTGAGGTGCCCACAGCTGGACACAATACTTGAGGTGTGGCCTCACCAGAGCTGAGTACATGTATATATAGCTTTTATTTAATGTACATAAAGTCCTTAAGATCCATAAATGAACACTTCTCTTGAAAAATAAGTAAATCTTCTGTCTCTTGAGTTATTTGATGAATCTTAGAAGGAAAATAATTCTCCATTCCACCCATTTACAAAATAAAACGCATTTAGTATTTCTTTGTTTTGTATTGATGACATATAGCAGCCTCTGATGAGAAGCTGTGGTATCATAAATTTGATTCATATCCTGCTTTGCCAAGAAAAGCCAACTGCAGTGTGTTTTGCTGGGTAAGTGCTAGCCAAAGTGTTCTTCACATCCTCTAATTTGTGAACTTACTGTGGTAAGATGTGGAATTGCCTTGGATTAGGTACAGATCTGTGGACTCCCTTTTACCAAATGATTCTGGTCTGTAAAATTATAGATGTCACAGAGTGTCTGTGTGTTTGTGCCCACTCCTTCCTCTTGTGATTGATGTTCTTGTGGTTTCTGAATGGCTATAGTCTGGATACAACAACCTGGTACAAATTGATTACTTGACAACACTATATACATATTTCTTCATGCTGTAAATTATTTATTGATAGCAATAGGAAACTGAGTTGCACTCAAAAGCTGGCTCAAGCAATGGTTGCAGTTATCAATAATAGCAACTATGGAAGTAGTCTTGATTATTACTCTGTTCAAAAAAATTACTAAAACCAGGACTTTGTTCCTGTGGTGTTGTTTAGTTTTGGGTTTTTTTTATTACAAAAAGGGAGAATGACCCTAAAAAACTGGGGGAGGGTGAGGCAAAAAAGGTGGCATAGCAAAATGTGTGGGCTGATTGAGCCAAATAGCCAGTACAAGCAGGAAGATGGGCAGAATGAATTGGAAATGGAGAGATTTAACTAAGAATTTTAACAATTGAAATAGTCTTTCAGACAACATTAAAAGGAGGAACATTCATTAGTGAATGGAGTAATTAAGCGAGATGGAAAGAGCAAAAAAGAGGGCTGATGTCTTGGTATCAGTCTTGTGGAAAAGGTGCTCATAGAGACATTTTCAGCAGATGTATTTTTTTCTAATAATAGAAGATACTGTATTGTCAGAGACTGATATGTCAAAAGAGGCATTGTCAGAACAAACTGGGTGTCATGCTTCCAGTAGTTCTTAATCTATGTTAAGAACAAGGAGACAAGTCTGGATAACTGTGAGCATTGTACCTCTCTTAAACACAAAAATCACAGGACTGCAAGCCTTGAGGAATGAACTTAAGTGCTGACAGTGACAGAATTAAGCATTTGTAGGGGGAAAACTGTGGAGCTTCTACTTGAGCTTGATTTGATATAGAGTCTTCCAGAATTGCAAAAGAAAATCAAGCCTCTTCCCATAATTGTTAATATAAGAGCAGCAGGCAAAGTAACATGATACAGATATACTATTAGTCATTTTTGTTCTTAGTAGTAGTAAATAAGGGCATCTTGTGAAGCTGGAAGGGTGGCTATTTAAAGTTGGTAGTGCACTGCAGAGAAAGTTTTGCCTTTTAATGTTCTGCAGAGTCTGCTGCCATATCTTAAGAACAAAATGTTAGAAGAGTTGAAGGCATAGACAATTCTGTGATCTGGAGAGTAGGCACCATTATTAAGGTATTCACTCGGGGAGTTTGAAATAAGCCAGCAGTTAGTTTGGTATTTGGAGAAGCCAGCAGATAAGTGATGCCAGTTGTTTGCTGTGTACCTTGGGATCAATATGTGAAAGGAACTTGATAATCAAATTTAATGATAGCCTGACTTTGCAGTTTTTAGATGCAGAGAGAGAGTCATTGAGTACTTCAGTGCTTTTTTGACTTGCACTGTTGTGGTGCTTTGTAATTCTCCGTGGGAACTACATGTTTACACCGATTGGTAACTGGTTCCTTTTGCAGGAAAGAACTGACTTTATGGTGTGCAGCAGGAGCTTTAAGAGGTTCTTATGCTTTGCATGTGAAGTTACTTTAATATCTGAGGTGGCCATCAATGCGTAATCAAATGTACTGATGCTTGTATGATTATATTAATTCTAAATACAAACTTCTGTAAGAATTTGGAATGGTTTTAAATTATAAAGCACAAGGATTAAATTTGGTGGGGCGTTAAAGAAGCCAAAGTTACGGCTGGAAGTTTGCTTGATGTAAATCGAAGCCAAGGAGCTGGTTCTCCCTAGGTTGTAGAACAGTTCTTCAAACTGTCATTCCTTGCTTTTTACATTCACCATGTGAGTAGAGCAGCTAAGGAATCTTATGTGACAATTCTAATCTCTATTTCTACTATACTGTGTTTGCAAGCAGAATTTCTACAGTTTAGTATTTAGACAAAAACTCTGTGGGAGAGGTAGAGTTTTGTATTCTTAAGTGAGTAAAAAGAGACCTGGTTTCTTTCTAGACATCTAAACAGATTGGTGCCTTGCCCTGAAAAACTTCCACTTATATCATCTGAATATCAGAGTTGTGTCAATTTTTCTTTTTGGCTGAGCTATCAAACCAGAAAAAACTAATTTAAAAAGGCAGAAAATTTGCTTGTATGAGGAAATGCAGATGTTCAAATTCTCCTTCAGTGATGTAAAAAAGAAGTACTTCTTTCATTATAATGTGGAAAAATGTGCCTTGTTTTTGTACATTTCTAGGAATATAGCAAATCAATCACCACAGCAGCACATGAATGCTTTTGTGGTGCTCTTTTGTGGTGCATAAATATTGTTCTCTCAGGAAATTTACCAGCAGAATTATCTGTTCATGTAACTTTTTTCCTGTACAAAAAGGAATTGTTGAGGCCAGCCAGAATACATTTGCATCACTTGGTGATGGTGTGTAGGAAAACAACCAGAGCTAGCTCTAAACCAGCCTGGTGAACTTGCCCTAGGGTATTACAGTTACATTACTTTTGTGGGCTAACTGGTTGAGTCATTTATCGTGGTGTAGCAGTATGTGCTGTTGATGTTCTTTAGGACCAAAAGGTGACCTGCGTAAATGCAAAGTTTCAGGGAGGAGACTCTGAAAGGAGACACCCATTGATTTAAAGGGAGAGGGTACTATAGCTGAGGCTTCTGAAAATTGCCTTTATGTATTTAGGGGCTATCATATTTTAAGTATTTGCTTCATTTTAGCAATAAATGTTAAGACAGAGAGAGCAGAGACACAGTCTTGTAGAAAGTTACCTGTAAAGTCCCCAGATCTCCTTTTGTTTGGCATGAGACTCATTCCAGAACAAAGTCTACTGGCTTTAGGATTGGTACTTTGAGGCAAGTATTTCTTCCCAGAGTAAAATATATGAAGCATAAACTTCAATTCTAACTACATTAAATTTAATTTTTCTAATGCCATTTATATCTAAAATAAAGCAAATTGTGTTACAAACATCCAGCATTCATCTGCTTTATTCAGAAATAGATGATGAGACCAGAGGGAATTTTTTAACTACTTTTCCCAACCGGTGGTGCCCATTTCTATCCTACTGAAGCACAGCTATGCAAGCAGGGGGCTCTTTCTGATGCTGTACAAGGAACCTGATCCTTCATTTCTGCTGCTTAACATCTCCTAAATCTTTCCTGCTCCTCAGGTGTTTACCTATTTTGCTTTTCTGGACACAAAAGAAAAACTTTATATGAGTGTGTTAGACCCAGTATTTTTTTTTTTTTCCATGCTGGTTTTAGTGATGTATTTGGTGTTTTTTTCTTAATGTGGACTTAAGTTATTTTGTGATACATTTTATTCATGCTGAGAAATAGCTAAAATAATCCTGATTATTCTGAGGGAGACTGGGAAAAGATGACTTTGCTATTAATCAGACTTGCAAAGAGCTTACAAATAATTGGATTGCTTTGAATGACTTCTACTTTATTGTTTACATCTTCATACCTCTTTTTCAGGGTCATATGCTTTAGAAACCTGATGGATAGGATGTAAATTTTTGGGATCGCATGTTAAAATGTTGTAATGTTGTTTGAAGTCCTTGTAGATCTTGTTTGTTTGTTTTTTCTTGTTTAGGTTGAAAACATAAACATAGCCAGATGCAAAGCCTATTCTCATCAGCACCTGTGACCATTTTAGAATGGGGCAGTTCATTGCATGCTGAAGTGACATGGTTGGTGAAGAACCTAGTTTCTGTCATAGGCTGTTTGTTTATTTGCTTTCTCTGGAAGAATGCAAATAATAATACATAGACATTAACACCTCATGAATATATTTGACTAGTGCATTTGCTTCTATATTCCCATTACTCTGTGAATTCTACATACACATTACACTGTGCTTTCCAGACACCAGCCAAACTTTGACACCCATAGGCACAGCACAAGGACAGATTTGCTGTGCTCTCAGGCCCACTAGAGTGTTATCAACAGAACTGTTGCCCAAATATCAATTGCAGGACTGAATCCCCTTAAATACACCTTCACAACACATTTGGAGAATGTGGGTTTCCAAAGGTCACAGAGTAAACTCTGGAGTGGCAAGGTTTGACAGAGACGTGTTGCAGAGCGATTCAACTTGTTAGCTCCTATTTGCATAAGAAGCAAAATGAACTTGACTTTTGGAGTCTTAAGTTCTTCTACTGGTAATGGCAACAATGCTTTTTAACCTGTATTATACACAAATATAAGTATCATAAAGGTGCATTTTTAGGGTGCCCCAGAACAAAACCAAACTTCAAAGACATCATCTTGTACAGGACTAATGTAGCTATGCTCTGTCAAGATGCAGAAGCAAAAGATTATTTTTCTACTTAAAACAAATTTGTGTTGCTCTTCACTGTTGCTGATCTGTTTCTCTGCTGCTCATAAAATTAACATGCTGAAATCCCAGAAAGGCCTATTTGAAAGAGTAGGCCTCTGTAAAATTCAGCTCTTTGACAAACTTTTTGGACCTAAGCATGAGACTCTTTTCTATACAGCAGGCTTCTGTCAGCACAGCTGTCCAGGTAAGGAGTGTGAAGAGGTGTGAACACTGATGGGCTTAGCTGTTTTGGCAGAATCCATTATCAAATATGTTATTGTATTGACAAAACTTCTCTTTTGCTGGTAAAATTGGTCTGCTCAGAGATGTGTCTACAGAAATGGTTTTACATTCCACTATGAAGTATAATTTAGTCCAGAAACCTGTATTTGTCTGAGACTTGCAGTGCTTTACCAGTACTGAGGGTCTTTGGCATCCATACATACCAAATTTCCCAAACCTATTAGTAATCCAAACTAATAGGAAAAGGATGGAAGCTGAAAGGAGATGTGTTGAAACAAAGATTGCTGAGAAACAGATGGGAGCTGACAGGACACCTTCCATGTTGGTGGGATTGATGTCCATGCGTGATTCAGATCTGCTGTGTACCTCCAGGAAGGTGGGCTTTTTAGCTGAGTGACACTAAATTTTTGAGTTTGTGCTGCTTCTGTCATCAGTGCACCAGAAGTAGCTAGGATGCTAGCCTTTTTCACTGGCACTAAGCATCCTAGCAGGAGGGCTTTGCTGGTTTTTTCCAGTATTACTTCTTCAGTCACGAATTCCAAATCCTGTGAGTTTAGGAATGAGAAACAGTTGAAAAAGAGTGCTGTTCTGAAACACTCTGCTCCCATTCGTTGTTCAATGTGAAGCTTATACGAAGTTTAATGAACAAGTCATGATTGCTTTAAAAGCAAGTCATTCCTTGCTTTAAAATGAAGTACTGGCTTTCAGCTGTGTGTGGAAGTAATATTTTTCTTATGACTTCATGCTCCTCGCTTGTTCTTTCATCTAAATAGCAGTATTTTGTATAAAATCTAAAACTTAAGGCTTTTGGACTCTGTCCTAATGAAGAATACCATAGCAGACAGAGAGCCTGTGAATTGTAAGACTTGACACTGGGTTAGTTTATAGTGAATGAAACCAGATTGGGCACAGAAATCCTGGATATGAACAGCATAGCAACACAGTACAATTGTGAAGAACTTACTGATGGTTTAATGTTTATTTTTCAGTAGCTATTATACTTGGACTGATGCCTAGCTTACAGAAATAAGCTGTAAGATTTTAGGCAGCTTCAGAAGCCTTGCAGTAGGCTTCTTCTGAAGCAGTATTTGTTGTATTTGAGCTCTATTTTTCTAAAGAAAAGACCCAAGAAAAGATCACAGTATCACAGTATCACCAAGGTTGGAAGAGACCTCAAAGATCATCCAGTCCAACCTGTCACCACAGACCCCATGACTAGACCATAGCACCAAGTCCAGTCCCCTCTTGAGGAGGGAGGACATTGCTGCCCAGAGAGAACTCTCCTGCCCACTGCAGGCTTGAACTCACGACCTTCCCAGTAAGAGTCTTACGTGCTACCAACTTAGCCACATGGTCCCCCCAAACATTTATTTGTTTTTACTAAAGATTGCTTTGCTGGTTTCCAAAGGAAATAATTTTCAGGGAATCTCCTGTCTTAAAACTGCTTTATGTTACTTCCTTAATCTTTTTACCTTGCCTGATGGACTTATTTCGCATGAAGATAGCAGGAATTATTATTTTTTTTTTCTTTTGTGCAAGTGTGTGTTTTATTGTTTAAAATGGTGAGGTTTTGAGATTTCACCAAAGACATGAATATGACTTATTAAAATGGTGCAAAGACCCAGTGTCTTTGTTACACCCATTGACGACATTTTCTGTGGGTGTTGCTAGATTGGTAGGAAGACTAAGTAGCTGGTGTTGACCTGACAATGTTTTCCAGTAGGCATATGGTCCTCATTACTTCTGCTTTTAAAATACTGTGATAGAATAAAACACTTTGTCAGTGGCTAACAAAGAAAAAGAAAACAGTTTTGGGTGTAGAAGACACAAACTTGAAAAACAGCCTGTATTTTGTAATTTTTAGAAACCAAAATGGTGGTAGTGTCTGGCACTTTTCCTTGTACTTGAACATTAAAAGCATTCTGTATCCCAGTGTTTATGTCAGAATTGGCTGAAACCCACTGATCTGCAAGCTGTCTTGTAGAGGAAACTGTCACTAGAAGTTGTAGATGTTACCGCAAAGCAAGGGTGTAATGAGAACAGGTTTGTGAATAACATCCTTCCCATAAGTTCCTGTAAAGAGAAGAGAAGAATCTGATTGTTTGTGGTACATGGGACAAGAAGTAACTATTAAACTTTCGGGTAAAAGAAGAAAAGATTCTAACTAAACACTTAGAAGGGCTTTCTAATAAATACATAGAGTGGCTGATTTGTCCAGAAGTAGAGTCCTCTTGGATACTGCAGTTAGGGTAGGAGTCTCTAGTGCTGATGTGATGACCTGCTGCAGTGAACCCTTTTCCAGAGGAGAATGGAAGGCCAAAATTTTGTCACCTCTTTTAAGATTGTATACCTTTCAGAATGATTTTATGAAACCATGACTACAAGGCGCTTATTCCTAAACAAAAGTCTTATTTGTCCAATAAGAATTAGTGTTGCACACCATGTACCTGCTCAGGGTATAGAATATATGGTTATTTGTCAGTTTCTTCTTTTTTTGTGTCAAACTAAACTCATGGTCTTAAGATACATGGGGGCAAAATTTCTAATGAATCATACCTTCTTTTAACATGGCCCAGGGAGGTGGTAGAAGCCCCATCCCTGGAAGTTTTTAAGGCCAGGCTGGATGTGGCTCGGAGTAACCTGATCTAGTGTGAGGTGTTCCTGCTCATGGCAGGGGGGTTGGAACTAGATGATCCTTGAGGTCCCTTCCAGCCCTGGCAGTTCTATGGTGCTATGATTCAGAATGAAAACCCCAAATATAGTAAAGTACATGGTCTGGATGTAAAGACACCTCTGCTGTATCTCCTCTGCTATACATTACTATAATTCTATTAATGTTATTGCAGTTCTGAAAACATTCACAAAGTGTTGTTCCAAGATGAGTACTCTGTCCAATGAAAAGTCTGTTCAGTTTTTCAGAGTGAGCAGCTGGTATCTGATGTTTTGTATTGTTTTTCTTTATTTAGAAGGCATTCTCATCAATAAGATATGTCAGAGAATTTGATTAGAGGTAATTCTGTTAGGAAAATCTTTATAGAGGGAGGGAAAAACCCAAGATTGTGAAATATCAGTTGTGTCCACTATGTTTTTTTGGTTTTTTTATGAAGGCAGAGATTATTTTCAGATATGACCCATTGTAAGGGTCAAAATATCTGTTAGTAGAAAAATATTCCAGTTGGGCAATACATTGAATTAATCAGTTATTAGATTCAGCTGTGTCAAGTAACCAGTTGAGTTCACTTTTTACCACTCCACATACTAAATTCCTGTAAATGATCAGCAACTCCTATATTTAACTATGTATTGTTTAATTAAGGAATCTGTTAAGAATATTCAAGATCACTTTCATATAGGTTTCCAAGAAAAGGCTCTTAACTTTTCTTTATGTTCACTTAGTCTCTAGTGTTCTGTTAAGTTACTGCAACTTTCCACTTCCATTTGATCTGCAAGAACAGTTCATTTAAACTTCAAGCTGGGATATACACCTTCATTTGCTTGCCTAGAAAAATAATGTTGTATCAAGACTGCAAATCAATTCATGTTGCACTTCCTGGTTTCAGAAACAGGAGGTAAGTGTGTGGTCTTTCCCTGAGCTGAGTCAGGGTTGAGGTGTTTGCATGTATTTTTTGTATAAATCAAAGAGAACTGTTATCAGTCTCAAAATATCAGTAAAATTCTGAGGTTGAAAGGGCAGCCTGAAATTTTAAGAACATGTTGCATTCCATATAACCTAATCCTCTTTGGGAATTGAATTTTACAGATGTGTTTTGGAAATGCCTGAAGAAATGCTTGGAAAGTTGAGAAAAACTTCTATACTGATTTTGTGTTTGCTTGATACTAGAGAGAGAATTCAGATTCATAGTGCATATACTCGTGCAGACTTGGATGTTCAACTCCTAGAGGTAGCAGAGTGCTTAGTCAAGGTCATCTTCTTCACTGGATGATGCTGCATCGGTTTGTCACAACAGGTGACACTTGCTACTGTGGTCATATACAAGAGTGACTCCAGTTGGATTAGGAAGCTGCCTTGAAATTCAGAGTGACAAGTTAAACTTCAGCTGACTTAACAAAAGACAGTGATGGCAAAAGATATCTCTTATGTAGTTAGAGTTAAGGTTAAGGAGGGAAGAAGTGCTTTCTTGTAACTTATGTTTGGCATGTTGAAAAGCTAGAAAATATGGCCCAGAAGTTTGCAGGCCTGATTAAAAACCTGTTGAAAACCCAGGCTTACACGGTTTGAAATAGTCTGTGGCTGTGTCCCAGAAGTGTGGTTTGGTGTTTTCAGAGGAGGGTTGTGAGGCTGAGTACCCAGATCACATGAAAACTGAACGGAGTTGGACAACTGGCAGAGGCTTTCAGTAGCTAAATCCTAGTAGAAAGGTTTGTATTTGATATTTTGTCCTTGCCTTCCGATTTATAACACCTCCTGACTGTTTAAAATACAGGGCCAGAAAGTCTAAAACAAGCATGTGTATAAAAGCAATAAAATAATTGAGGTCTTGTACACATTCATAGTCATCAATTGGGAAATGAACTTTATTTGTCAGGCTGATCAGATTTTATGCCCACTGACTTCAGGTTAGTCATTTGTGTTTTTCAAACTCCTTTCATCTCTCTTGACGGTTTGCTCTGATTTCACCTTTCTCGTATCAGCTCTGATCTCCTGTAAGCTTGCCTACCCAGGAAGTTGTACTTCCTTTCCTCCTGAGCAACACATGGCAGGCATTTTCCAAAAGTCATTACTCCTTTTGCTAACATATTTGGCAGCTCTGACATTGCAAAGTTTCATATAATGCGTCTGTTAGATTTTGGCTTTTCTCATCACAGAGAACTGCTTATGTTCTTCTGCTTGTTTCATTAATCTTTATTAAGTAAAGATGTAAGCTGTCTTTAATTGAATGTTTTCTTTTGGCAATAGAACAAGTCAAAAGGTGTTTCTTATTAATTTGTTATTCAGCAGGGATAGCCGTCTATCTGGATTGAATTTGTGACAATGTTTAGTCCCTATTTGTAGAAATGCCTATGTTGAACATATTTTTCTGTGTTTTGCTCAGAGTATCCTATACAGGCTGACTTTATAAAGTCATTTGTCATGTGGGAATTGAGCTACAGGGAGTTGGTCTGTGTTGACAGCATGTCTCCGTGTTGGTTTTTCCTCTCCTTTTAGTACAATGTGTTTTATATTTGGTCTTATAAAGTTTTATCATGCTATCAAATCATGAAGAAGTGCAGAAATAATGACTTTTGGTTTTCTCTACCATGTGATTCAAATATTTTGGACAAAGGTCATAATGAAAAATGCTGACCTCTCTTTTTATGACACAAAATCATTTTCAGACTCTTCTGTAATAGTCAATTACAGGGCCATCATTAGCTTGAAAGCAAATTTTATTGAAGAAGTGAGAGTAGCGTTTCAGGTGTTGCCTGAGTTCTGTTGTCTCCCTTCTAATCCTTATGCTTTCAGTAATTTTTAAAGAAATGCTTATCTCTGTTATTTTGTGGAAGGTGCCAACTGTATTTGTGACCCACTATCCTGGGGAAAGTGTTAAACTTCATCAAATACAAATCCATTGTGCAACAGCCTGAGAAATGCAGAAGCATTTTCCTTAACCTTCGTAAAAATCCCGAGTGACTTTAAGGTAACCTCTATGAAAATGTTAGTCTTAGAGTGATTGTCTTCTAAGTGATGGTATTGCAACACTTGGGTGTCTGTTTATCCCAGATGCTTTGAGGCAGCTCCTAGATGAACTAAGTCGGTTTTGTACATGTGTTAGGAGTCCTGTCATCGTATCGTGGGTGACTTCTAGCAGGGAAATGGGGTGTCCAAATGTGTGTTCAGTACATGCCTTGGAATAGCGCAGGATCTGCAGACACGTGGAACTTAGTCTGGGACAAAGTTGTTTATTTGGTTTGCCTGCTTTCTTAAAATGTATGAAGAATGTCTGCCATAACTGTAGCTAAAAATCCCACTGTCATCTGGCAAAAATGAAACAAAGCTATGTTGTAGCTGACACGGTATTATAAAGCTAAACCTGGAAAGACACATTAGTCTGTTTTCTAACAGGGTTCTTTTTGAAAACAATTTTAGCTAGCATTTTTGAGCATCTGGCATTTGGCGGCTTCACTAATAACACTTTTGTGCAGTCTAACAGCTTTTACTGTTACTACATTTTTCCTGATCTTCAGTCTGACCTTTCTCACTTCATAATATTTAGTTCTGTCTCTCAGAACAGAATCATTTAGGGTGGATTCCAAAGCAAAGTGTGTCTCTCTTATGTGATAAATATATTGACCATTTTCAAGTGGATAAACTAGCAGTAGTTTGTTATGACATGTTATTTTTGCCCAAACTTTCATCCCATACGATGGCTGCAAATATTATCATTTTTCCTGTGGTATGTTCCAAAGCTTGAGTGCCATCACATGGCACTTGTACACTAAGCACAGAAATTATTAGCTTTGCTGTTGGAGCTGACTTCTGTGTTTTTGGACTAATTGGCCTCCTCTAACCAGAGCAGGAATGTCATACTGGCCCTGGAAAAGCAGCTGAGATTTATTTCCCATTGAAGAGTCTCTTTGTTTTTCTAGGCCTCTCTGATACAACTAGAAAAATCTAGGGGAAGGAAATGCTTTCAGATGTTCCCTTTGTCAGAAATTGCGTAATATTAATAATGATATAATTTAATTGAATAACAGCAGCAGTCTCACTCGTAGTTTTAACTGCAATGGGTATATATAGCCAAGATTTAGAGAAAATAAATATATTTCAAGTGATTTCACCAGATCAATCTTCAAGCAATTGTAGTTACTGTCTTGTATAAAGTTACTTCTGTATTGTCCCCAGCTAGTGATGAGGATCTTAGTGCTATTATAATTTACTGTTTATCTTGACACTATCATCATTCAGTTTTGCTAGATAAACATTTCCGAGGCATCTGGAGTCTTCTCTTGGTGCTCTGTATCAGACTTGACCATCAAACAACTGGTGGCTTTTTTAGAAGAGCTGTGAGATGTACTGTTCCATATTAGCTGCCTTTTTTTAATGAAAATTTGTCATATTCCTCCCCAGGAACAGAGATACACCCTTTTTTAATGTCACATTAAGCACGTCTCATTTTGAATATGTCATTGTTATGCTGCAGACTAACAAAAGTAAATAGTGGAGATCATGTTAACTAAGAATATTCTTTCAAAATTTTTGAGCTGCAAATTAATCTTTAAGCATTTGGAGAGCTCTGAAAAACAGAGGGTGCAACTTGTAGCCAGTAAGGTCACTTTCTCCATATTGTCTGAGGTAAGGATACAACATAGCTGGTGGAAATGGTGAGGGATACGGGACTGCTGCTGGAAATCTGTGGCATGCACTTTGTGAATGCCTACTATAAAGGCCCTTGTTTCCCTGGAACTCAAAGTAGCCAGTGCAACTTGTTCTCTTGTACTTGCCTCATATCCACTTAACTTGTCTGCTCACATAAAGTTAAAGACAATAAAGCTTCACTTTCTTATGCAGAACATGAACTTGGCTGCAGGTTCAGGACAGGAACAAGAAGATTTACATGTGACTATGCTAAATAAGCAAATAGTCCTTTAGTGGACAGCTAGAGTTTTACTTGCTGTGAAGATTAAATAATGCCTTGACAGCAACAATTTTTGGGAGGCATTTTGAAATCTTGTTGGGGGTTATTGTGTCTTGTACCCAGTTTGATTGCAAAATGGATGTATATTTCACAGGGCAAAGCAGCTCATACTCCCAACGGTTTTGGTATCTAGGTACATGAGGATGTGTCGGCATCAGAATAAATTGTGTCCTCCTAGTTCAAGGTGTAGAGTAGGCATTTTGGGAGCCAAAGAGGGGATTTAGATGGGATGTTCCTTTCTTTGGCCTTTCAAGATTCTATTTTACACAAAAGCTTTACGTGAGATTTGACATCTCTGCAGCTCCTTCTGCACCTGAAATGATTTAGGAAACTTTTAAAATTAAATTAACTTTTAAATTGTTTTGTTTCTTCTCCAAAATACATTCCTCCAAATAAAAATATGTTCAGTGGACTTAAGGGATGGAAACAAATTCTCTGCCGGGAAAGACTAAATACTGAGGGCAGCCGAAGGAGGCAAGCGCCACTAGAGGGCAATTCAGAGCAATTGTGTCATCAGTTGCTTTGTTTCCTCTTCAGAGACCATAGCTGTAAAATCAGTTTTGTCTATATTCAGGAGGGCTTGGCTTCTTAGCCTGAAGTATTTTCTGCTCTATCTAAACTACATCATACTAAACAGGAACCTATTTAGGGTTAAGTGGGTGGAACTGCAAATCTATGCTTCTGCATGCTGAATTTGAGTGGGAGACAACATAGGGTATTTGGGCAAACAGACTTGGAGTGGCATTTTTTTGTATCTTTAAGAAGTTATTTTATGCATTTTTATATACACACACACACATATATATGTCTGTGTATACATTACAGTTGCAGTAAGATCTCTGCACCATGTCGAACATTTTCTGAATGTAATTTTGTGTTCTCCTTCAAGCTCTTTGTACCTGTGTTCAGAGTTATTTCTCAAGCATCGCACTGCATTGCTCCATTCACCTGTGCAGTTTACTAGAGCAACACTGCTTAACCTTTGATTATTTTTTTTTTTTCTGGGTAATGAGGTCTTTCATTATTAGAAATAACTATTTGTCACTTAACTCTTACAGTTAGATGACTGCTGCTTCTCCTGGGTATTTGATATGTCTACAGTGCCTGGGGCAAACCATTTCCAATGACAACAGATTTTTGTCCCCCCTTTTCAATGCAGAATTCAGATCAAAAGCAGGCTTAAGTATTTTTTTCTTCCTAATCTGTTGTAACCTGTGGAAATCAATTAAACACTTCTCAGAACCTCTAATTTTAACCAGAAAGCCATTAAATACTGAGTTTTGTTTGAAACCAGGCTGTTACAATGTGTGAAAAGGCCTTTTAAAATTGTATTTCTAAAATGCCACTAGAAAAATACATGACTTGTTGTCTGTCACCTTTCCTGAATACGGTGTTTGAGGCATGGATGTTTGTCCTTACCAGAAGAGCATTGCAAAGCAGTTTATAGTTGTTCCATCTACATGTTAAATGTTTAATTTTCAGATGTTTTCTCTTTATGAAAACATTTGTGTGAGCAGATGTGTTGAGATGTCTTTTCTTTGTTAGTAATTGAGGCCAGTACATAATTTCTCACTTACTTCAATATGCTTTTCACTATTCAATTAAAGTTGTTTTGAGTAATTTTATTTTATTTTTTTTTTTATTGAGCAAGATTCTGTTTTTGAAGTGGCCCCACACATTTAAATGGTTTTAAATGCTGCAGTTTGTTCCAGTGGAGAATGGTATATGCCTAGTTAGAGCCCTACAGAGCATTTCGGGTGAATCCACCATATTTTGTTTACTAGTACAGTTATGTTTGAAAACAAAACCACTTATTTTCTGTAAACTTCAGTGTGTGAATATGACAGGAAATGTCACCAGTTGCTCTTTAGGGTCTCACAGTCAGCGGTTGTCAGGCACGATATCTAATAAAAATGGCTAAACCATAGATTATGTTTTTTTTCATTCTCTTGTAAGCATTGAAGTCAATAAGATACAGATTTGATCATAAGGAAAGCATAGAGTCCTTTCTTGTGAAATGTTTGTTTTGAGCCTACACTGGCAAAGGCAGTGTGCTGGCAGTAGTATCCTTGTGACACAGTATGTATAGGTCGAGTTCCTTCTTAAATTTGCATAACGTGGATCTGATGTGTCTAGAAAAATATGCGGTAGTTAAGATAGTTTGTGGTATAATGGGGAAATCGGTGTGGCTAGTGGATATTGTTTTGCTTGGAACGATTTACTAAATAGTTGGAATAACAGAGTGCTTTAACTTCAGTTTGGAATGATTATTATTTTCTTGCACTAGACATTAGAAGTCACTTATGAATTTTGTACAAAACAGTATTGATCCTGGTGGAAGAACAGAGGAAGGTTACCCCAATAGGTAACGACTTTTGCATGCTGTAATGAACAAAGCTAATGCCTTGACTGTCATGCCTGGCAAACAGACTTTTTATATAGAGGAGATTATTCCAGGAGAATAATTAAAAGGAATTTAGGAGACTGGAAGTTTTGTCTTGCAGTATATGTTGTTATTTTAATGCTGTCTTCATAGCTAAGAGTAATACAGAAGTATTGCTTGAAAGGTGGCAGCCAAACAAAAATCTTGTCTGTGACAAATATATTCTGCTTGCTGCTGTGATTAGGGGATTTCTTGTAGACATATATGAAGGAAGAAACCATGATAATAGCTTTTGAATTTCCTGTGTCTTGAAGGAGGAAGAGGAGAGACTCTTAAATATGCTTCAGGATTCTGACAGTTTCTATTAGTTCTAATAATAGCAACCAAACATATTGTTCCTTCCATGTTGACTTCTCCCTTCTGAGTTGATGGTTGCTGGCTCCAGAAAAGAAATCCAAATTTGGCTCTTTGACCACATAAGATCATTGCATTGTACAGGCCTTGTACATTAACTGCCTCCAATTGCAGCCCTGAATTATTAGGTTATGTTGTGATTGACAGGCAGGGAATTCCCTGGCAGGGAAATAGTTGATATCTGGATTTGTAACCTCTTCAGCTGATCTTAAAAGACCTACTCAGCTGGAAGATTTTGTGCTGGTTGTTGGAAGAATGTGGTGATTTTAAAGCAGAGAAAAGTGACAGCATCCTTCTGGCTACAGCTGTTAATTCTATAGCTGAAGAAGACTGTTTTTATTTAGTTCCATTAATGTTTGTTGTATTTTGTATTTCACTGTTGCTAACTCTTGGCAAACACCTTGTGTGTATGTGCTGAAGGGCCAGCCTTTCCCTCTGTTGTAAGCAATGTTTTATTTTGAAGGTATTTTTTTTCAGTTGTGGAATAAAGAAGAGGGGAACAATTTATGTGTCAAAACCATGATGTCATGAATTTAGTATTATTTGACATTCAAACTCCCTTCATGGCAGAGTGGAGATACAACACAGGCAATATAGGTCCTTATGGCCAGCAGTTGGAGGCCTGGAGGTGTGTAGGTCCGATAAAGACTCTGAAGTAACATTTAAATCCCACCTCAGCTGACCCAGCAAATTAAAGGAATTCTATCGAAAGTGAATGAAACAGCAGGGCCAGGAATGTGCCTAGAATAAGTGTCAAACACCTCACCAACCCACATGGGATAAATTCAACAATTTGCTCTTACAAATGTCCAGAAGTAAATAGAATACAACAGCGTTCATTAAATACCAATTGGTTCCTTTTGGTACTAAAACAGTAATATGTGTTTATCATAGAAGCATAGAATCACAGAATTGTTTCAGTTGTACTTGCCCTTGAATGCATTACTAATTGTTCTCTTTCTGGTTTAGGTTATGGTCAGACTGGTCCCGCAGTTCAGAGAGGTGGATATGACTCCATTGCAGCTGCTGTTTCTGGTCTCCTGCATATCACGGGGCATGAGGTATGGTGCTCAACTTGCATTTCTTAATAGAGTCTTTGTGCCGTATACTAAAGCTTGATGTTGCATGGAGTAAGTTAGCCTGTGCTAACACAGCTGTTATACATGTCTTCCTGGAGTCCAATAAGAAGTCTTATCTCTAAGAATCTAAGAAAATGAAACTGCTTATGTCCTTCAGGTATCTTACTCAAGCTCTCAAAGCCAATGTCCAAGAAACAGAAAATGGAAGAAATATGGTATCTATCCTAAATCTCCTGTGAATAAATTGACAATTTATGCTAACCAATTACTGGCTACTTGTAGTCACTTCAAGAGCTGTAACAGGCACATTGTTGACACCTGGATGATGGAAAATCTGGATGGTGTGTGGGAAGTCTCACCTATACTTTCATACTGATGCTTCTGCTTTGAAAAAGGAAATTGTGAGGCCATTCAGATAACTCTGACAAATGGTCTTTTAAATTGTCCTGCTTGAAAATAAGTAGAGAGATGCCATTAGTGGTTCTGGAAAAGCTCTGTGTGATGCTACTCCCACTGATACCTAAAATCTTTGGTAGCTGTGGTAATGCAGGAGGCATTATATAGTAGTTTAATGTTTAGGTTCCAGGCATACATAGAAAGTGTGTCTTTGTCTCAGAAAAATGCTGGTCAGCTAGGTGTTTACTTAAGTTGTCTTCAAGCACCTGCAGAAGCAGGGAATGTTGTTTTTGAAAGTCACATCCTCACTGCGATAGTGTTACAAGTCTGTTCCATGCATCATAAACTCTAGACAGTCTTCTGTGATGGAGCTTTTGATACTCTGTGAGCAGTAATGCAGATCTTTGAAGTGTGACACTTGTGTACTCTAGATAAACAAGAAACATTACTCCCATTTTCAAAAAGGGCAAGAAGGAGGAACCGGGGAACTACAGGCCGGTCAGTCTCACCTCTGTGCCCGGAAAGATCATGGAGCAGATCCTCCTGGAGGCACTAATGACTCAGAAGAATAGTGAAGAGGTGATTGGGAATAGTCAGCATGGCTTTGCCAAGGGCAAATCCTGCCTGACAAACCTGGTGGCCTTCTATGATCAGGTGACAGCATTAATAGATGAGGGGCGAGCAACTGATGTCGTTTACCTGGAACTTGAGCAAAGCCTTTGACACTGTCCCGCACCACCTCCTGGTCTCCAAGCTGGTGACACATGGGTTTGATGGATGGACCACTAGATGGATAAAGAACTGGCTTGATGGCCGCACCCAAAGAGTGGCTGTCAACGGGTCCATGTCCCAGTGGAGGCCAGTGACAAGCGGAGTCCCTCAGGGATAAGTCCTGGGACCAGTCTTGTTCAACATCTTTGTGGGTGACATGGACAGTGGCATCGAGTGCACCCTCAGCAAGTTTGCTGATGACACCAAGCTGTGTGGTGCAGTGGACACGCTGGAGGGAAGGGATGCCATCCAGAGGGACCTTGACAGGCTGGAGAGGTGGGCACAAGCCAACCTCATGAGCTTCAACAAGACCAAGTGCAGGGTCCTGCATCTGGGTCGAGGCAATCCCAGGCACAAATACAGGCTGGGCAGTGACTGGCTGGAGAGCAGCCCTGAGGAGAGAGACTTGGGGGTGCTGGTGGACGAGAAACTCAACATGAGCTCTCAATGTGCGCTTGCAGCCCGGAAAGCCAATCAGATCCTGGGCTGCATCAGGAGAAGTGTGACCAGCAGGTCAAGGGAGGTGCTTCTTCTCCCTCTACTCAGCTCTGGTGAGACCCCACCTGGAGTACTGCGTCCAGTTCTGGAGCCCCTATTACAGGAGGGATGTGGACGTGCTGGAGCGTGTCCAGAGAAGGGCCATGAGGATGATCAGAGGGCTGGAGCACCTCTCCTATGAGGACAGACTGAAGGAGTTGGGGCTATTCAGTCTGGAGAAGAGAAGGCTCCCAGGTGACCTCATTGTGGCCTTCCAGTATCTGAAGGGGGCCTACAGGAAGGCTGGGGAGGGACTTCTCAGGCTATCAGGTAGTGATAGGACTAGGGGGAACGGAATGAAGCTGGAAATGGGGAGATTCAGGCTGGATGTGAGGAAGAAGTTCTTCACCATGAGAGTGGTGAAGCCATGGAATGGGCTATCCAGGGAGGTGGTTGAGGCCCCGTCCCTGGAGGTGTTTAAGACCAGGCTGGACGAGGCTCTGGCCAGCCTGATCTAATGTGGGGTGTCCCTGCCCATGGCAGGGGGTAGGAACTCGATGATCCTTGTGGTCCCTTCCAACCCTGACTGATTCTATGATTCTAAGAAGTTCATCAAGTGATGTCCACTCCCTGGTGGAGTTGCTATCCCTGATGTTGTTCAAGAGGTGTGTAGATGTGATGCTTCATGACATGGTTTAGTTGTCATGGTAGTTGGATTACAGTTGGACTCAATGATCTTAAAGGTGTTTTCCAGCCTTAGTGATTCTATAATTCTGTGATCTCATGTGGTGGTTTTAGGCTATGCCTTTAAAACTCAGTTACAGATTACAGATTATTTTCTACTAAAGTAGAAAAGTATATATAAATCACTATTGGGTGTAAAAAGGAAAACAAAAGTTTATTCTAAACAAATTCATTGGGTAAATAAGTAGAATAAGAGGAGCTGTACCATAACAATTCTTTTCTCTTCTGATCCTGGTTGGTTTTGCTTTGCTTGGGACAGATAATCTGTGTGCTTTGTCTGGCCTTGGCTAAATCTACCCCACTGCTTCTCTTTCCCTTGGGAGGGACAGGTGGGGTGGGGGGTGGAAGTGAAATGGCTTCCCTGGTCTCTTGACCAGGGTGGGGTTGTGTTGTCTGCTAATTGTAAATATCTGTATAATATTGTAAATACTATATATTTTGTGCATATTCTTTGCATTCCCTTGTAGAGAGTAGATTTTGCTTGTAAATACAGCTTCATTGTCTTCTAGCTGAATTGGTCTGGCAAAGTTAATGCTGGGGGAAACTTCAACCCCCAAAAAATAATTGGCGCCTATTCAACATGGGGCAATTGCTTGATTGATTAATTCCTGCTCAGATTAAGGAAGCACAATGAAGCTGTTTTGGGGTTTGTGTCATTTGATATATTCTGCTCTGATGGAGATTTTATATAGATGGTGCATGGCTCTGATATTAGATAAGCTGGGAAGATATTTGGCATATAAACGGTTCCTTTGGTTTAAATACAGGATGAAAATGCTGTGTGACTGCTGCTTAGGATTTCTTTGGCTTAAAAGATTTTATATGACTGTACCATATTTTTCTGTGGGAATTGAATTCAGCATTCCTGTAGCTGAGAGCTATGTAAGTAGCCTGGATCCAAAAGTGGTTTTTTTGTGATGTGCGAATCTGCTATTGGTGACAATAGTTGTGTTCTTGTTAATGGCACTATACTGAGAGAGATCTGCAGCAAGTAGGTGTTCTATTTTTAGACGTAGCAGACGCAGCATCATAGGGCTAGTTCTAACTCAAATGCAGAAAATTCTAGCGACAAAGATACAGAGACAGGACAAACAGAGGGAAACAGGCAGACAGGAGTTAATGGGAAAGCAGCTCTGAGTGAGGATGGCAGCAGTTCTGGCATTCAAACAGCGGGGGGGTGTGGCATGGCAGACACAGCCCACAACAGCAGAGCCAGTATATAAGATGGTGGCCACATTGGCAACGCCAGCAGCTAAGATGGCGGCCACGGCTCCACTGGCTGCCATTAATGAAGCAAAATCGATTCTGCCTGTAGGAGCAGGAGTGAGTTCTGCAGCAGCCGCTGGGTCTCAAAGTCCACCCACCATGCTGTTTCCTTGCAAACCCCTTCTGCTTCTGCAAAGTCTGCTGTAAATTCAAATACAGCTCCAGTTAACTGGATAAAAGGGGCAGATGCAAGGCAGACATAGAGGCAGAAGAACAGCAAGAACAGCAGGGTCCCTCGCTGGTCAGGGACCTTCTGTTAAAAAGGGTCCTTCTGAAGATGGAGAGAAAGTTTGCCTTAAAGATAGAGCTGAATTACTGAGACCATCAGTGGATAGTGGAGATGCAGGGCAGGATATAGGTTCTGGTAAGTCAGAAGCTAATGGAGGTGCTTCTGAATTTAAAGAGGTCCTACAGAGAGTGTCTTCAGGATTATGGGCACAGCCTCAAGAGGAAGAAACTCATGAAGATGATGGACATCAAGATGACATCAGACATCCCCAGGCAGGAAATTAGGCATGTGAGAAAAGATTACATTAGAGGAGAGAATGAGCCAATTCTGATCTGGTTAGGAAGGTGTTATGATGCAGGTGCACCTGCTTTAGTAGTGGGGGACAAGTCACTGTCTCAGTTTGGAACCCTCTCGAAAGATAGTGGAATAGACAGACATCTAGGCAGGTGTCTTGGTAAAGTTTCTCTGTGGACACACCTTCTACTGGCAGCTCTTATGAGGTACCCATCCAGAGATGAGCTTCTATGGAACCCTAAGCCTTGGAACACCATGGACGAGGGAATTATGTGCTTGAGAGAGTAATGTATGGAGACCATGGTACTCTGAATCCTGATTAAATTCCTGTGTCAACAAGTCTTGCCAAAAAGCTCATCAAACTTGCTTCTCCTAATTATGCTACTAATCTGGCAAGAAGAGTTGCGGCAAGAAATTATGGGGGAATGCCTCCTACTGTTGGCCATTTCACTGACCAAATGAGACAGTTGGAGGGTAGTCTCACATGTGTTTCTTTGGTTTCAGCCATTGAAACTCTGTCTGGAAAAATTGAGAATTGCATGAAGGAGCTGAAGGAGGAATTTAAAACCTCCATATCCAAATTGGCACAGGGAGATAATTCCAATTCTTTTTCTTCCAGATGGATACAAGTTTCAGCTGTTAGAAGTAGACGTCCTCCAAGGAGGCCATTCCAAAACAGGTCAAACCAAAGTAGACAACAGAGGCAATCACGTGGGAGTATTTGGATAGCTCTGCATGATCGCTTTGGTGAGAACATGAACAGATGGGATGGTCAACCAGCTTCTGATATTTTCAGGAGATTAATGGAACTGCAGAGTGGCAGAGCCCAAGGTAGTAATACCAGAAGGGTAGCTGTTACTTCCTCAGTTTCCCAGATCAACTGTAATAGCTCCAACAGTGATTCCAACTCTGATACTAGACGCTGTGCTAACTGCACTTGTGGATGTATTCCCCGTAATTAGGGGTGTCGATGACGGAGAATGGAATCAATACGAACGACCAATGTAATTGAGTATTGTTCATTTATTAAGAGAACTTTTACAGCTTATGTAAACTCGGAGAGCATCGTTGGCATAGCTTTATTGGTTCCCCACGAGTGACCCCACATCGTACTAGTATAGATTATTGGTTAAACTACTAATAATTGCGAGGTGGTTGATGCACGTGTGCGTCCTGTTATTTCCAGATAACTCTCTGTGTTTATAGCTACCAGTACCTTGCTTTAGTTACAGTGCTGCAGGCACAGCACTGTTTTGCTAAACTGCTAGCTACTTCTGCACTTATGCTAAGCATGGCCTACCACCATGTCAAGCTCTAAGCTTATATTGCCAGATTGCTCACACCACTTATTGTTATGATTGCCACAAGGGGTGCCCTGCCTCCTGCCAGGGGGAGGAGAGGGACAATGGAGACAACAGAATCTATTGGGATGTGTACATTCAGTGGCCTGGCACTTCAAAATTTCAGAAGTACAGGGCCTTGGTTGGCACAGGAGCTCAGTGCACCATAATACCATCAAATTATCAGGGATCAGAACCTATAACTATTCTGGGAGTCACTGGTGGATCTCAAGAGTTGACTAAGAGACAAGTTGACATAAGTTTATCTGGTAAAGCATGGAAGAAACATACTGTTGTGACAGGCCCTGATGCACCTTGTATTTTGGGAATTGATTTTCTGAGAGAATGGTGTTTCAAAGACCCTAAGGGTTACAAATGGGCTTTTGGAGTAGCAACTGTAGAAATTGATGGAGGAAAATTGAAGTTGTGAATTAGACATGAGCTTTCAGGTAAATCTGCAGTTGTGGGACAACATGAGATAGAGGATGTAAAGTTGCTGGTTGCTTCTCAAACTGTGCATCACAGACAATACAGAAACAACCGTGACTCTTTGTGAGTGGACATCCTCCACTCCTTGGTGGGCATGGAGGGGAACGTTGTAACAAAGGATGAGGAAAAGGCAGAGGTACTTAACACCTTATTTGGCTCATTTTTTACTAGTAGGACAGTATGTCTTCCAGACAGCTGGCCTGCAGAGATGGCAGAAGGAGCCAGGGAGCAGCATGGTTTCCCTCTGTTCCAGGATGGGGTAGTTAGAGATCTTAGCTGCTTGGATCCCCACAAGTCCATGGGACCAGATGGGATCCATCCTAGGGTGCTGAGAGAGCTGGCAGATGAGCTGGCCGTGCCGCTTTCCATCATTTTTCAGCAGTCCTGGCTCACTGGAGAGGTCCCAGATGACTGGAAGCTGGCCAACATGGTGCCCATCCACAAGAAGGGCTGGTTGGATGAGCCAGGGCCTGTTACCTGACCTCAGTTCCAGGCAAGATTATGGAACAGGGCATCTTGAGTGCAATCACACAGCGCTTACAGGATGGCCAAGGGATCAGGCCCAGCCAGCATGGATTTAGGAAGGGCAGGTCCTGCCTGACCAACCTGATCTCCTTCTATGATCAGGTGACCTGCCTGGTGGATGTGGGGAAGCCTGTGGATGTAGTCTACCTGGACTTCAGCAAGGCCTTTGACACTGTCCCCCACAGCAAGCTCCTGGCTAAGCTGTCAGCCCATAGCTTGGATGGGAGCACACTGCGATGGGTTAGGAACTGGCTGGAGGGCCAATCCCAGAGAGTGGTGGTGAATGGTGCCACATCCAGCTGGCAGCCAGTCACTAGTGGTGTGCCCCAGGGATCAGTGCTGGGCCCCATCCTGTTCAATATCTTTATTGATGATCTGGATGAGGGCATTGAGTCTATCATCAGTACATTTGCAGATGACACCAAGCTGGGGGCAGGTGTTGATCTGCTGGAGGGTGGAGAGGCTTTGCAGAGGGACCTCAACAGGCTGGACAGATGGGCAGAATCCACAGCATGAGATTTAACACATCTGAGTGCTGGGTTCTACACCTTGGCCACAACAACCCCATGCAGAGCTACAGGCTGGGGTCAGAGTGGCTGGAGAGCGGCCAGGCAGAAAGGGACCTGGGGGTACTGGTTGATGGTAGGCTGAACATGAGCCTGCAGTGTGCCCAGGTGGCCAAGAATGTGGCCACCTGGGCCACATTGTGGATGTGGTCTACCTGGACCTCAGCAAGGCCTTTGACACCGTTCCCCACAGCAAACTCCTGGCCAAGCTGGCAGCCCGTGGCTTGGACAGGAGCACACTGCGTTGGGTTAGGAACTGGCTGGAGGGCCGAGCCCAGAGAGTAATGGTGAATGGCACCACATCCAGCTGGCGGCCTGTCACTAGTGGTGTGCCCCAGGGATCAGTACTGGGCCCCATGCTCTTCAACATCTTTATTGATGATCTGGATGAGGGCATTGAGTCCATCATCAGTAAATTTGCAGATGACACCAAGCTGGGGGCAGCAGTTGATTTGCTGGAGGGCAGAGAGGCTTTGCAGAGGGACCTCGACAGGCTGGACAGATGGGCAGAGTCCAATGGCATGAGATTTAACACATCCAAGTGCCGGATTCTGCACATTGGCCACAACAACCCCAGGCAGCGCTACAGGCTGGGGTCAGAGTGGCTGGAGAGTGGCCAGGCAGAGAGGGACCTGGGGGTACTGGTTGATTGTAGGCTGAACATGAGCCTGCAGTGTGCCCAGGCAGCCAAGAAGGCCAATGGCATCCTGGCTTGCATCAGGAACAGTGTGGCCAGCAGGAGCAGGGAGGTCATTGTGCCCCTGTACACTGCACTGGTTAGGCCGCACCTTGAGTACTGTGTCCAGTTCTGGGCCCCTCAGTTTAGGAAGGATGTTGACTTGCTGGAACGTGTCCAGAGAAGGGCAACAAAGCTGGTGAGGGGTTTGGAACACAAGCCCTATGAGGAAAGGCTGAGGGAGCTGGGGTTGCTTAGCGTGGAGAAGAGGAGACTGAGGGGTGACCTTATTGCTCTCTACAACTACCTGAAGGGAGGTTGTAGCCAGGCAGAGGTTGGCCTCTTCTCCCAGGCATCCAGCACCAGAACAAGAGGACACAGTCTCAGGCTGCGCCAGGGCAGGTTTAGGCTGGATGTTAGGAAGAAGTTCTACACGGAGAGAGTGATTGCCCATTGGAATCGGCTACCCGTGGAGGTGGTGGAGTCACCTTCACAGGAGGTGTTCAGGAGAAGACTTGATGGGGTGCTTGGCTGTATGGTCTAGTTGTTGGGTGGGTTGGATTGTTTGATGGGTTGGACACGATGATCTTGAAGGTCTCTTCCAACCTGGTGTATTGTATTGTATTGTATTGTAAGAAGGCCAATGGCATCCTGGCCTGCATCAGGAACAGTGTGGCCAGCAGGGGAGTCATTCTGCCCCTATACTCAGCACCGGTTAGGGCACACCTTGAGTCATGTGTCCAGTTCTGGGCCCCTCAGTTTAGGAGCGACGTTGACTTGCTGGAACATGTCCAGAAAAGGTCAACAAAGCTGGTGAGGGTTTTGGAGCACAAGCCCTATGAGGAGAGGCTGAAGGAGCTGGGGTTGCTGAACCTGGAGAAGAGGAGGCTCAGGGGAGACCTTATTGCTGTCCATAACTACCTGAAGGGAGGTTGTAGCCAGGTGGGGGTTGGTCTCTTCTCCTCGGCAACCAGCACCAGAACAAGAGGACACAGTCTCAAGTTGTGCCAGGGAAGGTTTAAGCTGGCTGTTAGGAAGAAGTTCTTCACAGAAAGAGTGATTGGCCATTGGAATGTGCTGCCCAGGGAGGTGGTGGAGTCACCATCACTGGAGGTGTTTAGGAAGAGACTGGATAGGGCACTTGGTGCCATGGTTTAGTTGATTAGTGTTGGGTGATAGGTTGGATTGATGATCTCAAAGGTCAACACAAGCCCTATGAGGAAAGGCTGAGGGAGCTGGGGTTGCTTAGCCTGGAGAAGAGGAGACTCAGGGGTGACCTTATTGCTCTCTACAACTACCTGAAGGGAGGTTGTAGCCAGGCAGAGGTTGGTCTCTTCTCCCAGGCAGCCAGTACCAGAACAAGAGGACACAGTCTGAGGCTGCACCAGGGCAGGTTTAGGCTGGATGTTAGGAAGTTCTGTACAGAGAGAGTGATAGCCCATTGGAATGGGCTGCCCGTGAGGTGGTGGAGTCACCTTCATTGGAGGTGTTCAGGAGGAGACTTGATGGGGTGCTTGGTTGCATGGTCTAGTTGTTGGGTGGGTTGGATTGTTTGATGGGTTGGATGCGATGATCTTGAAGGTCTCTTTCAACCTGGTGTATTGTATTATTGTCTTGTCCAACCTAGTTAATTCTATTCTAATATTTTTTACATATTCATTGCATTCCCATTACAATACAATACAATACAAGAAGGTGTTAAGTACCTCTGCCTTTTCCTCATTCTTTGTTACAACGTTCCCCTCCGTGTCAACCAAGGAGTGGAGGTTGTCCTTGCCCTTCTTCTTGCTGTTGATGTATTTATAGAAGGACTTTTTGTTGTCCTTCACAGCAGAGGCCAGTCTAAGTTCTAAATGGGCTTTTGCCTCCCTAATTTTCTTCCTACACAACCGAGCAACATCCCTAAACATTCTGTAGGTTGCCTCCCCTTTCTTCCAAAGATGATACACCCTCTTTTTTTCCCTAAGTTCTATTAAAAGTTCATTGCCCATCCAGGCTGGCCGTCTGCCCCGGCGGCTCATCTTCCGGCACACCGGCACAGCCTGTTCTTGCACCTTCAATAGTTCTTCCTTGAAGTAGGTCCAGCTCTCCTGGACCCCTTTGTTTTTAAGGGCTGATTCCCAAGGAACCTTCTGAATTAGTTCCTTGAGTAGCCTGAAGTCTGCCCTCCGGAAGTCCAGAGTGGAGGTCTTCTTGCTCCCCCTCTTGGCTTGGCTGCATACTGAAAACTCTATTATGTCGTGGTCACTGGTGCCTAAACACCCTCCGACCACCACATCACCCACCAGCCCTTCCCTGTTGGTGAAGAGGAGGTCAAGCATAGCCTTACCCCTGGTACATAGAGTGTACATTTTGTACATTTTGCATTATAGAGTGTACATTTTGCTTGTAAATACAGCTTCATTTGCTTCTAACTGAGTTGGTCTAACAAAGTTAGTGTTGAGGGGGAAACTCAACTCCAACCCACCACTGAAGTTGAGTGCAGTTCTTGCAGGTTCTTCTCTTCAAATCTATAATGCACACGCTCACAAAGTAACTGTAATGTAAGTGTCTTTGCATTCAGACCCATGTGTCCGTACAGTGAATGTTAATACTTCCAGTGCAGTGCCAAAAACTTCATGAACACCTGAAAATACACCGAACAAAATTAAATGGGAGTATGAGCTGTTAGAAAGGGACAGATGTTAATACCACATGAATAAAAGAAAGCATGTTGAACATTTGGAAAGAAAACCAAGACTCTTGTAAAGCTTTTCACTGATATGTTAATGACAGAAAATGCAAGTGTTACACTGAATAATTGCATGTAAGCTGTATTATGAGAGTAATGGTTCTCAATGGCCATTATGAAGATGGTTTTTACTAAAAGATTCTGTTAAGATCTGTGCTGGAAATCCAGATGTTCACATCACCTCACTAGGACTAGAAGGAATGTAATAATAAGAATCGTTTAGTCATTGTTAGTAATAGTTCCATCTATTCACTGGGGGCTCCTAGCAACTCATTCTGTGATTCAAACATAGTCTCTTGCATGATTGAAACAAACATGCTAAAACTCACTTCTTATTTTCCTTTAGTTGAAATTGGTCATATACTTCATCAGTTTCCCAAACCCATTTTCAGATGTGTAGAGAGACAATTTTGTTTCAAAACCTTTAGTGGTCGATGACTCTAAAGAAGCAAATGTGCCTTTTGCTGTTCTAGTGACTAGTTACTCAAGTGGCTTTAAAATTACATTGCATGCTTTAATGTATTGTTAGTAAAATATAATTGTATGATCTAAATTTGTGTTCATAGAATAGCTTCATATAGTCATAAAATGGTTTAGGTTGGAAGGGACCTTGAAAACAATCTAGTTCCAACCCCTCTGCCATGGGCAGGGACACCATCCAAAGTGGCCTTGAACACCTTCACGGAAGGGCCTTGAACACCTCCACAACTGCCCTGGACAACCTGTTCCAGTGTGTCACCAACCTCACTGCAAATACTGTCTTCCTAATATCCAGTCTAAATGTGCCCTCATGCTTAAAGCAGTTCCTTCTTGTCGTCTCATTAAAGGTCCTTGTAAAAAGTCCCTTCCCATCTTTCTTATAAGCCCCTTTCAGGTACTGGAAGGCTGCTGTTAAGATGTCCCCGGAGCCTTTGTTTCTTCAGGCTGAATAGCTTCAACTCTCACAGCCTGTCCCCATAGTGGAGGTTCTCCAGCCCTCTCATCATCTTCATGGCCCTTCTCTGGACCTGCTCTACTATTTCCATGTCCCTCTTGTGCTGGGGGCACCAGAACTGGAAGCAATACTACAGGTGGGGTCTCATGAGAGCAGAGTAGAGGTGGAGAATCACCTCCCTCCTCCTGCTGGTCACACTGTCCATGACAGGTTGCAATCCCTGTGCTCCTGAGGCATTTTAAGAGCTTGCTGAGGCTGTGGCTCTGCCCATGCCTTGTCCACCTGTTTTGTGAGAGCAGCTGGTTTGGTGAGGGGGCTCCTTTCTCCAAGTGTGTCCTAGCTTCAGGGGGTGGGGGTGGGAAAGACACTGTCTGCTGAGCACTGCTGCTGAACTGCTGTGGGATGGTTCAGTTCTGGGTGCTGATATCGTAGGCTGATCTCCGAGCCTGATCTCTGCTGTCTGACCCTGCAATCGGTTTAGAGGACAAAATAATATCACATCTGGCAAAGAGTCCAGATCATATACTTTACAAGTCTTGATTTTTTTTTTAAAAGATGTTGATAGATTACTATGTAAAGGAGTTCTGAATGGCTTGCTATTTTTTTTTCCTTCCTAGAAAATAGTTGTTAATGAAGTGACATAGTGCTGACTTCTTTGAAATGCTTCTGAGCAAAGTTCTGAGCCTTGAAATCAAGCTGTAACTTCTGTAATATAGCAAAGTCACAGGCATAAACAAATGTACTTGTGCTAGTTGGTTTTTTTTTTGCTGATTGTACAAAGCCAAACTCATTCAGTGTGTGGTAGATTTCTGTCTTTGCATCATATTTTAGGCTGGAGGTTAGGAAGAAGCTCTTCATAGAAAGAGTGATTGGCCATTGGAATGGACTGCCCAGGACGGTGGTGGAGTCACCATCACTGGAGGTGTTTAGGAAGAGACTGGATGGGGTGCTTGCTGCCGTGGTTTAGTTGATAGATAGTGTTGGATGATAGGTTGGACTCGATGATCTCAAAGGTCTTTTCCAACCTGGTTAATTCTATTTGTGCAGAAACCTTTTCAGAATTCAGGTTCTTACATGTGTCCTTGAATACCTCTGGATTAGAACTGTATGACACCTGTGAAATTTGAAATTTTAGTGTGTTTATAAAAATGTACAAGCAATAGTGGGGAATCTGTTTTGTATAAAACTCTACCCATGAGCTTATTTTGAATGAAAGTAGTTGCTTCAGGCCATAGTCAGTTTTTCTTTACATAAATTAAAAATAGCCTAAAAGGACAAAGTTTACCCTGATGACGCTTTTATTGCCCCGGATGACATAGTTTATAGATATTTCTGGGTTAAATACCACATTCAAGTTTCATATTTGATGAACAGAAAGCTTTTGCTTAATAGATTCATATACATCAGTGCCAGATGAGTATCCCTTTGAAAATTTCGGTGACTCATTTAGGCAATAACTTGAAATTAATTAAATAAAAACCACTTCGGCTTCCCTCTCCAAGAGGACTATTAGGTGCAATTTTCATTATTCATAGTATCTTTGTTGGTGCATTCTTTCTTGAAACAGTTTTGTTTTACGGATCACAAGACAGCAAAATATGATTGGGTAGATCTGTGCTACCGGAGGGGCAGTTCTTCAGCTTTAAACCCAAATGAGCTGCAACAGAAGAGTATGCATGGTATATAGCTCAGAGCTGTTGAAAACCATAGCCATTGCTGGTTCATATTAGTTTCAGCAGCTCTTTCCCATCTGTAAAGACTCCTGAACATAGAATGCTTTTATTAAGCATGTTCCTTCAGAACAAATTCCGGTTTAATGGATAATTTTTATATTGCAGATGTAAGTTCAGGAGCAGAAATGATGTCTCTGGGCCAGAATGTGTTGACAAATCGCAAGGAATGTAGCAAACAGCAAAAATTAGAAATAAAAGTGTGAATTGGTGGTAAAATTGAACAATAGAAAGTGCAGTTTTCTACTGGAGTGAATCTTCATCTTATCAAACCAGCAAAGGGCATGTCCTGGGGCTTTCCCTGATTAGAGTTCAGCCGAACCCTTGAGACTGGATGGCAGCTTTGCTTAAAGCCCTGATTAGGGCTACATTTTGTCCTTCTGCCAAAATAGTAACATACCTTTGGGCTGGCTGGGGTGGTCCTGATGATGTTTGTTACATTTAAAATAATTTCTTTGAATAAAATCTGCTGTACAGATCCTTACTTTACACAGGGAAGAGTAGTGCTGTGTTGCGGGAAGCTCCATCTAAAGGATGTGTGTGTGTGGCTTTATCCTGTGCCGCCTTCTGTAGGGTAGAGATTGAAACATAGAATCATAGAATCAGTCAGGGTTGGAAGGGACCACAAGGATCATCTAGTTCCAACCCCTGCCATGGGCAGGGACACCCTACACTAGATCAGGCTGGCCAGAGCCTCATCCAGCCTGGTCTTAAACACCTCCAGGGACGGGGCCTCAACCACCTCCCTGGATAACCCATTCCAGGGCTTCACCACTCTCATGGTGAAAAACTTCTTCCTCACATCTAGCCTGAATCTCCCCATTTCCAGCTTCATTCCATTCCGCCTAGTCCTATCACTACCTGAGATCCTGAGAAGTCCCTCCCCAGCCTTCCTGTAGGCCCCCTTCAGATACTGGAAGGCCACAATGAGGTCACCTGGGAGCCTTCTCTTCTCCAGACTGAACAGCCCCAACTCCTTCAGTCTGTCCTCATAGGAGAGGTGCTCCAGCCCTCTGACCATCCTCGTGGCCCTTCTCTGGACACGCTCCAGCACGTCCACATCCCTCAATGAACCCATGAACCCACAACCTGAATGAACCCATTTCATAGTACATACAGTTATGCATCCTGTCTCAAAAAGGCCAGTTTATGGCCCAGGTGGACATTAGAATCTGATTAAAGGTTGAAAAATGTCATCTGTTCATGGATCTTAGCAGAAAGACTGGGGAAGAATAGAAATTGTGTGGACTGCTGCAGTATTATAGTTTGTGGAATGTTGGGGTGAAGTAAAACTAATATGTAAAAAAATAGTAAAGCATAGTGCTAGTAAAGTATAGTGCTAGTAGTACAGTATAGTGCTAGAAGTGTTCTATAAAAGGAAATTGTGAGAGCACTTTTAGAAATGAAAGTGAACTTTTTACTGAATCAAAATGCTTGCTTTTAAATCATTTAGTACTTGAGGAAAGTGCTGGAATCAAGGCTTAAAAATGACGTCTTCAAAGTGTAGTTTTCTCCATCAAGGGTGAAATTAATGATGCTTTGAAAACAGTGGCTGGGCAGTTTTTCAGAATATGATTTTTTTCCTCACACATCTGTTTGTAAAATCTTGAGTATTTTTGATTTCTCATCCCAAGATCTTGGCTGTAATGAAGAAAGACCAGTTTCACAAACTGAGATCTTACATCAGATAATAAGGGAGAGTTGGTTGTTTTTTTTTTTTCAGTTATATTTCTCAGTGGTAGCTCTGAAAAGCAAAAAAACCTTCCCATGCTCATTTAGTGTTCTCAATAGCCCTATGTGTATGAAAATAAAGAACTTCCTTTCCTGTTTTTCCCCAGAGCTGGATACAAAGAATGGCAAATGGATGGAATATTTGAGTTGTTCATTCTATTGAGAAGCTAAGTGTAGAGTATGGGCAAAGGAGAAATAAGAGCTTCTTCAAAAAATAGTACTTCCTAGAGCAGCGTTCACCTTAAGGCTGTGTAGTTTATACATCATAGACTATAGAGTCATAGAAAGGTTTATGCTAGATTAGTTTAAAAGCACTTATGGCAACTTTGGCAGGCAGTTATTATTTATCAATTCTTCTAATTTTAGGTTGGCTTCTGATGGGCTGAAATTGGAACAGTCCTGTTAGCTTTGCACTGGTGTTTGTGTTCAGGGCAAGCAATTGCTGTCAGAATCTGAGCACCTGACCTTAAAATTTCTGAAGTGGGAAATGGGAGAACATCTCAAAAGAAGAACTTTTAAGTTCCTGTGGTAAAAACCTACTTTGACTGAAATTAGAAGTTTGTTTTGCCATTAATTGCAGAGGGGCTGTGTTTTATGCCAACAATTAGGGAAATTCTGAAACACATGATGTAAAATGAAGGTTCTTCTCTTGATGTTGGAAAAACAGATGATCATGTGCTGAAAAAGGGTATTTGAACCAACAATTTTCTAGTGATTATTGGTCAGAACATCAAGGAGCTGTGTGCATTTCCGTATGTAACGTGTACATGTGTAAACAAAGTTGGTTTTGTTTTCCTAATAGAAGCCTGGAGTGTGTATACTGAAAATACAAATCTGAGATTTGGCTGGACGAGGGCCAGAACCAGAGGGGGAAAAATACAAAGAATGAAAAGAGCAAAGCAATATGCTACTGCCTTTCAAACAGTCATGAATCATATAGTTATTTTGGTTGGAAAAGGCCTTTAGGATCATCAAGTCCTGCCATTATCTAATTCTACCAAGTCTGGTGTTAAACCATGCAACCATGTCAGCCTACTGTAGAAATCTTTTAGACCTTTGACTTTTAGGAATAATGAAATTCAGCATTCACCATGTTCTCTTGTCTCTAACACTACTTCTTTACTCTTTGCACTGATGAGTTGAAGTGTTATGTTACTAAGCCAAAAAGTAGCATAATAAATCATTTACACTTTGCAGTCTGCTGCATCACATAGTTACAGTATTGTGTAGGTGCTGCAAGAATATCTGGTTTTCAGTGGTAGTTTTTATACTTCAGTTTACTCAGAGACACTCTTTATTTCTTGCTGGTTGCAGTGCAGAAATATGTAAACACTTTCTCAGATGAGTCTTGTGTAGAATGTACTGTAACATAAAGTAATGTTTTACCTCTGATTGTTTTATCCTTTTCTCTCTCTCTCTGTTTTGTTTTGTTACATTATGTTTGTGTTGTTCTGTTTGCTTCTATTTCTTTAGGGTAGTGAGCCAGTTAGACCAGGAGTAGCCATGACAGATCTTGCTACTGGATTGTATACACATGGAGCAATTATGGCTGGTTTACTTCACAGGTGCAAGACAGGGAAAGGACTGCACATTGACTGCAACCTCTTGTCATCTCAGGTAGGAGTTTTAAAATTGCTTTTACTTGTGTAGATATTTGGATGTAAGAAAGCCATTGTGACATTAATGCAAATTAGCTGCTACAACTAACAACTCTTGTCTTGAGAAGAGAAGTCTGAGAGGGGATCTTACTGTCTGTAAATATCTAAGAGGTAAGTGTCAAGATGAAGATGGCAGTCTCTTTTCTGTGGTGTGACAGACAAGGAACAATGGATACAAGCTAGAACACAGGAGGTTCTACTTCAACACAAGGAGAAAATTCTTTTTGCTGAGGGTGACAGAGCACTGGAACAGGCTGCTCAGAGAGGAGGTAGAGTCTCCTCTGGAGATAT
Organism: Picus viridis; assembly: GCA_033816785.1. Lineage (NCBI taxonomy): Eukaryota > Metazoa > Chordata > Aves > Piciformes > Picidae > Picus > Picus viridis. The sequence continues at coordinate 22,049,505 of CM066574.1, forward strand.
TCAAAACCTGCCTGGATGTGTGGCCTGCCCTAGGTGATCCTGCTTTGGCAGTGGGGTTGGTCTCAATCTCTGTATGTCCCTTGCAACCCCTAATAGCATTAGTGACAGTTTCTTTATTCTGCCACTTTGGTAGTGAGCATTTTATATGCATGGTTATATTTACTACTGTGTTGTGTTTGGATTTCACTTTTAACAAACGATCTCCATGTTCTCTGAAAACATGGGTTAATAAAAGTTCAGATAATACTTGAGCTTCTAAATAACAGTTGTAGTAGATAATTTAAGATAGGCAAGTATAAATGGTGAAATCACTGTTGGAAGGGAGGCCTGGACACTGAGTAATATTACTACCAAAAGTGACTAAATGACTTGTGCACAGTTACCCAGAGGAATCAAGTATTACCCATGTGTCAAAGTAATGCAATCCAGGAGGTCTACCTTTTGTCTCTGGGAACAACAGAATAAAAGTAATCTTGATGATGCACCATTTTCTCATGACACATTGAAGAGAAATCTCATCAAAGGTATTTTGATCGTGAAAGGCATAATATATACCATGAAGAATGAGAACTTTAAATTGTCTTTGAACATGTAAGCACTTTTGGTGCAGTGATTTATAATTCACAAAAAGAAAGTGATGTTGGTATGACTTGCATAGGGTTGGATCTTCTGTTATCTCGTGCATATAGATACCTGCTGTTAGCAACTGGCTATGTGGTGCGTAGTAATTTTTGTGTATGTCTTAAAACATACATCCAAACTGTATCTAGTAGTAATCAAAGCTACTACAGTGCTCCAATATTTTTACTTCTATTCAACTGTATTTTTCTTTACATTATGCCTGTCAGTACATTTGAGAGATGATAAGGTGTCCGTTGTGCAATATGTTTGCCCTACTGTGAGCAGGAGGTTGGACAAGGGGACTCCGGAAGTTCCTTCCCTCCTCTGTATGATAATAATGACAGAGTCTAATAGTTGAGGTTGCTCTTGTTTTAGTGCCTACTGCTCTTGTTTAAATATCTACTGAAATTAGATCTGGAAAGGAGGGGAGCCCTTGCTTAAATCAACAAAGAGTTTTTTGGTTTGTTTCAGAAATGTCTGTAAGGACAATGTCTGAAGAACTTTACAAACACTTAATGTATATTTGTAAATACTATGCCCATTTAAAAAATGTAATCAGCCATTTAGAAAAATATTTAAAATGTATGTTATAGTCTCATTAATTATTTTGTTTATATCTGGATTATTATTTTTTTGTTTTGTTTCGTTTAAGGTATAGCAGTGTTTGATATGGCAGCTTCTGCTCGATCTTTTTCATTTCTAATCTTATTGAAAGAACTTCTGGTAATTTATATTGATTTCCAGTTACTCTGTTATTTTTTGATTCCTTGTTCTGCTGTTTTTTGGCTTTCTCTAAATGGAGCCTTCTTGATTTATTATTTTATGCTTTGTCAAATGCTGAAGTAAAAAGAGTTGCTGTAACCCTCTTATTTCACCTTTTTTATGTCATCTGTCTTGAGAAACTTCTTCCTTGGTTAGGATAGATTTGGCTGTGTGCAAAAGTGTTCTCATCTTGCAGAATTTCCATCTGAAGTTCCACGTCATCATCCTTTAGGCCACTCACATATACAAGAAAGGGAATGAAGGTTTGGATAGGTGTTAGTGAACAAAGCGTGATACGTGATGTTTGATTTCTATGTGCTTAGTTGAAGAAGTACTACGTGGTGAAGAGAGATTAACTCATTCCATGCTTGTTATCAAAGTACAGTTGTCTAAAAGTTACTAGGAGGTAATTCCATACATGCACACTCTTACTGCAGAATAACTTTTTATTTCACTGCAGAATTGGGCAAATTAAACTGAAATAGGTTGGTATTTGGAACAGAGCTGTTACACAGATAACAGCTATTTCGTTTTAGATAGTCCTGTTGTTTCAGTCCAAATTAACTTTAGGGCGCTGGTCCAAGACTATAAAGAGAACATTTATTAAGATGGAACAACAACAACAAGGTGCTGGGGTACTAAAAATAACCCCACATAATAAATCCTATTAAAAAAAAAAAAAATGTGTTAAAATGAAGAAAAAAGGTAACTGACAACTGAGTCTGAGAACCGTCTGGTTCTCCTGGCTTGTTTTCTTTCTTTTTGCAAGACTGGTGGTTACTTTTAAGTCTTTAAGGGTGAGTGTACTAAGAGTGTGGCATAAATCTAAAAGATCTAAGACCTTGCCTTTGCAGTATTTCTGTAGGTCATTTATTATTTGTAAAGGGAAAGACAATTACTGTGGTATGATCAGGTTCTTGAAAGATCCATGCTTTCAGAGGGATTATGGTTTTGCATACCAAGCTGAGATAGCTAAAAGTAACTGTTCCTCATGTGATGAATATTTACAAAGAATGACCTTTTGAAGTCTCTCATGGATGCTGCCAAAACAATAAGAAACCTTAAGTTGTAGGCTTTTAGTTTGTTAGGTTCTTGTTGCAGTTGATTAATGGTTGGAACTAGGTCAGATAGATGCCTCACAGTAACTTTTCCTTCAGTGTGACTTTCACTGGAGCATAGTAATTTTTAGTAAGGAAAAAAAAAAAGAATCTTTTTTCTTAGTGTAAAAGCAAAGTTACTGAACTGTCCTATCAGTAGTGTGACATCAGCAGGGTCCTGTGTGAAACTTGGCTCTTGTCAGTATTTCATGCACTGAGCTAATACAGCATCCGGCTTTGCACCTTTTGTCCATCCCTTCATCTAGACTGAGAATTGTGAAGCAGGCCTATACAGAAGTCTTCACTCTGCAGCACTGATGACTTAGGGGTTTCAAAGCAGCTGTATAAGTAGAAATTCCTGAAATCCACTTGGTTTATTTTATAACAAAACCCCTAGCATGTATATCACAGAATCACAGAATTATCAGGGTTGGAAGTGACCTCAAGGATCATCCAGTTCCAACCCCTGTGCTATGGGCAGGGACACCTTCCATTAGATCAGGTTGCTCAGAGCCATATCCAGCCTGGCTTTAAAAACATCCAGGAATGGAGCTCCCACCACCTCCCTGGCCAACCTGTTCCAGTGTCTCACCACCCTCAAGGGGAAGAACTTCTTCCTAACATCTAATCTAAATCTACCCTTCTCTAGCTTGCATCCATTCCCCCTAGTCCTATCATTACCCAACACCCTAAAAAAATCACTCACCAGCTTTCTTTTGGGCCCCTTCAGATATTGTGGAAGGCCACAGTACCTCCATCTATGTCTGTGCTTTCACTTTTCTGTAGGAATGCAAGAGGATTTTTTGGGCTTTTTTTTTTTTTTTTTTTTTTGGTAGATGGGGGTGGTAGGGCAGGGCTGGAGGACGCTTTTGATATTAATTTCCTGCACGGATATGCTAATGACAGAGAGCATTGAACTGAGTTCAGCTGCCAAAAAGAATGATCTGAATCTGTTTAAAGAAATACCCCACTGGCAAGTTTGTTTAGTATTCAGTGGTCTGTGTAGAATGCAGTAAGTGAAATCCTGTTCTGTAAAGAAATGTTATTTTTAGAATATCTTAAAAAGATGTTTTTCAAATTCTGTATATAAGCCACTTTAGCCCTATACCTCTATAGCAGTGTATTACTACCACAGATGATTTCTTTCCCTACCACAAAACAGAGTTATTTTATTGACAAGAGAGATATGGTGAGAGCTAGGATGTGGTTTTGCAGTGAGCACTTACTTTCTATATCTCTCATCTATACACTTTTAACCCATGTCATAAAATTCCTTTGAAATTTTTTACTTTTAGATGATTTACAGTTGTCAGCTCCAGACCTTTCAGCATCTAGTGTCCTTTAGATGACGCTAGTAAATAAGAAGGAAGTGGGTTTTGGATTTGGTTCCAATTATGCAATTGTGCCTTTTCTTCTGTTGTGGCTTAAAAAAAAAAAAAATCTCTTGGAAGTTTTAATATCCTTCCTGTATTTAATTGCAACCAGGCTCCAACAAATACTGTAACAAGTTGGTTTCTCTTAGGTCGAAAATCTGTAAGAACTATTTTACATTTAACATTTCTGCAATTTTGGACTGTAATTTTTCCCCCAGATTCCCCAGACAGGATAATGTAATTAATATTGTTTGTATTACAAAATTGTCCATCAGGCACTTCTCTGCTTCTTATTACTATGTTTAATTTGAATTTAACATAGCAAACTCTTAATCTTTGCAAAATTTTGAGGTGACCCTAGAAAAACCTAGCAAACTGATATAAATTATTTGCTATATTTCTTCTTTCTTTTTCTGCTTTAGTTTGGCAGTTAGTTCACTCAGATGAAGGTGAGATTTAGAAACTCTAGTTTTTGGTTCTGCATCACTTTTCCCAAAATGATTGCTCTTAAGGCTTATCTACTTAAGTTGATTTTAGTGCTTACTATTCAGGGCTTTCGTGACATATGTTTTGCAAATATCTGAACATAGGTGAAACTGATAACAATTACACACTGCCTGTAGGTTTTATATGGTATCACAGAACCCCTGAGCAGTAAGTGGTATGAGAAATATCAATCATGGAGCTCACATAGTATTCAGGTGTCTTAACTTTTTGCTTCTCTGCTTGCTAAGAGTTGCACGTTGGCAGTGTGGAGCCAGAAAATCTGGGTTTTTTTAGAGGCCATTGCTGCTGGTGATTTTTGAGACTTGCTTGGAGGACTGTTGTACAGTTGTCTTGGTTTGGGTATGGTTTGAATAAGCTGTTCTTTTTTACAAGCTTATAAAGCATCGTCTTTGCAAAACACTGTATTCTTAATCTCCGTCATGATAAAAACCCGTGTGTGCACTGTATGGAGACGTTGCCTTTTTCATTGCGTGGCTCTGATACAGAAAGATAATAACATATGAACTAATGTGAACATTTCTTTAAATATAAACTGTGCACTAAACACTTTTCTTGGCTACTATTCTTGATAATTTCCACTGAGGACATCAGTATAACTAAGAACAGAACTTCTCCCTCGGGGTTTTAAGTAGCTAGAATTTTATTGAATAGAGCAGAAGACCATACTAACATGAGAGTAACTCGATTTAATATTGGTCTCTGCAGAATGTGTGTTGTGATTTCTAACGATTAGTTATGCAAAAAGCCATTGGTAGATCCTACTCCAACTGGATCTTGGATTTATTTAACGGCTTTTTTTTTAACACTGCAAACAGAACATACACCCAGATTGCAAGGGAATGGCTCTTTTAGCTGCTATCTGGTAGTAAATTCTGTACCTTTTTGTCTTTGTTACTATTGTTCCTGTGCTAAAGGGACTAAGTCCAAGTGCTGCAGGTTAATTTTGATGAGTGTTGAGATGGTCCACTGCTTGGATGAATGTGTTTCATTTAATAGCTGGAAGGAGTGGATTTTCTGGGTGTTTTGTGGGGTTTTTTAAGTTGCTGTAATTGCAAGTCAGCAGAGGAGATCCAGGTGAGCTGTATCTATGTAGATTAACATGTACAGCATTGTGTGTGCACAGAGCAAATAAAACCATCCCGTGCAGAAAAAGACCTGAAGGAGCTGTCATAGAGAATGGTAGAGCGAAGGGAGAAGCTTTAGCCAAGGAGTTGTTCAGCCTCTGTCTCAGAACTGTGATGAGAACCATGATACACACATGGACCAATTGCAGCTTCTTTTAGCAGAGAAACCAACTTCCATGAAAGGAACTGATGATGATTTACTTTGCCACCAGCCCTGCAGCAAGTGATGCTCACTTTAGCCTGAAGTTTGTGGGCACAATCCTTTTAGCAGGGCCTGTTGTGACAGCACAAGGGGTGATGTTTTTAAACTAAAAGAGGGAAGATTCAGACTGCATAGAAGGAGGTTTTTTGGACTGGGAGTGGTGAGACTTGGCCTAGGTTGCCCAGAGAGGTGGTGGATGCCCTGTGCCTGAAAATGTTCTGCATTGGGTGGACAGGCTTTGGGCAGCCTGCTGTAGTTGGAGAAGTCCTTGCTGGCTGTGGGGTGGTTTGACTGGATGACCTTTAAAGGTCCCTTCCAACCCAAAGCATTCTGTGATTCCTGTGTTTGAGCTACCTCTGTCATCAATTAGATGACAGGAAAAAGATAGGAACAATATGCTCCTTTAACACATAGGAAAAATAACATATCTGCCTGGAATGGGGAGGCAAGGTTGTTTAAAAACTAAGGAAGACATTTCTTTAATAAGTTCATCATTTATATGACCTTTAAATAGGGGAGTAATTGTGGAAATGGAATCAAGATGTTTGTTGTGGTTTATTACCAGCAGATCTTATATTGTGATTATGCTTAGTACTGGGAGAAGGATAACCTGTGTAGTTCAAAAGAAACTGGAATGATTTAAGCAGCTAATAGAGTAAGTACTTTAGCATACTCCAAAAGCTTTAAAACTCAGGGAATCCTTCGGATGTCATTCTATAAATTGGTTGAGTTTGGAGAGGGCCATTCAACACCTTATGTGATATTTATTTATGTAAATAGCAAGGAAGGTGGAAGAGGTTTCAATTTTATGTCATGGAAAATTTTAAGTTAGCAAAACAGCTGATTTCTATGTGCTGTTGAACCCCTGGAAAGCCAATAAACTGTAGCAAGTACGTAATTTTTGGGTATGCCAATGGAACACTAGCCAAGGTTTTGACACTGTTTGGTTTGATCACCTCAGACAGCTCTGACTGGAATTTCTCTATAAAGAAGATGAAGTAAAGGATGATGCTGGAACAAATGTGGACTAATGAATTCTTTTTGGTCTGATGGAGTTCCTCTGTCATGACTCTTTCTCCATGTAAAACATGTAAAAATGCTTTGCCTTTGTATTGAATATCTGTAGTACAAGATTCCCGTGATAAAAACAATTACGTGAAATTATTTTAAAATGAAAAAGCAGTTTTGATCTTACTCCACAGGATTGTGGTGCTGCTTAAATATTTTTGTAGATCAATTAAGGGAAAAAAACTTCTTTCTTCAGAGACTCATTTACAAATTTGTTGTCATTATTCAAAATTCATTATCGGGCAGAAGTGCCATGTTTTGACTCCAGACTCATTGGTAATACTAACTCATTTATTTTTTGAATCAAATAGGTCTTTGGACCAGGTTTCTCTGACTTGTAGGCTGTTCAACAGCTTTGTAGATGAACCACATCTACGTTGTCCGAAGCATTAAAGTGTTCAAAAAGTGTGGACAGCTGAATGGTGGGTGCAGAGGCATAGAAATACACATTCCTATTTCAAACATTTCATTCAATTTCATGAGTTTGTTTCTTGTGTCGTGCAGTAGCACATAAGTGAAGCGCTTCATGGCAGTGTCCAGAGATCCTTCAGTGTTAAAACTAATGGCAGTCCTGCTCTGTTGAGATAGTAGCTATAGCCAGAGGAAATTTGGCTGTGATAGGAGGGATGTAATATGCACACATTTCTCACTCAATCAAATAAACCTGGCTTGCTTCTGCTTGAGTCTCCCTATGTACCAAATGAAAAAAATCTAAAAATATGCCTGCTTGCAGTGCTGCAGCACAAACTGTTGAAATCATTATCTTTGTGGAGGGACAATTCTCCACGTGTAGGATGAAAAAGAAATTGTCAGGAGCAAACATGCTCGAAACGTTTTTCTGTGTAAGGGTATTTTTCTGTGCAAATATTAATGTTGATAAATATGAAGACAAAAAGAGGAGTCTTGTAAATGATTAGGTGTATGCATATTTTCATTGTAAATGGCACTGTTTCTAATTACAAGATCAAAAGTGAAAAGTGCCTTAATACAGCTCTTGGATGTTGGCAGCTTTCCATGGAAAAGCATAATTATTACAGATTAAATGGAACAATAGAAACCCTCATGAAGTGTATGCAGCATCCAAACTGGAGCCTCTGGATACTACCCTAGTACAAACAATAAAGAGAAGTTGCTATAGTTATTCTGATGCCTGTCCTCACAGGTAATTAATTTTTATATGAGCCAAATCTGTTTGCCTGGATTTCATTTGTATGTTTTGCACTTTCCATTCTCAGCTGTCAAATATAGCTACTGTTTTTAGAACAGAACAGAGTAATTTAGGTTATAAAAGACCGTCAAGATCATCAGCTGTTAACCCAGCACTGCTAGGACACCGTTAAACCATGTCTTTCAGCTACATGCTTTTTAAAGTATCCAAGCTAAACCTTCCTGGCACAAGCTGAGGCCATTTCCTCTTCTATAACTTGTTCCTTGGGAGAAGAGACCAATCCCCACCTTGCTACAACCTCCTTTTTGGCAGCTGTAGACAGTGATAAGGTGTTCCCTCAGCCTTTTTTTTTTTTTCTAGACTGGATAACCCCAGCTACCTCAGCTGCTCATAAGACCTGTTCTCCAGACACTTCACCAGCTTTATTGCTCCCATTTGGCTAAGTTCCAGCATCAAAATGTCCTTCTTGTAGTGAGGGGCCCAAAACTGAGCCCAGTAGTCAAGGTGCAGCCTCACCAGAGCTGAGGATTGTCCTGACCCAGGTGTAGGAACTTGGCATTGTTGAACATTGTGTGTCCTGACATTAGTCTCCACCTGACCTATATCCCTCAGGACTGTGAACTCCATCAGTGTGTGATTACTGTTGCCCAGGCTGCCTGTAATTTTGACATCACTGATGAGCTTGCTTGCATTAGTAACCATCAGATCCAGCATTGCATCCCCTCTGGGATCTGCTCCATAATCTTCCCTAGCACTGAGTTCAGACTGACAGATCTGTAGCTCTCCAGAGCTTTTTCCCTGCCTTTCTTGTAGATGGGCATCACATTTGCTAGTCTCCAGTCAGCTAGGACCTTCCCAGTTAGCCAGGACTGCTGGTAAATGATGGAGAATGACTTGCTGAGTGTTTCTGCCAGGTCCTTCAGTACCCTTGGGTGGCCCCATAGACCTGTGTGTGTCTAAGTGGTGTAGCAGATTGCTGACCACTGGTCCTGTCTGCCTGCTGTGCCTGTCCCAGGCAAGATACGGTACGATCTGGTAGTCTCTTTCTCTCCCAGTCCTTGATACTCCTCAATCTACTCACCTCCTCTTGGAGGACTGTCAGTAAGTGGAAGAATTGCTTTACCTGGGTACACCTCCCCTGGCTCAAATTCTTCTGTTTTGCAAGTACGTTTGTGGTTCTCTGTGTGAGTAGAAGAGACGCTAAGAACATAATCTATGCCATTTTCTAATAATCAGTGACATACAACCTGACATCATTACGCAGACTTAAAAAACAAGTAAGTTGTAATTCATATTAAATATATAAAGTTTAAGTATATATAGGCTATACAGGCTATAATTACAGGCTATAATTAAGGAATAATATTAGAAAATTTGTTACAGTATTAAACAGCTGCATAAAATGTAGCAGAAGAAACATTTTGTAAGTTGAATTTTGCCTGGATTTAGTAAAGCCTGGTGAAAATACAGAGTGTAATGCATTTAGTATTTCAGTGGATATATTTCTTTCTTCAGAGAAGATGGGAGACTTGAGGAAATGATTGTAGAAGTGTCATTTATAGTTAAGGTTGTCTGATATGTCTGTTATCAGACTCTGATTTTAGTTTTTATAACTTTGCCAAAGTTTTAACTGTTTTGGCTGAATTTTCTGTGCCATGGAACTGCCAAAAAGGGATTTGTTTTCAAAGTTACTATTAAAATGATTCATCTGTTTCCAGGAACAAGTTATGGGAAAATACGTTGATGGCTTTTATTTTGTCCTCCTGGGAAACTCAGCGCCTTTATTCTTTGGAGTGGAAACTTGAAATCTGGCAGATGAATCACCCTTGTTGCAGGGAAGTGTCTTTTGAAAGGAACTCAGGGTGGCAGGAGGTGCAACACGCGTGATGTGCACGAAGGTGGGTAGGGACTCACCAGGAGATTTGGTGGACTGCTTGGGCTGTGTGTTCTCAAATAAGTTAAAAGTTAAATATTCAAAAGGTACCTGCAAATGAGTCAGAAATGTAATAGAAAAATGCTGTAGGAGCATGTGATTAAGGTTTCTATACAAGTGGACCAAAATCCTGCACAGGGTGTACTGAGTAACTTTGGAGTTCTTGGGTTTTTGTAACCTGAATGTTAACTTCATTTTTTTTTTTAAAATTTAAAAAAAAATTTTAAAAGTAGCAGATTCCTTAGAGCTATCCCTGTGTGGTTATGAACCTGAAACAGGAATTTTTCAGTGGTTGAAAATGACACAATAAAGTCTTGCTCCTTTCTGGGCAATGCCTTTACTTGTAGGTGGGGATGTCTGCCCAGCCTCTGGTTGTATGGCATTCTTGAGCTGATTTTTAGCTCCTACAGGGCTCTCAGCTTCAGGCATGACACCTGGATTTAAGGTGGTATTTGCTGGCAGCTGCTGGGAAGGCTGTGGATTCTTGCTGGGCCCCTGTGGAAAGCTGCCTTGAATTGTGGTAGCTTTCTTGCCTCTGTGCGAGGCTGTGGTTCCTGCAGCCCAGTTAACTCTTGTAGGAGTTCGAAGCACAGTTGCTTGCCTGAAAACTGATAGAGCAGCACCAGTCATTGTAGCATGGTGACACATCCTCAATCAGTTGGGTCAATGCTTATAATGTAACAAAACATACATGCACTGTATGGCAGCAGTGAGGTGATTGCAAACCAGTGAGAGCTTACTTCTGCTGTGATTAAGCCTTCCAGCTAAAAGTAATCAGACTTCAACTAGAAGAGTGGGGTTTTCTTGTAAGCGGAGTGTTGGTTTTTTTGATAGAGAGAGATTTTCTTTTTAAAGTTTGTTTTTATTTTTTTTAAATGAGCTGAAAGTCACCTCATGCACATGTTCATGGAACCAGCTTCAATACAAGTATATGCATGAAAAAGGTAATGGACGGCAACTGCCAAAGCAACGTTAATCAGATTTGAATGTTGATTTATTATTGTCAACTATTTATTGCAACATGGAAAGGGGGAAATGTGCAAAACAGTAACATCAGTCATTAGGTAAATACTAGGACAGGATCAGTGATTTTAGGAGAGCTTTGTTAGTGTACACCAGATGAGGATTGCGGGTTTATGTTCACATTTTTCTCATATAAATGCCTTTTTTCCAAGACATCAAAAGTACAGAAAGGTGATATTTGGTTTTCCACAACAGAAGGCACTGAGATTTTCCAGGATAATTTTTTTACAACGTTCTAAATTCATATTTGTGTTACTAGTTCAGTAGTATAGTGTAAAATAATGTATCTGTGCTGTAAATGCCTGTGTCTCAAAGTTCCTAAACTGTGTTTTACATACCTACATTGAAGAATTGTGAATAAGCCAATACATTTAAAAAAAAAAAAAAAGTAAATGAGAAAAAGTATAACTTGGCTGAGAGTCAAAGCTTTGTTAAGATATGTGGCAGGAAAGCAGACACAAAATTGGAGGGAGAAGAAAGTAAAGAATATAACAAAAATGTTATTTTCTCCTCTTACCAGTTACCTGTCTCCTTTTGTTATTCATATGCACTTGTTGAAGTTGCATGTAAATGATTGATTGACTCAGTGAACTCATTGTAATAAATTATGTTTGATGTGCTATCTTGAAAAAAAATCTTTTGAAATTCTGTCTCTTTGCTTTGTCTGCTCACCTTGTGGCTGTTAATATCTTGTTTCCCATCTGTCTGATTCCATCATAAACTGAACATAACTTTCCAGACGTTAATGCAGCTCTCTTTCTTCTGGTTTAACTGAGTATGTAACACAAATATGTGATTTGGCCGTCAACAGTAATATCAGAAAGGAATGTTGAAGTGTGTGTTCCCTTTACTGATGTGAAATAAAGAAATGCTTATCTGTAGATATTTGATAATAGATATTTACAGTTCATAGATACGTCTCTGTAAGAACACAGAGATGTCTGTATCATTGTATTACATCAGCTTTAAGTAGCATTTACGTCCAAAGGTTACTTTTAAGGATTAATTCTTAATTAAAGGAGGAAAGAAATGGGTCTATAAGGTTTCCAGAAATCAGTTTTAAATATAGATTTTAAAATACTTAGCTAAATATGTAGTACAGATACACCCAAGCTTCATTTTGAAGATTGATTGTACTATAGATATTCCTACTGCAACAAGTGTCTGTGACAGTGAGGTCCTAATTGTGTCTTCAATTACAGGGGAATTGGGAAAAGTAGTCTTATTTTGTTAAAGACATTTTTGTTTTTCCCTAGGGGATACAGTGTCTGTAGAAATATTTGGTTGGGATTTTGTTGGGTTTTTTTGTTTGTTTGTTTGTTTGGTTGGTTGGTTTTTTTTATATTTGGGTTTTTTGTTTGTTTTGTGTTTGTTTTTGTTTCTTAATGCTTTGAGTTCAGCAGTTTGCTTAACAACAGTTAGGATATAGGTAGATAACAGTTAGGATATAGGTAGATAAATTCTTTCTGTTCTTTATTAAGGACATAAAATCTGTATAACGAAAGGGTTTTTTTCCATACTGTCTTTTTAGTGAGAGTACTTCTTTTTCACTGGCAGATTTAGCTATGAACAAGGTACCCAATTCAGAAAAGGATGCCAGAGGGAACAAAAAGCATTTTCACTTCATGATTTATTGAAAACAGACAATAATAAGTGAAGTAGTTTCAGCAGGACACATAAGCATATGCATTTATGCCAGTGATTGGTACATTGACTGAAATGAAATTGTTCTTCAGACTAAATGCCATATTGAACTGAGGCCTTGATATAGCCTAAGCAACTGTTAGTTCCAAAGTTGCATTCTTTACTAAGCTTCTGATTTCCTTGAAGTTTGCTTCTATTGCTGCTGAAACAAGTGTTTGAGCAGGTTTAGCAGCAGAATTCCAATGTCTAGTGAATATTATGTTTTAATGGTTTTCTTTCCTATTGTACTGTGCAAAAGCACTTTGGAGAAATCTATATGCATGTGTTTTCCCACCACTGAAAAAAGTTGTATTTGTCTCATTGAGAAAGATGAGGCAAATTACAAAACTGTATTAGTCAGTTATTTTTTTTAAACAGTAGCAGTTTTCTTGTGAGACTTTCTGTGAAGAGTTTCTGTTTATGAAACTCATATCTTTATTTCCACTGCATAGAATATAAACAAATCAATTGAATGAAATCTTGACTTCATTATATTCAATATTAGTATTTTAGGATTTCTGATTCAGTAGATTTTCTTTCACTGTATTCTTTCCAGAATTATGTTTGGTATAGCATTTCCTTCCAGAACTGTGAAAAGAAAAATGTATGTATCATGGGGCATGCTTGTGTCCTGTTCTTAAGACTAAAAGCCTGTTGTACTGGATGCATCTCACCCTGTTACTGACATTTGCGTGGAATGGAAGGATAGAATCATAGAATGGTTTGGGTAGAAAGGGACCTCCAAAGGTCATCTACTTCAACTCCCCTGCAGTGAGGCTGCCCAGAGCCCTGTCGAGCCTCACCTTGAATATCTCCTGGTATGGGGCATCAACTACCTCCCTGGGCAGCCTGTTGCAGTGTTCCACTACCCTCATGGTAAAGAACTTGCTCCTAACATCCAATCTAATCTATACAGAGAATAGGATGGGATGGAATGGAATGGAATGGAATGGAATGGAATGGAATGGAATGGAATAGAATTAACCAGGTTAGGAAAGACCTTTGAGATCATCAAGTCCAACCTATCACCCAACACCATCTAATCAACTAAACCATGGCACCAAGTGCCTCATCCAGTCTCTTCCTAAACACTTCCGGTGATGGTGACTCCTCCACCTCCCTGGGCAGCCCATTCCAATGCCCAATCTCTCTTTCTGTGAAGAACTCCTTCCTAACATACAGCGTAAACCTCCCCTGGCGCAGCTTGAGACTGTCCTCTTGTTCTGGTGCTGGTTGCCTGGGAGTAGAGACCAACCCCCACCTGGCTACAAGCTCCCTTCAGGTAGTTGTAGATGGCAATAAGGCCTCCTCTTCTCCAGGCCAAGCAACCCCAGCTTCCTCACCCTCTCCTCACAGGGCTTGTGCTCCAAAACCCTCACCTCTTCTCTAATTTCAAACCATTGCTCCTCATCCTATCGCTACATGCCTCTGTAAACTATCCCTCTCTAGCCTTCTTGTAGGCCTCCTTCCAGTACTGGAAGGCCACTATTAGGCCTCCCTGGAGCTGTCTCTTCTCCAGGCGGAACAACCCCAACTCCCTCAACCTGTCCTCACAGGAGAGGTGTTCCAGCTTCCCAATCATCTTTGTTACCCTCCTCTGGACCTGCTCCATCAGATCCATGTCAGCAACTGTGTAGTGTTACACACAAACACAGAAGATTATCTAACAATTAATATTTCATCATCATTGCATGGCTGTTTGATTTGGTAGAAAAAAATATCCCTGTGGAGTGTGACCCCAGTTTGAAAGGACCAACAGGAACGATGGGTCTAGAGTGTGTTATTAATAAATTACATACTTTTGTGACTCATTGAACTCTCTCTGCAATAATGGTGCATTTCATTCTGTGTTGCTGAAGAAGGTTGCAAATGCAGGGGAAAAGTTCGTTCTGCATACTCCCAGAATAATTTCCTTAATTGCTTAGATTTTCCTGGGGACTGAAGGACAGAGTAGACATTGTTCAACTTTTTAGCTGAATGAAATGACACTGGGCTATAATAAGCTGCAGCTGAAATCCAACTACAAAGGGTTTTCCAACATTACTTGGGAATAAAGCATTGCATTGGTAGTTAGTATATGGGTATAGCGTTTGGAAGCAGTTAAATTCTTATTTGCTGTATATTTTCCTAGGGATTCTGCTGAACTTAGTCACTGTATTGGTGATTCATAGTTAAATATTTGCTTTAGATGTGAGTGACACATTCACATTGACTTTTCAGCATATATGGAGAAAAGAGAAGATGATAAAATGAGTTTGCTGTATTCTGAATGAATTACTCCATGTCTTCATGTAGATTAGACTTATTACTAGGCATAGAATAGTGTAAGCACTGCAATCATTGGCAAATGTTTTCCATACAGGGGAGAATTATGAGGAAAATAATATTTTGGGGGAGAAATGGTCATGTGGCCTATTGTTTAGACAAGCAGTTGCTCTTATTGGCACAACTACTTAAGAGCCTAAAGCAAATATATTTTGTCTGGTGAATGCTAACTGTGATGCTTTATTGCACTACTTGGCTTCAGATATAGCCACACCCTATCTTCCTGAAGAAGTAAGAATAACGACATCTGCCATTGATCATACACAACCACTGATTTTCTTGCATTACTGCATCTTAAATGTTCACTTTTATTGCCCAAGATATATTTGTTCTTACGAAGTATATATTTATTCCCTCAAATTATGGTTCCTAAATTAGCATGCTGTGTTTTTCACCAAATTAATCTTTTTTCCAGTTTTGTCTGACTAACAACTTGATAAATCTCTCTTTATCTTCTAATGGCAGATGATTTATCAAGGCCTACCACTTAATTAATATTGCAGAGTATTTGGGGAGCTGAAGAATTCAGAAGTATTTTCCGTAGCTTGGATGTGTAAAATGAGAAGCATAGGAGAAAACAGAAAGATAATCTTGTAACTGAGGAAAAAAAAAAAGCCTTTGTGATTTAAGCATGGGATTGAGGTTCAGGAAATGGTGAGTTCTATCCCACAAATCCATCATGCTTCCCACTAGACTTTGGACAAAACACTGTTTTTCTTTCTTTACTGCAAAATATTAAGGGTAATGCTGTCTTATCTCTTAGGGTAGTTTAATGCTGAATTTGAGTAGCATTACTAGTGTGTGTAGGATAGGTATTAGTTTTTGAGTTTGAGTTGTGCTTATATGAACACTTCCATGTTATATCCTGAGTTTGTCCATATTTTAGGAAATATACATAATGTACAAAAGATACTTCTGTGGTATAAATATTTTAACTTCTGTATCTGAAGCACATATAAAAGGACAGAAATCTCAGAGAAGTTGTCAATGAAATTTCAGCTTTCCTGAATTAGTTTTTTTCTCCATTTTCAGGTTGCATGTCTCACTTATATAGCAGCTAATTACCTTAATTGCAAAATTGAAGCAAAACGCTGGGGTACTGCTCATGGGAGTATTGTTCCCTATCAGGTAAGCAGAAAACATTAGGGTTTTTGGCTCATGGAATTAATGATTTTGTGCATTATGAGACTGAGAAGGGATTTACTTTTCCCATGACCTTCTGTAGTCTGTCTGTGTCTAGGTAGGACAAATTTCTGTTGTTCATTGTCATTTCTGCATTTTTCATGTTTCTTCATCAGCAGTAGATTAGTAACAGAACACTGAAATAGATCAAAGGTGTTTGCTGAAATTGGATGACTTTAAAGCTAGCATGATGATTTGATTGCTTTTCACCTGACAGAGAAACCTTTTTTTTTTAAAGGGTTACCTGACTTCCATACCAGTTACAGACTGAAATATTTTGTCTCTGAATTTTGATGTTTTTGTCTTATGAGTCTACAAGGACAATATAAATGAGCATGAACATCTGGGAGTTCTACATATTTGTCATATACTGTTGATTTTGCTACAAATCATTGTGGCTCAGTGAGACACCAGGTTGGCAAAAGGAATTAACCAGACTTCAGATCTCTCCAGCGGAAATCATAGTCTGCTACATGTAATGAAGAGTTGAAATCCCTTAAAAATAACATGACCTTTGTCATATAAACAAGCAAAGAAAAGAAAAATGCTGAAGGTTTTATCTTACTTCTGGCTGTTACGGGAAATCTTCCAGTAAATAAGGAAAATCTTCTAGCTGATCATTTTGTGTTCTTGATGGAAGTCATGCTAACTTTTTGAGATTTGGGCATATACTTAATTATAAAATTCTATTTTTTTTTCATAATTTTTGGCACTTTTCATCAAATACTCATGTTTGAAGCAAGCTAAGGAGAACCTAGATTTCTTGATTTCTGGCCAGATTCCTTTAAATTCTGAGAGGGACAGTTCCCAGCATTTGTTTGGGATATCTGCTCCTAAACACCACTCAGTTTTTCCAGCATCTTCATTCTTTTAGAGAAAATGAGGGAAACTCAATGTGTTGTCTCTCTCAGAGGTGAAGATGGTGATGATCATAACATTAAAAGATTTGCTGCTTGTGGCCATAGAAACCCTGAAGCAAAAAATCTACCATCAGAGCACTATCACTGGCTAGCATCACAGCCAGCACTCCTCAGGTCTAAAACCCAAATAAGTTGTTTTAAAAGCTACCTTTACTTGAGCTTGGAGGCTTTTCCCAGTACATTCTACTGCATAGTCAACCATCTTGTTATGAATTAGCTAGAAGAGATTGCAAATGATCCCAGACCAATGGAGAGATCACAGTATCACAGTATTACCAAGGTTGGAAGAGACCTTGAAGATCATTGAGTCCAACCTGTAACCACAGACCCCATGACTAGACCATGGCACCAAGTGCCACATCCAGTCCCCTCTTGAACGCCTCCAGGGACGGCGACTCAACCACCTCCCGGGCAGCCCATTCCAATGACGAATCACTCTCTTGGTGAAGAACTTTCTCCTCACCTGGAGCCTAAACTTCCCCTGTTGCAGCTTGAGACTGTGTCCCCTTGTTCTGGTGCTGGTTGCTAGGGAGAAGAGGCCAACCCCTTCCTGGCTACAACCACCTTTCAGGTAGTTGTAGAGAGCAATGAGGTCGCCCCTGAGCCTCCTCTTCTCCAGGCTAAACAACCCCAGCTCCCTCAGCCTCTCCTCATAGGGCTTGTGCTCAAGGCCTCTCACCAGCCTTGTTGCCCTTCTCTGGACACGTTCAAGTGTCTCGATGTTGCAGCTCTTTCTGCAAAGGTGGCTGTGCTCTTGCAGTGTTCTTGTCGTGGGTGCAGTGCATACACCTCTGGTTGGCAGAACATGGCAGTATGGCCAAGTCTTTTAGAGCCAGCTCTGCATGACCCAATGTAACCACTACAGAAGTAGTTATGTTCTGCTGCATTTCTGTGGTGTGACCTTTTGGTGCGACCCTTTTGAACTTTGGTGTGTTGACTGTATAAAACAGATCTGAAGTGTCTGAAGTTTGTATAAGCAAAACCAAAACCCGTACTAAACAAGATGCTTTATCTTCACTGGGCCATATTTGGCTGAATAACTTCTATGTTGTTTTGCCTTTGTTTTTTCCACAGTCAAGATTAAAAGAAAAGCATGCACTGAGCATGTTCTGTTTCTTTCTTTTTCTTTCTTTTTTTTTTTTTCATTGACAGCTTTCTAGATATAAAAAAGTTGAGGAGATTGGTCTAGCTGATTTTCTGGTTAAATCCAAATTAATTAATATGTAAATAGCTTCTAAAAAAATCCTGTCTAAACTACAATTCCTGTGTTTCTGTCTGCTGTTTTGGTAGTAGTTATTAGAAATATTAACTCAACATTAGAAAGAACTTAAATCTGAATTTCTTTCTCAATAAACTAGTAATTAGCTTGGATTTACTATGGGTGGAGTAGTATGCATGTGTGTGTTTATGGCTCATCTGTTAACATTCCATCAGTTAGCATGGTTATAATTCTGATTTTAACCGTAAGTACATCAGGCTTTCTAGAGATTATTTTTCCTTTGCTGACATAAACTATACTTAGGCTGCAAGTAAATGTGGGGGTTTTAAGATATTTTTTTGAAAGTCAACCACAATGTGTTCAAATCAGGAAATTGAATTTCTGTCTACTTTAAACAAGCATGTGATAGAATTTCCCCCCTTTTGTCCTCAACTTTCTCATGTTTTTATTTGCTGTATTTTGAGTTTCCACATAGATACTAACTTTTATCTTTGAAGTGATAGAGACCCTGCAGTCCTGCTAAAAAGTGTCAGACTATGTTAAATCATGGAAGATTGGGTAAACATGAGAGATCCTTTTAGAGAATTAAAATGGCAAAATCTAAATAATGTACATCATGTTTGTGTAACAGAAGTCTGAGCAGAGTCATGCTAGAGTACTGACCACAATTTAATCCAAAATATATATGTGGAAGCCACCTTAAAAATGTACAGTTGTTGCAGTAAGTGTTCTGGTGCACTGTTTAACACATTTGGTGATACATGCAGAATGCTATTGGTCTTTTGTTTAATTGAGCTTCAACTGAATAGTTTTACTTACAATAGCATTGCAAAAGGCTCTGTCTTTCCTATTTCTTGTTTTCTTAGCTTTTAGTTGCCTGCAATTTCACTGCATTCCCTGTTGCTTTTTGACTGAAAACCAGAAACATGTTTTCTCCCTGAATGTGCTCTCTAGACTGACCTTTCTTACTTGTTTTTAAAAACATAAAAAATAAGCATTAATGGGCATCTGGATTTTCTCTGTCTTGAAACTACCAAAATGTGTTGCATTTCTGAAAATCTATTTCTGGTCTGAGCAACAAGCTCTTATTAAGTGAGATGTAAAGTAGTGTGCAAGGACATTAGTTGTTTTTTAAGCTTTTTTTTTTTTTTTCTCATTTGCTGATCACATGCTGATCATTTGAATTGTTTGAGTTTTCAGCCTTGTGTGCTCATCACCAAAGAAAAGTCCTGAGGTTCTTCTGAGTGTACAGTGTCTTTCATGGCTCCTGTAAAGTTGTCTTTAAAGGTTTGCCATAGGTTTGTAGTGGAGGTGAGCTTTGCAATGTGCCACAGGGATGGAGAACTCTAAATTCTAATCAACCAACCTTAGAAATAGATTTTTGGGTGCTGAACCCTTCATGATAAATTTTCTGCTTTGAGCATATCTGCTTTTTAATCCAAGCACTGTAGTTTGAATAGGTCACTTCTGTGATAGTGCATGTAACCAGATCCTAGTTTGCTAGGTTTCAAGCTTTAAAATGCAAACCTTGAGATTTGGGCTGTGTCTTAAACATTTAATTAATGCAGTTTTACTAAACAAGTTGCTATAATGAGACACCCTGTTTAGTTACAGCTGTTCTGTGATTATCCAGAGGAAATCAGGGGCTTAAAAGAATCCAGTTTATATGATTGTGCTAAGAAGTAAAGTTGCATTATTGTCTTCTATTTGGGGTTATAAGGTCTTCCCTCATTTTTGTTATTTCAGTAGTGTGGCTGTCTTGCCTGTACCACATGTAAGATCTAGGCATTTGCTTTTTCATCTTACAGTTGGCCCACTCAGAATGGATTTTCATTCCCTTGAGAAAGCCTATTGTAACCTGCATGTTTGTAGGATGTTTCCTGTAGCGGCTTATCACTCTGCCTTCAGACACCCAAGTAACAGGGCAGCACTTTCAAAGGCAAACTTTCAGCAGGTCTGGGGCTGTTTTCTCTTGGGTCTCAATGATGAAAGTCTCTGTGAAAAATGAGAAACCAAGCTCTTACACGTATCCTCTCCCCTAAAGAGTATGGTATTATTATTCTTTGGTCCTCACGTCTTCTCAAGTGTGTTTCAGTATATTTTCAGAATATGGAAAGGGCTAAACCATTCTGAACAGGATGGTCTGTGTCATCCTTATGTGAAACAAGAAAACAAGGATACAACTTGCAGAAGTGTGACATGGTGACATGAGAATTCTAATGAAACTGGTCATCAGAACACCGGTGTTCTGATGTTTAGTGTCATTAGTGGACCTATCTGTCTTTTGTGTATGCTGTTCTTCATTTCCTCCGTTTTTGTTTCTGGGTAAAGAGAGTGATCTAGTTTATATTATTTACAGTAGCATGGCTAGCCTCCAAATGAATTTGCTGAAGATGCATGTCAAATTGTAATTATTAGGGCAATGTAACAGTAGATTGCTGTACAAATTTCAGTTGTTTGGAAAGTGGTAAAAGTAGGATTGGTGGGCTTGTAGATGAGATACTGACTGCAACTGGATCACTCCTTTTCTCTAATCTGCTTGTTGGTTCCAGGGCAGGAGGAGAAACTTTACTTTTCCTTTTCTGAAAATACATTTCATAGCTGTTATATAACTACAACATGTGCCCACTCAAAAGCTAAAACATGTTTAAACAGTCTGAAAGAGAACTCAGAAATCTGTGTGCAGAAATACCACTCAGTGATTCCTGACATAATCACCCTGTATATATAAAAATAGTGATTTGTATTGCCATAGTAGCTTGAAGCCCTAATAAAACACCACAAGCCCTTGTGCAAAGTACAAGCTTGTACAAGCAGGATAAATGTGTGCTTTCTGGTCAGTAATGGGCAGTGACACATGAAGAAATTACTTTAAATGACTGAAATGAATCTTTTAAAGCTGTATTTTATAAAGAATTTGAGGATCTGGTGATTTATGCTGAATGATATTCATTCTTGGCCACAGGAAAGCTTAAGGCATGCCCACATGATGATACTGACTTCATGAAAATGGAAAAAAGTATTAAGTGAGTAAATGCAAGAATATTCTTAACCCTTCTTTAATTGATATTCGGGTGCACTTGCCATTACACTGTGAAGCCTGTGAGTTTTGGTTGGGAGATGTTGATTGTTATGGAAGAGTATGTCCACTAGATGTCATTCACGTAATCTCGATTTTGTTGCAGCGTATATTTCATAGGAACTATGTAGGATGGCAAAAAAAATAATCAGCATTATTAGCAGCTTTTGTATATGCAGTGCTTATGGCCTTATATGTATGTGGCATGTTACAGAATAATATTCTGATTGTCTATGTGATGTGTTTGACATACTGTTTAGACTAGAACTTCTGTTTTAACATGCTTTTGCCTACAATTACCTTGTTGTATGAGCAGATCTGTTATATAAGAGCACCCAGGTGAGCTGCATGTAGTCTGTAACTGCTCTGCAAAGAGAGACGTATATGGAGGTGAGGACGTTACTTCCCAAAGGGAAGCAAAAGTATCCTGTAACTGACATAATTGCTCCAAAACTATGTTCTTTTCTAAGCTCTTTATACCTCAAAGGGCACTTCTTCAGAGAAGTGCATGGCTAATCAGAGAAGGTGGCTCAAATTTCGTAAACTTACACAAGTGGGTTTATATACTCACAGATCTTAGCTGTAGAACTGTGCTTACAGTACGTGATTTGTGTCACCTTATTAATAATCTGAGGCATTTCGGATAGAATCGCTTTAATCAAGCTTAAGTGAAATATTCTGTGTGTGGACAACTCCAAGGTGCATCTGACCATTCAGATATTAACAAAGAGCACTCAAACGCTGCCACCTCCCTGCCCCTGGCTTTGTAGTATGACATGTGTTACTAATTGCTAGACAGCTTCTGGGAGCCTATATCTGTACTCTCATTGAGGAGCAACTGCTGCAACATTGGCCTGTGCTCTTTCACACTTTCTGCTTGGAGTAGCTACAGCAAAACTGGAAGCTGGAGATCACAGCTTCCTGCAACCTCCCTCTCCCTTTCCATATGGAATAAAGAATTTCTCTGCCCTGTGTAGTCAGCCAGAGGGCAGGATGGGGAAGTGATAATCCTCTTGGAATGAGCACTTGCATGAAAAATGATAAATGCTACATTACATGGGGATTAACACTTGCTTATGAACTTGCTTTTAATGGAGTGATGCTTCTCTTTCAGCAATGTGAAGGTTCACTGTACTTACAGACCTGATTAAGAACCTTTACCGATGTTCAGCCAAAAGGGAGCCATCTGCCATCAGAAACCTAATGGTGTTTGAAACTGATCCACTCTTTTGCATATGGTCCTCAAGAATGTAAACCACTTACTTTCACATAGCATTTACTTCCCTAGAAAAATGCTTGCTCCCTGCATCTCACTGCAAGATTCTTCCTTCTCTCAGCATGAGAATTGCATTTCTGTTCACACTTAATGCACCCGTTTGAGGTCTGTGCTTTGTCACCATCAAACTTTGAAACGTGACTATCCAGAGCTAGTTTAATGAATGGAGTTGCTACGTAAATCACATCTGTTCTCATTTTTTTGATGGAAGAGCTTATGATATCCTGTGAGGATGTTCACAGAGTGGGTCAATCTGTGAGTGGAGTTTATGAAGCTTGTTTGGCATCTCCAGATGTATTTGATACTGAGCACTGCTTCACAAATCTGATTTCTGCTTTGCAGGATGACCCTTTCTTTTCACACTGAGCTGACATGTCATAGAAATTTGGTCACCTAGTTTATTTCCAAGCACTGATGAATGCTTATAAATTTGCCATGGGCCGTATTGTTTCCTCTAAAAATACTGCATTGCTGCTACAATCAGCATAGCTCTGCTGGAATAACAGTTGTGGTCCTGCACTACAGAGGCAGTGTCTGGGAATTTAACTGGAAGGGGGTAGCATTTTTGAGAGAACTTCTGTTCTGTTTTCATAAGTGATACATAGACTTAAGAAATCTCAGTCCTGTTGTTTTGCTAAAGCATTAATATTTTAAATGCTAAATCTACTTATGAAAGTAAGCTTTAAATTGCAGTGCTTTTTAATGCCCATCTTCGTGACCTTTGCTACATTCAGATGTAGCAGGATGCTAAGCCAGGTGTTTTTACATGATGATAGAAAGACAAAAATTGTAATCTAAGGCTTTGTCTGTTACTAAACTTTTTATTATTACTTCAATTGTTATGATTTGCTTACATTTGAAGATAGGCAGGCCTTTTGCTACAAGACATGAATTCAGTCATATTGAGAATGATGAGTGAAGGCAAGAGACAAAATCTTACTTCCTGACCATCACCTAAAACATAGAATATTCACTGAGTGGAATTTACTCTTATAATGCAAATTAAGCTAGAGCAATTGATCTTACCTCTGTGTCCCCAAGGGGATCAAAATGAGTTTTATCTAGTCTAACTCATCGCTTTTGTTCACTTAGATATAAGGTACTTTTGACAGATGTTTCTCCCAACATCACTGGAAATTTTTAAATACTTGCTGAGTTAGTTCTCCATTCTCACTGAGAGGAGGAAAAGAAATAATTCTGTTTTCAAGAAGAAAGTTAGTGCTTGGATATAGACAGTTTAGTTTGACTGTGTAGTTATTGATGCATTATGGCAGGTGGTAGCTATATTGTCTATAGCAAGTTTATACATATCTAAAATATATGTAGTGCTCATGTACAGTGTTTTCTTTCCTCATTTTTGTGAGGCCAGATCATTCAGATTTTCCTGAAGGTTATACTTTTAAAAACATATTATAGTGTTTTCTGTTTTTCTTTCTGACATGATTTCCACGTTTTTCATCTCCTCAAGGGGTGTGTCCAGGTCTGGTGTGTGCCTTAGGTAGTTTTACATGCTTCTGAGTGACGCGAAAAGCTTTCATGTGCTGTTAAGACACCCAAGAATAGTTTGCTTTCATTTATTAACATTATCTCATTGCTCTGTCTCCTCTTCTCAGCCGTTCAGCTGCCAGGGTAGGAGAACTGCATGTAGTTTTACACTACATTTGTTGATTAGTTATCAGGTACAGCTTTAGTTTGATTTACTGTTAAAAGATTCTTGATGTTCCTTTGTGATCCATGATTTTTGCTTTGTTTCATCATGGAACATTTTACTGAATAGTTTCACTGATGACTTCCATGCCAATGAAACCTGCAGAGGCAAAGACAGTGCTGGAAGTGAGGTAGCAGCAGCTGAAACAATTGTCTAGCTGTACTCTTGGTTTATGTCAGCTACAGCGAGTTTAGGACACTCAAATTTTGAAGGAGTATGTCCATGAGTGTTTAATGAGCTTTTCAAACTTCTGCACATTTTTTTTAAACATTACTCATCTTTTTTTCCCCTGGGTATTTCAAGATAGGTGAAGTCTGAGATTCTGAAAACTTGTCTTGTAAGAGTATGGAAGGCCAACCTTGTATTTCATATTTTGTGAGTTCTCTGTTTTGCATTTGGGAAAGCTACCAGGGTGAAGAATACAACTTAAATTATCTTAGTAGAAAGGCTATTCTTTGCTAGATTAAAATAAGAAACACAAGGGTAACCTTTAATTGCTCTACAAATGATACACAGTCAGTTATTAGTTGTGATTCTGCATTGGCACAATCCATGGTCATGTGGAATAGGAGGTTGATGTGACTTCAAGTCTCATTAGCTGAATCCATGTAGCATTGTTAAAATCTAACATAAAGATGAGGAATATAAAATATTATAAATACCAGTCTTAGTCTATATAATAATGTCTCTTCTAAGCAGGGGCAATTTTTTGACCTTGTCAAATTTATCCTTGGCATATGTGGTTATGATAGTGGCTAGAGAGTTTTGACCATGAATAATAGTTGTAACAATGCAACAAAGCCTTTTGTTGTACACATAAGTGATTAACATAGTTCATTGGGGCAGAGGCTTCATTTTAATTTAGCTTGAAGCTCAGAGCAATGGAACCTGAGTCTTATTTTAGTGTTTCCACAAACCACAAACAATGTCTTCCTCTTTTGCGTGCAGGCTTACCGTATTTTATGTGAAGGTTTTTAATACGGAAGTGAATGTTTTGAAAGAATCTTATGATTTCACCTGATTTTTCTGCTGTTACCCATTTATATATATACAGTTTACTTTCATGTATTTGTCCAAGTTGGAAGATAAATGAGAAGTAAAAGTAGCCATCATGTGACTGTCTATAACATGAAAGAGTCTGAGATTTGTTCAATACATACAGTGTTTACTGATACATTTTATCTGTGAACAAGGAGGGTAGCCTTGAGCAGGAACAGAATTCCATGTATTAAGAATCTGATCAGGTAATGTAAGAGAATCTTATTAGTGATACCTCGTAGCACTCATGCATAATTATGCTATCTTTTCACTGTTATCTTTTGAAACTCCTTGGAGATTCTTAAGTAATTTTATTTCCTGCAATTTAACAGTTTTAAGTAATAATGATTATGAGAAAACAGTTAAATAGTTTCTTTTCTCAAGTACCAGGTGCTGAAAGCAACAGAGAATATTGGTGGTTTTTATAGTGGTTTCCTGCACATCTTGCATGAGCTTCTTTAAACATTCATTGTATAGGCCTTTGTCAGACTTAAAAAGATAATAGAAATTATTTGTGGTCAATGTATGGGACTGAAACTCAGAAATGTAGCTCTGCATTTGCTTGTAAAATAGGTGTATGATTTCTGATTTGGGTTTTGGATGAGTGCTTCCAATCCTTTTGTACTACAAGGCAGAGCAAGTTCATGAAATCACCAGTTCCAGATTGCAGCAAGTAATAGAGTGGTAGTTACTTTGAGATTTTCTACTTCTATCTTTCCTACCAGATTTTGTCCATGCTTTTAGATTTAACTTCTCCTATTGTGATTTGAGTAGGCCAATTTCTTGTGCTCTTCCTCTGTCTGGGAAAGAACTGATCTCTTCCATCTACGTTTCTCCTTTTTGGTCTCTATTTAAATAGTAAGTTGTGGATAGGCTGTTCAAAAGATACTGTTCCTCTCTTTCAGGGTGTGACTGAATGGCATTCAGTAGTGTAGCATAAAAAGTATGTGAGCGAGTTTCCATGCTGCAAGCAGGGAACAATCATAGACGAACAGTTGTGGATGGGGCTATCCCTTCTTCATGTAAGAGCATCTTTAACAATATTGCTCTCCACACTTGTGCTGGGACTCCACAACTTTCCAGCTTTAGTTCTTCATTGATCTTTATTTTTGTGGCTCATGAGGCAAGAAGTGATTAAATCACAACTGGAAGAGTCACACATTAAGAGAAGCTTTCTAACAGAGAAGCCAAATTCCTTCCTATTTTCAGTAGTCTTTTATGGCTGCTATGCCTAAGTCTTCTCTAGGTTAAACATTCCCAATTTGCTCAGTCTTCTGCTTAAATCATGCTTTCCAGAACTTAGTGATATTCTCTGTGCTTTCACTTTGGAGGACCTAATTTTTGTGACATCCTGAACCAAATGTAGTACATT
The DNA here is from genome assembly GCA_033816785.1 of Picus viridis. Taxonomy (NCBI): domain Eukaryota; kingdom Metazoa; phylum Chordata; class Aves; order Piciformes; family Picidae; genus Picus; species Picus viridis. Next base: position 22,076,185 of record CM066574.1, read on the forward strand.
ACTCCAACTCCAGCTTTATCATCTTGAAGTAGAACGGAAAGATTATGTTGTCAATCTTAGAGGTTCTGCTGACCTTCTGAAATACTGCTTTGGTGTTAACTAGCTGTTGCAAAGGAGCCTTTGTTTAATTCATGTTCAGTTTGTGAAACATCAATTTTTGATCCTTTACTCTTGTATGTGAATTATTCATGTGATTGAATTGCTCATGGCTAGTTCTAGAAGCTCCTAGTTGATTTTCCTTGTTGAATTTCACCCTCTTGCTTTCATCTCCCAGTTAGTTGCAGATATTTTCAGTCCTTCAGTCCAGCTACTTTGACATATATCCTTTCTTCTCTCCTTTGGGTGATACCCAACCAGTTGGTAACCCTGTTTCCCATATGGCCTTATTTAAGTTGGTACTGCCCTTCGCTGTAGTCTGGTGAGCAAAGACAGACATCTAAGTCCATGTACTTGTGCTCTGCAAGTCACTATTGGCTGCTGCCTGTTCTCTGGTTCTCTTGGGGTGATGTATGTGTGTCTTTCTGGGAAGAAAGTGCTCACATATAATTTGCTAGATTTTATTTTTTATTTATTCCAGTCACTGTGTTTGCAGACTTATAAGCTCTAGTATCTCATTTCTGTCCCCATGCTGCTAATGTGTGCCACTTCTGCAAGGATTCTAGAAGTCTTAGGAAGTCATGAGAGCTAAAAAACCCACACCTTCTTTTCAGAAGTATGGTCTCAACACACCTTTTTTGTAATTTAGCCCAAGTTTCACCTGTCCATTGGCATGTTGGTGTATTCTTGTACCTTTGCTAATGAATTCACGGCGTATATGTTTGTGTAGTGCATAATAAGAGTCAGTAGGTATTATTTTAATGTGAGTAAGCAATTAAACTAGTAACATAGTGCTTGCAGTAAACACTAGGCAGCTGGGCTGCACTTGGAGATTGTGAACATTCATAAGAATCAAGAGGGTCATGAGTTTCAGATGGCATTGATTACTCTGCTGAGCATCTTCAGAAGACTTAATCACTCAAATCCAATTTAATCCTTTAGAAGTAGAATTTAAGTATGACTTACAGGACATGAAGACCGTTGATTAACTACTGAGCTAGGGTTTATGAATTTCACATGGAAATAGAAGTTAAAACAATACTCTCTTGAGGAATGTGCCAGTTCCAAGTTTTATGTTAAATACTAATCAATAGTAGAAGGAGAAACTGGATAGACAACATATTTGCTATGAAGTAGAACTTTGTGGAAATGAGGTTCTGATATTTAAATATTGACAGATGTACCAAATGTCTTTTTTGCCCTGCATTAAGTTGGTGTACCACGTCCTGAAAATCATAGAAGTGGCAAAATAATGATAATGAGATTCATTAAAAAAATGATTCTTTTCTGTGTCAGTTTACTAGTTTTCTGATTCCCTTCTTTTGTTTTTTGTTTGGGTTTTTTTTTTCCATTATGAGTTCCAAAAATTGCTTTGATGGAAAAAGAAGACAACTGACTCTTTCACATAATCACCCAGGCTGACTTGGCAGCATGCAAGGCTTTGTGTGTTTCTGCCTGCCATTTTAATAAAAACCTACTCACTTATCTGATTTTTGCATGTTTGATTTCAACTCCTTGAGGGAATCAAGATCCTGTTCTTGATTTAGTGAGACTTTACTGTCCGGATGTAAATGGTATTTTTCGGTAATGTATCTCACATTTACCAGTCTCATCAGTAAAATATCAGCTCATCAGGACTTGGAAGGGAAGGTGGCTTTTCCCTGATGCCCCAAAAATCCTGAAAGAGTAAAATACTGATTTTTTTTTTTTTAAGCACATCTCATGGCTTTTGAGCCAGTCTTTTGAGAGATCTATGTGGCTTGGCATAACATCATCATTCTCAGTACCATCTGCTGCAATTCCAGCACGAGATGCTGCACCCTAAAACCATTTCTGATGACCCTGCTTCCAAACTCTGCACTCATGCCTTCCCATGGATATGCAGACTTCAAACATATCCAAAAGGCTGATGGAGACAAACCTCATACCTGCTATATTTAAAATGCTGTTCATATCCATCGTAGTTGTTGCTCTGATGCTGCACTCCAAGAATGTCTTAAAACATATATGAAAAGGAGTTGTAATGAGCATTGGAAATACCGCAGACTGAATGTCTCCGGAACCATTATGAAAGTGGCTGCAGTGGAACTGGCAGCAGTTGGTGACTGAGTAATGGTATGATGGCAGTTTTTGCTCAGGCAGGGAAGATGCTGTGTTTGCCACATGTGAATTAATATAGTGCTGCTTTTTTTACTGTTGAGGGATTAGCACAAGTTATTTTCTTTTAAAAAGCATATTTGAAGTAGAAAAGACTAGGAGAATGGATGAACCCATATTGCAGACAGCTGCTTTTTTGAGCTGATGAGCTAAAAATCTGCTGTAGCTGGGAAGCATCAGATCTGAAATTACAACACTGCTAATGTATGTGGTAGGACTTTTAAAATGCCAGGTAAGAGCTAAGTCCTCCAGACAAGTAACCGGAAAAAGAATAAGAGGCAAGAATATCTGTATGCCATTTGGACTGGGCTTGCCTGCTCAACAGCAACTTGTATTGTAACAATTTTTTCCAGTGTAATTCTGTGTGCATATTTTCTGAATCTTAATGGAAAGTAAAACTGGGAAAAGATGTTAAGGAGGTACTGGAAGTGATAAAAAGTTAAGAATTTGGCTTTTATCATTCTCATTCAATTTTTCCTAGTATGTGTGTTAGAACTCAAACTATGTATTTTTGATTCTGTAATGTCCATGAGGCCAATATTTGATATTCACTTAAAGAACATATATTGCTGCTAATGCAAGTTAACATAGTGGTTTGGAAAAGCCTCTTGACAGGATGTAGAGAATGTACTTTATAGGAAATAATTCTTTATCATAGTTCATGCAAATACCTGTAACTGTGATTTTATCAGTTATCATCCTGCTGCATTGAGCTTTATCACACTACACCACATACAAGTAGTGACGGAAACATTCTGAGGCCAGCATTGCCCTTCCAGATTAATTTGTCACAGATTAATTTGTCAATAAAATCAAGAATACCAAGTTCCTAAACCATGAAAGAATATATGGACTTCAGCATCATACTCTGGTCTCTTGGAAGTCAGGTGTGTGGAGAAGCAACCACAAAACCTTGCCTAGCTAAGATGTAGCTCATGCACATTGAAGCTGCAGTGATCAGAGATTGGAATGTTGTGTGGCTTATAACCTATTGTTTGACATCCAGTGCCTGCTCCTCAGTAATTTGCTTGCCTCTTTTGGTCACCTGACCAAAAACATTAAGTGGGCCACAGGGTAAGCCAGGAAATTCAGCTCTCTGCTTTCCAAGTCCAAAGCTCGGTTGTTTCCCCTTCCCCCTCCCTCCTTCACAGCTGGTCAGCACATGCACAGGAATTGCTCAGGCCAGGTAGAGCAGATATGGAAAGATCCATATGGAGCACATGCAAATCTGCACTAAACTTCTGGAATGCAGCAACAGGGTGAAGTTAATGTAAAGCAAGATTTCTTTTATGTTTAAAGTTTCTAAAACTAATAAAAAAAAAAGAGACAACAAATTCACTTTATAGCCTTTCCTTTTCTCTACTACTACTAACTGAGCAGGTTTGGGATTTTGCCAAAATATTACACATTGCTCAAGAAGATTACAAAGAAATCCCAGACATGCACTAGAGAGCTATTAAATTTAACATTTCTAAAAGATATTTTCAACAGCTAAATACTTGTTAGAGCATTGTTTCCCCCAACTTTCAAAAGTTACCACAACTCAGTCACAGATAAGAACTTCCAGCTTTTTAATTGATATATAAATTGAGTTTAAACCCAAATCCACTACATTTCCTGTGGTAAAGGAAACAGAGACTCTTCAGTTTGGTTTGTCCCTAATTTGAAAATCATGTTCTCAGGAAATCCTGCATAATTATTTTACGTAAACAGGAAAAGTAATTATTTGCTTGGGGCTCTGTTTGTGTGGATGCGGGGGTGCACATAAATAGTGTAGATTCTGGAACCCAATGTGTTAGTGAAAATGTTTTAGTATAAAGGCAATCATGCTCCAAATAAGGTGATTTTCTGTTTGGCTATGGGCGGGCTAGTACAAGCGGTTTTAAAATGCTTGGTTTTTCCTTTATGTATTCTTGTAGTTTCTTCAAATTTCATTAATGGGAAGAAGAAAAAATGAAACTATGATGGATTTGTAGTGCAGATATCTTTGTATTCCTCTTCAGGAGCTCTTGCCTTGTCTGCAAAGTTACTCTGTCATCTGGAAATGAAAGAATTGTAAAAAGCTATTGTAAAAGTGCTGCAGGATTTCAACCCTCACATCCTTCTCTTCTCTCACCCCCTCAAGGCCCTAAATTTACTTTTGCTGTTTGTAATAGTTCAGTTAAAGGTTGAACTTCCCCTCCTGCTCCTTGTGAGCTTTTCTGATTTCACTTACCGTTTGAACAAGATATGCTGGACTTTGTTTTCTCTAGAGTTAGTGTGAACTCTACACTTCTTCACACTGTTGGTTTTGTTTTCAGTTGGAAAATAGCATTACACATTTTGAGTATAAATTGTACAGTAAGTAGGCTGGGATTTTTTTTGTGTGGGTGGAAACAATCTGTAGAGTTATTGCAGGAGTTGAACCCTGTTTGGTTATAAAACTTTTGAAATAAAAACCCAGAGATTTTTGAGGAACTATTTGTGGATTTCTTTTTTTTTTTTTTTTTTTTTTTTTTTAAAACCAGGATGTGATTCAGACTATTATTTAACAAGAGGACTCAACAACCTCACCAAATGCAGAGAAGAATTAAGTATGGGAGCAGGTGCATGCTTACTTTATTTGGATTTGTTTGCGGCATTTTCATAAAAGTTTACAGTTCAGTGTACTACTCTAACAAGCTGTGGTCATGGATGGTCCTAGCTTCAGGGGAAAATTGGAAGCAGTGATTGTCTTAGCAGAAATTTTAACACTAAAGTTGCTCAGAGAACATAGTTTAAAGTGGAAAATCAGGTTAGTTTCCTCTTGTTTTCTCGAGGGAAAACTGAGAGTTAATATAGTAACACTGAAACGATAGGTATTTCTTTGTAGATTTTTAATCCAGTGGAACAGATTTATTCAGTAATCATTCCAAAAGGCATTTTAAGAATGTTAACCCCGAATGGTAATTATTAAGTGACTGTATGCTGCAGTGAGAAATGCTTTGTGTGTTGCATAGCTACATGTAGGAGGACTTGCAGTGGAAGGGTATTCTCAGGAGCACAGACTATGGTTCAAAATGTACACTTGGTGAAGTCATACTTGCCTTAGATTAATAACATATTTACCTCTGCTAGGTAATCTTGGAAGGGTAAGCAGGTTAAGCTACTACAGAATAGTTTTCCCCAGACCCTTTCCCACCCGCCCCGTTGTATTAATTTTCTGAGTATATGTTCCTGAAAACTTCCATTGCACATCCCCATTTCTCCCATGTGATTCAGAAGTAAGACTTGAGTTCTGATCATGAAACCTTGTGACACTGATTTGAAGGGACTAGTAATTGTTCCTTCTTGTAAAGAAGGTTGAGTTAACCTTTTATTTTTTTTTCCCTTCCCCCTTGCAAACAATATTTTCAGTGCTTCATACTACAATTGTCTTAACTGTTTCTGTTATTTTTTAAGCTGGTAGTTCTTGTGGTGGATAATCTTGGTAGCGTGGTTTGTACACAAACATGAATTTTATTCAGAACCCTTGGATACCATGCCAATAGTAGAAGTTACCTTCTGTGTATATTTTACATGTTTTTGAGACTTGTGGCAAATTTGAGCTATCCTCTCTCTTCATGTATAAAAACATTAGAACTCACAGGAAGAATGTACAAACAATGTTATGAAGAGCTGAAAAGCCTTTACAATTCAGATAAAAAACATCAGCTGAGGGAATAAATTTGTGGGCTACTATTGCTATGTGTATTTGTAGTTTACAGGTGTGAGTCTAGCACAAGTGTTATTTAAGGATGTTTTCCAGGAAATAAGGGACCAGAATCCCTCAAACCCTTCTGGCTTTGTGCTTTTTTTGTTCATTCTTCATGTGCATTGCTAACACGTTACCTATGCGGTTCTTCATTGCTAACAGTATTGTTCTACCAGCAAAAACAGTTCTTGGCAAATTCTTAAATACTGTTTAGGTGGGATAGCAAACCCTGCGTGGTTCTCATCTTTTGACCACTGATAATTGTATTTTTCTTGTGCAAATTATTTAAGTCTTAGCCATAGAAGAACAGCCGTTTTCAGCTTTAGCCTTGGATCAGGCAAGAAGGCTGTGAATTGAGTTGTTATAAACTGTTTAGAGTTGCTGTGTTTTTATAGTATGTTTACTAAGGCCTTAATAGATCTAAGGAACATACTTTACAAGGATTTCATTCTGTTTATAAATAGTGATATTTCTTTTTTATATTCCTTCCCCTTTTGTTTCTTATCCTGTATTTTAGGAACCATTAAGAAAATAACTTTCAGCAGGTATTGCCAAATATGTGGTTTCTTCTGAAGAAGGGAAGCTGATAGTTTGTGAGAAGTAACAGTTCAATCCAACTCTCAAAACTGGATGTAAATCTTCCTGTAGACTTCACTGGGTGCTGGAGGACCCTAATTCTTGTAAGCCGTCTAGAGCTTCCTATCTTGGAAGACTATTCTGAAGTGAAGCTTCCTTCTGCATTGATTCCATTCATCATCATGCTCTTTCAATTTATGACTCTGCCCAATAAATTCAATGTCAGCTACTTGCAGTAGCAAGTCTCCTGTGTCTTTTCCAAGTTTTACACTTCATACTTCAGCAAAGATTTTCTACAAATGTATGGAAGAGAAACCAAACCCTTCCATTTATTTTGCTTTAATGAACACTTTGCATAGAACTAAGGGTGGAAAAACAAACTTGAAAAGAAATAAACGGTTAAATACAATAATTTTCTGCAGTGATAAAAGTGTTATGGTATCACTTTTTCACTGGCAAAACTCTGAGTTTTTTTACTTGCAGCAAAATTGGCAGAAACAACTGCAGGCAATTACAGGCTTCAATTCATCAAGGTACTTAAGCATATGTCTAACTTTAATTGAGTGAGTAGTCATTTGACTTTAGGGGATTATTCACGTTCTTAAAATTAGATATATTCTTAAGGAACTTGGTGAATCAAGACAATAGTAACTACTTTAATAGAACAGAGGATACAGAACTAGCAAATGTAACCTGTAATGTAGATGTTCTTTGATTGCTCCGGTTTTTAAATAATAGTTTTTAGTGGGTGTATTTTCGGGTCTTTCATAAAATACCAGGGCTTACTAAGGGTATAGTTCTGTGTTAATCTTCTCTGGACATTCCTTATTCTATATCCAAAGAACAAGCAAGCTCTGAAAAAAAAATGAATTGAACCTGTGGAGGGTTGTTAATGACTGCTCTCCTGTAGGTAAAATGTATTTAATAAATCATTGTTTTATTTTACAGGACAGCAGCCCAGGGGCAGGAGCACTGTATGTTTCCTGCCAACTGTTGTTTGTTAAATTTGCTAATTTGATTTACAGGCATGGTACATACCATGACCAGTTTGCATCCAGAGACATGCAGATTTTTCATCTGAGGAGTTTCCTTTGCTGTGTATGCTTGTTAAGAGACTTTGAGTTTCCAGGATGCATTGCATTAGGTAATTCTACCTCAGACTCCCTTCAAACATTCCAAGTGAATGTGTAACGACCGCTGTGACACATTTCTTTTGGAGATGCAATGTGATAGGATTCTGAAGAGTAGCTCCAATGTACCAGTTTCATTTAAAAGTGGAACATCATTTTAGGCAAAGGTTTGTAATAGGGATGTTTACATTGCTTTAAAACTTATATAGGGAGTTTATGTAGCTTTAGTCTCAGAATCAGAATGGCTTAGGTTGGAAGAGACCTTGGAGACCATATACTCCAACTACCCTGCCATAGTCAGGCATGCCTCTCAACTAGATTTGGCTGCTCAAGGCCTTATCCAACCTGTCCTTGAACACCGCTGGGCAGCCTATTCCAGAGTCCCACCATCCTTGCACTTGTTTTGTCCTGATGTGCAAGAAGGTTGTGGTTTCGTTCAGTCAAGTTAGTTTTTATCAAAATGAGAGGACTAATGAAGAATAAAACTGCTGTCCTAATCATCCATGTTGCACTGTTTAAGCAGAAGCACCTTTTGTCCTACAAGGAGAAGTACTTCTGCATGTAGTCAAAATAGAGGTGTTTCCATAGCTTTGAACAGATTAGCCCTTTTGTAATTGAAATTTGACGTATTATTTTGTATCTTCTCTCAGTACGTTCTAACATTTCTCAATAAAATTGCAATCAATTATCAGAAGCAATCATTTAAGTTACTTTCACTTCAGTACATTGCACTCTAGTCCTAGGAAACTTCTTTTTATCTGGATTCCAGCAGTTCCTTTTCCTCCTCTATTCAGACTAAAATACCTTTTCAGGCACTTTGCAAAGTACATGATTTCTTTTATCATAATGGAAATTGTTAAAATGGGAATTTGGCACTTCTGTTTCTGTTTATTGGATAATAAGAATACATAGGCAGAGTTTTTTCTGTTAATGAAGGGAACGTGACCCAGGTGTACAGGAAGGAGCAAATGAATAAAAAAGGGATGAGGTTTACATATCTGATCTAGATAAAGTATGTATAACTCTTATTACATCAGTTCTTTTCACTTATGACATCTGACTGCCTTTTGTTCTGCCAAAAAATAACTGGACAGAATGCTGTGGAGGTGCATAATGGACATATAATTAAGCAGCTGTGTTTTTTGTGAGAATCAAAACCAAAGAAAAGACATAATAAACATTGCTGGTTACAGCAGACTTAAAATATTTGAACTTTTGTAGGTATGGCCAAAATATTTTCTCAAAAGCCTCTGCGTAACCAGGACAAGTTGAAGTAACTGGTTGGAACTCATTTTATTATTCCATGGACATACTAGGACATGAACGAGAGGTGGTTGCTAAGAGTTTGATATGTAGCCTGTTAGAATCTTGAAGCGGCTACACAATTATAAAATATGCTCAATGTTGCTGATTATTTATATGAATGAGACTCTTAAACCAGGAAAAATCCTTCTTTCCCTTGCCCTACCTTATCTAATACCCTGTTCCCTTTCAGGTGAGTGTTGCTATCTCTCTGCTTTTGAAGTTTGCTTGAGACAAATTTAGTAGAGTGATAGTTAAGTGTTACGTGCTGTCATGCCACTCACTTAAGGTACTGAGGGATACTCGGCAAGAATGATGCTGCCTTGTTAAAGGAACCAGCTGTGAAATGAGGCTTGCAAGTTGCCCTTTGAAGGATACTGGTAAATCCACGTGGTTGACTATTTATAGTAATGTATAAACCAGAATTGCACACAGAGGAAAACCTCCTGCAAAGGTTCTTTGCCTTGTAGGCTTCTTAAGGAGCAATGCTAAGTCAGGCTTTTTCCTACTTGAGTTGCAGTAACATGGAAGTTGATGGAAATAGGTTTCCTCTTCTTATTCATGAATCCGGAGCTGAACTGGGCCAAGCCTAATTGGAGTGAGATACTGAAATACACCAAAATTTGAAAAGGTTGTAAGTTACTTGTAGGAGGAAGACTGAAAGGGAGCCATACATTTGTGGAAGATGTGAGCACATAAATCACTTTCTCTGGTTCTGAGTGTGATTTATAACACACTTTTTGGATATGCAGAGAATGAATATTTATTGCTATAATCATGAGAACAAACTCTCACTACAGAGAATAGGAATTCCTTCAATACATGAAGGATCTCTTGAATCATTTATGGTGTTGCTATGTGACTTTTGTGTTTTAATTTTCAATTGTTCTTGCAAGTAATCATTTAACTGATTCTGAATTATAATGCATGTCCCAGTGGGAAGAAAGCTGAAATCCTTCTGGGGCTATGAAGGTGCCACAAATACTCAAACTTTTCTTTTAATGCCAGGAATCAAAAAAATAGTGTGTTAGATAGATCCCTTTGAAAACAGGTGCTTCCTCAAGTTTTATTAACTATGTATGTGGAAGTAACAGTTGAAGTTCAACAATACTGACAGATTCTCAACCATGAGAAATTTCTGAAGGAAAAGATTGTTTCTCTGTATTGCAAAATACATACTTTTAAAAACTTTTTTTTTAACTGGCAGAATGAGGTGACTCTAGCTAATGCTTTAAAGCATTCTAGCAGGTGCCAGCTGGAGCATTCCAGGCTGTAAACTTGGGCTGCTTAGTCAGATCTGTGTTTCAAGTGCAGAACAGTAACTTTTCTAACTTCAGGTGTGATTCTTTCTTATGTATTCTATGAGTTGTAGAAAATTTCCTGTCTAGGTATAGCTGGGGCATTTTATTTCTGTATCTTTCTTCTTAGCTGGTATATATTCATCTCTTGTAGAAAGTTGATCTGATCTTGTGATACATTGTTGAGATTCTTATTTCAAAGAGAACATGGTTTATGTTGGAGTTCTTGAAGTAGTTAGACTTACAAAGTGGTGTTTGGGGAGTTCTCTGGAGGGATGACAGCTTCATATACAACCTGGTCAACATCTCCTTCTCTCAGTTTGTTGTTTACTTAAGTATGTGAAAAAAAGTCCCATCTTTTTTAGATGTGCTGTTGGGGGTTTCACAAAGTGTCATAGACTGAAAATGCCAACCTAAAGAACAAATGAAAAAAGGTTACTGTAATTTATTCTTAAAATTGGGCATTTTCTGAAGCTGAAAAATTACTAGAACATACGAGGTTATTTTAGATGACCCTTTCAATTTTTGATACAGATTGGATTAGTAGCTGCACAAAGTCTCTCAAGTTGAATGCAAACACATTTCTGTAGCTCATTTTGTGCTGTAGAGACACAAATGGTCATTAGTGCCCTGTATTTATCTCTATTACCTAATTATTTTTTTTTGGTGGAGTGGGGTGCAGAATATCTTTGGTGTCTGAAAATTGAGATGGTATAATGTTACCCTCTGGGCCCTTAGTGAGATTATGACAAAGAGTAGCTGCACTATCAGTGCAGACTTTGTAGCACACATTTTGTCCAGTGTCAGTAACTGATGTCCCCTGTCCCGTGGCAGGTATCACGTCTGCATATCGCAGAACTGAATCCAAATCACCTGTGTGTATAAACACTTTGAGAGGCTAAGATGTATTTGTCCTACTTTGAGTACCCTGACAGGATACTTAGCCTACAGAGCTTCCTTTAGATCAACAAATGGAGAACTGGAATTCTTCTTACAGAGTAATTTTTAGAGTTCTTTGGAAGAGTGACTTGGCTTCATTCACACCCTGGTCAACATCACTTTTCCCTGCTATGACATTTGCCTGAGTGTATGAAAACCAGCCCATTTTATTTGGTTGCATAATATGAGTCCAAATTTAGTACTGATTGGAACTTTCTAAATGTAGCCCTTTTTGGCTCATTTTTCTTCCTGGAAAGCTAAAGCCTGGGCCAGGTATTACACACTTTACAGTCTTTTGAAGCAACTCCTGCTCCAGTGCCAATATTTTAATTAAATGTGGGTCACAGCTCTTTAGGCAATGACATTTTCCTCTGATGCCTGACCATCTTTTTCTCTGTACAGCCTTAAAATGACCTGCTGCCATCCTGTCAGGGAAGCGCTGTCTGCTTTTAAGATAAGATCTTTCTAGCGCTTCAAGTCTGCCACTGATTGGTCATATGAGCCATGCAGGACACACTGTAGTGAATTAAGTCTGAAGACCATATTCACATCTGTATTTTCCTTCTTGCTGTGATTTTAAGGAAGATCTGTCTATGAAAAAGCTGAACAGCTTAGGACATTTTTAATTTAATTTCTTGGTGTTGGCAGTCGGTTTGGGTTGAGAACTTTCACGTGTGGCTGATGGCTAAGTAGCAATGAAGTAGGACTTTTAATTTTGTTGTTTATATAGTCCCTGTTGCATGTAGATGAAGTATTGGGACCATTGGGGAGCCCACAGGTGCTGTTCAACCTTATTCTGTGCAGTCATAGTGTGAAATGAGTTATATGCCTGGTGTTGACCTACTTAGTGTACCTTGGACATGCAAACTTGATGATGCTGTTGTTCTTTTATTGATTTTTTTTTTGTGTTTTAATGTTAAGGAAGGGATTGGTTATCATTTTAACTTGTGATTTGTATTTATTATCCTTTAAAGACAAAGAATTTTCACATTATGGTTTTCATTACTTAGTGAGCGAATTTGTCCTTGAAGCAGACGTTGCCTTCTTGTGATGCTACGAGTCTTTGGCCGCTTTGCACTGTATGAAAGATTCAATTAAAATGTAATTGTACGGTGTTTAAATTTTTTGAGTTTTAAGGTCACTTGCAAGCAAATAGTAATAATAATAAAAAAAGATAATGAAAAACTTCCATTCTTTTTATTTGCTTTGCAATCTCGGAAACACCCCTAAGATGTATGAAAAGATACGGGTTTAAGTCCTTTTTAAAACTGGCATTCAGTGAGAAAAAAAACTACAGCTCTGAACTCCAAATAATGACAAAGAAAGTGCCGTAGGGTGAGACTGAGGAGCAGACTGTGGTTCTTGTAAACCCCTTTTTTCATTTTCTTCCTGTTCTCCTTCTCTTTTTTTGTGTAACCTGTCATCGTTATTTATACTAAGAAATGAGTGATATTTTTATCACTCTAATAAAAATGTGTTATTACTACATTATTGAAATACAATTCTTAGTGCAGAATGGTCCATTATTTTCAGCACTGGGATGACATACAGTGTACGAGGGACATGCTACAAAGAATGTTCAGTTTTACAGTGTACACAGTGATGCTCTCAGCTGCTTGAATTTTTTTTTTTTGGGGGGGCATAGTGTAGTAAATGTCAAGAGCCTCTGAAACATTTGAAGCAGATGTTCTACTGCCAAACTGAAGCATTTGAACTCAAAATGAAACAGTTCCCTTAAACCTTGACATTAAGTCTTAACAGTTTCACTTCCCAATTGGATGTGGTATGAAGAAGATAAATAATAGAACTGTAGCAGGATAAAATATTTATTCTCCCATGAGGTGGGGAAGAAAAACATGTTTAGCATTTGCTTTGCAGTGTTATTTGTTCTGGCTCATTTCCCTCTTACACTCGCATATATACAGTTCCAGGCACATGTTAAAAGCAGTAACTAGGGCTTGGCTGGGGCCCGGTGTCCTTCCTCTCCCCTTCCATTTTGTTCTGAGTTTCTCTCACAACTTCCCTTAAACTCCCTCTCTGTCCCCATTTTCCTTATGGGAAGCATTCATCAAAATGTTCTCACTTTTCCAAGATCTGTCTACTTAATCAAACTGATCAATTCCTAGGGAAGTCAGTGTCAGCCTTTTCAAACAAGCATATTTAAACACCTCAATAAAAATGGGTTGAATTTCCCAGGCTCTCAGTACCTGCTGCTCCCACAGACACTGGGAACTAAGAGTGGGTGCTAAGAGGTCACAGCAATGAAAGTATTTTAATTAGGTGTCCACCTTCACTTTGGAAATGTCAGGCTTCATTTCCTATTTCTGTTCTAAACATATTCTCATAATGAGAGTTTCTGCTGGCTCAGTCCAAGTATCTCATCCTATATACATCAGTGGTGTGTGCTGTGCTACCTGACAATACCAGCGTTATAACCACTCAGAACCAAATAACAAGCTCGTTAGGTCCTGTCACTCATCCCACTGTTATGAAACCCATGGCACTAGTTTTGGGCCCTTGTCCACATGTTGTTTTCTGTCTGTACTCTGTGCTTTCAAAGCAGAGTTGCTTTGCACTCATGCTTTCCCCAAGGTGATTCAGTGCTATCAGCAGACCCTTTCTGCTTGAGCAGTGCTGGAAGATCTAGAATTGGGCTGCAATCTGCACGGACAATGGGGAAGATATTATTTCTGTAGTAATGAAGCAATAACCTTTGAGAAAAAAATGGAATTTTTGTCAGTAACCACATTCTTATAAACACACACACACATATATATATATATACACACACACATATCATAGAATCAGAGAATCTGTTGGGATGGAGGGGACCCTTAGATGTCATCTAGTTCAACCCTCCTGCAGTGAGCAGGGACATCCCCAACTACTATTTACATCCCAAACAACATATCTATATCTATACCTGTATCTGTAGTGTTAAGTATCCTGTCATAGATAAGTTATCTGTACTTATTAAATTTCCTGTCATTCAAGTTAGTTCCCAGAAAATACTCCTTGTCTCTCTTGGGGAAAAGGTTGATAAAAGGTAGATGTGCAGCATCCAATTTCACACATACAAATGAATCATTAGTGGCATGATCACTTCATCAGCTTTATACAGATACATATGCTGGAGAGCAACGTGTACTCCTTTAAGGAAAATCCAGCACGAACATACATCATTAGCGTAGTACAGCATGTCTAGTATTTGTTGGTTATGGGTGGGGTATTTTCATGCTATAATAAGTTCTGTGTAGCAAAATTGGCAAGAAAACTGTACCATGTACTTGACTAGATCTTGGAGCCAGAATGTACAAGCTCACTTTCAGTGGTAACCATATAAAGCAATGCTTTTAAGTGAGAGTGCTGTACTTAACACAGCCTTTATAACATCCTGTGCTGTGATTCTGCATTGCTGGTTGAATTAGGGTTTTGTCTGCACTGATCCATCTTTTAATCATCTGGCTGCTTCATTTGGCTTCCTACTGCAACCCTGTTGTGGGGAAGCAAATGTGTTCTGTACAGGCTGCAAAGCAACTGATGTTTTCTTCAGATCATCCTCTGTTTAACCCCTTACAGAATAAAACTTCCCATGAGCTTTGTATGTTCATCCTTCTGAGGGCTTGGTTTGTCTGATATTTTACAATAGCTATCTAGAATGGTATTTCATGGGGTGAGTGTAAAAGATTTATTCAACACACACCTTTTTATAAGGGTGGAGTCGTGCTGTGCAATTCTGATCAGACTGCTTGGTTTATGTATTTTCAGTGGCCTTGGAAACAAATATATAGCAGCAATTGTAAACTTTTGTGGTTTTTTTTTTTCCCCCTCTCTTTTCTGGGAATGTAGACTATACAGAAATTTGATTTGTGTCTTATGGATGAGCTACTTTCTTCCTAGCACTATCATGGTATAAAGTTCAGTTAAGAGATACATATACACACACAAAACAGGTTAAGGTTTTATATAGCTTATCTCTGCATATGCATTCATACATGTATAAATACATACCTATACATATATATATATATAAATGGTATATTTTTAGGCTTTAGATACCTATCTGGATAAAGGTAAGTCCAAGGAAGTTACTGTTAAGGGTGGTTAGAGCTATGCTGGATTCTACACATGTACATATATGTGTGTATTTAGATATTTTGCTTTAGCAATTGTAAATGCTTATATCAGTATTATCACAATCATTATCAAATTTACCTTTTTTCACCCAAAAGGTTGTGGAGAGTAAGTAAATCTCATTATACTTACTGTGTAAATGAGGAAGCTGAGACAGAAATGAAATAACTAGGCAAAATCAGTCCCTAGGCTACTAAAAGTCCTGTTAGGAGTACCTCCAGAAAAAAAAATCACCAGTCCATTTTATGGGTTTCTCCATTGGGCAGCACTGCATCTTATTTGGTAAGGTCAGCTGCATGATACTTACAGAATAAATGTATATTCCTGGTGCTTATTAAGGGGATTGCTTAGGTAAAGGCATTTGTTAATTTGTAAAGGTATGTTCTAGTAAGAACATTTTTAAATGCAATTATGTTTTCACCATGGGGACATCCAGTGAAACAGGTTGCCTGGAGAGATGCAGCTTCTGTCTATGGAAGGTTTTCTGGTTCCATAAAGCCCCAAGTAACCCATTCTGATCTCATAGGTGACCCTACAGGAGGATGCAGACTTCTTGAAGTTCCTTCCAACCCCACCTATTCAATGATCCTATGATCAGAGTTGCAAAATCCCCCAATTCTGTTGTTGGTGGAACAACAGGAGAAGAGAAAAATTGTTGCAGAGTAAGCACTGTGATTATCCTGGTTGTGCCATTTTACAGGGAAGGCCATGCCAGGAGCGGGAGGTGATGGCAGGGGTGTTTTACAAATTGGTGATGAGTGTCAAGGGGAGCAAAATGCTGTGCACCATCACAGGAGTTTTGTTAGGAGGGAGAAAAGCAGGCAGGAATATAGGATGAATGGGGAATAAGAGACAGGAAGATAAGAGTCTCCCACCCTTCTACAGTGTAAAGAGGGTCACCATACGTGTTGTATAAAAACCCCAAACATTTGGAGATTCTCCTTAATCACCAGTGACGTCTGTTATGGCTCTGCCTGAAAGCATAGAACAACTGTGGGCTGAGAAAAACTGCCTAAAACTCTTCAAGATTGTTTTTAAAATGAAGTTTTAACCTTTACTGTTTCCATGACAATGCTTCAGTAATACATTTTTGAATGGAGACTTTATAGGGAACAAATGGCAAATAAGAATGTGACTGCAGCCCTTTGGAAGAAAGGTGCAATAAAGAGCAGGAGTTATTTGAGGTGTGAGCCAAACCCTGTTCTAGCATAGTTGTGATTTAGATGTGCTTCTTGGCTCAGAGTATGGGGGTGTGAAAGCCATTAGTAGTGCAGAGGTGAGTGCTGCAGACCTGCTGTGCTTCTGCTCTGCAATGAGAAAAGGCTGTGGGATATAATGCTGTAGCTTGGGTGTGACAGAGCTTGAGTTTTTGATGGCTTTACACTGCAGGTAAGGAAGTGTGGTGGAGCACAGAGGAGAGGATTTCAAACCGTGCTGTCATGGCAATACGCAGGTTGTTTGGAGGCTGCCTCCTTGCCCAGGATTCAGCCTGCTGCAAGGTTTTCCAGCATACTTTGCTACAGAGTTGTGCTGGTTTTGTGTCAGGATTGATAATTTTAGTGTTTTATCTGTAGCAGTTTATCACTTAATGCGGGCAGCTGTGTAGAAACAGAATCATTTCCTGTAGTGAGATTCTTGCAATTTCAAAACTTCTTTTGTCTCAGCACAACAAAGACCCACCTCCTCTTCTACTTCCATGGCCTCAGTCCCTCCCAATAAACTGTATTCTGCTCAAATGTTTCACTTTGATTCTAGTCTTTCCATTCCATAGAATATTTTGCCATAAAATATAAAGGAAATTAAAATTGCAATTTGTTTCAAAATGAAAGCATTAAACTCTGGAAAAAAAAAAAAAAAAGAATGTTTTTGAATTACTGAAGCTATTTATTTCAAATGTAATTTTAAACTTTTCTTGTTCTTTGACATTATGTATTGTAGTGAGTTTTGTTGTTGACTAATAAGCATTTTCTGTAGGAAAATGTGCCCCTGTACTCTGCACTGGTTAGGCCACACCTTGAGTACTGTGTCCAGTTCTGGGCCCCTCAGTTTAAGAAGGACGTTGAGACATTTGAACATGTCCAGAGAGGCCTCGAGCACAAGCCCCATGAGGAGAGGCTGAGGGAGCTGGGATTGTTTGGCCTGGAGAAGAGGAGGCTCAGGGGAGACCTTATTGCTGTCTACAAGTAACTGAAGGGTGGTTGTAGCCAGGGAGTTGGTCTCTTCTCCCAAGCAACCAGCACCAGAACAAGAGGACACAGTCTCAAGCTGCACCAAGGGAAGTTTAGGCTCGAGGTGAGGAGAAAGGTCTTCACTGAGAGAGTCGTTTGCCATTGCAATGTGCTGCCCAGGGAGGTGGTGGAGTCACCATCCCTGGAGGGGTTCAAGAGGGGATTGGACGTGGCACTTGGTGCCATGGTTTAGTCATGAGGTCTGTGGTGACAGGTTGGACTTGATGATCTTTGAGGTCTCTTCCAACCTTGGTGATTCTGTAATTCTGTGAAACAAATACAGTCCTTGGAGTCCCTGGTAGTTCTGCTTTTGAATGTGTGTATCAGATGACAACTACTGTACCCCTAAGCGTACATGCAGAAATAGGGAATAAAGAAGGATTAGCAGAAAAATGCAACCCACCAGCATCAACGTAGCTCCTGAAAGTGCTGTTTAAAACAAACAAACAAACAAACAAACAAAAAAAAAAGGCAAAGTTCAGCTGCTTTTTAGCTGCTTTTCAACAGTATGCATTTTACTCTCAGCTTTATATCTCATATGTTGAAATATATATCTTATAGGTTCAAATGTGTTTTATTTTTCAGTTTAAGTACTGATTTTTTTTTTTTAGCTTGCTGTATGTCAAACAGAATAAGTATAGAGCTCTGCTAATATAGAGCTAGTTTCTGAATAGTTATGGTAAATGTTAGTAGAGGAGAGAGAAGGTAGAGCTTGAAAAAGCATGTGTCTGTAAGCCTCTAGAAGGTGTCCACGTTGATTCACTGGGACTCAACCAGATGCTCCCACTTTGGGGTGAGAGGAAGTTCAGTTTCCAAGCAGCTTTAAGTCCTAGACTTCCCTGAATAACAATGGCCAATTTTCTGAACGGTATGTTGTTTTAATGCTGAGAACTACTGTCTTCTAGGGACTGAGGTGAGAATACCACAGGCTTTCCACTGGAGAATCAGGCTGGACATCAGCTTTTCCAAAGCTGCAGCCTAAGAAATGACTGTTGGCAAGCCAGTTATCTTACTGCTCCATGTAGTTTGTGGCATTTTTTTCCCAAAATACCTGCTTATTTCCAGTAGACTTTCTTTTCCTGTTCCTGATAGCCTGCCCCTTTTCTTACATACATTTTCCCATTTACTTTTTTTCCCCTTTTGGACTGTATCATGTTTTAAAATCCATTTAAGTTGCATTAATTTTCTCTTTGCTGTCATTTTCCATAATTTTATCAGATTTTGTACAAAAGTGCAAGGCCTTCAGCTGCTGACCTGGTGGAAAATGCAAAGATGTGGATGAGCCAAACATCATTAAAGTCCTTCTGTCTAAAATTAAAGAGTCCCATGCAAGTTTTGTACTCTCATAAATAAAATAGGACCTGTCAGGTTGAAAAAAAATGCATGTAGGCTTCATCCGGACTGTGCAGCCTGGTGCAATTTATTAAAGATACTGTACTGCAAGATGAAATAAAACATAAACAGGAACTTTGAATTTATCTGCTAGAGTTGCATAACTTGGGTGTTTTAGGAACAGTGACATTTTTAGTCACTCAAGCCAATTGTGTTGTCTAGTGACATCTGTATAGTTGCTGGAGACAAGAGAACGAGTTTCAAAAGCATAGGAAGGGCAGAAGCTTGGGTATGAAAACATTAAATTCAAACCAGAACATTTATCGAAGAGTATAGAAACTATACTGTTAAAACAGGAAGGGAAAAGAGCCAAAGCTAAACATTTATCAGGCTCTTCAGAGAGTAATATTTTGTGGGAGAACATTATATCACTGTACTGTAAAATCCTAAGGACTGCAGAGGGGTCATCCAGGTCCTTGGAACTGTATGCACGTAATAGCATAGGGTAATTCTGTTCACTGAAAGTGTTGGTAAGTCCTTTCTGTAAGATGATTGTACAAAACATTAAATCTCATGGGCTTGGTACTACGTAGGAGTGACTACTGCAGGGGATTTTTGATTGTTTCTGTAAGGGAGCATGCTTTCCATAAAATACATCTCCTCACGTATCTGTCTGCTTAGCATCCAGGTAAACCTATAAATATACCTCATAAACAAATGATTTAATCTGAAGTTGAAATGCCATTGTCACAGTCCTGATTGAATCGATTTAGACAGGCAATCAAGTCTGACCTTTTAATCTTAGAGCCAGCTTTACATTCTACCAGGAGACACGTATACAGTGGTGAAATCATTCATGATACTCTTTTCAGCCTCATGGGAAGAGTATGCATATAGGTTTCCAGTCCATGTTGAAGTCATAAATAGCATTTAATGACACAGGAAGGAATCCATAAAATGATGCAGATATTTTTGTAATGCACTAAAAGTGTTTATCAAAGCTAGTTCATTATTTAATGTGACCAGGTAAACTTTTCATTGAGGTGGTATGTAGGGAAGAGTCATCATTTGATCCAATAGCCTAACTATCTGCAAAAAGCATTTGAATCTTCACAAAAGTTTTGACAGCTGTACAAAAGACACTGCCTTGGAAGTATTTATCAAGATTTGATGATAATCTACACATCCAAAAATAACTCAGGACGTGAAATGGCTTAGAGTCTGTGGCAGTTCTGGGTCTTGCTTATGAGTTGTGTTATGTTCTGATTGTGTGAGTTATTGGGCATCTGACCCATAGTGAATGAAGTGATTTGTTTTTCAGAGAAAATAATGAGAAAAGAATGTGTAAAGGGTGCTGCTAACTTGAATTTGTGCGTCTAGGCTTTTGTTTATTTAGGAACTGCAATATTGTGCTCTGCCAGATTTTATTTGATCTAATTTACTACTGGATTTTCTCCAGTGATACAAGAACTAGCCTAAAAGGAGGCTTGCCTTTTCTTGAAACATAGTCATGAGACTATTTTGTAACCACCCTGTTACCGGGAACCACGGAAGCAGTGTGCGTGTGTGAAGCCAGTGGAATTATGTACAGGAAAGATCCATGCACATAGATGCGTTTTGGTAATAAATTTTGATAATCTGTGACTTTCTGTATTCATTGCAGATTACAGCTGCATACCACTGGTTTGGTTTATATCAAGCAAGTCAACTTCCATATCTTTCATATATCCTAGGGAAAGAACCCAAACAAAACATTCAGAACATTTTTCTATGATGGCTGGAGCACAGGTGAATCTTAGCAGCCTGAAAGTTAGCTGGTACTTCCTTTGTGTATAAAGATGATCAGATGATCCAGCTTGTACCACTCCCTGCTGAAGTCAGTCTTTCTTGTTTTTGACTGCAGCTCAAAATGATAAGCCTTTTGAATTCTGAAGGGTAGTTATTATATGAGAACAAAGTGTAATGGAATACAATCAAATGAAACAGCTTGTAGCTCTTAATTTACTAAGATTTAAACTGTCCCAATATGAAACACACACAAATGTGTTGTAAATTCAGGATAATTTGAATCATGAAATTAATCCAAGCCAGGAACAGTTGACTCAAATGTTTCTTGTAATTAATGCAAGCAAGACACTGTTAATTAAAAAAAAAAAAAAAAAAAAAAAAGAAAAAAAAAACCCAAAACGCTGCACATCCCCTAATCCTCCTTCATATGATGAAAATGTGCAACATTTTCCTTTTACTATTGTTCTTGTGTATCTTTTGTGGTGTTTTCTTCCAGTTGACAAATAGGGCATTTGGGTTGACAGATTTTTACTAACCTTTCCATCTCACATAAAACTCATATCACATGGAGACATGGGAAAAGATGATCTTTGCAGTTGCTTCACAGGCGAAGCTTGGCTATACTTGAAAGTGTTGCTGGCATAGTTGTATTGGTTAGATGTGTGGGAAAAATCACAGTTCAACTGATGTAGCCATGTTGGCAGCAGCTCTACTGTAAACAGTTGTGCTGGAATTGGGGTTACTTTCCTGGCATATGACTATTTCAGAAGCTCAGATGGGCTATACCAGAAAGATGACTTTTCTGACAGCAGCTGCTGTTTACCCACAAAGAAAATTGCCTGCATAGGTCTGCCATAGCTCCGCTGTCTCGAAGGTCTTGGATTTGTTTCTTAAGCTGTTGGTAGAAGTAAAATGTTAGGACATACTTGGCTTGCTTGTCTTTTGAGGAAGAACAGAACAGGAGGATGATCAGGTGTGCTTTCAGTGGTTATTGTTGGTTTATAGTGTGGCAGAGCCAGAGGCCACTCCCCTGCATGGGTAGCAAACAGTACCTGCCACAAAGAGACAGGGACTCACAGTCTAGACAGGAGCAAGATACTGTTTTCAAAAAAAACCCCAGTAAATCTAATAAGACCTTTAGTCATTCTAGGATACAGATGATTTTTTTAAATAATTATGCAGTGGAAGCCTTCTTTTAAGTTGCATATTGTACAAAATCTGAAAGTATTAGCAGAAACATTTAGAAAGAATTTCGAAGTGAGTTTTCTTTTGGATTTTTCCTGACATCTTGACCACTAAGGGCTCATAGCTCCATTTATCATAATATAAAAAGAAATAATTCTAGGCTTTCCCACCAGTTTGGATTACCACATAAACCATTAGTTGTGCTTTTAGAAAAGAAAAAAGAAAAAGAAAAAAGAAGACTGTACAAAGTTTATCCTGAAGCAGAAGAGAGGAGCTGTGTTAGGTTGGAATTCTTTTGCTTAGCTGCTGATCAGCCATTTGTTTTAAAACCTTTTGTTTAACGTAGCTTGAAAGAGTGGTTGGGATAACAAATGGAATAACAAAAAACTTCTAAAATAAAGCGTTAGCACCTTACATCCATCTCCTTGTTCATGTAAATAAGACAAACCCAGAAAGGAATTAGAAAATTCATCCTTAAATCACTTTGCCAGGTTAGGTCGGTTGTTATCATCCAGCAGTAATTAGTGCTGCAGATTAACAGCAAATAAATTCAAAAAGGTTGGAGTGGTTGGTTTTTTTTTAAGGAAGATTCTTAAATAGGGAGATGACATGAGTCCCTGTGGCCACTGGTATTCTGGCAGTAGGGTGGCCAAGGAGAAGAGATTTATAGCTCCATCCTAAAAGAGCCTGGCTGACTTTAGCAAGTCTGTGTGGGAAGGCCTTCCTTTTCTGAAGTCTCCTCTGTAGACAGAAAGCAGACTCCAATTTTAATGCTAGATTTAGCTTTCTTCATGAATAGTTGTTTGTTTGGGTTTTTTTTAATGGTGTTTCACATTGCACAATAATATTATGCATTATGGAATGCAAACCAGTATGAATATGTCCTTTTGTATATTGAAAAGGAAGATGCAGGCAAGGTAAGTCCTGTTTTTAGATCACAGCCTCATATTCATTTTGATTAGAAGGTCTATTTTCCTATGAAGAATTCAGATACAGTAGAACTTGGTTATGTAGGTTATCTTAGACCTTACTCCTTCAGCCTTATTAATCTATGGGTCTAGCTATTTAAAAGTAAGACATACATTCCATGGAGCAATAACATTTTTTTTCCTGTTTTCTCTGTTGAATGTTAAAGCTTTTATCTTAAACATTTTAAATGAAGAGCAATAAATTAAAAATACTGACAAGTGGGCAAAAGTCTGAAAAGTAAAATATTTTTCATGTCTGAATATCTTTTTTTTTTAATTGAGCATTTAGGTCTTTCCTCTTGACATCTTGGCTTTTTTAATATTTTGAGAAACTTGGTGTCTGATTGTTCCAATGCCAGTAATGTGCAGCTGTCACAGGCATTTATATGGACCTTACAGATGGTCAGAAAATATTAACGAAATCAAGTGGAAGCAAAGCGTGGCAAAACCACAGGATCACCAGGAGGTTAGGGGTTGGAAGGGACATACGGAGATTATCAAGTCCAACCCCTCTGCCAGAGCAGGACCATAGAATCTAGTGCAGGTCACACAGGAACACATCCCGACAGGTCTTGAAAGTCTCCAGAGAAGGAGACTCCACAACCTCCCTGGGAAGCCTGTTCCAGTACTCTGTGACCTTTACAATAAAGTTCTTCCTTATGTTGAGGTGGAACTTCCTGTGCTGCAGTTTACATCCATTGCCGTTCGTCCTATCACAGATCACAGGGTGTGACTAAGAAGAGTCTCTTCCCTCCCTCTTGACACACAGCCCTCATATATTTGTAAACATCAATTAAATCCCTTCTCAGTCTTCTCCAAACTAAGATGAAGAAAGGTAGTCCCCCGAAACGTAAGGTTACCACGTGGCACTGTATCAGTAGCTGCAGAAGACCCAATCCTGCCTTAGATTGTCCTCTATGCTCCTACCAGTAGGAAGGTATTACTTCTCAGAGACAAAACTTAGAGGGAATGGCTGCAATCCACATGTGTTGTAAATAAAGGTTAAATATTATATTAGGAAAAGTCCAAACCTGAACAATTTTATTCTAATCTAAGCTTCTGTATAGTGCATCCTTCTGTGAATTCCCTAAAGCACTGGGTGTGCCTCCCATTCCTGTAGATCATCTGTGGGTTTTGACAGGGGCACCCAGAGCTGCATTATGTTTGCTGGAATATTTGAGTCTGCTGCAGAAGTCCCCCAAGCCCCAGAGCATGCTGTCCAGCTCTGCTGGAGGTTGTACTTGCAGGCAGTCTCTCTGTAGTGGCAATGAATTTGATTTTGAGAATACCACTGGAGCATGCAGGGCAGAATGGAGCCTTCTCTTCCTCCTGAAGGAACAGAAAATACACACTGCAACTGACCTCCTTTTTGAGATTAGCACTGTGTCTGCCTCTGGTATAGCACAGGTTTTGTATTCCTTGAGTAACAAGATTGTATTTCTCTGCACATGCCATGGAAATGGGTGCCTCTGTGTTCTGTTTAAAAATGTTCTGGGAGTGGAAACTGTGTATAGAGGTTTGTCTGTCTGCAAAACAAAGGAATGACAATCTAAGCAAAGAGTCTTCTTGTGCTGCTCTTGGTTATAGTTTAGAAGACGGTCTCAAACAACAATTTGAGGGTTAAGATGCTACTACTCTGTTCATACTGTGGTGTCAGAACTGACCCAAAGCTAATTTAACCTGGATTTCTGCAGCGGGTGCTGCTTTAGCCATTAATAATGAATCAGGAAGATGGAATGGCATAGGGAAAATTAAGGAAACTTCAATCCCTATGTACTGTACTTATATTTAGCACAGAATGAGGCTCAGACTCAATATATTCAACTGGCAGGTGAACTATAAGACAGATACCAGGAAAAGGTGTAGTTGTGAATAATGCGTTAACATTTATAATATAAAGTTCTGGTTTGGAAAGCCTGTTCTGTTCTGTCCTCCTTCCCTTCTACTTTGCCCTGCTGAGACCACACCTGGAGTAATGTGTCCAGTTTTGGGCTCCCCAGTTCAAGAGAGACAGGGAGCTGCTGTAGAGAGTCTAACAGAGAGCTAAGAGCATGACTGTGAGAGTTGAACATCTCTCCTTTGAAGAAAGACTGAGAGACCTGGGGCCATTATTCATGAGGAGAGAAGGCTGAGAGGGGTTCTTATCAACTTCTAGAAATATCTGAGGGGTGGGTGTCCAGATGAAGGCCCCAGTCTCTTTTTGGTGGTGTCCAGCGATAGGACAAGGAGCGAAAGGTACAAGCTAGAACACGAGGTTCCACCTCAACATGAGGAGACACTTCTTTATGGTGAGAGTGATGGAGCACTGGAACAGGCTGCTCGGGGAAGTTGTGGATTCTCCTTCTCTTGACGTGTTCCTATGTTGCTTCACCTAGATGATCCTGTTTTGGCAGAGGGGTTGGCCTCGATGATCTCTAGAGGTGCTTTCCAACCCCTGACATTTCTGTGATTCTGTGAAACCAGGCATGCCTGAAGGAGGAACTTGTTTTGGTCTTCTTGACCAGCTAGCAAAGAAGTCCCCCTTCAGTCTTATTTAATAAAAGTCAACAGTTTTGTTCAAGTTCCACTGAGAAATGTGGAGTTCTAAAACTTTCTGTATTGTACAGTTTCTCACTACTAATGGATGAGTGCTCATTGTCTTCATAATTTAGTTTTTCATGCACCTGTATTTTACATGTCCAGTATTGTGATAAGAAAATTTGAAAGTGATGAGTAATTAGCTTGTGAAAACTGTTTTTATTTCATGAAATTATGTCTTTTTATTGTTTGTTGGCTATAGTCAAGTCAAATCAGTTTGCAATGACTGAAGAGAATCTGCTGCAGAATTCTGGCTGTGTAGTCACTATAAAAATGAGAAGAGCAAAGTGACCTGGTAATGCTGCTGAAGGTTCTTTCCAGATATCTCTTTCCATTTGAAAATAATTTAGAATAAGTTTGGGGAATCATAATATTGCATCCTTTAATCATAAGCATGCCATCTGATGCAGACAGGGGTGAATGACCCCCACTTCTTTGTTTTGAATCCATTATCATTCCATGAGAAAAAGATATTGATTCATGCAACCTTGAAGGATATCATAGGCTATGTGGTAAACAGCCAGATTTGAATGATGTGCTGCTTTGTGGCATCACTCAGGACTGTATCGCTGCATGTAAACACTTGAAAGAAAAGACCAAGAAAATTCACAAAAGGCAAGATTAAAATACAGCTATTGTTCTCTGGCTTAAGATCATAAAAGGAAGGAAATTCATAGTTAAGCATCCAAACCTCAAGTATCTGGGCACAATTCTGTGCCAGCCTTAATTTTACGTAACCGTACCCTGTTATGAGTAGACATTGGTGGTTTGATCCTGAGTGATGAGTTACATTGCTCTTAGCAACTGAAACCAGAAAAATAATTTTATTTTAATGCTTGCTTTTGTTTGGAGAATAGACCTTTTGGAACAGTTGTAATTGTTTTCTTTATGTTTTTCTTGCCAATTGGGAAAAAAAAAAAAATCCCTGATACATAATATTTTTTTTTTCCCCAAAAGTTATCCTTAAAGTTCTGCTACACAGCATTCTGTTAAAATGGAAAGGGGAAATTGTGACAAGAAGTCAGTGTCATGCTTGGATTTCAGGAATCTTGAGAAATTTGTGTGAAGGTATAATGTTTATAGTCCTATAGAAGCTTGATGAAAAAAAAGAAAAAAAAAAGAAAAAAATCAAAATCCCCAAACACTGAACTGGTGATGGAAATAGTTAATAATTAACATAAAATATGCAGAGATTTAGAAGGACCTGCAATTAATTGGGTTTTTCTCCTACTTTTCTTCAAAAATTCTGTTGCCCCCTTGGTTCTTAGAAATTGTAATGAAGGTAGCAGAGAATGCTTTATGGGATACCAGATTGTGCATGCAAAAATGCAGAGGAGAACTGGCAAGGACATCAAACCTTATCTTGACATTTTAGCCTAAGGACATTGTTTCAAGGACTCCAAAGGGGAGGATCAGCAATTCTTTAGCAATCTTCAGTTAAGTCAGGGAAATGTCTTCAGCACCTTAAAAACCAGAGATGATGAACACTCTGGTGTGTTGAGGCTGACTTGAGAGAAGGATGGTTGTAGTTTTCTCAGAGGTATTTTGATTCTTTCACTGGTAGGAAAAAACCTCAGCAGTGTCCAAGTCACTTGCACCCTTTCTGTCTTTATCTGCAATTTGAAGGGATGCAGTACACAGGAGCTGGGAATCTGAAGGGACAAAAGACTACAATGATGTAGCTTTTTTGCAACAGATGGAGCTCTGGTCAGGTTTGAATGGTAGTTTAAGTATTCTCTTGAACAGTAATTACTAAAGGTATGGGAAATTTGCATTGCAGCTAAACTAGTCTCTTGGGTCTTGCAATGAAATGAAAAGGTCTCTGACCCCCAGTCTGAAAAATTACAGCCCATGAGACAAGACCACTGAAGTGTTTGGTGATAAATCTTTTGCTCTTCAGTATAACTGAGCATATTGATAAAAAAGATTTACACATGAAAAAGCAAAGTCCCAGAGACAGACAGAGAAAGAAAACAGCTTTGTGAATATGAATGATAGTGCTGACCTGAACAGAATGGATAATGACTATGTAGAAGGATAGTACCATGGTAGACCCAAGGTACAGTTCAGCCATCAAGATGTTGTTTCAGAGAATTGCTGGATGTTGGAGTTTCACGGGTGGGGATTTGACAGTCCGTTCTCTGTTCTAGTTTTCCTGTAATCTCTCTAGTGAAGCACTGATTAGGAGTGCCTCATAACAAAGGGAAACCACCATCTTTCCCATCTCAGCACCCATTCTTAGGTTCTTCTCTGAAGTGAGTGCAGAGAAGGTCAACGAAGCTGGTGAAGGGCCTGGAGAATAAATCTTATGTTGAGTGACTGAAGGGGCTGGGGCTGTTTAGTTTGAAAAGGAGGAGGCTGAGGGGAAACCTCATTGTTCTCTACAACAACCTGAAAGGATGTCATAGAGAGGTTGGTGCTGGTCTCTTCTCATAGATAATTAGTGACAGAACAGGAGGGAATGGCCTCAAACTGCAACTGGGTAGGTTTAGACTGGACATCAGGTAAATTTTTTCACAGGAAGTGTGGTTATGCATTGGAATGGGCTGCCCAGGGAGGTGGTTGAGTTGCCATCCCTGGATGTGTTTAAAGGTCATGTAGATGCAGTGCTTGGGGATATGGTTTAGGGGTGAACTTTGTATAATAGGATCAGTGATTGGAGTAGATGATCTTGGAGGTCCTTTCCAACATGAATGATTCTATGATTCATGTGTGACATTATGATTTCTCCTCTCTATCTACAAGACTATGAGTTTCAGGGCTAGGGATTTCTGTCTGATTTTCTGATGCAGTCTTTTCCATTCATGTTTTCCTTTTTGTTGTTGTGACAGACCTGCTAATGATGGTATCATTGTTCAGCAGCTCCATGCATCGGGGGTTCTGGGGAAGTTGTGTTTGTTTGGCATAGTTGCTGTAAACAGTTTTTAGCATGGAATACCTATTTGTAAATTCATGTGCAAGTCAGAGCAGAGCACTGTGTCTACACTGGCTCTATGGGTACTTCATTAAGCTACATCACTGTATGAATCTTTCTGCAGCATATCTGGGAAAACTTTTCATCCCCAGGCCACCATACAAAAATGTTTTTAACTCAACTAAAGTACTTCCGTGGCTTTTGTTCCAGCCAGTAGCAAGGCATGGATCCAACTCTAGATGATGATGTTTTCCATCTGTTGGCATGAATGCAACTCTCATTTTGGGAAGAGCAGAAAATTGTGGGCATGTAATGCAGTGCAGAAGCATTTCAAGGGTAGCTCGTTGCCCTGGGAAGTCAGAAGTATGTTTTACCAGGTCTCTCATGTAGATGTGTATATATTGAGACAGCTGATGCAGGTTGAATAGCTGCAGAATCCTCATGCATCTTCTTCCATATCTGGCATGGCTCCAGCATGGAGGACACCCTCTTAGACCTTTGTGAAGGGCTTGCTATGCCTCTGCATAACTAGAATTTGCAGGTGACGGGGGTACTTGCCAATACCTAAGCCTGCTGCAGTCCCTTTACTGCTGCTTTACAGTGATTAATTTTTTTGACCAGTCTTTTGACTGTGCCCAGAGTGTAAAATTATGTGTTTTAGTGACTACTTCAAAGCCAGAGGTCTGAAAAATGTTGATTTCCCTGAATTAGCATCTCTTTGGTTGTTGGTATTTTTTTGTGTTGTTTTGGTTTTTTTTTTAAGTGAGAGATGTCTGTTGAAGCCACAAATGTGACCAACTTTCATCCAGAAAGGATAATACTTGCCTGCCAGGCAAGCTGAGGTCATCAAGATAGAAGGTCCATGAATGGGGATGTGGGGGAAGAATGTATCACAAAGAGATAATCTGAAGATCCCACCTTTTTAATTATTTTTACATCTAGACAGCAGGTTATTTCTGCCTCAAATGTGGTGGCAGTTGTTACTGCTACAGTTGTTTAATGGACCAAGACCATTCTCAGCCACCCTGCCTCAAAAAGAAGAAAATTGTAAGAACACCTAGCAGCAGAACATTCCTTTGTGTTCTTAGCACTATGTGTTTACATACTGTTGTTACGATCTGGCCAACTGAGGCAAAATGGCATGGCCACTAAAGCTTTTGGACAACTAAGTCCCTATATGTCTACATGCTTTTGAAAACACTCAAACGTTGTGATATACCTGAGGGGAAGCAGCGATGGGTTACATTAGGAGTAGATTTGTGTCTGTTTATGACTGTGTCCGTACTGAAACATAAACAATGTTAGAACTTGTGTTTTATTTCAGTCTAGGTGTGAGCTGGGTTAAGAAATCTCCTGAACATTCATGAAAACCTTTTATCCAAGTTTATAGCTCCACAATGATGATACAATTTCTCCTGTGTTCCTGTTTTGAGACTTGCTAGACCACAAAGCCATGTGCATTCAAATTCTCCCCCAAAAGGACAATTTTTGTTCTTCCACTGCTCAGTGCACACCTTGCATTGCATTTTAGACCTTTGACTCCGCACCTCTTATCCATAAACCCTATCTTCGTCTGTTTTAGCTAGGAGGGTACAGAACAGCATGACTACTCTGCTCTGGTGAGACCCCACCTGGAATACTGTGTCCAGTTCTGGAGCCCCTATTACAGGAAGGATCTGGAGGTGCTGGAGCATGTCCAGAGAAGGACCACGAGGATGATCAGAGGGCTGGAGCACCTCTCCTGTGAGGACAGACTGAGGGAGTTGGGGCTATTCGGTCTGGAGAAGAGAAGGCTCCGAGGACATCTAATTGTGGCCTTCCAGTATCTTAAGGGGGCCTACAAGAAAGCTGGTGAGGGACTTTTTAGGGTGTCTGGTTATGATAGGACTGGGGGAATGGAACAAAAGTAGAAATGGGTAGATTCAGATTAGATGTTAGGAAGAAATTCTTCACCATGAGGGTGGCGAGGCACCGAAACGGGTTGCCCAGGGTTGCCCCATCCCTGGAGGTTTTTAAGGCCAGGCTGGATGTGGCTCTGGGCAACCTGATCTAGTGTGAATTGTCCCTGCCCATGGCAGAGGGGTTGGAACTAGATGATCCTTGAGGTCCCTTCCAACCCAGACAATTCTATGACAAGTTTGTAGAGATCATCTCTCTATGACAGTTCAGGCACTTTGTTTTTGCTTGGGAAGGTTAAAGAAATTCAGTGTTAGAATGGAGATGCCAGTGAGAATAAGCTATGTGGTTTTGTTTTGATGACTTAACATGGAATTCTGTGATAATCTACCTGTTAATGATTTTCAGGCTATTGATGTGCTCTACATGGGGACTGTCTTATTTTCCTTAAGGCTAAATCCATTAGCTTTCATCTAGAATAATGACACCTCAAGTCTTTGCTGCCACTAATCCTACAGCTATTGCTACTGGTTCTATCAGGAGGAAAGCTATTAGATACCTGGAAACACGACAGTAATTTTCAGAACAGCAAGTCTGGTTATGGTCCCTCAGAAGGTAAGACAACAGTTCATCAGACTAAGTTGTCCTAGTTTGAGAGTTTGCTCTAAATCACTGCACATTTTCTATTTTTTTCCCACCTACATTCTTTCATTTTTCTTCCAAAATATCCAGGTCTAACTCTTAAATCAGCTGTCAGGTTTAGAATGAGGTCACCCTCTTTGAATCAGGTGTCCACTTGTGTCTGTGGATCTAATGAGGTTTAGGAACTTCTGCAGCTGTCATTATTGAAGTTGACACTGGTCCATAACCACAGGATACTTCTCTGCCAAACCTTCATCTTGGACATCTGGCTGTGGACACTTGTGTGGGAAGCACAGAATGTGGAGCAGTTAGCAGCATGACTGACAGCTGCCATTGGTAGGGTTCGCGCAAGTCCCATCCCTCTCTTCCTTCCCTTTCTTCTGCAGAGAGGTTTTTGGGTAGGAGAGTTGTCTGGGAAAATGTTCAAGTCCTCTTTTACTGTTGGCTGCTTTTGTTGTCTGGATTTGAGCAAATGTGATCGTACATAATAATCATCCTAATAAAAATGCTTTTTCTTCTCTTTCTCCTGACATGCCCGTGACTGTCCCTCCTCATATGCAACCTTTATTTGAACTCAGATTTATGACATAACATCTTTCAAACTTTAAGTTTACATTCTGCTAACCAATCATCATCATTGAATCATCATAGTTCAAGTTGGAAGGGACCTTAAAGATCATCAAGTTCCAACTCCCCTCCCACGTGCTGGAACACCTCCACCTTGTGGCTCCTGAAGCTGTCTTTCTGCAAACCATGCTTTTGTAGGTGGCATTTTAAAAATGTTAATGTAATAATGATCAGTGAAAATCTTGATTCATTTCTCCTTGTTTTCTAAGTTAATGATTCTTGATGTCAACACAGACCAGTGGCATGGGGTTTTCAGAAACATCCAAGAGATGACCACTGTTGTACAAAGGGATTTCTGCTATTGTCCAAATGGGTATCATTGAACGGCCCAAACTCCCAGTGTGGGTGCAATTAGTAGTGTATTGCTTGTGTGCTGCATTTTGCAAGTACTTGTGGCAGCTTAAGAAGGGCTGTTGGGAAGATGGAGCTCAGTTCATGTTCTGCAATTTGTGGAAAACCAGGAAAAAATGAAGGCAGTTAGCCTGTGCTGGCTTCAGTGCTTATGCAGAGTCTTCTGTAGAGGAACAGAGATTGTCTAGTTTAAACCTTGTAAAACACTCAGGGTAGGCAATCATGTGCCACCATTGAATTCCTGTTAGTTTTCCTGTTGTTTTTTAAGACCAGTAAGATTTTGAGTGGGCTTTAAACCTATTGTGGGGTGGGGGAGGGAAAGGCTATCCTCCTGTTTCTTACATTTGAAAACCAAGGTTTTCTTTGCATGTGAAAAGAATTTGAATCTTATTCTTTAGGACCTACATTTTCATTTGGAAGCTGCTGTCCAGTGGAAACTATATGTCTCACTTGTTTCAGTTGGTTTTACATTCTTTATGGCAGCTTAAGGTTGTTTTGTTTGCTCACTTGGCGTATTTTGACTTCTGCAGATTTTGAAAAGAAAAAGACAAATCAGGTAGCTGGAGAAATCTATTTTTTGTCTGAAATGTCTCATGCTTCAGTATGTAACTTGATGTGAAAATTGGTATGCCTCCCTGCATAATTTTCACTAGCAATCTTTCCCACACGGGAGCACAGCTTTGTCAATGCCTAATAAAATGGCCAAGCTTTGTAGATGTGACAGGAAATGTATACTGGAAGGAAATGAAATGTACCAGCATCCCACTGTTGCTGAAAGCTGGCACTGTTTGTCTTAATTGATATAGCCATTTAAATGCATGTTGTTACTCCTCCCTATCTATTATTTTTTTAATACCATTATAAAGGAAGCTGTAAACCATCCTAATGCTTTCATCAGCACCCTGACAGGGGGCAAAAGTGCCCTTACACATCTATGCACCTCTTCTCCCTATGTGCTCCTTCTTCCCCTTTCCCAAGTGAGGCAATCAGCTCCATATAATCAAGGGACAAGGACCTTGTTTCTATGAAAGGTCATTTCATAGCCAAGTTCAGGGGACAGTGGGCAGGCAGCACTTCAGGCTGTCATCAGGAGTGCAGGAACAGGACAAGCTGCTGCCAGCAGCCCATTTTAGTCCTTCCCAACACAATGGCAGGTCTGTGTGGCTGAGCTTGCTGCTTCCCATTTGGTGCCAGCCCTAGTGTCACCACAAGGCCATTTGGATCATTAGGAGACCAGCCCTTTGACTTTGGCCACTCAACAAAGAGGGAGGCAAGAGCATGATGAAGGCCAGGTGCCAGGCTGCTCCTCCAGCCTTGCTGGCGCCATCCCTCAGCCATAGTCAAACCAGACCCTTCAATAGCTGGGATCACTTCTGTAACAAGGATCATCTGCTCTTTATAAGATATTCACTCTTGCTGGAGGTCTTTGCTGTTGGCATGTCAACTGCACTGTGGCTGTGCTATGGTATATAGATGTCAATAGCTGGAAAGCTTTACACTTACTTGACTACATATGACCGACATCTAATTTAACTGCAGCACTGTGTGTACTTGGTTTGGTTTAGTTTCTGTAAATTATTTATTATGAAAATATGTAAAACAAAACCTCTAGTGGAAGCAGTGCATGTTCATGCCTTCTTGTCAGTTGACTGAGGCACAGTGATGCTGGTGCAGTGTTCAGTATCAGCTTATGGCAATTACCTGTCAAAAAATGCAGTAATTTTGCACCTTCCTTTCTGTCACAGTGTTCAGTGAAAGTGGATATAATCATGGTTCTTAACCTTTTAAATTGGCACTGTGGTTTGCAATTGGGAATTTCTGTAAGAAAGTGAAAAGTGAGGTTGTAGGTTGATAGTGAAAGGAAATTGTCTGATTGTGCCAAGAAATTAAAACCGTGTGGCACTGGGCAATCCTCAGATTCAGACTCTTGCCCTGAATAAGGCCAGGCTCCTATGATTCTCCCATAATTAAATAAGCATTGTCATTTGGGTCTTCATACTCTCTTCTATGAGAGAGGGACTGTTCCACAGCCATCCAGAGCCAAAAAAAATATTGTGACAGCATTAGGCAAGATGAAACCTCAAATAAACATAGCAATTTCAGAGAATCATAAAATGGCTTAGGCTGGAAGAGACCTCAGAGACCATCTACTCCAACCCCCCCACCGTTAGCAGGGACACCTCTCAATTAGTCTTAGCTGCTCAAGGCCTCAGCCATCCTGGCTTTGAACACCCCCAGGAGGAGGCATCCACTACCTCGCTGTTCAAGCTGTTCCAGAGTCTCACCACTCTTGTACTGAAGAACTTCTTCCTAAGATCCAGTCTAAACCTACTCTCCCTCAACTTAAAACCGTTCCCCCTTGCCATACTGCTAGACACCATTGCGAGAATTCCCTCTACAGCCTTCCTGTAGGATCCCTTCAGATATTGGAAGGCATCTGTAAGAACCAAGCATGTTTATTGAGGAACACCATGATGTACCTGTGAGTGGAAACTAGGAGCATTTTCCTTTTGAATCTGCAAGGGGGAAGTGTGGGATGTTTTTGGAAGCTGGAATTTTCTACTCCTTTTTCTCATCCTATTCCCTTCTGCTGCCATTTTACTGATGTAATTACATCATCAGACTTTGGAGGGTTGAGGGGTGCAAGGAGGTGATTTGGATTTTTGCTAAAAACTGGAATAGTAGCTACTGCCATGCAGATTTCCTCAGCTCTTCTCAGTAGATATATTTGACTTACTAGTTGGCAGCCTGAAAAATTGGTTCAGTCTTGGCCAGCATAGTTTTAAGTTGACAAAAGGTGTAATGTTTTTATTTCCATTTGTATTCTTTTTCAAACTTTAACAACTGGAATAATGCTAAATTTGAGCTATCTAAAGGTTGTAATTGCAGTAATGTGATTTTATGTTTCAGTATTTCTCTGATATTACATGCCAGCATTTCTCAAACTAATGGGCAATGATCAAAAAAAGAGAATATTAGAGTAAAACAGAAGACTGAATTTTATATTTATCAGTAAGTCTGGTAAAAAATTTGCAGTAAAGTGAAGAGGAAAGGGACTTCTGACTTTTTAGCCATATACAAGTGTTCCACTTACGTGGCCTTTGTTTTTGTTGTTGTTGTTTTGTTTATTATTGTTATTTTAAATATATCTCACTATCATTATTCCTATGGCCTGGCAATGAGTTTTCTTGGCATAAGTTCAGAATTTTAAATACTGTGCATCCAGGATGTCTGGCCAGTTCTCTAATCCTCGATTAGAGATAATGTTATGTTTTAAACCAAAACAAACTACAGGCAATAACCCTTAGTGAGTCTGATTTAAAACCACAAATCAAGGATGCTGAAGAGTCAAGGTTGAAATGCAATCTTAGTTCCCCATACTATGTCTACTGAACAGGACATAGGATCACATACTGTTTGAGATAGATATTAATGAAAAAAATCCTCTAGAAAAGGGTGAAGGGACATTGGCAGAATGGAGTGGAGTTTCTCTTACCTTTGTCCATTCTGTGGCTAAATGGCAGATTTCAAATATGCATGCTGCTTATTTTAAGTTGCCAAGTGCCAAACTGTGAAATGCAGCCAATTTTGCACCCCTGTAATTATTGTTTCCTCATTGGTGTTTTTGCTGATTTTTGTCAGCTTCAGTGCTAATTTGATCCCTTGCTCTTCTCTGCTGGCTCTTAGTCAGAGGAACAAATTATTCAGCTTGGCTTTTTGACGAGCCGCCTTTATAGCAGGACAGTAAGTTGTTAGGGCCTTTACGTTAATGGCATTGCCTGCCCAGGCTGAGATCTGCCTGCACTGGGTCATCTGCCTGCAGCTGGAAATGCCAGGCTGACTGGCTTAGTATGAGCTACCAGAAAGGCAGCATTACAAAGCTCACCTTTGAAAACTGTACCACTGCGTCACTTAAAGTCAAAGAGTAGAGATGGAAAAGGGACTGAAATAATGACACAAATCCTGTTCTGATGATTTCCACAGAAAACAAAAATAGGACCTCATGTAGAAATAAATTGTAAATAGCACTCTTAAGACTTCATATTGAGTACTCAGATTTTCCAGACAGCTATATCTCATGATTTTTGGAAGGTGTGAAAACTCTTTGTCATTTCTGCTTCAGTAATGCCTGGAGGCCTGTATCAGGATCAGACTGTGGTCATGTGTGGTGGTTTTGAAAATAAATGTTTTCATTGCATTCTTTTACTTGAAAAGTGAAAACAAAAAAGCAATGCTCACAATCCCGAAATTGGAAGAAATTGTGTGAACTATTGTGTGAGAAGGAAAAAGGGTGAGGAAATATAACTTAGATTGAGGCTTTTGAGAGATTATTATAAATGTTGAGAAAAATATTGTTTAAAAAAAAATAGCTCTGCAGTGCCCTTTAAAATCAGTAAGAGTCTATTTTAATTCCCATATAAGTAGTAACTGGCTGCTCTCTGTATATATACTTAAATGTTGCTTGCTGTATAAGACCTTGTTTGCTTAATTTCAACCTAACTGAGTTTTTATGGCTGGGCTATAAACCTCTTGAAAATAGTGGCTTAAATGGAAATGCTGACACAATGTTAATTACACTGGCTCCAGTGTGATACTGTGATTAAAGTTTATTTATTTTGTGTGTGCATGTCTGTCTGTGTGTAATTTCATTGTTGAAAAACTAATGGAAAACTAATGTGGCAATGGAGAATGTGATTCTGTGCCCGATATTTTAATTTTCAATAGCAAGGGACAGTTTTAATATTAGTTTACAGGATCAGAGAATTTATTTTTAATTGAGGTATAGTTTAGGCATTTAAAATTTGAGAAATTTGGGAAAGTGACACTTTAAAGCTGTACCTTGCTCTTCCAGGAGTTATTAAGTGGCTTTTTGAGTGGCAAGGTTAGACCTACGTTGCATTTGCATTAGAAAACAAAGAAAATAGTGCAATTTCCTTGCACCATATATTTTTTGAGATGATTGGGAGAAAACTCTCATCTCTGAAAATAAGGGGATGCAATCCGAAAATCAATATTAATTGTGCTATGGAATACAAACTAACAGCTACAAAATTCTTCCTGGTAAGTTGTGTGCCCAGCTCATACTTTAGAGCACATTTAATGATTCTCACCTGCTGTGCTTCAGGACTGGTTGGCAAGGTAATTTTTTTTGCACTCACACATATGTAGAACTTGAAGGTTGATCAGAAAAATTGTCTAATGGATCATGGATTCCATAGAAGTGAGTGATCTCCCTGGCTGGTAGTCTGTGGTGTGCTTTCCTTGACATCAGTGCCGGTGCTCTGCCTCATCTCAGAGGCCAGAGGAATCATTTCCACTCTCACCATAAACACCTTTCCCACAAGCTCATGGCTTCCCGTCAAACTTTCCTTCTCTGCAAGAGAATTATTGCAGGTTTTCTTAATAATGATCTGTCTAGTAGACTGTGATAGCTATGAAGCTGCACGATAGTACAGTTTGCAACATGGCAGTGAAAAGAGACAAGCAGTGCAGGTTGAAAAGACGAGAAGGAAAAATATGAAATCTTTGTGTGGAATGCCCTTCTTCATTTTTCTCAGTGAGCACATTCAGCATACATTAATCCAGCCTATGAAATTTACATTTTTTTGTTTTTACTGTTTGCTTTCACTGGAAGAGAGTGCAAAGTAGGCAAATAGTTTCAAAGTGTGTGGTCTTTATGATTTATTTGTATTGCTCAGAACAACCACTGACCAAACTTCTTGGTCTTGTTCCCATTTGTTACAGTAATTAAATATTAAGTTGTTATGAAAGGATTGTACCCTTCCCTTGAAAGAAGAAAGAACTACTCCGTGGTTCTGTGGCACGGCTGATGTTTTATTCAAACCAATGTGTAAAGGTTGAGAAAGGATGTGCCAAGTTTTTCCCATCTGGAAGGAATGTAACTGTTCTGGATTTGAAGCAAAACTGAGGATCTCCTACTCTTTAATACATTTGAGAACCAGAGTTTTATAGAGTTGGTAGAAGAAGGGAGCCTGTGTATTGGTCAGTCAAATCCTGAGTACATCACCTTCTCTGTTGAAGCCTTAGTCTATGGCAAGGCCATACTGGACACTTTAAACTGTAATTGAAGACAAATGATGCAATAAATTAAAATTAACATTCTAATTTTTCTGTGGTTCCAAGCCTGCAAGAGCAGAGCTTTTCTCTTTATTACACCCAAGTGTGTAAATGGAGATCTATGGGTAGTCATGTAGTGTTTGACTAGGTAATAGGAGGGTGATGCTGTGAGTGAGGCAGGAGACTGCTGTGAATGGGAAGGTGGAGGGGAGAGCAAGGAGTGGCGTGTGAAAATGACTATTTTGAAAAGATGGTTCTGATATGTTTGAAACCTGTTGTGTTTTATTTTGGTTTGGTTTGATTTTAAATGGTTTGGCTTTTCTGGTTTTATATTTACAGATTTCTCTAGTAAGTGCTGCACTTTCCCAAGCTGGATTCTTTCAGGCTACACATTAAAGCTATTTGCTTATATACCTTGGGAAGGAGCTCAAAGAAGTGTTCTTCCTTGATGAGAGCACTCCTTGTTTTGCTGACAAACATGTAACTTACAGAAATACTCAGTCTAGCCTTTATTAAGGACAGCTTCTTCAGAAAAATTGAACAAGCTGTTTCATGATGCCAGGTGGAGCAATCATCCTGTTGCTTTGTAAAACAATGAGAAGGCAGTTGATGTCTTGCTCCAGAACTCGTCAATGCTAATGACTATCCACAGGCCCTTGGCTGTTTCCCTCACCATCCATCATTGTGTGCTTTTAGACATGCTGCTGTTCAGATTTATGAATCAAAAGCCAGTGCTGTCTTGCAAGATACTTCAAACCTGAGGATATCTAACATCAGCTATTGCCAGTAAAGAGGGGTTTATCAGTATCTTTACAGATCCTATAATTCACTTAGGAACACCAGATAAGAAAAGTCATAGATAAATATCAAAGACCTTTTGCCATTTCTTCCAAAGGAGGCCTGAAAGCTTTGAAATATTTTGACCATCGAATGCCATTATTACTAAAGGGGACAATATGGTAACTGATAATGAAAATCATCTGTACCTTGTTCAGATAATTGAAGCTATTAACCTCTCTTAATGATGGAATATTTTTTTTAAAAACCCAATGCTTTGTTATCCCCATGTATTGTTTGCCTCTAAATTCTGCATTCTGAGAAGTTTCTGAAGAAGTGCCTGGATGGCACATCCATTGGTACTTGACCTTGACATTCCTTGTGGCACTGGAAAGCTGCCCACTAATTGTGATGGCTGGATTTGATTGTCAGTGGCTTTTGAGACTAGACCATGAAGTGCCCTCCTTGTGCCTTTCCTCAACATAGTTGGTTCTGATTTAGATTTTTGAGGTGGAATGGAAACCGGCTGACCTATCATGCTCAAAGTCCAGATAAGGCAAATCACCGGTGGCATTGCTAGGGGTACACTGGGCCAGTACTGTTTAACATAGTCATTAGTGACCTGAGTGATGGACAGATTGCAACCTCAGCAAGTCTGCAGATTATATGGAACTGGGAACAGTGACTGATAAGCCAGGTTTTTGTGCCACACAGGGAGACCTTGATAAGCTGAACAGATGGGCCAACAGGAACCTAAGGAAATTCAAAGAGAAACACAAATTCTTGCACATGTGGGGAATAACCTCATGCATTGCTATGGACTGGGGACTGACTGACTGGAAAGCAGCTTTGTAGAAAAAGGCCTGGAGGTCCTGGTAGACAAAAAATGGAACAGGAGTCAGTAGTGTGCCTTTGTAACAAGGAGAGCATCCTGCTCTGTACTAGGAAGAGCATAGCCAGCAGGTTGAGGGAGGTGATTCTTCCCATTTGCTCATCACCAGTGAGCATGAATAACCATTAAGACTGAGTTTTGGGTCTGCAACTGGGTCTACTTCTGGGGTTTGTAGGACAAGGATGTGCTCATACTGGAGCAGGTACAGTGAAGCACCATGAAAGTTATTAAGGGCTTGGAGCATCTCATGTGGAGAGGTTGAGAGAGCTGGGACCATTTATCTTGGAGGAGTGGAGAGGAGACTGGAGGAGATGTTATGAATGTGTATTAATACCTGATGGAGGGTGTAAAGCATCACCATATGCAGCAGCAGATGTGCTGGTTGTTTTGATTTTCATGTTTTGGATTCAAATACTGAAAACTGACCTGGACTTTTGATCATTTTATTGGAATTGGCATATCTTTTAATTAGTCCCTTACATTTTAAAGTTTTGTTGTGGAATCAACATGCAAATTGAAACATATGTAAAGATATTTCTGTATAATTGATGATTGCCATAGCATATATATGCTTAGAATTCATAAAGCAGACAATAAATACAAGAGATTGATGGTCTTTTATTAACACTGTGAAAGCTGGCAAATTTTGAAAGGCTGTTGACTTAAAACAGTGCAAAGACTGGTTTGTTTGGCCTCATATTGTCTCAGCAAGTCTTTGACTTCTCTGATGATAAGCTAAGGTTAAGTTTGGCCTGTGTCTTTATTGTGTAGTCTATATAGCATTTTTGGGGAATACTGATAAGCCACCTAGAACATGTTTCTGAAGGTGAATAGAGTTTATATTCCGTGTGTTTAGGGAGGTTAAAATGTTTCAGTCACAAAGTGTCTCAGGTATATGCAGTGATAAAACTCAGAAGTGTGCTGACTCTTAATGAGATTCTGTAATATCCATTAGTCAGTGTGAGGTGTTGATGTATGCACGCTGGACCTTGAGATCCGGTGTTGAACATCCATATGTTGGTGTCATGTACTATATATCATTTAGTGTGATCATTTACAGATTGTCTTCTCAAGCTTTTTACACCATAGCTGGAAAGCTCTGCTTCTGGATGCTCCACAATCTGTCTCTGCCTTTTCCATGAGTAAGATGTGGACTGATTTTGGTTGGTTGGTTGGTTTGTTTGTTTTCTTGTTTGTTGTCTTCCCCAAGTGGTGTCTTGTTGCTCAGGATACCACATGGAAATAGCAGGTTAAATCATGCTTGTGCCCTCAAGAATCTTACCAGAAAGCCTCATTCTTCTGAAAAAGGGCAAGGGGAAAAAGACTTTTGCCATGTGTGTGTAGTGCCTTTTATTGCACTAATGTGAAATGATTCGATGTGATGGACAGCAGTTTATCAAAACAAAATCTCATTAAAATCTGTCTGCACTTTGCCCTTACTCTCCTTTGCATAATAAGATTGTGCAGCTTTCTGTGAGCAGACAGTAACCTGTGGTAACCTGTAATGTGCGTACATTTATGGATGATGAATAAAACCATTGTTATCACCCTTAAATGTTGGCGTCAATATTGTGGTAATAACATTTGGAAGTTTCTGCTTTATCAGCAGCAATGACTGGCAAATAATCAGCTGTTTTGTAATGGGAAGCTTAAAATAGCAGCCGGAGACATTTGAGTTAAGCTTCATGGAAAAAGACACTGCTGCATTTGTGATGATACCATTTTTGTCGGGGAGGGATGACATGATTGTTGTTTTAGCGTTTTATACATACAGTGCAATTAAGAATAATCAGTTTTCCCACACATTCCTCAAAGCAACTGAAGCACACATGCTAACAACCAGACCCTTAAATTTGGAGTGACTTCCGCTGCTGCCTGGGCAGCCCACGGGTACAGATGCACGTTTCACAGTGGCGTGCAGCTATTGTGGGACCCCACTCTTCCTGCAGAGAGGCGAGGTGCAAAAGAAGTGCCTGATAAATAGTAGACTCTTCAAGATTTGCCCATACTACCAATTTAAACCTATTTTGGAGTGTGAAGGAAGGGGATCTGTGTACAAGTACATCTGAGATGCATTGCAGGCTTTGCAATCTGTAACAGTCATCCAGATTAGAAGTTTACAAGAAAGTGTAAAATAATTTCTGATTTGTGATTACTGGAAGTAGTAGGTGGTCCCACCAATAAAAACTCTGATGTGTTACATATGCACACACAGATACATGTAGTGTTTAACCTATAGTTTGTGTGAAATACATGTGGCTGGTTTTAGAATTCAGAGCACAAGGAAAGGAAGGTCAGGATTTGGGCATGGTAACTGAAGGTAGTAAGTTTGTAGTGACAGTTGTAGTTTGTAACTGCTGCTACTATAAGCCATTTGAGGGGGAGCATCTTAGACCAGGCTCTGTCATGGTTATTTTAGAGAGAAATATGTGTGAACAGATATATCTAAAAAGTGTTTATGTTTTCATGTACAACCTTTTTTGCCATGCTCCTTGCTTTCCTCTGCATGAATATGCAGTACCTTTATACTATGCATGCTTCTAAACTTTCACTGTATTGGGCCAAGTAGATGGGACTTTTTTTGCATGCCTAGGACTAAATGTTTGCTGAATTTCATCTTTTCTTGCTAAAAATCTTAGGCTGAGCTATTAATTAAATGTGTGAAAAATAAATTGCTAAACATTAGCGCTGTCCAATGTTATTTACTAGGAAATGAAAGAGAGTGAGAGCAAACAAGTGATATCCTAACCGTGATGCAGATTTACTTGCATTTCAGTGGACATAATTTTCCACATAAAATTTTAAAGCTTTTGAGTATACCAGATGGTAGAAGAGTCTTAGTGTGGATGTAGTTGAACTATTTGAAAGATTGCAAGTTGCAATGTATATTCCCGTTTGTGAAGAAGAATAACCCATAGTGGCATGAGAAGGCTTTTTATTCTTAAAGTGTTTCTACACTAGGACTTATATTTGTGTGTTATTTTGCCAAAATGTATGGTTAGAATTCACACCTTTAGATTAGGACATGGTGGCTCACTGGGAAAAAAGAAAAAAAAGGGAGTGGAGAATGAGTTTTGCTCTCTGCAAGAAAGTATCATAAGGCCTCATCATCATCAGTGCCCCAGCCTGTGCTGGCCTTTTGAACTGAAATAAAATCAATAGTGAAAGAATTTCCCCCAGCTGTTTGCAAAAAGTGTGGCAGTAGCACATATGACTGACACTGCAGTTACCCTTGTAGCAGGGAGAGGCATAGAGGTAAGTGGAATCTGTTTGCATTAACCAGTTTTAGAAGATGCCCTGACACAATGACAAAAAAAGAAAGGATGATGGCAATTATATTTTTTCCAGTTAAAATTTAAGTTAGTCTGAAATGGAAGTTGTGTCCTACTCAAGTTAGTTGTTCTGTTCACCATGAAAAGTGCCAGTAAAGGCACCGTAATGAAGTCAGAAAGGAAGAATAAAATCCTTAAAGCTCAAAAGTCTCATTTTCTCCAGGAGCTCAATCTTGAAACCAAGGAGATAGCTTAATCTTCAGCTGAAGAGCTAGAAAGATGCAGTCTACCCCTTTCATCCTTGTGAGAGTCCCTAACTTGTCATTGCTATTTGGCAATTTTTAAATTATTTTTTTTTGCTTATTTGATTTGATCATGTTCTGTGGCACCTCAGTGCAGCTGTCTGCTCGCAGTCAGGCTAACCATGAAGCTGAATAGATAACTCCCAGGAAGGAAGTGTTATCCTGGTAAATCCTTCTCAGTCTTTGTGAGCCTGGGACTCAATTGAAAAGTTTCAGGATGCCTCAAGACACATTTTCAGCAAATAAGCTATTGACCAAGATAACTTCTCAGCTCTAGAAGAACTACAGAAGATTCCAAAGGGCCACATCCATCCTTGTGGGAAGACTTTGAGCCACTTTTATGGAAGCAGAGATTGAGTCCGAAAGGAAATATTTAAGGAAGTCATTTGAACATTACTTATAAAGCTTTCACTTAAAAGAGGTGGTAGTATAGTTACAGCTTATCACCTATCTTTGTTTTTCTAGGCTTTTAAGACCAAGGATGGCTACCTCGTGGTGGGAGCTGGAAATGATCAGCAGTTTGTCACTGTGTGCAAGGTAATATGCTAGGTGACAGTACAGAAATGTGTAATAGTTTCCACTCTGACTAGGAATATAATTACTGATTGCTTCTTAATTCCCCCTTTTTTTGGTGAAAATAAGTGGCAAGTATAAATTCTAACCCTGGGTTTTGGCTGGTATTTTAGGAAGTTGAACTGGGTTCCCTGCTTTGTTTCTGTGTTTGAAACACCTCAATTCCCAGGCTTGTGGGTCAAAGTAGTAGTATCAGTCAGGGTTGGAAGAGACCACAAGGATCATCTAGTTTCAACCCCCCTGCCATGGGCAGGGACACCCCACACTAGATCAGGCTGGCCAGAGCCTCATCCAGCCTGATCTTGAACACCTCCAGGGACAGGGCCCCAAGTACCTCCCTGGACAACCTATTCCAGGGCTTCACCACTCTCATGGTGAAGAACCTCTTCCTCACGTCCATCCTGAATCTCCCCACCTCCAGCTTCATTCCATTCCCCCTAGTCCTATCACTACCTAATAGCCTGAGAAGTCCCTCCCCAGCCTTCTTGTAGGCCCCCTTCAGATACTGGAAGGCCACAATGAGGTCACCTCAGAGCCTTCTCTTCTCCAGACTGAACAGCCCAAACTCTTTCAGTCTGTCCTCACAGGAGAGGTGCTCCAGCCCTCTGATCATCCTCGTGACCCTTCTCTGGACACACTCCGGCACGTCCATATCCCTCTTGTAATAGGGGCTCCAGAACTGGAGGCAGTACTCCAGGTGGGGTCTCACCAGAGCTGAGTAGAGGGGAGAAGCACCTCCCTTGACCTGCTGGTCACACTTCTCCTGATGCAGCCCAGGATCTGATTGGCTTTCCGGGCTGCAAGTGCACATTGAGAGCTCATGTTGAGCTTCTCGTCCACCAGCACCCCTAAGTCTCTCTGCTCCAGGCTGCTTTCCAGCCAGTCACTGCCCAGCCTGTATTTGT
This sequence comes from Picus viridis, assembly GCA_033816785.1. NCBI lineage: Eukaryota > Metazoa > Chordata > Aves > Piciformes > Picidae > Picus > Picus viridis. Next base: position 22,120,836 of record CM066574.1, read on the forward strand.
GCCTGGGATTGCCTCGACCCAGATGCAGGACCCAGCACTTGGTCTTGTTGAAGCTCATGAGGTTGGCCTGTGCCCACCTCTCCAGCCTGTCAAGGTCCTTCTGAATGGCATCCATTCCCTCCAGCGTGTCTGCTGCACCACACGGCCTGGTGTCATCAGCAAACTTGCTGAGGGTGCACTCAATGCCACTGTCCATGTCACTGACAAAGATGTTGAACAAGCCTGGTCCCAGGACTGATCCCTGTGGGACTGGTGCTGAACACCTTTTGATGTCTGTGCAGCTGCACAGCTAATTAAATATGGTGAATGTCATGAATGATGAATGCCACTGGTGCCTTTTCCATGAAGAAATGTGATGCTATTTCTCCTTTAAATACATGGTAGGCATAGCTTTTAACAAAGCAAAGCTGAGGGTTGGATGGTTCTTGTATGTCTTCAAACAGTTGCTGTGTGCACAGCCCTTTTGAACACTGGTCTGTGCTCACATGAACACTTGCAGACTTCTTAGAAAAGAAATATGACAGGTCAGTGGGCTGACTTTGGAGTGGTGCAGAGGTACGATGTTGAAGATCAAATTTTCAAACAGGACTGCTGTGTTCAAAATCTGGTATCTGTTACTTTGAACTGCAGGAATGCGATGCTGGCAATTCTGTTTTCAGAGGAGGGTAGCTTGGAAATTGTAAAATACTTCTTGTTTTTTTTTCACATATTCTTTTCCTGTTGGTTTAGGACCTGGAATTTCTTTTCCCAGGACAGTGAATACATTGTAAAAGAAAAGTGGTTGTAGGGAAAAAGAAAGTTTCTAAATAAACTGTAGCAACATTCCAGATGAAAGACTCCAATAATGTGTCACCTGAGACAAGAGAAGTTTTGCATATGGCATTAGACAGCATCTTCAAAAAAAAAAAAGAGTTCTACTTTTTTTCCTGCCATTGTGTTTCTTTGGAATCTTGGAAATCTAACCTAAATTAATCATGCTCAGTAAATGAAGCATTATTTTCTTCTGTTAGACATTTTACATTCCCATGAATGCTCATAGCTAATAACTGGTATATGTAGTAAGAAGACTGTGCTAGTGTGATTCTTAGTACAGTCTGAGGTACATGTCCTAATGTCTGGTGGGGTCTGGTTTCACTTACTTTAATTGTCTCAATAAGTCAGAAATGAACTGCTTCAAACTTCTCTCAGTGGGTTTTCTTCATATATGTGGTCCAGCCACTGCAGTGTGGTCATTGCCTTAATGTGAATGAAGACTAATGACTGAATAAGCATCTACCTGCAACAACTCAATTTTATCCAAGAGTCATGGTCTCAAAAAGGAAATCTTTCCAGAAAGTCCCAGGACATAGCTCTATCACTTGAAGAATTACCTACCAAATGTTGGCCATCCTGCTGTCCTCGGATAACACAGAGCTGAAGATATGGGTCGGTAGGTTCTGACATGGGGTGAGCTAGAATGCCATAAAAACTCGGTCCATACATTTGCCTCACTGTAGGGTGCTGCTTGACTTGTTGCTACATAGTCCCTCTGTAGTTAGTAAAGAGTGAATGGTAGCCCAGAAGGTGAGGCAGCTTGTCTAAGATTTGTGTCTAAGATCTGTGTTACCTCCAGATGTGTAGGGCTAAAATTAAGCAAGATGAATATTTGCCCTAGTCTACAGGCTGATGGTTTTGGGTTTTTTTTTAATTTCATCCTTATAAAAGTGTTCAGGTATTTCTGGAATTGAAACTGGGAGGTAGAGAATATGGAAAAATGATGATTGCTTACATTCCAAAGGGATTAAAAAAATCAGGAAGAAACAGTTGACTTAAAACAGTGCAAAGACTGGTTTGTTTGGCCTTGGTTAGAATTTTTCTGTAAATCAGTTAGCATTCTATTTTATTTTTTTACCCTTATCAAGTTATTGTACATTTGGATAAGAGACAGAATGAGAGAAAATGGCCCCAGGTTTAGACTGGACATGCGAAGAAAGTTCTTGACTGAAAGGAACAGGCTCCCCAGGGAAGTGGTTGAATCCCCATCCCTGGAGGTGTTTAAAAGAGGCAGAGATGTGGCACTGCGTGACATGGTGTAGCACCAGACTTGGTAGAGTAATGGTTGGACTTGATGATCTTGAAGGTCTTTTACAACCAAAAGGATTCTATGATTCTGTGAATATGGGCTGTTAACATTGCCCAGAAATGGAGGGATGTGTGCTATGAAACCTGTCAGAGAGAAGCTCTGTGCTGTTGCAGATGATCTGGAACTTAAATCACTATGAAGGTGGAGAGCCAACAGAGAAAGAGGACCTTGTTACAGGAAGGCCTTCAACACTCTAGTGAACCTTTAGTAAATACAAAGACCACTAATTCAAACATTGGAATTGCTATTAGGGAGCCCTTTGGAGATGAGTTGGTGCTAAAAATACAGGCTGTAGGGAAGCTGTTGCCCTGAAAACATGTACTCTAGAGATGTAACAGCTGGCTTAAGCTGTAAACAATTGCAAACATTCTGCTTCAGCCATATCTTTTCAGGCAAGCAGAAGGAAAAAAAGTGGAATAATTCATCATGATATTTTCAGAATCAGTGACAACTAACTAGCTTGTTTGTGGATGGGGATGATTGCAGAAAAACTTTGTGACACTGCTGGCTGGATTGCATTTCAGAGTAAGCACATCCTGTTGTGTGTCTGCTTTGGTCTAAGTAGGAGCACCGAGCAGGAGTCATCAGGAGACTGAGCTTTTTGTGTACAGCAAAGGAGAGTAAAAACAGGTTTGCTAATGTTGGGGGACGACATGTAGAGAGTGTAAAGTCTGAATGTGCATCTTAGAGCTTGAAGGAGGCCTAGAAGTGGAGAATGACAGTTTAATTCCAAGTGGTCACAGTGAAATAAAGAAAAGAAGGTTGGCAGCCTGATGCAGAAAGATGAATGGCACATTAATGAATAACTTCTCAAATGCGCATTTGTTAGTCACAAAAAAATGGAGGAGAACATATATAGACACACAGCTTTACAACAGATGGACATTAAGTTAAAGCTGAAGTCAGGAACGTTAATTAAAACAGTAGAGTGAGCAACTCCATATGATCATTTTTCATATAACTCATCAAATGGAACCATCATTTACTGATTAATTTCTTGGGGTTTTAGCTCTCATAAATAACATCTAGAAGATGTATCTCTCCTTTCTTAGAGGTTATACCACCGATTTTCTTCATTATTTCTTTTGGAGGAAATCATAAAGAAAAATGGTGACATATTGACAGGAAAACACCTTTTAATCTTCTTACTTTATTGACAGAAATTACTGCAGTGTGTGGTGGTTTGGCCCTGGCTAGGGGCCAAATGCCCATCAAGTCCACTCTATCATTCCCCCCTAGATGGACAGGGGAAAATATAACAAAAGCCAGTTATATGATAGAAGCAATTTAATAATAGTGATAAGCAAAAGCAATAGACTGTGTGGAAGTGAAAAGCCAGAGGGAGATGTTAGTCTCTACTTCCCATCTGCAGGACGATGGTTGGTCTCATGAAGCAGAGCTCTCTATGTTTGGTGGTTCCTTTGGAGGACAGATGCCTAGGACAAATCCACCCCACTTCCTTCTTTCACTTCATTCTTACATCTAAGTTGACGTCATATGGCATGGAATACCCCTTTGGCCAGTTTAGGTCAGCTGGCCCAAGTGTGTCCTCTCCCACGATCTTGCCCATCCTTCAGCATACTTTTGGGGTGGGGAAATGTTGGAAGAACACAGCCTGGATGCTTGTTCAGATGTATCCAAAACGCTGGTGCATTGTCAAGTACTGCTGCAAAACATAGCACTAGAGGGATGCTTTGAGGAGAATTAACTCCAGCTCAGCCAAACCCAATGTAAAGTGGAAATAAATTTTCTTAGACGTATCTTTTCTCGGTCTAGCATAGGAAGTATAGCCATATTCTTTATTCTGTAACATATAACTTAGTGCTGGGCAATCCCACAGATCTCTCCAACCTCACAGTGAAATCCTAACAACTTTTTTCCTGTTCTGCAATAGGAATTTCTCCTAGCTAATGGTGAAAGCTATCAACTATGATCCGGATCTTGGGCTGATTTCTGTGCTTGTTATGTAACACTAACCAGGAGGCATTATCTTTCCTTAGCTTCCTAACCTATATGAAAAGGTTAATCAGAAGTAGGGATTTTGGAAAGCTATCTTAAATTGGTAATGGATTTCCTTAACTTCATAAATATTTTATTCCAAGCACATTTCTTACTCACCTTTATTTTTACTTAGATCTTGAACTTGCCTGAAGTCAGTAAGGATTCCAGATACAAAACGAATACACTCAGAGTCCAGAACAGAAAAGAACTTATTGATACATTGTCAACCCGGTAAGTTGATTAAAAGGGAAGAAATTGCATTGAATCTGCTAATGCAAACAGTCATGTATAAGAAGCTCTCATCATGTAAAAAAGATTACTCATTTGGGGTATTTGTATAAAAAAGTACTGAGAACACTTACTGATGTTAAATGTACTGCCTTTTGCACACCAATTAAAATGTGGCATAGGAAGATTTATGTTTGCAGAAACCATTCTAATTTATTTTTGACCATTAACATGAATTTTAGTGAAACAACCAGTGCTTTCTGCTATCCTGGATGAATGTAACCTCTGGAAATAAAATGCTCAGACCACCATTTGTTTTTGTAGTGGCTAAGGTTTAAAGGTTTTCACTTGCTGTATCTAAGGAGTTCCACTTGCTGCTACTCCCTCACCACTGGTTGTCTGTTTGGGACTCTGCCCCAAATTCTCTCTGGGTTAATCCTTTTCAAATCAAAAGGTTTGTGGTCAGTATTCTGTGTGCCTTCAGCAGCACTTCATGCTTCTGGGGATGAGCAGAAGAGGTAGTGTATATCTGCTTTTGTCAGTGATTCAAGAAAAGCCATGCTGTCATTTTGACACTTGGCCTGTGTGAGTTTTTCTAAACAAATGTGTAACAACTATCATTACATATATTTATTTATGTATGTATGTATTTATTTTTAAGGAGCATTAAGTAAGATGCCTCCCCTTTTCATTCCATCTGAGGAAAGAGTTTCTGTAGTGCACCTCTCCCCTTCTTCTCAATCCTACACATTTTTTTGGTTATTGAGACCCTTATTCACCCAAATCATTAGACTACAAAGAAAGTAATTTTGCCTCTTCTTGTCACACCTGCACGTTTGTCTTTGTCTTACCTGTCCATTTGCTGATATCCTGTCCCCAGTGAAATACTGAAGTACCAGGTGACTTTGCAGTTTTCAAATAATTATGGTACAAGTGTTCATGATGAACTTTGGAAACTTGCCTTTTACTTGCCTACCTATTAAAAATGTTTCGTGGTAGCAGAGATGAACCCACTCCTTCTGCTTGTTTTAAACCCTTGAAAGGGAATAGTTAATTATGGACCTACTTGTGAGCTCTAATATTCTTGACAGTTTCAAAGTCGGTCCATGTTGACATATTACTTGGGGTTTGTATCACTTAATATGGGATTTAGCTGATGTACTCTGGTACCTTATGAGACTGCTGTTTTGTCATACAAACATCAATTACTTAATAGCTTGTTGCCTGTGGTTAATTTTGAATGCAGGGTTTTTTTTATGGACAATATCTGAATAAGAAGATCAAGTTTAAGGAACGGTTCTTTGAATGAATCACCAGAATTCTAATTTGTTTTTATGTCTGTAACTATTAGTTCATCAGATTGCCTCATTCCTCTTTCAATTACTGCTTTATGTCCCTTTTTTTGTCAGAGTTTATGTTCTGTTTTATTAGCATCATTTAGGCTGAATTTCTGTAATTTATATGCAAGTTTGTGACTCTAAACACACTTTTGGAGTAGACCTTTCCAATAGTGTTATGTCATATTATTGTGAATTCATCTGGCATTCAGTTTTAAAACATAACAAACACCTTTGGCGTTCTAATGGAGGTCAAATATGTTTCCATACACATTCCATGGTAACTTTGCTTTTAGCTTTTATTCACTAATGCACAGTTGTTTGTAAAATTATATGTGGTTCATTTTGGGAGTTACTTACAGAATTAAATGAATAGTTTCTCAGTGCTGAAAAATGTCAACCCTTGAGAAATGAAGGGAAATGACAAAATAGTAATGGCAGAATTTCACTGAAAAATACCTTAATCAAATCACTGATTGCTTGATAGTATTGCAGCTTTCAGCACATGGAAAATATAAACCTAAGGTGCATTAGTTGGAAAGAAACACCTGCAGACCCCCCCATTCGTTCACTTTATGAATGCTGCTGTCCAACTCAGAATGAATTTGTGGAGACATGAGCTGGAGCAGCTTAGGAGAGTTGTGATTTTCTTGCCGTGGGTTCTGCTACAGTCACTTTTGTTGAGAAGAGCCTCTTATTTGTGTGACAGAAGGCAAAAAGCAACATGAAAGTCCTTTAAGGATTTAGTCAGGCTATTCATTTGTGTCTCAGTTTGGTGCTGTGCCAGGCAAGTTGCATACAACTTGAGGCAAAGCAGCTTTTTTCCAGTGATGTTGCAATGGAAAAAGTCAGCAAACTTGTTTGGTGTGCCAGGCTGAGCAGTAAAAAGCAGGTAAAAGATTGCCTCTATGTATAGGAATCTAGTGATTCCTAAATGTTTCTTCTCTTCTGTACATGCTTGGAAATATAAGTGGGAATTACGGTCCTGTAGTGGAAACCTTTGAGAGTGTTCCTGCTGATAAAGCCAGCAGAAAGATTCATGGGCTTGGTCTACATCTCATCACCTTAACAGTAACTACAGTGACTAGAAGGACACAAGAGGAAATGCATAGTTGTGGTTTATTTCCTTTCCCTCAACCATTTTTGCTGTTACTTTCACTTTAAACATCCTTCCTGTACTATCACATCACTGGTGTTTAAAGCATCATTTGTATGGCGGGTAGTTGGTACTCTGCAGTCGCTTGCATACATCACTTGCTGTTGCAACATAGGTATATGTATACTTTTTTTTTCCAAGCTGCTGATGCTGTTATAATATTATTGAACTGAGGTCCCACAGAGCCTAGAGTAGCATTCCATTGACTGCAACCTTCCCTCTCCCTCGTCTCTCTTTTAAACTATTTCCACAGGAATTACTTACCTCTTGTTTTCCCTTTTTCAAAATGGACTAACTGCAAATCATGACTGACTTCTGAGCACTTAGTAAGTGCATCAGGAAGGCTTCTTAATCTCCACCTCTTTAGGAAAGGGATTTCCCAGGTTTTACTTAGGAATAGAAGGAGATGTACATACCTACTCAAAGGGTCAGGAACTGCCTGAAGTCTTGAACATGTAATTCACAACATGGGTGGAGGTGTTTTAAAAAACATCTGAACTCTGCATACTAAGGAGGCAGTTGATGCCTTTCATTCGTTAGGATAAATCTTAAGCAATTGAGACTGGCTACAGATTTATTCTAGATGTGTGCACAAAGGAAACATTGGTACAACCGATCAATGTTAAGGAATGCGGTTTTGTTGGTGTTTTTTTTTTCCCCCTAAAGTCTGTACTTTGGGAATTCTTGACTCACATGGCCTCTAATTTAGATAATAATTCTACTCACCACATGCAGTAACCATGGCAAATTTCAAGGCAGATAGATAAGCATGAGAATTATGAAGCACTTAGCAGAAATTGACCTTTAAGCCTAAGACTTTTCAGAAAGGTGTGAAATGACCTATTCATTACTGTCAGATGTCCTGAGCTGACTGAGAATACAAGATAGAGATGAATATGGCTTGAGACATAAATGTAGTTTGAAACAGCTCCAAGAGGTGTGAACTGCTTCATCCATTTCAGGGAAAATTTTCCTCATTCTCTCTTTTCCCTGACAGAAATGAAGAGTGAAGCACATCTGTCCTTAGCTCTTCACCCCAGCTTGCTGCCTGCTTAAAACATCTGAACTCCCTCCATAGGGTGCACATGAATGAAGTTGGGGAGAACAGGTAGAGGAGGGTCAATTCACATATCTGCAGAGACTGCCAAATCTCAATGAAAGGTACTGGGAGGTAGACTCCACTGCAGTGGTATGCAGCTCTCACGCTGGGGCGAGAGGAGGGAATTACAGAAACCAGTCTCAGGCATCCTGAGAAGGGGAGTGCTTTTCAGTTCTATCTTTTGTGGGGAAATGAGTACCATGCTGCGAGGACCACTGGGATATAGTCACAGGGAAAAAGAATATAGGCCTATGGGGTATTTTATACTTCCTTTGCTACTGGTAGTGTTGTCCATTTCCCATCTCTGATCCTCTTCTTTCTATGCTCTTTTTTCCTCTTCCCATCCTCCACTTCCTATGACTCCTCCAGCTTTTTGTTTCCTTCTCCTCCCGCTGCTGGCATTCATACATCTACTGTGTTTGCTTTACAAAAAAGGGAGTTTCAGTACCTTCTGTATCTTCCTCTTTATTTAGGTTACATTCTCCTCAAATGACAACAAGGCAGAACTCTGACAAAAGCGAACTGCTTCTGAATGCTTTTCTTTCTTGAGTTTGTGCCAGAAGTCAAGTTTAAAATGACCCTACCTGGGTGGAGGTCAGGTTCAATGGCTACTACAGAGGCCCCTGAGACTTCCAGCTCATGTGAGAACTGACAGACTACAGAGCACTCTGGTTTTTATGTTTCCAGTGGAAACCTCTGGTTTGTGAGTTAGATGTACATCTATCCAAGAGAAGCAAGTTTTAATTGTTGCTTTGTTCCTCTCTCCCACCTCCTACCACTTTTACTCTTGTTTCCTCTGGAACAGAATGGTAGCAGGCACACTGTGGATTGTTGTGTATGTGTGTCCATGCATGCATATGTGTATATGTGCATACATATGTCAAGACACATATAGTGTGCCCCTGAAATCTGTGATGCATCTGTCTGAAAGCTGGTATAATGCCAGTCTTGAGAGAAGCTACTTTGAGGAAGGGGGCTTAATCTGTTGACCTCCTTCTTCAAATTACTTCAGAAGCTGAACATCAATCCTACCTTGCACTTCGGTAATGTAGACACATTTTAAGACATTGCAGTGGAATGTGTACTCCAGGGTACTTTGGGAAATTAACCTGTGAACGGAACCAAGTGTGTGGGGTTGTAGGAGTACAGGGGGAGGGAAATAGCAGACATGCCCTCAGCCTGTAAAGTGAAGCAGCTCATGTAATGGAAGACATAAATTCATCATGATTAGTGCTCCTTCACCTATAGCTAAATTATTGTAGACTTAAAATCAGAAGTGTTAGGGCTGGAAATGATTCAGAGTGGAACTTCTATTCCTAGCACTTACATTTTAAAGTCCTTTCTTTGTGCACCACAGCTGCATGTTGCATATTGAAGTGTGAGGGAAAAAGGAAGCAGCAGGAAGGAAGCACGAGAGAACCTGATCCTCAGTTAATAAGATTGTTGCTAAATTGTTTCCACCTTGTAAGAGGAGAGGAGAGCACCTAAAGGAGAAAGTGTAATGTAAAATATTTGTCTGACGAGCAGCACTGTTGAATTCAGTTGGTGAAACACACCCAGCCTCTGTAGATCTCCCTCCCCATCCCCACCATTTCTTTTTGTAAATGCAGAGCCTCACAGACCCTTGGTAACATTACAGGAATGAACAGCTGGTTGTCTACTGCTTCAGCAGACAGGTGCCTGAAGTTTGAAGGATAAGTGACTTCAATGTGGCCCAGCTGGTAAGGTTTACCTGGCCCCAGTCATCCACTTTATCATTAGTGCTTGGATGGGGGAGCTGCATAGGCATCAGCTATCAAACTGCCACAGTTTGCTTTACAGTGCTTTGCTTTAAATTGTTACTGGTTTTATATTGACTTCTATGTGTGCAACTGAGATCTGAAATGGCTCAAACATCTGATTTTTTGGACTGGGTAAGCTAATGTGTATTTTTCTCTGTTCTTTTATCACCATTTAGTAAACTTCACACCAGTTTCATATGTGTATAGATCAAGATCCTTCCTGAAAAGGAACTTGCCGTCTTCATTTCTGATGACACATTACTGGTTACAAGGCTGCTGAAATCAAGGGAGGTCTTTTCACTGATTTTTGAATGAACTTTTTGACCTGACTTTTGTTAGCTCCCCTTTTGTTTACTCCCCTTGAACAGTTAAAAGAAGAAAAGTAACAAAATCAATATAGCTTTCAACTGTTCTTCATGTACTTATACTGATGTGTGTTTATTTAGCTGATTTTCCAGCCTGGTTAATTTTGTTCTATTCTGTTCAGCTAATTTGCACTTCCTTTGTGATAGCTATAAAAGTCACAGTCCTCTTGCTTACTTGAGAAGTGTGTCTCTCATGTGCATAGTCTAACGTTATCTGAATCCAAACAGAACTAGTTCTGAAACATGCTGGATTGTACACATTTTGCAATACATGTTTCTCCCTCTTTGGTAGCTATTCTTTGAAAACCATATATGGTTTTAAAACAGTATGCACAACTTCATCAAGAAGTCTGTCTGTCCTTTCATCTCTAGCACAAATTTTGCATATCAAGATGAAGGTTTATGAATAGTTCTATTAAACCGATAGCAATATTTATAGTATGCAAAAATTCAAGTGTATTATGGAGAGTGTGGCTAGAAGGTAGAGGGAAATCCTTCTCCCCCTCTGCTCAGCCCTGGTGAGGCCCTATCTGGAATATTGTGTCTGGTCCTGGGCTACCAGTTCAAGAAAGATAGGGAACCTCTTGAGAGGGTACAGCGAAGGTCTAGAAAGATGATTAGGAGACTAGAACATCTCCCTTATGAAGAAAGCCCCAAGTCCATCAGCCTTTTTAGCCTGGAGAACGCTAAGGGGAGTATCTTATTAATACTTACAAATTATAAATACTTACAGGTTGGGTGTCAGGAGAGTGGGGAAAGTATTTGTGCCCTGTGGCTGGACAGGAGGTAACAGGCACAAACTTGAACAGAGGAAGTTCCATCTAAGCTTGAGGCTGATGATCTTTATGTTGAGGGTGGTGGAGCACTGGAACAGGCTGTCCAGAGAGGTGGCAGAGTGAGGTGGTAGATTCTCTGTCTCTGGAGTCATTTAAAGCCTCCCTGGATGTTGTCCTGTGCAGCCTGCTCTAGGTGATCCTGCTTTCACAGGGAAACAGGACTAGATGATCTCCAGAGGTCCTTTCCAATGCCTACCATTCTGTGATTCTGTATTGGGGTGGATTTGTGGTACCCCCAAATGTCTGGAATGTACCTTCTGTAGCTGTCAATTAGAATCTGCTCTATGTTACATCTTTCAAATTAGTTAAATATCCATCAGCAAAATGTGTTGTGTTCTGCTGAGTGGTTAATTAGTATCCAAGTGTCTGCTTACAGAGTATTAAGTAAATTCTGTAGTATTCATTTTGAAAGTTCTAGTTGTATATTTACTAAGGCATTATCCATTGTTTTATTTCTGAAATAATTTTTTCCTACAACTTTTATATAGCATTTGCCAGAGATGCTTCTGGAAGAAACTGCACAAACTCACTGACTTAACTGCCATTTAAAAGCTGATTAACTGTGAAGAGAGGAAAATATTGTAGATATTTGAAAGTAAATAGACAGTTGATAGAACAAACCAATGTAAAAACCATAATGGAAACTTGGGTTGTGCTGGAAAACACAGGAATGCTATTGTGGACTTTAGCAAGAGCAGAGAATGTTTTTTGTGAGTGACCGCATGTAGAAAGTGATTACTTATCCTAGATGTTGCTGTTCCGTCTGTGTTTGGTAGCTGTCCAAATTACTTTTCTAAATTAATTGCCATAAGCTTCCTATAGAAAAGAGCAGTATTTGGCTTCAGTAGTTGTTGTAAGCTTTGTGTGGAATTGGATGGTTTTATCCATTAGAGTAACATGGATGCCTTTCTACCTAGGATGTATCAGTGACTGAAGGTTTCCTAGGTAATACGGAAAATGGGATATATGCAAAGAATGCACACAAATTGGATTCATTCATGCTGTAGAAGTCTTTATTTCATTGAAAGACAGAATAGTTGCTAAAAAAGAAACAAAGTTGACATTAATAATTAGCAAAATGTGAAACTCAGTACATTTTAATGGACTTTGGGTATGTTTCTGACTCATTAAAGCCATTTCATCCAACTTGTGCAAGTCAGGCAGACACTTTCTTTTTTTTGCAGTCAATGATCCATTCACCCTTGGTTTAAAATTAGAATTTGTTAGAAAGCAGAAGGGGATTTAGATTATACTTCTAAAGAAGAAAACTACACTTGTGGTTTGTGTAAGGGGAAAAAAGTTTATGTCCTAATATTTGGAGCTTTGGAGGCTATTTCTTACATTGTGCTGTAATAGTTTTTAATGAATTTACTGAGTGTCTAGTTTAAATGTATAATTTATTTCATTTAATGGTGCCTGCTAGATTTAAAAATCGAGGAAAAATATATTTAGTTGGATTTCTTCCCACAAAATAACATTTTAATTAGTTCAGCTCATGCTACACTTCTATTCTTATTTTCAAGCATGAAGTAGCTTTAATGTTAGATATTTCAGAACCTGATGCCTCATTGCAGCACTGCAGAGCAAGTTGCTTCATGAGTGCTGTGTAACTCACTGCTTGAAATACAAATACGACATCGTGGAGACTACTACCTCTCAGTGAAGTAAGCCTTAGTACAGGATTTGTATGAAAGGTCCTAGCAGTGGTTGTTTTTTTCCCCCACTGGTGGTGTTTACATAAAGAGTCTGCATTCAGCCTGCATTCAAGATTCACACCACAAAGCAGTACAGTAAATCCTTTTGAACTTCTAAAATACTGGTAATAATTGTAGGCTGCTAAGCTACAGATTTAAAGTGATTCTACAAATAAATCATAAGTAATTTAAATGGCACTTACATAATTATAGCAGATGGAACATTTTAGAGGGAAAAGGGACTCATCTGGAAATACATGAAGCTGTAGTGTGAATCACGTGGTTAAGCTCTCTTGCAGTCATTGAGTATCATTGATGTTCCACGGACAGATGAAGATTCACTTGCAAGTGTCATGCTTCAGACTTCAGATGCTCTACAGACTTAGGTTTTTTTTAATTGTATTTTATTTTTACTAGGTTAAATTTGGAAGACAGAACATGGTTCAGCCTTTTGCGTGTTTCCATCAGTGATTTTATTTATAAAAGTTGCCTTTCTTTTTTCCTAGTGAAAGAGAGCAGATGACATTGCAAAATGTTTCAGTTAAGAAAAGGACATTCTACAGTAAGGAGGATATTTATAAAAGACAATACTGAAGCACAGAAAAATATTTTTTAAAAAGTGGTAAGGGGAAAAAGTTTTGCCAGGCCTTGTACATTCTTCTTGCAAAGCTTTTCATTTTGCAGGAAAGAGAATTCCAGTCTTTTACTTCTCTTGGAATTTTTTGTTGAAGTTCTTTACTTGGTATTTTGGAGTGCTGAGCATGGTATCAACTGGTATCATCATCCCTTTGCTATGAGAAAAGCTTATGGTATTTGTTTAGATGCTATTAAAAATTATATTGAGATGGAGAGAATAATGTATGCAGGCTAGCAAAAAAGTAAGTCATTCAAAGCTTGTGCAGCAGACATCAGAGAAGTAAACATGGGTATTTTTATCCCCACCTTATCTTTTACCAGATTTTGAAACAGTGTTTCTTCCCTAATAGATATCTCAATGTATAAAACACAACTGAATAATCCAAATAGTTGCCTCCTGTTGCTTTCAGAAGCTGAATAATAGACCTTTATTGACAGTGGTGATGTTCTGTTTTGTTTTGAAGCAATTTACTTAATAACTTGCTCTCAGCAGCCCCTTTTTACCACAAATAAAGGAAGCTATTCTCCATCACATTTTGGTCAAGAGTTTCAATTTCCAGAGAAAATGTTGTGTGTCTTTTTGAGGGTGATAGAATGTGGGATTTTACATCTTTGAATGAGTTGAAAGCTTTTAGGAATTCTCTCCAACCACTAATAAATTAGTTAGTTAGACTGAGACAATTGCTAGGTCCATTCAATATAAGTGTATTTTAAAACAGAACATCACTTGTTACACAGGAAGGAAAAACATAAGCAGAAGCTAAAATTTCAGAAATTCACACAACCCATAGAAATTTTGTGAAACATGCACTCACTTCACTGGATATTGAGTAACCAGCACATCAAGAGAGTGATGATACAAATGCTAAGACTTACAGTAAACTGATGGGCTTCAGCACCATGGTGATGATGCAGAATCCAAGAGTCCTCATGTAGATGTGCTGTCTCTTGTTAGAAATTATATAGTACTGGAGGCTGAGGTGTTAGAAAAAATAGTAGCTGAAAAAAGCTTTTTACTTTATAAGAAGTGAGTTAGTGGGCCATGAATTGTGAAGCATCTCAGGAGGGAAATGTCTTTGTTGCTAGCAGACAACAGCACGGTTGTGTATAAACAGCACCAGTGACTCATGGGAAACAGTTCTTAATGTGAATAATATTTACACTGTGCAGTAGTTTGAGCTCCAATCCTTAGTTACAGAAGACTGTGAATAAAAATACATGGATTATGGGAATTATCACCAAACAGAATGCTGAAGGGGAACACAAATAGTATTTTAGGTTAAAATGGTGCTCTTCTAGTGGCTTCAGTCACTGGGGAAGGAAGCTTTGCTACCTCTCTGAGTTACCTTTTTTCCCCCAGTTTCCTGAAATGTTACTGGTTCTAGGTATGGTCAGCAATAGATCACTACATTATCTGGACCCTAGAGGTTTCCAAGATTGGCATTATCTTTATGACTGGCTTGATCTTTGCCATGAAATAATCCTAATATTCAATGAAGGGTGTAGTTGAACAGTGCAACAGTCATATCTGTTTTCTTCAGAAGTGTTGCTTTTTTAAAAAAAAATAAATAACACATTTTGCACTTTTAAAGCCTTTTATTCTGATTTTTGTGGTTTATTGCTACTTTCTTTACTATAATTACTTGTTGAGTTCATCTACATTCAGTAGGAGTAAAGCTTCTATTTCTGAAGAAAAGCTGTGCAAAGCCTGTGCATTTTCCTAATCATTTAGAGTGCCAAATGCATTGGCTATCAGAATTTATTCCCTCAAAGCTCATTGTTCCTGCACAGGGAGAAAGACATTAACTGTGAAGCTTGGATCCATACCTGTGCTGTGTACTTAGTATTGTAACTTGTCACCATCACAAGGTTGTTTTCTTTAATCTAAAGGCAGCGTGAAAGGCTCTGCAGCCAGCCTCTAGTGTATGTGTAAGAAGACATAGAGTTTGATTTTGTAATGACTTAGGGGGGTTTGTGCTCTTGGGCTTTCTCACTACTAACTTTTCCAACAGAAACTTGGAAGGTGTTTTTTTTGCACAATAATATGGTGGAAGTAGAGCTGAATGTTATTGACATTGTTCCAGATAATGCTTGGGGAACTCTACTGGTGAGCTACAGAATAGCAGTAATTGGTTGTCCCTTATCAAAGTTCCTGTTAATTTCCTTTCTCTAAGGTCTTTACATCACACTTGATTTCTGTTCTATGAATCATAAAGTAGATCCTTAGCTTCCTAAGGAAGCTGGCCAACGTGATGCCCATCCACAAGAAGGGCCGGTTGGATGAGCCAGGGAGTTATAGGCCTGTTACCTGACCTCAGTTCCAGGCAAGATTATGGAACAGGGCATCTTGAGTGCAATCACACAGCGCTTACAGGATGGCCAAGGGATCAGGCCCAGCCAGCATGGATTTAGGAAGGGCAGGTCCTGCCTGACCAACCTGATCTCCTTCTATGATCAGGTGACCCGCCTGGTGGATGTGGGGAAGCCTGTGGATGTAGTCTACCTGGATTTCAGCAAGGCCTTTGACACCGTCCCCCACAGCAAACTCCTGGCTAAGCTGTCAGACCATGGCTTGGACAGGAGCATGCTGCATTTGGTTAGGAACTGGCTGGAGGGCCAAGCCCAGAGAGTGGTGGTGATGAATGGTGCCACATCCAGCTGGCGGCCAATCACTAGTGGCGTGCCCCAAGGATCAGTGCTGGGCCCCATGCTCTTTAACATCTTTATTGATGATCTGGATGAGGGCACCGAGTCCATCATCAGTAAATTTGCGGACGACACCAAGCTGGGTGCAGGAGTTGATCTGCTGGAGGGCAGAGAGGCTTTGCAGAGGGACCTCGACAGGCTGGACAGATGGGCAGAATCCACAGCATGAGATTGAACACATCCAAGTGCCGGGTTCTGCACATTGGCCACAGCAACCCCATGCAGCACTACAGGCTGGGGTCAGAGTGGCTAGAGAGCAGTCAGGCAGAGAGAGACCTGGGGGTACTGGTCGATGGTAGGCTGAACATGAACCCGCAGCGTGCCCAGGTTGCCAAGAGGGCCAATGGCATCTTGTCTTGTATCAGGAACAGTGTGGCCAGCAGGAGCAGGGAGGTCATTTTGCCCGTGTACACTGCACTGGTTAGGCCGCACCTTGAGTCCTGTGTCCAGTTCTGGGCCCCTCAGTTTAGGAAGGATGTTGACCTGCTGGAATGTGTCCAGAGAAGGGCAACGAAGTTGGTGAGGGGCTTGGAACAAAACCCTTATGAGGAGAGGCTGAGGGAGCTGGGGTTGCTTAGCCTGGAGAAGAGGAGGCTCAGGGCAGACCTTATTGCTCTCTACAGCTACCTGAAGGGAGGTTGTGGACAGGCGGAGGTTGGTCTCTTCTCCCAGGCAGCCAGCACCAGAACAAGAGGACACAGTCTCAGGCTGCACCAGGGGTGGTTTAGGCTGGAGGTTAGGAAGAAATTCTACACAGAGAGAGTGATTGCCCATTGGAATGGGCTGCCCAGGGAGGTGATGGAGTCACCATCACTGGAGGTGTTTAGGAGGAGGCTTGATACGGTGCTTGGTTGCATGGTTTAGTTCGTTAAGTGGGTTGGATAACAGGTTGGACGTGATGATCTTGAAGGTCTCTTCCAACCTGGTTTATTCTATTGGTCTATCATTCTATTCTATTATTCTAATAGTCTGGTAGACCTCTGTGTTATTTATCTTGATTAAATTTAAGGTATGATCTCCAAATATGTTCGCTTTGATTCAGAATCTCAGACAGGTGCAGAAAACACCATTTCTCACTGACTAGTATTGATTCAAGAGTGTGTTTTCTTCGTGAGTGTAGATGAGGAAAGAAATAGTATCTATCAAAAGAGGAGAAATGGTGATGCTACTAGGTATGGAATTGAATGCTTAGAAGGAAATAAGCTGACATTTTTGAATGTGATACAAGCTCTGTGGAGTGATGTGTTCACTAGCATTGGCACTACTCACATATGCTGGCCTGGATGTCCTTAGGGTGGGTTATACAATCATACAACAAATACATAGTCAGTGTTGCTATCTGACCAAAATATGTGGCTGTTAATCATGACATATGTTTTCAGTGTAATGGAGGAAAACCTCTGTGGTACTCTACACCAGCTTTTAGTGAGCAGTGTTGTGTGTTGGACTCATACTCACATTACATTGATCTATTTGTCGTTAAAAATGCACATAAGAGAAAACAAATGTGAAGCACATTAATGCAGTAAAGGACTGGAGCAAACCCATTGATCCTTATTTGAAACTCTTGATGAATTCAGCTTTACCTAATTGCTGGTTTGCTTCAGGTGATCAGACAGAAACAGAGCTCAGCTCAGCTACGTTCTTTCTGTCTTCTAAAGAACATGTCTAGTACATTTTGTTATGGTATTTGCTGCTAGGAAGAAATTGGTGGGGAAGAGTATGGAAGCAGTGAGGGAGGGAGAAGATGTTTTGGGAATCTGGAGGCACAGAGTTGAAACCACATGCTTCTTATTTGCTTTTAGGTTTTCAGAAAAAGCCACAATCGAGTGGTTGCAGCTCTTTGAAGGTAGTGGAGTCCCATATGGGCCAATCAACAACATGCAGCAAGTGTTTGCGGATCCTCAGGTTGGTTTTCACCAAGTGATTTCTGTATCTTATTAGTATGTTTTACAAATGCTGAGTAACAATGGCTTTTCCTGCCACGCAGACTTGATTTCAGCTACTTGAAAATGGGATTTGAGCAAATAACATGGCCTAATAAGAATTAAATACAGGTCCTTAAATGAATGACAGATTTTGCTATAATTTCTTAAACTGTAGGTATTCCATGTTTTGTATGGAGTCATGGCTTTCAAAAACTGTTGGTAAATCAGGGAAAGAAACTGTACTATATTCTGTAATTGCATTTTGCCAGATAAATAAGCAGAAAAGTACCTTTCTTGATGTCCATAAGCAACCAATTTTCTGAATAGAGTTTGGATAACCAGAATCTATACTGTTTGAAATAAAAAGGGCAACCTTTTGACTGGAAAGAGGGACAAATGAAGCACAAAAATGATATGCAGAAAGATTTTAACCGTTTCTGGGCCTGGTAATTTCTCTGGCTTCAGGGATTCAGCTTTTTATTGATTTATTTTAAATTTTAAGTCTTTCAGTGAACTGCATATATACTTAATTACAATATTTGAACTTTTGAGTATCTGTAGCATTACATTGTCTGCATATTTCTTGATCCTTCCCCTTTTCCTCACCTTTTGGCTTGCGATTTAAAGGGCCCAATGCAAACAGAATTAAACTGTCTTGACTAGTGTAACAGAGCATTTAACAGCTCTTCTATTTTGTAATGAACCTCCCTTTAAATTAATCTATAATAATGAGAGCAATCAGAAATGACTGACTAATGGAGGGAGGGGGGAAAAAAAGGGCAACCAATTTTCTGTGTCTGCTGTCAAGAAATGTTTGTCAGGATTGTGAATACTATTGAAGTCTTTGGAATGAAGAACAAGCAAAACAATTCTTGTCATGAGGGAATATGTTTACATGTGTTTTTTATGTTTATTATCCTTTTTGAGGTATAGGACGATATTGACTACTGCAAGGAGAGATTTATTTATTTATTTATTTATTTAAAAATTCAGTAAATAGGCTATTTCTCTTTAAGATTATGCTGTAAAGTATGTGTGGGCCAAATTGTTCACTTCATAACTTTCAAAGGGATTAAGGTTGGGCTTTGAAGAATATACAACAAGAGCATTTTACACAGGACGTGGTTAACTTGGCTGTACTTTGAGCAACACTGGAAGAATATTCTTTTTTTGATTTGGTGTTGTTTTTTTTTTTTTTTGATGCTGCAAGCTTTAAAGAAGTCAGATTCACACTGAATGAGATGGCTTCTTAAAACATAGCATGTACCTCGTAGGTTAGTTTGGTTAGCTTGATCTTTTTAGAATTCAGAATTTAGAATGCATGCAGAAGCTCTGTCTTACTACTATTGGAAATGGAATGTCAGTATGTGTGGTGATGCTGGACATCATATATAGGTTTGTTTCCTTTCTGGTGCTGCCTGTGACCCTAAGCATTTTCTCCATTTTCTGTTTAAGGGGGGGGGGAGGACTGCAGTCCTTTCTTCATCTTTTGTGAAATAGAGTGTTGACATTTTAAGGTATTACTCTCATTTCAAGATATTTTACATCACTAATAGAAAATTAAGCTCCCACCACTCCACCTTTACATATCTGAGAGATCATCTAGCAGGCGAACAATTCAGAGAGTAACGTATTCAGCCTCACAAGTATATTTTTCTGATTTCTACACAAAATTTTATTGTGATTTAGACTTCAGACCATCACAGGTGGCTTCATTGCTGTCTCACAGATAGCTTGGATTTAGAGGCTTAGGTTCAAAATCAATTCAAACAAAGATTAATAATCTCTTCACTTCTCTCTACAACTCCCTGAAGGGAGGTTGGTGTGAGGAGGGGGCCAGCCTCTTCTCTGTGGTGTCAACCAACAGGACTAGAGGAAATGATTACAAGCTGTGCCAGTGGAGGTTTACACTGGATGCTATGAAATATTTCTTCACTGAAGAGGTTATCAAACGTTGGAACAGTCTGGCCAGGGCAGTGGTGGAGTCACCGTCCCTGGAGGTGTTTATGCAGTGTGTGAGCCTGGCACTCAGGGAGATGGTTTAGTGTTGACCCTTCAGTAGTTTGTCTCAAGGGTTTCTGTGATTCTCTTCATAACTACATTTGTTTTTGTCTTTGTACCTTGCTCACTCTACCTCTACTTGTTTGTCTTTCTTTTGCTGTATAGAGAGAATGTGTCTGAGATAAACACGTGTTTGTGTATAGATTTGCTCTTTCATAAACCAGTCTGTGTTTTTGGTTTCTGATACCTTGACAAACATGACAATGCCTTGAGATTACACCTAAGACAAGGGCAGAACCCTAGCAACACCTGAGACTCTGTAATCTAGGTATCCTCTGCACTGTGAAATCATAACTGAGAAAATAACAGCACCTACTGAAAAGAACATACTGTAATGACAGGGAGATTATTTTTTTTCTTGTGTATAAAGCTGAACCCAATAATTAATTATGAGAAGTTTGTAATCATTCTTCCTCATGCATCAAACCCAGTGCTACTTCAATGCAGATAAACTCTACCTCTAATAGATGATACTTAGGTTTTGCTGACTTCTTCCATTCTAGGCATTATCAGCAGAA
The DNA here is from genome assembly GCA_033816785.1 of Picus viridis. Taxonomy (NCBI): domain Eukaryota; kingdom Metazoa; phylum Chordata; class Aves; order Piciformes; family Picidae; genus Picus; species Picus viridis. The sequence goes on from CM066574.1 coordinate 22,141,304, forward strand.
CTGGATATAAACACAATTCCATTTTTTAAACCTCAGTTTGTTTCCCTTGGTCTTCCTATTTTGATCTGCACATTTCAATATTCATAACGCAGCTGTCATTCATTGTAGCTGCAATGTAGCTCCATGTGTCACCACGATGCACTGGGTGGACATCAGCTGTCATCAAAGAATGTGCCAGCTTACCTCTCAGTAATGCTGCACAGGGTTCACTGGGCTGGTACAAGCCAAAATTATAAATTCAGGGAGGGAGGTAAAATAATGCAAGGGAATAACAGAAGCAAGTCTGAGGAGACTGGAAAGAAAGCAAAGGACATGACTGAAATGGTCTAGTGGAATTTAATCAGCTACAGGTAGGTCATGTTTTCAGATTTTATTTTACTTTATTTTAACTAAAAGGATGTCAAGAATTCAGAAGGCCAGGAGTGGTTTGTATAACTTCTTCAATAAACTGAGATAAAACAACACATTTTTGATCCCAAGACATTTTGTTAATATCGTTAACAGCTTCAATCATACTCAAGTGAGCTGCCAAAAACCATGGAGTGCCAGGTGATACTGTTTTTTCCATGAATGGGGTGAAATGTCCACTTTTCCCGCTGATTCTAATCTTTTATTCATTTGTGAAGCTAAAATGAATACCACAGGCATTTGTACTGCTAAGTCAATCAGCCTGTGGCTGGAAGTATATGTGTACTTGTGCATGTATGGATCAAAAGGCTGAGAGAAAGGGCAGCAGATCCACTGGTTAAGGGAACAATTTTGTTAGAAACGAGAGGGAGGAAAGAATGTTTCTAGAAGTTCTTACAAACTCTGAATAGTACAGTATAGACTATTTTAATGAAGATTTTTATAGTCAAAACTTTTTCAAGCTATTTAAAAAAAAAAAAAAAAAAAAAAAATGTTCTTTTAACCAGGCCAAGATAGTACAAACATTAAAGGAATTCTTAAAGCGTTTTAAAAAACTTGCTGGTTACCTCAGTATGGTCCCATTTAACATACCCTGGGGAACATGTGTATGAAATGCAATGTGGTTTGAGGTTTTCCAAACAAAACAAACTTAAAAGAGAATGCCATTTTTTAAGAGAAACTATTCAAATTCTCCCAAAAGATAAAACAAAACAAAAACAGGTACGCGCTGTACCACAGCAAAGTATGAAAGAACAAAGATCTTTGCTGGTTAAGTGAGGGGACCGAAGGGTTGGGATTTTATATTTTCTTTAACACATCACTCTCCTCTTTTTCACAGTGTAATTTCTTTTGTCGTTCTTATTACAGTGTTATTACTTTAATTAAATGGCTGGCACAGATGAGACCCAACAAAACAACCCAGAAATATGACGGGCACTTTAACAAATTGTTTATTAATCTGATGCTTTACCAGATTAAATCCATTCATGTTGGTTAATTTTACTACATGAATGTTGCCAGCTGACAATAAAAATGAAAGCCGTGCAGTGGTACTTCCCTCCCCACCCCCCCAACCCCCTCCCAAAAAAAAAGAAAAAGGAAAAAAAAAGCAGTTACAGTCATACCACACAAGTTGAGTACATCAGGTGTAAGACATCACCCTGATGCATCACTTCTGAGAAATATGGGGAGGGAAATATCGGAGCTGAAATATCACAGCTGGCCCTGATTTCAGCCCCTGCCAAACACCTGCAGACTCTAAAAGGATACCAAAACAAAACTCCACCCTGTGGCAAGAGGCCATCCCTTAACAACCCTTCCCTGACTTTGCATCACTATAAAAATTAATTTAACATTTTTTACAGAAACTTTAGTCTTCCTGTCCCAGAAGGCCATTATGGTTCCTCCAGCCATTTTTCTGAATAAACCTCGGGAAAAACCCCATAGTAAATTGAGTATTGAAATATCTGATAGCTGGAAATTGTCTGATGCTTTAAGTTTATTATTTGTGGAAAATTATGAAGGTGGTAGGGGTTTTATTAACCTCCAGATCATCTTTTATTTTGGAAGTAATTTCATTTGGATGCATCCTGGCAAAAATGTCCTAGCATCTGGTAAAGGCTTCTGCAATCCGTGTTGTGAACATACAGAACAGTGAAAGATATTGAGTGTGATGCTTTCTTGTGTTGTTTTAAATTTTATTTAATTGGGTTTTTTTTGAAGTCATCTTGTGCATGGTTGTTGTTGATTTGGGGTTTTGGCTTTGCTTGTTTTGTGTGATTTTATTTTATGTATTTTTTTTGTTTGTTTTAATATGTCCTTATTTTAATTGTTACTCTTTGTTGAACTAGACATTTGTGGCCCACTGAGGGCTATCCCAAGTCAAATGAAATTATATTCATGTCCATAATACTGCAGGGAGTTATTACATATAGAGGTTTCTGCAACTGGAGAGCAGTTGGTGAAGGCCTAAGTTACATGATGTGTCTGGAAGTAATTCTTAACAGACAAGAGAAAGAGAAAAATTAAATTGTACATGTGTCTTTTAAATAAGTACTAAAATGGGTTGGAAATTTTCGGGTGGAGTCATTCTTTGCATTTAGGAGTGCCAGTTCATTGAAAGTGAAACATTCACAGGAAGGTGTCTAAAATTAAATTCTATTTTGAAATTCTGTTTTGAAATTCAGCCCTATTCCTTCCTGTCTTGCTACGTTGAAAATGTCTACTGCCTACCTTTGATTTGGTATTTCAAGTTTTTCACTTTAAAAATTTTATGCAGTGAAATAAGCCTCACACCGCCAACCATACCCAATCTTCTAATTTTGTCAAGAGTAGTCCTTTTGATTCTAAATTACAAATGTTTTCAAGCTTTTGGCCTGTGGGAAATTTAGGGAAGTAGATTCTGTCCTAAAGTGGAAAGCATTAAGGAATGGAACAGAGTTTGAAGAAGTGAAATGGAAAATCCAATTCTAAGGCTCTTTGTAGTATGTGATTCCCACAAACACACCATTATGCAGGCTTTAAATGTGTTAGGAGAGAGTTCTATATCCAGATGTTATAGGAAGGACTCAAAATGAGATATCACTTGTGGTTTGGTATGAGGAATATTGTAACAGGAAATGTTTTTAAAATTTGGCTGTAGTAAAATGTGGCCCAAGGCTATGCCAAGGGTGTTTTTTCTAGCCTACCTATCTTAGAGTGATGCATAAAGTCATGGCAGAGTGCTTATAGTGGAGAAGTCTTGTACTATGGTGGGATTCTATATGAGATTATCTGTTTATATTTATGCTAGGCTATTGTTTGTAGACACATTCAATATATATCTGTTGTCTAGATAAGAAAAATAGTGATAAAGGAAGTAGATCAACAATTTCCATTACGAGGTTTTATTTTCACCTGCCTGTAACTTTGCAGTCTGATCTGAAATTTCCAAAACTAGTTGTCCGCTCAAGTCTGAAGTATGCTTGGAAACATTTCTGATAAAATGATCCACTTGTGTTTGATAACAAGTTTCCTGAAATCTATTGTCTGCCATATCAGCATATTAACATATCCTTACAACTGTTTTTTCCTGGGAGCTCTGATGCTTCTTTTTTAGAGAATTAGTTCTTTTTCAAAGAAACTTGGGTGGAAAGTTGGCCGTGCACTTTCACTATCTCATGTTCGAAGGATGTGGAAAAGATGCTGACTCTGAATAAAGAGGTCTGGAATCTCAGTGGATTCAAAAGAAATGCTTGTGCCTGCTGACACATGTTCTGGTCTTGCGTGCATTTTGTGAGCACAAAGGTGTCAGCTTTGCTTGAGACCTAGATGAGAAGTTGTCTTAACTGCACTAGGTAAAATGCTTAGGCCTTTTCCAGCAGCTGAATTTTGCTTTCTAAAAATGTAACAGTAAATAAATGAGAGCAATACAGACATAAGACATTTCACCAACAACTTTATTTATCTCCTTACCACAGAAGAACTTATAAATACTGTGATATTTTAAAATCAAGTAATGTGTTTCCGCTGTACTCTCTTCCTGAAGTGTGCAGGATAGACTTGGCTGTTCAGTAGAAGAGCTTTTAGTCTGCCTTGTGATCCAAGTTGTTGTCTGTCAGATTCTTAATTCATTTGATTCAAAATATGGAAAGTAGTCAAAAAGGCAAGAGGTTACAGAAATACTGCTTCATTTTTATAGAAGTTGAATGCTGGACAGGAATCTCTTCCTGCATCTGCCACACAGTTCAAATGTGGTTTTGGGTAAGTCACTTCAAATAAAAATATTAAAAGGTGGTCATGAAATGTGTGTACCTCATGTTTTGAGTGCCTGCCTTGTGGTGCCATATGCTGACTACACAGCAGCACTGAGTTCTCATGGATGTCAGCAAAATTGTTTAAAGTACTCTTTGGTCATTTAAAAACTTAATATTGTTGAAAGTGCTGAAAAGCCCAACATGATAGGTTTAGCTTTAGATTTCGCCGTACTTTGGTTTCTTAGCCATGAAATTCAACCTTGTCTGAAAAGATGTGTTGTAAAGATTCCAGAGGTAAGTATGATTTTGGAAAGTGTAGCCTCTAATGTCAGAGCACTAGAGAAATAACTCCTTTGGAAATTATTTTTTCTATCATTTGAGTGATACATATTAAATTAAGATGTGGTGCTACACCTCACTTATATTCAAAAGTGATTTTATATCTCATCTTTTCAGTGCATGAAGGAGGAGTCCAACAGGAAAAAGGTTGGCATGCACTTAAAAGAGGGTACTGAATTTCTTTTGTGCAAGCAAGCAAATGATGCTTAGTAGCAGCATTTTTAAAGTTATTTTTTAGTTTCTTTTAAATCTGCACATATATGAATGGCATGCCTTTAGGTAGTCCTATTCCTATATGCTTTAGCCTATATATTTGTTAGTTATGGAGAAAATTAAGTTCTCAAAAACATATCAGTAAATCTGTTCTCATAAAATACTAAGTTGTGTTTAAAAATTGCATTGCAGTCATGGCTATTCAAAGGTAGGAAAAAGTCACCCAGCCTTCTTGGATATTCCATTCTAGAAGGAGACCTGTCAAAAAGCCCTTCTGAGTCTTGATCAAAGAGCCTATTTCTGAAACCTCACACACTTTGTGAAGCCTCAGAGTTAGGAGTCCATAATGCATGTCTGTTGCACCTCAGACTCTGGGATTCATTTCTGTCCTTGCAGGACTTACACACTGGTTCCCTAACCTCACAACTTCTCTTAGCGGTATCAGATAGTTTCAAAGAAATCTGTATTTGGTATGTTCTGCTACTAGAGTATGCTCCGGGTGAGGCCATCCAACTTTCATATATGCTCTGAGCTAGATGATGTGTAACTTCTTAGAAATCCCTTGCAGAGCGTGAGCCCAGCTCTGCTCTCACTTATGTTCATATAAACTGTGTAACTGTGAGGTCAAAAGAGAGAGTTTTCAATTCACCCAATTCCTGGTTTTATCTAAAGTTTGATTAGCATCAAGTCTGATATATGTATGGGAAGGGGGGAAATACGTTTATGTGTCTATCTCATCAAGACTCACAGCCTCAAGAGAGTTTGTATGCTGAAGCTATTGGTTCAATTGATCCTTTCAAAGTTTGGTGGCTTTTTTGGGGGTGGGTTTTTTTTTTTGGGGGGTGTGTGTGTGTAATTTTTTTTAATCTGAGCATTCACTGAACCATTGTCACAAATTCACGATCAGTTAGAAACAGGTATTCATTGCTTTCTCCTCAATATGTAGATTTTGGGAATATTAATGCCTGTTGTCCAAATCAGCAAATCAAGTAAGGAAACGCCATTTTTAATTTAAAAATATTTTGAAGTAGATGTGCATTTATTTAGCAAGCTAAATTTATTGGAGTCAGTAATAAACTCAGATTTTAGACTGCATTTTAGACATGCTTCAAGGTACTACCCCCACCAACAAAGGGTCACTTTCAAAATTTCCTGTTGTATTTTTGTTTTCAGATTTAGTTGCCACCTTATCTTCTTGGAGTCTATAGAAAGATAGCCTGGTTAATTATTATTATTTTTCTTTCTCAGAAACCACAAGGGCTAGATTTTGTCATAGGTCTTGTTCACTTTTAAATAGGTGTATTTTAATCAATATAAGTAGTGGGGTGAAGCCTTGTAGTGTGAGTTATGTTTTGTGGGCATGAAAATACTGATGCTGTTCTGAAGAGTAAGTATTTGGCGTCTCATACTTTGGAATCTCTCCAATGGTAGTAGCTACAGATGATGATAAATGTATTCCAACAAGGGAGAAAATGGAAAATAGGACAAAAACAAACAAAGTGCAGAAACTGTGCAGATCAGGCTTTTAGTTATCATTTGATCTTCAGTTGCTCTTCTGGAATGCTCAGCTTTAAATTTAAAGATCTTTACTCAAGCCATGACCCTGGCCTATCATCCTGAAATGACAAGATTTCCCGCTGTCTTCAGCCTAAGTTCATCTTGGCGTTGCACTCGCTGCTGCTGCTGCAAAAACAGAAGTGATATTTTCAGATAAGGTGCTGACGTGTTCACTTTGCATTGTACTTATGCATTAAATGCTAATTTAGTTTTATGCCTCTTACTAACAAGGAAGAATAGTTGAGCCATGAAAAGGCAAGTATGTAGGCTGAGTAGGAGTGAGTATAAGAAGACTGGGATTTCCAATAGCCACAAAAAGACATTAATTAGTCAGGCAAGCTTTCTCAGTCTGCCATTTTCCTTCTCATCTCTGACTGGTTTCATATAGGTTTCAGATATGACTCAAGTAGATATTTTGTAAGGAAGCAGGAAGTAGTTTTTTTCACTGTGCTTGGTCACTGAGGCCATGAGTGTTACCATTATTTTAAAGAGCTCATTCTAAGTTTAAAGCTGGCTGCAGTCTTCAGATGTCAACACTCCGTGCAGCCAGCCATGCATTGAAATTTTCTCCATACAATTTCAACTGGCTACTTAGCAACTGTAGCATTTCATTATAACAACTTAAATGAAAAGTTGTGTGATTTTGCAGTATATGTTTTAGGAGTTAATATTCTTTTGGACTGCATATAAATCTTGACTGATGTTGGTGGCGATCTCAGGCGTTCTTCAAAACGGAAAACCAACTTGGTGTATCGTTAATTATTTCTGATACAGGCCAAGAAGGTCAACAGCATCCTGGCCTGTATCAGAAATAATGGGACCAGGGAACTGGTTGTACCCTTGTACTCAGCTCTGGTGAGGCTACACCTCAAAAACTGTGTTCAGTTTTGGGACCTTTGCTACAAGAAAGACATTGAAGTGCTGGAGTGTGTCCAGAGAAGGCAATGAAGCTGATGAAGGGACTGGAGAACAGGTCTTTTGAGGAGTGGCTGGGAGAATGGATAGGTTTTTAGTCTGGAGAAGAGGAGGCTGAGGGCAGACCTTACTGCTCTCTGCTTCTCCTTGAAAGGAGGTTGTAGTGAGATGGGTGTTGATCTCTTCGCCCAGGTGAATAGCAGTAGGACAAGAGGAAATGTCCTCAGGTTGCACCAGGAGAGATTTAGGTTGGGTATTAGCAAGAATTTCTTTACTGAATGAGTGGTCAGGCATTGGAACAGGCTGCCCAGGGAGGTGGTGGAGTCATCATACCTGGAGGCATTCAAAATCATGTAGACATGGCACTTCAGGACACGATGTGGCCATTTGAGTTTCCTGGAGCCAAAACCCCAACAGAACAGAATATAGGCATTATCCCCTCTCCCTCTCCCCCTTCCCCCGTGGGAAAAATAGGCAGGGGAAGGTAAAGGGATTAGCAAAACAGACTTGAACAGAGTTGGAACGGCAAAAGGTGATTTAAAAAAAAAATAATTAAAATAGTTATATGGGGAAGAGAGAGGTACATTGGTATTAGGGAAAGGAATATGTAGAGGTATATATACAGAACGAGGTTGGAAGGCAGTGGATTCCTGAAGTAGCAGGCCCCGTCTATGTGGCAGGTAGGCCTGACCCCCTGGTCACCGGCAACAGCTCTCAGGCAAAGCAGTGAGGTGAAGGCAAGAGAGAAAGCAGCTGGAAGTGGTTCATCATCTACTCCAACCTCCCCACCATGGGCAGGGACAGCTCATAACTAGACTCAGCTGCTCAAGGTCTCATCCAGCCTGGCTTTGAACACCCCCAGGAAGGAGTCCCATCACCTTTGTACTGATGAACTTCTTCCTGAGATCTAGTCTAAACCTACCCTCCCCTCAGCTTCAAACCATTCCCCCTTGTTCTGTTGCTAGACACCCTTGTGAAAAGTCCCTCTCCAGCCTTCTTTTAGGGTCCCTTCAGGTATTGGATGGTACTGTCCATATAATGTGTATTTTCTGGATGCAGGTTTTATGCCCAACTTACTCCTGTGTAGTATGGCCTAGTGGGAACTGAAATTATATTGATGCAGTGTTTTGTTATCTGTTATTCTCCATCCTAAGCATTTGGGTTTGGCTTGCAGGGCAAACCCTGTTGATTGTAAGAAAATGTTGAATTTTTGATTGTTACATCCTGTTCTTAGGATACCAGAATATGCAGTTAATGGGAATGTATGCTTGAGGCTTCTCTAAGTCATGGGTTTTGAAACTGATTTTTCTTCAAATGCTTTTTTGCCCCCTGTCCTGTGTCTAGCTCCAGTAAACACACTGCTACACCTAGTGTCAATTATAAGTATGTGGTGTTAAAGGAAGGTGAAATTTCAAAATGCATGAAAATTTAAATAACAGAACTTTTGTGTCTTTATCCTCTGAACACATATGTACAGAATCTAAAAATGGAAAATATGACTCTGCCAAACAGCTGTTCTAATTGAAATTAAAGGCACAGCAAGGCCAGTATGATTGAAAAGAAGTAAGTATCTACCTCTACCCTCTACTACAAGCAGACTTATAGAAATAAGAGCATATTCTAGGTTTTTTGTGATGTATTTGCTATTGCAGAATGCTCTTTGGTGCACTTTTCCTGTTTTAGAGCAAAATGCAAACATGTTCACTCTTGTTGTGTATGTGTTACTTCTTTTAGATGAATGATGGAAAAATAAACATGAAATGAGAGCATGTGGAGGGCATTTATACCTTTACAGGCCATCTAGGAAAGGGTGTAGAAAGAATTGTTACTGTAATTTCACAATACTGAACACTTTTTCAATCTTTTTTGGCTGTTTTAAGTGAATTTTTCTGTTGAACATGTGAAATTCTGTGGATACAAACCTTCAGCTACTTCAAAAGAAAAGGCAGATGCACTCATCACACTGTATGTGTGTTCCTTTTGAGATGATTGCCTTGGCATCAGTTTGACCTGTGTCAAAGGAGCAAAACCCGGTGCTGCAATCTTAGCAGCTAACTGATCATCCAACTAGTCTCTGAATTCAGTGGGGTGATGGGTGCAGCTGAAATTAAGTATTTGCACAGGAATGAATGGAGTTTGTGTTTAGCTGTGCACCTTAATTAAAACAATGTAAAATATCCGTATCCAAGCAATATGGATGTTATAAAGAGAAGTTAGAGCAGCTGCACTGCTTTTTCTGTAACCTAAGGATAGCCATTTCTAGAATCACAGAATTGTCAGGGTTGGAAGGGACCTCAAGGATCTAGTTCCACTCCCTGCCACCATGGGCAGGGACACCTTCCACTAGATCAGGTTGCCCAAAGCCACATCCAGCCTGACCTTAAAAAGTTCCAGGGATGAGGCTTCACGTCCAAGGATGGGGCTTCACCTGCTTGCTTTTAGCTGATGAAACTGCCAGTGGGCAAAGCCAGCCTTTGGGTGAGTCTTTAACATTAGATCACCAATTCATGTTTTTTCAAGATTATTTTTTTTTAAGCAGGAACTTTCTACTACATTTTTTGCTACATAAATACATATATAATAAAATATGAGGGGGGCGGGGAAAAGGTGTATTGATTGGTGAGAAGCACAACATGAGCCTGCACTGATCTCATGCAGTCCAAAAAGCAAATTGTGTCCTGGGCTGCATCAAGAGGCCAGTGAGTCAAAAGTGGTGATTCTGCCCCTTTACTTTTGTGAGAACCCACTTCAAATACTGCATCTGGTTCTGGTGTCCCCATGATGAGAAGGACACAGAGCTGTTGGAGTGAGTCCAGAGGAGGGCCACAAAGATGATCCAAGGGCTACAGCACCTCTGCTGCGAGGATAGGCTGAGGGAGCTGAGGCTGTTAGCCTGGAAAAGGGAAAGACTGTGGGGGTACCTGATAGCTGCCTTCCTGTGATGGGTTATGCCCATCCTGAAAGCAGGTGGGGAAGGGCTTATGAAAGCCTTGCTCTCCCCAGAGGGGGTTTTCCCCCTGGGAAACTGAGTTAGTCTGTTACATTCCCCCTCTGTGTCCAGCAAGCCTATTAAAAGAAAGACACTGCAGCTATTTGCTCTCTTTTACTTCTGCCTCACAGGGATGAAAGGACTAAGAGAGTTGCTGCTACTTCTCTGCCACATGGTCAGGCCTGGTCTTTTCTCCCTGTTACATCTTCAAAGGACTGTTGTTTTTGTGTACACATTCTCCCTAACTATCCTTGTTCCTTACCCTTGAGAACCCTTCCTATTATTGTTGTATACATATATATGTGTGTGTGTATGTGTATTATTTAAAGAAAATTTTTACCTCTCTACCTCCAAACCCTCCAAAGCGACTCCAAATTATTTCTTGGTAGATTTACCTCCTCCTTTTTTTTTCTTATCCCCCTTGCCTTTTTTTTTTTTCTTTTTTTTTTTAGAGGAGGGGGAGGAGGAGGCGGGGGAGGGATTCTCAGTCTTGCCCCCATCCGAGGTTTTAAATCCCAGTTAAGGCTCAAACCACCACACTTCCAGTACCTGAAGGGATCGATCCTGCAGGCAGGCTGGAGGGTGTCTGGCAATTGGACAAGGGGGAATGGTTTTAAGCTGAGGGGAGGGTAGGTTTAGACTAGATCTTAGGAAGAAGTTGGTGGTGGGACTCTGGAATAGGTTGCCTGGGGAGGTTGCAGATGCCTCCTTCCTGGGGGTGTTCAAGGCCAGGCTGGATGGGATCTTGAGCAGGTGAGTCTAGTTAAGAGGTGTCCCTGCCCATGATAGGGAGATTTGAGTAGATGAGCTCTGAGTTCCCTTCCAACCTAAGCCATTCTAGGATTCTACTAAATGTTAAGACCAAAGTATAAAATCTCTATATAGCAATTACGGGCTTGAAATGTATATGTAGAAAGAATAATTAGAATTATTTCACTAACTATAGAGTAAGAGAACATAGTCTTGTTGCAGAGGAGTCTTGCCTGCTGCTCTGTGTAGTCAGTTAACTTAGTAAACATCACATTTGCCTGAAGTTCTGATAGAGTCTAAAAATGTGCATAAAATACATGGCAGCTTGATTTAGCTGTACTTGAAAGGATGACAGAGGATGAAAGATAATGTGAGATTTGTTCTTGCTTAGAAAGCCTCCATCTTTTTATTTCTGCTGAACAAAGTTATCTCCTCAGAGATATTATGTCCCAAATTCCTGTTTCATTTCTAATTTAAGCATTTGTTTAAAATCTCTGAAGAGATTACACACAGTAATAAAAGTATACATAGGGAGATTGCTGTAGTTGATAACCACCATTGTGTTTTCTGTGTAGAGTGGCTGTGTGTTTTAGCTGGTCCAGTTAAAACATTGTAGTTCTCCAGTCTCCCACTTACTCCCCCTGTGTTGGAGTCATTGCAGCTGTTCTCAGCAAAGTAAAATACTGAGTATATTTGCTGACTGAACAAAGTTTTTTGTTACCAAAGCAAAAGATTGTTCCCACTATGTGTAGACTTGTACTAACATGTAAGTTTTCTTGCAGAGAAATATTCAACAGTAAACATTTTTTCACTGCTAACTTGGAAAATCTGATGTATGGACTGGACTTTCATGCAGCCTAAAAGCAGGTTGTCGGTTGGGGTTTGTGGTTTGTTTTGTGGGGTTTGTGGTTTTTTTTTGGATATTTGTTTCCCTGTTTGTTGTTTTGGTTTTGTTTTTTTTTTTCTTTTGAGTTCTTTGCCTTAGGCTTTTGTTTTTTTTTCTACAGGTATGTGCTAAATAGAATTCACAGAATATAAGGGGTTGGAAGGGACCTCGAAAGGTCATCTAGTCTAACTGCCTTGCCAGAGCTGGATCACCTATACCAGATCACACAGGAATACGTCGAGGCAGGTCTTGAGTATCTCCAGAGAGGGAGACTCCACAACCCCCTTAGGCAGCCTATTCCAGTGTTCCATCACCTTCACAGTGAAAAATTGTTTCCTCATGTTTTCATGGAACTTCCGATGCCTCAACGTCCACCCATTGCCCCTTGTCCATTGGGCATTACTGAGAAGAGCCTGACTCCATCCCCTTGGCACTCACCCTTTATTTATAAACATGAATGAGGTCACCCCTTAGTCTCCTCCTCTCCAAACTAAAGAGACCCAGCTTCCTCAGTCTCTCCTTGTAAGGAAGATGTTCCACTTCCTTAATCATTTTGTGGGTCTGCACTGGACTCTTTCAAGCAGTTCCCTGACCTTCTTGAACTGCCCAGAACTGGAAACAATATGCCAGATGTGGCCTGATCTAGTGGAAGATGTCTCTGCTGATTGCAAGGAGGTTGGACTAGATGACCCTATAAATGTCCCTCCCAACCCAAAACTTTCTGTAATTCTATCGTCCTGAATATTACGCATTTAAAAATGCTGCTGCTTGCTTTTTTTTTTTTTTTTTTTTTTTTTTAATTACTGTTGTTTTATGCTGTGTCAAGGTGAATCTAATGTTGAGTGACAGCAGAAGACAAAAGCAAAACTATTATTTCATTAATCTTCATTTTTAGGCAGAAGGTTCTTCATAGACTGGGTAAACATGGTTGTCGTGAATCAGTTGCTGATTTAAAAGGTTCAGCAGTGTGGCTGACTTCATGACTTTGCGTGCAGTGACAAGAGTTGTTGGTTGGTTTGTGCATTTCTTTGCTTTCAAGCACCTCAGAAACAGACATTTCTGCAAGGGGTGTTTTATAAGCAGCTTGGCATGGCAGCGTTTTGGAATATGGTTTATTTTTGTTGTTGTTTATAAGTAGGTGTCAAGACAGTGATAGCTACAATGAAAACAGTTTGTAGAGGTTTTTTTCAGAGCAAGATGGGATCTCCACCTGCTTGCACTTAGTTTGTCTTTTCCTAAATGCAGAGAGCTCCAGGGACTTGAATCTGAAAGGTGCTGAGCATTTCTGACCCCCATCCATCAACCAGCATGCTTCCCGTGCACTGTTGCATTCACAGCAGTGTGATTACTTATGCTTTTTTTACTTCGTACTAGTGTACACTTCACAATGTTTAACAGTGTCAATTTCATTATTGAATTTTGTATAGTCTTCCTCTCCTAAAGCATTTTCATGTTTTTGTTTGTTTTGTATCTGCCTGCCTGAAACAGTTTGTGGATGAAAAGCAAGGTGGTGTTGCTAGTTGGCATTTTTTTCAGAGTTGTTTGCTACGGTGTTCATCCATACACCTAGTCTGTCTTCCCCTCTGCTGGAAATACTGTCTGTTCCTGTTTCTGCTTTTTTGGCATGCAAATTCTTTTGGAATTTAGTTATTTATTTTTAAATTGTTTTGGACAGGGAAGTAATTGTCATTTCATAGAATCATAGAATGGCTTAGGCTGCAAGGGACCTTAGGTATCATCTACTGCAACCTCCCCGCCATGGGCAGGGCTGCCTCTCAACAAGACTCGGCTGCACACACATCCAGTGTGGCTTTGAACACTTCCAGGGAGGAGGCCTCCGTAACCTCCCTGGGCAACCTTTTCCAGAATCCCAGAACCCTTGTACCAAATAATTTCTTCCTAAGATGCAGTCTAAACCTACTCTCCCTCAGCTTCAAACCATTCCCTCTTGTCCTATTGCTAGACACCCTTATGAAAAGTCCCTCTCCTTCCTAGGCTGGATTTTAATGTCTAGATGCATTCAATCAGTGATGGCTGACACACTGTCTTTTAGTCTAGTGTATTTTACTGCGATTTTTAAAAGTTCTTTGGATCAAGGAATGTGCTTCCTCCAGTCAATTAGTGCTCCATTCCTCTATAGCACTGAACACCTGGTAACAATACCAGCAATGTTAATTTAAAAATATGCATCAGTGGAGAAAAAAGCATAAATGGTTTTATGATATAGTGTGAGTTCTAGCTGTTGTACTGTGTGGACTGCCACAAATTATTTGTCCAATTTAGTGAACTGACGTATTTTTATTGATTGAAAACTTCATTTATTTTATGCAGTGCTGCATGGAATGTATGGTACAGTTTCTGTATGGTAAGTTCTGCTTAGATGTAAGAAAGAAAAGTTTTGCAGTGGAGTTAGGCTTTGGATCAGGGATGCTATGAAATCTTCATCCTTAGAGACAGTCAATACATGACTGAACAAGGCCATGAACAACCTCATCTGACTTTAAAGTTGGCCCTGCTTCATCAGGGCTTTGGACCAAAAGACTACCCGTGGTCCCTGATGTTCTAAATTACTCTAACTGGTATTTAAAGTATGGTTGCATTGTTTCTGAGGTATCTGAAAGTGGTGGCATCTGACTAGCCATGCAGCTGAATTGTATGGCTGTGAAAACATTTCTTAGTAGAGTTTTGTTAGAGTGCAAGCAACAGTTGAAACTGAAAAGATAGGGAATCATCAGCAGTTTAGAAGCCTGTTCAAGCTGAAATTTCAGCAGGTCCGTTTTTTATTTCTTTCTTTTTAGTGCTATGGTTCCTGCCTGTTTCTATAGTGGATGACTTTTTTACTCTAACAAATTGGATCAGGTTGCCAGCACCTGCAGGATAAGGACAAAGAGAGATTTCCCTGCCTAAGAGAGATATATTTTTGAATAACCTTTTCTAGTCTGAAGAAAACAAGAAGAGAAAGGGAGGAGTGCCTTTTAGGGTGCATTGTGTTTGAAAAAAAAAAAAAAAAAAAAAAAAAAAAAGGTGCATAAACCAGACGGTTTTATTTAAGGCACCCAAAGCTGATAAGGGAGGAAAAAGTGGGGATACAATGCACAGGCTGAAAATGCAGTTCTCGTTATTTGAATCTGGAAGGCTGTACAGTACATCTGTTTAACATCTTGCAGTTTCAAGAACTATGCCTTGAAAACCTTCTGTCACAGTGACACATGAAATAAAAGGTTAAGTTATGGCTTTCAGATGCAAACCTGTAAAAGGTTTATCTAATAGCATCCCATCTTTTATTAACCCGTTGCTGCTGCTCACCTACAACTCTCTTTTGCCAGCAGTTCTGGGAGAGATTCTACTGTGTAATGAAATGTCAACTTAGACTACAAAAGTAATTCTGTAATGGCACTACATTACTTATTTGCCATATCTAAATGGCAAATTTGCATATCTTCATACCTCCTCATCTCTTTTCTCTATTGTTCTTAATACTATTCCATGGTATCTTTTTCCACTTATTAAAGAAATGGACATGTTACTTTATTTTTTACATGAACTTTTGGAACAGTTAGTGGCACAGAACAGTGTCAAGATTTATGGTAGTAGAATGGCTTAAAGATGGTATTTTTAGTTCAGAGGTCTGAGTTTAAGGCTAAGAAATTAAAAGAAATTAGGGTATAATGGTATTTGCTACTTCTGCATCTCATTATTTTAAAATAATCAAGCTTTGCTCACAGAACAAAGCTATAGTATAAAAGTTGTGTTGTCAAAATCTTCTTGACAGCTATGTGAGGAAATGTGTATCAGGCTAGGCTGAAGTTTGCTTAGTTATAGAAAATGTGGTTAGTGCAAGTGTGGTTCTTCAAGGTGCTCCTCAGCCATTACCTGGGAACATAGTGTAAAATACAAGGGGTGCTCCGACCCATTTAGCAGAAATTTCCTTTAACCCCTTAAAAGAGAATTTGGGACAAACTGCCCTGGCTTGCCTGCCCCTGTTATATTAGAACCAGTATTGCTCATTGAGTCAAAGAAAAATGAGGGTCTTGTTTATAATACAATAATAATAATACAATACACCAGGTTGGAAGAGACCTTCAAGATCATCGCGTCCAACCCATCAAACAATCCAACCCACCCAACAACTAGACCACACAGCCAAGCACCCCATCAAGTCTTCTCCTGAACACCTCCAGTGAAGGTGACTCCACCACCTCCATGGGCAGCCGATTCCAATGGGCAATCACTCTCTCCGTGTAGAACTTCTTCCTAACATCCAGCCTAAACCTGCCCTGGCGCAGCCTGAGACTGTGTCCTCTTGTTCTGGTGCTGGCTGCCTGGGAGAAGAGGCCAACCTCTGCCTGGCTACAACCTCCCTTCAGGTAGTTGTAGAGAGCAATAAGGTCACCCGTCAGTCTCCTCTTCTCCAGGCTAAGCAACCCCAGCTCCCTCAGCCTTTCCTCATAGGGCTTGTGTTCCAAACCCCTCACCAGCTTTGTTGCCCTTCTCTGGACACGTTCCAGCAAGTCAACATCCTTCCTAAACTGAGGGGCCCAGAACTGGACACAGTACTCAAGGTGCGGCCTAACCAGTGCAGTGTACAGGGGAGAATGACCTCCCTGCTCCTGCTGGCCACACTGTTCCTGATGCAAGCCAGGATGCCATTGGCCTTCTTGGCTGCCTGGGCACACTGCAGGCTCATGTTCAGCCTACAATCAACCAGTACCCCCAGGTCCCTCTCTGCCTGGCCACTCTCCAGCCACTCTGACCCCAGCCTGTAGCACTGCCTGGGGTTGTTGTGGCCAATGTGCAGAATCCGGCACTTGGATGTGTTAAATCTCATGCCATTGGACTCTGCCCATCTGTCCAGGGTCTTTACTGCCCAGAGATGCTTTGTCCCTTGCTCGATCAGGTTGTGCAAACTTTCATCCAAATGTAATGGTTCAAGTCTGGTGGTTCCAAAATTAAGAGAGTCTGGAGCTTGACTGTAATGCTTGTCACTTCCATGGGTTTTTCAGAGTGATTTTGGTTAAGTTATCCAGCTAGGTAGTGCTGTGGATTTACAAAATACAGAGAATAATATTTACCTTGCTGAAACGTGCTTTATTCATTGTCTGCAAAGTCCTTTAGAGATCCTTGGTTGAAATTTCAATGAGTGCTGCTATTTAATATGTTGAAGTGTGATTTGTTAGTTTTCTTTACAAGGTGCAGATGCTCCCCAAGAAACAATGGTAATTTCTTTACCTCAAGGAGCTGGTGCCACGCATACAGCAGACACATCACAACAGTGAGCTCTGCTGTGTGACCCGCATTGAGTGGGTGTGTGAAAGAGAGGGAGAGATAGCATTTCCTTCATAGACATACACACCCTCTGACCCAGACTGGAGAAGAATCTGCTTTGCAGAAGGTTTGCTTCAAGGGATTTTCCACATGTATTTTATTATGTTAAAGCTGATAGTGGTGACAAGTTGCACATTAAGTAACTGTTTCTTAAAAAATATGCTGTTTATATTCTCTTTAGGAAAAGTGATGTAATTCTGTGTTTCTCAGATAAACAAAGTCACTCGGTTATAGAATATGTTACTATTTCGTATGAACCTTGCTGTCATCTGCCCCATACTTACTCCTTTTAGGCCTCTGGCTTTGTATGATGATTGCTTGCATGTTTAGGGACAAATGTATTCATACTCACTAAGTTAGTAGCCAGTGGTTTCCACCAGGGAAATAAGTTTAGTATGCTGTTAGTAATTTGGTTTCGAAAATGCCGTCAAGGTCCTCAACATAAGTCAGTGGAACATGTGGTCCTAATCATTCCCTTAAAAAGGAGACATGGTCTATTTTCCATTAGGAATGGTGCTTACACCAAATGAGTAAATACAGAATGAAATTTACACATGTACTGTAACTTTTGTGTGTGTGTATACATTCAAACGTGCATGTACGTGTGTAAGCTTAGGCATACTCCCAGTGAGTGTAACATGATGTCTGCTGTGACGCAGCCAGGCATAGGTGTCCCAGTTTGAGGCCAGGCAGATCCTCTCTTGCCCTTGAAAGGGGCAAAAGAATGACACTCACACAAATGGATTGCAGAAGTGATGGAAAGTTTAAATGGAAAAGCAATTAGTGTTTTGCAGAAAGTTACAAGCACAGTGACAAAAGAAACCAAAAGCATAGAGAGTCCCCTTGCAGCACACCCAAAAGCCTCCCAACACTTCCCTTTTCCCCACCTGAGGGTATACCCAAAACCCCCAGGGCTCTATCTTCCCCCCTTCCCCCCCCTCCATTAGGCTAGTCTTAGATGGCCAGGTCTGAGACAGCCCCTCCTGTTTCTCCTCCTGGCATTAGGCCTAGCCAGGCCTAAGAGGCCTTGAGATAACTCCCCCACCATTACCCGATAGGGAGCATCTCTCACGGGAGCAGAGAGGGTAGAAAGAGGAAGTGAAAGAGTTTGCAGATAGATTTATAGGGCGCAGGATATTATGGGTATGAAACATGCTGTTTCCTGTGTCCACCAACTGGGCTGGACCCTCAGGACACTGGAGATGTAGCTTCTGTGGCAGCAACAGGAGGCACCCAGCCTAAACGGCCACAATAGGGAACAATAGGGTTGGTAGAAGAACTGGAAAATGCATCTGTTTTAAAATTTATTTATTTTTTCTCTCCCCCACCAGTCAGCAAAGTTCAAAACTTGCCTTTGCATTATTAGTTGTCATAGAGGAGCTACAGTAAAATTTCTTGTCAAGGTGCTGGGATTTTAATGTACTTTCTACTCAGAGTTCCTAGTGGCAGAACTGCAGCCCCCAGCCCTTGCAGTGTGCTGTGCCATTATAGAGAATCAGGGACTAGCCTTAGATAGACTGATGCTATAGAGCATGGCATTGGAGAACAGAAGTAGAGAGAACTGCCTGATTTTGTAGGAGTTGTTTTATTGCACTGAATCAGGAGGGTGCTTAGGGGCTTTCCCCTCTTCCCTCTTACCGGAACTGATTTTAAATGGTATACTGGTTGGCAGAACTTCAGTCCATTTTCTCCCTTGCTTTCTGGCAGCGTTCTCTTTACTGTGCATGGAACCTTCTGGTGGTGGAGCAGCAAAGCAAAGTCTTCTTGTGCATTCCTCACTGTTACGTTCCCTTCAGGTGTTGGAGCAGAGGCCTGGGTATTATTTCCACTTTCTCTAGTTTTAGCTAAATTTCTTATGCTTAATGCTCTGGTGTTCAGAATATAAAACCTGGGGAGAAAGCAGCGCTTGGCTCTGTCTTGAGCGCGTTTTATGTAGGCTAGATGTGAGGCGGAATGTAAACTACAGATTTTCTACAGAAGCATTCTTGCTCAGCTTTTTCAGCTGAATTTTCTTCTGAGATAGCCTGTTCAAAGCTGATTATCTGAAATTAGTCCTGTTCCTCTGATGCTGTCCAAACAGAATCTAACCTACAGATAGGCATAGCAGACTACGATAACAAAATGCCTGTGAGAAGGGGACACAGGGCTCCTTCATTGTCTTGTAGGCTTGGTAGTGTCTGTACTGTTACACCTGTAATCACTCTTGGGCATTTCTTTGTCTTTTAATGGGTACAGACCGCTAGATATGGTCTCACTAATTGCTAACCAAGAGCTTCCTGAGTAGTATATTTGCAGGACAAGAATTCACACTGAATGATAGAATTTGATTCACAGCATTTTGGAAGCTGTTGAAGAACATTTCCTTTCTTTCACAAGCAGTGAAGCTGCTTCATATAGTAAATCCATGAGCTGGATTTACTTGTAGTTTAGTTTATTATTTTCATATACTGTTTTTTCTGTGATTAGAAATTAAAACCCTCAAACTTACAGGAACCAGATATGTTTTGTTGTGGTGTTGTTTGTTTAACAGCCTCTCTTATCCCTCCCTCCCTTCCCCTCCCCTTCTTTGTTAGAAATGTGTATTAATGAAAATTACATTCTTATTTCCTGGAATAAGTCAATTTTCCAAGTATTACTGTGAATTTCTGTCACCCTGTCCTCTATTGTGAACTTTTAACTTCAAATTTCATGTCATGCTGGAACTGGTGTCTTTGAAATGGGCAGGTCCAAGGCTGCAACACTGACCTATTTTAGGGGGTCTCTGCTTATGTTGTGTGCTCCTCTCACATATTCCAAGTCAGGTAATGGGCCTTGTTTTTCTATGGCCTCCTCCTTTCTCTCACAAGTGTTACATTTATCTTGAAGGGAAATGTGGGGTTTTTTTTGACTTGAAGTTGTTCCTCAGAAAGCTTCACTGCTGCCATGCAGTATGATTTAGATGTGAAAGCTGTTGCCTGATGACATATGTTTACACAGGTGGCATATGAAATACAGTCCCACAGGTGGGGAGTCAGTGTATACCCACTATTTCCTATTTGTATTTCATCTTGAGGAAGCAATTTCAACACACATCAGTTCCTATCTTTAACAAATCACAGAGCCACCATACACCCTGGTCAGGTACAATCATTGCCTATTAAAGATAGGATATATTTAGCTGTCCTCCAGCTGCACTACAAGCTTCACTGTGGACATGCATTCCCCATGTCACATCTTGGAGGCTGAAGTCATTGTTACCTTAAAGTTCTCCAATTTCTGTTTCTGAAGTCCTGCATCTGACACTTTTGGCACTGGTTAGAGCTATGGAGGTTTTCCTGCAGATTGTCAAGACAAATCTCTCCCTTTTCCTCTGACACTTGCAGTATTGTCATCGCTGATCTCCAGTCTTTTGTGTTATTCATGGGCTTGTTTTCGGATGAGGGAGGACGTTAGTTCACAAAAATGAGTGTGTTCATATAAGTTTCACACAAGTCAACATTTCTCATTCAAGAAAGCTGTTTGAGCATGTCCATAACTTTGACAGGACTTCCAGCATGTACTTAAAATACTTAAATGCTTAACTGGACAGGGATGGACTAAATCTTTCCTGAATCAGAGCCATAATTTTTGATGTGTCAGTTACATGATCTATTGCAGAATCTGCTTTGACAGATGGATCTAGATAATGAGAAAGCCACAGAAAGGCATCTTGGTGGGAAAGCTGGGTATTTCTTCTTGTATTTCACTTGTTTCCCCTGTTTTCATCCTGGGAATAGCATTTAGCACTGCTTACTTCTTTTTTTTTTTTTTTAAATAATATGTATTCATAGCTCTGTGTATGTAGATCCATATATGCATATGTGAAGTTTGTATATATGTGTGTATCGCTCTGTATACATACAAACAAAAGTAAATTCCTGTGGTGGGCTGTTGCTTTTAGAACTTTAGCTGTGTTATAGCAGAAAGTGTATTTTCCCTTTATTGTTCAGTGTGAGAATGTACAGATGCTAACGTACCCTGAATGACTTCTTTAAAACAAATTGCTATTGCCTCATCTTTCCAGAAACAATAAGGTTTCATGTGGGAGCAATACATGTTCTCCTTCATGGAGGCCTGTTGCCGCTAGTGTCCTATTTGAGAGTATCTGTCCTAGATTACAGTTATCTGGCTTCGGGCAAACTGGAGAAGAGTGTTAACAAGAGTGAAGGTAGACAGGAGGACATGTGAACTGTTATCAGCTCTAGATGTGTGGTAGAAATACCTCTTTGTATGGATTTATGCCTGAAGTTTAGGATATTTCAGTTGTAGGTAATCTGTGGAAGAGCCAAACTTTTTGCTGCAGACTTACTCTAAATATTCACTATGAGTTCAGAGACATCTGAAAGAGGCTGAGCAGCTGATAGAGATGAGAATTTGGGGGAATGGTAATAGATTTATTTGACAAACTAATAAAGCTAGTTTGAGGAAAGTTTAAGGGGACTGTACCCTCAGTCCCTTCTGAAATCAACAGAAGCCATTGCTTGAAATCAGACCATGTTGCAGATTAAAAGAGACAGACACGTTCAGAGAAAAGATGCTTTAAAGAAAATGCTTCCTAGTCTAAGGCCTGCCCTTAAGATGCTTGTTATTGGTAAGAAAAAATTAAAATGAGGGAAATAATTATAATAATGTATATTACTCTTGAACTCTTTTTACTCCCAGTTTCAAAAAGATGCAGCTTCCTCTGGATTTCATTTTTCTGCTTTTGATATGCAGACAATAACCAATATTTCCATTTCCTTTGCCTATTCAGATTACACTTCTTAAAGAGCATCAAAATAGGAGGGAAATCATTGTCCAAAGGCACTGAACACCACAGCATTTAGTACATGGGAAGTGTAACAGTCCCAGTTGGTGGTGAGAGCAATACCAGTAGGTTTTACCCAGTAGCTGCCTTCTAGCTTTCCTCTCTGAGGGCTTTGACAAGGATTGTATTCTGTTCTACCCTGAGTCTGTGTGCTGAGGTTTTATTTTTTGAGTACATGGAATAGGCAAGGCAATGTGCCTTACTCACTGATGCCATGACCAAAGGCACTGTAAGGAAACTAACTGGGGAGTATTTGGTGCAATAACTCATCAGTTGAAAAGATTTCAGTGTGTTGCAGTACATGTGCAGTCTTCTTTTTGTTTTTCATTTTCCCCCAGAAGTACTGGCTATGCAATTCAGTAACTTCCCAACACAGGGAATTGAGGAAGACCATTTTATTTTTACAAGGCACTCATGAAAAATATCTGTGATTTTCTATTGGTGACTTTGTATCTAAGATGACATACACAAAAGAATGCCACAAAATTTGGTACTGGTGAGATTGCACCTTGAATACTGAGTTCAGTTATGAATCCCTCACTAGAAAAAAGACACTGAGTTGCTGGAGCATGTCCAGAGAAGGGGAACAATGATGGTGAAGGGTCTGGAGAACAGGTCTGGTGAAGAGTGGCTGAAGGAACTGGGGTTGTTTAGTATGGAGGAGAAGACGACGAGGAGATGTCTTCTTGCTCTCTACAACTCCCTGAAAGGAGATGGGAGTGAGGTGAAGTTTGTTCTCTTTTCCCAAGTAACTAGCAATAGGATGAGAGGAAATGGCCTCAAGTTGCGCCAGGGGAGGTTTAGGTTGGATATTAGGAAAAATTTCTTTACTGAATGTGTAATCAGTCCTTGGAACAGGCTGCCCAGGGAGGTGTTTGAGCCACCATCCCGGGAGGTGTTCGAAAAGATGGAGACATGGCATTTTGGGACATGGTCTAGTAGGCATGGTGGTGTTGGGCTGAGGGTTGGACTTGATCTTAGAGGTATTTTCCAGCCTTAATGGTTCTATGATTCTATGAAAAAGGAAGGACAGTTACTTTGTACTGCAATTGTGTCGTTTGTAAATTCAAGAATTGTTGGTCATGTTTATGAACACAAAAAATCAAATTTCCAGAACTTCTGCTTTGAAGAGTTACCTGGAAGTCATACAGTATTGCTAAGGAACCAAAACTACAGGCAGTTTCAAGAGGGGATTGGATGTGGCACTTGGTGCCATGGTTTAGTCTTGAGGTCTGTGATGATGGGTTGGACTTGATTATTTTTGAGGTCTCTTCCAACCTTGGTGATACTGTGATACTGTGTGATTCTGTGAAATTTCCAAGGTGAAGTTGAAAGTACAAAACATAATGTGCTACTTTTTCTCTGCAGTTAGATATTAGTTCACGATTTTGCACTTTACTATTTCGGCACTTATGTTCAACCCAGCCATATACTTTAAAATTAAATAATCAGCTCTATAATATCATTTATCTGTTCCTTAGCACTTTTTTTCTGTACATCTCAAAGCTCTTTGCTGAACAGGTATGTTTTAGTATCTCCACGTAATCTTACAGGAAATAGAAGCAGTGGGGCCCTGGCGTACCTCTACCTGAGATACCAGATTGTCAGGACAAGAAATGGGATCTCCTGTGTTATGGGAGAATATGCTTAAATTTTTTTGCACTTCCAGAATTCTGAGAGGGCACAGAATATTTTAAAATGTGAGGTTTTGTTATGGTTTTCATATGGTTGTTTGGTTTTTTGGTTTAGTTTTAGTTGTTGTTTTTGTGGGTTTTTTTTTTTTTTTTTTTTTCATGGAATTGAGAAGACCTCTAAGATTGTCAAGTCCAACTGTCTGAAAACTGGTCAGTTGTTAAACAAGCAAGGGCAAACTGCTGTGAGCTGAAATCTCGCCGGGTATCACTGATTTTTATTGTTCAAGTAATAAAACATGGTGTTTTCAGCTTGGGTTTTACCATTTATGTTCAAGTTTTCCTGTATCTGAAGCTTGAAGCAAAACAAGAGAGTATGAAAAAACTGGCAGAAAGACTGATTGGGGAATAAAAATACCCAAGCCTCACTCAGCTCTGCAGTGTATACCTTTCTGTTGCATAAAAAAAATTGCAAGCAGTATTCAAGTGAATCAAAACTATTCAGCAGAGAATTCTGTGTTCTCAGTTCATGTCATGAAGGAAATGAAAAGAGAGAGCGTGTTATGACAACTTTGTCAGGCAGTCACTGAATTTTAACTTTTTTTTTTTTTTTTTTTTTTTTTTTTTTTTTTTTTTTTTACATTTTATTTTATTCTTTTGCTATATTTGAATGGAGACTTTCCAATCTGCTTTCCTATGAAAACCAGTTTCTCAGAGACTTGACTTGACTGTCTGAAAGGGGAAACCTGTGCTTGGCTTTTGGCTAGTACATCACATAGTGCTGAGATGACGCTCCTGTCCAGCTGGAAATATTCAGTTTATTGTTCATCCATCGCCATCAGGATGTGTCATGGGGGTTGCCCTGTTTGTTCTATTTTTGTTTCTTTCCTTTTGCCTTCACGGTTGAATAGTTTTAAGTTCATAAATGATAACTGGAGCTTTATCCTAATACATATGTCTGTGCAATGTTTTTATCAGTAACACTTGTAGGGGGAGGAGAAGAGAATGCTCCTAACTCTGAATCATAATCTAGCTTCTGCTGGCTTTGCATCCTGGTCCTTTTTCTTTATTCTTCTTCTCTCCAGGCAATCACATTTTTTAATTTTCTTCAGGGGTTTGATTGCTATGTTTGTTTTCCATCTTAGCAATACAGACAGATTATTACTGCATGCAATTTAGGGAACTGTGCTGTTTGATGGATTAAGCATAATTCTGTCTGGGAATATCGTGGATTCTGGTTCTGAGGGTGATGTACTGTTTGGCATTAAGAAAATCACTTAACAGGGCACACTAAAAGGTAAAAAAGTTTGCCAGCTAACATAAGAACATACTAAAGTAAGTTCATCATGAGATGTTAATTGAAGATGTAGCAGTTTATAGATTTCTGTGTTTGGGGATGGGAGGAAATGTAAGATAAATGCTGGGCATTATTTTAGGCTTAGCTCATGACATAATGCCATTGGTAAAAGCTTCTTAGTCTTCACTGTAAGTTTTCTATTAGTGTTAACTACCATTCATGAGCAACCAGAACATAACTTATGTGCAATTCAGTTTTCCCATTGTAAAATAGGTACAGTACTTCATAATTCAGTTATGTTTTTATAATCTGTACTTACATACATATAATTTATACTTACACATTTATTACCGTATATATGTAATACTTAATATTGTGTATAAAATTTGTGGCAGAGAAGAAAAAATAAGTATCTCTGTATGAAAGCCTTTGGTAAGTTCATTGGAGAAAGGATTGGTTGGTGAATATTTTTTCTTTTTTTAAAGGGAATAATTACCTCTGTCTTGTTCTCTTTATTACTGTTTTCAGTTTCATGAGGCAAACATTTTTAAGAAGTATGAAAGTTATCGCCCTTGATTTTATGCAAAAACCAGGCTAGATCAGAGTGCAGCTAAGGAAGTTAAATAATTTGGTTCCCAAATTTATTTCCCCTACTAAGTTTTGAGGAGAAAAATGAAAATTTACATGCAAAGTAAATTAGTATTTTCCCCTACAGCAGAAAGATTGATAAATCCTGACTTCTGGGGCTACTCTAAGAGATACTGGTATTAGCAGTATGTGTAACGCTCAGTAGTTGGGTCACACCATAGGAAGGAAGCAGTGCACGGTTGCATAGTGAGTAAGAAAATAGAAGGGAACAAAGAGCTGTGTAAATTATAAATGTGTGGCTTCTGCCAAATTTATGTGAGAAATGTGTTCTTGATCACTAGCATAGGTTTGTAACTTGGTTGTTGAGCATTGTATAGAATGTGTGTTAGGAATTTAAAATAATTAAATACTTCTAGCAGTGTGTAGATACAGGACATAAAACTTCAGTGGTAATTTTTTTTGAACTCTTACTTTACTAATTCTAATATCAGAATCACAGAACATGTGTTACACCTATAGGCTGAGGGTTGATGCACTTTTTTCTTGTGCTTTTGAAATAAGAGATTAACACACTGCTGTGGTGCACTTAATTAGCGGCAAAGCAGCTTTTGTTCGCTTTGTAATATCACACAGCAATCCAAGCGAAAGGAGGAAAATTGTGGGTAAACATGAATAAATAAGGAAGCAATTAGATTATATGAAAATTGTTTAGGTTCTGATGGAAGAGTCTGTAATCTACTAATGGCAGTAAATACACTTTAATTACTAATGCCAAAAAAGGAGGTTGAACATAGAAGGGAGGGAATGTTTCTACTTGTTACCACTTATGATTTTCTAAAAGCTATCCATATGGGTCCACTTGGTCTGAACTTATAGGCAAGTTGGTTTCTAGCCAGATGCTCCATCTCCTTGAGCTCACACCTCTCTATAGAGCTCTAATGTTCCCCCAAAGAGTACTTTTTTCTCGTTTTTTAAGAACTCTCTAATTTAGATTTGGCAGTTGAAGCATGATGGCGATTGAATGTTTTGAGAATGAGCAATAAATAAAGCTTTAAAACTTCCATTGTTTTGTCTCTCAGTTGCTGTGCTATGCAGTTGCATAAGCATCCGTAGGCTAATGCAGTGCAAATCAGATTGGATTACATCTGCTAAGGTCACATTTTGGTTAAGATTTTTTTTTTTTAAAAATTAATATTTTTTCTTTCCTCCAAAGCTCCAGCTATCCTCATTTGTATCATAAATAGAGAAGTATAAAGGAGGAGTGCTTTATTTGATGAAACAATATCCAAGACGGAATTGGTTGAATGAAGATGGTAGAGATTGGCTAATCTGAATAACATACTTGTAATGAAACATGATTTCTTTCCCCACACCTCTGACCCCCCAGTCCTGTATGAATACTAGGTAATCCCCCTCTCTTTTTCCACCATGGTAACCTGCTGTTTTGTCTCTGCCTGCTCAAAATTTGATCTGCATGTCACATGGCTCTTTCAAACTGTGCAAGCCCCAGTAACTCTAGAGATTTGTGCCTCTGACAAAGCACTCTAACAAGCCAAACCATGGCTGTATTGTAGAAAACACAGTGTGTCTCTAGCATGGCAGTGTGTTCTCCATCCTCCT
This sequence comes from Picus viridis, assembly GCA_033816785.1. Classification (NCBI taxonomy): domain Eukaryota; kingdom Metazoa; phylum Chordata; class Aves; order Piciformes; family Picidae; genus Picus; species Picus viridis. The sequence continues at coordinate 22,168,381 of CM066574.1, forward strand.
GCAGAGCTTTGTAGGCAGCAAAGTGTGTGGGTTGTCTGACTGCATGTAGTGAAGGTAGTCTGGCTCCAGGTTCTCTTCCAATGTCCCAGTCCTGATACTGGGATTGTAGTGATAATGATCATACAGAGCCATGGCTGAGAGAAAGCACGCATAGCTCACCATATAGAATGTGGACATTAGGTATGTACACGAAAGACTGAAGGTTATCTGGTTGTTTTTTTCTTGCATTCTTACTTGCAGTGTAGGCTGGCTATGCAGATATCCAAAGGTTGAAGAACATTGAGATGATGTAGGTCTGCACTGCCATATGCATTCTTGCTCTCTACAACTACCTGAAGGGAGGTTGTAGCCAGGTGGGGGCTGGTCTCTTCTCCCAGGCAACCAGCACCAGAACAAGAGGACACAGTCTCAAGCTGAGCCAGGGGAGGTTTAGGCTGGAGGTTAGGAAGAAATTCTACACAGAGAGAGTGATTGCCCATTGGAATGGGCTGCCCAGGGAGGTGGTGTAGTCACCATCACTGGAGGTGTTAAGGAGGAGACTTGATAGGGTGCTTGGTTGCATGGTTTAGTTGATTAGGTGGTGTTGGATGATAGGTTGGACGTGATGATCTCGAAGGTCTCTTCCAACCTGGTTTGTTCTGTTCTATTCTACACACCAAGTGGAATTCACTAAAATGAGATCACAAACTGGGCACATGCAAACTAATCCATATTCTGCTGTGTAATCCCTAAACTGTGGTCATGAAAATGATCGGGAGGCTGGGACACCTCTCCTATGAGGACAGACTGAGGGAGCTGGGGTTGTTCAGCTTGAAGAAGACTCTGGGGAGACTTAATAGCAGCCTTCCAGTATCTAAAGGAATTCTGGAAAGGGACTATTTACAAAGGCCTGTAGTGCTAGAACGAGGGGCAATGGTTTCAAATTAGAGAAGAGTAGATGTATTTGGTTTGTTATATTTTGTTATATTTTCCCCTGTCCATCTAAGGGGAAGTGATAGAGTGGCTTTGGTGAGCATTTGGCCCCTAGCCAGGACCAAACTACCACAGCAGATTTAGGTTGGAGGTTAGGAGGAAGTTCTTTACTATGAGAGTAGCGGAACACTCAAAACAGCTTGCCCAGGGAGGTGGTTGAGACCCCGTCTTTGGAGATATTCAAGGTCAGGCTCAACAGGGTTCTGGGCAGCCTGATCTAATGGAGGATGTCCCTGCTCACTGCAGGGGGGTTGTGCTAGATTACCTTTGCAGGTGCTGTCCAACCCAAACCATTTTGATTCAAGTGAAGTAGCCCCAAAGTACCCCTTAAATTCCCGGTAAAATTTTGTTTTATCCTTTGCTTACTCAAGATCAAAGCTGGGAATCAACAAGTTCCTTCTCCTTAGTATTCTCTAGAATAGTCCAGTTTACTTATTCAACACCAAAGGGTAACTGTTAAGTATTATTGCTTCATTATTATTTCAAACAATTTGGATCATTTTCCAAAATATTTGCACTCTACAAAGTTTGCAAAAGCATTCTGGAAATTTCATAACATACTTTCTTGTGAATTTTCTGGCCTTTTCATCATCTGATTGCACTGTAGCAACTCTTCTTATAGTATACTTGGATTTCTCTGTTTTATTTAGAAGCACTTTATTTTATTGAGTTGTTTTATTTAGAATCAGGAAACACACAAGAATTTCAAGGGGAGGTGGGTGAGTAGGTATGTTTACATTTTCGGAAATTCCAGACACAGTTCAAATCAAGGTTTAACTGAGCATTTTTGCTCTCCTTTTTCTTTCCTCTGTTTCACAAGTCTAGTTCATTTGAAACACAGCTTGGAGTTGGCTGCAGGGGAATGCAAACTGTCCTATTGTCTTCCTGTTGTCTTCCTCCATGCATTGTGTAGACAAATACAGCCTTCACGCTTTCCTATCTTGCAGTTCCTATCTTCAGCAGTTACTACCTACAAAAAAGAACCATGTGTTCTTGATGCTTTGCTGTGTTCTTTCTTCAGCTAACATGGTTGTGTTCTTCTAGAAAGTGATCTTAGTTTGGTGGCGCTATCACTTCTACATTTAGCTAGTGTGGACCCCAGAGTGTTCTGAGCCTCTTGAGGTTAATTACATTAAATAGCTACAAATCTGGTTAGAATCTAAACCTGGGCGGGGGGAGAAGAAGCTGATTTGTTTTTTTTTTCTGACAAGAACAGAAAGGCATCTGCAAACAAATTGACAGTAGAGCTTCAGGCGCGTTTCATTCTGAGGTGCTGTGTGGATGCTTTTATTCTCAAAGGCAGCCATTTTGTGGTTTCATTTTCAAAGGAACTAAGTGAAACAATATAAAGATGCACTGTTTGAAGTAAGCATGTCTGCAGAGGGAGCTACTATTCAATAATTGCCTTTTTTCCCTTTTCTTTTTTTGACCAGTTTAAAGATTTTCCTTCTCAAGCCTTGAATCTTCATTAGCATACCATGGTCCATCTTTGCTCAGGACAGTTTTTCATTTCATGTTTCTTTGTCATGATGTAGATCTGACCTCAGAAGGTTTTGCCACCTGTGGGCTTGACTTCAGTTCATAGTGCTACTGAAACTCATAGGGACCAAGTGAATTGAGTGAAATCTCCAGATATGTCTCTGAAGACCATCTGGTCATCTACATGTCACAAAGACTGTGTTTACTTCTAGGTGCTGAAACAGCAGAGATGAGGCAAAAGGTAAGAAAACAACAGGACAGAAACTGAAATATCTACTATGGTGTCAGGTTGAATTGACATTTCCTTTACTCCAGGACTAAAGACAAAGTGTGGAAACCAGAGATAACCCCAGTGGTTTTATTGTCTTTGACAATTTAATGAAAGTAAACCTCATTCTTCTAGTATTTTCTGATGATTTTGTATTCCATAAGATTCTTACAGAGGCCTCCCACATAAAGAGGAGAAATCAAGAAACCAATTAATTCTCTCTTGAGTTTTAAAAATTGCCTAGGAAAGATGTATTGATGGCTATAGATTACCACCATTTACAGAAGATGAGAAAAAAAAACAAACATTTAAAAGTGATCCCAGGCTCCAGAAAAGCTCAGACTTCACTGTCTGAACTGTGTGCACATAAATAATAAGCTTTTGTTAAAGCCCCAGGGCTATTACGTGAAAACTGCAAATCCTGATAAATTAGTTATAATGTATAGTCCTCAGAATGGATGACTACAGTCTTGGAAGTGAAACATTTTAGCAGTCCATTAGCCATTTTATTTTTCTTGAATTCAGAGGGCATACATATCAGTCACAAAAAGGTATGTTATGAATATTTCTTAAAATGTGAGAGAGGTTTTATCACACTTGGGAAATGACTTAGAAAAATGCTGATATTTGGCCACTGGGATCTGTGCTATCCTGGCAGGATTTATAATTTTTTCCCTCCCCTGCTGTGTGCAGAATCTTAGGGCTTTTTTTTTTTCTTTTCTTTTTTTTTTTTTTTCCCCTTCCCCCTAACTGAGAACCTTCCAATACAGCATTAGGCAGAGTGACTAACATCTGCCATATGCCTTTTGTTGTTTATCATCTGTTGAGTAAGGGATTGATACCTTAAGAATACTGAGTGATTCATACTTTTGCTTTTGGAAGTGTCTGTCTTACTTTAGGTGTATCTTGGGAAGGTAAGGTCAAAGAAATTTGTTTTCTTATTTATTGGAAAGTAGTGAGTAGTGAGTCTGTCAAACTCCTGGTGAGTCTGTCAGACTCCTGTCACTATCGTATGGAAATAGACAATCTCATGGCTGATCATTATTTTGTGCCTAAACTTTGCAGGGAATCAGAAAGGGATTGTTAAGTTATTCTGCTGTCTTCACCCATCTACCTGCAAGTTTACATGGCTGTACACTGTACAGCATTTCTCAAAAGTTTGGCTTCATGTTTCAGAGAGAAATTATTGATTTCCATTTTAAAGGGGAATTAAGGATTTTGAAAGAATTGTGGGTTTGAATTGTACTTTTTTTTTTTTTCCAAATGTGTTTGAAATGTGGCCAAATGTGTTTCCATGCCTGAAGTTTTCTCCATGTAGAGGGATGGGTTTTGAGTTACAAAATCAATAACATACAATCTGAAAAAAATAATCCAATAGGATGAAACCCTGTGTTGCTAAATCGCTTCAAAGCTGATTTGATTAGCAAAAGTGTTAAAATTGTTTTTCAGTCGGTGTAAGGCATTTTCTTATAAGGGCTTTCAGTGGTACTGCTGCAAAGTGAACACTGCTCTTTGTTCAGTGTTGATTTCAATGGATCTCCTTCCTTCTATGCAGTCCTGACTTAGGGGTGAAAGGCTTTAACCCAACTGGTAAACATTTGTATTCAGAGCTCATTCGGTTTACTTTTGTTCTGTTCCAGTTCATATTCATATCTAGAGATACTACAGACTACAAAATCATTAACTACATGTAAGCAGCCTCTTTGCAAAGAGGGGATGGATCATGGAGGTGTTTGTTTGCCCTGAATTTTCATAGATTTATAAATTCATAGAATGGTTTGGGTTTGAGGGGACCTTGAAGATTATCTAGTTCCAACCACTCTGTTATTGGCAGGAACACGTTCCACTAGATCAGATTGTTCAAGGCCTTATGCAACCTGACTTTGAACACCTTCAGGGAGGGGATATCCATGACCTCCCTGTGGGCAACCTGTTCCAGTGTCTCACCCCCTTACACTAAAGAATGTCTTTCTAATATCCAGTCTAAATCTTCCCTGCTGTCTTTCAGCTGTTACCTGGATCTTTTCATGTCAGTGTTAGTACAGTGATTCTGAAGATAGTTTGCAGTGGTGGATTTGCATAGAAAATTTGGATGATCACAATTCCCTCATCCCCATGTTCCTGTGATATGGAAGAAATACTTTCTTCAACACAAAATGGGAGGGTGAAGTTAAATAATTGGTATTTATGGGTATAGAACTTCATTTGACATATCTCATGCCAAGACACTCGCTGAGTTTGTAGCTGGTGATGAGGTAGAGGAACCTGAGACTAGGCGATCCTTTTGAAAGGGTGAAGTTGGATCTAATTCAGATAGAGTGTCTGCTTTAAAGTTTTAGCTGAAACCACTTTTGTCAGTGAAAACTGTATGACTTTGATCAATTTTTATTTTTTTCTAAGGAAAACCATAATCACAAGAAACTTCAGCCAGACGTTTGTGAGCTCGCCTCTCTTTCCAAATAAGTTTTCCAACATCTTGAAATTTAAAAAATCCTGAAAAAAATCTGTCCATCTAAAAAGTTATCTTTCAGGGAACACAGACCCTAATGCTGCATTCTCTCAGGTGTGAGGAGCAAATCAGCACTTCAAACAGCCCTGATGGGTCTGTGTATCACCCCTCCTACACTACTCAACAGCCGATCAGTGGAAGGAGAAGGGATTTAATTGTCTCCCACTTTGTTCAAGTCAGAGTTCAAGTTGATCTGTTTATGCTCTTTTTGTCTGTCTTGAAATAAGTTTCTTTATCTGTTGCCCTCCCAACAGTGAAGAATTTGTGAAGTTAGGGAGAACCATTTCATGTTACTGTTATACAGTATGCTGTCCAGTACTAACAGTCACTGGCCCCAAGTAGCTGTGTTTAATGGTGCAGTAATTATGAATGCAGTTTTGCTGGCAGGTGTGGCACCACAGGTGAGGGAGTCTACAATGTGGAAAAACTAGAAAATAAATGCTTGTTAACAGATGAGAATATGACCCTTTGTGGTCATCTTAAGCAGCTTTCAGAGGATGGACTGAATGGAGTACTGTGTCCAGTTCTGGGCCCCTCAGTTTAGGAAGGATGTTGACTTGCTGGAACATGTGCAGCGAAGGGCAACAAAGTTGGTGAGGGGTTTGGAACACAAGCCCTATGAGGAGAGACTGAGGAAGCTGGGGTTGCTTAGCCTGGAGAAGAGGAGGCTCAGGGGAGACCTTATTGCTCTCTACAACTACCTGAAGGGAGGTTGTAGCCAGGTGGGGGCTGGTCTCTTCTCCCAGGCAACCAGCACCAGAACAAGAGGACACAGTCTCAAGCTGAGCCAGGGGAGGTTTAGGCTGGAGGTTAGGAAGAAATTCTACACAGAGAGAGTGATTGCCCATTGGAATGGGCTGCCCAGGGAGGTGGTGGAGTCACCATCACTGGAGGTGTTAAGGAGGAGACTTGATAGGGTGCTTGGTTGCATGGTTTAGTTGATTAGGTGGTGTTGGATGATAGGTTGGATGCGATGATCTCGAAGGTCTTTTCCAACCTGGTTTATTCTATTCTGTTCTAATTGTGGTTCACATTATATACTGAACATACATTGTATATATTGTAAAGTATGTTTATATTCTGGTCCAGAAGACTTTTTTTTCTTTCTTTTCTTTTTGCCCCCTGAAATACCAAATACCACCCCTCCCAGTCCATCTCATAAAATGCTGATCTTTCTATTTCTCATGAGCCCCTTTTGGCCCTGACTTCATTCTATTTCTGACAAATTACAATAGGTAATCAGAGAGTTTGCATGATAGCAGTGGGGTGGGAACTGAGAAGGAAGTAGCATTCAAAACAAAGAGGCTAAAGGTATTAAAGAGGAGAGTAAGGAGACTAGGGCAAGTATTCCCTGCAAACCTGGTTGGCTATTTCATACTGTCAGTGCTATAAAAGTGGCTTCTATGGATTTAAGAGTTGGTCTTAAAACAATATATGTTTCCAGAGAGGTAGCTACTGCAAAATTTTATCATATGCCATCAAGAGTAAATGTGAAGTGGCCTGTAAAGCTCGAAGTTTCTGTCTGACTTCTTTAAACTGCTGTACTGTTGCCAGTTACCTTGATTTATACTATTGGAAACTACAGCTGTTCTGTTCTATTACTTCCTTAACTGAGTTTTGTATATTGAAATCATTGTTTCAGTTAAACGAAAATTGGCTTATAATAATATGGCTGCATAAAGGCAAATAATTACCATATTTTAAAAATAATAATAAAACCCCCTTTAATTCTTCTTCCTCTCCCTTGTGTCTTATAAGTAGGAACAAAAGACTTTTGAAATCTTTTATTTAAGCAGCATAGAGACTGAACTCTGTTTACCTGTTTTTTGAAAGTTAATTTTGCAGGCACTGTGGCTACATCCGCAACCCGTCCATGTTTGCTTTTTCAGAATGTGATTATTGCTCATAAAAGCAGTTTTAATTGAATGCTTATGTCATGAATGGCTTGTAGCAGGCTTAAAACACCATGCCTTTATTTATATGACTATAGTTTATTTTTTAGAGCTCCCTGTATAACAATACTGGGAAATTACTGAAGGTTTTTTTGCTATTCAGCTGGGTAATTTTAAAAGATATTGCTGTTATATTGGACTGTTGGCATTGCTGCTAAGAAATAAAAACTTAAGAAAATCATCCCTTCCCCCTTTCGAACAAAGCCGCATCTGAAAAGGTCACAAAAGGAAACGCACAATTCAAATAATCTCCTCGCAGTATCTGAGATTAGCTTGTACACAGATGTTTCAATTTATAGTTTGATCTGGCGTAGTACATACATTTAACAAAATCCTGGTTTGTATTGCTTCTATAAACACTAACGTCTGATAAAAGCATGTTGGCTTTTCTGCCATCTACTCGGATCAGAAACCTCTGAGCCAGTGCTTAGAAAGCAGGAGTCTGACATTCAGAGACCTAAATTAACTCTTACAGCTTTTGGCTGCAACTTCTCTCAGCCTTTTCCCTGCCTTTCAAATGGTAAATCCGTTTGTGGTTTTCCCCATTTAAGCTGCTGTGGATAATTACTGGACTTTGTTCTTGCCGTATTTAAAAATGAAATGATTCAATGCTGTTCATTATAGCTCATTTCCGGGCCACAATGTAGCCATTAAATTTCTGAGATGCTATCAGAGAAATCACTGACATTATTCATACACCGTGACTGCAATGTTTTCCCCCCTGCTGTTTGCCAGGCGTTAGCCCACCTGTCTGCAAAGGGAAATGGCTTTGGCATGATCAGAATCTTTATGGAAGGTCATGAACAAGCGGTCTTTGTTCTTTTTTTGCCAAGAGCAGTTTCCCCTTTATCTGCAAATAGCATTATCTAAAAAATGAATTGCTTCCTCTGAATCACAGATCTCACTCGGAGATCGGCTGATTTTTACATCCCAAAGGTGGTTATCATGCTTCTGACTGTGTGTGTCCCAGCAAATTTTGGTCACCAAAAGTGATACTAGCTTTACTTTAGAAAATAAGTAGCAACTACTTTGCTGTTCCGTGCTAATTATCCTACTAAAGTAGAGCTTAATAACCAGAAAGATACCTGACAGCCAGGCAGCCGATTCTGAGGGTGTGGAGGATCATACCCAACCTCAAGTTTAACTTCAGGGTTTAGTTGGCATCTGCAACAAGGAGGGTAAATATTGCTGTATGAGGAGGGTTATATGTATTTTGGTATCTCTGTGCCTGTCCATGACCTGCCTTTCTATTGTTTCTAAAGTTGGAGAAATCTTGCAGGCTCTGACTCTCTGCAGATCTGTTGATCTTGGTGCTGACGGGCTCTCCAACAAACGGATTGCAAAAGTGATCTAGAAGAAGTGAAGGTGAGTAACCGCAACACACACCCGGATGAACCCCATCCCCACCTGAGGGTGGGCCCAAGACCCCAGGGCTCGTTCTTCCCCCCACTGCTAGGCTAGTCTCAGCTGGCCAGGTATCCCCTGGCCTGGGCCTAGCCAGGCCCAAGGCCGGGAGACGTCTCCCCCAGTTACCGGGCGGCGGCGAGGGAAGAAAGAGAAAGAGGCGGACCCCACGCAAGGTCTTATAGCGGTGCAGGGGATTGTGGTAGGAGATACACGGTTTTCCTGTGTCCACCCACTGGGCTGGACTCCTGGACACAGGAAGTGTGCCATGCAGCAGAGGGCACCCAGCCCAAACCACCACACGCCACCCCTTATCTCATACCACAGCCCCTGCACCCAAACACATCATCATATTAGAAATCCCTGATTCCGGCAGGGTCCATATCTTCTTCTGGGCGTCCAAACAGCCTCTCTTGCAGTCCAGTTCTTTCTCTCTCATCCAGTGCTGACTCTTCTGCAGAGGTTCTCCATGGATCCGTTGATCCTGGCCACCTGGAAAAGCCTCACAACCTCTCAGCCAAGCTGTTCACATTTTTGTATTTGGTAGCAAAGTGTCCAGGCTACCCAATTGTTCGCCCCCCACACCGGGCGTTCACTGTATTCCCTCAGAAAGGATATGATCACAGCCTTTATGAAAGTACAAGCAACATTTATACCTCTGCAGCTTCCCCAGCGGGAGCGCGTTCTCAGAGCCTTTGAAAACGGCTTTCCAAACAACAAATCAGTAGCTAATGAAAGAATTATCATAGACTTAAAGAACTAAATTTAAATTAAAAATCTGAATCTGTAAGGTACAGTTTCATGGAGTGATGTAAACTCCTATTCCTTTAGGTATGTCACTGGCTGTTGTGGAAAGGGTGAATACCCTTGTATTTGTAAGGCATGGGTTTACTGCAGGGAAACGAACGAAACAACAAATCAGTAGTGTGGATTAAAAATCCTCAGTTTCTTTATTCCTTTAAACCCCATTTAAGGAATGAAATCGTCTGAACTCACCAGCCTGGTGCAGGCATCAGGGGTAGGGACAGGCATCAGCTCAGACCTGCTTAGTTCAGGATTGTGAAGAAGGGCAGATGTTGGCAGTCTCCGGTGTTGCTTGGAGGGCTTGCGAGAAAGTAGCCTGTCTCCCTTCTTTGCCCATTTGCTCTGCCAAAATTCAGATCCAGCTGTGGATGTGTGCAACTAGTGTGGTCAGTCCAGGCCTTCTGCTGGAAGAGCCATTGAGTTAACAGCTGTGCTGACAGCCAGCAGCATGCCTGAATGGCTGACCAAGATGAGGAAGTCTTTGTAGGCAGGGGCTGGAGACAGTGGGCTGACTGCCAGGAGGTATGGTCAGGTGGTCTGGTGTGTGGGTTCTGTGGGTTTTGTGTGTGTGTTTGTTTTTTTTTTTTTAATAGCTTCTACTGATTTTGGTGGGGTTTTAAAATAACCTTTATTGTTTTTTTCTATGTACCCTTTGAAAAATAACAGTGTCACCTTATATTTAAGCCAGTAAGGTAGTTCTGGGTAAATCCATGAGATCGGCCAGAGTCTGCAAGGAGAAACCACAATGAGGTGGAGAAGAAAGCATTCAAAATTTGTTTTGGCAGAAATTGGTTAATTAAGTCTGTTTGAGCATTACACAAGACCTTAGCTTGGCCAGCTTACTATCTTTGTTAAATATGTGGCTTCCCAGGAGTAAATCTGGATGAAATGTCTTAGCATTGTTTAACTTATTTTTTTCATAGGGAAAGCACAGAAATTGTGCAATTGCATTTATTGGACCAGCGAAATATATATGTTTGCATTTTCCCATGAAACTCCCTTTTCCAGAAAGAAGAAAATCTACTGATACAGTTGGTGGCTTTAGGTCCTATGTTGAGTGAAATGGCAATATCACTGGCAAATGGCAAAAGTGCCCCATCACCCCCACTGGAACCACAGAATCAACCAGCAAAATCTGAGTGTGATATATTAACAATAATGTATTAAGAATATTGGTATATCAAGAATGAGTCAATACCCTCCTCAGTGTCTCAAAGAGATGATTTTGGACAAATAACCCATAATTCTTGGCTTTAGCAGCTGTTGCTAGACCTTATATTAGCTAGTATCTCTTCAGGTATTAGTCAGATGATTGAACTAAATTTATTGAGGTTCATGGTGGTATTTTCTGACAGCAGAAAAATCTTTGCTGGAGGAAGAGTATGATTTGGGGAGTTTAAGTGGGCTAAAACTGTGGAAGGCCTCGGAGATACAGGAGAACAGGCTTAGAAACATTCTGATTTTCTTCTGTATCACGGTATCACAGTGTCTCATCAGTATCTTGTGTGGCTGACTTTTTAGTACACAGTAGACCTAAATAGGTTCAAGGTCTATTCTTCTTCCCAAATATAGGAATAAATTAATTAAAATAGAATTTAAATGGTGTTTAAGTGGTCTGTGAATTTTTCAAGGTAGAGAAAGGGAGGGGAAGGGGTTTTCAGATAGTAAGCCAGTTAAAAGAGTTGGGCATAATTCTCGTGGCCTGTCTTGTTCCTATAGCTATGCCAAGAGGCCAAAGAGCTGTTCTTTATGTCAGATGTGGATTTCTGTGATGTAAGGTAAAGTTTTGGGCTGTACAGTCTGCAGTTTCCAAATCTGTGGCACTTGTGTATTCTTCCCTTACAAGGAAAGTATCAACAAGAAAGCCACGCTACTATAACACTTAGATAGATAGTACTACAATGCTTGGTTAGTACTATGATACTTTTATCATTACCTTTTACAGTGAGTAGAAGTTCAAGTAGCTGTGTAGATTTATATGTGTGGTACATAGACATTAATTACCTACCCATTGCTGTCTTACTGTAAAGCTGACCAAAGTTTTGGCCTAGGTTATGCTTAGTCTTGTTCAGCTTGGGAGACTTAAACTATTTGAAGCTTTGTGCTTCTTTTATTTTAAATCAAACATAATGCTCAAGCTATCATGAAGACTTCGAGTAAAACTGAATGCAGTGATACAAGTATAGAGCTCCATGAACAGATTGTTCCGGTAAATCTTTTGTTTGCAAATGCAAAGGTAATAGATGTCCACTAAGTGTCTTTCCAATGTGGCTTTGGTCCTTTTTCCAAAGTGCACTGGTATCTGTTAGCAGATTTTTTACTTTGGTAATTAATTAAATGCTTTCATTTTCTAGTATTTGTATGTGGAGCTTTTTGAATTGTTATAGTGTTGCTGTGCTTAGGACAACAGATGAGTGAAAGACAAAGATAGGATAGAATAGAATAAACCCGGTTGAAAATACCTAAAAGATCATCAAGTGCAACCTATCACCCAACACCATCTAATCAACCAAACCATGGCACCGAGTGCCTCATCCAGTCTCTTCTTAAACACTTCCAGTGATGGTGACTCCACCACCTCCCTGGGCAGCACATTCCAATGGCCAATCACTCTTTCTGTGAAGAACTTCCTAACATCCAGCCTAAACCTCCCCTGGTGCAACTTGAGACAGAGTCCTCTTGTTCTGGTGCTGGTTGCCTGTGAGAAGAGACCAACCCCCTCCTGGCTACAGTCTCCCTTCAGGTAGTTGTAGACAGCAATGAGGTCTCCCCTGAGCCTCCTCTTCTCCAGGCTAAGCAACCCCAGCTCCCTCAGCCTCTCCTCACAGGGCTTGTGCTCCAAACCCCTCCCCAGCTTTGTTGCCCTTCGATGGACACATTCCAGCAACTCAACATCCCTCCTAAACTGAGGGATAGCTTTGAATCATTTGGTATCCAGGTACTAATGAGCTCTGCAGTCATTTCAAATACAGTTTTTCTCTCTTCAGCCAGGTGTGGCTTACTCTGCTCTATTTTCCCATAAGCAGTATGATGGGCCAATATACAACTTTTTCCTCATGCTGCAAAGAATGTTTTCAAAAGGTTAGAGTAATGCTTTTTGTGACACAGAAGAACCTTTGCTAATTTATTACTCTTTTCTTGATGTTAGATTGCTATCCATTTCCACCCTGAAATTTGATGGCCTGACAATAAATATTCTTCCCTCAAAATCTCAGGTTGTAAACTGTGCTAGGTTGTCTATTCTGATTTATGTATGCCTGTTTCCTATGCTTACAAACTGTTTATGAATCCAAGTAAAAGAGCTACTTCTACAGGATTTATACTTAATAATATTTTTTTCTAAATTCTAGCTTTGACAATACAAACAAGTTACATTCAGATTCCAAGGAATAAATATTAAGGCTTTAGTGCTGCAGTAAAAGCATTGAAGTCCTTGCAAATGACTTTATCAGGAGTTTGCTCTTCTTGATCTGGTACATGGAATCTTGTAGGACTTCAAAAGGATATTGAATAACTCCTGATAGGATTTGCTGCTGCTTCTTAGAGAATATGCAGGTGTTCTGCCATTGATTTGTTTACAGACACATAGTTAAACTGTAAGATTTCTGGCTAGAAAAATCCTTGCACACATATCATGGGAGTTCTGTGCTTTGCTCCAGCTCCAGGAGGAAGGTGCCAGCTTTTGCCTCAGTATTTCTGACTCATTTCACAAAATGTAATTTTGCCAGTGCCCCATTGCCAGAGTAAGCCCCAGTTAATAAGGTCTTTTTCAATACAATTTCTATACGTCAAATAGTTTTAGAAATGTTGGTTCAATGTGCTCTTTGTGGTTAATTTATCATTTAAAAAAAACAACATTCCAGTTACAGGCTGGCTTCTCTAGGATGCCATCCACACTTCTGCTGTAGTGTGGCAATGCTATGACATTCTTCATGGCAGTTGCTTCAAGGGTGATGAAATTTAGGATTCAATTTTTTTCTTGGGGAAGTCTAAGGGTTCTTGCTTCAGGCTAAAGACATGAATCTCCAGTTGTCATCTTCGTATAAGCACGTGGTTCAGCAAAGCATCTGCATCTACTAAAATACCCTGTTGAAGCAAATGACAACAAATGCTTTGATAAGCAGTAAAGGGGACAGGTGTCCTTCGGGTATTTCCTCGGCGATATTTCCCTTTGTGTTGTCATTTAAAGGGTTAAATGTGGCAGAGATGTTTTCTTTCATTCTTTCCTCACCATCCAAGGTGTCCATCCAAAAAGGCAAATGTTTTGCTAAAAAGGTTGCATGTACAAGTCAGTTTCCTCAGAGTACTGAAAATCATCTTAAGTACCTGCATATATCAAGAAATACTTTATAATCAGCTACACATCCTGGACAAAAGGTATTCCCACCCAAGGGAAAACAGCCTTGCATCCTGATTATTTTGTGTTACTACCATCATTTGTACTCTGTAGATACAAGGGTGGTGTCTTGTAATTCAAGGAGAGATGTTTTTCTGTAGTTCTGGGTCCTGTTGTCAGGGATGATTCCACTTGATAACAGAATAGTGCACCCCTTCTTTGGGTGGGGAAACATTTGTGTTTTACTCGAAATGTTTGGTTAACAGAAGCACAAGAAACTAAACCACAAAACCTAAAAAGGGAAGTTTAAATGTATTTTTTTTTATAGGAGCGGATCTGTAATAAAAACAATAAAATCCAGTGTTTAAGCTTTATAGAAATAATTTAATGACCAGCTGCAGCAATAAACACCTTTCCGTTTTGATTGGGTCTTAACTCCTCTATCCAGTGATTAATTGCTCCACGAAAGACAAACACATTACATTATACCTTAAATATAACATCCTGTTTTAAAGATTCCACTAGTCCAGTTTAAATGTTTTTGAACCTGTTCAGACTTTAAGAGAATATTTTGAGGATCCTCCATTTATCATTACTTCTTGAATTTATCCAGAACTGAGGCAATAACTGGCCAGTATTTCCTTTCTTGCATTCAGCTTTGTTCTTGCTTACATTTGTTTTCTGTTTAGATAGAAAGTAATATAATGTATCATAATATCAGTCAGGGTTGGAAGGGACCACAAGGATCATCTAGTTCCAACCCCCTGCCATGGGCAGGATCAGGCCGGCCAGAGCCTCATCCAGCCTGGTCTTAAACACCTCCAGGGACGGGGCCCCAAGTACCTCCCTGGACAACCCGTTCCAGGGCTTCACCACTCTCATGGTGAAGAACTTCCTCCTCACGTCCAGCCTGAATCTCCCCACCTCCAGCTTCATTCCATTCCCCCTAGTCCTATCACTACCTGATAGCCTGAGAAGTCCCTCCCCAGCCTTCTTGTAGGCGCCCTTCAGATACTGGAAGGCCACAATGAGGTCACCTCGGAGACTTCTCCAGACTGAAGCTGTGACATGTTGTCATGTCACAACTTGTTTGGAAACACTATGGAAAGTACAGGATGCAGATTGTATTTTACTTAAATTGTGGGAAAAATTAGAACTTTATTAAAATTCTGTAACTGATTCCTGTGCAGGATGGAGCATGCATTAATGCATTATTATTAAAGCCATACTCACTGCAGATAATAGAACAGCCAATAAGACAATGATTTAAAAGGAGTTTGGATATGAAGTAGATTTTATCTGATGATCTAAAAGGGAAATAATGATAATAAAAGTATCTTGATTTTCCACTCCTCTTCTTACACAATTAGGCTGCCTTGCTCAAGGAAGCCTGAAATAGGGACTATATATGACACTACCATCAAGAAATCTGTGTCACAGCAAAGTTTTTATGTATATCTGAAGTGTGAACTTGATTTGGTTTTTGAATTCCATTTTATTTCACTTTGTGTTATAACCTCCACTTGAGTGTTACCTTGAATTCCATTTCAGAATTGCAGAAGGGTTGAGGAAGGGATGTATTGAGATTATCTGGTCCAAACCCGTGATCTAGCAGGATCATCTAAAGCCAGTTTGCTAGGATATTTTCCAGCTGGATTTTAAATGTCTCCATGCAAGGTGGGAGATTCCAAACTGTTGCTCTGTCTCCCTCACAGTAAAAAGGTGTTTCCTGGTATTCACACAACACCTTCTGTTTGTGCCAGCTGCCTATTGTCCTGTAACTGAGCACCACTGAAAAGAGTCGTACTCCCTCTTCTTTACCATCTCTCTTCAAGTATGTGTATACATCAATAACATTCCCTTGAGACTTCTTTTCTTCAAGCAAAACAACTGGAGCACTCTAGGCCTTTTTTTCTCTCATATGAGTCCCTTAGTCATTGTAGTAGTCCTTTGCTGGACTGTCTCTAATAGCTCCACATCAAACTTATACTAGGGATTTTGTTTTATTTTGGATTAAAACATTTGTCTTGGCATGATTCCATTCATGAAAAAAAATCTAGCACTTGTCCTTTAATGGTTTCTTTGATGAGCCCATCCAGAGCAACAATAAAGGGATTCTTCAGTTGGAATAGGAGCAAAGACCAAGTGCAGGATAATTTTTTCCTTTCAGTCTTCTGTGGCTCTGAATACTAAGCTGGTAGTCTTTGCTTACTTGTTTTGTTCTCCCATAGCCCACCTGAGAGCCTAGAGTGAGTGGAACTTGACAAAAATGGTTATGGAAGGTGAGGCACTAATATTGAGAGCCAGAACAGCTGAATGACAGCATCCTTACTGGAAGGGAAAGTTGTCAACTGTTAGACCTCTAAAGAAATCTAGAGCTTAAGGGTAGTGTTTAGTAACCTTCCAGTCCCAGGAAGCTGGATATAGTCACCTTCACCACTGGGGGAAATTGGTCAGGCTCAGATAAATCTCTACTCATTTCATGATCTGAAAGGAGTGACTTGATGGAACTAATTTAAATTGCAACTAGGTGAAATCGACCATATGAAGGCTTGAATAGTAAAGGTAATGTAAAATAAAAGTCAGATTCTTTATGCCTTGGAGACAAAGATCTAACATTAAACTAAATCTTTTCTATCATTGGACTTCAAAAGTTTCCCTGTTGTTAGCACCTACTAACATAAGTGTTCATGATGAATCTCCTTTATCCAGAAGAATCCATTAGGCAATACAAACATGAATTATGTTTTCAAGTGCTCATTTAGGTATTCAAATTGGAGAACTTCAGTAAAACATTTAAATGATGTTAAGGACCATGGGCCAAAGTATTTCTTACGCTTCTTTTGTACTTGCTGAGAAATCTGGCCCCATCTGAGTCAAGCAGTAGGACAGTGAACTACTCAGTTTTAGTACTTCTCAAGGGAATAACTGTCAGATATTTAGCTACTTCTTAAAAGTACTAACTCCTTGTTGTTAACAGTTGTATATTGGTTTTCATCACAGGTGTAAAGTTATTTGTGATTCCTGAAATAGGAGGAGCAACATGAAACATTCATTTAAAGCACTAGAAAAATATAGCTTAAGTGTGTACTAGAATATAGGAAAACAGTTGGGAATACAATACAGCTGATGGAAGTTCAGCAAGGGAAAATAAGTCATAAGCAAAACTAATTACAAGTCAGAATACCATGTAAAAAAAATAATGTGTTCTTTCCAACTTTCCTTTTTTTTTTGGCAGCAGCTGTTTAGGTATTCTTTAAATATTGTTTGTTTACTTGATTTGGGGGATGAAATAGAAAAATATGGTAGCTTTTTATGATTAGGGCAGATTTTATTTCAAACCTCTTCTTTCTATTACTTTATTATAGTCTGTATGTATCTTTATGCTTCTGTATTTTCCATAGTGATCAAAGCGATAAAGCCAAACAAAAACTCTGTATGTGCAATTATCTGAGCCCATGTAGGACATGTATGAGAGAGCATGTGCAGCAAATGGCACTCCATGTGCTGTGTCAGTCTCTCATTGCCTTAGTTAGCGTTTGGTGTTCCAGGTATGAAACAGGGTGTCTAAGCAGATACTGTAGCATTCAGAAAACAATTCACTGAGGTTTGTTGTACTGCTGTATTACTACTTGCACGATGGTCTTGCAGGATACATCATCCCCTAGTCAAAGACAGGGTTAAAATTCTGGTTTCATCAGTGTTAAGGTTCATGTATTTGATCCTCTAGACCTTTTTAAACATAATTTGTTTTGCAGACTCTTCCTTGAAAGTGTTTTCTGTTCCAGTCTAATTTTTTTTTTAAGTTTTCTTTATCAATTTGGGTGTAGTTATGCTAAAAATCAGCTAGTTCCAAAAATAAATAAATATTTAGAGTTCCAATCATTATAGAGAAGCTTTTGGATTTAAGACATGTTAGCATTTGTACACACCATTACTTTCTACATCCTCATTCTTTTCTTGGGTGCTAATCATGTTTTTCCCTGATACTTTTTGGACGGGGATATCAAGAGCAATTGATAGTTGGTAAAATGTTCTTTATGTTGAAGTATTTGACTAGTTGTAATTACTATAGACATTTTTAAACTGACATCCATTGATTTATTTCTATATGAGGTCATAGTGGAATAATCCACTTGCTAGAGTATGACCATACCAGTGCAAAAGTAATTGTGGCTTTTGAGGTGATATGGAGAAAATTCTGGGAATCAGTACTCATCAGGAATTTTTTTCAAGTAGTGCATGCAGAAGATGGAAATATAAAGTGACAGCAATCAATTCAGAGATCTCTCAGAATAACTTCTATTTGTCAATTTTAATATCAGCAGCCAGACTGTGTAATGTAAACATGACAAGCCTGAATATGAGCCAGTCATATTCCCTGCCCCCAGAGCAGCTGATAAAGGACTGGGCCAGTCCCTTAGGCTTTCCTGGGAATTCCAATGAAGCTAGGAGATAAAAACCAAAATAATCTTGCAGTCCCCCTACTTCTGGGGAAGTGTGAGCAGAAAAACCCCTCCATACCTGAAAATGGTTCCTGACTTTGTCCAGAGCAGTGGGTGTCCTTTTCCCTTTGCTCTTTATTTACATTCAGTAAAACTCAGATATGGCCTAGGATGTGGGCCAGTTACTGCTGTATTGGACAATACTATTAGTCCATCTGATGGTTTGGGGAAGGCAACCCCCTCTCCTCCTTCATTCCCTTCACAATGCACCTGGCCAGTTGTGCAACACGAACCAATGAACAGCTGCTAACAATGAGGAAATTGTGCTCTTAAGAAGTAGCTCAGGATCTGATGGTTATTCTCTGGGGAGAAATTGAAGCACTAGGGACTTGTTTCTTGCCAGGAGGCTATTTTCCCCCACCCCTCCACTTGAAAAAGTTGTCTCTGTGTTGAATTAAACACTTTTATCTTCTCTGTTTATAACTTTGTGGAGCTGTTTTCTTTAGAGGAACTCAATTTCCCCATCATTTCCTCTTCCCCTCCCCCCCCCCCCCCTCACTCAAGCTTTCTGCCCTCCCAGTCCATCTGGGAGGATTAAGGATTCTCAGCTGAGAAACAGCTAGGCATTGGAATAGCTATTTATAGTGTGATTAGTAACTTTTCCTAGCAGAAATGTCTATCTGCATTGGTGTTCTCAATATATGTGTAGGTGAATACATGGCTATGAATTAGCATATGGGGTACACTTTACAGAGACTGTGTGCATGAAGCAAGTATCTAGGATATCCTCTGAAGACATTCCCATTTACTGAGTGTCCTTCCTACAAACATCTTGTAGTACTTTAAAAAAACCCTGAAAAGAAAACCACCAAAAAACCTAGCACAAAACCAAACAGGATATGAAAAGCCAGTACCAAAGAGGCAAGTCTTTAGACGTGGTTGGAAATTAGCTAACAACATAAAGAACTCCATCTCTAAAGGGAAGTCACTTCTTTGGGCATGAGAAAATACGCAGAAACATCTAAACTCTGATGTTCTAATTTGAGAAAGTCTGCCACCATTCGTGGCCTGAGTTGGACATATGCTTCTGGGAGAGCAGTCAAATCCATGTAAACAATGAACGTAGTGAATCTTTTCCCTTTGTAAATATTAAATTCTTGCATCAACTCATGTTTTCAGTCTGGTGAAGTCCTTTAAGTCCCAGCAAATTCAGTTCAGACTGGTTACACAGGAGTTTCAGAAGTTACTGGCAGTAACTCTACTCCTCTATGTAAAATTTGCCCTCCTTCCCCCCCCTTTTTTTTTAACTTTAAATCAATTTCAGGTGATCCAGGTGCTATCAAGGGACACATAGCAATCACCATTAATTTATAAACTCATTGTTTTAGTACAGATTTCTCTATAAGCCTTTTTATTTCATCGTGAGATTGATCCAACTGGAGTACTCTGTCACACAGTTTTATTTCTCATGTTAAAATATTTCTTACCAACTCACTATGGTTCTGTACTGGCATAAGAAAGCTAAAACTGTTTCTAGCTTGAAAGTATGTCTGTTATAATACAAACAGATGTGTATGCTGTTCTGTGTGAAAATACAGAGAAGAAAGATCATCTTCAAAAATCTGCTATAGTTGAAAGTTTTCATGAGTGTATCGAAAACAAGTGATCAGTAGCAGGCATGATTCATCAATCTGTTTAGCAATGGTCATGGTATTTAGTAGAAAATCTACTATAATCACTTTAAATAAAACTCATTTTCTCTGTTCTTCGTCTTGAAATAGCTTATAGACCTCATCCAACAGAAAGCTGGGGGAAAAAAAAAAAAAAAAAAAAAATTTCCTCTCTTCTTACCTTGTACAATGAGGAAGTAAGGAGAGTACTGGGGCTGATGCGTTGAAGCTAGTACTGGGGTACCATTAAATAGATGTCAACCAAGCGAGCAGCATTTCCATGTGAACATGCATGTAGCCAGTCCTGAAATAACTGTGAACACTTTACTCAGTAACTTGAACTGAATCTGACATTTTTAGTCATAATTATGGCCACCAAATCACAATATCTGAAAGTGTTCCTTACAAAAAACAGACTTTCTTGGAAGTCCTTCAGCTGCCTTCAAAATTCTGCTTTGTGATCAGATCAGCAGAATCCAGGACTATCTTGCTGTGACCAATGAGGCAAGAGCTAAAATCTAAACCCAAGGACTGCGAGCCTATCTCTGTTGACGTGGTTTGGGCCAGTCACAGAGAAAGCATTTGAAGCCTTGAGGAAGTTCTGGCCTACCACATAGCTGATGAAAAGTAATGAAGACCATCTGGCCTTTGTAATAACTGAAATAATCTATGCCAGCCTCAGAGAAGCCAGCATTCCATCATTCCTAAGCATGCAATAGTCTAGCCATTCTTGGAGAAATTTACATTTCATGCCAAAGTTCTCATAAATTATACCCATGCTTCTTCCTCTCTCTTGTCAACTCATGTTCTGTCTTCTTGGTTTAGCAGGATTATAGAGTAGTTGATGGCAACTCGTTTTGTGTAATACCTCAAGTCTCTTAGTACATATATACCACGAGGTGACAGAAATTATGTAAGCTCTAGATGAAATACAAATGTTCAAGTTCTTCTTACCAGGTTTCACTTCAGCCTTTGACAGATGTAAATACAGAGTACATGTGCAGCCTATGCAAGGTAGAAGTCTGATGTACATGCATTCCTTTGGGAGGTATAACACACCATTTCAGAGGCTGTGCCCTTTAATTCACCTGGATATATTTTTTCCCCTCTTTGTTATCCAGGACTTTCCAGAACAGCTGAACTCCCCAGGAATCATGCTGTACAATTCAAGATTGCAGGGGGATGTATTTTCATTACAGTTAGCATTTATTAATCATGATATGCATGAATGTTAATGATTTAAAGATATCTCTGTAACTCGAGACTAGCACCAACAGGTGCACACCCAGTCTAACTCCATTGAGATGGGCAACAAGGCCTTGGAGTTCTTCAGTCAGAATGCAGTCTGCAGAAGCCACTAGCCACTGAGGCAAATGCAGCTGTTGTTTTTACACTGATAATGCTAGTACATTAGATGACATTATCTGCTTCCTGAAATACAAACTGCTGTGAAAGATGTTTGTTTTGTTTGGTTTTTAGGTTGGTTGTTTGTTTTAGGATTGTAATTTTTGAATGGACATAGTTTAGTCTCATCAAATAGCAGCCAGTACCCCCTTTATCTAAATCATGATTTTCATGTTGTTGGGTGTTTTTCAAATATGAGCCATGTCTTCAGCATTCCTGCTTGCACATTTTTTTTACTTCATGGCTTACTCCTATTGCTGTTCAGTTGTTGTTCTAGTCTTTCTGATCTTAATTTCCTCAAGGGCTCTTGTTAAATATATATTAGAGTTGAGCATATTTTATTATGCTCTATAAAGGCACCTTTCTGTGTGCAAGGTCACAAGTCACAGTTGCTCAAGCAGTTAGATCCACTGAAGTCAAGGAGACTACTTCCATCAGTAGAGGCATGCAAAATCAACTCTCAAGCATCCCAAGGTATGAAATTGAATCTCGTTAGCACAAATCTGCTTTGGGACTTTATGAGAGAACTTCCACGCATCTGTTTAATCCCTGGAGTTTTTACATCATTTCTCTGAATTAAGTTAATATGATCCATGCTATTTTTCCCTCTCTGTTTTGAATCCTGGGAGAGTTTAGTATTTTAGTTACGATACATTTAAATGATAAATCCATAGCAAATTTCTTGAAAGAAGTACATTGTGCAATAGATTTCAGAATATTTGGGCAAACAAGCAATTCTGTTTGGGGTTCATTATTAGAACAACCTGGTCTCCTCAAGAAGTCAATGATTTGCAAAAAGTGACTAGAACAAAGCACATCCTTTGAAAGACCTGTAGTCCTGCATTTCAAAACAGTGGTTCCTCCAGTTGAGGACTTGGGTTTACCTCTCCCTGTTTATAGTATAGTGTTGAAGTAGACTTGTTAATACTACCTAAGTTTTGAGAGGTTTGGACCTTTTATGCAGGATGGCAGATCTCAAAGTAAGCTTTTTATTTCAGCAGGAATTTTGAAGAAACAAGTTGTGCAGATTACCTCTTTAGTACAAGTGTAGGCACTTCAGTAATAGCTGAGTTTTTGAGAGACCTGAGCACCTGGACATCCTTCAGTATCCCTCAAAAAAAGAAGATTATGAAGAAATTAGGGCCAAAGTTTTTGCCCTCATGTCTTTGCTTAAGGCGATTTGAAATGTTTAATTAAAGATATATTGATTTGCTTGAAGCAATCCAGCTTCAGGGATCAGTGTCATGGACTGACTTCTAGCCCTGTTGATGTTAGAGATAAAATGTGCATTGACTTTTTAATCAACTTATTTTTAGTTAGTTGCAGTTTACATCATTTTAAAATGCAGTTAAGTAAAGCACTTACTTTAAATATATGTTACTCTGCAGTACTGGATGCAAAGTACAACTTTGTTTTGCTACTGAATCACTACCAAAGGTGGAAAACAACTTGTCTGTCTTGTTCTATAGTCCAGCCTATCAATATAAACAGATGTTAAAACGGTGTTCATACATGTACACTATATTCTTATCATTGTGATACTGTTTATAAAGTAGAAGATAAGATGTATCCCTTATACAAACCAAATGTATCCATATGGCTCCCCAAATAAGAGCAGGGCAAGAAATTAATCAAAAAATGGCATGATCACCAAAAAATCTAAACCATTCCTGAATGTTTTGAGAGTCTGTAGAGCAATGATTAAATCACAATCCTGGTGTGGTGTTTTTGGATTTTTTTAATCAGTTAAAACAGAAAAGCAAAACCAACAGACACTGTTAATAAAATACTTTAAAAACCTTTTGTTTTTAAAGGGAAAATTGCCAGTATTGGTGGATAGAATACCTGAAGTTTCTACTAAATTTATCATCAAATGATATGATCATCCACTCACAATCTTTCTTTTGTTGCTGCAGAGGGTCAAGATTCATTTTATTACAACTTTTTCTTGAGGTTCGTTTCAGTCCAGCATTCTCTCTGGGTATTAATTCAGGCACTGGTTAGGGAATGAGCCATCAATGAGCAGGTTCAAGATACCAATCTGGCAACAGTTTGCCTCATTTCTCATTATTCTGCTGTTGTTTTGTTATGATGTGTTTCTAAGAACATCCAGCTTTTCTTTGCAGGAAAACGATTTCCTCGTGTGAAGAACATGCAGACCTGATTTATTTCTCATTGCAACTGCAAATCCCTTGATTCTTACTTAGAAGAGTTAATGTCTTTTATTTTTTCTTTCTCCCCTATCTGTATTGCAGGCCAGGCTGTGACTGGCATTTGCAGCAGTATGCAAGAAATGAAGGGAGGGCTGTGAGAGAGAAGAGAATTTTGTTCATTTTTAACACCATGTGTGGGATCCAGCTGTAAGTTTAGATTTTGTAGCTCATATATACTCCTTCAGAAGGAACTATTCACCATAATCCCCTATTATTTTTTTAATGCAAGAAGTACTAGTCACTTACTCTGCAGTCTCCATTTAACCTAGTACAAAAAGGATTCCACACATGGTTGCTTATTGTAGTAGAGGATTGGATTTAATGGTGTAGGAGCCTCTTTCCTCTGTTCTGCTAACAGCCACTTTTGCGTTCTATAACCAGCATGCTGACCTATTGCAATACTCACAGCTTTTACATGATGTAGTGAGTGCTCTCCTTGTTTTATCTTCTTCCAGCCTTCATCAGATGTGCTGGGTTTAGGCTTCCCACTCTCACAGTGGGAGAGTGAGTTCTTGAGGGCCTGTTCCCAGATGCAGTGCTCTCAGTTCCCTGTGAGCAAAGTTTGTGTGACAGGGGTTGCTACCATCATATCCATTTACTGTACTTGCCTGTAAGAGTAATTCACTTTTAAAAATGGTCTTTGCTGGGTAAAATGGAATCACTTTTAAAGGTCATCACAGGGAAATTTTCATTGCTACATCTCTCCTGATCTGTAGACACTAGAAGCTTACATATTCTGAAAGGGTATGGCAACGGAGTTAGAGTGGAAAGGAGGAGGTGGTCACCTCCTGTGGCCACCTCTTGTTTAACTATGTGTTACAGAAGTTTCAGACAGTACTGCTTAAAGATGCTAACGTGATTGCAGGAGACCAAATAGAGTCATTAATGTCACAGAGCATTAACAGGTCAGTCAGTGATAAGGCCAGAGTGTGTATTAATACAGAATTTAACCATTTAATAAATGGCCATGGGGAACTTAGAAGAACTAATTGGCTCTTGGACTTTCAAAGTGTCTGGTGCAGGCTGCTCCTATACTGTTAGCAGTATCCAGGGTAGGATTTTGGTAGGCTCTGGTTTCTCTTTGAGTGTGGTATGGATTTGCCCACTTCAGGTGTGTAACTTCAGGTGACTGAAGGGCTGGTCTCTTCAGTATGCAGGGGTTTACTGCTCGGGTTCTCAGGTGGGTGTATCTCCCAGTATTCCCCAGAACACCTAAAAAGTGGAAGCTTTTCTGGATGATCTGTTTCAAAGAATGGGCTCAAATTCTTCTAGCTGTTGTTTACTTCTTGGAGGAATGCTGGGTTGGCAATGCTGTACTTGCCATAAAGATAGTCTGAGTGAATAGGATTAGTTTCTCCAAGATTTTAGAAATATAAACACACAAAAGGGAAAGGAGGCAAATATATTTCTATGTCTAAGGAATTAAGTCAAATGTCCGCTAACATTTTATGGTAGCAGGACTTGTTATACCTTAGAGTGTTCATGCTTTCAGCCCCTCTTGGTGTGTGAACCTGACCGGGTTTCTGATGTTTCTACATTGAACAATACTTTATCTTCCTGCAGATTCCACCATTTCCTAACTGCATTTTTTTAAAACCCAAACAAGTTGAATTTTACAAATTTATGTATCTCCTAAAGTTGCACTTCAGAATTTTATTTATTTTGTCCTGTAGTCTGTCAAGTCTGATAATTGTTTTGTTCTTTCTGTTGTTATACTTCTGATTGCTGTATGTATGTCAACTGGGTTTGTCCCAGTTTCAGTAAACAAAAGAAAACTGCTGAGAGTTAAAACTGCAATGGATGGCAGAACTGGCTCCAAGTAAGCCATTACTGCATGCTTAGAGGTGTTTTGTTTACTTGAAGGCTAATGGGCCAGCATGTTAGCGCTTCAAATATGGGGTTTTGGGGAGCTTCTGAAATTGGCACTTGCTTTGGCAAAGCAACACACATGGCATGAGTTGAAAAACAAGCAATAAACACATCTGGGACATGCTACTAGTTATGACAAAACCTCAGGGTATTTTTCCAGAATCTGGCAGGAGGCAAGGCAGGCTAGGAACCTGGTAGGGCACACCATTCTGTTCTCTCTTTGTCTTCCCCATTGTTACAGCTCATTAGGTATTTTTATAGCAAGAGGTTTTGAAGTTTTAACTGCATGGCCAGATGACTTCAAAACTGTTCTGCTTAGTTGTCGCTTGTGTTTGTATTCAAGACCAGGTTGTGAGGCTACAAAATTCCTGTTGCAAGGAAGCAGCTGCATCATAGAATCATAGAATGGTAAGGGTTGGAAAGCAGCTTTGAATATCATTGAGTCCAACCCCTCTGCCAAAGCAGAATCACCTAGTGCAGGTCACAAAGGAATGCATCCAGATGGATCTTGGAAGTCTCTAGAGAATAACACTCCAGAACCTTTATGGGCAGCCTGCTCCCAGGTTCTGGCACCTTTACAGTAATGATGTCTTTCCTCATGCTGAGGTGGAGCTTTCTGCATTCCAGTTTGTACCCATTGCTTGTCCTTGTCCTACTAAAGGACACCACTGAAAAGAGACTGGCACCTTCTTCTTGACACAAACCCTTCAGATACTTATTAAGATATTTATAAACATTAATAAATTCTCCTGACAGTCTTCTGTTTTCCAGAGTAAACAGACATAGGTTTTTCAGCCCTTCCTCATCAGACAGCTGTTCCAGTCCCTTCTTCATACTGAGGGACTGCAGTGGGTTTGGACTAGATGACCTTCCAGCCCAGTGCAGTCTATGATTCTATGATCAGCCTCTGTTGGACACTCCCTAGTGTGTCCATGTTCCCCTTGAGCTGGGGAGCCCAGAACTGGACACAGCACTCCATCTGTGGTCTCACTGGGGTAGAGTAGAAGGGAGGAGAGCCACACTCTTCTTAATGCACTCCAGGACACCATTTGCGTTGGCCTCAAGGGCACATAACTTACTGTATACCAGAACTTCAGCTGAAGTGCTCCTTTGCATCAGACCTGTGGCACCTCACACACCTGTGACTGAGTGACCGCCTCGTCTGCCTTCCTTTCCCCTCTGGCCTTTGCCTGCCCACCACGGCAGAGGCCTGGGGACTGACTGAATCCTTCCTGCCAGGGGCAGTGGTGGACAAGGGGCCTTGAGGCCTCTGAGGGGCCCAGAAGCCTTGGATGGGTGCAGAGGCCCCAGGGGTGGACACGAGTCCCCACTGGCTGCTCCCCCTGCTGGGCAGTGCCTTCCACCTCCTCCCATGCCAGACCCCTGCCCTTGGTGCTGCTCAGATTTTGGGGTCGTGATTTTGAAGGCTGTGCTCACTACTTGAGTAACGCAAATTAAAGCTTGGCCACCCCCAGCTTTCCTGTTGTGGCACAATCATCAGGCTAAAAGTAAGGTATAATTTAAATTCTTTTTTGAGTCAAGCTTTTAACATCATGTTTCATACCCCACCCCCTGGTACGTTCCTTCAAGACAGAGAGCATGGGGAATTACACCTAATAGGGAAAAGCCAGGTTTTCTTTCACTTCTTTCTGTTGAGAAGCAAAAGCACAAACAGTGACGTTCTGCTCAATAGCTAGGAATGCTTTTGACACCCTTATTTTAAGCAAGACTGCAGGAAAAGTAAAACATCATGCAAATCATTCAACACTGTGAATTTGTAACAAAATTCTGCATAACATTTTACTCTTCACAGGCTTCCTTTTTATAGCTTTTTGTCAGATTCAATATTGTGATATTTGAAAGACAAATACACAGGCGAGCTTTCACATTAGCATGAGAATACAATAAAATGATCTTACATTGGCAAATAGGTGAATATTAGATTATATAGAAATAAGAATTTGCCATTTAAAGCCATTTAGAATTTTTAATTTTAATGTTTACATGTAGGTGTTTTATTATCAAGGATTCAAATTGCAGCAGTCTCAAGCTGCACCAGGGGAAGTTTAGGCTCAAGGTGAGGAGAACGATCTTCACAGAAAGAGTAATTGGCCATTGGAATGGGCTGCCCAGGGAGGTGGTGGAGTCACCGTCCCTGGAAGTGTTCAAACAAGGATTAGATGTGGCACTTGAAGCCATGGTTTAGTTAGCCACGAGGTGTTGGGTAATAGGTTGGACTTGATGATCTCTCAAGTCTTTTCCAACCTTATTGATTCTATGATTCCCTTCACATTGTAATACAGATCTAAGCTGATAATTACACAGAGTTAAAATGAAGTGTGTTTTGGTCTGATTCGGCCTTCTAATTATCAACTGATTAGTGATCACATACTTTTTTTTTTTTCTGTGTGGTCACCAAAAAGCTGATGCACAGGACAATTTCAGAACATCTTTCAGGCTATGGATATATTTGATTTATAGAATAATGTGCTGTGATGCTGGAAGTGTCTGGGATCATTGATTTGTGGCAGCTTGAGACTTGGCCCTTTATGTTGTCTGGGAGAGGCCAAACACTAAAACCCCGCTGTCATATAAGTATACCAATGTAAAAAGTCATCAAACGTTTATTTCCTGGTTGGTTTTGTAAGGGCTAAGTGTATATGTAGCTACATCTTTTTTTCCCCCTGGGGTCAGTTATTGGATAAAGGCTTCAGTGTCTCCCAGAGGTGCCTGGTGGATTTTATTTTTTTTGTCAAGATTTAAACATCACTACTTACTGCTGTGAAAGACTTAACTAATACACTCATCAGTACATTAGTCTTTGGGGAATTACTCATATGGGGGTTATTTGAGCAGTGTCAAATTTTCGTGAATAATACATGTATTCATTTTGAATGGAAGGTGCTCTCTGGCACATTCCCAAAGCACAAAACCTGTCAAAATGATCTTCCATTATTTACTGAATCCCCAGAATCAGCGTTTAGAAGTGTGGCTTTGTTACTGCCTTATACGTTGTTTGCTCTTGCGGTCCTTGCCTGGGCAAAAATACTGGTTAAGTAAGCAAGTTGTACAAACTTCAGGATATCATCAAAGCATGGGGAGAACCAGATGTCTGTTCAAACAAGAAGAGTTATGCTCTGGGCAAAATTCAAAAACGACATCAGCTGTATTCCTCTGGAGGCTAATAAATGCCATTTGAAAATGAATTGGTATTTGACACCTTTTGGGAGTTATCCTGTCTGAGTATATGCCAGTGCAGTGTGACCATTTAGGGTTGTTCTCATCTATTTGGCATTTGAAAAATAGCCTTTATATTTGTATGGGTATTTATTAATGGTTCTTTTTCACATTACTCTGAGATTCATATCTGATATTAAATTGGGAAGCCTTCTTAGATGATTTTTTTTCAAGCCGAGTTGCAAAACGGCTGCAAATGCTGCTTTTTCACATTCTCGCCCAGGGCACAGATTATTCCTGTCACCATATCGTTTGACGGAAAAGGAGTAGCAAGTCAGACACTTGCTCATGTTGTGAGAAAAGAACAGTTGCAGCATTTCCCTTGATGCTGAAAGAAATAAGCCCTCCCTTGTTTCATGAGATTCAGCTGCTTTTGAAACTTCTGAACTTACAAAATAAAATGCTTCTGGAGTTTTTCTGAAAAAAAAACCCCAGTGACTGTGATGGGATTTTGAAAGGGTGCAGTAATTTGTTCAACTTCCACAAGAAAAAGCCTGTGTGCATTTGTCCTGTAAGTCAGAACAACTTTTTCCCAAATGTAGCTTTGCCAGCTGAAGTCTTCACTGGCCATTAATTCTGAAATGACAAGACCTGGGATGAGGCTTGTCCGCCTAGAAAGTCAGAAGCTCTGTCCCATGTATGTATTTCAAAAAGGTAATTTTTTTTGGACTATGTCTTTTGGTTCCTTTCTTGAATGTCTTTTTTTTTTCAACAGAATTGCTCGCCTGTGATTTTTTTTTTTTTTTTTTTGCTGAATTTCTTTTCCATTTGATTTCAAGCTCTTAAGTCTGCAAATTGGTGATCCATGATGAAACATCTTCTTGGTTACGAATCATCTAATGCCCTAGTTTTTCTTTAACAAAACAACAACAACAAAAAAAGGCGAAAGAGAAAGTAACCAGTGTCTGCCATGTTGCAAGCTACAGCTCCATTTATATTTTCCAAAAGCACTTTTGATTCATAAGAATGCATCAAGGCGGTGCAGTAGATGCGAGTTGAAAAGTTCAAGAGTGAATGCAGTTTTGCAAAGTGATATACACAAGATCAAAGCCACCTGCTGCCTGGTCTTCTGCTCTCTGTTTATTAGTGCATGTACAAATATTCTGGCTGGTCTTTCTTGTAATTTTCCTATCATGGTCCCATCTCCCAAGACCCAAGTGGGGTCCTGCTCCTTGCCCTTTTTTCTTTTCTCTGCGCATTTTACTACACAATAATTCTTTTTCTTCTATAGAGCAGCAGCATAGGTGAACTATTAGCCTTTTCTTGTTTCCAGCAAAGATGGCCATTTTTACTCTGAAATGACATCTCTGTACTCTCATTGTCTGCTCTTTTCAGTCCTCTTGAAATGTTTTTTTGTGTCTTGTGTGAAGTTAGAAACAATTCGTTTGATACTTGACCCCATAGATTACTGACAGCCCAGTTCTGCTTTACTTTCTGATGTTGTGTAACACTATACTGCTCAAAAAATTCTATTTAAAATAATGTGACTACTTAGCACAGATCCTGCAGCTCATAGCTGTGCTAAGTAGTATTCTGTTTCACAAGTGGTCCCTTTGAAGTCAGTAGAGTTACACATGCTTACATCATGTCTGAACTTGGTCCACTGTGTTTACAACATGCATATTTGATATTGCACAGTGGGTGTACATAACTTTTAAAATAATAAAATCTTTATTACTGTGAGGAGTGTGCACATTAAAGAACAGAATTTCATTTACATCAAGGCTTGTTACGCTCCTCTGGCTATGCGAAAGGCCTTAAAATGAGCATAAATTCCACTAAAGACCAGCTGAAAATCCCTTTTCACAGCCAATGTCGTGTAAAATAGTGCTGCATTTAAATCAATGTGGAGTTCTTCCCAAAAAGGGCTTTTTAATTTTAAGGGAATATTTTCAATTTTTTGGGTTATTTTTCATGTTTTAAAAATACAATAGAGTTAATCATCGTAACTTTCTGCTTATTTTAATGTACAGTATTCTGTCTTATGTGAAATCTCCTCTGATGAGCAGTTGATTTTTTTAATATTTTTTTTAATACCTATGAGTTTCAAATCAAATCTTAACAGTTTTTCTAGTCATCTATATAGCTCAGTTCGTGTGAGCAGCAAAAAGGCTTCTTATTCCTTGAATTACTCTTAGGAAGTAAAAACAAAAAAAGGATTAATCCAAATATGTAATGACAACAGGAATCTGTTTCATCTTGGCTCCTGGTCTGGGAAAGGCAGGTAATGGATAAAAACACATCTTTGAGGAGTGTAGAGGGTATCTTTTATGTCTAAACCTTCTCAAATCTCTTCATTCATTGGTTTTAAGCTCCAGTCCTAGTCTGCCAGCATAAAACAGGCACTTAGAATCATAGAATCAGCTACAAAAAGAATCTACTGAAGCCTCATTTTCTGCAGGTAAAATGATAAATGGCTAGAAGCAATATAAATGTATTAGTTTTCACCTGTTTTAGAAGTACCACTTTTTGGGATGCCTTGTATTTGAAACATTGAAGAACAACTTGAGCTACCTGGATTTATTTCTCAATTTCAGCAAATTCCTTGTTGGACTCTGAATAATTCACTTAAGTCTGTCTATCTGTTATCAATCTATCAGTCTATCTGTTATCTGTCTGCCTCAAAGGGGTGTTGTGAGGATAATGTCACTTGTACTACCCATGCAAGGATCTGCCCAATATCTTTAAGGAACTGCTAGAATTGGGCAAAACACTTTCTGCTGTTGTCAGTACTCTTTCCTGACTTTGCATGTTATTCTTCCCACAAGGAAAGTGAAAATGGCTGCTTCAAAGCTTAGGGAAAAACCCATCTATATGAAATCAGTGTATATCTGTGCAGTCACGTTTGAAGACATTTTCATAAGGAGGTTTCCTGTCTTGGCATAGAATGTTTTGTTTCTTTTGGACCGAATGGTATAATGTGTACCCATATACAGCTAGTTTACAGCTTTCCTATGGTTCCTAAATACATCCTTCTTGTCTTCTTTCTTTTTAACTGAAAAAATAAGCAGTGTATTGGAAATTCTTCTTTATGTGCTGTAGGCTACACTTAAACATTGAGGTCTTAGTAATTTGTGTTTTTAATGGATAGAGGTTTTTCCTTTTGGGTCATTTTCACAGAGCAACTTAGGTTGTCCAAACATATTCTGAAATACATTGGGGATTATGGTTTCAACACATGCATGCCTAGGGCCAAAGTATGAGTAACATGAAATTTTGTTCCATTCCATGAACAAACCACTGTTCTGTGGTGTAATACAAAACATATCTAAGCAGTTTAGATCACTATCAGGCATTACAACGTTAGGTTTTCTATTTATGCGACTACCCAAAGCTCATTAGAAGCTCATTTTGTAGCTCTAGGGAAGTAAGAATAAAAAGCAGTGAAAAATAGTACATTGTATTCTGTTCTAATTATACTCTATTTACTATACTTACTAATGCATATCAAGTGTATAATTTTATAGTTGCAGAGCCCAAGTTCTGAAACTTGTGAAGTCCAGGATTGTTCATAAAACAGTTGTGTGTGCAGTTTAATTGTGAACTTGGATTGCATGGACAAACTAGCTGTTTGTGCATGCAGGCAGACTACTAGTCACTACTCCCTTTGTGCCATATGAGTGTCCTTGAAGTGAAGCGTTTTCCAGTTCCTCTTCTCCACCTGCTCTTAGGCCTGCAACAAAAATGGTGATTGCCAGGACCAGAAGGATCATCAAGAGGGGACAGACAGCTGAAATATTGGAAGGGATTTGCAAACATAAGCAATCAGATTCTGGAAGTGGGTTTTGACTGTTCAGCACTTACACTCTGGCTGACTGGGTGAGTCTTCTTACAAAAATCACAGCATTGCTCACCTTGGTCGTGCATGCAAATGTAGCATGTCTCCATCAGACTAAGTTTGTGCATGAGGGAGGAATCCTGACTCCTTCTGTAAGGTAATGATGTAAGAGAATGGGATAGATAGTAGAGCCAGAAGTGGAAACAGGACATGTCCCTTTTTAAGGGACAATAATTTTAATTACTGTTTGTTATCTCATTAGGTTGTCCTTTTGTGCTGCAACTACTCTTTTCTTTTTAAACTGCAACTAATTTTCTTTTAACCTGCAACTACTGTTTTTCTTTTGAACTGCAGCTACTATTTTCCTTTTAAACTATGACTGCTTTTGCTCCTTTAACATATTGGTCTCAGCTTTTAGTGAAAGGATAGATGCAGAACACAGACATAGACAAGTAGTACAGCTAAGGGCAGAGGAAGGGAAAATAACTCCTTTAGGTAATAGAAAACACAAGGTTCTGTACAACAATGATAACTTTCACCTTTCCATACTGTTCCCTCTCACTGGAAATAATTCTGTAATAAAAGAATAAGTTGCATAAACCTAACTGAAAAATGAATGTAACATTAATGAGCCATTCCCTCAACAGTAAAAAGCTTATCCCGGATGTCTGGTAGTGGACTGTACGCACGCTTCACAGGTGGTTTGATACATGAGGCTGAGACACACCCAGGACATACACTGAATCCCAATGGGGCACACTCAGTCATGGCTTAAAGTATAAGAAAATATTTAACAGCATTCCAGTTTCATATGACACTTTGCTTAAACTAGGACGTGTAAGCTTTGTTGTTCTATCTGAACATGTGCTTTAAAAGAAAAACTGTGCCGGAAAAAATTCCCTAAAACCCAGTTAACAAAGGCACTTCTTCATGTTCTTGGTGTAACAGCAATAAAGTGAAAGCACCATGCAGTAGACTGAAAACAATATCCTTGCTCTACAAAATAAATGTGTTTATTAGTCTGTCTTCATGCGCATTCCAGTGCCCCTACACCCACAGGTAGCGAGAAGGTGTCACTGAATTAAACTGTCCCTATGTTAAGGTCACTTTCACTTCTGTGCTCTTTTCTTTTTTTATTTAAATTAATGAGTGCAAGCTCTGTTTTTCTTCATCTTTAGCCCTCTTTCAGGTTTGCCATTATGCACCTTGTTATAAATTCCTTGGCTTCCAAGCAGAGTTTTATGAGCATGGAGCATTGTATTTAAAAAGAAGGATCCTGAACGTCCATATGTTTTGAGGTACAATTCCTTTCCTCAGAGGATATATAACACATAAAACAAAAAGCCCATTTTATAATAGAAATCTGAAAACAATCAGGGAGCCTCTTGTTCAAAGTAACACCAGGTTTGCTTTAATTTCCAACAAATTCAATTTTCTTTAAAGTGCCGTTTATATGCCCATGTTGAATTATAATAGTTAGTAGTAATTTATTTGGGATATTATTCCAGGAATTTTTCTATCTTCTACCTTTGACCCTAGGGATGTGACAGAGGAGAATAAAGAATGTATAATATAGTATGACACAGTATACAGTGAAAAAAAAACACCCAAAACACCAAACCAAAAAAGGAGCATTACAACAGGAAAATGACCTAGAAAAGACACATTGCTTGCATTATTTTAACTTTATATATATAAAAAAAAAACCACTTCCATACTGTTTGTGCATCATGAGGCTACTATGCATTACTGATGATTTTTTCTTTTTCTGGTTTTGTTGTGTTTTGATTTTTTTTTGCTATTAAGCTGTCTTCACAGCCACTGTATTTTCTTGCATGACATTAGGAGAGGGTCACAGCAGCACAAAAATTGAGTAATTTTGTCCCAGTTCAAAGCTATTGGTAACAAATGGAAAGTCTCTGCTGTGGGGTTTGGATGAAGGCAGTAATACTGTTTTTCTGCCAGTTCCTCTGTATAAAGTAAAGGCTCTGTGACAAAGTTTGGGATTTTCTTAATGCTATCTTTTTGAATGCATAGATGTGGTGCCCCAGACTTGGTAATGGATGGACTCTGTCTTTTCCAACTGTAACAGTTTTATGAACCTTTTCAAGCAGAGCTTTGCCATTATTTTCTTGTGAACTTTCTGTTTAGGTCAAACATTGCAAGACACTGTTCCTGATGTCATAAAACCAGAATCCACCAATAGCCATTTCCAAGACTAACAGTGTGGAGAAGTTGTATTGGGCTGTATTTTTCGTTTGTTTGAGTTTTGCCATTTGCCTCCTGAGGCATGATGTAGAATTATAGGGAAGCTGGTACCAACTTACCTGTATGCTTTATGTCTGGCATCAGGACTTTAAGCCCAGGTCTTTATTACGAAGTCTCAAGAGGCACCGATGTAAATGAAGAAATAGTGCATCTTCCTTCTTCAGCTTTCATCCCACATCTGGGACTGAGGTGGTTTAATTCAGCAGGGTTGAAACCTCATTCCTCTAGTTAATCTTGGCCCATACGTAAGTGAGATGGACCAGGCAGAGCTATTTTTGCCCTATCTACTTCGGGAAATTTCTTTGCTCCTGAAGATGGATTGCATTGGTATTTAGAGAACATGTTACCAGACATGAAAGGAAGTTGTTTGAGGTCTGACAAATACTTTAAAAATAACTAATTGAATTATTTATACTAAAATACAATGCAGAATTAACCAGGTTGGTAAAGACCTTTGAGATCATTGAGTACAACCTATCACTCAACACCATCTAATCAACTAAACCATGGCACCAACTGCTTCATCCATGCTGGTTTTAAACACTTCCTAGCATCTGGACTAAACCTCCCCTGGTGCAGCTTGAGACTGTGTCTTCTTGTTCTGACACTGCTTCCCTGAGAGAAGAGACCAACCCCCACCTGGCTATAACCTCCCCTCAGGTAGTTGTAGAGAGCAATAAGGTCTCCCCTGAGCCTCCTCTTCTCCAGGCTAAGCAACCCCAGATCCCTCAGCCTCTCCTCATAGGGCTTGAGCTCCAAACCCCTCCCCAGCTTTGTTGCCCTTCTCTGGACACGTTCCAGCAAGTCAACATCTTTCCTAAACTGAGGAGCCCAAAACTAGACACAGTACTCAAGGTGTGGCCTAATCAGTGCTGAGTACATGGGCATAATGACTTCCCTGCTCCTGCTGGCCACAGGTCAGGATGCCATTAGCCTTCTTAGCCACCTGGGCACACTGCTGGCTCATGTTCAGCCAGCTGTCAACCAGCACCCCCAGGTCCTTTTCTGCCTGGCTGCTCTCCAGCCACTCTGACCCCAGCCTGTAGCACTGCATGGGGTTGTTGTGGCCAATGTGTAGAACCTGGCACTTAAATGTGCTAAGTCTCATGCCCATCTGTTCAGCCTGTCAAGGTCCCTCTGCAGAGCTCTCCTACCCTCTAACAGATCAACACCTGCCCCCAGCTTGGTGTCATCTGCAAATGTACTGATGATGGACTCAATCCCTTCATCCAGATCATCAATAAAGATATTGAACAGGATGGGGCCCAGCACTGATCCCTGGGGCACACCACTAGCGACAGGCCGCCAGCTGGATGTGGCACCATTCACCACCACTCTCTGGGCTCAGCCCTCCAGCCAGTTCCTAACCCAGAGCAGAGTGCTGCTGTCCAAGCCATGGGCTGACAGCTTGGCCAGGAGTTTGCTGTGGGGGATGGTATCAAAGGCCTTGCTGAAGACCAGGTAGACTACATCCACAGCCTTCCCTACATCCACCAGGTGGTCACCTGATCATAGAAGGAGATCAGGTTGGTCAGGCAGGACCTGCCCTTCCTAAATCTATGCTGGCTGGGCCTGATCCCTTGGCCATCCTGTAAGTGCTGTGTGATTTCACTCAAGATGACTTGTTCCATAATCTTGCCTGGCACTGAGGTCAGGCTGACAGGCCTGGAATTCCCTGGTTCCTCCTTCTGGCCCTTCTTGTGGATGGGCACCATGTTGGCCAGCTTCCAGTCTTCTGGGACCTCTCCAGTGAACCAGGACTGTTGAAAAATGGAGAGCGGCTTGGCCAGCTCATCTGCCAGCTCTCTCAGCACCCTAGGATGGATCCCATCCACTCCATGGCCTTGTGGGGTCTCTAACTGCTTCCTCCTGGATTACAGGGGAACTGTACTGCTCTTATGTCTTAGCCATGTAAAAAGATTCAAGGGACAATATATAGCATTGCTGGCTGTTGGACCCTCTTTACAAAATTCTGTTGTAGGAAAGACTGAGATGAGGTTTTATTTTGGGTGGCCTCGCAAAAATTTGCTCATTCAGTGTTTCTTTCATTTCCCCACAACTGGGGAAACCCCTTGCCTAACCTTTACCTTTGTGCATGTGTGACTTGCCATCTTCAACTGCCAGAAACAGGAGTGCCAGGGCAGCTGATTCAACAGTTTGATTCCCACTAGGCCACCCAAAAGAGCAGTTTCTATTGTAGTGTGCTGTGTGAATTGGCTGTCAGCCTATAGTCAGGTGAACTCTGCTTCTACATGTGCTCTTCCTATACTGCTGCCATCTTTCCAGTAACACATCATCACTCCTGCACTGTTTTGATGATACAACATGTTTACAGATCACTGGAGCAACAGAGCCCTTTGACAATGTGTTATTGCAATACATCACGAGAGACAGCTTTTCCGAGTGTGTTTTACTCCAAGGGTGCTTTCATCTTAAGCAGTACAGCTGATCTGAGGGCTGCCTTAGAAAAATGTTGAGACAGATAAAACGCTGTCTTCAGAGTGACCTATAAATGTTGGATGTGTATAGGTCCAGTGTCCACATTGCAGCAACTCTGACTTTTAACAGGATCTTTTCCAGAGCTTCTCATATCATCCTGGAATCCTGAGCAACAATTACTTGTGTTCTCGTTTCTCTGTCTATTGAGAAGTATTCTCGTTTTGTTTTAATCATTAGGTGGCTTTTACGATGTGGGCAGAGGCAGGCATGGAAAGAAAGGGCGTTTGAGCTCTGAAGATGGGGAGCGTGGTGGCAAAGAACAGCACTTTGGCACAGCACGTGGTGGTACAGGATAGCACTTTATGTAACAGGATACAGACCACACGGCAGGCAATTGGCACTGCAGGAGAGCACTTTATGTAACACGAGAGATAATCAGCATGTGGCTGGCATCATGGCTTAGTGACACATACAATGAGTTGGAGAACAATTGCATTCTCTTCTCTCTTTCTCTTGCAGAGGTTGCTGAGGGGAAATCCCTTCTTCCCACTCTGAATAGACATGTGATATTAGATATATTTACTGGAGGAAGACAGGGATCCAGTTCCATTGTGCTAAGCTTTTTAGTTGTTTTAATTTATTTTTTTAAAAACATGCCCTTTGCTCACTTGCTACTGTTGGGGGGACAGACTAAACAATTCAAAGCTTTCCTAAGAAAAAAGAGCAACTTTTTCAATCGCTGCAGTGAGCAGTACTTTTTGGCAACACTATAATACTACTGAGAGGCAATTTAATAAAACAGTCCAGTGCTTCAGAAGCTCCTGAAGTACTAGCAATTTTAAGGAAATAAGGGGATATATTTATTTCTCCACTTCTCTTTTTTAATCTTTAAAAGAAAGCCATGGTGCCTCTTTGGTGCCTCTTAAGTGGGCACAACTGTTGATTTAAAAGAAAGACAGCTGGTCTTTATGGTTAAGCATCTCAGTCCAACACCCTCTTTTAAAATACAAAGCACTTTAAGGTTTTGTTTAAGGTGGCTCGTTCAGATCCAGAGGGACTGGAAAAGGTTGGCTGTGTAAGGGCAATTTCCCCACACCAAAGTCCCTTTGGTAGGCCTCTAGGAAGGTTTTGGGGCATCCTGATTTCTGTCCACCACTTGGCTTACAGTATTTC
Source organism: Picus viridis (assembly GCA_033816785.1). Taxonomy (NCBI): domain Eukaryota; kingdom Metazoa; phylum Chordata; class Aves; order Piciformes; family Picidae; genus Picus; species Picus viridis. The sequence goes on from CM066574.1 coordinate 22,206,601, forward strand.
CTCCTCATCTAGTGAACAGATGAACTGTTTTTGCTTGCTTATGAAGAAGTAGCCTGATGTATGTTTTGCAATAGTTTTTTATGGTGATGCAAATTTATGTATGCTGGCAGCAAGGAAAGCAGAGTGAGATACACTGCAGCATCTGTCATTTCTTATCACACCAGTCATCTGTTTCATGGGGTATCGTGTTCTGATGAAGTCTTGTAATTCAGTGCTAGAACCTTGCAGATGAATTTTTGCTGTGGGTATGGCAGAAATAGGGAATAATTTGTAATTATCTCTGGCTGTTTGATGGCTGTCATTGGATTACCGTTTGGAGCACTTGAATGATAGGACTCCTTTCCAAAGTCTGGAACCTCCTGTACATACGCATTTTTACACAGATAGATACCCAGACATGTGCATTTCCAAATTTAACAGCTGTCTATGAAGTTAAGAGATTCCTGCAATTACAGCTTTAGGTGCATTTGTTAAAATATGTAAGTATATAGTGTAACACCCCAGTAATTGTAAGTACCTAATGCTGATCATCGTGAAAAATATCTGAATGCCTGCCTGAAGCACTGCAGCACTCCTCATTCTACAAATGCAGTCAAAATTTAAACAAAATAAAAGTCACTCAGTTTAGTATATATTAAATACACATGATACAATGCTTATGCACACTTGCAGCTGAAAAAGTCTTGGAATATAAGATGAACTCAAAAGTAGCCAATGGTAATGTGTGCAGTGGAGTTTCCCGAGTAGTTTTCCTAATATGCATAACAATTGGGATCTGTAGATCTTTTCTTGGATAGAATGTATCAAAGTGAAGGTTTCCCTTCACTCGAATGAGAAGTAGCTTTTAATCTAGGACTGAAGTCCTTTCTTTCCCCCTCTGTTCAGTCATATTTTGGGGTTTTATATCCCTGAGTGTCCTCCACACACATTCTGTATATGTGCATGCAATTTACTGCACAAAACAGACATGCTTATTTTAGAGCCCTTTTTTGACAAATAGTCTCCATATGAATAGGCTCATTACAGTAGTGACAAAAATAGTGTCATGAAAGCAGCTGATAGTTCTAAAAAAGCTAACAGATATTTTTTTTTCTCCATTTGTAAATGAGGTCTGGTTTAGTCCACCTCAAAAACTGGCCTAAAGTGGATGTCATTGCCCAGTGGATGAACCATCCTGGTTTTAAATCCAGACATAGTTCTGTCTGTTTCTTTACTGAGAAGGGAAATTCCAATTCCTTCATCATGCTTCTGTCATAGGGATGATTAGGAACTGTTCAGATGCCTTGGTTTTGCTGAGGGATTTAGAGTAAAGGACCATTGCAACACCCTACTGAGACTGTTTGGGCTGAGGATTTGTTCTGGATTTTTGCAAGGTGCACAGGGTGTGCTCTTCTTTTGGTCTATTTTTGCTACATAATAGTAGACAACAATTCATTCCCAATGTTCAACAGTGTGGCTCATCCATCCCATCTACCTCACTCCCATCTTGCTCTTCCTCTCCTAATTCGTTTGTTTAATAGATATTTAGAATACATTTTGTTGATTGCATAGAGATCTTGGTGGGAGTCAGCAAGTACTGGAAGAGTTACCACACTTCATTTTTGACCTCTCTTCTCATTTAAATTAGTTTTCTTTTTTCTTAATTCAGAAAAATTATTTTTAATTATATTTCAAGTTTTCTGTCCATTTTAGTGCATTAATGTCTGTAGATTGAAATTGTAATTAAGACAGGCAAAAAGTACCAGATATGGAAAGAATTTTCCAGTTTATGAAATAGGCGGTGCTGTGCACATTTTGCTTGGACTTAGTGTGAGATTTGTTTTGCTCTCAACACTTAAACTAACTTGTTTTGCAAATGTAGGAAAGATAGCACTCTGCAGGCCTTGGGTTATTCAAGGCAACTATGCAGGGTCATTTCTGATATTTCCGAGTACAGTTTTCTACCTCAGGTTAATCCATGGGCTGATATTTCTCTCAAATTGTGGAGTAACAGTGACTTCTTTTTTTTTTTTTCTTAACAAACCTTGAGGCTTCAGGGAAAGGGTTAGGTGCTTTTTTACCCAATGAAAAATGCTCCTTAGATGCATAGCTTCAAGGACACTAGTGCTGATTCAGAAATAAAATATACCAAGATGAAGGAGACACAGTGAAGCTTTAAGTGATCACGACAAATTTTTCTTCAAGAAAATTACAGTGAATGTTATCTTCAAACTGGACTTGTTGTGGAAGAGTACTTGAAATTTTCCCCCAGTGTTTAGTTGTGTGGGGGATTGTAACTTCATACACACCGTAAGCAAAATATTTTTGCATTAAAATATATCTCTTCATTTAGCTAGGTGCTGGCTTGCTCTAGATTTTATTTCCAACCATATAAATAGTGTGGATCTTGGAAATTAAAGAAATTGCATCAAAGTAGGTTTATGAAATGTTATGAAATTTATTTTTATTATGGCATACTTTCAAGTAAAAGGAGTGATTTTTCTCCAGAGCAGCTCTTAGAAAAACAAGATTCAGTGGCAAGCTATGTTCTTCTGTTGCTTCTTAAACACTATGGGTTTCACTCTTCTGTGTCTACTGTCCCCAGCTGTTCTTCTGCAGGTCCTACCCATTATAATCGGTGTGCATGAATGAGAGCATCAATTTTGTATTTGTCAGTTAATTAAAAGCCCTGCTGCTTGAAAGCTCCAGCATACACCTTTTATATCTTATCATCAGAGTTCTTCTACAATCTATCGGAAAAGGAGCTGGCCAAAAAACTAAGGGGTGTGCTTCCAAGGGAAGTAGGTTAGCCTAGATATCAGTGTCCTGGATGGAGCCTGTGACAAAAACTTTTCTGTGTAATAGAATTGTCTCTGAAGAGGTACCAACAGTGAAGTACAGTAGAAGCTAGTTTCTTATAAATGGATTGTCAGAAGACATGATAAGCATTAACCTAGAAAGGAGCTCTTTTGATTTGAACAGGGGAAGTTTAGGCTCGAGGTGAGGAGAAAGTTCTTCACCGAGAGAGTCATTCGCCATTGGAATGGGCTGCCCGGGGAGGTGGTTGAGTCGCCGTCCCTGGAGGCATTCAAGAGGGGACTGGATGTGACACTTGGTGCCATGGTCTAGTCGTGAGGTCTGTGGTTACAGGTTGGACTCGATGATCTTCGAGGTCTCTTCCAACCTTAGTAATACTGTGATACTGTGAATTGGCAGCTCTTTGACTAGTGAAGAGCTATATTTCTCAGCTTGCAGCAGAGGGAAATTTCTAGTTATTTCTTTTTCACTTTCAAGTGAAGGAGGAAGTGCTAGTGCCAGCAGGGTAAAAGGGTGCCTTGTTGTTGTCAGCAGAGAAGCATTATGGACAACACTTGCATCCTAGGGTTTAGGTTCCTGTATTGTTAAAGAGCCACTATGAAATTGAAGAGTTTTTGAAACCTTTTTGAGCGCTCCAGCTTTGCCTAGTGATTGAATGTTTTTAAGGGGCTTTTTGCTTTCAATCGTGCGCAATTTTTGTCTCTCTTTTTGTCTCTTTAATCTGTGTGTTGTCTTGTGGGAAAGTCCTAAAATGGCATTGGCAGATAAACATTGGATAAATAAGAGTATTACCTGGTGGGTTGTTTTGTTTTTGTTTTTGTTTTTTTTTTTTCTAACTTGCTATAATGGTGAAGGTTTTAAATGTGTAGAAACATATTCACATAAGAGCATTGGACAGAAAGAACAGGATATGTTTTCTCTGCTGAGCATGTTTGGTTTACGCCTCCATTGGCTGCAAATACAGCAGCTGACCAAAGGCTGTTAAAATCTTCTTTAATCTAACTTGAGTACACCATTTATGCAAACACTTCACCAGCCTGATGAATATTTATAATAAGCACTTCAGGACATAAAAGTTATTAAATATTTATTTACTTATTTTCAAGTCAAATTTACTTATTCATTAGAGTAAGTAACTTCAAACACATATTTACAGTGTAAAGGACATCCTGGGGCTTCTTTGCTTTATTGTATGAACTCCAACACACAGCATAATTTTTATATATATTTACATCACTTGCTGGTTTTTTTTTCCTCCTTTTCTGTAGCTGTGGCACTGAAAAAAATGCCTTTTTTTTTGAGATTGAATAAATTGTTACTTCAACATCATAAGAATACTTTTATTTTCATTGTCTCCAAGAAATAAGAAATCCTAGCCCTATGCTAGGGAGACCTTATGGCTGTGCAGAGAGGTGTGTGAAACAGAATGTGGAAGGCACTCATGCTTGAGTAGTGTTCAGGCAAATCTTTGAGATCAAACTTTTCTTGTCCTTCAACAGCCAGTGGGACTTCTGTATCACATCTGGGGCTACTTCCAAGAAAAAAATGCTTGTGTCTAATCCTGATCTTGTTTCTGGTTTGTTTTGTTGGTTTTTTTGGTGTCTTTAAAAAAAACACAACCACCCACCACCATCACCCAAAAAAACAAAACCCAACCAAAACAACAGGTTTTGTCCATTTTATTTATTGAGACTGAGATCTTTTTGGAGCAGTGATTTCTTCTGTATTTGTGAATATTTTAACTGTACTAAACTCAAATAGGCTTTCAGTTGAAGCTGCTGGATACAATTTATCTTATTTTTAAAATCAGCAGTAGTAGAGTCCACATAGTGGCAGACAAGATTTATACATCTGAACTGTTTTGCCCCCGGTATGATTTCCTTAAAAGATAGCAAGTTATATCTGCAAGATCCTCAGAGGTCCATCAAGTGAAACAAAGAGATTTGTGACTGAGCTGACCCTTGCAGCGTTTAGATATTTGAGAAAAAAACTAATTGTCATTGAAAAAGGAAATTGTGTTTTACCATACAGTTACGTCCTGAAGGTTTCCTTGTGGGCCTCTGTGACTGGAACTTACATTGCCATGATAATAATACTGCTTATTCCTGCACAATCAGTCCTTGATAGCAGCATGATCAACCTTTTGAAATTTGAAGTAGGTGGAAGTAGACAGATAGGAAAACTCTGCAAGCGGTTGCACTGATTTCTGCAGCAGGGTTAGGTAGCTGAAATTGGGAGTCCCACGCCTGCAGAATTCCAAGAGTCCTGGCTATTCATTGTCCTTTGAGCCTTTGCTTTTGTGTTTTCCTTTAACTGTTTTAGTTGAATTGAATGTACAGTGCTGTCAGTGGAAGTGAACAGATGCTCTAAGTATAACAGTAGGCTGCCAGAAATGGAAAAAGCACAAGAAAGGGCAGCCTTGGATGTTTGCATCCAGCTGCCTGCTGTGATTTTTCCACTGAAGCACTAGAGGGATTAAGCAAATGCATTGCCAGCTTTACATGGTCTGGGGCAGGCTTTAAAATGGAGATTTTTGCACTCTTCTGTCTCCTCTCCTTTCCTTGCTTCCTTCCTTTCCCCCTTTTTGGCATCCACTTCTACCACTGACAGTGCAACCACTTGGCTAACTTTAGGTTTGTTGATACTCTTTCAGGTGAAGTAAAAGCTAGGTGGAAAAGGATCTCTTAAACAAAAAAAATATTGCATTTGGCCCTGTGCTGCTTGCGTTCATAGGAGACTCTACAAAATGACTTGGCTGACAGGAGTGTTTATTCTAATAGTAAAAGTTAAGAGAACAAAGTGGTAAAACCAGAGAGATCAAGTCTTTAGTGCTGCTATGGGTAGAAGCACAGCAAGTCAAGTACATGTGCAGTACACTTCCAAATTAATTTCCGTGTTCTGTGTGCTAGTGCAGAGGTAGGTAGGATCTGGGCCTATTTTCTCTTATTTCAGATTCCTAGAATTGGTAATCCAGGAATAAATGGGTTTCTCTTTTCTGAGAAGAAATGATTGTGAGCAGTCTTTATGCAGCTGTGTGGAAAGAGGGGAGCTTAGAATCATAGAATCAGTCAGGGTTGGAAGGGACCACAAGGATCATCTAGTTCCAACCCCCTGCCATGGGCAGGGACACCCCACACTAGATCAGGCTGGCCAGAGCCTCATCCAGCCTGGTCTTAAACACCTCCAGGGACGGGTCCTCAACCACCTCCCTGGACAACCCGTTCCAGGGCTTCACCACTCTCGTGGTGAAGAACTTCTTCCTCACATCTAGCCTGAATCTCCCTATCTCCAGCTTCATTCCATTCCCCCTAGTCCTATCACTACCTGAGATCCTGAGACGTCCCTCCCCAGCCTTCCTGTAGGCCCCCTTCAGATACTGGAAGGCCACAAGCTTTTTGCACACCTTCTTGCAGTTGACCAGAGACAGCTTACAAATGTAATTGTAACAAAGGTCTCTGGATAATGAAGCTTGAAGAAGTAAATGCCTTTTTGTGTGTGGGATAGTGAGAATTCTGCTGTTCAAATCAGGGAGCTGTCTTAACATTTTGCATTGTCTGTATGTGGTATAATGTCACTAGGCTATCTCAAATACCAATATTAGATTTGCTGTTTGTCCTTAAAGACATAAATAATTCACTAAATGATAAGGAAATCTAAACAACATCTATATTGTTACCAGACACTGAACAGAAAAGGAGTCTATTTTTTATTTGTTGTTCGGGGGTTTTTTTGTGCTACTTTACCATGTGGTGGTATAGAGGAGTAGGTAGGTAAAAAGTGACTAAATCTGAAATAATTAAAAAAAAACCTTTAACTAGTCTGAGAATTAATATACAAGTTCAGTATGTACCATGCAATTGTGCTGTTTCTCCATGCAGATGTCTTCCTCACACCGTTGCACTTTTGAGAGCTTCCTTGGGTCTGATCAGACACAGTGAGCATCAACCTAATGCTTTTATGAGTAGGTCATGGAAGTGAGTAGGTCTCTGGTAGTGATCTTTTTAGTTCAATCTCCAGATCTCTTGGGGTAGTACACAAAATCATAGAATCATAGAATGGTCTGGGCTGGAAGGGACCTCTGAAGGTCATCTAGTCCAACCCCCCTGCAGTCAGCAGGGGCATCCTCAACTAGATCAGGCCCAGGCCATCTAGAGTCCTGTCAAGCTTCACTTTGAATACCTCCAGGAATGGTATTGCCTTCAGGCAACCTTTTCAGTGTTCCACCACCCTCATAGTAAAGAACCCATTCCTAAAATCCTATCTAAAACTGCTCTTCTCCAGTTTGAAGCCATTGCCCCTTGTCCTATCACCACAGACCTTTGTACATAGTCTCTCTCCATCCTTCTTGCACTGCCCCTTCAGGTACTGGAAGGCCACTATTAAGGCCTCCCCAGAGTCTCCTCCAGGCTGAACAACTGCACCTCCCTCTGTCCTCACAGCAGAGGTGTTCCAACCTCCAGATCATTTTTGTCTGATTAATATCAGACAAACCTAGGTCAAAGACTCATTTAAGTTAATACTCTGTTTTAAAGGATAACCAGTGGGAGATCATTTAGGCAGGAAATAAAAGTGGCAGATACATATCTACATAGTGAGTGATCCTTCCTCTGTTACATCATAGCATCTCCTGGTAATAAAACCTCCTGGAGGCATGGCTGTGCTTCAAGACCTTTTATGTGGGGGAATTGGGAGTATAATAGTACAAATTAAAAAGTGTTCCCTGTAGGTTTAGAATAAAGTCTTTTACTGGTGATTGTCACTTCAGAAATAGAGGCAGAGGCTTAGGAGCCTTGGAGAAGGCATGTTTGGCTCTAGCTTTGGGACATCAGATCCTTTGATGAAAGCCATGTAAATCTGGAAGTATTGATGTGGTGACCATTGCTGGTAATCTCCCATTAGCTATTTGTATAATGGGCACATTTATTTCACAGGCAGGTATTTGGATATTTTTGAAGACTGAATACTCTACTTTGTGCTGACAGGGATTTCTCCAGACCATACCTGAAGCTTACGGGCAAGACAGAGCAGCAAATTCAGCTTCCATTGCTGATATTCTGGGATGAACAGATGTCTTCAGATTTTAGAGGCTTACTACTGTAGTAATGACCACTTTGAAACCGAGAGGATCAGGAATAAAACCGGTGTCAGTCATATGCTTCATTTTGCTAGCCTAACAGTATTTGGGCTTTGTATTTTTTAATTTTTATGTTTGTACAATTCCTGTGGATGTGTGAGGCAAGGACAGTTAGTTACAGCTGTGGAATGTCTGGAAAACAGTTCTCTTCAAATTACGACAGTTTTGCAATTCTGTCAATTAAAAACACTGCCATTGAGTGGAAAATAAGGAACATTTGGGGAGCCTTAAACTAAAACTCAGAAATATGCCACTGTCCTGAAAAAAAACAAAAGAGTGCATGTAGGAATCAAGGACTGTTAGGAATCAAGAACTGTTTGGCTTGGGCTTTTCTGGCTGGCTGGCTGCAAATGTGGGGAGGAGAAAAAGATGTACAAGAAAGGCACAATAAGAGATAAGGAAGGAATCTTCAGTTACAGACCAACACTTTGTCACTGTAAGAAGAGCCTTAAGGAGGTGACTTTCAGACAGTTGCCAAGATGAACAATTTCTGACTTTATGAATAAAGAAAAGACTTATTGGATCTGATCTGTCCAAAGTTCAGGGAAACAGGACTATATGTTTTCTGAAATAACAAAAATGTATCTATACGTGACTATTCATTTCCCTGCTTAACTAAAGCAAAATTCTGACTTTAGAGATAACTTTTTGGGTCAATAAAAAAAAATGTATAAGCAAAATGAAAGTTACCTGCTAGTAATAAAAAGTTTATTAGTAACAAGGTGTATCACTCTTGTACTTAGTCTTTTGTTCTCTTCAATATTATTTTCAGCAGGAATGAGAAGGAAATGTATGCTTTGTGTACAGACAATAAATGTCTCAAATGTCAGAGTGGATCGGAGAATAGAGGAGTCTTTGTATTTCACCTTCTTTTGAACTATAAGCTGTCAACCATTGCTAAAGCCAGCACAGCAGCTATGTTAGCAGTGTGTTGCAGAAAAGTCTATGTAATACATACTGTGGAGGTGGAAGAGGTGCAGTTGTTGGTGTTTCTTCGGTATCTATTTTTCTTCTGAGAAGCGCATCCACAGTAGAGCATTGAGAACCTACTTTGCATTTAGATTCAAACTACTTGGAGCCATGGAGAACCCTATGTGTCTATGTCAGGCTAGATGTTGGAGTGCATGAAGCACTGCTGATCCTTGGGGTGGTGTGATTGGCGATACTCTGAGGTCTGCAGAGCTATTTAGGTGTGGTGGAGCAGAGCAGTCAAGTCCAGGAGATGTAAGAATCAAAGGTACTTCAAACGTTACAGTTTGTACCTACCCTTTAAACAGGCAAACAACAGAACTACTGTTACTTGGAATAATCATGTATTACTCCTCTCAGCAGCTTCTGTTATTTCTACATGATCATGACTACAAGGCCTCTGTGAGATAAATATTGACTTGTTCTGCTTAAAGCAAGTAATTTTGACTTTTTATCTGATTTTGTATCCATTCTGCCCTTTTACTTAGTTAAAACTGATACAAGTAAGAATTAATTCAGTGTCTTCACTGTGATGTATTTGTTGGCATGTGTCTGTGCTCTTCTGTCAAATTACTGGGTAGGAATATGTGAGGCTAGTCCTGTCGATACTGAAAAAGATGTCCAACTTGCTTGAGTGTTTCTTTGCAAGCCAGATGAGAGGAAACCATTGCCTTTGGATTTGAATTTTATGAGATCTGTTCGTAGTGATATATGTTACATTGTTGGTCAGTGAGCACAGTAGCTTTTTGTGGCTGGAAGGAAAGGAAAATTGTTGGGGTTTTCTGCCTGCAGCCATGTATCATAACTTCTGGAGCAATGATTATGGTGCTTAGCGGATACTTAACATATAAGGAGTTAGTTTAATTTAATCACCAGTATGGACAAAAGGAATTTCTGAACCAGAAAAGTCCATCTGAACCAAGAAGGCTGCTCTTTAAGTTTATTGCCTGGTTTGTATCTACTGTATCCTTCAATCCTCTTTTCTCTTTCTCTCTTACCATAAAAATGTCCAAGTGTCTTTAAAATTCATCTATATCATTTACTTTGATGATTTCACTTGGGAGCTCTTTCCATGTGCTCAGTATTGGAGTTCAAACTAAATTCCCTTTTATTCCTGTAGTGCTTTGTTTATTTATTTACATTCCAACCTGTCTTAGACAGGTTATTCCTTTTTAGCTCATCAGTCTTTTAAGGAATGTTAAATGATTGGCACTGTGTTAAAGTGAGTCATGTCAGCTGTTATTTATTTTTGTTTTCCACATGTCAGTTCCCTCAATTTGATTTTTTCTTTAATTTGTGTCACTTCTAAAGAGCAAAATTTGACCTTCCCTAGTAGGAGTGCAGTGAGTTCACCCCTTGTGATCCACATCCCATTGCTGACCGAGGTCAGAAGCTGACCGAAATCCCATTTGGGCAGATGTAGGCAGAAGTTGTAATAACATCACCTTCCACATTCAGATAACATGCCTGATGCCACTGCTTTTTCTTCCTTTTCTCCCCTGTGAATCCACAGAGTTTCAGTTAGTTTACATACCTTTAATAGGATCTGCTTTATTTCACACATACTTGCAAGTAAATCCTTATTGTCAGGTTTGGAGTTCTTTCCAAATACAGGTCTTGTTGCTTTTCCTAAAAGCCTCCCCAGCTGTAGCTTTTCCTCTTGCTCCTGATGGGTTATTTACACCTGGCTGATGTGGCAGCTCTCACTCAGTTGCATCACACTTTTCCCATATTTTTCTTTTCTCCCCCTTTGTTTTTTTCCCTTTTTCCCCTTTAATTGCTGTGGTGTTGCCTCCAGGGATGACTGTGGGGCTTGTGATCCAGCTGTAAATGGGATCCTCAATAACTTATGCCCGCTAGAGTCTTTGACAGTGATGTGCCACTAATGAAGTCTTTCACAGAACCTTTTATGAGGATTATTTTCTATGTCTTAGTGTTTTGCCTGTTGTTGTACTTAGCACAACAGCCCCTTTCCTATGAATATTTGTCAAGCAGGAGATGACGAGTTGCAACAGGCAGCATTCTGAGTTGGTGAAGATGGATACAATCATGGAGGCCCAAACATTCTACAAAAAGCTTAGAAAAGTCAATATGTTTCCGTGTTTCAAAGAATTTGAAGTGTGGTGAGGCCATGCCTTGAGTACTGTGTTCAGTTTTGGGCCCCTCACTACAAGAAGAATATTGAGTTGCTGGAGCATGTCCAGAGAGGGGCAGCAAAGCAGGTGAAGGGTCTGGAGAGCAGGTCTGGTGAGGAGTGGTGGAGGGACCTGGGATTGTTTAGTCTAGAGAAAAGGAGGCTGAGGGGAGACTTCATTGCTCTCAAAGGAGGCTGTAATGAGGCGGGTTTTGGTCTCTTCTGTCCAGTATCAAGTGATAGAACAAGAGGAAATGGTCTCAAAATGTGCCAAGGGAACTTTAGTTCAGATATTAGGAAAAAATGTCTTTACTGCAAGAATAGTCAGCCATAGGAATAGGCTGCGCAGGGAACAGTCGAATCAGTGGAGGTGTTCAAAAAACATTGAGACACAGCATAATGGCTGTGGTTATGCTGGGGCAGTGGCTAGACTCAATGATCTTAGAGGTCTTTTCCAGCCCAAAAATTCTATGATTCTATGATTTAATTGCATTTTGGGAGTGCCTCCTAGAACTTAGTTTGCCTTTCATTCTCGCAATGGCTGAGTGAAATGTTGTGAGTGAATACTTAGAAAATGGACTGGGCAGAAGAGCTGAAGTACATTTTCCTTTTTCATATTAAAGTAATAAAATTTCAGATGCTGAGGTGTAGTGTCTGAGGAGCCTATATGGGTGACATATATACATATATGTCGTCGTACTTTATTTTGCTTGTACATTTGCCAAGCCTAACACATAATTGAGCTCTAACTAGTCACTTGGAATTGTTAATACGTATGCGAACACAACTTCCTATTGTGGTTTTCTTCTGTAGTCCTCATTTGCTAAATACATTTGCTATTTTTTAAATATTTTCCTTTCTGCTAATACTCTGCATTCCATTCCTACATCTGTGATATTTTTTAACAACAAAAAACCTCACCAAAAAAGCAAAACCAACCAACCAACCAAACAATCACAACAAAAAAGCACCCCACCAACCAAATAAAAACCACCCAAACAACAAAGTCCTGACAAATTATTTGCCCCACTAGCATTCTTATTAAGTGTCTTAAAGAAAGCAAGTGCTAGAGTGGATGTTTAAATTTAATTCCCATCTCTGGGCTACACATAAGACATGTATCTTTTGACTTGCCACAGTCCTTAAATAGGTATTAGAAGTCACATAGTTTGAGGATGAGGAAGACCTGTGATCACAGGTTTATAACACAGGAATACAGTGAATTCTAGAAAGGCAGGACAAACTCTTGCAAAACTGTTGTGCACTTGTTCAGCAGAGTCCTCCAGGGGCAGTTCAAGAAGTTACTTCTTTTTCCTTCTTCATTCTTAACGAATGCTGAATGCCAGAGCAAGGACAGCAAACGTTCTCCATTCTTGTCTCCCCTTGTCCTGTATTTTGCATGTCTCTAAGCTCTTTGTCTACACAACCTCTTAAAATTATGAGAAAAAGATGTATTCCTTATTTTAAGGCGGATAAGTAAGTCACAGAGGAAGTTAGCTCCATATCCACAGATGTGGGTAGGTGCATGATTGCTTTTGAAGAAAACTGATTTCCTGGAAAGGTAGTAAGTTTGGGTGGAAGTGACCTATCCAGAGCAGTCAGTGACAGACCACAGCCATTCATACACATCTTGCAGCTTTCAGTCTTCAACCAGGGTGCTCTTTACCCCATATAGCATCTGCGAGCTGGTAGAACTATGTGTGGCTTTGCCTGAATTTCTTGCAGCACTGGGACCCAGTCCAATGACCACTGAGGCTGTTGGTCAGGAGTGAAGTGGTTATCACTTAGTAGTCCAAATGCTGAAATCATCACGGTGGTCCAAACGAAGGACAAGAGGGCAGCTCTCTCTTGTTCTATCACTAATTACCTCTGAGAAGAGACAGCACAAACCTCTCCACAACATCCTTTCAGGTAGTTGTAAAGAGCAATGAGGTCTCCCTGAGTCTCTCATTAATTTTCTGTCATTGCCAAAAAAATTGCCACTAAGATGAATAGCAACTTCCATTATTCTCATTCCTATCATGTATGTAAATCATCTGTGTGCAGTCTGTGTTAACTTCCTGTCATGTGAAAGAGGAAACAAATGATTTTGAAACCATCCTGTAAAAAATAGTTTTTCTTTTGCACTTGAAAAGAGTGCTCCATTTCCAGAGCAAATGGAATCCTTTTCCTTTCCACTTGAAATATTTGTCTGTGTTGGTAAACAAGTAGGTTTTTCTTGAATTGTTAGGAGGACAAATGCTGCATGCTGGATGCTTCACCGATAAATCTTATTTGCTTCCAGGTTTTTGCATAGATACAGGTACAACATTTGCTAATTAAAAAACAAAACAAAACAAAATCTGATAAATAACTGGCATAGAGAGGGAAATTAGTCACTTTTTAATGATTCACACATTTTTCTTTCAATTCCTGTAATAGTTTCAGGAAACACCTCAGATTTAAATAAAATTTTGAAAGAAAACAGATGAGGCATGGATATTTTATATGGGACCTGCCTACATTAACCTACTGTACTTTTTATTCAGATTTTTACCTTCCTTTCTTCTTTCACTCCTCATATCATCTTCCACATCTAGACTTGTCTTAAGTAGCAATAGCCTGGCCAAGGGTGTGTCAACCCTGCTACTGTGATGCAATGCAGAGATAGGGAAACTACCATAGCTATAAAAAAACAGCAGCATGTCTTCAGCCACATGATAACCAGCATATCTAATTTCTGTATTACACAGTATCAGCATAGTGTTAAGGTCATCAGAGTCAAGTCATGTGCTTTCAGTAGTCTTAGATCAGATTTTACTCCCTTTATCCTAATCCTAACCCCAACCCCTTCCCAAACCATGCTTTTTCTTTAATCTGCTCTGTTTAAGAAGCAGAGCAACACATCAGCCGAGTCAAAATTTCTAAGCAGTGGCCATCTAAATCACCATAGGGTTGCCTATTGCAAGCTGCCTGTAGCAAGAGATGATGATTTATCTCCCTCAGAGCAATCCAGTTAGCAGTACTCAGTAATAACAAGCATTTTTGCAGATGAGCAAGCCAATAAGATGTGCTGAACTGCAGAGGTGAATGAAAATATTTGTGTGACCTTTATGTTCTGTGTAACTGTATTTGATTTTGAAAGAGAATGAAAATGGCAACACTGCAACAATGTTAGACTTGTTGCAGCTTTCATCTCTTCGGTGAGCTACCATTGCCGAGGAGAGATCTGTATTTAGTTCAATAAAAATACAGTGTCTAGTTCTCAGTGACCAAAAGCAATTGCAATTAACACATTTTTCACGTGCAATCCTGTGGTGTGATTTGTTTCATGGCACATCACCTGCCATATTTTGGTGTAAAAACATTTGTTTGGTTTAGAAAAGATAGATAGTGCATGACTGGGAGGCTTTTGGCTGTTGCACTGTCATTTAGTCTGAAAGGCAGAGGCTCAGTGCCATAAACTCTCTGGTGCTTTAAAGGGACACCAGAATTTTCATTCCATGGGAAGAGCATATCTTAGTTTAGATGCGGCTTGCCAGTGAAAAGATTGAGTTTGACTGGCATTTTGATTTTCTCAAGAGAAACAGCATTTAGATTCTAGGCACATGCAAAGGCCTTTGATGCACTGTTTCTGTAAGAAATATCCAAAATATATCTTCACAGCATACCTAGGAGGTTTTCGTCTCCTGCTTTATGGCCAGAACTGTGCTGGTATTCATTCAAATTTCTCAAATTCTCTCTGCAGGGCAGCTGTCCTCAGTGACATGAGAGCTCTGAGGTTCCACTTTAGTTACCTTTGTACTTCAAATCACTTCCCTCCATTGCCATCGTAGAAAGGTGCAGATTTGCTGGTTTTGCCTTCCTTTTTTGGTTGTTATTTTGCTGGATTTAATTTCTGTGTATCTGTGCCCCATACCTGCTCTGCTTTATGAAGTGCTGTGAGATGCCATTTTGAGTTTCCAGGTGTTGAAATACCCAGTATTCTGTTGGTGAAAGTGTTTCCCTTACGTACTCTTTTCAGTATTTTTGTCTAGTGTTTTTAAACTTGAACTCTAGATACTTAAGCCTTCTTTCAGCACCATAGGAAAGTGTTTGCTTAAATAGAGATGTAGAAGTACTTGCACTCAACTTTCAGAAAGTACCACTTGTCATGTGCTATAAGGAGTAAAATGCAGGGATCTTTCAGTGCCTCCCAGAGCAGGCCAGGCTGGGCAACAAATACACAAGACCCATTCAGGCCTGATGGTTAACACAAAGTGATGACTTGTGAGGTGCAGGACAGCACTGGATTTGTTGGACTTAGGCCAATTCCTGAAAAATCGTGAGGGAGGCTCTGCAGAACATTTACCTTCATACAGTAAATAGTCTCATGAGTATGTACATATTGGATTTGTGATAGGGCCATATCTGTGCAGCTCTGCATCCAATCTAATGTGAAATCCAGAGCAAGGGGAAATGGTGCGAGACAGGTCCACAATGCGAGCAGGTCTGATAGATGGAGGTGAACATGTCCTGATGCTGTGCAGAAGCACAGGAGAGTTGTGATAGTTCTCCTTATGCTCTGGTTCAGGGGAAATGCTGCAGAAACATTCGAACTGTGCATGCATGGGGTTAGATTGGGGTTGGCAGGTTATTAGTTTTGACTACAAACAGAAATTATTGTACTCCTTCAGGAGCCAACTTTGGATGGAGTTCAGTAATATTTACCTGGAACCCCATACCCGAAAAATGCTTTCAAATTCCAGTTTTCTTGCATCCAGGCTTGGATAAAATAACCATCCTAATGTGAAAGGTGAGCAGCCAGAAACCTGTGCACTCGCAGGCAATAACATTCAATAAGTATGTGGACTAGTCAACATTTATATTATTTTTATTGAAAATGCTATCTCCACTCCCACTCAAATGCTACTGCTACAGTAATGGAACTTAACAAAAATACTTCTGAATTATGTTAACTTAGGATTTTCTCCTAGCACCTTCCCTCATCTCATGTATATTATGAGGTCATAGAAAGACTCAGTTGAAATGAATATACACAATAGGATAGAGTTAAGGTTGCTGTGGGAATGTCAACTCCAAATTTCCTGCTTTTGTTGTGATCAAACTGCAGAATGAAATGTTTCATTAATGATAGGTTTTAACACTTTTTTAACATAATTAAGCATAATTTGTTAAACCAAACCTTTTAAACACAGGTGCCTCTGTATCAGTCAGCTTTCACCTGTGCACAGTCTACAAGGTTTTCTTTCTAACCCTATTCATAATAACATCCTACTGAGCTCTTCCTGAACCTGGAGTCAAGAAACAGTTTGTTACTTTTGCTGGTGGAAATAAATGGTCAACAGTAACAGAATTAATGAATACTTCTGATCTATGTATATTTGCAGTTTACAATTACAGGGTAAAAAGGGTGGTGAGTTGTTGTGGAAAACTGTGTCCTTTTTTTTGCATAGTAGGGATATAGTTACTAGATTTCCTGGCTTAAAATGAAAATGTAGAAAAACTGTCCCATGATGACCATGTCAACCTCTTTGGGTGTTGTCATGTTTCTGTTTGTACAGTGCCTATCCATACGGTGGGGTTCTGATGTGACCGATAATGTGGGTAATATAAATATTTATAGGCTGCTCAGACAACATTCCTGTTTACTACTGACATAGTTTGTTAAATTCTGGGGATCTTTCTCATAGTCCTAGTGGAATGTATTTATTGATGGAGTTTAGGAAAAGAGATGTCCTAGACAAAAAAAAAAAAGGGCATAATCAAACCCAAACCCACCTCCAGCCAAAACAAACCCCAGGATGTTTATTTAATTCAGGCTACATTATTTGTCCTGTGTTCTGTTGTGCTTTTATCTCCAGATACTTGGTGTAGAATTTGCACTTCTCCAAATACCAAGGATGAGATCTGACCTCAGGAAAATAGTCAGTAGAGACTGACTTTGGTGGGACAATTCTGTAATTCAGGTTGTGTGATTTAATGTCATTTAATATTATAGATGAGCCTGCATTTTCCATCATAATGAATAAACAAGAATAGGTATTGTTTCAATGGGTGGTATTTTTTTCAAGTCCCTCACTTGCTTTTAGGCCTTTCTTTCCCACACAGGTTGAACCTGACTTGAAAGGAAGCAGGTAAACTTATCTAGCAGAACACCTCCTTGTAAAAAAAGGGTAGCCATTTTTTCTGATAAGAAGGTAAGCTTGTGGTTCAAATCAGTTTTACGGTGGCTTTCTGCAAAGCAATAGACCTGCCCTTGTTTGGTTGTACTTAGGGCTGAGAGGGAGGCAAGTCCCAGCATTGATGGAAGTTCAGAGTATGCAGTTATTGAAACTTTCCTTGAAACTGTTTCCGCAGTCACATCTTTCCATTACATACAAAATGCGAAGTGACGCCACTGAGAGCTCACTGAGATCATGCAATGGCTGAATTTTTAACTTCCCAGTCAAGAAGGGACCCCATTAGAGTTTCAGGGCAATTAGCAGCATTCATTTCAGCCTTTAAGTTTGGGAGATGGTGCATTCTTCTTACCTTGAGATAAGAGCTGAGATGGTCTCGTTTATATAGAGGTATGCTGGAAGGAATTTCTGGTTTCAATTCAAGAATGAATGCTAGCTCTGGCTTTGTAAACACCTGTTGAAATCATAGAGTGCTTCATACTCTGGGAATTTTAATTTATTTATTTCTACCTCAAACTCTCTTTTGTGCGCACTTAGGTTCCTTCTATATCCTTCTCTTTGCAGGAGATTCTGCATGGTGGATTGTTAGAGGCTGAATGTGAGTTTCTCTGAAATTCATGTGCCTTGTTGGCAGCTTGCAAAGCTGAGTGCAGTCAGGAGCATGTTTTCAAATAGTCTGCTTCCTCTGTTTGGTGGAAAAGGGATTAAAAATCTGCACTGCACATGTCTGTGCTCATGACCTCTGGCTGTGGCAGAGGTGAGGAGCAGAACCTCATGTTAAGCAGTATGTCATTTCAGCTCATCTCCAAAGAGCAGGACAAAAATGTAATGGGAAGGAAGTGTTTTATTTATCTGGATATCTGCTTTTCCGTATTGTACAATTTCTGAAAGTCCTGCCCATTTGTGGGTTGGTGACTCAAGGCAAATGTACCATGTATGTTTAACCATGCTGCAGCTGAGAACCTGCCCCAGCCAAGAAGGAGGGCAGCAGAGTAGCAGGAAGTATTTCTCGGCACTCTTGCTGAGAGGAGAATCCCAATTCTTGCTGCTTCTCCATATTTAAACTCTGGTTGTGTTTTGTCATGGTTCCCTCATCCTTGTGAGTTCAATTGTGAGCAGTTTGGTAGTTTCTAAGTATGCATGGACATTGAATATAGGAATGGACTTCAAAATTAAGGAGCACTGATTATTTTATAGGTAAATTTACCCCAGTGAAGCATAACCTTTTTTGTAGCAGCCTGACTGTTACTAAATAACAAGAACCAAACTGCGCTCATGAAGTTGCTTAGCAAAGGATGAAAACCCCATCTTTTTAATACCTGAAATCATGGTAATACTTTCTACTGTGGAAGCCAGCAAAATTAGTGTGGTGAAAGTATTGTTTATACATATTATGAGGAAAATGTTTCATTTGTACTGCTCTTTTTCTGTGAAATATTCAAAACAATTGCCTTGTATTTGGGAAGGCAACTCATGCACGCATAGTTGTGTGACAGTTTGCTACGATGCAAATTTCCAGTACTCTGGACTGCTTCCAAGAGCTTTTTGGGAGCAGGAAACCATACTTTTAGGACTAGACTAGGACCTCCTTCATTAGCCTTGTCTTTTGCATGCATGTTCAGAAGATCAATCTGTCTCTCTCTCTGTCTATCTGCCCGTCTAAATACAATGTCTGTATAGACACATGTAGCTCTAGCTAGTAAAATGTGTTGTTTTCTGAGACAAAACCTTCAGGTTTTGATTGGCTGCTGTATCAGTAGACTGGAATACTTACTTACAGCTGTCCTCGGAGGCCTTCTATAAAACTGCAGGTGTTCAGCTTTAGCAAATAGTTCTTATTATATGGATAGACTTTTGGCAGCTAGTAATGATGTTTCCTGAAATTGAAAAATGATTTTCTACCTTACACACTGGTTTTACATTACTGGAATGTTGGAGGGGAAAACAAATACCTCTCATCAAGTAGTACTGAGACTGTTTTTGTTAGTTGTATATATTTTCTGATTTGTATATTTTATAGTGGAGTGCAAGGTTTTTTCCCTTAACTGTTGTGGTCAGATTTGAAATCTCTTCCAGCAAAACTCAAATTATGAGGAATTAAAGAAGTGTCTGGCAACAGACACTTATACAGAGCTAGCAACTGGTTTGCTGTCAGTGTACCACCAAACCTGGAGGTAAGGGGGCGTTCTAAAGCCTTTAAAAATGCTGGACGTTATCATAGAATACTGTTCAGAACTCTTTGTTTGGTGTGTCTCTGAGTAAGGCACATGACAATTTTATGAAAATATGTTTAACCCAATCTGTACCACGGTTACAGAGAGGGGGAAGAAAATAGTGGATCATTTTGTTACACTCATTCTTTTGGATAATGAGATTGATGGTAGACTATATGTCCCTTCTGGGGAGCTGGAGTTTGGCTGCAGGGAGTTCAACAACTCATTTGGATTGTGTTTAGTTATAAAGATGCTTAACTGGGTAATTCAGTGCTCAGGCTTTCTTCAGTATACCCACTTAACCTTTACAATGCTAAATCAGCACCTGTTGTGGTTCTGGACAGGTACTGTGGTGTAGTGGTTCAACATTCTCCTCTCATAACTTCTCTTTATTTCCAAAATAATACCTCACTGAAGTAGGGTTGCATGAGAGTTTTAAGTGTACTGTGACATATGTCAGGACTGAGGCCCTGTTAGATGCCAGACACAGCTCAGGTCTCTATCAATTAGAATGTTTCCTCAGGTAAGGTATTGATCCCTTAAAACCAGTACTGGGAAGTTCACAGAGTCTTAGGGGTTTAGAGGACACTAAACCCTCTCTACCAGTTTCATATGGACGCCTTTGGATGTGATATGAATTGTTATAATATGATCCTGAAAATATGGTGCAATTGGCCAGTGGCTGTGCAAGCTGATTCAGTGTGCCCAAGAGACCATCCAAATTCTGGAAGGGAATACCATGACTGAACTTTAAGTTGTTAGATATGTTTGGTGTTTTGGGTGAGTGGTTTGGTTGGTTGGTGTTTTATTTTGTTTTGTTTTTCTTTTTTAAACTATTATTTGTTTACTAAATCTGTTTACTAAATTTGTTTACTAAAACTGTCACAGAATGCATGGTTATATTCTTTGTCAAATACAGTCCAGGCAAGTAATTCTGTGCTTTGCCTGCTGTGAAAAAAAGCTGTGTATTTGAAACCTTTACAGAAACAAGGAAACACCAAATAGTTATTTTAAGCTTACAATTCAACCTCTAATATAATTTTATCTGATGCTAATTCACACTGCTACAGGCATGAGTTATTGCTGATGGCATAAGTATGTGGCCATGTTCATTGTAAAGGCTCCCCTTTATCTCCTCATCTGTACCCCCCTCACATTTCTCACACCCATTTGCGCACAGTTCTGCAGGGTTTTTTCATCATACGAAAGTATCATTTTCAAAGGCTTTTGCTTTTCACATCCATGTCAGTATTGCAGATTAGAATGTGACAGGGAATACCTGGTTGCATACTTCCTTTAAACCTGAGCCAGTAGCACTGCAAAATGTTAGGGAGAGCACCCTTTCATCTCCTACCATCTACCACTTTAAAGTGAAAGGTTCGTTGATGTAATCCTATTTCCAATCTATAGAGGTCACCTGTAATGCATTGCTCTGAAGCTAAATGCCTCATACTGTTTGATGTTAGAGATTTATTTTTTTTTTTTTAAGTCAAGTTTAATGATGTTTTGGTTTACCACAATACTATATGGAAAATTTTGAAGGCTTCATCTGTTTTCAAACCATTGTTGACCTTTTATTTGCCTGTTAACAAACTGGGGTGTTTTTGTTTGGTTGGTTGGTTTGTGTTGTTTTTTTTTTATTTTCTTTTTTTTGTTGTTGTTGTTGTTGTTTTGTGGGTTTATTGTTGTGGTTTTTTTTTTCCCATTTCAAAATGTTTCAGGTCATTGTTTTGGTGCTTTTGCTTTTTGGCAAGAAGTGATAAGTTGAAGGTAGTCTGTGATGTGAGATGCAGTGACTAGCTTCGGGGTGACAGGACCATAAACCAAGTGTACACCCTTTTGGCAATCAGTGACAGTGAGAATATTAATTTCACTGGGAGAAGGATTGTATCCTCCCAGCATGTCACAGAGGGATGAAATAGAAAACTTAGTTCATAATGCATTTCTGATGCAGTTGTGAAACTGACAACCAGGATCTTTTTAAATCTCTTTAAATATGCCATTGGTTTTATGATTAAACATAAAAATCTCTGGAGTCCTGTATGAAAAGAATCACTGCATTAAAAAAAGTAGCCTGATTTGCATGTTAAGGATTGTACATATGCTAGGTCCATGTGTATGTGGAATGCAAACTACAAAATACAGTCATTTTTTTTTCCTGTGCAATTGTTCAGAGTATCTGAGTCTACTTAGATCACAAAAGTTACTGTATTGATTGTGGATTTATAGGTGAAAACCTATCCCAACTAAAGCTACTGGCAAAACTGCAGAAGTGAGGGAGGATTGATGAAGGCTGGGTTAGGGAACAGTTAAGTAATCTGGCCATCCATAAATCCATGGGTCCTGATGGCATGCACCTGCAGGTCTGGCAGAGTTCATTGCCAGACCACTCTCCACCATCTTTGGTAAGTTGTGGTGCACAGGAGAGGTGCCTGGGGACTGGAGGAAGGCAAATGTCACTCCAATCTTCAAAAAGGGTAAGAAGTATACCCAGGTAACTGTAGAGCAGTCAGGCTTAGCTCCTTGCCTGGAAAGGTAATAGAGCAACTTATCCTTGATGCTGTCCTTAGGCATGTCAAGGACAAGAGGGTTATTAGAAGCTGTCAGCATGGTTTTACCAAGGGGAAGTCATGTTTGACCAACCTGATAGCCTTTTATGGGCTCATAACAAGGTGGATAGATGATGGTAGAGCAGTGGATGTGGTTTACCATGATTTCAGTAATAGCTAGGGGGATTGTAGGGATTCAGGACCCACCTGGATGTGTTCCTGTGTGATCTGGTATACCAGGTGATCTGCTCTGGCAGGGGGTTGGACTAGATGATCTTTCGAGGTCCCTTCAATCCCTAACATTCTGTGTTTCTGTGCTTCTGTGATTCAACTTCCTGTTTGCCAATATGAAGTAATTTTTGGTGCAATATCTTGTGGTGTTTCCCCAACTTTATTAACACTGAGAAGTATTTCCTGGCTGGAGTGCGTTGGCAAATTCTCCTAGAGAAACACAGTTTATGGGTTTTGTTGGTGTAGGTCAGTATTTTTGCCCAATAATAAGGTAGAATTTTATTTCATAGCTTAGCTGCATCTACCTTTGCTAGCAAGCCTCAGTCAGTTAGAGATGGGCTCTTTTTTCTCTCCATAATTCATGATAGATGTTGACAAACACTTGCTGTAGCCCAAATGAGTGAATCTGAGCCTTTCGGGTACATCTGAGGATTTGGCACACTGCGACTGAAATTTCTTTCCTATACCCCTGTCTGATTTGGTAGCAGAATAAACCACTTCCTTTGTAAATTGCTCTGCAGACAACTTTCACAATGCTAGAGCTGCAAGTGAATGTGAAACACTTTGGTGAACTTTTCAGAACTAGGCTTCCATTTCCATCCCTGAGGAGCATTACAGCAGAGAGGAAAGTAGCTCATCTTGTGTGGAGCAGCAGCTCTTTAATTGTAACCACTCCATTTCCTGACCCCAAGTGGTCATGTAAGAAGTTCAAGTTAGGTTAACAAGAGCAGATTACATGCAAAAGTCTTCATTGTGCTGGGTCTGATGCTGACTCTTGTCCTGTAACTGTTAATGCCCTTTTGTTAATTTTCTTTGTCTCATCTGCCTGAGAGTTCAACAGTCAGGGAACTTTCCTGGCCTGGTGTCTGGTTTTAATGTCCCTTGCTGCTTCAGGAAGAACCCACTTTCCAGGGCTCTGTCACTTTCCCTCTTTTGCTTTTTGTTTTCAGTCCCTTCCTTACCATTCCTCACATATGGTATGCACAGTTGCAATGACTTGCATCTGTCCAGAAGTGTGATTTTCTTAGAGCTGATTCTTCTGTTTCTTTGTGCATGAGCCAAAAAAGGACTTTGTGTTACACAAGGCTGCCAGCACCCTTCTCCCAAGAGAACATGTGTGGTCCTTCCACATTCATCTGAATTCCCACTAACCCCAGAGATCAAGATTGTTTAGACTCCTTCCTGTCTCTGGTGGCCACCATTATCAAAATGACTTTTTCTGCTCAGAAACTTGAAACCTATTACTGTTACACTTCCAGTTCTATCAATGATAAACTATGGAAAACATCAGTGTCATACATTGTGTTTAACCTTAAGGAGCTGTTTGACACAGTGTATTCTTGAAATGTTTACAGTCAGTGGGCAAAACTTTGAATTCACTTTAATAAAAAACTCCCTTTAACCTCTGAAATTGAGCCTCTACAGTGAAGTTTTCTCTCTCTTGATGTTATTCACCCTTCTCTTTCTAAGGGCCAAACACTGCATGGTAAATGGCAAGGAGACTCTCCATTTTATTATGTCCTTTGCTGTATGTGTTCAGCACATCTAACAAGAGAATAATGAAGATCCTTCTTTGAATTCCCATAACATGGAGGTCAGCTGGTATTACTGACCTCTTTATTTCACTCTGCATGGTCCCTGCTCTCAAAGGAAGGTGCTGATGAAGGAAGGAAGGAAGAAGGAAGTGGATGTCTTGCAAGCTGATTATCTTTATTATGTGGTTTGTTACCTGCTTAATCTCGTTCCATGCTGGTTATTCAAATTGTCTCTGAGAAAGAAGAACTCTTTTGGGGTAAATCTTAATAATCCTCTTATCTGTGAGCATCTTGAAGCTTGTTAAAGACACAAAGCAGTGTAGGAGACAAAATGACATCCCTGTGATTTGAAGTTTGGGAGAGGAGAGCTGCTTCATGGCTATGGAGAGAAGTACTGGTTTGTTACAAGTGGGCAGGCAAAAAGGTTTTGAGGGAATGTGGCAAGGTAGAATTTTGTTAATCCTAATTCCATTTTAATGATGATTGCCATTGTGCCTCTCTGAGCTTTTCATAAAAGGCTGAGTGGGCCACTGGATGTCCAAAACTGCCATGAAAAACATTCTTAGATTCAACTGAACTGGTATTGATGGTAGTTGCTGGAGTGCTTTTTCCAGCCTGCGTCATGCCCTGTTCCACCCAACCACAGGATGAGTAGCTGTAAGTTAAATCTCACGCAGACACTCATCATTTCAGCATTTCACAGTTAATAGCTAAAGACTAATAAAACATGCCAAAGAGCATGAGGGATTAATGGACCTCTTCCTTTCTCTTCAGTCACCAGAAGAGTGAGCAAAGGAATACTCTAGCATGATTCCATGTGGAGTTGTTACATGAAGTAGGATTGATTCTCTTGTGTTGAAGAAGTTTTAGATGGAAATCCCTAGGGAGAATTACCTCGAGAGAAAATAGGTTCAGTGAATAAAAGATAGGGTCTTGGGTGAAAATTTGCTCTTCAATTTAAACAAATCAACTTGCATAACATATTGTGACTTCCCCATTTCATTTTCTTAGCTAGACAAAAGATTCCACTAAAAAAGTCTCCAATGTAACACATGTATGATTTCATTTGCTCCTTGCAGGCCTCATCTCAGGCCATAATTCTTGATTTCTCCTAATTAGTTGCTGTGGAAATGATTATGTCATAAACACAAACAATGGGGATATAAGGAGCAGATGAATTCTTAAGAAGCAAAGATTTGTTTTCCTGTAAACGACCAAAAAATCCCAAGGAGAGGCATTATAATACTTTCTGCATTGTCTTTCCTCTCAGGATTTTACAGTACTTCTCAAGTATTAATACATTAAAGATTTTTGAAAAGCTGCTGCAGAAATGGTGTTGAAACCTTCCATGTTAGTTATCCTCAGTAACTCATGATCAAATTGTTGTTGCTTGCAACTAAAAGTGAGCTTTCCCTTGCAAAGCGAGCCTTTGCTCCGAGAGCCAATCGGATGCTTCCCAATGTACTCATCATCACTAGTTACAAAGATTCTGCTGGCCAAGTTATTTACACCTGGGCAGTCCAATTTACTTCAAGGCTCATTTTATCCCTCTGCCTTCAGATTTCTTCCCTCGGAGATTTGTAGGCAGCTCCGACACTCTCAATAGTGTTGCCTCACTGTTGCTGCACTATGTGAGAGAACAGTAAATGATTGTATTGAAGGACTACAGGGTGGAATGGAATCTGCAGCTGCGTCAATCTCAGCTACTTTCTGTGTGACTATCAGAAGAAAAATCAATAGAAACTTATTTTTTTGCCTCTGAAGTCCGCACATGTGGCTAAATATCCTCTGGGAAATGAAATCCATCACTCTGCACAAGCCCACTGTATAGAAATGTTCTCCTTAAGTTCTCAAAAATGGGGCTTGTGTGCTGCGTAGGCCACGTGAATTCACGTGTGGATTTCACCAAGGGAGAGGCTCTTTGAGTCAGAAGATGCCTTTTTGCATAGTCACTTTCCAGAGTTGTACTATACTTTGGCATTCATGACACCTCTGTCAGACAGCTGAATATTTATAACTGCTGCCTTTTACAGATGGGAAAACCAAGGCACAGAGAGATTGCATGACTTGTCTAAAGAGCACGGTTGGTTAATGGCAGAGTGAACAGAGCTCACGATTCCTGACTCTCTTCTAGCCTCTGCAGAACATTTCTAGTGCAATATAGAACTTATGTATTGTGCAAGCAGTGTTGTTACCAAACAAAAATGTCTGTCAAGTTGCATAAAATATCTGCAACAGCTCTTTAAATGTGCAAGAACAGATTGATTTTAATTGAATGTAGTATCTGCCTTAGTGATTGGAAGGGATTTTTAGGTGCTAAAATTAGTTACTTCTCTCATTGATAATAAAAGTATTGCAATTATTCTGCTTACAGCTATGGAACAGAAAAATCTACGTAGCTCTTGGACTTGCAGCTGAAAGTTTTTTTTGAAACTACAGTTGTAAGTGCAAGTTAGGAAGTAGGATCTTCTTGTCAGCTCCCCACATCTGTTGTTGGAACTATACAGTAGTACATTTCCAGCATTGCCTTATAACATGCCCATGTCAACTTTATGGAACTCAAACATGCGCAATAAAGATACACTAAGAAGGGCAAAATGCTTTTGCATAGTTTTTATATTATTCACACAGCTGGAATGTTTACAGCATAGTACAGAGTGTAACAAGAGCAAATGCTGAACCACATCAAGCGGTTCCCTTGTTGTGCATGTCATTTAAATATCAAATCTATAAGGGCGTTTGCTATGTTCTTCACACACAGAAAGACCACAACTAAGTGACTTAAAAGTATCCCATGAGTTTTTAAAAATGCGGACAAACAACTCTCTTCTTTTGATAATTGCAAATACATTGTTCCACTCTGTTGGTTCTGCAACATCTGGTGTTTTATAAAGCATTTTAAAATGTCATCTCCCTTCCCCCTTTGCCCACACCCTTCCCACTGCACCTTAACCCCAGCATAACAAGAAACTTTAATTCCTAAGGAAATCTGTGGAAAAGCTTGCAAAACCAAAGTTAAGGAATGGTGTCTGTATACATTTCTGCTGTTTCCTTACATTAACAAGAAAGCCAAGTCAGTGGCGTGGAACAACACTACTGCATGGAAGGGTTTCCATGAGGAAGATGACAAACATTCTGGGCTGATTCAGAGGAAAGGTGTTATTAAATGACTCATGCAGAGGAGATTGCTTAGAACATTTTTGCTTGGTAGTGTTAACTCAATACACTGGTCTTGGCATTAAGCTTTCTTCAAAAGGTCACAGTGCAGCTTCTTGAGAATGAACGTCTGTGACCGCCCCCACCCCCTAAGTCCTGGTACGTGTCCATTTGAATTGCAATCCAAGTGTAGCTGCTTCACAGTTAGCAAGCTAGTGAGCTTCATAGCTTGCGCCTAGGAATGAACTCACAGGTTAAGGGATCAAAGCGGGCAAGGGGAAAGGTGGTCATTGTGTCGTGTTTGTCCATAATCACAGTATTTACACATTTTTCATGAAAGTTCTTGTCAGTCTGTTGCAGTGTACAATGAGTAGGGTACTTTGAGAAGTAGGAAGTGAGTGCAGATCTAATCTTTATCAAATCTAATAATGAAATGTAATACAGAAATAACTGCAGAAGCTTCAGGAAAAATATCTTAAAGCAAAAGGTCTTTGTAAATGTTGTGAACTGTTAGGGGCAGGAGAGGGAGGGTCATCTTGCTTAATTTTAGCTATCTGTCAGTTATGTCTATAGTCTAAGCAGCAGTCTCTCTGTTTTCAGCGAGGAGAAAGGGAGCAGGGGCACCTCTAGATGGCAGTTCATTCCACCTGTATAGGTGAAACTTCATTTGAATTTAGATGGGATGAATCTCACATTTACTAGTCAGCACAGAGGAAGATGCTTTACTGTTTAATAATTTTAAATTTATGACTTATTTCCTTAGCTCCAGAAGTCACTGGAGTCTGCTGTATATAAACCATAAGGGCTGAAGAAAAGTACCATGAATTGTTTGCTTAGTGAGGTTGTCTTTTTCATAAATGCTTTGTAAGTGTGTGGCAAATTGTAAGATAAAATGCATCTAGCTGCAGTCAGAAGGTTGCATGAAAAGGTTTGTACTTATTTATTTTTACATAACTGGTAAAAATTGGCAAGATTTTAGCCACAATGAAAAACGTCATGGTAAAGTCCATTTTCAGAACTGGACTGAGAATGTACAGATGATTTCTGGTCATGGACCTGGTGATTAGAATACTCTGCACATTCTCATCCTCACAGTCCCACTGGCATAGCACTTCTCCATGGGCTACTGAAGGCTTATTCAAATTGCCAAGTACTACTAGTGCCCAGCCAAAGATTTCTTAGAGGCTAAACAAAAGTGCAGCCTCTAAGAAATTTAATTCTGAGTTTTGTGTTGCCTTAGCCAAAATGTTATTAGTATCCAAGGAGATGCACTGTGGCCCTACATCGCTAACCTTTCTTAGGTCTGTTTTGCCAGAGCTCTGTGACTGTCACATAAGCAAGGATACCCTTACCTGCTTTACTCTTACTAGAGCAAGTAACAAGCAATTTAAGTACAGTAGCACTGTCTTCAGCATGGATTAGAAACCGGAGCACCTGCTTTAAGGTCCCAAGTAAGCTTGTACCTGTGTGCTGTCATCTGCTTTCCTTTCTGCTGTAGTTCACTTCATAAGGTTTTCCAGTTTGTGTTGCAGTCAGATTTCCATTTTTCCTAGGTAATTATAGTCTTCATAAAGACCTTGTTTTGTTTGAATTAACAAAACAGAATTTGCAGGGATTTTTTTGCTCCCTGTAAACAAATAAGGGGACACATTTCAGAGTGGAAAATGTATTTTTGCAAGTAAAGGCACAGTAAAACTGTTACGACTACATTTAGGCTGAAAATTACAGCAAGATAGAATGGTCCCATAGAGGTAGTGGATGCAAGCATTCTAACTACTCTTGAGCTTGATATGTTTAAGAATAGGTTTGTGGAGAAGGTTATGGTCCTGAAGTACAAGGGCCTGCACACCTAGGGTTGAAAGAGAGCATAGGAATTGTTTTTTTCTGAGAAGTCTTGGTCTTCTAAATTCTTGGGTCAAGTCAAGCCTTTTTGATTGTGGTGTGCTGTTGTTATGAAATGAAAGTAATAAAGATATGAACTTTGCTAGCTGCAGTCTTCATCTGCCAAATGCTGCTCTTGAACCTTTATCCCTGTCTGTACTGTCGCCTGTTTCACTGTGATGATTCCCAGTGATGACTGTGGTGCCAGTCAGTGTCCCCTCAGCACTGTGAACCTAAGTCCTGTTACTGTGAAAACACTATTCCCAGAGCCCTGGAAGTTTAGGAAACAAAGGGAAATGGTGATTCCCTTTGGACCATCAGCCACATGACCTTTTGTTCTCACATGGTTTAGTCCCTCTTCTGTACGTGACATCCACTTGGGACTTTCTTTTTTTTTTTTTTTTTTTTTTTTTTTGGCTTTTCTCCATTTCATTCCAGTTAGTATTTAGCTCACACATCGTTATGAGAAGCGCTGGTTATGGAGATACGCAGCTCTTGTCATAACAGAAGTATTTTGTATGCACCTGCAATTTGACATTTGTGTTGGGGGAATATTGCAGAGTGAATAAAAAAAAAAAGAAATAATTTGGGTTTTCTTCGGACTACACCTGCTAGGAGGTTGTTTTGTTGTCTTTTTGGAGGAAGGGCGTTGAGGTGTATTTGTTGGTTTTCTTTCTTCTTCTTCTTTTTTTTTTTTTTTTCCCCAAGAACAATCTGAAGGTGTGTTTATGGTGTTAGGGAGAAGGTACATTGTGCATTATAATGCTGTAAGCAGGGAAAAAAAGGAAAATCTGTAAGACAGATGGCTATTAACATGGCGTAAATACCTTATTTTTAAATGCAAGGGGAAAAAGGTGTTCCATATATAGTCCTCAGGCTGGAAGCTTCACATTTGTAATAGCACCATGGGAATGTGAAAGGATTAATCACTTCCTGTGTGCTCTTTGTAACAGCAGCACCAACAGAAGTGTTCTCAAGAAGTGTTATAGTCTTATTGCATATGATCCTCTTTCTTCAGATGCACCCATTCAGATACACTGAATTCATTAAGACCACTCTAGCTACCTTTGCCCCATATAAATGAAAGGACCAGTGACCTGCTTGACCATCTGAGAGTGGGGTGTGAAGATATTTGCCACTGTACCCAGTTGTTCCACCACCCTTTCATCACATACCGGAGAGGCAAGAAGGGGGAAGGTGTCAGAGTGCACTGCAGCTGCGCTCTGCTATGTCTCAACCAGGTGCTCACAGAACTGGGGAGCTATAAATGGCTTCCTGATAGTGTTCCTCAGTTTGCCTTCCCCAAGTAAAACTGCACAGGAGAGTGTCTGGATTGATACTATTCACAAAAGCAAGAGATTTGGCCTTCTGCTCATTGCAGGAACTCAAATGGCTGAGAATGACCTAATGTATTTCAGCAACTGCACTGAAATTAAGAGTTCGGTCTCATATATCCACATTAAGTGGAAAGACAAACAATTTGAGTTATGTTAACAATGATTCTGTAATAGAAAATGTTGATACTTATGCTGATGGGAATTTTCTCTAATTGATCTTCTCTATTCATGAAGCTGTTATTGGAAACTGATATTTCACACCTTCATACCATGATGATTGTTACATATTAAGTGCTTTTATATCATAATGTCTGAGAGTGAAGGGTCCCCAAATTATGTTAATGCTAATCCATCTCATCAAGTAATTTTTTTCAGGATGTGGCTTGACTGGAAACTGATCACTTGTGAGCTTTACTTTATAGTTTAACTCAAGGCAACTTTAAAAGTAGCTTAAATATTTCTTTTTAGTAGTTTCAATATGATGTTCAGAGATTCTGTTTGGGTTTTTTTTTTTTTTGGGGGGGGGGGGAAGAGATAGTTTCTTGGGGGAGGCTTTGGTACTTTTGTTGAAAACTGAGTATCAGGGCAAGAGTCAAGGTTGCAGGAAAATAGCTTGTACTGCAAGGTAAACTGCATGTTTCTATGGAATATATCCTGTGATGAAAACTGCTTTCTTAAGTAGTCACTCTTGCTAAATAATTAATTCTTTCCAAAGACCACTGCTATTTTGTTCTTTGGCAGGTAATTACAAAATTACTTCTCAAAAAGAAAAGAGAAAGCCATGCACCTACAGGAAGGCTTTTAAATGTAGGTCCTGCTTAATCTGGTTTAATCTTTGTTTATATAAATTCATGTGTGTTTTGAGAGCTCGTTTTTCAACTTTGAAGCACCCTTCTGTATTTATTTCTGTGAAACTTTTTGCAGCTCTTGTACTATGAGAACAAAAACAATGCTGGCAGTGAGTTTGTGTATATAAGCTAAAGACTTTTTGAAATGCATGCATTTTGGCAACTGTAGTTGCTGGTTTTAACTGGCAAGCTAGTACCACCCTCATAGAACAGTGCCTTGAAAAACACAGCATTGCAAATGTTTGTGAATTCATTCCTTTATATTTAGTTTTAGTTTATATTCTCCTATGTTTGGTTTGAATATAATGCTTTTTCTCAAAATAGGCAGTTACTGAATGATGCAATTTTTATGTAGCATCCTTATTGCAAGAAAAAGCCATGAAACAGCTAAACTAAAGAGAAAAAAGATCTAGGCGGAGGATGTGACTCAGGGATTCAGGATCCCTTCACATTGAGAGAGCTGCCCCAGAAAAAGAATTATATCCAGCTGCTGCAAACAGACAAATGGAGAAGAGGCCTAGGATGAAGAAAATGAATGAATGGAAGAATATATGTGGTCAGAAGCATAGGGTGGAGCTGGTCCTTTTTCTGTTTCTGAAAGGGAGAGAGGCAGTTGGATTTGGAAATGAGCAAGATCCCAGTGATGGCAAGTGAAGCTCGTGAGTGAGAGTGAGATGATTGTTTGGTTGTCCTGAATTATTTTCTTCTTTTCTTTGTATTTTCAGTGAAAATAAAGATAAAATCCTTTCCTGGTGACCTGAAAAATTTTCCTGCACTCAGTTAGGTATAACCCTGTCATCCCAAATCAAAATATTTTGTTGATTTTAAAAATATATACTTCCCCCCCCCAGCTTTCTCTTTAAAGATGAATTTCAAAGTAGAAGCATAATTTAGAAGCCATCACTTTGGAATTTAAGTGATGTGTCTTGGATTGTGGAGGTGTTTTTTTTTTCATCTGAACTATTGCTGATTTCAACTTGAATCTGTAAATCATTTTCAGGTGGGCTCAAAACCAGCACAATATTCACTGAAAAGCAGTACTGAGCTGTACAAATAATGAAATGTCTTGGGGACTTCTTCAAAAGGAAAAGCTGTGTGCAACGCAGATTTGCATTCAAATAGCTGTTTGTAGGTATCGTCTAATCCAAGTGGCCTTGCATCCAACCTGTGCCTATTTGTGTGCCAATACCTGCATGGTTTGGGAGTTCTGATTGTTTGTTAATAGTCAAGACAAGAGTGACAGCACATATGGTGTCAATGACCATGAATGAATTTTTTTTTGTTGCTTCCTGCTTCCAAAAATATTTCTAATTATTTTAAGTGCTGCTCATACATCCTTTGTAAGATGAGGCTCTTTAGAAGGGAGGCATTCAAACTAACTGGTTACTTATGAAAAATATTGTCTTAATTTATTTGACATGAACACACTGAGAAAATAAAAATAACCAAATTGTTTACTCAAAAGTCACCAAAAATGAATTCCCTTGCCAAAAAAAATATATGCTTATGTTAGTAATGAACTGCATACTCCTAACTGAGTGCAAGAAGCTTCCTTCTCTTTTTCTAATAATTGTCCCTTGGCACATTCATCTCTGTGTGTTGCTTAGAGGTCTGTCTGGTAATCTTTAGCTAGTTTTAAATCACAGGTTTCTCCATATGCAGGCCAAATGTTACTGAAGACACTGAAAGTTCGTGCATGTGTGTGCACACACTCTCAAAGGTTTTAAAATATCCACAGATATCCTTAAAGGGCATATGCTAACAGAAAAAGTTAATATGCTGTGATACAGGAAGGAGTTCCAGAGCAAAAACAAGTTGTCAAATACACAAAAAATGCTTTTAAGAGGACAAAATTTTGATCTGTGTACAGGTTTCAGGTACCCAGAATCTGGAGTATTTGTTTGGCTCAAGTTACAGGTCTTAATCTAACCATGAGTAAACTATTGCAGGACATTTTAGGTCTCACTGGAATGCCTTTCCTAGTTACAGGAGCCTGTTCCATGGCTTTTTGTTCTATTCTGTAATAATTCTTTCCAATCTAGTGTCATCTTTTTGATTCACTTTCTGCCCTTAGTGTGTACAGCAGATTTCATAAATAAAGACAATTTTGTTTGAGAGGCTGAGATATCAGTGTGTCATAACTCATACCTGGAAAGATCTCTAAGTTTCCTTTCTGAGCACCAATGCCTCTGTGCTATTATTAAGCAGGATCAGGACTCTCTATATGCACAAAGTATATGGCCTCAGTATAGAGATACAAAGTACGTGGCCTCAGTATAGAGATACAAAATATGGTTCAGTGTTTTGTAAGTTATATTTAAAACTGTAATTGCTAAAGGATAACTGGGGCAAACAGAAGTCAGTTTCAGGAAGAGATTTGGCAAGGCAAGATTTATAATCGTCTTCATGCTCAAGAGATTGTGATGTATTAGATGCTTGGTGATGTATTATATACATTGTGCATTGTGGACTGCACAAAGAAGTTATATTTTAAACTGATTTCACACATCCTTTCAGTGGAGAGAGGCAAGGTGTTGGTGGATGTTCATGGGATATTCATTAATGTGCTTAGTCATCAGGAGTTATGTCATGATGATCTTTTATGGAATACATAAACCAGCATGTTTAGGGAAAGAAAATCCTGGATGACTAAAAGATTACGATTAGCACGGAGAGTAATGACAGATCACCATAGGAAGTTCTTACTGATGGAAGTAGGCACAATGAACCACGTTGGCATTGCAAGAGATTGTCATAAGCCATATTGAGAACACTAGTTTTCCATGCCGTTGGCTGTTTCTAGCTGCTAGCAGATTTGGGTCATATTCCATTATTATTATTTTTTTTAATAGTTAAAGGCCTCACAGTAGCAATAGTTTTAAGTCTTCTGTGTATTAAATGGTAAAAAACCAACCAAACAAATCAAACAAACAACAAAACAGAACAAAAAAACCCACCACCCAACACATAAAAATAATCTATCTTTCAATTTCAATAAAGTGGAAAAAACAGAAATGTAGTTCTTGCCTCCACAGAGGCTGTTGGCATTTTCCAGTAGTCAGAAAAATGGCCAGTGTGAACAGAGCACTTTGTATTTAAAATATAGATTTACAGTGTCAGATGGTATCTCATTCTTAGCAATCTTGACAACACATAAGGAAACAACATATTCTGCCTGAAGTAGTATGTGGATTGTAAATCATACATCACTTCAAAAAACCACCCCTTTTCCTATAATTAACGACACAAATCTAATTTTTTAAAGTCATTACATTAGCAAGTACTTTCTAGAATGTCAAAGCTATAAAGCCCTAAGAAACCTAGGAAGAGAAGGGTTTTGGTAAGAGGCCAAATATTCTGAGCACCTTGTATGCTTTTGCATGTGTGTGCTTATTTGTGTATGTATCTCTATATATATGTACCCATACATATGTCAGAGAGAAAAGATTCTTTATCTTACTTAGACTATTAGATCTAAATTCAAAATATTACCTAATGCAGTGCAACAATAGAGCAGAGCATAAGAGCTTAACCTAACAGGGAAACCAAAAGCTTTCTTTGAATGCAGGGATTTTTTTTTGATCTGGTTTTGTTGTGTTGTGTTTTGTTTTGTTTTCCAGAGAACTGTGTTCCTCATGGAAAACTCTTTTCATTTACCTACAAATGAAAGGGAAAAGCCCTTAAAAAGATAGCCTGCCCTTAAAGTAGCCCAAGATAGATAGTGGCAGGCTTTGGTTTTTTGACACCAATTTTCTCCTTTCTCCTCCTGACAAGTAAATCGAGTAATAAACGTTTACTGAGTTAACATAGAATTCATCAAAATAATGAGGTCTTCGTGTAAACAGAATATTTTCTGTCATTACTTGGCAACAAAAAGATGTTTTTTATTTTATTATATTGAAGCAAGCAGGTTGTTTAAAACAGATGCATCCAATGCTTCACTGGCATTTTTTAGCTTTTCTGAATGGCTCATTTCACCTAAGAAAACATGATCTGTGTTTTTCATATAGCAGAAGTATTGGCTTCTTTAACTGAATTAAACTCTAAATTTAGGTGATTTGGGTAGGAATAGATATATGTGTTTTACATAGGTAATTAAAACAAAACGAGAGTCCAAAACCCCAAGGTCAGAGTTAGAGCAGTGCAGTTGAACAGTTTGAGTATTTATAACATGATAAATGTGACACAAATGATTTCAAAAAACCTTCCATGAAAGAATCCCCATGAAGAACAGCAATGTTGAAATGTGATTTTTATATAGGATTTGTTTTATTTCAATTTGGCAACCAGGAGGGGAAAAAAGAAGATATTTTTATTCCATGCTGCTGAGACCAAAATTCAAGTTTTCTTTAAAACTCATTGTAAATGGGGTATTTGGTGGAGACTGTATACTACTTTAATACATATTCCATCATTCTCTGCTGCATTTTTTCTTGGTTTTATTCACTGCAGCATATTGAATGATCGAAAATCCAGCTACAGCTAGCATAGGCTTCATTGTTGGAGCTGAAGCCTTAGATGTGCACTGAATGGCAAGTGGTGTACCCAGAAAACCTGATGCTGTCTCAAAGAAGAGAAAGACTGGGGTAGTTGGATGAATACTTAATTCCTTATATCTGTTTTATGTCTCTAGTCAGCCTGAAACCACAGATTTCCTAGTGAAAGAGCTATGTGGTCTTTCCAAGAACTCTGCTCACTTGCAAAAGAAAAGATTGGCTTCTATGTAAAGTGTCAGCAATAAAGGAAAACTAGGAAAGAAGAAAAAAGATATTGCATAGGGATTGCAGCAGAAAAGCTAGCTTTAAAAAAATAACATTCCTACTGGCACAATCTCTTGGCCTGTAATAAAGATGAAACCCTCACATGACAAAACACTCCATTCCCCTGTGTCAGAAAAAGGACACTGTCTAGCAAAGACTTTTGGTTGCCCAAAGCAGTAATTACCAACACTCCGGAATGAGACAGAGTTGTTTCTTTCTGTTTTATAAATTCTGTGACAAGGATTTAGTTCCCTCTCACTAAATTCTCACACTAAATGCCTGTGGAACTATAAAATAAATAATAATGAAAAAACTAACCAAGCAAAAAAAACACAACTAACCCTTTCCCAAATAAACAACCCTTTAAAATTTTAGGGTTCTATCTGCAGATTCTGGCTGTTTTCTTTCATCTGTCATTTATTGCAGCCATAGGTTCCCATATTTAAACAAAAGTCATTGTAATTTACCACTTAATAGTCACAGTTGCTTATGTCAGCAATCAAAATTTTTCCAACAGGAGAGAGAAACTGATATTTTGCTTTGTGTTTGCAAGGATTAATGCATATGGTTACCATACTGAACTGCAGTTCCAGTGTTTAATTTTTTTGTTTAAATTGTTTCTTGAATAACTTAATACTTCTGCTCATTTGGGATAGCTATGGAAAAGAGGAAACATTATATTTGATCCCTTACAGTTAAGGGAAGCATAGGCAAAAGCACCATAGCTTGGCAAGGAAACCCATCTGGTTAATTCAGTGGAATAATTCACTTTTGGCCATCTTTCTGATTATTATAGTATAATATATTCTGTTTCTTTTTCCAGTCTGGCCTCTTGTACATAAAGAAAGATGCAATTGAGAAATTGAAAGATTCCACTTCGGAAGAATTTGATGCATTTGTATTGGTAACTTTAGTCCTACAGCTTGATATGGATTTTTCAAAAAGCAATATAAAAGTGTACTTGATAAGGCATGCCTCCTCATCCTTCATTATCTGTCTTTCCTAATCATATTTTTTATTAGCTTTTTCCTTATTTTACCAAACTATTTTTATTAATGCAGCACTTTTTGGTATTTATTATAAATAAGTTTAATGAAACAGGCAATCACAGTATCATAGTATCAGAGCTGGAAGGGACCACAAGGAAGAGAGGCTGAGGGAGCTGGGGTTGCTTAGCCTGGAGAAGAGGAGACTGAGGGGTGACCTTATTGCTCTCTACAACTACCTGAAGGGAGGTTGTAGCCAGGTAGAGGTTGGCCTCTTCTCCCAGGCAGCCAGCACCAGAACAAGAGGACATAGTCTCAGGCTGCGCCAGGGCAGGTTTAGGCTGGAGGTTAGGAAAAAGTTCTATACAGAGAGAGTGATTGCCCATTGGAATGGGCTGCCCGTGGAGGTGGTGGAGTCACCTTCATTGGAGGTGTTCAGGAAGAGGCTTGATGGGGTGCTTGGTGCCATGGTTTAGTTGTTTAGGTGGGTTGGATTGGTTGATGGGTTGGACGTGATGATCTTGAAGGTCTCTTTCGACCTGATGTATTGCATTGCATTGTATTGCATTGCATTGTATTGTATTGCATTGTATTGTATTGTATTGTATTGTATTGTATTGTATTGTTCCAACCCCTGCCATGGGCAGGGACACCCCACACTAGATCAGGCTAGCCAGAGTCACATCCAGCCTGGTCTTAAACACCTCCAGGGACGGGTCCTCAACCACCTCCCTGGACAACCCATTCCAGGGCTTCACCACTCTCATGGTGAAGAACTTCTTCCTCACATCTAGCCTGAATCTCCCTATCTCCAGCTTCATTCCATTCCCCCTAGTCCTATCACTACCTGATGAGCATCCTGCCCTTGTTGAGAGTGTTTGCCACTGATTTGCCCAAACTATCTCTGCATATAGGCTATTTATATCAAATTTTAAGCTCTTTTTTTATTAATTCAGTGCTGGACATTTACAGTGTCAGAACTGTATTATGCATAAAAGTCATAGAGCCATCCTTAACAGGAGATGTGGATCCAACAAGTGAAGTTATAAGCAAGACATCTCATCTTTGTGAATCTCAGACTTAGCTACCGTGCAGGTTTTTTTTCCCTCTTAGTTTCCCCAACCATGCGTTAGAGATGTAAATGAGCATGTAAATTATGTAAGTGTAAATTATTATTAGAATAATAATTTTAAATCTTTTAAAGTAATTCCAACTTCTTTTATGTCTGCTCTTCATTAAAATTCCCATTTTAATTGGAGCACTAAAGCTGGGCACTTCGATTCTCAGTTCTGGCAATCAATCTAACATTTTCCCTTCGCTTTATGTTTTGAGGATTGAAAATTCTGCTTTAAATAAGGCAGAAGGGAAGTTTGAATCTGGATCTTTTGGCCATGCAACTTCTTTATCAACATAAAAAAAAGTACTATACAACAACCCCTTCTCTGAGGTAAGACAGAGAGAAGCATACATTTTCTTCCTTTTCGTGATAAAGCTCAAGTTTCAATCAGAAAAAAACCAATATAATTTTGACAAAATTGCACAGATGATTTTGTGTTCATTCCAGTACAGAAAAAAAGAATTTTATGAAACCTTAAAATCTGCCATGAAATGGAGCTGTCATCTTTACTGATGTCACTTCTAATCTGTGTTTTCCACTGACTTATACGGATAAAGCCCCACGATCGATAGATTCATTTCATCCTCTTGACTTATGTGCCATACTATAACACCAACACATTCTGACTGTTGTTGACCTTCATCTTTGACTGTGGTAGATTTGCTCTCCCTTCAAAATTATGTGTATCAAAATAATAATTGTATCCAGTTTGAATAACCTAAGTTTTGAATGAAACCCTTCCACTGTTAATTAAGTTCAGCTGCATTATAATATCTGAGGTACATATATATAAACTTGATGATCTTAGAGCCAAGACAGTTTTATACTGCCTGTTGCAAGACTGTTCTGATCTAAGAAATCCTGATAGTTCTCTGCATTTTCCTAAATAACAGATATGAAGTCAGAACTGAGGCCTAGGTAGACTGATGGCTCAATGTATGCATTTTTTAAGAAATAAGACTCACTTTGCTCAGATGTTCCCATCTGAAGTTCTCCTTCCTTATGTGAAGGGTTAATGAAGCTCAGATGTCAGCAGGAAGAGAGAGGCTTTTCCATACGACACTAGCAAGACTTTTTTTTTTACACAAATATGCTTAATCGCCCAACATGCAACAGGTAAAATCATTCAAATTAATGGTGTTCAGCCAAATGTAACTACACAAACACTGAAAGGCTTGAGTTACACATTCTTCCAGAATGGGTAAAACCATTTTTTTTTGTTAACTTGTATAATTGAAAATTCTTAGTGTCTGTGTTTACGTGCCAACAAGTGAACGTGGGCGCCTCTTGTCTGATTAAAACTGTCGCCTTCTGTGTCCTGCAGGAAAACAGAAGTGCCAGACACCACAAAAGGTGACATTTGAGCAGAGAAGGTGCTGAGCTGAGTCCACTGATCTCATTTATAAGTCACACTGACTTTTTAAAGAATGATTTTCTTGAGCAGAGAAAAAATGAATATCCCAACAGCTTACTAGATACTGTGAGGGATGGAAACAGAATGGGTAGTCAGAGGCCAGTGATGCATTGAAATTTTTGTTACCAAGAGACAGAATAAACAAATATGTTTCATCCTGAAAATGACCACTTGGGGAAGAGTTCTCAAAAGGCAGTCACTCAGTAGGCCTTTTGGATTCTTTGGATTGGGATCAAACTCCCAAGAACAGCCCAAATTTTAGACAGCTATCAGAACCAAATTACCCTATCACTTACTGGTATATGGATTTATCTTTTTTTCCTTCCTGATTACCAAGCTCTTTTTAATATGTGTGTACAGATTGCTTAACTATATATCCTTGCATTTTCCATCAGCCCTAAGTTTATCAGCTAGAACTGTTTATCTTTAGAAGCATCTGTGGTAACCAGCAGTTTTTCCTTCTTGGAAGTATTTTCTTATTAAATTGTCATTTGCTTACCCTCACATCTGCACAGGATACATTGCAGAAGATTTTCAGAAGTGGTCATCATAGGGTGTTCCTTTGGGAGGAACACAGTTCTGTCTTATCTGTCACTGCACTTGTAAATAGGTACATGTATTTCTTGGCCTCTTGTATTTGGCAAGGAACAGGACTATGCCTTTACTGTGCAGAGATCACATAAAACCTCTTTCCATCTATGATTAAGATGGGGTCAGGGGTCATGTTAGTTCTCTGTAGTTTTTTTTCTCTTTTTTTTCCTTTACCTTTCTATTGAACATTCAGTTTCTCCTAGTCACAGCCACATCAAAAGCTTCCCCTTCTTTTTAACTTGTCTGTCAGTACATAACACCCTCAAAAAGGGGTACATTACTTTATATTACTTACTACTCTTGTTTACAAATTGTATGGAGCATTGGCTGATATAATCATTGCAGACATCCCAGTAAATGTTTTAATTGGCTGTAATGGCTGAGAGACAGGTTCTATTAGAGACAGCTGCAGAATTTTTGACATTTTTATCCACCTTTGTTTTCTGAGAGTCTTGGGCACTTACCCGTACTCCTAGCAACTGTAGCAGAAGTCCATAAATTTCTGACCAAGACAATATGTCTATATAAAGCCCTTCCCTTCTCTTTCTTCCTTTTCAATTCCAGGAAACTACAAACAAACAATGCCACATGCAAGATTACCTTTCTACCTGCCCAAATCCCTCTGGGACTCACACAGCGCTGCTATGCTCATGATGTCAGTGTCATTATATAGGTATAATCTGTGAGATATCTTCTCCACTAATTCCCAAATTCCCATGCAAGTTCATCCAGCCCTGGCAGCATTGCAGCTCCTCCTGTCAGGTATTGTTCTCAGGAGGTGTTTCCAGATGTTATAAAATTAGGATATATCTGCCTTGTTTGTAGAAGTCACCTTTATTTAAAGAAAAAAAAAAAAAGAAAAAAGTAGTAAGTATTATCTCTAGCTGAGTGAAAAAGCTGAGTTTAAATCTTTGCTAAGTTCACCCATAGTGTTCTAGAGTGTTCTCACAATAGACACTTGTATGGAATGTTTAGAAAAAAAAATCAACCACAACAACTCCTAGTATTAATGTTTATGATATTTGGTAATTTTTCTTTCCAGCATCTTCTGAAAATAAAACACATTTCCTAACAAAGCCAAAGTGGTTTGTTTAACATTTCAGTGTTCAGACAATGTAAGTCTATATAGACTCTTAATATTAGGGTATTCTGCCTCCACGTGCTTTAAATGGTGTTACTGCTTTGTTTCTGAATACCACATATTGTATTAACACCTCTAATGCTTCCCATCATTTTAGCTTTCATCAACAACTGTTCCAAATTGTAGCTCAGATATTACGTATTTATTGTCCATATTCCTTAGGTTTTGTAGTCTATACACGAAAAAGACAAACTGCTTCTCCTTCCAATCCTTGTGTCTTCATGTTCATCCAGTCTCAAAACCACAGTTTAGAAATTACATTTTTTGCAAACACCTGGTGAAGGTGAATCTATTGCAAATCCAGACACCATTAAAAGTTTAAAAAAATTCAAAGCTGTAACCAAAAGTCACCAGAAAAATACATGATACCTTCTTTAGAAACCACAGTCTGATCTTTTCCTGAGGATTAGATACAGGTTAAAGAAGTGCTTGTAAAATAGTGGATCAAAACTGAAATTAAATTCTACAATAAGTAGAAGTAAAATAGTATCTTACTATATTATTAACAAAAATCCTCTTGCTATCTGTACTCTCTTCTGTAAAGAATATTGTGCTGTGCTCTTCCCCTTCGTGGGTGCCTTGCACTAGCAGATTAATACCTCTGGTATTTTAACACAACAATATTCAGAACAGAATATATATAACTGTGGATTTATATGGATATAGATTTATATGTAATATTAGTACATTCTTGTAAAGAAAGTGCTGAAGCAACCAGGCCATCAAATGCTTTGAATACAAAAAATGGGATCTGAACTTGATTTGAAATTATGTGGGGATCTAGTGTCATAGCTGTGATTCTGAGGAGATATTCCATGGTCTACAAAACCTAGAAATTCTGAATTTCTGAAATACTCATGTTTGGATATGTTGTCTTGGGTTCTGTCAAGCTGGGAAATTAAAGGGTCTTGACATTGTCAGTAGTTACGGAGTAGTCTCCTACCTGATCTGGCTAACAGAATGTTGCTGGTGATTCTGGCCAAAACAGAGATCAGCTTAAACAAAGTGTGCTGCTTCAGTACTCACTGACTAGTCATTGACCTGTATAGAAAAGGCAAAGTGGCTATAGACTCTTGAATTTTTGTTCTCTGTCCTTCTTCCAGTGTAGTTGGCTCAAGCAGGAGGAGCTGGACTGTTGTGGCAGTGGTGATACGACTTACGTCGTGAGAAACTGATTGTGCACTGTCTGCATATAGCTGGGACTTGATTCAATTCTGTTTCAGCTTGTTGTCCCTCTAGCTGTTGAAAATACACAGAGGGAGATTTGAAATCCTACAAATACAATTATACCAAGAGTTTTGTTAGGTTATGCAAAGGACTGCCAAAAAGGTCCTTGATTGTGCTAGCCGATGGATAAACAAAGAGGTGTCAACCATCAGTAGCCAAGGAGCTCACAGTCCAAATAAAGCAAGGTTAGGGTGGGGTAGAGGTATTGGACAAAAGCTGTGTGAACGTGAT
Source organism: Picus viridis (assembly GCA_033816785.1). Lineage (NCBI taxonomy): Eukaryota > Metazoa > Chordata > Aves > Piciformes > Picidae > Picus > Picus viridis. The sequence continues at coordinate 22,249,012 of CM066574.1, forward strand.
ATTTGGGATAAATGTCATTTCCATAGTTCTTGGCTTCTGCAATTACCCACGCTGTTTGAGGAGTCCAGTGGTGGAGGTACAGTTTCCTGTCCCTACTCACTGGGTGTACCTCTCCAGGAAGGACTCAAATAATTTTAGAGCACTACTCTCACTGCAGAGCTCCAAGATGATGGGAACGGATGTCTGTCTTTTGACCAATGATGGGTGGAGAATATTCATCAGTCTCCTAGGTGGTGTCAGTGTGTGTCCTGGCTTGACTCCAGACTGTGCTGTGCCTAAAAGGTTAATTTCCATTAAATGAAAATGTCCTTGGCCTTGACTAGTTTCTCTGCGGACTTGCTCATGGGAAACTTGATACTGGGCGGTAGTTGGCTAGAGTCAATGTATCTAGGGTGGGTTTCCTTTCTGTGGATAAACAGAGCACGTGTATCTCCAGAAATAGGAGCTTGGCATCTTCTGCCAGCATTCAATTAACTTATAGCAATCAAAGGTGGTTATTACAGCAGTTCAATACTCCACATAAGCAATCTCTTTTGCATTTTCCAGTCTATTTATGACTAATGTACATATCTAGCTGCAGTATTTCAGCTGACTTAGCTAGTTGTCTGAGTTTGTACTGTTCATTTTACTATCAAGAACCTGAGTTAAAGAACTATGCAACCTATTTCTGCACTCTGCTTTGGTCCTGTAATATCCATATATGATGAATTTGTCTTCATGAGTGCTAGTACTTCTACTGCAATTGTATCTCTTTCAGTGTCAGTGAAATCTTTACTGAAATGGTCTTTACTCCTTTTCTATTATTATTTTCTTCATATGATAGAATCTTCAGTTTTAACAAGTACATTTAGTAGTATTTGCAGCTACAGTGCAGGTTCTGGTTGTTTTTTTGCAGCTGTTAGGGGTGACAAGGCTTGAACTATGCTCCAACCTGTATTCCTGACAGCAGTACTTGCAGGTTTGCCTTTGTGTTTAGGATGCTGTTTAGTTTAATTCTGTGCTTGACTCATATACATACTGATACTAAGAAATATGGAATGTTGGCTCTAAATCTGAGTTTAACTTAACTGCGACAAACAGTTAATCTAACAGCTAGTCTAATCCTTAATCCAAGAAGTTTTCAGTAGTAGCTTTCCAATCAGTGGAACAGCTGACAATGGTAATCCATGGCTGTAAAGCCATACTGAGAGGATGAGTACTGCACTGCTACAGTAGTGTGTACTCTGACATCTTGGATGTGTCAAAGCAAACTCAACTGATGAAAGTTAATTTCTCATAGCTTGTTAAACTAGTCATGCTCGACATCTGGTAACCTCCATCATAGCAGCTGATGATTATCTAGTACAAAGTTAGCATTTCACTGCTGCTACTGTGCCATACCAACCATGTTTGTAAGAGTACATGGCAAGATGAAGAGTTCACAGCTCAAGGTGGAGAATTTACATCTATCATTATCTGTATGTTTTGTGGCCACAGATGTCTTTAGTTGATAGCACCATTAGTAATGATGGGGGTGGGAAAAAAGGAAGAAGATATTATTATGCTATTGAATAATCCACTTAAGGACAAATATAAAAGCTATCTTATTTTGTTTCCATTATAAAATACTGTGTCACAGTATGAAAGACTCATCATAGACTAAAGTTGTACTTTAAATACTATCATTGTATTTGAAAACTGAAAGGCCCAAGAATGAGACTGGGATCCCATTCAAGTAATGTTTTGTCATCACAAGGAGTTAGGGATCCTGAATCATTTTTCCAAAAGGTTAGGTTTGAGGTCAGTACCCAAGTTACTTTCTCACATGTGCTTTATGATTGCCTGCAGTGGAAATTTGCTTGAATAACATGTAAAAGCTGGGAAGAGAACTCAGTAAACATTATCCACCTCAGCACAATAGCAGATTTGTTATTGCTTTCTGAGGAAATGAGTTTGAATCTTCTGAAATGCTTGTTTTAGCACATGCAGGTAGGATTTGTTCTGTTCTGCTTTCTCATATATACATTTCAAGGAATGGATTACTGTTGGAGTGTACATTTCTTATTTACCAAAATACCAGATTATATGTGTGTGCCCCCCCATTTTTCAAATCTGAGTTTTAAGATTTTCACTGGCTTCAGCCTTCATGCTCATTATTGTAACTGTCTGTGCTTGATGTACACTTCATATGATGTCAATCTTTACAGTTGTGGGAGTCCTATTGTAAAAAAGATGCTATTAATGTCCTCCAACCATTGTTCAAACATTACCACCTTAATAAAAAACCAAAACAAAATAGCTTTTAAATGTTCTCTCGGTGCAGGCAAATCCATTCTGCTTTTTGCTTTCATTTCAGCCTGTAGGCAAACACTGGTTTTAAAATCTGTCACATAGTGTGATTGATCACTTTCCAGGAAAACAAAATTCAAGTCATTTTTAAAGTAGATTCATAATGGATTAACCAGAGTTGCCACATAAAAAAGAAACATTTTATTCTTTTGTAATGTCAGAGGAGCTGATACACTTTGTTTAGCAGTAAAATGTCCTGAAAAGCTCAAGCATTCACTGCTTAGGCACAAAAGCTAGATATAAAACAGGAGACATAATTTCAGCCCCAAATATATGAATCTTATATTCTTCAAATTGTTGTATTAATAAGCAAACTATGTTTGAAAAGCAGACCTCTGTAGATGTGTCAGAAGAGCAACCCTCTAGCCATGCAGCATGTAACAGTGTTAAGCAAACATGAGGGTGAAAACCCAACTTTGTTGAATTCCGTGGAGATTTTGTTGTTGACTCCCAGGATCCAGAATTTTACACAGTTTAAAAAGTGTAACTTCATGAATTTTCAGTTTTAAACTCAGACAGGATTGACTCAGTTGTTAGGAAGATACACTGAGTTTTTACTGAAGATTTTTGGCTAACATCTAGAAAATGAAGTCTCATCTCTTCTGAGAATAGTGTTAAAGGCTGTACTTTTCCATGGCCCTGGTATACCTGGACAGTTTTCTGCTTCCTTCAGAACCATATGCTGTCTTGCATGCATGCATGTGCATTTCCCTGTAATTTCATCCTACTTATAGAATCATAGAGTGATTTGCATTGGAATGCTCCTCTAAACATCATCTAGTCCAAATCCCCTGCAGTGAGCAGGGATGTCCTCCATTAGGTTAGGTTGCCCAAAGGCCTGTCAAGATTCACCTTGAATATCTCCAAGGACAGGGCCTCAACTACCTCCCTGGGCAACCTGTTCCAGTGTTTCACTTAGCTCATGGTAAAAAACTTCCTCCTAACCTCCAGCCTCCAACCTTCTCTAATTTCAAACCATTGCCCCTTTTCCTATCCCTATAGGCCCCTGTAAATAGTTCCTCCCAAGCCTTCTTGTAGGCCCCCTTCATGTACTGGAAGGTCACTATTAGGTCCCCCTGGAGCCCTCTCTTTCCAGGCTGAACAACCCCAGCTTGATCAGCCTGTCCTCACAGGAGAGGTGTTCCAGCCCCTGATCATCTTTGTGGCCCTGCCCCATCAGGTCCATGTCCCTCTTGTGTTGAGGTTACCAGAGCTGGACACAGTACTCTAGCAGTGGTCTTACCAGAGAGAGCAGAGCAGTTGCAGAATCACCTCTCTCAATCTTCTGGCCACACTTCTTTTGATGCAGCCTAGGATGCAATTGGCCTTTCGGGCTGCAAGAGCACACTGTGTAATAAAAGTCATCACTCTTAATAAATCAAAAAATGCTTAAAAAACCCAGAAAAGATGGAAGAATGATAATGATTCTTAATGTCACGTTTGTTGGCTACCCTAGTTAAAAAGACTGAGAAAATACCACAGAACTGCTTTCTGTAAACGAGACCCCTTTATTTCACCTAATTTTGGCTGTCTCAACTCTCCACATCAGATGTATTTGGAAATACAAGTTGTATTTGTGTTCTCCAATTGCTTTTAATAAACCACTGAGCTAAATCAGTTTTTAAAGAATACAATACAATACAATACACCAGGTTGGAAGAGACCTTCAAGATCATCGCGTCCAACCCATCAAACAATCCAACCCACCCAACAACTAGACCATACAGCCAAGCACCCCATCAAGTCTTCTCCTGAACACCTCCAGTGAAGGTGACTCCACCACCTCCACGGGTAGCCGATTCCAATGGGCAATCACTCTCTCCGTGTAGAACTTCTTCCTAACATCCAGCCTAAACCTGCCCTGGCGCAGCCTGAGACTGTGTCCTCTTGTTCTGGTGCTGGTTGCCTGGGAGAAGAGGCCAACCTCTGCCTGGCTACAACCTCCCTTCAGGTAGTTGTAGAGAGCAATAAGGTCACCCCTCAGTCTCCTCTTCTCCAGGCTAAACAACCCCAGCTCCCTCAGCCTTTCCTCATAGGGCTTGTGTTCCAAACCCCTCACCAGCTTTGTTGCCCTTCTCTGGACACGTTCCAGCAAGTCAACATCCTTCCTAAACTGAGGGGCCCAGAACTGGACACAGTACTCAAGGTGTGGCCTCACCAGTGCAGTGTACAGGGGCAGAATGACCTCCCTGCTCCTGCTGGCCACACTGTTCCTGATGCAAGCCAGGGTGCCATTGGCCTTCTTGGCTGCCTGGGCACACTGCAGGCTCATGTTCAGCCTACAATCAACCAGTACCCCCAGGTCCCTCTCTGCCTGGCCGCTCTCCAGCCACTCTGACCCCAGCCTGTAGCACTGCTTGGGGTTGTTGTGGCCAATGTGCAGAACCCATTGCAGTTAACTTACAAAAATTAGTGTTTTCTGCTAATTCAGTATTCACATCTGTTTGATCCATTTTTAAATTTAATTATGCCACGGAGTTGTACATTAAAAGGCAAGAGAAAACAGGACAGTTAGTATATTCCTGTAAGCCACATGGACTTTACATTCTTCAAAGTACCTAATTTAGAGGGCCCTGTTTGCATACAATGTGATTTAGCAGCCAAATAAATGAGACAAACTTTTTCAGTGTGACTTATTTCCGCGTGGGAATGAATCCCGTCTCAAGGACTTCCCAGGAACCTCTGCTGTAATAGCTTACTGTATAATTTTTGCAGTATGGCATGTTTTTGTGAAGTTTGTTGATGCTCATGGGTAAATAATTGGAGGGGAAAGCCCTCTGTTTATTTTGTGTTAGTTCACAACACAAGTAAATTGTTGTGCAAGTAACTTACTCAGCAGGATGTGCAGAGACGTGCTTACATCAGAGGAGGTATAAGTGATTCTGTCACTATCTCAGTGATAACTTGATGTCAGTTAACTCTGCTGTGGGGTTGACTGCCAGGAAAACAAAACAACACACAACAGATACAAACAAAAATGTTGGTCTAGACCAGTTCTGAGGGTATTATTTTATTCTTTTGCCATGTTACTATGCGCTGCAATTTAGGTGTTGGATTTAGCCTATAGTGAAAATAGAGATAAATGACTTATAGTCAGGCAATGACAACAGTTAATTGAATTTGTAAATGCTTTTACAGTATTTCAGTGCAGTAGTATTTGTATTTTGCAAAGCTGCCTTGCCTTATTCTAAGGTAGGGTGTTGTAATTCCTTTTCTTTAGAGCTGGATACAAAAACAGAGTGAATGAATGACACCATGGTTGTTCTAACCATTTTTGACTAGCCAGCATTATAATTCTTGAAGTCTTTGTGGTTCAAGAAGTCAACTGAAAAAGAGCAAATTGTGTCAATAGTTCTAGCTGATAGTCTGAACACTTGTGTGCCTGGCGCAAGTTTGGGTTCTTGTGCCTTCGCAGTTCAACCTCATTTTCTTTTTCCTGAAGGAGATGGTTTCAGTAATGGATTTTTTTTTCAAGTATTTGCTCAGGGAGCTCACAATACAAAAGAAATCTTCTCTAAGTATTCAGTTTGCCATAAGAATGAAAACATTGTGGTATTCTGGAGATTTGCAGTATGCAGAAATTAAAATAAATTTTTGTATATATATATTTTTTAAACTAAATACCCCCCCCCCCCTTTTTTTTTTTTTTTTACATGCTTCAAGGATTATTTCTGAAAACCTATTTTGCAAGGACCTAGAGTATCATCTCCCTATTCAAAAGGTAAAATCACGAGTTTATTCAGTGTTCTACATGATCTGCTTCCCAGGCTCAGGTTTTCCGAGTGAGTTTCCTTTAAAAAATGCTTTTCTGTCTTGCAGTTCAATTTCCTGTAGTACTGGTTGTGTTGAGAATCACAAGCGAAGTATTCTCTGAAAGTTTGTGGATCGTGATGTGCAACCTAAGCTGGGAGGGGTAGAGGAAAAGGAGGGAGGGCGAAGGTTCCTTCCGTTCTTAAAAGTAATTGTCCTGATGTGATGGAAATTGCAGTAACCTGCCTAGCAGTGGAAAGTCTTTAGCTACGAGGAAATCCACAGCATCATCACTTCGTTATAGTTGCTAGCAACCTCATGCTGGACAGCAGCTTTGATGAGACTGATAAAGGCAGGGTTATTGAAACAACAGAAGTGCTTGGAGGATCACAGTTATAAAGATCTTGGTGAAGCTACTGCAGAAAAACTTTTGTGTGCTTACAGACAGTACTTGGAGAAGATTTTTGGGACTTGGGAAAGTGGAGCTTTTGCTGGTCTAGGGTAAATTTAGAGATAGTGTTGGGTGGGTTCTATTCTAGTGCTATTTGAGCATAAATTAGATTAGATCTCAACCCTGGGTTTTATTAAGCATCATTTCCAGTTTACCAAGCAAATTTGAATTGATCAGTACTGCTCATATGAATACCATGACTGAATATCTAAAGCAACTGAAGTGTTCATTACTCAGAAGATTTCAAAGGGAACCATTAACTTCTTTCCATCTCAGCTGACCATCTTAAAGAATACTTGCCTTATGTTGCTGCAGTTCTACTTTTATATTTTTATAATTCTCCTCCATTCTTTTCCCTAAAATTGTATACAGTATGCTTCAAATACAGTGTCTTGCTTGTTTTCAAACATAAGGAGAATTCTTCTTACAATGTAGACTTTCAAGCTACCAGGCAGCAAAAGCTAGTGAGTGTTTCTACATATATCAGCGCATCTCTCTCCTTTCCCCCCCCCCGCTAATTATTCCTTAGAAACATCTGGTACATTTCTGCCTATCTGTCAAATTTCTATTTCTGTTTTATTAGCTGAACACCTGCATGCCAGCTGAGTATGTGCAGACATTCCTGAATATCAGGAGTGTTATTGCCAGCCTGACTTGTAACAGATTTGTAGTGGGGCAAGATTATCCGTACTTCCGTGTTATTAATTTACAGATTAAAAAAAGCTCATAGATCCTAGTACTTAAAGCACTAGCTTATCAAAGTACTGGCTTATTAAATCCCTGATACTTAAGCACACTACAAGTAAAATACATTGTTAAGTACAGCAATATATTTATAGTGCTCTTGCTTGTCTTTATTCTCTTGGCTTCACCATGTGAAAAACTAGTATGACTTTAGTTATCCCAGAAAAAGATGAACTCAAAAGATGCTTCTTTAAAATCTCCTAGTGAGCTGAAAAATCCATATACAATAGAAAACTTATTTTGAAATATGTCAGTCCAGTGGATTATGTTTTATCCTCATTGAAATCTTTGCCATATTCTAGTCAGCTTCTCTGATGCCATAATATAAACCAAAGTCTACAAAGAGAGTGAGTCAAATAACACTTTTACCAAACTAGGAGCCATCTTTTAAATGAGATGTAACACTGGAAAGAACATTGTACTAAAATACTCATAAACCAATTAAAAATATACTAATTAAAACCTGAATTAAAAAAAAAAAAAGCCCTTGCAAGATAATCTGCTTTTTCTGACTGTATCTGTGGAGCTAATAAAAGATATTTCCTCTCTTTCTAAATCCTGCTGCATGTAATAATTACCATTCCATGTTTTTCATTGTTATTCTAAGGGAGTGTTGTAAACTGAGGCAGTGTTTCTGCAATCTCTTTTGTTCCAGGCCCCTAGTTTATAGCATTTCCAGTTGAGCTTCACCTGCCTGCCTGTGCCATGTGTCTGCCCAGTGGAGATTTCTTTGTTGTGACACTGTGCTGCTATTTGACAGGAACTGTACAATGTCTCTTGCCTATTGCTACTGCTCTTTGCTAGCTCTACCTTACATACTCTCTTTCTGCAGCTCTCAGCTCCAGCTGCCTCTTTTCAGCCCATTCCCACAGTGCTATTTTCCTTTTAATCACCTGTGCATTTCCCAGCTGTCAGTTCTGCCAGTTCTGTCAGTCCCCTCATGGCTGTGTTGCTGATTCTGTTTTGATTTCTGAATTCTGTTTCTGGGTTGTTCCCCCCCCCCCCCCCCCCCGCCCCTCCTTTGCTATCATCTGAGTTTACCCAGGAGCTTACCCAGATAGTGGCTTTCTTTCCTTTTTTTTTTTTTTTTTTTTTTGTGTGTGTGTGTGTGTCTTCTGTTCATAATTTGCCTTACTTGTCTTTTCTTTGTCTTCCTTTCCCTTGTCTTAAAAATCTTACTTTGCAAGGTTTATCATCTGGGGTGGTGTGAATACAGACTTTACACAGTAGAAGCAAAACTCATTGGGCAAAGGCAGTGTAAGTGAGATGGAAGATGGTTAAGTCATGGGTGACAGCAGTAGGTTTTGAAAGAGAAGTTGCTGACTGAATCCCAAGTAGAGAGCTGTTGAATATTGTCCACTACCCTGTGAATGAAACCATAGGAGATTGAAATGATACTGGAAAACTTCAACATGAACAGGTCTGTAAGAAACAGGCAGGCCTTAGTAAGAGAATGGTCTTGATGGATAGCTGACCAGATTTCTGGTGCTTCTCATTCTTGTGATTCCAAGAAAGAGTGATGAAGGGCTGTTTTGTGCCAGAAATGAGTGGTAGAAAATGCAGCACGCTCAGAATACCCAAAAACTCATATTGGAAAAATGTTATACAGCAGAGGGTTAAGTCTGAGCTTATAATTCTTAGGAAACATATTTGAGTTCATATGAAAAAGCTTTACGGACTTCATTTTAATTGACCTTGGATACACAGCAGGTCACGGCCTTCTGGGGAATTAGAACCAGAGCATTCATCAGGGACCAATACAAGTTTAGAATGTCAAGAGCTGATTCCTAATCATAAGTGCAAATGTTCTCACGTGTGTTTAATATGAACTGGGAAATAGTTTGCAGCATGCTGGCCTGGAATAAATCGGGTAGGAAGCCTTAATATGTGATTTTTATATTAAATGTTATATTTTGGATATGTGGTTTAGTACATTTTAAAATCATGAGGAAGAAAAGTATGATAAAGGGGCAGACATAGCCATAACCACATGCTTTTTGTAATAATGAGATCAATAAACAACTGAGGCAATGACCTTCCCGATGTGTTGTTGAAAATTTAATTGTGAAGACACGGGTTTTAACTAACTTGTTTTACCCAAACAGGAAGAGGGGGTGGGTGCAAAGAGTTTCCCACGTTAAATTTAGGAACAGTCAAAATAAAACAAATGCTAAAATTATCCAATTTACTCCAGGCTTTGTGGGGAAGAATGGGCAAGTAATTGACAATTATGGAGTGGGATTGGAATGCAGGTTGTAGAGGGATAATTAATTGAGAGATATTTCATTTTGATTAGTGTGGCTTGAAAAAGTGCCATCTGAAGTGGTTTCAGGGCTTGCAGAGGCGGTCAGTTGGAGAGATGGGCAAGGGACTGGCATGCAGCACTAATGGGGTACAAGGTAGACCAGAATCTGTCATGTTACTGAAAATAAAATAAAGAATGAAGGCTGAAGAAAGGATAGTCTTATGATCAAGTTAGAGATCTGTGTACTGGGAAACCTGGGGTTGTTCCCAACTTGTGCTATACAGTTCCTGTGTGGCCTCTGGCATCGTGTTGAGAGCTGGATTGCAATACACTCCAGGGGCATTCTTGCAGGGTATAAAGCAGCTCCCCTACCAGGATCATCATATTAGTGTTCCCTTCATCACTGTTCCAGGTTGGGTGTCAGAGGAAAGAGCAAGAGAAGAGGATTAATGGGTTTGTAACTGGTACTTCTCCTCTTTCATGTTCAGTATGTGTTGAGCTGGGAAGAGGCTGGGCTCTTCTTTGCTGTGTTTTTCCATTCTGCCTGCTGACCCACCACCCTGCTGAAAGGGCTGCCAGGAGGCAGCTGTGGTTCAGCTATTGCCATAGTTCTTTCCCAGGGTTTCTGTAAAGCAGTACACATGGCAGCTCATTCCTCTTTAACATCCCTTCATCTCACTGTCTTTTCATAACCCAATAGGAATACTTGGAAAAGGTACTAACATTATCTGAGGCAAGAAGGCAAAGCAGGGTTATTAGTTTGCTTAAAGAAATGATGAATTTAGCTGAGAGAATGATTATAATCTCAGTTTCATTGTGGTTAATTTATGAATTTGGGATCTGAGAGTTCGAGGAGAGAATATAACCTCTTTCCCCTGTGTTCCCTTAGTGGGGAATTTTAGGACTTCTTAGAGCAGGGATTCAAAACGTAAACATGGTTACTGTGAAGAAGCATCATTAGTAGGGTATGTGGAAGGAGGCTGCCTACCTTCCTGCATGAACCATTTCACCACAGATTTCTGTTCTGACACACAGCTTTCAGCAAAATCAGCCAACAACTGTTAGCCAGACATGAGTGTCTTTGGCATTCAGCAAATTACTTGCACATCAGACAGTGCTGATTACTACCAGAAAACAGTGTAAATATCACATTTTGTGTTGCACTTGTGAAATGGATTCTTTCCCCCGTTGCTGGGTTAGTGTGCCAAAAAGCTTGTTAATTGTGTGATGGAGTTCAAGGACATAATTCTGGCTGCTAAATAACAAACAAACAAACATACAGAGAAATGCATGTCATTATAATGTTCTTTGGCTGATTCCATTTTCACTGTCACCTGCTTCCACTGTTACAACCCATTGGTCATGGTGCATTTTTAATTTCTGCTGCATTCTGGTCTCGGTATTGATTAAATATGAATCAAATTCAGTGTCCATATTTCACCTTATTATAGCATTTCCTTACTTTTGTAAAGGTATGCATGGATTTGTTAATCAAATGACTTTAAGTGCCTAATCTTTGGAAAGTATTTCAGTGTTTTCATTTGACTAGTACTTACAAGGAGAGTCCTTTGAAAAGTTCAAATAGTAGTTGATTTGCCAGATGATGGTATTTCTGAATATGAACTGTAAATCTTTAAATAGACTCACCTGAAAAAGAAAAATTGAGTGCAGTACTTCTTTGTAGCCATTTGAAAATGAGGCAGTTTAGCACTTTTTTATCTTTCACCTCAAAATGACATTTTGAGACCAAATTCACTTCTACATGAACATGAAGATTGATACTTAGCTTCCAATTGAAAAGAACTCTGCATTTCACCAAATAATTAGTTCTTTTTATCCTTTTGGCTTAAACTGTGCTTTGAAAAATAAACTATTTTCAGAAGGGTAAGATTGTTAAATCATTCTTTTCCCTCTGGAAGGCTCCACAATTTCTGGTCAGAAGGAAAAAACAAGAATCTAACTCTACTTTTTAAAAAATCTGTGTTCTGAAAACACAAGCTCAGTTTCAGTTGCACATGTGGATAGCAAAACTGCTTTGAGTTCCCAGGAACACTGTGCACTGATAAAGCTGCTTACATTGGGGATTGGACGTGGTACTTGGTGCCATGGTTTAGTAGTCATGAGGACTTGATCTTTGAGGTCTTTTCCAACCTTATTGATTCTATGATTCTATGATCCTTAGAAGTGTTCAAACAATTAAATCTCTTAGCTTTTGTGTCTGTTTAGGTGGCAACTGAAGTTTGCTCGCTGCACAGTGCCTGAAACAACATACTCCAGTATTTCTCGAAGCACAACCATACAAAATATTATTTATCATTTGATTTCTAATAATTCAGAGCTGAAATTAGCTCTAAAGAACCAAGATGAAAAAAATAAAGGGCAGGGGAGTGACATTAGAAATCTTGATGCTGGATATTCTTCTGTTCTTTTCTTCATACCATCCAGTGGTATGAAGAGCCTGCTGCACATTCTTTTAAGGCTGAAAAAGAGGACAGAAAAAGAGATGCAGCCACCCTGCTAAATAGATTTCAGAAAGCACCATTATAGGTAAAATTGTACAAAGCTCAGATCAGAAATAAAGGGGGGAAAAAGAAAATTAAATCCAGATTACTTCAGGTTATATATTTGTCCTTCCTATATTTCATACCAGATTTAGTACTGCCTGGAAAATTCACACTTTGAGAAGGGACTGAGGGTTATGCACAAATAGCATATGAATAATCAGATAAGAGATAATTTCAGCTGACAAAGTCAACATCTCTCTGTACAATTGTTCAAGTCTAGTTAAAGCATGAGGCGTGGGAAAGGTACAACATCTTCCACTACTTCAAGACGCAGGCCCTCCTTTAAAGCTCCTTCTCTGCCTTTGAAAGGAAAAGCTTCTGAGTTCCTGAAACAGACACATCTTAAACCATGTGAACCACTTTCCGTGCTGACAGAATTTAGTTAAAGCTCATTATGTAAAAAGGTGCTATAAGGAAACTTTATAGAGTGAATGCTCTTTATAAACTGGAAGCTAAGGTTCAGCCAGTTTCCATTTAATCCTCCAATATTGCCTGCAGCAGTCAAGTAAATTTCATAACAGACTCTCTCCCCCAAAATGAAAACCATGTGCCTGCTTCATTTTGCACTCCTTCCCTAGTCTCCCCATTCAAACCTATTCTCGTTGCTTTAAAGACCCTTGCAAGAATCGATAGAAGTAAAATAACAGAATTAACTCATGCTGTTATTAATTAGGACACATTAACACAAGTACTATCCTTCCTAAACAAGCTGCATTGACAGGCAATGGTCTCTTTCAACCTGGTGTATTGTATTGTATCGTATTGTGTATATGGCAAAGGAAAGTGTCAAGAAGTATATATGTGCATGCTGTGTTCTTGGAGCTTCCAAAATTGCATTACGATTTTCTTTCTTAGGTGGAGAAGCAAATAGGCAAAGCACTGTGATTTGCTAAGTACTCCTTTGAGTTAAACTGATCTATGGCAAGCAGACTTTTTCTTATACAGTACTCCAATGCCGATATTTTTAGAGAGAATGCATTTGTTACACTTTGTCCACATAATTACAGGTTTATTTATTTTTCCTGATTTATGTCAGTGGAGACGACTTCTCTAAGAGGAAAATGTCTCTGGAACAATCATAGCCTTTCTTTGTGACCTTGTCATGCTAATGCATAAAACTAACAACTGGCAGGCATTAGCAAGTAGGAGTCATGGGGATGTCTGCTCTTCCTCTGGATCCTCATTCTGTCCCTCAGAGGATGCCACCACTGGCAGTCAACCTCACAATTTCAGGGCTGCAGAATGACACAGACATTCTATTGACCCGTCAGATTGCTGAGGGAGAAACTACTACTTTTCTCACAATGATGGTTCCATTAATCCTTTTTCAAGGCTTAAATGCAACTTTAAAATACATTGTATGTAAACAAATATGCCTTTAAATCTGCATACAAGTAAAAACACTGAAGTATAGAGGAAGAAAGTTCAAGAGCATCCCAGAAACTGTCTGCTAGAACCCACTAATCAACAGGTGTGTTTAAACATAATGGAGCTGAGCTGGTCTGGTCTATTCTATTCTATTCTATTCTATTCTATTCTATTCTATTCTATTCTATTCTACCCAGATTGCCAACATAAACCAATTCTGTTTGGCTTCCATTACAACTAGAGCTTAAAAGAAGACCGTGGCTCCACTAAAAAGTTTAGCAATGGCCTTTGTGCCATGAGGACCATGCTCCTAATGCCATTTCTGCTTTCAGATATAAGATGACAGGAAGATTCTTCCATCATCATCAAGTAAAACTGAAATTCTTATTCTGAGATGTCCGTGCAAAGAAGCAGAAGATAGGCTTGTGAAGCATTTAGGGTTTCACTGGTGGTATTCAAAGAGACAGTTCTTAAAAGTAGGAGATCAGATTCTGAGCCTTCCATTCAATGTCACAATAAATGGAAGTTAAAGCTAACAAGGATAGAGATTTTGGGTTCTATTTTAGATTGGAAGTAGGATTTTTTGAATCAATAGATGTGAATTATGCTATTGAATTTTTGTGATGTATCTTTAGTTGGTTTTCTTTGCTAGCACTATTAATGGTATTTTTAATTGCTGATTTTTAGATGTCTGTCTTTTCATGTGTTTAGAGGGTGTTGTTAGTCATTACAATGATTTTGGGAAGCATTTTTAACACACTATTTCAAAGTTACAGGGAGAACTAACAGATCTCTATTGTCATTTGGACTACAGCAGTCAGATTTTAACATAGTTTTCATGTTGCTCTTGCAAATTTAAAAAATCTTGACGTTAATTAGAAAAAAAAATGAAGAATGTGCTTCTCAGGACTGTGCAATAGTGTGTGTTTTACTGTATAAACACCTAATTTCAAAATTGCCTATATTAGCTGTAAGACTTTTCTGTATTATAATACAGAAATACTGGCTTTTAAATCTGAAAGAGAAAACAGTACCATTTCTGCTGGTGTGAAAGGAAGAAAGAGGGGGCTTTGCCTTTAGATTGATTCCCCTTAGAAATTTGCTATGAGAACAAGAACTAGCATAAGATGAGGTTCTTGGGGGCTTTCTGTGTTCTCTCTACTTGTAGTCTCAAATGATTCTGTGATTACATGTGTTTTCTAAGATAAGATAGCTGATTGTAGAGCACTAAATTATTTTTAAGCATGTTACTGTAATGGGACAAGTAGTCCAGAGGAAGATTTAGGGAACTGACTTCAGTGACAAAAGCATATTAGTCTGACATCACTAGCCTAGAAAGAACAGTACAGTAGAAAGAACAACATTTTACATGCCTCAAGGATGTTTTTAGCCTGTCACTTACAACTTACACCTAAATAGATTAATGTTCATGAACTAAATGTATTTGCTACTACAGTTTTCCAAGAGACAACTGAATGTCCACTTGGGATTCATCATGAACAGGCTGAAAAGGAAAACCTCACTGAACTGTGCTAGTCTGGCATATTTTGGGCTTTGTTCTGGCTTCTGTTTTTATCAGTGAAAGCAGGATCTCTTGCCTTGCTAGCTAATGCATGTATATCCCCAGGTTGTGTTGCACAGCTCCTTGCCCAGGTCCCCATTTATGTACTTACAATACAATACAATACAATACAATACAATACAATAAACCAGGTTGGAAGAGACCTTCAAGATCATCACGTCCAATCCATCAAACAATTAGATCATGTCACCAAGCACCCCATCAAGTCTCCTCCTGAACACCTCCAATGAAGGTGACTCCACCACCTCCCCAGGCAGCCCATTCCAATGGGGAATCACTCTCTCTGTATAGAACTTCCTAACATCCAGTCTAAACCTGCCCTGGCACAGCTTGAGTCTGTGTCCTCTTGTTCTGGTACTGGCTGCCTGGGAGAAGAGACCAACCTCTGCCTGTTTACAACCTCCCTTCAGGTAGTTGTAGAGAGCAATAAGGTCACCCCTCAGTCTCCTCTTCTCCAGGCTTAGCAACCCCAGCTCCCTCAGCTACTTCTCCAGGTGAAATTATTTCTGCTTAATTGCAATGAACCTTTAAGCAACTGTGAGTTCATTTAACGTAGCATTTTAGAGCTGGTGAAACAAATCTCCATTTCCCATGCTTTGGGCCACAGTGATGAGCCATCTCAGAGAGAGCAGATTGGAGTCCTACTTAGTTTGCTTTTCTCCTATGATAAATGCCAATTAAGGTTCGACACCTACACTTTCTCAGTGAAACATAAGGTAAGTATAAATTAAAGAGCTTGTAGGTACATTTGGGTAGCAGTGGAAGTTTTCGTTACGATTTTTTAAAATAAATTTTTTTTGTACCATGTTCCTTAAATTTGAAAATTGTCCCAGATTAGCATAGTTTACCTTTGTGGAGAGTTCAGCAAAGACTTCATTGCCTTCAATAGCTGAGCAATAATAATAACAACAAAACAGCCCCAAGCATCAGACTTAGGACAGTTCTGTTGTGTGTGCGGTTGGTTGTGTTCTTGAGCGATGTGTTTATGCAAGACAAATAAGTAACCTATCTCTATGAACCCTATTTGAAAAAACTCCAGGTTTGTCCTGGAGGTGGAGTATCTCTTTTCTCTTAAAGTGTGTGTTGATGGATTAAGGGAGAATGCAGGCATGTCCTGACTGTCAAATGCCATTGAGCAAAGAGGCTTGACTAAAGATGGAGCACTTGGCAGTACTGAAAGGGAAGACTGGTTTATACTGACGTCTGAGCTGTCCTTTTATACCTAAGACACTCACCACTTACTCAGGTCACATTTTCTGAATGCATTGCTGCTCTGTCCTTCAACCTTCAGAGTATTGACTCTAAGCCTTTGAATATTTTGTTATACATAAAAATGAAAGAACTGATAAGGAACATATGTGTCAGTGGATATATGGGAGCAGTGACAGTGAATTTCAGCAATACTGAGAATTTTATTATTTAATGCAAAGTCATTTTAGCAGCCTGTATCACCTCTGTTGCAGTAAAGTAGAAGGCAGACATCTTCTGTCAACTGATCTGAAATTAGCCCATATGAGGTCCCCCTCTCCATCTTTCAGTCCCATGTGCATTTTATTCTTTTGAAAAAAAAAGTGGAATTATTATTTGTCACATTTTACAGAAGAGAAACTGATGTAGACAGTCCTGAATACATCTCAGTTAAAATGAAATATTTAAGTGATATTTTTTGAGGTAGCTACATTCTTATCACTCTGTAATATCATAATCCTGGTCATGATAGTCACCATCACCTTCTGGAAGTGTCTTTCTGTATTGTCTGTGGTGAGGAAAATTTGGTAACCATCTTACAATCCTCAGTCAAGTGTGTAATGGTAGTTGAGGTCAATGTGGATCAGAAGATCAATTTCCAAAGTCATCCAATACATGCATGATAGAGAAGAAGTCCTACAGTATGGGTCCATTTGTCAGTGAGAAATCCTTTCTTTGACTAACTTCACTAAGGGCGCATACTCCATTGCTGTCCATATCAGAGTAACTATAAATTAATTGTATGTAGCAATTGTGTTTGGCTAATTTCTGGTCTCCTGTAACCGAAGGGATACGTTTGGGTGCAATGAACAGCCGTTGTCTTTCAAAAAGCAGCATTAAGTTGAATATTGGCATCTGTAATATCTTCAGGGGCACAAATACAGGAGTTTTTAGCTCTTCCAAAGGATTATTTCTTCAGATATAAAACTGAAGGATGGGGAAATGTTGGAATCATATGTTTTATTTTGATTTGGTTTGGTTTTGTTGTTTTTTTTTTCTTCTATTTATCTTAACTAAAAAGTGGTATTGGATGAGTGAGAAAATGTTTGCCCGTATACAGCTTCACTTCTGAATTAAAAAAGAAAAGCCTGACTGAAGCCAACTTGTATCTATTTATGTGGAAATTAAGCTAGAAGTTTTATGGGAATGAATTTCTAGTAGGTCTCTCACATGACCTGATCCTCAGAGGAAATGCTGTGATACTGGGATTTTGTGTAATTGCAGAAACTGGATACCAGAGGTGGATCACATCACTGAAAACCCCTTCTGTCTTCTGAACAAAACAGTGTTGTTCTTTACAGTCTATTTTCTAATGCTTTTACTTTATTTAGGTTTCTGTCCATTCAAAAGCATAGGTAGATTGTAGCAGCAGGAAATTAAAAATGGTGCTAAATCTTTTCCTATTTAATGGTAATGTTTTTACATACTAGTGCATCACCCTAATTTGTGGCTTTCCATCTTCAATTGCTGTTTAAATATTTTAAGTGGCAATTTCTTCCATGACTTGAATACACCCAGAGAAGGGCAACAAAGGGGGAGCAGGGTTTGGCAGATATGTCTACTGAGGACCCTTTCCTGAGGGAGGGAAGTGGAGAGGGAGGTACTGATCTCTTCTCCATGGTACCCAGTGCCTGGGCACATGGGAATGTCTCAAAGCTGTGTCTCTTTGGGGAGCTTTGGACTTGACATGTGAAAACATTTCTTTACTGAGAGGGTGGTCAGACCCTGGCACAGGCTTTGTGGAGAGGTGGTGGTTGTCCCATGCTCTTGCCAATGTTTAAGAGATATTTGGACAGTGCCCTTAATACCATTGTTGATCTTTGGGCATCCCTGATGAACATTAGTCCAAAGGTCAGGCAGTTAGGCTAGATGGTCATTGTAGGTTTCTTCCAATTGAGCTGTTTTCTCCCATGCCATGCCTTATTTAGCATAGGTGAAAGTAGTCAGCTCTTTTGGTCTTCTCTTTATTTTAACCCAATACTTTTGAGTTCTTATCCACATTCTTTCTTTTGTAGTTTATTTTCGGCTTGGCACAAAACCCAAACAGTGCAAAATTGGAAATCACAGTATTAAAAGAAACACTTCTAGAAGTTATTAAGGCTCTTCTAGGTTTTGGACTGACAGTCTATATCCCTTGTTATTTTATCTCAACATTCACATGTCTTTGTTAAGGAATAAAAGGCCTTTTACCACTTGCCTTTTGGATATCTCCATTTGGTTGACCTCAGTTAAGCAGACTAGTGCGGAAAAGAGTTCAGTGAAATTCAAAAGCCAAACAAGTCAATGGAACAATTCATTATAATACAAAACCCTCTAGTTTTATGCACTCCACTGTATGTACGGTGTATATATTATTGAGATAAGATGAACTAATGCTTTCACTTTGAAAATTATTCTGTGATCTGTATTTTAAAAGATACAGCTTACAGTTCTGTCACACTGAATTGCTGTACAGTATTTGGTTTCAACTTGCTTAATATATCAAACATTACAGTACTCCCTTTTGGTCTGGAACAATGAGCAGTGTTTTAAATGTTAAACTCTTCCAACTGATGTCTTGAACAGCAAGTAATCAATCAGAAAAATTAAACTAACTTCAGAACAGTCACTTGATGATAGCAATGGGTGGATTTAATTCACCAGACAAGTCATATTCCATTTTATTGTTACAGCATTTGTTAGTGGCCTGTAACTAGAGAGTACAGCAGATATACTTTGTCATTCAAATGGAATTACGTGCACAAAATTCTTGTGGCCTGCTTGGAATACTAAGGAGCTGAAGAGTTCTGTTTTCCAACAGAAGTTCTGGAAGAAGAATTTCCTTGCAGGACTGGAGTTTATTAGATAGGTTTGCCATTTGTAGAAAATACTGTCTAATAAGCTAGTAGCATTTTAATCAGAAGGCCCAAACCATGATATTTTGATGCATTTATGTTGTACTTAAGTTTAACTCCGGTTGGACCTAGTCTCTTGAAACAGCTGCAAGGCTAAGACAACTCCCTTTTGAAAAATATTTTTCTTTTATTTTATTAGATGTCATCTCTGTACATTTTTTATAGTTTAACTCCCCTTCATTCTAACTGTCGGCTTAAATAGCACCAGTTAGAATGAAAGGTCTTACGCAAAGCCAATATTCAATGTAGAGCATATGGCTTGACACAGGACATTTCTTCTGACAAATGTTAATTGCTGTATAACCTACTTCAAATGAATTCAGACACAGAGCGATGTTGTAAATTGATGGTATTATGAAGCCCCTGAAATTTTTTGGTGCATAGACATGTACAAATTGTGTTCATTGCCAATTACATTGAACATCTGCTTAGATTTAAATGTTTGGAAAAAATAATCTTCTGTCAGGAGAAATTACTGTCAGTTCTGCTTTTAGTGCTATCAAATCCCAGTATTATGTAATGTTGCATGACAGGTATTGCTGTTCAGGTAGAAGAAACCCTCCGTACAAAGCTGAGGAGTTAAAATTCAAAATTAAGTTAAAGCATTTGAAGATATAAATTTAGCCAGGTGAACTGCTTTTGTGTCTTTGTTCATACAAACTGGTGTCAGATTTTGAGCAGAAACATCACTCATTATTTTCCTTCCCCCTCTCCCCCCACACCCCTTGGGGAACTTGAGGGTCTTTAGGGGTCCTCTTGGTCCCTCACAGCTTCTATAACATGTTGCAGTAACTATGTGTTCTAATCAACTGATCTGTTAAAAAAAATAAGACTATTAAGCTGTTTTTCTGGAGAGCATGTGTGAGTTTCCATCTCTGTATAGAAAATGTGACCTCTTCAGATTTCTGATGACGGTTGTGCTGGGAACAAAGTTGAAGAAAGAATGTCATAAGGGACTGCTAGGGCTTGTATTTGGCATGTAGTTGCGTGCATGTAAGTTTTCAGGCATAATGTTCATGGTAATTCTATGTGGAAGTGTTGATCCTTCAGTTTGTTGAGGCTTAGCCTGGTATCTGCTTTCAGAAGTGTCCTCGTTGGAAGCCAACAGGGCAAAGCAAAGTTTGGGCTTCTTCAATGCAAGTTCTGAACACAAATGAGAACCTAATATAGAGGATGAGTGCAGTTATGCAAATTCAATGCGTTATCAGGTTTTCCATGGGTTTAGGAGTATATCTAAAATGTTGTACATTTCTGGCTTTTCTGTGGCTTGAGGAAATGAAAAGTGTTTTGCTAAGATTGGGTTCTGTTAAGTACTTGATGTATATTTTCCAGCCAAATGAGATTTTGTTGTGGAAACGTCAGTAACTTGCAGAGTATAATGACCAGTGACATTACTGCAGGCTGTTTGTAAGTCTGTACATTGGCAGTCAAACCTGCCATGGTTGTGATGTGTTTCATAAATTTAACTCCTGCATTTTCATTGTTAAGGTTAATAGAACAGGATCATTAACCTCAAAGCAAGAGAAGTCTGGAAGCGCTGCAGAGTTCATAGGAAGCACCGTGTTTAAAAATCTGTATTGCTTTTTGCTTGTGTTCATATAAATAGTATTCAAATACTAATTGCATTTTACATTAAGTCCTCTCAGAGTATCTAATGCACATCATTGACAAAGTAACTGTGAAAGGTACTGTTTTCAAAACTATTGTTTTCTTATCTTTTTTAAATGAGTACGGTTTCTGCAAGAAATCCTCTTTTTTGTGTGTACACTCATAGCTCTGAAATACCTGTCTGGCTTTAGATTCTGTTTGCTTTACTGCAAATTGGAGAGAAATTTTGTGGTTGGGTAATGAAACTCATGAAATTAAATATTATTAATGGAAAATTGGTTAGAAATAGTTAAGCACTGAACTGCTAGAAAGGAATGGAAGATACTGATACAAAGAGAGAACTTATTTTCCATTTAAATATGCTTCTCCATTACATGTCTTACAGGTAGCACTCTTGAATCCCATCTCCTTGGTATGTACACAGTTAGGAGTTCTCTATCTTAAATGCTTTTGTTAAAAGCCAGTGTTCATGGGGCAGAGCATAAATCAGGAAATATCTTTGTGTGCCAGAGATAGTTGGTGAAAGTTCCTTTGACTGTGCCCAGGACATAAAACACTAAGGAAGGAAAACCCAACACTCAGGCTAAAAAGCATCTATGTTGTTTGCCAGGGTAGTCTATCTGTGTTTCTCCACAGTGCTCCTTTGACTTCGGTCAAAAAGCTGTAGTTAAAACCACAGTCACTGCTCCTTTTCTACAGAGCTACAGAGGTCAATGCAAGAGTATGCAGGAATAAATCACTTCTGAGGAGAGATGTGGTGAGTCTTTGTCTGCTGCAGGAGGAGGGGTCTGCAGGGAGATGGTCCCATCTGGATGTACTTTGCTGTCCTAAGCAGGTGCCAATGTTAAGTGGCATTCTCTTGGATGAGGCCGTTTTGCATTCCTGGGAAGAGAAGTACTCTGAGCTGACTGACTGGTTCTAACAAAACAATGAATGATGTATAAATAAACTGCGACACTTACATGGTATATGAAAGATGGATGGAGTACTTAAAAGAAGGCTCTTGGGAGCTCAGTGTGGCGTGCAAGATTGGAAAACCTATACTAATTATGTACTTTGTACTGGGAGAAACAGATGAGGTCTCCCAGGACCATCAAAAACCAAGTGATATATTAGCATGATAGTACAATGCTGTTATTAATGGTTCCTTTGCTTGGTATTAGCCCAGAAGTAAATCTGTGAATATTTGAGGTTTCCAGAGTATTGAGGTTTCTTTTCTTTCTATAAAGGTATTCTTGGAATAACATGCATGCCTATCTGAGAAAACACATGATTTCTATAACAGAAATCTTAGAAGTGTTCTTGTTCTTCAGTATTGTTAAAGATTGCACATTCTGAAATAACAGTTCTGCTACGTGTTGGACAAACGCCTCGGTACATTTTTCAGTCCGGAGCTGCAATTGCATGTGACATACTCTTATATACTCTTATATATATGGCCAAGAGGTACTTCTGAAAGCCAACAGTTCTACAAAGCCCTGTAGAAACCATCAGAACTTTCTCTTCAACATAGGCAACTCTGGATATGATCCCTGACTATAATGAGTATAGGAACTATCTACGTAACGGTTATGAAAACACTGGCATTGCAAAGGTTCTCAGTATTTTCTTCCCACCAGTTTCCCACTTAGGGCATGCAGTGTTTGAATGCATGGTGGGCCTAGCTTGTTGCCACAGTAGGAATACACTTAGATTTGTTTGCGTTTACAAATCAGTTTCCACAAAGGAAAACAGATGAAAACTCTTTTTGTTGTTGTTTAATAGAACAGATAAGTTGAAATGAAATAAAAAGTACTGTGTCCAGTTCTGGGCCCCTCAGTTTAGGAAGCACATAGAGACACTTGACCGTGTCCAGAGAAGGGCAACAAGGCTGGTGAGAGGCCTTGAGCACAAGCCCTATGAGGGGAGGCTGAGGGAGAAGACTGGAGAAGAGAAGGCTCAGGGGTGACCTCATTGCTCTCTACAACTACCTGAAGGGTGGTTGTAGCCAGGAAGGGGTTGGTCTCTTCTCTCTAGCAACCAGCACCAGAACAAGGGGACACAGTCTCAAGCTGTGCCAGGGGAAGTTTAGGCTTGAGGTGAGGAGAAAGTTCATCACTGAGAGAGTCGTTCGTCCTTGGAATGTGCTGCCCAGGGAGGTGGTGGAGTCACCATCCCTGGAGGTGTTCAAGAGGGGACTGGACATGGCACTTGGTGCCATGGTCTAGTCTTGAGGTCTGTGGTGACAGGTTGGACTCGATGATCTTCGAGGTCTCTTCCAACCTTAGTGATACTGTGAAAAGAAAACGGAAGCCTTCACCTGACATTCTTGACAGCAAAGCAGTATAGCCCATTTGCAATCTGGGACACTTCTCTTCATTTTAAAATTCACTTGCATTTTAAAAAAAATATATTTTTAATTAGATCTCTGCTTTTTTGCTCAGAGAAATTGCAAACATCATATTTAACACGGCATTTGTGGTAATCAAAAGTACAAAAAATATCATGAAACCCCAGTGATTTGTAACCCTACTGCTAGCAGCAAGTAACTGGCAATTCTTTTCGAAAGAAGCAAAAGCAGTCATAGGACACCACCTGGAGAACTGTGTCCATTTTTGGAACCCCTATTACAGGAAAGATATGGATGTTCCGGAACATGTTCAGAGAAGGGCCATGAGGATGATCAGAGGGCTGAATCTCCTCTCCTATGAGAATGGACTGAGAGAGTTGGGGTTGTTCAGTTTGGAGAAGGCTTCAAGGAGATCTTATTGTGGCCTTCCAGTATCTGAAGGGGGCCTACAAGAAAGATGTGGAGGGACTTTTTAGGGTGTTGGGTAGTGATAGGACTAGGGGGAGTGGATCCACGCTACAGGTGGGTAGATTTAGATTAGACATTAGGAAGAAATTCTTCACCATGAGGGTGGTAAGACACTGGAACAGACTGCCCAGGGAAGTGGTGGAAGCCCCATCCCTGGATGTTTTTAAGGCCAGGCTGGATATGGCTCTGGGCAACCTGATCTAGTGGAAAATATTCCTGTCCATGGCAGGGGGATTGAAACTAGATGATCCTTGGGGTTCCTTCCAACCTTAACAATTCTATGATTCTGTGACTTCAGCATGTTACAGTAATAAAATCAATCTCCTTCTGAAGTACCTTCCAGGTGATCATTGTGATGAGAACATGAAAGGCGTGCTGCAGCTGGAGCAGGCTTTTTGATCCCAGGGCCAGTGCTTTGAGTGCAGCCACATCCTGTCTTGCTGTCAGGATGAGCCGGATCTCATAGCCAAGTAGCAGCACAGCCAACTGTCTTTGCTTAAATATTTCAGTGAATTTAGGATTTACATGTTCAGACCCATCAAAAATTTGTTTTTACAATCAAATTCAGTTCTCAGGTTAAAAAAAAACCCAGCCACATTTGAAAAGTGTATGTATTTTTTTCACCAATAGGGACAGATTGCCTCCTCTGCCACATTTGCAGACTAATGGTGCAAGAGATTATCAGCTATACTTGGGCACTGGAAGAAAGAGGACTGATTATTTTATTTCTTCAGCACCCAGTGACCCCCTGAAGTCAGGATGAGGTCTGCAGCCTTCAAAACTGGAAATTGTATGCAGTTAATTACAGACTTGTATCATGGCATTTTTGTATATGTTGGCCTTGGGTTATAAATCTCCATTCTCTTAATCTCCTTGCTATTCATCCTAAATATTAATTACACTGTATGCTGATAATCTCCTCTGAAATACTTGCTTCTCCACAAGAGTTTAAAACCCTGATCCTTAACTGGAATATGGCCTGCTATTAGAATAAAAGCACTTTCTTTTACTCTTATTATTTTCCAATACACCTGATGAAAACATTTGGGATTTATGTAGATGCATTTAGCAGCTGTCTCATATTTACCTAGGCTATGAGGTATAAATTGAATTCAGTACTTTTTCTCAGGCATAAGTGTGTGTTTGATGATTAGACAATGGCAAAGGTGTTTCTGCTCTGTCACAAATGGTTTCCATGGTTTAATACTCTGTTGTGCATTATAGTGATTTAGCAATAAGGACTTATTCTTTTTTTTTTTTTTTTTTTTTTTTGCATTTTTATTTCTGCACTTTTTATTTTGAAGTAAGACATCAACATGAGAAGCACTTTGAGTATCAGGGTCATATCTTTTGTTGAATTTGAAGGATGATATTAGAAAGCTGAATAACTGAAAACGTTCATTGTCTGGCTCATGCTGGCCACAGAGTAGATTCTCGGGGAGAAGGAAGGTGAGGCCAGAACTTGAACAGACTTTCACAGGGTGCCTGAGAGAAGCTCCCTGTGGTGGGTATATTCTGTGTCAGGAGTATGAACCACATAAAGAATCTTGCAAAGCTACCCAGGAAAACTGGTGAAGTTCCATCTTTATGCTTCCTGAACTGCTTTTAGTCCAACATGCAGGTTTCTTAATGTAAGATTTTCAAGATTTCAGTTAATGGATGACAAGAAGTAGTAGGATTTCCACTGGGATACTTAAAGCTTTGGAGGAGGAAGAATCCCTGTGGAAGGGGTTGTCTAGAGCCATAGTAAAAATATTTTGCTGATGTAGTAAATAAATGAGTGTGGTTACTCATAGAGGAGTTGAGGAAAACCTGACAAATGAGAGCTCACACCATTTAAAGACATCTGCTAATCATGTCAGTCATACAAAAGGCGTAGGGGATGAGAATGAAATATAGAGCAAAACTGAAGGAGGGACAACTGAGAAATTCTGGAATGCTAACGCAGTGTCAAACTTTAAAAAATGACATAACCACCTCCCTGCTTCCCCAGATGCATACAAACCCCATACATATCTGTATACCAGCATGAGATATGCAGGAGGAAAAATAAGTGACTTGAAATTCTTGTCAAAAGAGGAGGATCTTGACATAGTAGCCATTACAGAAGAATGTTGGCATGAAAAAAGTCAATAGGAGAGTGTAATACCTGGCTACAAACTGAACAGGAAGGACAGATTAGGTCATAGAGCTGGGGGAGCAGAATTAGGCCTATACTGTTCAGCCTTCTGATCGGGAAACGGATATTGAGTCCAAAATGTTGAAGGAGATCAAAGAATCAACTAAGCCTAATGAGGTAGTAATAATAGGTGACTTCAACTACCTTCAGCTGGTCAGATGTCACAGTGGGATAGAGTATAAGGGAAGCAATTTCTCATCACTCTGACTAATTGCCTTTTTGAAATGTATATTCTGGAGCACACAAACAGAATGTTAATTCTTGATTTAAGTGACATACAGGAATTGCAGGTAGGAGGGACCCTGAAGCCCTTTATCAGAGCAGGTCTTCTTGGGTTAATGTGATGGCGACTTAAATTCAGTATTGAAGAGCCAATAGCTAGATTAAAGAAACATTAATAGACTAGAGGATGACAAGACACTTTGGCCAGAAGGTAGAAATTAAAAAGCAAGGAAACTAAATCCTTAGAATCAACGTGGAACCCAGTTGAGTTTTCTGCAGTGAAACAAGAGAGACAGCAGCTAAGTAGCAAAGCAAGTATTTGAATAGGGTTGCATGAGTCAAGAGGTTTTTGAACCATATGTATATTTTCAGGCATCAAATCTCTATCCCTAGGGAATGTCAACAAAAGGTAATTTTGTCGACGGCACATGTGTGACAAGCTGTGAAGCTGTGGCATAAGAAGGTCTTTGTCGAAGCCATCACCTCACGCTCACAAAGAAAAAGTTGACCAGAGTGCGCAATCTGTAAGACATGGGCCTAGCAGAAAGCAGCAATGGAGAATAAGGACATTGCAGTGAGCTGTGGTTTTCTTTGCCTGTATTCTGTTAGTGTGTGATGCTGTGGACATAAGGGACTGAACATGCAGCATTTAGTGCATCAGAATAAGGGACTGGGAGTGAAGAGGTAAAGTAACAAGCAATCAGAAACAAAAAGACCAGATTTCACTGACTCAAAAAAGTTGTAAATAGCATTACTTCTGCTTAAGTTATGTACTGCTCCAGCATGAAATGGTGAAACACTTCAGATATGAGAGTTAGGTGCAGGTAAGTGGAGAGAGGTGTGATTAACTAATACAAGAATTACATGACCCATAGAGTAGAGAGAGATTAGCTTCTCCATGTGAGCAGTGTTTGGAAAGAAGAATAAAGTTATTAGTGATAAAAGACAACTTCTATTATCAACAAGACTTGAAAATACTGGAACTATTGCATTGATAAAAGGGGAGGGAGAGGTGAAATATACCAACAGGCGGAACATTCTGCTGCATAGCATAGTTCTAGAAATACCAGACCAAGCAGCACCTGGCATCAGACAAGGATGCCTTAAATGTCCTTTATAAATTTCAAATGAATTAACATCTTTTAATTTGGAAAGAGGTGCTTTTAGGATGTGGGACACAATTCCAGTATGGCTGTGTGTTTGCAACACGTGCTGTTACTTCTTTAGGGGGGGGATTATGGCCATAGCTCTTTGTTCAGCATACACAGGAAAAACAGTATTATTATTTGCTTGAGGTTTGGAAGCACAAGTAGTAATTACATTTACCAACAGCCGGCTATTTTGTGGCTACAAAGCTATGGAGAAAACAGTTACATCATTTTCTTTGCAGCCCTGAAAATCCTTTTCACTGAACTGTGGCTGAAACTGTAAGAGTGGTGTCTGTACAAATGCACATTGCAAATGCACAGCTCCACATCAAACAGAACGTGATTTCAACTCTGGGGCAGTGGGGCTGATAACATGTTTGATATGTTTCTGATTCCAGTACCTCCTTCAACTGGGATTTGGCAGCTGATTGTTTCCTAAGTAGTACCTAGAATGCATTTGAAACCTTTCTGGCAGGGCAAAGAGAAACTGCATTGTCGTGGGTGATTGGTTATGTGCATAATCAATTACATTAGAGCTGAACTAACATGATATGAAATGAAACATAATTACAAAATTTGCCAGATATTTACTAGGTGGCAAAGCATCCCATTATCCATGTGAAAAAAAAGGCCATACCAATGCTTTTGATTCTCTTACCTGCCATTTGTGCTGCTGCATCAATAATACAATGAAATATTTTACCTCTTTGGCATGTAAGAGACCAATCATTTTCAGGGGGTACAAGGAAGTGTATTATCTGTTTCACAGCTTTGTTACTTTATTATATAACCTTTTTACCAAAAGAATGCATATATATATATATATATATATATATACACACGCATATACTTGCTGTATTTACCAGTTAAGGGCCCATCATCAAACATCAAGTATTCTAACAAGTTGTGGAGTGCCCAAGAAAACACAGATTTCTTTCAACATCGCACAGCCATGATCCTGCATGATGATAGTTTTTCTAGATGGCCTTTTTTCCCCCCATATAACTAGATACTCATACATAAATTCAAAAGAAAGCCACCATACATGCTAGTAGTCTGTACATTTTACTGCCTTAAGGGACAGGGAAAAGTGAGTTTTTCTTTGAAGGATCTGTGAAGGCTGAAGTGTCTTGCACCACTCCAATGTACCTTATGGTCTTGTAAAGAACAGGTCTTAAGTCCCAAGAAGTCAGAGACAAAGCTGTTGTTTGAATCTAGATTTTTAGCCTTGGAAATCTCTTACATGAAGGTGAAATTTAGAATAGTTTTGGTATTTTTATACAATAATTATATTTCTTCATTTAATTTTCATTTTCTTCTTTGTATGTCACCTTGCTTTTAAGTGACACTCAAATACAGAAAGAAAAATTACAAGACTGAAGTGAACATGTCCACTGATAATACAAATATTGGTTCATTAAAGTAGTGTTGGTTGAGTAATTGTTTTGAACAAGGTGAGAATACAAGAAATAACTAGACTTAATATTTGATCTTCTTGTGAAAGCAGATGGCTAAGGGATTTTAACTCTGCCTCTGACAAAAGTTTTAGCTGCTTTTTAGCTTACAATTATTAACAACGTTAGGGAAAAGAGAAAAATTAATCATTGAAGTTATTATAGCTGAATTACAGTGAGCTTCATAGCGGCTGAAGTAAGTATCCTCCATAGTTTTTCTCATGACAAGCTGAGGGGAAATGATGAAACAACTGAGAATATGTATGATGAAATATATTAAATTACCCTTGGTTATTACACAAGTAAAATGTTAAGATCTTTACTTACAAGGTTCTATGTGGACTTCCTTTCATATAGTATTGGGAAAATAATATTGAATTAATTTTAAAATGAAATTCTTCTATTCTCTGAGGTTAGAAGACAATCTCATGAATTGGTCTATTTGCTGTAGTTTGAATAAAGTCATGCAATAACCTTTACTGGCTAAATACCTTTAAAATATAATGACTTCAGTTATTTTGACATTTTCTTTTTGCAACATGGGCAAATCTGATAGGCTGCATATCAAATAATTTATCTCAAAGTAGAATTGTAGTGACTAATTGTAGAATCATAGAATCATTGCAGTTGGAGAAGATCTTTAAGACCATTGAGTCCAACCATTATCTAGCTCTTATCAAGTCTGGTGCTAAACCCTAACCCTGACCCAGCACCATGCCTGTGGTAGAGAAATATGTATATTTGTCACTGTATTTTAAAAAAAATAACAATATTATGAGGCAAAAGTTGGTGCAGGAATAATTATAACAGATGGCCCAAATCAGAGCAACCCTATCCTCTTTTGTATTCAGTAGAGTGCAGAGATTATTTTTACTATTTCAGGCTGTGTAATGACATCATATTTTCTTTTCATTAACCAGTAGATAGACAAGAAAAGTTCTTTCTGTAATCTACAAGATGTCTGTATTCGAAGTGAAGTGAAATTGCCTGGAAAAGTTCTTGCTGAGAGACAGAAGGCTGTGCTTCTGATTCCTTTACAATGATCTCATTAGAATCGATGTAAAATGCCACCCAAATTTTACTTTGATTCACAGAATCTCAAATAGTAACAGGTAATTTAATAATAGGAGTATTCTAGCTTGGAAAGTCAGCCATATGGAAAAAAAATTGAAAAATAGATATACTGAAGGTCATTATCTACGTGCTCCTCTGGATTCATCATTCCTTATGCTGAGATAAGGTGAATGAAAACAAAGGGGACAGGGGACTCTACTACATCAGAAGCATAGAATCATAGAATTGTTAGGGTTGGAAGGGACCTCAAGGATCATCTAGTTCTAAGCCCCTGCCATGGGCAGGGACACCTCACACTAGATCAGGTTGTTCAGAGCCACATCCAGCCTGGCCTTA
Organism: Picus viridis; assembly: GCA_033816785.1. NCBI lineage: Eukaryota > Metazoa > Chordata > Aves > Piciformes > Picidae > Picus > Picus viridis. Next base: position 22,279,004 of record CM066574.1, read on the forward strand.
AAAACATCCAGGGATGGGGCTTCCACCACTTCCCTGGGCAACCTGTTCGTGTCTCACCACCCTCATGGTGAAGAAGTTCTTCCTAACATCCAATCTGAACCTACCCATTTCTAGGTTTGTTTCCATTCCCCCTAGTCCTATCGCTACCTGACACCCTAAAAAGTCCCTCCCCAGCTTTCTTGTAGTCCCCCTTAAGACACCGGAAGGCCACAATTAGGTGTCCTCAGAGCCTTCTCTTCTCCAGACTGAATAGCCTCAACTCCCTCAGTCTGTCCTCACAGGAGAGGTGCTCCGGCCCTCTAATCATCCTCATGGCCTTTCTCTGGACATGTTCCAGCACCTTCAGATCCTTCTTGTAATAGTGGCTCCAGAACTGGACACAGTACTCCTGGTGGGGTCTCACCAGAGCAGAGTAAAGGGGAGAATTACCTCCCTCAACCTGCTGGCTATGCTTCTCTTGCTGCAGCCCAGGATGTGATTTGCTTTCTGGGCTGCAAGTGCACACTGCTGATTCATGTTGAGCTTCTCATCCACCAACACCCCCAGGTCCTTTTCTTTAGGACTGCTCTCAAGCCAGTCACTGCCCAGCCTATATCGGTGCTTAGTATTGCCCCAATCCAGATGCAGGACCTTGCACTTGGTCTTGTTGAACCTCATGACCATTTGAGCAGTACAACGCAGCAGAAAGCCTCCAATTTCTGTGTTTTTGCCCTCAGACTTCCCTGGTATTTGATGATAATGGACTTGAATATTGCTTCTCCCAAAGGCTAGGATGTAGTAATCTTATGTATTTCCTTCACAGTTTTTAGAATGTGCATGAAGAGGAGATGGAGATGTTGTTTTTTTCAGTTTCTTCTTTGGAATCCTAACAGAGCAACACATGAAACAGGAAATTACACAGTTCTTTTAAATAATGTTGCTGATGTGGGAAATAAATCCAGCCTTTGGCCACATTCATTACTTGGGGGTTGTTTTCTTCAAAAGAAAAGACAGAACTGAGTATACCAATAGAGGTTTAGAAAATAAGAGCAATGACAGTTGCTGTCATTGAGTAAATATCTGAGAGGGAAAATCAGCACTAAACTTACCATGAAAATGGAAAGGAAGCTTGGCTGTGTCTTAAAGAATACTTTTAAAAGAGAATAGAGTTGAGACTGGTGGTCCTCAAAATTACCGCAGGTTTTTCTGTTTGTTGTGTAAAGACAAGGGAGTTGAAATCTAACAAAAAGAAATCTTAAAAGTGATGTTTGCTTTATCAGAATAAGAATGTGGAGGCCAAAACCACATGGATTTTGGGTAGCTTTGCATACCTGCTAGAGATCTTGTGGTTTTTTCTTTAACCACATGGTGCCACTTTTAGATAAAGCCTTTAATTTGTACCATCTAAAGACATGCTTGTGCACCTGAGTGTACTGTTGATTTCAAGTTCAAGTAAGCCTGTTTTCTTGTATTCTCTTCAGAAATAATGAAGTAAATGTCAAAAGTAAGTTACGGAGAGAGGAGGAGAAACTTTCAATACTTTTTGATTAAGGGCATAACTGCAAAGATTCTAAATATGAGTTAAAACAAGCAATTATATTTTCCAATTCTGTCATTTGGAAAGAAAAAATTCTGGATCTCTCACTTGAATGTCTACCAAAACTGGCGTTAACCTTCCGAAAGAGAAATAGAACTAATGATTTGGTACAGCTCCAAACAATTAGACCAGTGAACAGACATTCTTCCACCAGCATCTATTATCGGAAATATCTGGATTGCTAAATGTCAGCTAAAAGAAAGCTGACCTGACCTTTTGACACCACCTGTTCAAGAATGGGAGGTTTTTTAAGTATGCTATTCTACACAGATAAAAGGTTCACAAAATTTGACCTGGAAAGAATGGTTAAAGGAATTAGTTTTGTTTAGTCTAGAAAAGAGCAGACTGAGGGAGGATGCGATTACAATCTTCCAGGACATTAAAATGTTATAAAGATGCTAGTGGTTGGGTTTCTGTGTCCAGTTGGGAAAAAATATAAGAAGATACACAGAAAAAGATACTTAGATTATGTATTGGGGGAAAAAAAAAGTAAATAAAAATAAAGAATATCATGCAGACTACACAAGAAAATTGTCATCTCCTTAACTGGAAATTTTCAAGAATAACTTGACCCACACTTGTCATTAATAGTCAAGGTTACTGGTGATGTTCATGGTGCAAGGTGAATAGGCAGATGCATTACATGACCACTTAACAGTCTTTGTCTGTGTTTAATTTTCTACAGGTGATACATTTGGCAAGGCGCTCTAGACTTGTTGTTAGAGTGGTTCATGGGAGACTTCTTGTTTGCAGAGGATATCTCAATAACAAAATACATTATTTTTAAGAATTCTGATTATGTGATTAAGTGCTAGAGGGATGGATGTATAATAGGCAAGGAAATGATAAAGTTTGCTTACTGACTTTGGATGCATAATTCTACTAATAATGGTACAGCAATGACTTTGTTATTATGAATTTCTTTTTTCTTTGTTACTTGAGAATGTTGGTATCATACCTGTTTTTATGGTTGTGGTTAATAAGGAACGGGAAACTGTGACAAATATTCATTCAGTATAGAGCTACATAGGGCTGAAGCTTGGCATACTCATTTGAAAGAACAGCAGTAATACTGGTATCTTTTAATAAATGTTTGTGAAAGCTACTAAGGCAGTTTTTCAGTATGATCCATTCCAGTTACTCAGTTGGTTGCAAGCTCAACCAACTGAGTAACTGGAAAAAACCCAAAACACCACCAAACTGCGAGAGAGCATAAATTACCTATCGGCCTTCAAATGCATATGGCAGGTTGAAAGTGCAGGTTTTAATTCTCATTTCATGCCGGTACCAATTGTCTACTGGTGGTTGACAGCAGGACATGCCTTCAGCTCAGTTTCTTGCGTTTAATGTTGGATATAAGAGCTTCAAGATATGTTTGACAAGTAGCCGAAGCATTTACTTTGATGTATAAATAGCGCTAAACATCAGGGCTTTCATTTTACGAATTAAGCAAAATACTTGAATTGTAGCTCTCCTGTATTTTCAGATTTTTTTGTAAAAGAACATGTAATATTTCTCTTTCATTTTTTTCCTCTTGGGATTAGGAAGTGTGGGGTAGGTTTTTTTTTTTTTTTTTTTTTTTTTTTTTTTTTTAATTATTATTATTAAATATATGTTTTGGGGTTTTTTTTTTTTTCTGTTTGTTTCTAGGTGCTGCACAATGGACTCGTGATGGAAATGAATCATCCAACAGCTGGGAGGATAGCTGTTCCAGGTTAGATGTTTAATTCTTTTTTCTAAATGGAGCTTAAAATTAAATGCTACATGACATCCTGAGTAGTTCTGGAACACAGCTGAGGACATGACACATCTTCACATTTCACTCAAATGAACAAAAATTTAACCAGGAAGACATTTGTGCTCATAGTCATTCCAGTAGCAGAAAAATGGGTTAAAATGTGTGTCAAAATAGCTTCTGGTTTTCATCGGTCAGTTGTCATAAAACATGAACATGGATTTGATAATATTTGCAAACTCCCACTGCTAGAAATATTACTGCTAAATCGTCTACATGAATATGTGAATCTGGTTTTGATTTAGGTCTAATTTGCAAGTTGCAGGGTTTTTTTGAGACATTTCTCATAAAACAAAAAAGAGAGAGAAAAGAAAAACAAAAAGGCTGCAAGTTTGTACCGACAATTTCATCCCATTCGTGCATTTCAGGAGATTAGATGTGAAACTGTAACAATGACATCTCAAACAGGAATTTTAGATTTCAGAGAAAACAGAAGTAATAAACTGGTGTTAGATCTCTTTTGAGATCTAAGTGGATCATAACTTCAAGCTGATGTAGCTTTATTTCCATTAGGGCTAGTTATGGGATGGGGTTAGTTTCATCCAGAGTCATGGTGAATGTTCTCGTTCAGATCCTTGCAGTTGACTGTTTTGGCAGCTGAGCCTTATCTATAATCTACTAGCTATTGGGTCAACTTTTTTGCTTATCTATGCTTTTCTGTCTCCCAAGCCACACAGAATTGTCTCTTCCCTCATTGAAATCACCATGGCTTTTTAAAACATTTTCTCCCTCCATTGTGATTGTGTGTGCAAAATTTGACCTTCTGATGCAGCATCCAATTGTCATCCATTTCAGTTTACTTGAGCACATGTAATGGTAAGAAGAATGTGACCCATAAAATTTATCTTAATGTGCACATCCTGGAATCACACTGGGATGCAGAAAGAATTATTTGAATGAAATCAATCCCACATTAGATCATGTTTTCTGCAGGAATAGAGGGGGTTGTTTTGTGTATGCTTTGTATTTGCTCTTTATCACAGTTTGTGTTCCACGTTTGGTCCCACTGAGCTTGGATGTTTGGTTGATTGTATTAAAAAATGCTTCCCTATTTAGATTCGTATATCTGGAAATAGTGATCCTTTTGTTTTAGTTTCTAACAAAAAAAAAAAAGTATCTTGGTTTATTTATCCAAAATGAAAAGACTAATAAGGGTTTTGATTTAATTATTTTTAAAGAAGTGGGCAGAAAAGCCTTGCAGATGGTAGAGAAAGAGTGTAAGGTTTTCATGTTGCATACAGTGTATAATCTATCTTAGGGAAAGAGAATACTCCTTAAGGGGATAGGTTAAACTGCAAGAAGAGGAAGGAGATGAAAGGAATGTTCTAATGTCTGTCAGCAGTGATAGAATGTATTGGCAAGAGAGTGAGTTTTTACATAGGTAAGCCATAGTACTTCCCAAATCCTTAGTTATTTTTTATTTTATTAAACCAGTGACACTGCACTAAACTAAAATAAATCATCCTAATCTCTAATGGTTTGCCATTTAGGTTGGCTTCTATGAAGAGTCTCTTGTATTGAAGCAGATGGCTGAAATGATTATTGGATATTTGAGCAGGAAAAGGAGAATTCCTTCCTTTACTGGCATGGGAGGATAAGCAGGGGGAGAGACAGGGGGAGGGAAGGGTGGAGGATACTTATTCAGTGCGAGCAGAATGGACCTATTGATATCACAAGAAAGACAGTGCATTACTCTGTCCCAAAATTGAAGTGTGTAAGTGAGTTTGGCCACTGTTAGTGACAGGTAATGGAAGTAGCCTGGAATTGTCCTGGTCGGTGATATATCTGAAGAGTACAGGAAGGAGTGTTTCGAGAGGACCTCCAGTAGATGAACTGCTTCTCAGTGACTGTTTAAGAGAGTAATAACTTCTTTTCCCAATGTGATTATGTTCTACAATATTGTATTTGTTAGAAATTTTACTGACGTCTCAGTTCTTGGCTCAGGGTTGATTATTAAGCGAGATTAAGATACTAATGGGAATGTTGAAACTGAGTAAACTAAAAATGTCTCTCCCAAAAGAGTCTGGGAAGGAAAAGACTGTGATCCCAAAATAAAAATGAGTGACTGGTATTTTTTAACCATATAAGCCAGATTTTAGTTTGTCTTTTAGTAACTGAGCTGGACATCACACTTGAGGCTCTTGACAGACATCAGACTTTTGCTGCAAAGTAAAGTGCGTGCAATGGCATGCACTTGGCAAGTGAAAGCATGCTACCACATTTCATCTCTAAGTATCACAGCTGACCCCTGCATCTCCATCTTGGTTTAGAATACTCCTTTTCCAGGCCTGTCCCTATTTAGAGAGTGAGTTTAAATCTGTACATGAATTCTCACTTGAAGATCTTGCACCTTGAAATTCTGACTCTATTTCAGGCTACAGTTTTAACATTAAACTTGGTGATTCATATTCCTCCTTTACTCAAATATATTTTGGTGTGGTATAGAATGGAATGGAATAGAATAGAATAGAATAGAATAGAATAGAATAGAATAGAATAGAATAGAATAGACCAGACCAGGTTGGAAGAGACCTTCAAGATCATGGTTATTGTATTTGGTTCCACACCTAGCCAATGCTTTTCCCCTTGCCTTTTTTTATATATCCCAGCCTGTGTGTGCTGATGAGCACATCATAAAGTACTGGTGGGACTGGAGTGGGAGAATTTGCTTTATAAAAAACATATTTCTATTTATTTTTCTTTTCAAAAGGCATATTGATGGTAGGAGAGATACAGACCTTATGTTTCAACATCTCTTTCTTCAGGTATTCTTTGAAAAAGTCTTTGTGCCTGTATGATGCTGTCACCATTAGCAAGATACATTAGATTCAGGAATGGATGTGGAAAGGGAGTTCATCATACCTGACTGACTGTGTAAAGGACTGTAAGATCATTTAAAAGAAAAATGTGCTCTGTGGTAGTCAACTCATTTCATTAGGATAATGTCTCACATATACTTCAGTACATTCATGTTGTGAAATTATTCTAGAGCTGACTCGTTATACATATACTTGACATACCATATATAGAAGGTGCAGCACCATGAGAGAGCCTTGCTTGAGTCCCAAAGGCCTGATGCTGTCCAGCACTCATTCTTTGCAGGACTGCTTTATCTGATTGGAGGGCTGTACTACTGAATCTCTTCTGGTTCTATGTCTGAAGTCAGATTAATCATCTTTAGTTCAGGACAGAGCTCTGAAGATGCTGAGGAGCTGGAGCACATCAGCTGGAGAGGCTGAGCTGGTACAGCTTGGGGAAAAGACAGCTTCAGGGGGGCCTGGCAGCAGCTCCCCAGTAGCTACAGGGAGGTTGTCAATGTGAAGAGTCTGACTCTTCAGAGCAATGCATACATGGAAGATGTGAGATGGGAGATTCAGACTGGATATTGCAAAGTCTTTTTCATGGTGATGACAGCCAGGCAGTAGTGCAGATTGTCCAGAGGTAGTGCAGGCTCTGTTCTTGGAGATTTTTTGAGAAACAACTAGAAGAAGCCATGAGCAACATGAGTTGACCTTAGACCCGGCCCTACTTTGAACATGCCCTCGGGCTGGAGAGTTCCTGAGGTCCTTTCCAACTTGGATTATGTTCTTATTCTGTGATTAACCTTCATATCTCCTCACACTGCTCTGTTGTATTAGCCATTTCCATAGAGAAACTACATAGTTCAATAAAATGTGCAATGTAGAGTACAAGAAGTACTTTCAAGGGCAAAAAGTCATAGCAAAGAGATGTTTTATAGAGTGCTAGGTTGCAGATGATGTTGGATGGCACAGAAACAATACAGTTACGTGAAGGGACAAAATTTCAAGAAGCTTTAGCATCTGTGTTATTCTTGAACTTTGCTATCTAAGAGTGACAGACTTCTCCAAAGAGCAATAGCATGTGGGTTTCTGGGAGGCACTGAGAAATTTATTCTGACTTGCAATGTGGAGCACAATGGATATCAATCCATACTGCTCGTGTGGAAAAAGCTAACTGATGCAACGTAATATGCCCAAATATTTTCCATTCTCATCTATTTTATCAGGTTTAGGAAACTTGGATATCAATATTCCCAGCTTCTGCATTATGTAGTGTCTAGTGATGACTTCTAAAAGCAGTCAGTTGTGTTTTATAGTGAAGAGTGTTTGTAATTTGATTATTGTATTTTTAAGAAAGAAGCACAATGCATTCAGCTGTTTCTAACAACCCAGCCTTTGTAACATTGATTAACTAGCAGGAACCCCTGTGAAATAAAACTCATTTCTGACCCCTTCTAAGCCTTAGCGAATTGAAGGTTTGAATATAAGCCTGCTCTTTCAAACTATCTCTCATCAAACAGGAAACAATATAAGTGTAGAAATCATGTAATACACCTCTTCCAGACAAAACAACTATTCTTAATTTTGATAATGTTTATATTTAAAGTTCTCCTCATCCCCATTTCCTGAGTTGATAAACATTATTTCTGTCCTTTGGCCCACGATCTGCAGCAAGGATGTCTTCGTTGCTCAAAAAGGTCAATTTCATACCTGGCTTGGTGATTTCCTTCTGTGCTCTTGAGATAATATGCTTGTGGGACTGCTCAAAGGTCAGCTAGGAAAGGCAGTGCAGGATTCCTCCTTGGCATGGATTTCTTGGACTGAATTCAAGTGATCTGTGTTAATTAATCAACCCACTCAGGAGAAATGTCTCTTTTTCCGGTTTTCTCTTGTCTCTGTGCGTTACAAATATACTACTGAAACAGGAAAGGCCTTTTTTTTTTCCCCCAGAGATAGGCTTTTCCTGTTGTATGATCCATTAAATAGTGTCGTGGTTCCATGGAGACTAATTGCCATCAATCTCTTAGAAGAATGGTTTTAAGAAACAAGACAAAGAGGCAAGAAATCTAATAGGATTTCCTTACTGTGCCATAGGTTTCTTCCTCAGCCTTGGACAAATAACTCTCTGTGACTCACCTTACTCTTTGCAGTTTGTCAGATCTCAGTTTATAGTTGAAAAATACTTTGGTTTCTAAGGAAAGGAAGTTCTTGGGGAAACTTTTCTGCTTAAAATAGGTATTTCTGTTTATTCTGGATGCATTTTTGCTTATTTTCTCCATGTATGAGGAAGACCAGTTATAGTTGTGGAAAGACCAGTGGGGTAACTATGTGTTTGATCAATACACTTCAATACAGGGATCTGGTACTGGTATGTGCTTTCTCTCTTTTTTCATCATTTAACATTAAGTGTAGTGGGAGAAGCTTCAGTAGGACTAGATATATGTCAGAGAAAAGTGACTTCTGCCTGGGAGAAGTTGGCAGGAAATTAAGGAAGTTGTACTGCAATCCATTGTTTCCTGCAGCTAGAGGATCCCACAGCGTAGGACCAACAACAACAACATAAAAAATCCCAACTTTTTTTTTTTTTTTTTTTTTCCCTTTTTATTTTTTCTCTTCACAAGAACCTCTGCTTGAACTTCTGATCCTGTCTGCTTCTCATCAGGCTGTTTTTTCATATGCATGTGTGTGCGTGCATGCATGTGCATAACTGATGTTGATTGAAAAATTTTAATTTCACTTCACTATTTATGGTACATTGGAGACAAACAGCTTCACCAGCATTACCGTTACCTCATTCGCCTTTTTTAGTCATCAGGGCTGACTGTTTATGTCTTTTACATTCACAGAGCTGATTTCAATTTTGAGGAATTCAGGACCATTACAGGAACTCAGCAGAAATGATATATGACAGCTCACTTAGCTATCCTGAAAATACTTCAAAAAAAAAATCTTAATAAATATATAAACAATATATTCATGCTGATTGCAAAAGCAGAAAAGAGATTGTGGGAATGGCAAGGACTATGTTATAAACTTCAGGATTATGTAGAAAAGGCTAGGCTATGTTTTTAATGAATGATACTTTAACTTGGAATCTTTTAAGATTCCTTTAAAATGTAAGCAACAAACCTTTTCATATATTTGCTCCTCTGTCAGATATTTCCAGAACATTTCTCTACTGCATATTTTAAAACATGCTACACCTCCCAGAGTGGATTTAGTTCCACAGTTAGTATTTTAAGGAAGAAAAGCCTACGGTCTCTTACATAGTTCTGGCCCTTCAGTTGTTTGGCAAAATTAAGAAATACTGGAAGTTTTTTTCCATCAGGCCCAGAGTAACAGTCTTAACTGGGTCCAGCAGTGCTGTGTGTTACTCAGGCAGGGGCTCTCCAGGGCTGTTGTGCAGGGTGTCTGAACTCTTCTCCTGACAGGCCCTAAGCTTTTCTGTCTTTCTTTGAGTTGTGGCAAACAGTGCTGTTTTTCTTGCGTCATGTGTTTTGTGCCTGGACCTGACTCTGCCACATTGGAAGGGGAAGTAAATTTTTTTCAGTGGACAAGTAGGGATGTTTTCCTACTCTGTACATAATAAGTGAAGTAAAATGGTGGTTGAAGTTTTGCTGTATGTTGGTAATTATACCTCTACCCACTGGAGAATGTTTTCTTTATCTTTGCCTCATGTGTCCTAAGATATGCTAGGATTTGCTTTGAACCAGACATGGTTTCTTATGGAGTGTGAGCAGTATCAACTTGCTGTTGTGGAGGGATAAAAAAAAAAAAAAAAAAGTTGAAGTGTTAACTGAATAGCCAAATAAACTCATTAACTTCCCACCAACAGCAGCACTATTTGAATTCAGGTTTGTTTAAATTTGTGTGTGTTGTTTGCTCTGTTCAAATGCATTTCTTACGTCTTTCTTTATAAGTAACAGTAATGTAGAAAGCACTTTCTTAACCCCCTCTGTAACAAGCACAGCCAGGTGCTCACTCAGTGCAGGGTGTGTGATTGTAAAGATATATCTGCATGCCTCGGGTGCATTGTAAAACAGCCAAATTACTTCAACACCCATAAATTGTAAGTATATCTTTATGATCTTTAATAATTATTGGATAAGGAAAGGAATCTACTGTCAGCTAAAAAGGTTTGGTTTCATTAAATGTGCAAGTATGTTTTAACCATTTATACAATTTTACTTAGTCCCTAGGATACTGAGTATGCTAATCCTCATTTGTGTTTGTCATGCTGTCTTGACCCAAGCCCTGCCTTCCCGTGAATGGCAAGAATGACTGAAAATGGTTGAACTTAAACTGTTTACTGTGAACCCAGACTGAATAACTTCTTGGTCATCAGTGGCCATTAGATCATGCAGTTTAACTTCTTACTGCATTGGCCATAGAATTTCATTCATTTGCTCCTTTCATATGTGTTTGCAGTTTATTTTATTCAGATGTCCTCAAGAAGTGTAAAATTCAGCAAGTCTCTGGCACTTTCTTTATATGCCTGATCAGCTTGTTAAGAAAAAATCATGCTATGATTCTAGTTTTATAGAGCAACCATATTTCTTTCATGTCTTTTTTTTTTTAATGCAGTCTATACTGCATATTAACAGGAAAAATTAGCAGTTGTACAGTGCATCACAAACCTCCTGCCTGACTCTGGGCAAAGCCCTTAGCTCACAAAGTTGTATTTCCCACTTCAGCCAAAAATTGAGATAAGACAGCTCACAAGATACCATTTTAACCTGTGTTTAAGTACTTCTGTAAAATGAGACTGTACAGAGAAAACTACTGGATGGAAACATTCACCTCTTAAGAGTCATTATTCTGACATAAATCTTTCAAAATGTTGGCTACTGTGGACATACCTTGCAACCTTCCTTCCAGTTAAGTGTAAGAAGTCAAGCAATACCATTTTTACTACTTTAATATGACACTTAGATTCTCATAGATTCATACAATGGTTTAGGTTGGAAGGGACCTTAAAGATCTAGTTCTTGTCCTGCTGGTCATACTTTTGATGCAGCACGTGTCTGGCCTTCTGGGCTGCAAATGCACACTGCCAGCTCATCAGCTGACACCCCTAAGTCCTTACCCTCGAGACCACTCTTGAACCACTCCTTGCCCTGCCTGTATTCGTGCATGGGATTGCCCTGACCCAGGTGCAGCGCCTTGCACTTGGCCTTATTGAACTTCATAAGGTTGGCTTTGGCCCACCTCTTAAGACTGTCCAAGTCCCTCTGCATGGCATCCCTTCCCTCCAGCGTGTCAGCTGCACCACACAGCTTGGTGTCATCTGCAAACTTGCTCAGGGTGCACTCGGCCCCACTGCCCATATCACTGACAAAGATATTCTCACCACTAGACAGTTCGTTGCTCAGAGCAGCATCGCCCACCACTAGTAGTCATGTGGCAATCTCTTACCATTTCCATGAATTTCCATTTACTTTCCAGATGTTTCTGTCAGATGTCTTCAGGTCTCGGGTGCGTTTGTTTTTCGGGTTTTTTAGTGATGGGAGTTTGCAGTTTGTTGCTGTGTTTTGAGGCATAGCATTACTTCTGGTCTTAAGGTATTTTTAGAGGTTGGTATTAATTTCCCTGAGTGTACCCAGATGTGAATCAGAATGCTTCAGGGATTGTATTTAGAAACTGTAAGTCTAAGGTCTTATCTTGATTCAACAAGAGCAATTGCAGGGTCCTGCACCTGAACCAGAACAATCCTCACTATCCATATAGGCTGGGGAGGGAGGTAATAGAAACCAGCCCTGCAGAAAAGGACTGGGGGTGCTGATGGATGAGAAGCTGGACATGAGTGAGTGTTTGAAGCCCAGAAGGCCAATCACATCCTGGGCCACATCTAAAGATGTGTGGCCAGCAGATCCAGAGGGGATCTTCTCTGCTCTGGTGAGACCTCACCTGGAGTATTGCATCCAGGGCTGGAGCCCTCAATGCAGGAAGGACACAGAGCTGATAGAGTGGGTCCAGAGGAGGCCCATGAAAGTGATAAGGGGCTTGGAGCACCTCTGCTATGAAAACAGGCTGAGGGAGCTGGGGGTTGTTCAGCCTGCAGACGAGAAGGCTCTAGGGAGACCTAAGAACAGCCTTCCAGTACCCAAAGAGTGCCTACAAGAAGAATGGAGAGAGACTGTTTACAAAGACTTGTAGTTATAGGACAAGGGGCAATGGCTTCAAACTGGAGAAGAGCAGATTTAAATTGGAAGTTAGGAACAAGTTCTTTACCACAAGGTTAGTGAAACACTGGAAGAGGTTGCCCACTGCGGTGGTCAAGGACTCACCCGTGGAGATATTCAAAGTGAGGCTCAACAGGGCTCTGGGCAACCTGATCTAATTGAGGATGCCCCTGCTTAGTGCAGAGGGTGGTTGGACTAGATGACCTTTGCAGTTCCCTTCCAAGTGAGACCATTCTATGGTTCTGTGATCATACTCTTGGAAACCAGTATTATACTGGGTGCCAGATCCAAAAAGCTATGATAATATATTTCTATAACATAATTATATATGACATCTGCATATCACATATCGATGTGTATTATATACTGTTACAGAACATAGAAATATGGATACTTATGGAGGTTGTTTGCTGTTAAAACTGTAGTGAGAGAAGACAGATGAATCAGTAAATTCAGCAATCTGAGTGTTTTGGTTTAGGTCTTAATTTTTTTTTTTTTTTTTTTTTTTTTTTTTTTTGCTTTTATCTTTTTTTCACAAAGTTTTGTAGGAAAGGAATTTTTGTAAATGAAAAGGAAGCTATCTCCTCATAGCATATCACACTTTGGATGTCCTCAACTTTGAGCAGTATTTATGTGTAATAGTAATTGTTATGTTGGGGGGGGATTATTTATTTATCAACAATGAGTATTTCAAATATTGAGCACATCCATAGAATTTACATGCTCTGATGATTTGTGGCAGTTACATTGTTGAAGATAAATGCCTTAGAAAATGTTGGGTGATTTTTTTTTTAACTGAAGAAGCACAAATTAAACAAATGCTGTCTTATTTACAGTAAAGCATGGCCTCAGTAAAAATGCTCTGCTCTTATTTGAGGACTGGAGTTCTATTTTCAGGAACTTTGTAATTTAATTTGTCTAAATTTACTGTAATTAATGAGAAGTGATAATCAGTAATCAACTTAAATGCATCATAAGATAAGTTGAAGCATCCCGATTCATGGTACCCTTTGTAGTATATTGACTGATAATTGCACAGAGATATTAAGGAGATCCATTTGCAGAGGCTTTTTAAAAAGTCAAGAAGTAAGATTGAAAACTTAATCATAATCTAGGAAATTTCTGTCTTCTAGTGCTTCTAGACCTGAAGAGTCTTTAGTAGTGTAAAATATACTTTTATATCTGAGTAGTGTAACTGTTACCACCTCCTGTCTTACGACCAGAAATAAATCTTGCTTCCAGGGATCAGAGAATTTGAATCCCCACTTTGGGAAGGAAGAACTGTGTATTGGTTTGCTCATCATATTGGGATAATAGCTGATTTCCTCTTCATTGCTGCTTTTAGCTACTTAACTAGCAATACCTATCATCCAAAGACTCCAATTTGGGCAAAAATGTAATTACACTTAATTCTGGGTGCAGATGTAATTGGTGTACAACCCTTACAGTCTTTGAAAGACTTACAACTCTTGGCTCTAGGTTGGCTTCTTCCACAGTTCTCATATTTCCAGTCTTTCCTAAATACTGCAACTGTGAGATCTAATGATTGAGGCATGCTGGCAGACAAATCCATTTTGTTCTGAACTTCAAGGTATAATGGGTATAAAGTTTACTTAGCAATGGTGTCTTCCTACTAGTAACATTCAACCAATCATAAGAAACAAGGTAGTTGGATGGATTCACATGTGTGTAGCTATAAGAAAGCTATGTAATAGGGAAAAAGGCAGATAATGAAGACAATGTACCTTCACCAGAGTATTTAGCACTCGTGTGTGACCACTCGCTATACAGGGTATGACCTAAATTGTGTTCTCTAATGCTATTATATCTATTTGACAAAGATGATAAAACATATCCAGCTAGTTTTTCTTTCCTCTAGACTCCTGCTTCACATATGCCTAAAAGATGGATTTAAGCCATGTAACTTGTGCATGGTTGTTATTTTATCTATATTATGATAAAAATTATTTTATCTATATAAACAAGCAGGTAAGTTTTAAATTTCTGCTCTATAAAAATATGTTATATTCTAACCTTTTGTGTTAGAGCTCATTACCCTCACATCCACCCAAAGTATATTTTTCCTCAGTAACATTTATTTGTCCCAGACATCTGTAATGTGGGCACATGCTAACTGTGTTTTGTATACTAAGGGAGATCCTTTGGAACGGGACATGCTCAAAGTGCCATACACACTGTCTTTTGGATTAGAAGGAATGAGTTAATTCTGTTGTGAAGGGATGTTATCCTTACAGCTCTGTTGAGAGTTATTTCCTTTATTACACAGACTGACTGCTCTCAGTGAAGAGCTGGCTGAGCAGCAGTGCTCAAAGGATTGCAGTGAACGGGGATACATCTGGTTGGTGACTAGTTATCAGAGCTGTTCCTCAGGGCTCAAGCCAGTTCTGTTCAGTCCTTGTATCACTCATGTGAAGGCAGGATTTGAATGCTCAGTTGGTAGGTTTGCTGATGATACTAAACTGGCAGGTGCTGGTGACTCTCTCAAGGGTCAAGAGGCATCTGGTAAGACTGGAGCATTGGGTAGTCATGAGTGGCATGAAACTGAACACAAATACCAGATTTGTGATTACCCTGCTGTAATCTGGTGGTGCAGAGAGAGACCGGTTAATGTGGGTTGTCTGTGAGCTACAGAATTGTGTTTTCTGTCATAGCCTGAGAGAAGAGTAACAGCACAAGGTTTGTCCTTGGAAGCCCAATAGCAAGGGATAACACATTCAGGGATGCCCAGTAGTGGGCCCAGTGCATGGCCACCAAGGGTGGGTACAGCCCCCCAAGGCCTGCAGGGCACAGGGATGCCTTGGGGCCAGCACTCCAAAAGCTGCCCAAAGGCTGCTGGGCAGAGGGGCGATGGGCGGAGCGATGGTGGATGGGGCTGTGCGTGGGCCCCCTGGCCCCCTGATTTCATAAGGCTGTCACCTGGCAACGGCACTGGCAGTGCCCTGGGACACTACAAAAGGCAGCATCCTGCTGTACCGGCTGTCAGACCTGCCCAGGGCAGCCTGTAGACATCCCAGAGGAAGGCTTCGAGGAGCTGGTGCAATTACTTGGTGAGGGCTGAGAGAGGAAGACCAAAGGCAGGCAAGAGTGCTGGAGATGAGAACAGCCACCAATTGCTGGAGGTGCCTGAGGCTTTTTCAGAGGGACAGCAATGGCAAGATCAAGAGAATATGAGATGGCTCCAGAGTGAGAGAGAACAGGGCTTGGGTATCTCCTGGGAGTCATGAGATGCCTGTGGGAGGAGGAAGCAGGTCTTGCTCAGATGCTCAGGGAGTAGCTGATCGCCAGCACTGGGGTCAGGAAGGAATTTTTCCCCCGGGGCAGATTGGCACTGGTCCCCGGGGGTTTTTTTGCCTTCCTCTGCAGCACTGAGCATGACCACTTGTCAGGGCTCCTCTGGTCCCTTTTGGCTGGGCTACTGCCTGCTGCTCATGCACCAGGACGATGGCCTCTCATGCCCTGCAGTTAGGAGGAGGAAGGCTTTTTTTCCCTCAGGATGGACAGTTAAGTGTCCCTGGGGTTTTTTGACCTTCCTCTGCAGCACTGAGCATGGCTCCTTGGCAGGTCTCTATTGGACCATTCTGGCCAGGTGCCTGCTGCTTGTGCTACACAATTATGACCTCCAGGCTGTACATCCAAAGACAGAAGTCTTTCTAGACTCCCAGGATGAGGAATCTTTCTTGGCTTCCCCAGGAGTTGCTTCTTTTTCCACTATAGCACTGATCATGGCCCCTTCCTTGTCAAGACTTCTCCAGATACCACTCCAACCAGGTTCATGCTGCTTGTCCTCCACAAAGGTGGCCTTTGGGCCATCCCTCCAGAGGGAGCAATATTTCTGCACTGGCAGGACAGGGAGGGAACGCTTGTGCTCCACAGGTGGCCTTTGGGCCACTCTCCCCAAAGGTGGCCTTCGGGCCCTCCATCCAGAGGGAGCAAGATTTCTGCACTGGCAGGATAGGGAACTCATGTGCTCCACAGGTGGCCTTTGGGCCGCTCTGCCCAAAGGTGGCCTTTGGGCCATCCATCCAGAGGGAGCAGATTTTCCACACTGGCAGGATAGGGAACCCTTGTGCTCCACAGGTGGCCTTTGGGCCACTCTGCCCAAAGGTGGCCTTTGGGCCATCCATCCAGAGGGAGCAGATTTTCCACACTGGCAGGATAGGGAACTCTTGTGCTCCACAGGTGGCCTTTGGGCCGCTCTGCCCAAAGGTGGCCTTTGGGCCATCCATCCAGAGGGAGCAGATTTTCCACACTGGCAGGATAGGGAACTCTTGTGCTCCACAAAGTGGCCTTTGGGCCACCTGTCCAGGAGGAGGCAAGCTTCCTAGACTCTCAGGATAGGGAAACTGTCACTTGCACTTCACAGAGGTGGTCTTTGAGCCCACTCACCCAGAGGGAGCTAATTTTGTAGACTCTCAATATAGGGAAGCTGTCACTTGTGTTTCACAGAGGTGGCCTTTGGGGCCACACATCCAGGAGGAGGAAGCTCTCTGGACTCCCAGGATGGGGGAAACTCTTGGCTTCCCCAGGAGCTGATTCTTTGTTCTGTAGCATTGGGCACAGCCCTTTTGTGACCGGTTTAGGCTGTGCCTTTAAGAAAGGGACACTTTCTGAACACTCTGGGCGAATATTTTGATATTAGAATGAAAACATTGATATGCTAATTCAATTTCATTGGCGGGACCCAGTTGTAGTTTTTTTGTTTAGTCTTTCAGTTGGGGAGTCAGTCAGGCAGTCGTTTTCTTCTTCTCCCTGTGCTGTGAGCTGGCTCGTTTCTCTCTACGATTCCTCTCTAACCAGATAAGAAAACTAACTTTTTTTGCATTCGCTTTGAGCTTTAACAAAGTTTTCCCCTTTTAATTACCTTCCTTTCTCTCTCTCTAACCCTTTTGGGAAAAAGGGGTGGTAGGGAGGAGAAGGGGGAAAGGCCGAACCCCCTGGCCGCAGGGGGGTTGGGGAAAGGTTTCCTGTATTACATACATTGCTGTATATTTCTGTATATATTGTAAATATTGTATATTTTTGTACATATTCATTGCATTCCATATCTGCTTGTAAAATACAGCTTTCATCTGCTTCTCCGGCTGAGTTAGCTGTGGAATTCTTCTGTGTGTGGGGGGAACCTTCCTACTCCACCACACCTTTGTCAAGGCTTCTCCGGGCCCTCAATTCTTGGCTTGATTCTTGCAGTTACCTGGCATCTCCAAGGCACCATTCATGGCCTGGATTTCTTGGGCTCTTTTGCCCAGTGCAAGCTTGCAGCGGGGGTGAACTCTGCTCCTGCCTTGCCTGAGCACTGTGTTAGTGCTTATATGAGCACTGAAAACTGAAACAGGTTTGCAAAATAACATAAAATAACAAAATAATATAAAATAAAATCCTGTTTGCACTTGTATCCTTCGTGTTTTGTGTCCTTTAAATTGTTGTGGGAGCTGGAATCCCCCAGTATTTCAGGCAAATAACAGGCTCATGGTTCCTCGACTCATTGAAGTGCAGAAAATGGAAGAGCACAGTTCTGCTGTGTGATGCTCAGTTCTGCACAAGTTCTGACACAGGGCTGGGGGCTTTGTCCAGGAAAGCAGCTCTCTGCAGTACAGGTCCAGCTGCATCCAGGAGACAGAGGCAGGGACAGGCACACCTACAAACGTAGCTCAGGCAGGGACTGGAGCCCCCAACTGAGCTGAGACGTGTCCCCTGGGACCTTGGCAGGAGATGGGGTCCAGGGTCCCAGACACTGAGATCTATGAGCACCCCAGGACCCTGACAGAAGCAGACTTGCACTGCTTGTGTGCTCTCCTTTTGGTTGGCCACTTTGTAGACCAAGTGTTGTCCAGGTTAATCTTCTTTCTGATGGCTGTTCTCAGGCTCTTGTGGTTAGATGTGTTTGTCCTAGTGAAACAGTTCAGCCACACCTAAAAATAAATACAAGGAAAAAAAGAAATTCACAGAGAAATGAACAGGTATTACTCACCTCCACAGGATTTGCAACCACTCAGTGGAGAATCTTGTCCTGCTTTGGACTGAGGACTTAATCTTTGAGCCTCACTACTAGTATAAGAGATGTGGGGTTTTGCCATCCTGTGGAAACTTGCCTACACTGGATGACCATAGAAGGCTTTTAAAAAACATGGTTCATGCATTTGTTTGTGAATTTGTTCAGGTGGTCAATTTATCCTGAGATGATCCAGAGTTCTCACCTTTAAATGAAGGTACATGAACTTTTGCTGCAAGGCAACACAACTGATGCCTAGACTGGGTCATGACTGTCCATTCAGTGCCTTCTCCTAGTGCATGGCTGGGAAGAAATGTAATCAGAGATTTCTTCATGAAGTACTCTTAGAGAAAAGAGCAGGTAGACTAGTTCATCTAGAAAGGACCTACAACAAACATCCAACTGCACGACCACTTCAGGAATGACCAAGTTCAAGCATGGTATTAAGGAGGTTATTTAAATGACTCTTAAACAGCGACAGACATGGGGCATTGACCACCTCTCCAGGAAGCCTGTTCCAGCCTGTTTGACCACCCTTTTGGTAAAGAAATATTTCCACATGTCAAATTCAAAGCTTCCTTCACCTGCTTGGGTGTTCTATTCAGGATGCACACTTTACACTTTTTTTAAATTGTGAGGCTCAGAATCACACACACAAGGTGAAGCTGCACCAGCAATAAATACAGTGGGGTAATCACCTCTCGACCAACTGGTTATGCTGTGTCAGAGACAAGGTCTGTCTGTCCCAGTGCTCTGCTTCCACAGTGGACAACCATAAATGTTTTAAGAGCGTGTGAGCAATGAAGGTCTGCTTCTGTTAGAGTTCTAGGGATGCCCCCACCGCCACTGTCTCCTGCCAAGGTCCCAGGGGACATGGAAATGTCTCAGCTCAGCCTGGGGCCTCCAGTCTCTGCCTGTGCCATGTCACAGGTGTGCCTGTCCCTGGCCCTTGTCTCATTCATGGAGCTGGACCTGCACTACAGAGAACTGCTCTCCTGGATGGAGCCCTCAGCCCTGTGTCAGAGCTTGTCATTCAATTCTATCATTAGGATTATGGATATATTCCACAGGCCATGTGAGATAGGCACCTTACAGCAAGACAGCCTTTGTGAAACCTTTTTTGTGTGTTGGTGTTTTGACCTACACTGGAAATGTCCCTGAACTATTAAAGCGTCTGGTCTTGGCTTCTTCATAGAGACAAAATGCATTATTCTGCCTCCTACAGTCCTAACGTGTTGAAGACCAGCAGAGGTTAAGAAACTGGGTTTGTTTGGCAGATGTTTCTGGTTATTCTGCCAATTAAGTCAACAATAGGTATTCATAATCCTAGGGAGGCTTGGAGGTCATAGAAATTACAGGGCAGGCAGAATAGTTCATGCATAAATAGCTGCAAAAGAAAGCAATCTTTTGGGGATTATTTTCCTCCCCCTCCTTTTATTGTGCTTGTCCTAGGGGCTGTCAGCAATTAGTAACATTGTGCATTGGCTTCATCCCTTGATTCTGGCTGCAGTGTTCAAGGTCCTGAATGGCACAAACTCTGTCTTATTGTTGCAGAGATGTTCTTCTGCAGTTTGTCTTATGCTCAGCTTCCAGTGCTTTGTATAAGTATTAAGATGTTTTTCTCAGCAACTATTTTAAATTACATGGTTTAAATACTTGCATTCTTAAGAGGGAACAGGCAGCCTCAGTAGAATAGTGACAGCAGTTGTTGTGCGGTGGCATTGGTGTAATGCATTTTTTTGTTAACGAAATTCATTAGATTCCTACTTTCTGGCCTTCTCAAACTTACCCTTGCTGAGCAAGACATGGAGCTAGCAGAGAGGAGTAGTGACCTTAAGAGGAACAAGAGATTTGGAGAAATCATCAAAGAGGTACTTTGTGTGCTTGTGGCTGGGATGTTGATGGTAACTGGACTTTACAAATGTGGGGCATCCTCATTTTGTTACCTCTTATGGAGAAAAGAATAGTGTGGTACAACATTCAGTTAGGCAAGATTCACAGCAAGAGTAAAGCATTACTGAAAGACAAATACAGTAAGAACTTCAAAGAGAGAAACCATGAAGTAATGAACAGCCATGAGACAGTAACTTCACTAAGAAAGCTGAATTTCCATTAAAAAAAAAAATCTTAATCATTAAACCTTACTTAATTCTTAATCATAACACTACAGATACTGGATAAGGTATTGACTGGGGAGGGTAAATATGAGAAAAGTATGATAAAGCAGTTCTACTGTCACTCCTGGTAAAAAAAGAGATGTGAATGAGACATTGTTGGCACTAGTAACACCTAAACCCTTGTAGCAGCTGATAAAAGTATGTGATATACTGTGACCCTAGGGGGAATGCGACTGTTTTTATCTGAACTCAAGAAAGAGAAGGGGGAATAGATGCTTGTCTTAGTCGCATACTCTGGCATCCATATGTATTTTTGGAGGTATAAAAGATTGCTTAATGAGAGACAGAAACATACATGGGACAAATGATTCCAGCATACAGGAGAAGCTGTTGAAAGAAATGGAGAAATTTCTTCAAGTGTCAAGGGCAGCTGACTTGTCAAAGAAAAGGATCAAAACAGTGTTATTAGTGCAGAACAAGTTCACAGGGTCAAACTAAAGGAAATTGGGAAGTAGAACTGACCAGGCCTGCAGGTGTCATGATGCAGGGTATATACTGTGAGAAACAAATCAAAAGACAGAAAGAAAATGATCTGGCTCCTGGAAAAGCATGTAAAAAGCAGAGAGCATAGCAAGAATTTCTGACCAGTGCATAGCAGCTCAGGAAATAGAAGAAGTGGTAGTAAAAATGGAGAATATACAGATTATAGAGGTTACAGTTAAAAGAAAGGTGTCTTCTGACTGTTTTGCCAGAGATAGATTCAGAGATGACAGCACAGAAGGATACAGAAGTCTGCCAAGTATTCCATTCATTTTTAAAACTATTCTATCTAGTCTTAATCAGTTGACTCCAGCTGAATGTCAAAGTCATCAACAGCCAAATTCTACCAAGGTGCTTAGCGGCAACTTGGATCTGGAGGATTCATGATGCAGGTATTTGAAGTCAAGCAGTAATTTCAGTCTGTAAGGAAGAATCTTGAAAATCAGGAGATATTACACATGCAAGATCATAATTTCTGAGCAAGAATGAGGTGAAAGAATGGGCACTATATGTTCCTGAAGCATTTTCAGAAAATGTAAGTTTTCAAAGAACCAGACATACAAAGCTCAAGTAGAAGTCAGAAATAAGCCCCGATATAGTGAGATGACTAAAACTCAATTTTGTTAATGATGGCAGAGTAATAACAAAAAGTTGATAACTTTACTAAAAAATGACATCATTATATCCATTGAAACTTTCAGGGAATGACTCAGAGGCCTAATTAATGCTGAAGGAAATCTGGAATAAACTAAAGATCTTCGGTTAGGGAAACTACTAAATACATAATTGTAAAGAAGTTAGTGCTTATCACCACTAATAAACTCTATAATCTGTTACCGTTTTAACCGTTTCTGAGGCAACAATGCAGTTTTAGCATGTGGCAAATGGGTCCATGAGTCGTGTGAAAACACTGACAACTCCTTTTGGAAGGTAGTTGCCTGGTGTAAATGCTTTTATGGGCCCAACAGCTGAGGTGTTCTAATGTAAATTGAAGCTGGGAGGGGTTCCCAGACATGTGGCTTGAAGCTGGTGACAGAGCTACTAAAAATTAACGATCTGGCAAAAGAGACAGTCAGTGTCAGTATGTAATAAGCAAACTATGAGACTGAACATAGACATGTAGAACTTGAGAAGAACTGTGTTCTCTGTTAGTTGACATCTAGGGAGATGGCAACAAGACCTAGGAAAAGTCAGCACAATTAGGAAAGCACTCAGAATGAAAGGAGTCCCAGTTGCTTATTAAATGGTGAGGTTTTGTTCTAGAACTATCAAAGATCTTTAAAGCAGTAAGGAAAATTAGAAAGCAATGTCTGCTCCTAAGATACTGCAGGGTAGCAACATTATTTTATTCTGAAGGAAGTTAGGAGCAGTGCTAAAGCAAACCTAGCAGCTGTCCTGGTTTTGATTGGGACAGAGGTAATTTTCTTCCTTGTGGATGGACCAGTGCTGTGCTTTGGATTTAGTATGACAATAATGTTGATAACATGGGTTTACTTGCTGCTAAGTTGTGCTTATCCCAAGTTCAAGAGTTTTCAGTTTCCTAAGTTCTGCCAGTGAGCAGGTGCACAAGAAATGGGGAGGAGTATAGCCCCAGGACAAATTATCTGAACTAGCCAAAGGGATATTCCGTACCATAGGATGTCATGCCTAGTATATAAACTGAGGGGAGCTGGCCAGGAAGGATGAATCACGGCTTGGGGACTGGCTAAGCGTCAGTCATTGGGTGTTGGGGAGCAGCATTGTGCACCACTTCTCTTTTCTTGGGTATAATTTTTCTCTCTTGTTATCTTCCTTGTTATCGCTATTGTAATTTATTAAACTCTTATGTCAGCCCGCAAGTTTTACTTCTTTTGAATTCTCCTTCTCATCCCACCAGGGATTATGGTGGAAGTGAGTGAGTGGCTATGTGGTGCTTAGTTGCTTGTGTGGGGTTGAACCACAGCAGCAGGCCAGAACATTTACATAAAGACTGGAGACAAAAAGGAAACTCCGAGCCATCCTTTTTGAAATGCATTTCCCAAAGTTCACCTTTCAGCACTAGCTAGCACTGCTTGTCTTGTTTGCCCAAAATTCACTGGAAGGAACCTGGGCAATGCTCTGAGTTTCTACTTAGGTTTGTTTCTTCTTAAAACTTTATCAGTAAGATATGAAAATAAGGTACTTCCCGGGAAAGTTGCTGCCTGTGGCAGATACACTGAACAGAACATGTCTTCCAGAATGCAACAGAAATGATTTTGTGGAATGAAAACTGCACTTCAATGGTAAGCTTCAGGTAAGCTTCCTCTGAAGAGCAAGCAGTAAATCAGCTTCTGTGCCAACCGTGGCAAGCTGAAGAAGCCGTTGCCACAGGAAATTATTCCGGTTTACTCTGTCTAGGCTGAGCTGTACATGCAAAATAAGATTGTGTTTGAAGAGGACTGAACAGCAATCCTAGAAAGCTTAGCGGGTGTTACAGCGAGCCTGAAATATCCTTTAGAATGAAATGAGCCAGGCTGTTTGTCAGCCAATCATGTATGCCCAAGAGGGAGCAAAGAAAGAGCAATCTGAGGTGCTCATATTCTGATTGACAACAGGAGACTGAACAACTGTGTAAAATATCAGTCCTGGTAAAAATGCAAAGCTGAAAAAAGAGATTAGATTCTGTTCTGATGGTCAGAGAAGCTCCCTGCTGAAGCTGCTGTAAGGCTTGCTGGAGGACATGCAAGCAAAGACTGTGACAGGAGTTAAGATGTATCTAAAAGTATATTTTGCAAGGCCTGGAGTATCAGACTGTGAAAAGTAAACATGTCTGTCAGAAGATTTCAAGGTCACATTAGCCTGAGTGCTCAAAGAGCAACAGGAGAGGAAGTGAAGAGCTTGTTAACAAGAACAATACAGGTGAGTTGTCCTTTACATTATTCAGCTAACACATTCCAGCATCTCATCCCCTTCCGCTCACCAATCTCTCTGAGTTTTACTTTGGCACAGCTAAGCCAGACCTGTAGTGCAAAACAGAAACATTAGACAATGCAATGACTTAGTAAAAATCAGTGAAAAAAGTCAGTTATTTGATGCTGTTGTGTAGGTGAACAGGTCTGTCACAACTGTCAAAAATCCACTTGCAGCCACAGCAAAAGGTAAAGGCTTAAGTTAGTAGCAAAGAGGAATCAGAAGACAGTACTTACACAAAATCAAAATCTGAGTAAATGAGCAATACCAAGAGAAGTAAAATAAAGAAGATAGCGTAATATTCATGCTAACAGAAGCACAAAATCTTTTAAAAACTGTCATAGTTTGGTTGAAGGAAACATAAAAGTATGTAATGGCTAAGGCAAAGGCATTATTAACTTGCACTCTCAATTCATTGGGTTTCAGGCTGTTTTGAAGGTGTTCTGTGGTCAGAACTGGTGGCTGTACAGCTGTAGCTGCAGGAGATTGCAACACTCGTGTGGAGTACGTGTTCCCCCCATTCCTGTCCAGTGTATCTGTAAGCTGTTTAAACAAGTCTCACATAAAAATAAAGAAAATAAAAATTTGTCCCTAAGGGCACTTCAGATTTGTTTCTGCTTTCCCCTGTACCCTTTGCAATGTAAGAATAAATCCCCAAAGGTGGAAAACGTTTTGTTTCTCCCTTCTGATGTCAAATTCCGGGCCCAAGAAATGAGATGCAGCCTTCTTCCAGGAAGGTGTCTGACCTGGCAGGTTCACTTTGTTGGTCCTCAGTGCTCTTTCTGGCAGAAAACACGTGGTGTGTGCTTCATGCAGGTTAGGTAAAGTTTCATGTTCAGAACCCCACTCTGGGGAAAAAATACGACCCAAACCAAAACTGATTTCACTAGGCAGTTGCCTGGAATGAACTTAATATGGAAAAGTCAGAAAGCTTGAGAGATTTTAGTCTCCGTATATGTCTTTTCATACTGTTTTGTTCTGTTATGCTTATGCAGAGACAAACTTCTCAGAAATGTCAGGCTATGTTTTAACTCACGTATGTGCCTTGGGCTGAGAACTTTACCTTGACTAAAATCCCTCTCTCAGAAAGGGGAAACCATCCTTGCAAACCTTGCTAGAGAGTGGTTTCCTCACTCACTCAGCTCAGGACTGAATCTCATTTTTCAAAGAAAAGGCTTTGAAGTGCCATGACTGCTAGTCCTCTGTATTTTGTGCTGGTGTCTGCTTCTACCCTGGATTTAATAGTAGGGTACCTTTGGATATGGCATGGAGAACTTGTCTTCTATATCTGCCAACCAGTTGACTCCAGAAGTCAGTCTGCACAGTGTTGTCGTGCAGCTCAGGGCAGTGTGCTCAGTTCCCCAGACCCTTCAACCACAGGTAGTGCAGCATCTCACTGACTGTACCACAGCTGTGCATGGACAAGCAGAGCAGGCTTCACAGCAGACCCCTTGAGAGGCAGTTGGTGCGTATCCTTTTACTGTGAAACTTCACAAGACTTGTGGGACCTTTTCATCTGTACTTTATATAGACTGCCTGTGCACTCATACTATGTTTGACATTGTTGGCTATGAATGTTTAACCATATATCTAACATATGGTTAGACATGAAGAACTTAGCAAGTGATACACAAGGTATGTGCAGATTAAATTATCCTACTAGGGGACACAGAAGGGTCAGATCTAGTCTTCTGGTTTAGAGTAAACCAACCCTATTAGAAATATTCAGAAAATTTTAATAAAAACTTTTTGAGCAATTGAGCAGCCTTCAAGAGAGTGTTGGAAAAACTGTCATTTGGGACTTGTAAAAGTAGGCTGGACAAAGCACTGACAATTGAGTTTAAGAGAAAAGGAATGACAATTGGGAATCATTTGCAGTGGTAAGAGAGGGGAGCATAAATGATTTCTTAGGCCTTTAGTCTAATCTTACAATCTTAAATTATTTCTTTGAAAGGTTTTCCCCTTGCAATGAATTCCATAGCAATGATGAGTAAAGTATTTAGGGACTTCTACCAGGGAATGTTTAGAAGAGATGATAAATTATTATTGGCTTCAGTTACTGATTGACACAGTAATCTGTGCTAAGGGAGTGCTCTTTACTTTTGAAACTATATTCTAAAAAGAAAACAGAATTGATTTGTTAGGTAACACACTCAAGTCAAGGGATGAATTGAAGCGGGATGGACACTAGTGGTCTCTCATTTTTTTTTCTTAAAACATTGAATCCTTCTTGGCTTTATGTTTTTATTTCCTGTAATTTGAATTATTTTATTGATTTGATAGAAAAAAGGTGGATAATTTTAATATATGAGCTGTGACCACAATTTTAGGATGCAGTATGCCAAAAAAAGAGGAAGCTATAGGAATAGTCCTATAGGTAGTTTGAATGGGTTTCCTTTTCTAACAAAGGAGAAAATGCACAAACAGAACAAGTTTGCTCAGCTACCTTTTCTGTAGAATCACTAATGTTCACCTTGAAGAGGTCAGGCAGATTTATGGAAGAAAACAGGGCCTCAGGCCACATAACATGATTGTGAGCTAGTCAGCCACTCATTTGTGCCAAGTAAATTTTGGAAATGATTCTCCTTTGCTGACAGTACCCTCATTACTGATTGTGTAGAGTAATTTATCAGGCATTTCTTAAAATAAACCGTTCATTTATGCTAATAGGACTTGGCAGGGAGGAAAAATTGGCAGGACTTGAAGTTCCTAGTGTTTTTCTTGTTTCAAACAAAAACTGTAAAGTCCTCAGTATTTTGAGCAACCGTTATCACAGCCATGCGCACAGTTTATTAAAGTGACTACTAATTGCACAATAAATTTTCAAAATGGGCGAAAATGATTCTGATGTTAAGTTTACAAAAGCAAATAGTTTGGTAGTATTGTAAAAGCAGGGTCATTAGTTTCATACTTGGGCATTCTTTATTGGCTGAGCTTTTTGTATTAATGAATCACTTAGCATCTTTTCCATGACTCATCTATTCTCAGTGCAGTACCTCATCTAGAAATATCTCTTTGTTCCTCACCCCTCATGTATTTTCTGTTTGGTAGCTCCCTCCAAGGAGATGTTTTCATTCTGCTTCATAGTGGGGCTTTGATCCTGCAAACAGCCGTGCACATCAGTATCCACTGAAGCAAGTAGTCCTGTTGAACTTATGGAACTGGTCAATAGGTACAGTTACCCACATGTTAAATGTTTGTAGGACCCAGCTGCAGTCGCTGTACAGAGTTTAGTGCTATCCTTTGTAGCTGAACTGTGGAGATCATTATGTGTAAATCAATACATTTCACATTCATTTGTCTTTAAAAAAAAAAAAAAAAAGAAAAAGAAAAGAATTTTTTAATCCATCAGTTCCTGCAAAAAGCCATCCTTCCTAGCCCACAAGAAAACTTTCCAGACTCAAAATAAAAAGGAAGCATGTATTGAAACACACAAATACGGTCTGCAACACTGATAAAATGACAGCTGTAGCAAATTGTGACTCACCAAAAAACAATGCTTTAATCCAATGCCTGCTGAAGTGTAAGGGGAAGTCTTCTGTTAACTTCACTGGTGGTTAGGTCTGGTCCTCATTTAATAAGACAAAGCTAGATGTATCTCCAACTGTACATAAATTCTGTGATAAGTTTTTTTGACGTATTCAGTTTCCCAGCAAATGGCCCAATCTGTTGCATCTTTGAATGCAACTAAAGAGTCTTCTTGGTTTTGTTGTTGTGTTTAATGAAAGTAAATATGGCAATGAGTAAATGCAATTAGTACGGAATATACAGTGCTTCTTATAACAACAAATTGAGCATGACACATTGACCCCCAATTTTCATCATGCCTCAGCCTTTAGCTGCAAATTCCAGAAGCTCTAGCTGTGTTTGCAAAGACAAACAACTTAAAACAACCAGTGGCATCTTAAATTGGAGATTTAGCCTTAGGTAATTTTTAATAATCAGAAACTCTGTGATGATACAGCTTAGGTTCTAGCTTTAAATTTTTTTGTCTCATGCTGTTGTACATTTTAATTTGCAGAACACTAGAAAGACACTAGAAAGAACACACATTCATTAATATTTTGCAAGTTCTCAGCTTTTTAGGCTTGGAACTCAAATTAAAAGTGTAAAGCTCATTCCATGAACATTTATTGAACCTGGCCCTTTCCGCTACATGTCTATTACTCACCAGCATAATTAGAATGTCCTTGCAATGGGTCTAAATGTTTCTGTTAATGCTTTCCACTTCTGTCTGCATTCTTTTCATATTGTTTCCTGCCATTAATGCAATAAAAATGTCAGCCACAAATACCAGATTCCTAATGGAAAAGCAAAACAAACTAAAACCACAGCCAGCGCCACAGCTGAGAGATATTATTTTTCCCTGATACTCCAAATTGTTACTAGGCAATGAATTAATTGAGGTTGCGTATATAATGTGCATTATGAACTGTGTTATATACATTGTTCATACACAGAGATTGGAATTGCTGAGGCTCACTGTAGCTGAGTGTTTTCTTGTAAACATCAGAGAAAGGTGGTCTCTTGTTTAGATGAAAAGGCCTTATGTTGTAGTTCTGTCTTCTCATACTGTTGGAGAAATGATTTTTAGTCTTCAGATATAATGGGGCAAACATTACTTCTTAATATTTAATGTTACACTTTTATTTTGCTGTTCTTAAATACAGTTACATGGAACATTTTTAGTAAGTAAATATAATTTATTGAAATAAACTGGTGAGTAAATTAAGTTAGAAATCTGTATTCAGTATGTGACAACTTAGTTGTGGTAATGCAGTTCTTCATTTATTCATTAATAATAATGAATTTGGAGGTGAGATCCCCCTATGTACTATTCCTGAAGACTAAACCAACTAGAGTAAAAAAGCAGACCCTTCCCCATGGATTTTGCAATCTTAAGTATAATACAGGAGAAAATAAATTGGTAAAGAGAGTGTAGAAGCATTGAGATAATACTAGTCAGCATACAGCAAATGGTCACAGCTCTTTGGTAAATTTCTTAAACTTTAGTTACTCATTGAAAAACTCCCTAGTTGCCTCTGCTAGTGAAGTTAAAAGATGCAGGAGAGAAAGGCTGGAGGTCTATTACCTACTGGATAGTTTTCTAATATATTCTGTAACTCTCTCCATTAAAGCTGTCTGAGATGCCAAGGGAGGGATTATGCTCAAAACCTGAACATATTCTGTCTGTTTATTCCACTTTTCATTTTAATAAATATAATTTGATAACTTGTGCTCTATTTTTGAGACTCTCTGCTGTCCAATAGTGTAAGTTCAGCCTGCAAGCTGAAGGGTTGTTTTCTTTTAATTGTCTGTGCAGTTCTTGGTCTAACCAAGCCTCTGTCTAGATTAAAAACAATAGCAATGACTCAAAGTGAGTATGTACTCTGAAGATGCTTTCAAATGTTCCATTCTCTACTGAGAAATTGATGGAAAATGGCAGGAGGTTCAGAATACAATGGATCCGCTATGCTTGCCTTGTTTAACTTTTCTTCTTCTTCCCAAACTCTTTTGTGATGATTTTGCAGGCATTGCAGCACAGAAACTGACCCTCACTGCAGAGTAGCCCTGTTTGTTTATTGCCAGGGCTCCATATTCCATGGGGAAGTTGTGCTGAGCCATGCTATTCAGCAATCTGATATCATCAAGGGAAGTGTCAGGTCAAAATGAAGGATTTGAAAGACAATAGTAATTGCAGTGACAATAGTAGCTGGCATATCTCACTTCCCATTGCTCTCTGAGAAGAGCTGTATGTGCAGTACCAACATGAGCAATGCACCTTTGTCTAGTCCTAGCTCCAGGTTGTATCTCCAGATCTGGACGCTGTCATTATTGCAGCCACTGAAAATGCAAAGGTATTTAGCGCATGCTGGATAACGACAGTGAGGCTATACAGGAAAATGTCAAAGCTGCAGATTTACCTTCCTCCCCACCAGACCCTGGTGAAAATTTTAAATAAATCTACAAAGGTGCTTTCTCAAGAGTCTGCTCAACAAGCCTTTGCACAGTGGCTGCAATAATGATATACAGTATAATCTGACACCATATGATTAAGATAAAATTGTCATTGAATGCTGTTTTTAAAAAGGTTTGCATGGATATTGCAACTATAGCAATATTTCAGTACTTTCATCTGTATTTAGTCTCAGGACATTGGTGATAGGACTGAAACCTATTAACACTTGTGAAGTTCTGTGTTCAAGATCTTTTAGTGGAAAATATAAATGCAATGCCAGGCAAAGTAAAAGTTGAAAAGGTTATCCTTTATCTTTTCAAACCAATGGCAAAAAAAAATAATAAATCCTAATCTAATTTAGTTTGCATGAGTGTATCATATTTTTTGGCCTCCCTAGAAAATGACTGTTCCTCATTTTTCTCCAGCTGTAAGTAATACGACTTAAATAGCTCAGCGAAGCAGCTCTATTATTTGCTGGTCAAAAAAACATTACAAATGATTGAAGGTTTTTTATGAAAGAGGTGGCAGAGAATTGTTCTCATTTGCTTCCAATTGAATGCTTAATACTTGTGGCATACTGCAGGGGCAATATAAATCCATAGGCAGGCAGAAACCCTGAAAAAATATAATTTTTTTTATGGCTTACATTTTTCTGTTTCTCAGGTTTGCGAGTATTTAGTATATTTAAAACATGTGGGTATTTTAAAGTGATTTTTACATGCAAATTTTAAGGTATTTCTTAACTAGGTATTGATTTTTAGACACTGCTTACAGGCCTGATTGAAACTAAGCCCAGGGGAGCAGGACTCAACCATAGAGTGAAGGGTGAGACAGGAATGTCTCCAGAACCACAGAGTCTGATTTCCCCCATGCAAAGGGGAGAGGACTGCAGACCATAAACCTTCTGAGATTCAAAATAACATCTTTGCTGGACACCTTGGAAAACCTTAGGCCATGTTTCACATGTTTGCCTAATGAGAGCAGGGCAAGCCTCATGAAACAGTTGGTTGAAAAGATCCATTTGAAGCCCAGCCAGTTCATCACATCCACTGCAGGTAGAACTCAGTCTTACTAAAAGTTATGTAGCACTGTGTTTAAAATCCTTCATTTGAAAGACAGGAGCAATACTGAGTAATACAGAAGGCATAACACTGATGAGGCCTACTTGTGATCCCTTCTGCTAGTTTTTTGTCTATTTTTACCCCATTTGCCTGTGTCAGATACTGACTTTCCTTCTCTCACTCACTGATTAACTCAAATTATTAAAATACCAGGTTTACCTTCACAGGTTCTTTAATCTTACTTGCTTAAGTAAGTCATGAACACAGTGTTTGACTAGAGACCTATTGCTGAAGCTGACTGTCTAAAGGGAAATATTGAAATTGTCTATATTGGGCATTCTGCATCCCAGAATCATGCTGGCTGCAGCAGGCTCAGTGCTGAATTGTGACAAGGTTACTTGGGACTTTATCTTGTTGAGTCTTGAAAACCTCCACAGGTTGAGATTCTTCAAACTCATCTGAAAGCTCTCATAAAAAATGTTTTCTGAAGGCAGTCTGTGCTGGAGCAGTAGGAAATAAATCCCTTGTTCTCTTCCAATTATGGTATTGCCAGGTGTTATCTGAAACAATACAATGAAAAGAAATAAAATATCCAGTGCTATTTAAAAATTGACAGTATCACCTTAAAATGATTATTGTCTAAATGTTTTATGTGAGTGCTGTGGAACAGTAACACATGTACATACTCTTCCAGCTGTACAGTAAAATTTATGAACCTCACACTTCTGGTACCATTGGTATCACTGTAAGGATAATAGTTTTGCATGAGCAGCATTTGTAGTGTGGTGTGTTGGGGCTGTGCTATGATGAAAAAAGTTAGAAGACATGAAGTTGTTTTGTTTTAAAGAGAGCAAAAGCTTTTATTTTAACTTGATGGCTTTTTAAACAAACAAAATCCTGCATACATACGCTTGTTAAACATTCCTAAAGGATATGGTTTTTTTACTGTCTGCAGCTTTATCTTTAAGACAAATTCAATGTTAAAACCTGTCCTTGGACACAAACTTTTGATTGCAGAGGAAGTTGAGAATCTATCTTGAAGCTGCTTTCCTCTTCTTTATCGTGCTGCCCATCAGAGAAGTTCAAGACTGTGCAGCTGACTTTTTTCAGATGCAATCTGTTTAAATTAGCTTTTTTCCTTTTGCTGTCTTTTGTCGAATCAGCTGTTGGCTCCTACCACACTGTCCCTTAGCTCAGTTCTTTCACCCCTCTTCCTAACTGCATTATTCACAGTCAGCCACAGTTGGCCGAGCACATTCTGAAACATTATTGTGATCGTATGAACTTCCTCCTCTGCAAGTGATGACTCTACTTCGTATCTGCCATCTTCTCGCTCCAGCAGCATTTCTTCTGAATCTCATTGATAAGTATCTCAGTTACCTTTTCATCACTTTAATATCAAATTCTTCTCTGCTCCTCCTACTTTATCTATTACTTTCTTCTTTAACTATTCAACCACCTTTTTTTTTTTTTTTTTGGCCTCCATAGCTCTGTACTTTCTCTGCTTTTTGTTGCTCCTTCCCCAATTTTACCTTCTCTGTTGTCTTTTTCTTTTCTAATTTCTAGCTCTCCCTAGATTAATTTTAAGGATGGATCATGCATACTCAAGAACTGAAGAGTCATCAGCCTGGGGCAGATAGAAGGCCTGTCTCATCTCTGACGATGACCAAAGTTTTGGCTCCCCTGTCAGAAAAAAAAAAAAAAAAAAAAAAAAGGAAAAATAAAACCTAAACAACCCCCAAAATTCCTTTTCTGACTGTTTCTTCTATCAGCTAAGGGCTCCGTCAACATGCTGCCCAGAGCAATTACATGACCCCACTCTTTTGTTGAGGAAAACTCATGACAATATCCGTGATGCTGAAATTTTTATTTTCACTCTGTCGCCCCAAAACTACCAGAATGCAGAAATACGTCACTCAGTGAGGTGAGCTAGGGAAGAACCCCGGATGGTTGCGGAACTGTGTGACCCTCTAGCGAACAACTTTGAATGGAAAATTTAGGGGTTTGGTTTCAAGAAGCAAATATAAACAAAGAAAGGCCTTTTAGGAATGACATGAACTAAATTAAATGTCCCCCTTTTTAAGGGCTGCAAACACAAATCCTGCCCTTACGATGCACTATTGCTTTTTTTTTTTTTTTTTTTTTTTTTTCTCTGAGTGACCCAGCTGGAGTCTTGCCTTTTCCTCGCTAGTCTGCCAAGGAACCTTTGTGCTGAATCACTGACTATTTCTACTGTAATTGGCTTGGACTTCTAGGGTGAGGGGTGTGCTGAATACGTCTTCTTTTTTGCCCGCTAATTGTTTTCCATGCCTCATGGGGCATTTTCTTGAGATTTTCAGTGCTCCTGTAATACTTGATTTGGAGCTGGATGTGTAGCAAAATGAAAACTGTTTCAGTTTGATTAATTTCTTAAACGTTGCTTGTCAGTTTAAGGAAATCTTGGGCTGAGGAGTGAGTTTTAGTCTCTCTGAAGACCTCCTGCAGGTAACCAAATGTCAGAAAAATCCTCAACCATTTTTCCTCACAGTTATTTCAGCCAAGATTTGTGTTTATCCCTTTATTGGTCCTTTTAGAATAAACAAGAAATAATGGAGTAGTTGTGCTTACATTGCCCTATTCCCCACTTCCCAGGCAAATCAAGGGTGTCTCTCAGCAGCAGAAGGATGAGGTGGAGTTGTGATTGCAGCCGTTCTGTGGGGGAGCAAGAAGGTGATAGGAACCAGTG
The DNA here is from genome assembly GCA_033816785.1 of Picus viridis. NCBI lineage: Eukaryota > Metazoa > Chordata > Aves > Piciformes > Picidae > Picus > Picus viridis. The sequence continues at coordinate 22,312,698 of CM066574.1, forward strand.
TGCTGGGTTTTTCATTAAGAGCTCTATTCCAGTCATATTGCTCTGTCTGCAGCAGAAATCCGAATTTTTAGCAGATGAGTCAGTGCTGTAGTAAACTTTACATCGAGGAATTGTTTCTACAAGGGTGCTTAATATCACTGGAGGCATGTATGTGTGTGTTTGTGCACTAACACGTGTGTTTATGCACTAACACGCTTGCCAACTACAGCAGCCAAAAGAATGGGGTCAATTTGGAGAAAGGAAGCAGAGATGCAAGCTCAGTGAAGAAGAGACAGGCATATTAGCGTGGTTGTTCTATGAATATGAATAACCTTCTGTTGCAGATGGAATGGTGGGCATCACCCACATTTTGAGGAGAAGAGGACTAAGAACAGAAAATGTATGGTCTGAATGGCTCATCAACTTTGAAAAATCAATCCATGTGTGATTTGCTGCTGTAGAAAAGCAAATACTTTACAGAGATGGGCATAAAAAGTAGCACTGAAATGCCTGATGTGGTGGGATTAAAAAAGAATAACAAGGTTTGACCTCAGTTATTGTACCACTTGTCCTGCCTTTAAACTTCAGGGCACCTTCTTCTTAGTCATGTTTTACATGTTTCCTTGGGAGTGTATCTTGTGAATGTCAGCCTGAGAGCATCCAATTGCTTCAAAGTGTATTTCCTTGAAAACAATTCACATGCAAAAAAAAAAAAAAAAAAAAGGCAAGTGTTGTCTGATAAAGGAAATCCTTCACTATTCATAAAATATTTAGGTTATTTGAGAAAAGAGGAAATTGCTAAGGATTAGGTTTACAGCACATGAGCATGTCTCAGAAGTGCTACTCTGTAAAGCTTGTCAAGGAAAAAAGAAAAGGAAAATAAACCCCAGTAGACTTCCAGAGTTTTGCATCCTGTAGTTTATTACATTTGTCAGTAAAAGCAGCAAGGATTATGGAAGTAGATTTATTAATTTTATGAAATCCTGGCACAAAGAATTGGTGGCCCTCTGATAGAAAATGAAGTGGAAGTATTTTGCGAGGGACAGACATTGTGTACTTGCAGTGAAAAGTTATTACTGCAGCAAACCTGTTGCAAATAAATTGCTGTAGCAAATCCCGTGGAGTTACTTGCCTTAAAGTCAATGGGATTATGTTTTATGTCTCCTTGTGTAAAGGAAGATCCTTGGTTTCAGTGGGTGTTCAAATTCCTTGGGGCAGTATACAGAATTAGAACAGCTAATCATAACCAGTTTGGAAAAGTTTTCTGTTGGTGTTTTAGCATTTGTTATTAATGCCTTAAAGGCACACTGGCTGCTAAAATGAAGGTTCTTTTTCTCTGTTTTCAGGATCTTATCCATTGTACAAGGTTTCTTTTGGAAGACCTTAAAATACTTGATCCTCTTCAGGATCTATTGTCTGTATGTTGGGAAGAAACTCAGACAAGGACAGTAAGTTGTACTCAAAAAGGTGTTAATTGAAACATGATGATTAGATAATTTATCAACAGGAGCCTTTTTTCACCTGAAAAGGCAAGGTCCATCATCTATGACAGACAAAAATACTGCTATGGGGATTTGAGTTGCTGAAAGCACTTTCTCAAAGTTCTTAAGTAATATCCTTCTGAAAGCCTTTGTAGGCAACTTGTGTAAAATCTCTTCAAGGACTCTGTTCTGGTTTAGTGGGTAGATATTATGCAGGTACCTGGCTAGGTTCCTGTGTCACAGAAATAGCAGTTTCGCTTGTCTCTAAATGCTTCAGCACTTCAGTGGCTATGGCAAATAAAGTCCCATTCTCTCTTTTAGAAATGTGTCTCTACAGGAGAAGGTTAGTGCCTTCTAGCTCATGTCATAGAAGCTGAAAAAGTTGCCATGCTTTTCTTCTTCTTTTAAATGCGGAAGTTGTGTCCATGCTGACATTGCAGTATGCCCTTAGTAACAGTCTATTTAATTTTTGTTGCAAGCAGTAATTACTTTAAAAAAGTAAGTAAAAAGTAAATCTGACTTTTCATTTGTACTAATTACCAAGGTTTTTGCATAAATTTAGTTGGAAAAGGCAGTTCCTATTTGCTTAAGATACTTCAATGGGTCTAATAATAATAAACCTCAGCATCTTGAGCACCACTTAAGAACAATGATCCCTTTTTCACAGGGATAAAGAATACTTTCCCTAAGGTTATAATAAATGAGTTCCATAAGCTGCGGTCCTAGAACCATAGACTCACAGAACCATTAAGGTTGGAAAAGACCTTTAAGATCATCAAGTCCAACTCAGCTACCATGACCACTAAACTATATCCTGAAGTGCTATATCTGCACACTTCTTGAACACCTCCAGGGATGGTGACTCCACCAACTCCTCGGGCAGTCTGTTCCAATGCCTTACCTCCTTGAGTACCTGCTCATCGCTGGGCTATCCTTTTCTCATTGCAGAGGAACAATGGCATGTTCCAGGCTCTGGTCTATCACTGCCTCTTCACTTGCTCTTTATGTCTGGTCTCTTTGAGTCTGTTCTCTACAATCCAGGGACCTTCACAGCTATGTATCCATGTGGGTAGATAACCTCAGTCACAGAGTGCTGCATAAAGTATCTCTTCTAACCATCTTACTGTATGAGTGTAGGCAAATCTACATAATATCAGTATATCTGTTTGTATAAATAGGCTGCTTGTTCATGTGCAAGCAGATGAAATGGGAATCTAGGCAATCTGGTATGGAATTTATTTCTTCTCCAAACCCTGAGTTTATGCCACTAATGTATGTGAAACGCTCAGAGTTACACTGGAAGTGTAAGACTAAGAACTGATACTGAAATCATCACATCAGAAACACCGTTTTTTACAAATACTCAATGTGTTACAATTCTGTAGGGGTTTTCTTCCTGTTTTTCCCTCTTTTTAAAACAATTCTGAAGAGCATGTTACTATATCACAGACAGTATTTGATTTGCACTTAAGGGAAATATCACACCTTGTAGTTCAGTCTTCTAATAAACCTCAGACCTCCTCTGTTTCTGTCACTTAATTTAAAATTTCCGACTCTTGGAAAGAGGCTGATTTCAGTGTATTTCCATTCCTATGCTACAGTGCTGTAGTGCAGGCAAAGAGTTTGTACACGCTATCTTAGGATGATTATTGCGATTGACTTGACATGTCTGGATCAGGATTCAGATGTGGATGAGCCGAAGCAGTTCTTCTAAAAGTTTCATAGCATTTTCTTCCTTCATTTTCCCACATTCACACTTGCTTTCTCCTTGCTCCCTGCTTTTTTCCTTCCTTTCTTAAGAGCTTTCCTCTAATTCTGGTTTCCCCCTGAAAAGGTTATTGTTAACTTGGTGCTAGCTTGTAATGAAAGTAGCACTTTATTTGTGTGTTTTCACTGTGATTTTTTTTTTTTTATCCAGAAATAACAAAAGAAGGAATTTTAAATTATCAGTGATTTACTTTCCCTACATCATCAGTTGGTGGCCTCTGGGAATGAGACCTTATTTCTGAAATGGTCAAAAAATTTTAGATAGCCCCCATTCACCAAAATATATCTGTTCCTAAATCCCTTTTTTACAATCCTTTACATGGATTTTTACACTACACTTAAGGGATCGAGAATTTGTTGAATCTATTCCTATATATTTTATCTGAAAACAGGACTACTGATGGTCTTTTAATTAAATGTGGTAGATAGTGAGACTCAAAGCTTAATTTAAAAACTTGGATCTGAATCCTATTAAAAAGTGTTCAAGCTCTAAAATATATCTTAGCATGCAGGCAAATAAGGAAATCATCCTCTACTTTAATGAGAAATAACATGATTTTCCTTTCTGTCTTTCTCACTCTGAAAACATCCGATGCACACAGCAGCTCTTGTGAAGCGTGTGGGTTTGCTTGTACACAGATGTAAGGATTATTTGCATGCTGTCATTTGCATGCTAGATCTCCATGGCAGTTCCACCATGTCACGGAAAGCACACCATGAAAAGCAGACGTGTGTCCTCCATGTATGCTGTGTCTGTAAACCAAGCTGGACAGAACTATTTGGGCAGTGACTGGCTGGAGAGCAGCCCTGAGGAGAGAGACTTGGGGGTGCTGGTGGGCGAGAAGCTCAACATGAGCTCTCAGTGTGCACTTGCAGCCCGGAAAGCTAATCAGATCCTGGGCTGCATCAGGAGAAGTGTGACCAGCAGGTCAAGGGAGGTGCTTCTCCCCCTCTACTCAGCTCTGGTGAGACCCCACCTGGAGTACTGCGTCCAGTTCTGGAGCCCCTATTACAGGAGGGATGTGGACGTGCTGGAGCGTGTCCAGAGAAGGGCCACGAGGATGATCAGAGGGCTGGAGCACCTCTCCTATGAGGACAGACTGAAGGAGTTGGGGCTATTCAGTCTGGAGAAGAGAAGGCTCTGAGGTGACCTCATTGTGGCCTTCCAGTATCTGAAGGGGGCCTACAGGAAGGCTGGGGAGGGACTTCTCAGGCTATCAGGTAGTGATAGGACTAGGGGGAACGGAATGAAGCTGGAAATGGGGAGATTCAGGCTAGATGTGAGGAAGAAGTTCTTCACCATGAGAGTGGTGAAGCCCTGGAATGGGTTATCCAGGGAGGTGGTTGAGGCCCCGTCCCTGGAGGTGTTTAAGACCAGGCTGGACGAGGCTCTGGCCAGCGTGATCTAGTGTAGGGTGTCCCTGCCCATGGCAGGGGGGTTGGAACTAGATGATCCTTGTGGTCCCTTCCAACCCTGACTGATTCTATGATTCTATGATTTGAGGAGAACTTGGACTATCGTTGTAAAATGTTTTCCAAAGGATTCAGAAAGCTTTACAAAAGAGCACAGCTACAGCATAAAAATACTAATGAAGTGGAACTTTTCAAAGTTGTTGAGTAGTTTGGGTTTTGATTTTCATTACCTAGCTGAAGATGTCTTAGAGACTGGACTTCAAAGAGTGCTCTTTCTTTATGTTAGGATTACCATAAGCAGCTCAGATCCAAAAGTAAAAGAATCCTGAGTTCCGGCTCAGACATTTGTGAAAACTCCATGGCCTTATTTCTCAAGCCAAGAAGTTGAGTATCTAGATTTTTTTGCATAAGAATCCACTCCTGTTGACCTAGGAGAATAAACAAAGGTACTGTGGCTGTGTCTTTCCTCCAAGTCACCCAAACCCCCAGCATTTGGGCTTCTTTGAGGAGAAAGGCCATTTCTCATATCCAATGCAGATGTCTGTGGTACCCTAAAGCTTATTTTTGCCTGTATATAAATCACATAGTTCCACTGAAAGTTCTCCATAATATAAAATTAAGTAAGTCCACCCTATTTGATTTATTTACTTGAATCTGTTTTTAGTTTCATTTCTGGACCACCTCTAAGAAGACTCTGTATGACCCAGACACAAAAATCACAAAAATTTGCTCTGTGTATTAAATTGGCATTACATCTTTAAGCATGCACTCGGGTTCTGCTAGCACTTTTTAGGAGTCATTAGTGCTTTGCTGAATTTTCCCACACCTGCTTAAAATATGTTGGTTGCAGTTTATGCTGTGAAGTGGGGTTACTTGGCTTATCATTAAGGATAAATCCCAGCTGCAGAGATCTAACAAATCCAGAGGAGGAATTCAGCAAATGTGTTCTATTTAGTCAGAAGTGCTTCCTACTCTTTCCCTCTCTCTCAAGTGTTGCTTTCATTGTACAATACGCAACTGGTAAGCTTATGTAAGGAATAGATGGGGGGAGTACACTGATTAGTGAAGGAACTGGGGAAAAAAAGCGAATTGCAAAGAATATCAAGCATTCAGAGTATTCAACATCTAAGGTCAATCAAAGGGTTTGGAGAAAGAGGGGGAGAAACAGTGAGGGAGAATATGGCTTAAGGTTCAATGGAAAGTGCTGTGGGGAGTTGTGGGCTTTGGGAACAAGAAAGGGCATTGAAGGCTGATGAGTAATTGAGCTACATGGGATATATTATATTATCTCATGGTGTATTAAGTTCCTTGTGGTGATTATGCTCAGGATGTTAGAGTAGGCGTTGGTTAATGGGAGACTAGGGAGAGGGATTTGGGAAGAATAGGGGAGAATGCACAAGAGGAGGGTGGGATACTGGAGCTAGATGGTGAATTGTTAGAGGCTGGGAAAGTATCAGGGAAATATTGGATGTTCTTGGCGTATTCATATACAGAGCTTCAAAAGCATCTACTTCTGACCACTGTCAGAGAGTTGTCTTGTGTACTGAGCCACTATGGGTCGCGTTCTGCTTTTACATTAACTTTTATGGTCTTTCTGAAAGAGCAAGGGTTTGCCCACGTCTGGTTAGTTGGCAAAGGTGAACAGAGTAGTGCCAAGCAGAGAAATAAGGAAATAGCTTAGCCAGGAAGGCAGAGCTTGGCTGTGGGAACAGGAGATTGGTTAGACCACCTTAGGATATGGGCAGAGGTGCTAGAAGGTGGTGGAAGGATTCCTATCTTTAGCTTCTGTTCTATAATCGTTAATCCCGTGCATCTGAACTGCTGGGCATAAAAAGTGGACAGCCCACTCTATATCTCACTTTTCTCCTAGCTTACCCTTTCACCCAGCTAACTTTGCTCTCTTGGTTCACCAGCACTTTCAGGTGTGGGGATTTGGCTCAAATATTGCAACGTACAGTGAAGAGCTCTTGACTGGGTGGTACTGCTTGTGATGTTTCACGGTTGCACTGCAACTGCAACCATAAAAAATTATATTTAAACTAATAACTTTGTCTAACAATCTGGCTTTTCTTGAAAAGTGTGGTTGTCTCTAGTGTTTTTAGCCCCTGGGGAGACCTTATTACAATTTCTCAGTATTAAAAGGGCCCTATAAGAAAGCTGGGGACAGACCAGGGCCTGTTGCAACAGGACATGGGGTGATGGTTTTAAACTAAAAGAGGGGAAACTATATACAAGAAAGAGTTTTTTTACACTGAGGGTGGTGAAACACTGGCACAGGATGACCAGAGAAGAATTCCAGGTGAGGTTGTTGGAGGCTCTGAGCAGCCTGCTGTAGTTGAAGATGCCCCTGCTTACTGCAGGGGTTGGACTAGATGACCTTTAAAGATCCCTTCCGACCTAAAGCATTCAATGATTTTAACAATATGGGAAGTTAAGTTTTTTTTTTTTTTAGCAAGATGGCTTTTGACCAGAGAACCCTATGAAGATGGGATGTAACCAGAATAATTTCTGAAATATTTTCTCCACATTTGTGTCTGGCAGTCTGGTATCTTTCCCCTCTATGTACCCATGGGAAGAAAAGATGTTGGACACCAGCTATTTCCTGCAGCCTGCTAGTGGGGTCTGCCTCACATCAATAATGCCACTCATTCACGTCAGTGAATAATAGATAAATGTGCACATCCAAATGAGAGATATTGTAGTGAAATACCATGTGCTAAAATATACTTTAGATTTTTAAACTTTCAAATTTCTTGATTTTTTTGTGCAATTTATACACTCCTAAGACACTTAACCAAAATTATATTCAAAATTTTTAGCTCCAATTTTCTGTGCTGCTTATTTGGAGAAGGTGCAAAATTAGTTACAATTCAGTACAACTGTCTCTGCCTTCAAAGAGGAACTAAACCATGCTAAGCAGTACTGGAGCCACTAAAATCTCAATAATACTTTTTGATAGCTAGTTATTATTTAATTTTAATTGAATTATATTGCACAGACATAGTTCAGTAGAGAACCTGGATATCTCAGTCGAGATCACGGCTGTGATGTCCAAGGATCTGCAGACAGAAACCAACATGTGTTTTCTACCACATTATGGGAAACAGTTTCCACCCAAGAGTTAGCTAAGAGTATAATCCTGCAATTAGTATGCTCTCTGCCCAGAAACTATCACTTGCAGCACAGCAAGACAGATGGATTTCGGATTAGAAAGAAATCTCTCCCACAATAGAGTAAAGCACAATTTATCAGATATAATTTGGGACAGTGGTTCATACTCCTCAGAAGCAGCTCTGGGAGACAGGATATCAGAAAAAACTATTATTTGTACTTTATTCCAATACAAAGTGGGGCCCATTGTATCAAACACTGTATAAACAAATAGCAAGAGATGACTCCAGCCCCTAACATTTTGTAATCTACGTAGGCAATGCTAGCACAACTACACAGGAAAGCATGGGAATGTGATTTGCCTGTGATCACAGTGTTGATTGGTTGATAGAGCAAACAGCCAAATCTGACTCTTTGGATTCCCAACTCTACAGTCTGTACTACGGTTGACCTCACTGTTAGACAGTTATTAATTTCTTTTTCTGAGTTGCCTGTATTTTCTTTTGTATTTGGTGTTACTTGTTAGTTAAAATTGCTATACAGAGAATAAGCCCCAGGAGGAGCAGGAAGCTAGTTACCCTACTTACGTGAAAAAGCAACAGAGCAGTAATAAATAGAACTATAATCAAGATACATTTAAGTGTTTCTATGTCATAGCAAGCACTACTTCTTTTGTATAGGTATACAGATATAAAATTTACCATGAAGGATTACTTTAGGCAAAAATAGCAGCTGGCTTTGAAATTAATGAATATAATCGATAACAGGTACATATATAAAGGATGAAGTAATTGCTGGCATTCTTCAGTTGATACAGTATCTGAAAGTTGGGAAGAAAGCATTAGAATCCAGGAAAGCTACACAAAATATTGTATTTTATGAATTTTTTTTTTCCTGCAAGTGGATGAACAAGCATTACAAACATGCCCTACACCTGTAAGATCCAGTTATATGGCAGGTAACCAGGGAATATTCTGTGTTTTAAAATGAAATCTGCACATTGAATCAGGCAGAGAACAGCTGGCTTAGAAATCAGCCTGAGAATCAGAATAATCTATGAAAGGTATTTGTCTTTGCATTAAACATTTTTGCATGCTGTCAGTGCAGAAGACGGCCTCTGAGCTTTGTGGATTAAGGAAGTGGCTGATATGACCCTGGAATTGGGTTGCCTTATTAAGAACAGAAAACTCAATTAAAATTTAATTATGAGAAAGCTATGTGAGCCCTTATGATTTACTGTTGCACGGTGCAGATTTGTGTTTTAAAGGGCAGAGTTTTCAGTCAAATTCCTGCCAGATTATTAGAGAATAAGGTTATGGTCATTTCTGCAGCATGTCATTGCTTTCTGAGCAAGAGATAGATACCCATATCATACGGATCTGAGAAGCAATTATGATAAAAAGAAACTAATCTTGATTAGCCAAATACAAGTACCCTTGGAAAACTAACTTAAGCACAGACTAGGGAGAAAGAACTGACAATGAGAGTTAGTTTCCTGTGTTCAGGAGCAAGCTACCAGCACTGACACAGTGCAAGCATTCAATACAGCATCTCTAGTCCTGATGGTAGGATATGAATCCCATTTTTTTCCACAAACTGGAGGTGACACATCTACATGTTAAATCCACACTTTTAGATATGTTATTGGAAACTGAATGCCAGTGCTTTTCTCTTGGATTTTGCTTGAGATTACATTGGTACAAAATCATCTACATTAATTCAAAATGGGAAATTATAAGAGAAAAATCAACTAAAATCAGATTAACTGAAAAGCTAAGATTAAATGGAAACAAACACTCTTGGTATGGAACAAAAGTGCCCACACACAGACTTGCTTCGAAATAACTAATTGTATAAAGTAAAACCAACTGTTACTTTGGGGCCATTTTTGTGTGTGTGCGGAGAAGCCCTAGGACCTCTGGTAATTAAAGTATAATTCTTCTTGTGATGCAAATATTCACCACCACTCTAAAGCTCTTCTGGACTGCCAGTGTGGTGTAAAGCAGAGACAGAGCAGCTAAAAAAGAAGCTAGAGATAGTGAGGCCAGAGACAGCAAGCCCCTTCATATTTTATAAGGAATTTCAGGAGACAGCACTTGCCAATCGCATGAGGTAAAAGAAAGGAGAGGAGAGGGCGGAGGGTTTGCAGTGAAAAAGCAGATTGTGGAAAGCAGAAGAAATACAGTAAATGAAAACCCACAAGTACAAATGGCAAAGGATCAAAGGTGAGGGGCTGTGTAGGAGGGAGGTGCTACTGATGCTCCCAGACATTCAGGGATGGAAAAATTCCATTAAAACCAAGCACCTGCTGCTTAAGCTTAAGGCTTCAAAATTACAAACCATGTCAGTAAAAGCATTTTGCTTTGCAGTTTAAAGGGGAACTAGAGGAAACAGCCAAAGTATTAGGAGGTGGAAAAAAAGAGAGAATGGGGAAATATTTTAATGAAACTGATCTGTGCACGTTTAAGATGGGATATTGCTTAGGCATGGCTGGTTTCAATTGGATTTTGGTTTTATTTTTTTGTTCCCCAGCATTTCAGCTGTCTCCTTGAGCAAAAAGAGACTTTTTAGTTTAGTAAGAGGATAGGCAACCAAGCTTTGGATGGCTTCCTAACCTTGTGTCTCATTCCTCATCATGGGTGTGCCTGACTCTTAAATTTCTCTTTCTTAATCCTACTCTAGTCTTTGTGGGCGAGGAGAGATGATTTCAGACTCTTTTGCCCATTGTAGGATAGAACACAACACCGAAATCCTTCTGACAGAGTAAAGGCTGGCAAATGTTAGAAACCACAAGAACTTAAGATACAGAACCAGCCTATACTTAAGCAGCACACACATGCTCACATCGGCATGCCCCCACAGCCAAAAACCAAACCAAAGGCTGCTTGGTTTGAAGGCTGTCTCTCCTGCCCCATACTGCTTTGATATTTGCAAGCCAAGGAGCTGAGTATCACATGTCAGACACTGGCAGAAAACAATGGAAATCCAAAAGCTGTTCCCAGTCCTTCACACTGAGACAGAATTGATGAAATTATCACTTATAAATAGGTATAAAAAACCCAGCCTAATCTGCAGTGTGTCCTCTGTCTAGTCCCACTCTGAGACTTCAGTGTGAGCCTTCTGTTTCCCTTTAAAGGTTAAGGTTAACCTGGTGATTGCTTTTAAATAGGAAATAGGAAGGGGAAAAAAAGTGGCTAAAAGGAATTACATGTGTAGAGTTTTACTTTCCCTTGCACAGTGAAGGGATACTCACCCTTCTTGTCTACTTTGAATACCAGATGTCTCTGTACAGTCAAATTGAGACATCCTGGAAAAGAAAGATTTTCAGATGTCCTCGGTTGTTGTATTTTTTAAATTGTTTTTTTCTGGAAACTGGGCCCCTTTAAAGATGTCTCAAGTATGACACTCAAAAACAGAGTTGTCCCAGATTGCACAGTGCTTTTTGAAACTCAGCCAGCATTTTTAGTAGCCTATGCCTCAAGGAGTCTGGGCACCTTACCCAGAAAGAGCTAAAAATGTAATTTGCAGTTCTTCAAGTAATCCAAAACAAAGTATCAAATCCCTTCCCATCTTCCTTTGCCAGGGAAAGTCCCTGTGCACTGGAACTGGCCTCCTTCTGCTGCACAAGGGATAGAAGAAGTAAATGGAGGGTGGAGTGGGAGAGCTTTTGGAAGAATGATCAGGCTGTGCACAGTGCTCAGCCCTACTTAATCACAGATGCCTTGCTTGAGAATCTAGTTCCAAGTATTTCCATGGTGCTCACACATAGAGTTACCTGGCTGTCGTCTGTGATGAAGAATTTCAACCACCAGAATTTCCTTGGCTGTGCTGCATCTGATGGCTTTTTCCATTATTTTAATACTCACTCAGCAGATACTTTCTTGTTGTAGGTCACTAACCAGGCAAGAAACCATTGACTGACTGTTGAATTTTCCAAATGTGAAGGTTTATATGTCTGTGTGTTGTGTCCACAGAGGAACAGTATAAAGATGTGTAGAATAAATGTGCGTGGCAATATGTACACAGCACATGACAGACACATGAATTGACATCTAAATAAATGTCTGATCTTGGCCTTTTTAGAACAATATACCCCTTCTGGGACTTAATCCTTTGGCCAAAAGAAGAGATTGTTGAGGAAAAATTACTCAACTTAGTAGTTTTGAGAAGTGATTGAAAATAGTTCTGCTACAGGTGGACTGAAGAGGGCTTTCATTTCTGTTTCTTCTACTTAGCAGGCTAAGATGGATGTTGTAAGACATTGATCATCCTAAATAAATGAATAAATCATCTGTACTAATGTACAGATGGGTTGTGGTGAGGTTAGGGAACTAAAGCAAAGCGCTGTGATAGATGGCGTCTGTCTTGAACCGTTTGCCACCCAGCCCACTTTCTATTCTGGCTACCAATTCTTGCTGCCAAAGGAGGGATTAAATACAATCATACAGGAATGCCAGGTAGACCTGTGAAACAGACACCTCTGGCTTTGAAAGCAGACTTAGCATGATTACAGCTGTCACAAACAATCATCTTAGCATAAATTCCCATTACAAGTTGTACCAAAAAGAGATAGTCTGCTCTTCAAAGATAGGAAAAAGGGACACAGAAAAATGCTTTTTCTTCTCCATAATGATCTGTGTCTTGTCCTGATGTCCACACTTACAGAAGTATACAGAAATTGCTAGAAAAAGTCTTCAAGGACTGGCCATAGAAAAGTGTTCCCCTAGGAGCTGCAAGGTCAGACTTGTGAACCTTGTCAGGGTGTTTGGGAGTGATAAACATATTTTCTAAAGCTGCTTTGGAGAATGCTTTGAATATTCTTTCAAATCTCAGTTAAAAAAAGGCCCAAAGGTTTTTATTTTTTAGTTATTTTTACCAGTTGTTTGGAAAAGGCTTCAAGTCTACCCTGAAAAGGCACCACTTTAGCAAGGGAGAGATTAAAGAGAAAATTAGACCCAGCCTTAGGATCAGGTTGTGTATGTTTATAGAATGACAGAATGTTAGGGATTGGAAGGGACCTCCAGAGATCATCGGGTCCAACCCACCCTGCCAAAGCAGGATCACCCAGGGCAAGCACACAGGAACACGTCCAGGTTGGCTTTGACAGAAGAGACTCCACAACCTCTCTGGGCAGTTTCTTAGTGTACACTGTGTTGCATCCTGAATTAAGAAACTAGAATCAACTTTAGCTATCTGGACTTAAGGTGGTTGCTTAAATACTAAGGAAGAGCTCATTTGCTCCCATTTTCATGATGCGCAGCTGGCCAAGAGACACTTTTTGTGTCTCTGTAGAGCCAAAGAGTCTGATGTATAGCTGGAGACAGGACATAGGAAAGGACAAATTGGTGTACTGAGGAGATACAGACACTTTCTGTGTTGGCTGGTGTGTCTTATTCCAACATGCAGGGTCACACTAACCACAAGGCATGGGACTTGGAAATAGTTTTCACCAGGCTCAGTAGGAGGGCCCTGTGGAGCTTCTTGCCTTCCTGTGCAGCTGGGGGCATGATTCAGCCTTCAGGATCTTGTAAGCATGTTGCAACTAGGCAGTTCTCTGTCCTTACAAGAAACTGGTTTCATTTTGTTTTTTCTTATTCCATACTAGAAGGGCACTTCTCACTAATTACTCTCCTTAAAATACAGTAATTAAAGTCTTGGGGTTTACAGTAAAGATTTCTACCTGAAGTAATATGTTGTTTGACTTCTTAAGTATATGAAGAGGTTCAGGTAGGCCATATTAACCCCAGCCCTGTTGTGTGGAAATAGTTTTGCTTATGGGCATTTCAGAAATTCATCTGGTTTGTGCCCAGAAGTAACCATTACGATCATATAGTTTGATCTCCTGCTTAGCACAAGCCTTTTAGCCTCTCCCCATCATTTCTGTGTTAGCTAAACAGCTTGTGGTTAACCTGCATCCTGTGGTGGGATTGTGTATTGCATTTTGTATTGATTAGATCATGACACAAGACAAATCAGATTTTAAACTTGAAATTTCGGTAGTTTAGGCTTGCTTCTAGGTTCTTTCTTTTAGAGTTTTTCAAGGTGTAGGATGGCTACAGAAGGCTTCTCCCAGTTACTCTTCTTTGCTATCTAGTTCTTCAGCTCCTTCCTGCAAGAACACTTTCTGTTAAACTAATAGCCCCTGACTTGCTTGTTTGAGGCTTGCACAGCCTGAGTGAGCTGAGCCTTCCTCAGCACTGCAGAAGATATACCTAGAAGGAGTTGTTCCATGAACACTGAAATTAAATACTGTTAGTCTTCAGGGTTACATCCTTTATAAACCGTTTATGTAATCCCTACAATAACCTGAAACTTCCTCGAGTCCTTTACGCCCCGTCTCCCCTGTGAAGGACAGTATGTGCTAGGTGACTCTTACTGAGCTGTGTCTTTACTTAATGGTGAGTCATTTGTAGCCAAACAGAATACATCACAGCTGTGTTCTTTCGGTTTTTAATGTCATCACAGCAGTAACCCAGGTGCCTGTCCTTCAGCAGTTGTCAATTCTCACAACACTGGGAGGAACTTTTCCATGGCATTTCTACACTTTGGTTGGGATTGACATATTCAGAAGTTACTGTGTGTGGTGGGGACGAGGCAGACAAACAGATGATTAGAAAGACAGCACAGACGCGTAAACTTGCTTCCTTAGGAAATGGAGCTGCAGATTATTACCTGGGGAATTTATGGTTCTTTACAATTGCTCTCTCTGGGTATTCTTACTAGTCATCTTCCTTCCTGTCTTTTCTTTGAGTCTTCTCTTAAGGTCTTTGGGGGTTGGGGAAGGAGTGGGACCTTGCGAGCCTGTAGAAAAAGTTAGGCCAGATTTTCGGCGTTGCGAGGCGATACATGTGGGAAGCAGTAGACACCACCTCACTCAATTTTCTTAAAGCCTCTTGGTGCCAAGAGTCCTCTCACAAAATTGCATTATTTGAATGGTGTAATTACGTGGGATTACTTGCAAATATGCAACCAAAGCGACTGATAAATGATTTCCTTTACTCCAGCAATCATGCAAGATTAATTAGGTACTGTGAGTATGGTGACACTTTGAAAATGTAAAGCATTATATAAATGGTGAGTGGTATTTACACTGATTATATCCAGGATGTTTGCTGATAGGAAATACATAAAATGTTTTTTTAATGCATTTCTGTTTATGCAGCTTCAGGTAAGAAATTACTTTTAGAAATCTGCCTGCAGAGGGTTTTAAGAATTATGTAATGGATGCTTTGAATGCCTAAGTGTGGGTTTAAAAGCGGCCTGATTTTTAGACACCCATCTAAGGCTATCAGACATAAACAATGTTTGTGCTCTGCCTGTCAACTCTTTCCCCTCACCGTGCTGCAGCTTTTATATTCTTATCCCTTGTGATGTTGGAGGGTTCTCATAGCTTTCACATAACAGTCACTGCTGGCCACATGAGAAAAGGTAAACAGATAGCTTGTAGATATTTCCAGTACTGATGCTTTTTACTGTCCTACCTATGTTTGTAAGGCACCTAGAACAAGGTTTACTTTTTTTATTACCTTTTGAAAAAAATTTGTCCATCCTCTCCACTCTCAGTTACTCATTCCTACTCATCCTGCTAAAGTTTTCCACCCTCAGCTGTGCTGGATGCCAAGTGAACATTGTGTGGCTTCACTCTAAGTAGGGGAGGAAGTGGAAGCTGCAGTGAGGGAAGGACAAACAAGTCTTTCAATATTATCTCATTTGCTCAAACCTTTTGCAAGTTGTTCTTAAAAGGTAAATCACCAACGCTATTGGAATGCAAAAGAAAAGGATTTTTCCCAGGGATTAAATAGATTCCTGAAAAGTCCCCCAAACTTTCAGATCTATGGTAAAAAAACAGGAAAAAAATGTGGGAGTTCCCCAGTTAAGATGGAGCAGATCATTCATTCTAGACATCTCCTTGAAGCCTGTGTGCTGTACTCATAATTGCAGGACTTTTAATGAGCTTTTTTTCTCTGTGTGTACTTTTCTACTTTGTGTTTCATCAAGGGGAAGAAGCCTTGGTATAAAGGCAATGTAGCTAAGCTGGGCTGTACTGTGTGCTTGGGTATCACATCTGCTCAGAAATTGTGGATGGGGCCAAAGGGAAGAAACCAGGCATTCAAAATTCAATTTTTGTGATCTACTTCTGGTGACATATCCCTGCACAATTCACCCAAAATCCACCCAAATATCTTTCAGGGCAGCCATGAAGCTCCTCTTGCTGACTTACTCTGTATTATTTTCATTGCCTTAAAAGTCACTGCTTGTTTCCTGCTGATCCTCCTTTAGGCCAGTTTCATAACCAGCTGATTGCATGCTCCAAACACTTGACCTGTAGCATGTATGGGATCTGGGTGCAAATGTACTGGCCCTTGGCCATCACTGTTGACTGTTGATGATATTTCATTGGAATTGCAAAACTTTTATGTAGCAACACCATGTTATTGGAAGAGGCACGAGGGCTTGGTTTGTTTTTCTGTGATTCAACGTGTGTATAGACTACACTGTGAACTGGTGTAGCACTAATGAGTGGTGTTAGGTTTCTCATTGCTCTTTTTAGCAAATTTAGGTGATATGTTGCAAGCAGAATGCATACGCATACATTAGCTCAAACTTCCCCTTTCTTTTTCTTGTCCCACTTGAATAATAACAAATAATCATGACTTTTCCCTGAGCTTGGCTGTCCCCAGGCCTGATTCCCTCTACATAGTTTCAGAGTTAGATTGCTTCAATATGCTCTAAGCTGTGGTGTAGAAAAAGTGTTATCCAGTGACTGCTGCACAGTGCTGCAGGATTGCTATTTGTCAGAATAAAGCTAAGATTACTACCTTTATCCACTTGTATATAATGGACTCTGCATCTTTAATGTCATTCAAATTCAACTTTAATTTCTGCTACTTGTAGAGTAAAGCTGACTTTGCTTCTGCAGCCCCAAATCTCAGCAGTACCCAGTGACATGTTGCAAAGACTCCTGTGTGTTTCACCAGTTTATGGTGAACATTTAAAGGCATTTCATTATTTCAGGGCCCTTCCTATGGACCTGTATCCATGGTTTTATTTCAGTTTTATCTTTTGCTTTAATGTTTTTGGTATGAACTCATCAAACTGAACTATTAAAGTAATAGCTCAGTTAAAAGACTAGCAATACTGTAATAGATAGGCACTAAAGATGGAATTGATGATGATGTTGAATTCAAGTACCAGGGGATTCATCAAGATATCCTGGTACAGTTGTCATTGTGGTTGTAACTGATATGAATTTTAATTTATTGGTGCACTATTAACTCTTGTACATTGTGTGGTGTGCACAGCATGTGCTTCAATAATGTGCCAAGGTCAGAATAATAGTAGTAATAATAATAATAATAGATGATTAGCTTAGAATTTAAATGTGGTGTGAGAGCTTTCTGGTATACTGGAAATGATAAAGCAGAAAGAGAAACAAATTTCTTTAAAAGGACAAAGGTAAATCACAGCAACCACTCATTCCCTCATTGCTTTTTCAGGCGACTGTATGTGTCCTTTTAACTTAATGGCTAAATTGATGCAGTAGCGTGGTTACAGCAGGGTGCACAGGTGACTGCTCTCTTACCTCCTCCGACCAGTAGCCCTGCTTCTACCCCAGCAAAGGCCTGTTTTCATCTGCAAAGCTCCCTGTAACTCACCCACATGCAAATGTTTCTGACCCTAATTAAAGCGGTTCACCTCTCTCTGCCTCAAGGGATGGTTTCCTCATAAGGCAGTTGTGTTTAATTAGCATTTGCATAGCATTCTGCTGGTTGCTCTCCGGGAGCGTTGTTCGGTAGGAGCGTGGGATTGCTGAAGCCTGACTGGCAAGCTTTGCACCCTCCTAATTGACACAGAAGCCAAGTAGAAGTTACACAAGGAAAGAACAGAGAATCGTTAATGATGGATCATTAGCAAGTAGCTCCTTTGAATGAATGTAGATAACTTTATAACTCTATCAAAGTGAAAAGTAGCGTGATGAATTATGCATCAAACAATAAAAGCTCAAGGAAGACACTGGTTTTATAATTGCTGTGCAATTTTCTAGCATGCTCTAGTTTGTAAGATTAATTTCTTTGGGAAGTGTGAAGCATTCTATGCCTGTTGTGCACTTTATGTCAATTTTGGTTTTCTCTCATTAGAGATTTTATTCTGTGTCTTTTGGTACCACTGCAAAACCTCTCAGGGTTTGAGATACACATTTTTGTTATACTATTAAAAATTTGCACAACCAAGTGAAAAGTCTGTAGCTACTAAATAGTCCCTTTGAGGGTTGCTGATTTCTCAGTAGAAAGAATTCACAGCTACACACATTTAAATTAGCATTGCTTTACATCTATTTTTTTTTTTTAACAGAAATTGCCTAATAGTTTTGTGGCTACACTGAATTTCTAGACTAAGAAATATCTAAGGGGCATTTTTGCTCCAAAGTGATCTGCAGAAGCATTTCAGATAGATCATTCTCATGGCTTGCACTAGTGCCAGTCCAGCCCTCAGTCAGTCTTAGGAAGAGGAATTAATACAAATATTGCCTAATGGTGTCATCTGTCCCTTTAAAATGTGCTGATAAAATGTGCTGATCTTTCATGTGAGATTTGCTCTGAAAATTGAACTGAGTGTTTTCAGAGTGAGTAGGATTAGAGGAATGAGTAAACAGGAAGTTATCCCTGATGCGAGGTGCTTCTCAGCTTTCACGATTGTTAGTGAGTGAACAGGATTGTGAGAGAGCACCTAACCCACCAGGGATCAGCTGTAGGATCATCTGTACTAGCATAATTTTTGTTCCTAAAGACCTGATTAATACAAACTTGGTAGCATCCACACAGGGCCTATTTTAGCATTGTGCTTACCTCTTCCATTATAAAAGTTTATTCTCTAGTACTTAATTTCAGTTTCCTTTGTTGCAATTTAAATCAGTTTTTTTCTCATTCATCATGGACATGATAAAGAATGAACTTCCTCCTTGCAGGAAGGTCACATGGATTTTGGGAGGGGTTGGGTTGGTTTTTGTTTTTTTTTTTGTGTGTGTGTTGTTTTTGGGGTTTTTTGTTTGTTTGTTTTTTTGTTTGTTTTCAATTGTTGTGTTGGTTGGTTTTGCTGTTAGTTATTTTTTTATTTATTTATTTTTAAAAGCAGTTTTGAAAATGTTTTTCCCTGCCCTTCCTTTCCCAGTCCATAATCCAACTTTGTCATGTTTTCTGTGATCATTTTGGTTGCTGTCATGTAGAACCTCTTCAGGTGTTCCAGATGGCTGTGCAGTGGGAGCCCCACAACACACACTGCTCCAGCTGTGACCTGCCAGCTCTAACTAGAGCAAAAAGATTATATCATGTGTCCTGCAGGCTTCTCTCTTATTTGTACATCCCTGTATGACACTTGCCTTTTTCGCAACAGCATGGTGGTGACTCATCTTCACTTTGTGATCTGGAATAACCCCTAGCTATTCCTACCTTGCTATTTGTCCCATGCCCTGTATTTATATAATTACAAATTATGTAAGTTATACAATTACAAATTCATATAATGAAATGTAGCTCCTTCCCCTTAACATTATTGGATTGCTCTCTACAACTACCTGAAGGGAGGTTGTAGCCAGGAGGGGGTTGGTCTCTTCTCCCAGGCAACCAGCCCCAGAACAAGAGGACACAGTCACAAGCTGCACCAGGGGAAGTTTAGGCTCGAGGTGAGGAGAAAGTTCTTCACAGAGAGAGTTGTTAACCACTGGAATGTGCTGCCCAGGGAGGTGGTGGAGTCACCATCCCTGGAGGTGTTCAAAAAGGGATTGGACTTGGCAATTAGTGCCATGGTTTAGTTGGCATGCGGTCTTGGGTGATGGGTTGGACTTGATGATCTTTGAGGTCTTTTCCAACCTTATTGATTCTATGAGTCTATGAATTTCATTCTGTCATATCAGACCCTTTTCCCAGCATCACCATAGTGGAAGCTGCTTCACAGTCAGTTTTAGTTTGAAGTCTTCAGAAAGCTGAGCAGGTATGATCTGGATTCCATCAGCCAACCCACTAAAAATGTACTGATTGGTGAAGATTCCTCGCTTGAAATGTTGGTGGTTTTTTTCTGTTGTTGCTGTAGAAGATCCCAGCTAGCAATCTCTGAATATGATTTCCCTCACAGTATTGTTCCTTGCTTTGGATTTAGCTAGACAATGGTCCTTTAGTGAGTTCATGGAAAAGAACAGAGAATTATCTTTCTGAAAGTCAAATCTTGATCTGGCATCCTAGTGTATTGAGTCATCTCACCTGACTTAAGATGACTGGGTGGTAGAGGTCTGTGCCTAAGGTACTTGTCTACCCTCTGCTTTATGGAGAAACAGGTGATTACAATTCACCTAGCTAGGTTTAATCATTACTTAGAACTTAGAACTGCACAGTAAGTGTGTCCTTTCCTAGAAGAGTTATTGGCCTTTCCATGCATATACTGAGTGCATACCTCAGTTTTGATCTTAGAGGAAATCTATGGCTTATTCTCTTCTGGGACTGGTAGGGATGGTGTAGCTGCTTGTGTGCAGGAACCTACACTGACAACTCAGTTCAGTTCACCACAGGGGTTTGCTAAATGTGAGATCTACCTGCGGAAGGCATATGTAGTGGTTTGAGCCTTAACTGGAGTTTAAGAGCTCAGATGGTAGCAAAAAAACTACCCGAGAATTCCTCCCCCTGCCCCTGAAGAGACTGGAGGTAAATCTATCAAAAAAATAATCTGGAGTCAGTTTGGAAGTAGGGGAAGTAAATTTTTAAAGTACATATATACATCGATAGATAGATAGATAGCAGTAACAGGGAGGATGTACAAGGGTAAGGAACAAGGATGAATAGGAAAAGATACAAAACCAAATTTGGATGGCCTTGTATCTCATTCAATGCATGTGGATTTCAGTCCTTTAGAGAAGCATGGACACGGCAGGGAGAAGATCAGGCCTGACCACGTGGCAGAACTAGTAGGCTAGCAGTGGCTGTTGGTCCTTTTGAATAGGCGAGGCAGGAGCCAAGAGGGAAAATGGCTGCAGTGTCTCCCTTTGTATAGGCTTGCTGGACAGGAAGGGGGAATGGAATAGACCACCTTTGACTCGGGGGGACCCCTCCTCCAGGGAGGGGGGAATTAAGTCCCTCTCTGTTCACCTGGATCAGGTTTCTTTTGTCCCCTGGGGAAGCAGGGCTCTCTCAGCCCTCCCCCAGGATGGGTGTAACACAGCACAGCATAGAAGTCTTCACATCATTGGCAGCTTCCCTAAGTGATTTCCACCTTTGAAATTGCTATTGCCAAGGTAAATAAATCACTGCTCATTTTTTAAACGGTTGCTACTACCTATATTTTTGATACAAAATATAAACCAAGCTGGGTAGTATCATTGCTGTGCACAATGTCAGTCCTGCATCACTAGAAGATAATGGAGCGTGCCACAGAGGTACTTGAATTGCTGCTTCCCATTATCTGGTGCTCTGTTCCCATCGGTGACTGTTTTAATATGGCATTGCATTGCCTTCTTATGCCTGTGCTGTCTTCTGCTGCAGACAGAGTGGGGTTTTGGCACCACATACTGTTGTGTGGGCTGGGCACTGCCTGTGTCCTTCAGGTAGCAGAGAGTGGTAGACCTGTGATGTGATATGACTCAGAGCACCCTGACAGACATATCACTGGGAAAAATGGGAAGACTTTCTTAATGTTGGGTGAATATTCAGCAATTCTGCATTTGGGTGAGTTGCTAAAAACTGGCTTGTTGGCACTTTATTAGTTTTAAGTTTGTAATTCCAGAACATAGCATCTCTGTGGTAAAACTGCTGTGACAATGAGATACTGTCCTTTGAGCTAACCTAGATGTTTCAATATAAATATGGGAAGTAACTGCTGAAAATAGTCTCCATCCTATCTGCTTTTTTTGCAGGACCAGGTGTCAGATACAGTGAATTTGCTGTGTCACATCCGAAACCACCTCCCCTTGTTGGACAGCATACGGTTGAGATACTGAAGGGCATGCTGGGTTATGAGGATGATGCCATAGAAGAACTGCTCCGCACTGGTGCTGTGGCTCAGCATGAGGTCAGATAAGGAACATTAGCTACATTCCTTCACACTGAGTTCACATTACTTTGTCCTCTCTTTGCTCCCTTCAGCTCCCCTAATGGGACTCAAAGAGAAGACATAATTTAATTCCTAATTTTCTTCCATGTGCATTTGTATGATTTTAACACTGATGTATCAAATAAACAATCTCATGCCGCCTGAGTGAAAGATTTTCTTGGGGATGGGTGAGGGTAAATGTAATTATGCAGTCCTGTGTGGCTACTCATTTTCTGTACTTCATATGGGAAATAGAGTTCTTATCATAATTACAGTAATTGCCCAAACATTTGTCCCCAGAAAGGCTTAATGTTAGTGAAAAGAAGCAGAACCTTAAAATCTATATACTTGAGCTGCAGAAAGATGCCTTGTACAATTATTTTAGTAGGAAGTCAATTATGTACAAATTGGTGATTTATCTGAGTGATTTGGAACAGAATTATCAATTGTAAGCTCTTTGTTCATCTCTATTTTAAATCATGGGTAGAGTAACCATTGCAAAACTCACAGAAGTGAGCCCTAGGTTCCCCATTTACCAATATGTCTTTATATTGCATTGCCTGGTCATGGCAATCCCAGCATGTCAGCAGGAATAAGCTGAAATTGGCACCGTTCTTCAGTTACGAAACAAGCCTGTTCCAAGATGGGTTGAGAGACAAACTGTGATTGAATAGTCTTTTGTAATTTTGTTCAGAAAGGCCAAGGGTACTGTTAATTAAACATCGATCCACACAAAACCACATGCTGCATGTCAGAGACCACAGCTTGCCAGACTTCTCGGTCTGGTTCTGTGGGTAGGTACTGATCTCTGTCTCTGACTCTAGCTGCCATCCAAAATGCCTTTCACTGTGGAAGAAACTCGGGTTAAAATCTGTGCAGAACTTTCAGCTTAGTCCCACCCCCATGGTTAAAACACAGCAGGGGTTGACAAACCTTCCTCAGATTTAGTAATACCATATCCTGCAGTAGGGTTATTTTAAGAGCAAGGCACCATGCATTACAAGAAGGTGGAAGAATTTGATCCATGACAAAGAGTATGGAAAAGATTAAAGAGGAGCCATTTCTTCTCTCTGAACCAATTTGGCAGTACTTCACTCACAGAAGACATGCCATGCTTCTTTATTGCAGTATATAATTTACAGCTGAAGTAAACTCAGTGTATGGGAAGGGTCTAACCTTTGTTGTGTGCACCCTGGGAGCAAAGCAAAGCATTTCTGTTCCTAGAACTAAATAAAACTAACTCAAAGTGACACTCAACACATAACATCCGTATTTCTCTCAAAGTATCGGAAACAGGCCTGGCATTATAACTAGCTTGTCACTTTGTTTCCACTCTAACAAACAACATCCTCTGTATTACATTTGAACTTCACAACTCTGCATTACCTTCCAGGGGAAGAAAAGAGGTTATTATATAATCAAATTGCAGCAGAACCCCACTGTGGCTGCTCCTTTTTGAAGCCCAGTGTGTTTTGGTTCATTTGTTTGCTTGTTTTCTCTGTGTTTTTGTGTTCCTCTTTTTTTTTTTTTTTTCTTCATATCTTCTCCATCTCTTTTTTTTTTTTTTCTTCCCTCCCTCCTCTTCTTTTGCACTGCATTCCTGGCACCAAACTCCATACTCTGTCCATGTGCTAAAGACATCATGAGATCCTGGAAGAGTGACTCCTTAAATAAATACAGAAATAAGTCTGAATTGAGAATAGGGACACCATAAGGGAAGCATTGAAGCTGGATTGGAAGAGGTTTTGATATAGTCCACTTTCCTTTTAATCTAAGGGGAACATCCCTTTTGTAATGAGAAAAGCAGCAATTTGAATTCAGCTTCACATAAAATAGATAATCTGCTATTGAACTGAGCTTTGTTTACTTGTGAGAGCTATTAGAACTGTCAGATAGCATCCACAAATACATTGGCTGGGTTTATTTTGTTAAGGACTCTTTTATTCTCATTTCTAAAAATCATGTATCTAAGATACAGTAAAGTGTTGCTCAGTTTTGTTCACAGATTTCTAAAAAGAGTATTTTTTCTGTGCTTTTCCAGGCAATGGAAACAGCTAATCACCACATCTTTAGCCATAGCAAACTGGCAAAGCTTGTTTGGTTTTAAGGTGACAATGCTGGTTTACATCAGCTGAATATCAGGCTATGAACTCCGTAAGGTATTTCATGCAGAGTTCACATGCAAACACAGTTTCCATTTATTTATTTATTTATCATTTTAGTGTTTTCCTCTCTGCTGTCTTGACAGACAAATGCCTAAAGGGATAATCAGATGCACTATTTTGTCTCACCTATGTGGAGAAATCCAGATACCATTTCTCAGTGTTTAAGTCAGATACTCACAAAAAGGCTGTTGCTAAGTCTTCTTCAGACATAACTCATAAATCAGTGGAAGGCTTTAAATAGGTGGATGTCTGGGAACCCAGCAAGTCCTGTAGCTTCTGGGGTTTGCTCATGAAATTTTTGCCCTTTCACAAAGCGGGAATGGTTTTGAATGATTTGGAAGATGGTTAAATAGTACCTGATTAAGATCCACGGTAATGCCTAATCTGTTATAGTACCCTTTTTGGTTTGAAAATTAACCAAAAGGCACAAAAAGAGTATTTACAAAATTTATTGTACTCAGCTGAAGAATCTTCAGGAATACATGTCCCTGGAGATCAGTTGCGTTTTGTCAATCTTGTAATTTCAAAATTGTTTTTTCTTGTGCTGCAAAACTGGAAATCAACCATCACATGGGATTCTGGATCTCATAAACTAAGATCTCTCCAATTTCAAGGAAGGGATATAGTTAGAAATGACTATACACAGCTGCTTCTGGCAAGGAATGTTTGTTTTTCTCTGCTTAAATTGGAAAGGAATCTGCTGGTGCTGCCACGATGTGAGCCTGTGTGGTATTGGTTTTAATTTGACTTGATTTACACATCACTGTATTAAGGAAAAAAATAAGAGAGAGAGTTATAGAGCATACCTGTTATCTGGTTCAAACCTGAGCCCACCTCTAGCTGTTTACCAGGAAGCTATAACTGCCACTGGAAAGGGACATTTCCGTTTTGTCATCTGTTCTGACTCCATGGCCCCTTTGGCCCCATTCTGTGCGTTTGGGGATCCCATTGTTCTTGTATTATCTTGAGCGTAAAAAATGTTTCCTCAGCCTTCCTTGTATAACTGCCTCCTTTTTTTCCCATGCAAGCTAGTAAAGTTCTTCACCAGGTATACATCAACCAGAAAACTGCAAAATTGGTGAAGTCAGGCTAGTTTTGCATAGCCTGACTGTCTACTGAGGGATATTTTAATACATCAAAAGAAAATTCCAATTAAGCAGCAGGCAAATAGTAATGGATTTTTCTTGCTTGTATGCAGATCTTTTTCTTAGTATCACTTCCCCAGAATCTTTACAGGCATTTGGGAAGTCCCTGCATGGTTGTCTGCAATGGGTGCCCTAGAACTGATGTTCAGAAGTAGATCTTTTTGATTACTGTCTGGGAGGAACAAGTTCCCCACCAGCAGAAGCCCTCCAGCTTCTGCAGCTGTCCAGTCTATGTGCAAAGCCAGTGAAGCCTTATTCCAGCAAACATCATCTGTTGAAATGGGTCCCTTAGATGTGATGAAAGGGAAAAGTCCCTTTTCTTCTCAGCCTTATAAAATCAAAATCAACAGAAAAAAAAAAAAAAAAAAAGAAAGAAATTTTATAATTTTCTTTTTTTCTAAGAAATATAAAAACAAGCAGAGAAAGGGAAAATGTCCCCATTCGTGACTTACACGCGAAATATAGGAGTCTTCTTTTTTAAAGATTGGTGAAATAGAGACTTTTGATGCCTTTTGATATTAATCAGAGCTTTGGCTTTGCTTCTTCAAGGGTTAAATCTCAGCCCAAAGATGTCTGATGAAAACATGCTAAGGCTAAAGCGGCAGTCAGTGTGTGTGCCTGCATACCTAAAACCTGGGTAGAGCATTTTCATTACACAACCATACAGCTCTGCCACTCATGGAGCACTGTAAATCCTCAGACTGGTGAAACTGGAGATAAAGGGCAGCCAAGCATCTCTGTAACTAAAACCATCATGATTTCTTTTAATATCTAAATGACAAGACATAGTTAATCCCTTGACCTTCCTAACATTATAGCACTGTATTAAAATGTATTTATTTCCCAAAATGTATTTAAATGGAATTTAATTGCCAAAAGACAGAGGAAAGGTAAAGTACTTTCAGAGTTCAGGAATGCTGGCACAGCTGCTCACATTTCATGTCAGTGACATTAAACAGTGCCAGATACAGTACTTTTCTTAACTGCTTGTACACTGAGTTTAATGTGGCCTGGTGAAATGCTAAACGCTATTAGCTGGTGAAAAAAAAAACCAACAACCAACCTCAGAGCTGTTCCTGCAGGATCAAGTAACCTCCCTACACAGAGGGCTGCATGATACTGGCCAGAGTGATAAAAATACACTGAAAAACAGTGATACAGTCACCTTTTTAAAGCTGACAACCAATCAGTTCAATTACTGTATGTTTCTGTTGTGACTGGAACTTGGATCAGACGTGTGAGAAAAATGCCTGGGATCACACATGCCAAGGACCCATGAAACTTTTGCAACAAGATCTCTTTCTTTGGCATGGGCTGTGTCAAGCATTGAAGAGTGGCCAATCCAGGGTTGAGGTGAGGACAAGTTGTTAATTTTTAGCGGTTTTGGTTTTTTTTTTTTCTTCAGAACTAGAGATAAAAGTGAATTAGTAAGAACCAATTAGCCTTTAGTTAGCAAGAAATTCTTAAAAATCCCAGGGTAAAGGGTACACTAAACTGACTGCCCTAAAAGGCTTTTGTAATGGTCTAATTTCCAGTGAGCAATGGCACACTGCTTACTTACAAGGTACTGAGGAAAGCAGACAGGAGAGAAGCCCACTTGACTGCCATCACTTCTGTCTTCAGCTATTTCATTATTATTACTACCCCTTGTTAATAACTACTCCAAAGTGGCCAAAACAGCTTTAAATCACAAGAAGAAAGTTGGAAGATGTGTGGCCTGGTCAAGGAATGCCTATGTAGCTGTCATCTCCTGCAGATCCATTTTAGGAGAAGCTAAAGATTCATATTAAAAAGTTGCCTCTAAAAATGCAAAATAGTGTGTACATTTTCCACTGACAGTCTCTTCTCCTGGAGGTGAGAGCCTCTGACTAAGGCAAGTGTCTTTTTTGTCTTTTCATCGAAAGTCTTTCTCTATCCAAAGCCAAGGTTTTTAGCTGAAAGATAGGCATAGTAATTCAGCAATGCCACTGTGGAACTTCCTGCAAGTCACAGTTCAAGTATTTCATGCCCTTTTTATCTTCAGTCCAAGTGGCCATGGGACTCCTGTGATGTATTACATGAATTATCACAAGAGTATACTGTGCTGCTTTAATGGGAAATGCAATCTGGCCAGAGTCAGAAAGGATAGTGAAGCAGTCACTCTGCAAAAGTATGCACGAGTCACTGGGGCACCATTTTTCTGACTTCACGTTTTCTGCAACAAAAGCCATTGCCCAACTGCTGGGCAGTTCTGCCTACTCAGTGTAACATACCCACTCTACTAAATTCTCTCTACTTTAAGGAACATATTTAATGGAGCACAGCTTGAGATAGCAGAAGGACCTTAAGAATAACCAGGATAGAAGAGAAAACACTGTTTGAGACTTAAACTCAGTTACATCCATGTTGACAGAAAACTCCAGATTCGGTGGTATGGTAAGTAAGGCAAATGTGTTATCTGCAGCCCAAGTCTCTTCATACCTCTACAGAACTGTTCTGGCTGTAGCAGCAACAGGCCTGGCATGAACTTACATGTCCAAACAGAATAGCAGTAGATCCCACTTGCAAAAAAGCATCAACTACCTTAGACCTGGTTACATGTAAGGGTCTGCTACTCTGTCAGTGATGTTTATTTGTAGGAAATGTTAATTTGTTAAGAAATTTGCATTTGATAATGTTTTGAAGATTCCTGTTTGCTAACTCGTTTTGTGTGGTTTTACAGACTTGCCTTCTTCAAATTCTCTCGTGATGCATAGCTTGTCCTATCTTCGTTTACATTTACAACTGCGCTTTTGGAGTCTTAGAGCATGTATTTCCAAACCATTGTACCTTTGACCAAGCAATTAATTTTCCTAAAGCCTGGAAACTACTAGAAAATATTTTTTTCCATGTGCTATGAAGTAAAAGCCCAATCCATTGCCCTTTGAAGGCAATGCAGGTGAATTCACACTGATTTCTGTGGATTTTGAGTCTGAACCTAGGTCAGCATCATGAATAGTTTCATGTTTCCAAATATGCCAGATGATGTTGTTTGCTTATGAACAAACTGTTAACATATTTTCTCTCTGGAGATGTTTTAAACTAATTAGAGGCATTCTAGGTGCACAAACATTCATTTCTTTTACTTCCTATGGGAAAAGCTTTCTTATTTTTTGTGCTTTTATCCAGAATCTTTAAATCTTTGGGGGTTGTGTTTCTTTGGTAGGGTTAAAAAGTGTTTTCCATCTCTCTCGTCATTGCATTTTCACTTTCCATTATGTGATCTAAAATGTAGGCGGTTGTACTTGCATCAACAGCCATACTATTAGCAATTTTAGGAGGTGACATCAGTAGGAGACTCATTTATTGCAATACATTTGAAGAAAGGAGAAACTCTTACCCTTTTTTTTTTTTTTGTGGGCAGATTATTTTGAGCAGTGTGGACTGTTATCAACCCTAACTACTCATCTACACAGAATCAGATCTTAAAATGATCAGGGGCAGTTTAAAATTTCAGAAGAGAGTTCTAAAATAGTAGATCAAACAAAATGCAGGTCATTAATGGCTTCCTTGCAGGCCTGGAATTTGTACAACTTGATTCTCTGGGCTTTAGGATTAAGGAATTGGTGGAAGTGATTTCTGCTGATGATTTTTTTTAAATACCCAGTTGCTGATAGTAGTACCTTGGGCATTTAATCAGCAGTTGAATGCTGGAATCAAACTGATGCTACTTGATAAATAGAAATGGATGCTCTTCTGTGTTATGTAGCATGCATTTAAATAGGCTGAATATGAACAGTGTTATAAAGATAAGCATTATGTGATTGAAAACAGTCTTAATTGGACTGGCCAAGTGCATTCCACACCTCTTTCTACAAATAAAATCAAAGGCAGTTCTTCAAATTCCTCACAGAAGAAGGAGCCACAAGCTGAACTTTTAAGGAAGAATGAAGATTGATAGAAACTGACACTAGACATGTCTTGAAATCATGGAATTCATCATAGCTTCCTTGGCTTGCCGATCTTTTAAGGATCTGTCCTCCTGAGAAGACTGGTCCAGTGGTTGGTGGGCTGACCAAGGGCTATCAGAAAACCTGCATGCCACATATTTCCCATTTGATGCTGGGCAAGTCCTGTTGCCTTCTTTTAAGCTTTCTGTATGTAGTTTGGTAGTTTACAATCAGAAGCACAAACTGGAGATTGTAAGCTGACCTGATAGTAGAGGCCATCTCTGTTTAGACAGATGGAATCCATTGTCTGTCTTGCAGAGCCATTGTGTTGATTTAAAAATGCTTGTGTTGCAGCACAGCAGAGAAGTTAAATTGTTTTGCAAAGTGAGGACATTCTATTTTACCCGTAAAACCAATATGAACAACCGCAGTTTCCCAATCTCCCATTACTGAAGCAGAGAGAAGCCTCCCCAACGGGCTTGTGAAAGGCCTCCAGAGATCACTTGGGTATAAACAGATAGTATCTTTGTACCTAGTGGTTGCTTACGCATAAAACTTCACAAACTTGTAGAGTTTGGCCTTTCTGGCAGCAACTGCAAAAAGTTCAGGAAGTTAATCTCATTTTCTGACAGGAATAGTGACTTTAAGGTTAGGGAGATTAGCTGCGATGTATATTTCCAGGAAGAACTACTGGCAGCACTAGAAGAAGCTAAAAAAAAAAATATGTTTTTTATATCTAAGGGGGGGGGGGGGGTGGGGGTGGAAGACAAGGCAAAAAAGAAAAGATAGAGAAAAAGGAAAAATACAAATTTTTAAAGGAAAATGGGCATAGTCAAACACGATGCCATTCAACAAGTCCACTTTGGTCACAACAGCCCCATGCAGTACTACAGGCTGGGGTCAGAGTGGCTGGAGAGCAGCCAGACAAAAAGGGACCTGGGGGTACTCATTAGCAGCCACCTAAACATGAGCCAGCAGTGTGCCCAGGTGGCCAAGAAGGCCAATGGCATCCTGGCCTGCATCAGAAATAGTGTGGCCAGCAGGAGCAGGGAGGTCATTCTGCCCCTGTACATTGCACTTGCCCCTTTACTCAGCACTGGTTAGGCCACGCCTTGGTCCTGAGTCCTGTGTCCAGTTCTGGGCCCCTTAATTTAAGAAGGACATTGAGACACTTGAATGTGTCCAGAGAAGGGCATCGAGGCTGGGGAGAGGCCTTGAGCACAAGCCCTATAAGGAGAGGCTGAGGGAGCTGGGGTTGCTTAGCCTGGAGAAGAGGAGGCTCAGAGGAGACCTTATTGCTCTCTACAACTACCTGAAGGGAGGTTGTAGCCAGGAGGAGGTTGGTCTCTTCTCCCAGGCAACCAGCACCAGAACAAGAGGACACAGTCTCAAGCTGCGCCAGGAGAAGTTTAAGCTCGAGGTGAGGAGAAAGTTCTTCACAGAGAGAGCTGTTAGCCATTGCTCACAACAACCCCATGCAGAGCTACAGGCTGGGGTCAGAGGGGCTGGAGAGCTGCCAAACAGAAAGGGACCTGGAGGTGCTGATTGACAGCCACCTAAACATGAGCCAGCAGTGTGCCCAGGTGGCCAAGAAGGCCAATGGCATCCTGGCCTGCATCAAGAATAGTGTGGCCAGCAGGAGCAGGGAAGTCATTGTACCCCTTTACTCTGCGCTGGTTAGGCCACACCTTGAGTACTGTGTCCAGTTCTGGGCCCCTCAGTTTAAGAAGGATATTAAGACTCTTGACCGTGTCCAGAGAAGGGCAACAAGGCTGGTGAGAGGCCTTGAGCACAAGCCCTACAAGGAGAGGCTGAGGGAGCTGGGGTTGTTTAGCCTGGAGATCAGGAGGCTCAGGGGAGTTCTCATTACTGTCTACAAGTACCTGAAGGGTGGTTGTAGCCAGGAGGGAATTGGTCTCTTCTCTCAAGCAACCAGCACCAGAACAAGAGGACACAGTATCAAGCTGCGCCAGGGGAAGTTTAGGCTCGAGGTGAGGAGAAAGGTCTTCACTGAGAGAGTTGTTAACCATTGGAATGTGCTGCCCAGGGAGGTGGTGGAGTCACCATCCCTGGAGGTGTTCAAGAGGGGATTGGACGTGGCACTTGGTGCCATGGTTTAGTCATGGGGTCTGTGGTCACAGGTTGGACTTGATCTTTGAGGTCTCTTCCAACCTTGGTGATTCTGTGTGAAAATGAGAGGAGAGAAGAAGGGATGATGGGCCTTGGAATACTAAGAAAAATGTGTCGTATGTATTACTGTGGTTGATCCTTCTGATAGCATTAATGATGTGGTAAACAAGTGCAGCCATGGAAAGGCAGAGAGCACCAGCAGTGACCTGGGCTAGCCCAGTGAAGGGATTTCAGTAGGGATGCAGGAGGGCCTTCGGTCCCTCATGGTTTAGTCACTGGTATATGCCTGGTGGTTACCAAACAGAGAGGTGAAATTACACAGGGAAGGACAGACACAGAGAGAGCATCAAGCAGAGCTACCTCTGCCACCAGGGCAAGGAGGAAGCTAGGGAGAACTGAATGAAAACAAAGCCCACCAGATCTTTGAAAATACACTCAAATGAGTTAGGAATCAGTTCTCTGCTCTGGAGGTGTCTGCTGATCATGCTCTTAGAAAACTCCTTCGGAAGGGTGGACAAGAGACTTTGCCCTTTGAAAAGCAGAAGGTAACACTGTGTTCTTTTCCGTATTCCTCATCCTGCAAAATTTGAAATGAAGGGCCTGATCCCATGCCAAGTGGAGCACATGGAATTACTTCCTTTGCCTTTGAAACAGTCTGGCTCAGCATTTAATTAATAATCTTTATTTTATAGTTTTCAGTTTTGAACTTTTCACTCCACCTTTCTCAGATAGAAAGATGGGACCCACACTTAACTCATTAATTTCAGATGGTTTGTTTCTGCTTTCAAGGTGGGTGCTTGGAGCCCTCTGAACTTCCTGGACACAAATGAAGATGAAATCTGGTCTCTGCTTAAAAGTAGGACTGAATCTGTACTGCCAAAACGTTTTGAAAGTGAATTTCAATCTGATTGTATTTGTAATGCTCATGTGCATTCCAGGAAATACTGAAATACTTGAACTGCAGAAGAAGGGAGAGCCATGAAAAGTGGATTGGAATCTTGTGTTTTCAAATACAGGAGAAATTTTAAACTGATCAAGACTTGCTAAGCCTGTCATTCTGTCATTTGAGCCTTGCTGATTAGTTATTGAAATCATTCACACAGGACAAAAAAAAAAAAACCAAACCCAAAAACGATTCAATTTGATTTTATGTAATTCTTAGTTTTGCAATCTGCTCTCAAAGTGAAAAATTAAGAGAAATAAATGACCTGCACAGTCATGTCAAACCATACACTTTAAATCAAACTAGTTCAGTTTCCATGCAGATCAGCAGGGATCTGCATCAGCTTCCAAAAGAAGAAGAAACAGAAATTCAGGCTGTTGTTCAAACATTAATCTCAGTAGTTCGCCTTTCCCCCTGCTATGATCAAATCTTACTTTTTCTCATTTAAACTTTGGAAGAAACTGAAAGTACGTGAAAGAGAATCTGAACTCAAAAGTTACTTGATTGTAGACATTGCCACCTGAAAACTGTACAGACTACACTGCCAATACTAAGGGTATTTGCTCCAGAGGAGCAGCTGGGGGTGTGTGCCCCGGCAGTGGATGTAGAGCTTGCCTTTTTTAAAATCAGCCCCAAACCAGAGCATTAATGCAGAGGTGAGAGAGAATCATATTTGTTCCTGGGACACACTGGTCTCTTCCTTTCTCCTGAAAAGATGGTAGTCATGGACATGGACACCTGTGGCCCTCAGCACAGTGGCTTTGGAGCAAGCTGGGCACACAAAGCTTTTATCTGGTGAGGAATGAAGTAGTTCTGCGGGGAGGACTCAGCATGAGTGTAGGGAACAACTTGGGGCACCAGATGAAGGAGGGAGGCCTGATAGATTATTTGGAAACTGAAAGGTGTTTTGGTCCCTATTTCTGTCTCTTGAAAAGGAAAGGTCTCCTGACCTTTCATTCCCTGAGTTCTCAGTTTATTTCTTCAATCAAGGATTTCTCTTGCTTTTTCCCTCTCCTGCTCTCTGCTTTATCCAGTCGCTTTGCAGTATCTTTGGGCAAGGATTGCCTGTTTCTGTGTGTTTGACCAGGAATATGAGGTAGTCCTTTTGCTTGGATGTTACAGTGGTGTGAATAACTAGTATTCTGTTTGTCAGCTGTAAGTTCTGAGAAAACTGGATAGCTTTCTTCTTGTGCTTTTGGATTTTCTCAGCAAGAAAGTATCTAATTTCTTCTATCATTATGATTTGGGCTAGACTCAAAAGACCTGACTTTCTTTTTTTTCTTTTTTCTTTTTTTATTTTAAATTCTTTGTTCCTATTTCAGACCCTTAACCCTTAAAACTGCTTTGCACTTATCCCTTAGACCTCAGATTTTTATTCTTTTCCCCTCTTCTGAATGTTTTCTGCTGTTGTCAAAAGAAGAAATGTGATAATTTGGAAGGTTCACAGAAAGCACGTTTTGTGATTATTGTTTTTGTGATCTGTCCAATGTAAACTGCTTTAGAAAAGCTCTGTTCCAGCCACTTTAATTCAGTTTTGCAGAATACTGGATTTGCAGTTGGCTAAAGACAAGGGCTTTTCTTTTAATGGGTACACTGTGAGGAATGTAGTTTAACCCTTCCGTTTCTGCCCTGGCTTTTAGCTCTGCCTAAGGGTGCCCAGGGGAGTCCCATATGGTTAACTTAGAGCTAATCTCTTCCTTTGCCACCTTTTCCATGTTGATAAGGGGCAGATGTGCTTCTGCCAGTGCTTTGAGTGTGGTGGCCCTGGCACTGTCCTACAGGGGTAATTTGGGGGTCCCCTGTCTAAACCAGTTCCTCATTCCTAGTATGGTCTAAAGCAGTGTCACAGAAACATGTGTGTGCCGCAGCCAGGGAACAACTCTGCTGCACACGGGGACCCAAGAGGGATATTCCCACCCAGCATCTTAGCACAGTCTTGTTGCAAAGCCGGCCCAGTACCCAGCCACTGCTACCTGGGAACACAGTTTCAGTAGGAGAGCTTGGCTCTCCGTGGGTGGAGTGACACCAGTTCGCACCAGCTGGGAACTCAGCCCGGTGTCATGTTTCTGTTCACTTCAGAGCCCTTTTACTGGGTGTTTACAAGGTTGCTGATGCTTGCAAAGGCAAGGCTAGGTTCCCACAGCTGGGTTTCTCTCCCTGATCGTGAAGAATTGCTGAACAATCTCTGGGGCCTGTGCCAACTTGATAGGAAAGAATTACCCTGAATCTCTTCCTTTTTGTTTGCTCTGTTGCTGTGGCCCCCTGGCAGCAATCATTCCAGGAATTAACTTTTCTAAAATAACAGGACATTTGTTTTCTCTAATCTTCCAAATTCTTTAACTCTTGCCAAATCAAAGAGACAGTGGGGAACTTAACCATCTCTAGCTCTTAAAACCTATCACTCCAGTGGCTGGATTACTGCTCTCTGTCTCCTCCCCTGCAGACTTCATGTTCACATGTTCCACTGTCTGGGAGGAACCAGCTGCACTGGAGGTCCCTAGAAGGTGTTGCTGAAAGACAAGAAAGCTGGGGAGGGACTTTATAGTGTGTCAGGTAGTGATAGGACTTGGGGGAATGGATCCAAGCTAGAGGAGGGGAGATTTAGATTAGATGTTAGGAGGAAGTTCTTCACCATAAAGATGGTGAAACACTGGAACAGGTTGTCCAGGGAGGTGGCGGAAGCCCCATCCCTGGAGGTTTTAAGGCTAGGCTGGATGTGGCTCTGAGCAAACTGATATAGTGTGAGGTGACCCTGCCCATGGCATGGGGGTTGGAACTGGATGATCCTGGCGGTCCCTTCCAACACTGACAATTCTGTGATGGGAGTGTGCAGAAGGGATGATAGGTTGGACTCGATGATCTCAAAGGTCTCTTCCAACCTGGTTAATTCTATTCCGTTCTATTCTATCAAGCAGGAATGGCCTGTTTTCCAGTACAGCTTAGGTCTTGAACAATGTAGAGTTAACCTCCCAGTGAAAAAACAGCCAGAGCATACTTAGTCCTAAATGCAGTGGAGCCATGAACTGGTCTCTCCCAACATCCTTTCTGCTTTGCCACCATCATTAGAAAAGTATGCATCCATGTCAGAAGGACTGACTCTGCTGATGTAACTGTCATGCTACAATGAAGCTGTCCTAACTTCATTATTGAAGAAGGTGCATTCTGCTTTGGAAAGAGATCCCTGGAAGTGATCTAAGAGATGCAACCCTATCATCTGTTGGAGTTAAACCCTGACACTCTGTTCTTCTGAGTTTGTTGTAGATGGCAGAAGTTTTGTCTAAAAAGCAACAGCAGTTTTGTTTTGTCTCATGGGAGCTAACAGCAATATAACAAAGAGATCAGACTGTGAAAACCTTTCTGAAAGTTCAGTTTCTTGTTGCTCTTTTTGATACATCTGTTAACTTTCAGAAAACTACACAAGTGTTTAGAAGAATAAGGTGCTCCACTTTTAAACACATGAGATAAAGAATGGATTTTGGCAAGAGTTACGGAGGCAGGGAAAAAACCTGCATGCTAAAATAGAGTATTGATGTTTCCTGGCCTTTCTCTGCAAGGAGCAGGAGAAAAAGTTATTGGTTTTGGGTTTTGTGGGGTTTGTTTTGCTTTGTTTTGAATTTATTTATTTTGGGTTTTTAAATAAGGCTTCTTAATGCCATGTGATCTAGTTCCCTTTTCACGATGAAAACCAGCCAGTGCTTGAAGACGATAAATCTGTATATGTAGATTCTGGTGACAAAAAGAAATTGCTTGAACTAAAATTTAATTTCTTGTGAAAAAAGCAAGAGTTGGTTTTAAAATCCATTTCTAAAGCGTGATATTTCCCTGCTTTCTCTTGGGTTTTTTTTGTTTCTTTGTGTTTTTTGTTTTCTTTTGCTTTTGTTTTAGAAAATTGATTTTATGACTTGAGGACTACTTTTTTTTCTTGTCATATACTGTTATTAAAACATGTTGGTGCCTGTAATTAATCCTTCAAGATTAAAAGTGGATTCTTACTAACTTGAAAATTCTGAAGCACGGGTTGACATTTAAGTTCTCTTCATTGATTGTTCTAATTTTTACTCACACATGTGGATTCCATATGTCCATTAATTTTAATTAATTCATTTTCATGGTATGTGATATATCAGGTGTTCCTTTTATGTTGTATAGGCTTTGGTATTTCCATCAGTAAAAAGCACTGGTTGAAGTTCTGCTTCTGCTACGCAGTTAACTGAGACTTGCAGCTCTGGGACTCAGTTTATGCTAAATTATATTTAACTATTATATCTGTTTCAGTGAAGCATTTGGAGTGTCTACTCAATTATTGATTTATTTTGCTATTAGTGTCCCTCATGCCCTCATGGGATATTGAAAGAAAATGTGTCATGTGGAACAAGTGACCTGTGCACTGTGATAATCTGGGCTGCAGAATATAGGAGGACGCTATGAGGTGTACCTGAACTGTAGATACCTGACCTAACAAAGCTTGAGAGAGCAAAACAGCTTTTTGTTCCCATGCAGAGGTGTACTATTTGCTGAAAACTTAGAATGCCTAAAGTTGCTGGAACGGTTGAAAGGTAAGTTAGGTTCTTACTGTAAACACAGAAAGCCTTGTGAATGACTGAATTAATACATAAACACCATTTTGCTTCCATTTTAATTAAGTAGCACTTAAGCATCATTGGTACTTGACATTTAGGTCCCAGTTTGTAACAGCATCTGCTGTTAGCTTTGGGAACCTCAGGAGTTGTGAGTGCCCATCTTGTAGCTCATGACCTGATTTTTAATGTTTCTCTAAATAAAAATTGATGTTAAAACTTCACATACACACTCATGAAGCTGGGTCTGTGGCCTCGTTGCTCCCTGCCGGTGTGCGCTGGAAGCCTCCCTGCAAGCAGGCCCCAGGGCTGCTTGTTCTGTCTCCATTTATGCCAGGTATGTAAGCATAAGCCTCACGTTAAGCATGTTTAAGAGATCCTGTTGATTACTATGGGAGTACTCCTACAGCTTATAGCTGTGCAAATGTTTATATACCTGGCTCAGCCTGGGCCTATATAAAGATCTGTCTCCTTTTGCCTGCAAAGCCTTTTCTGTCTGCTGCTTTGAAATTTCCCATGCATCACACTTTTCCCCTAGTTGGAACAACACTGCCAGGTCCATACTAGGAGAAGTCCTAGTGTCAGAGGTTTGAAGAGAGCAGCTGGCTGGGGATTTAAAGAGTGCCTAAACCAACAAGCCATGCCTCAGTGAATGAGTGCGTGCTGATAGTGGGGGTCATGTTATGAGAGTGGTTTTCAGCAGTGTAATATCTGTCAGGGTTTTTCAAACCTTTTCTCAGGGTTTGTTCTTTGTCCCTGGCTTCCCTGCTGTCCCAGAGAAAAACCTGGCATCGTTACATAAAGACAGACTTTGCCTGCATGCACCGTTGCAGCTCACAGAGAAGGTTGGGTGCTGGGGCCAAGTGTCTAAACACCCCTACTCACCATGTACGTGCATGTGTGAGAATACAAATGTATATATGCACGTAATGTATGTATGCACGCAAAGTTATCATCTTTTAAAATAGATTTTCCTTCTGGAAGCTAAAATAACAGGAAGGTCATGGAAAGGAATAACTTGTTGGTTGTTACAGGCAGTGAATGCATTTATGTTAGTGAAAAATCAGTCTGGCCTTTGCTCAGTCATTCCTTCACTCCCTCAGTTTACTTGATGATTACATTGTTGCTCTGTAGAGGGAAAAATAACCTATGAAAAGAGTCTTTTCCGGACTTGAAAGATTTATGCTCTGCTTTGCTGATGTTTTGTGCTAGCACTTAGGTCAGTCCTGCTCTTAAACTGAGTGTGGTAATGATCCTTTAATACATTTTAAAGTGAATTTTGCTAGCTCAGATTTTTTTGTAAGGTATATGTAATAGCTCTACAGGTTTGAAAAAAAAGTATCTTGCTGCTTATGTGTTGTAATAGAATATACAGTCAATGTTTGCTTTCTATCAAGCAAGTTCTATGTGTGATAGACCTTTATGGAACCAAACCTATTTTTATGGGCTGTGATATTGTCCATGTCTGATGAAGGCCCTGACTCTGCTAAGCAGTTGAACATACTCTTGCTTTCAGCAAATGGCTCTTTAGTACTTGTCAGAGCACTGAAGTGGTAGAGCTTACACTCATTTTCTTACAGTCATTTTCTGTCCCAGAATTAATGGCAGGTGGAAGTGGCAGGAATAGCCATATTTCCAGAGTGCCCCTCAAAACAGTGTTGAGAATACATCTATCCTGGTAATGCTGGTCATTGTGGTCTGCAAAAGGTGCTGTGATGGAAAGAAGATGCTGAGGGAGCTGCCAGATCAGAGCACACATCCACAGTGGGTAATCAGGCCTCCCAGAGTGCCGCGGTTACTGTTAAAATGTTTATGGGTTTACCTCGTGCTTAATTAATGTTCATGTGGCATTTGTGGTATTCTCCAAGCCCACAAAGCACTACTGAGCTTGAGTAGCACTGGATTTGTATCACTGCAGCTATGTCAGAGCTCTTAATGAACAGTTTTCCTCTTCTACTGTATGCAGTAACTAGTTTGTGCTGGGAATTTAACTGTGCCTCATCTCATCTTACTGTATTTGTAAAATAGCTTTGGGTTCATGGCTAAAAAGTATGTAGGTATTCCTTTAGAGCATTGCTTATGCTTGCAATGGGAACCAGGCACCCTGGATTTAGTGTTAGGAGCTTGCTGTGCTATCTTTGAAGTGTTACAGATGCTTCTAGCAAACAAGTGGGAGCCAGCTTTACTGGGAGCTTTGAATAATGCCAATGATTGGAATAAGCCTGGGGCTGCACATGGCTAGAGCTGATGTAGAAGTGCAAGTCAGCAGGACATTGCATCAGTGAATCTGCAGTGACAGCTTCAGTCTCTCTTGAGGGATGACATGAATCCTGTTGGTAGATGGTTACAGCAGGATGTGACAGGTCTGAGTTAAAAAATAATATGATATTGCAGCTGTGCTATAGGTATCTTGTGTGACCTTAAGCAAGCTTCTCAGTCATTCCGTGACTTGGGTCTGTGTTACTAGGAGTAAGAAAAATAATCTCTCTTGTATCTCTTGTGTTTATATGGTGAGGGGTTGGGGATGGAACGCTCTCACTGTACCACTGTGCAGCGCATAACACAGTGCAATCTTAAGCAACTAATATAAATAAGAGATGATCTTCTCCCAGCTCAAGGGATAACAAAACCTTTAGAAATCTAGCTTGTTTAAATGAAGCTAAACAGATTGGAGTTGGTATGATAACTGTTGGTGTGGCAACTATCTGTCATTACTGCTCCTCAAGGATGGTCCTTTATCTGTGTGGAAAAACGTGAAAATAAAAGGTTATTGGGAGTGTTGTACAAAGCCTTAGACTGCTCTGTCAGTAGGTCTCTCGTAATCCAGCAGCCATACCCATTGCCAGGCTATTCAGTCTTCTTGCCCTTTGCATCTGCTATGGCACAAAATGAGAATCAAATATCCCAGGAATCCCTGGGTCCTCCCTTCCTGCCTTGGGCTTGTTCCCTGTTAACTTTTCCTTCTATTGAGAAAAGGAACAGCAGTATTGTTTTATGAACTGTGATCAGTCATGTACACTTATGTTAAAGGCATGGTTGATTTTTACTGAGCCTGTATTTATCATGTAATTGTGTTTAGCTTCTTTATCAGAATGCCTTTTAGAAACAAAAGATGTCATCATAGCAAACTCCCATTTAGAAACTTTCTATACAAAAGCTGATCGCAAGATGGTAGAATGCTTCCCGTTAGGCATTTAAGGTCATCTAGTCCAATCCCCCTTCAGTGAGCAGGGATATCTTCAACTATCTCAGGTTGCTTAGAGCCCCAGACAACCTCACCTTGTATGTTTCTAACAATGGGAGTTCTATGCCCCCTCTGGGCAACCTGTGAAGTGTTTCACCACCCTCACTGTAAAAAATTTCATTCTTGTACATAGTCTAAATGTCCCTCTTTTAGTATAAAAGCCCTGTCACAACAGGCCCTGCTATAAAGGGCCCATCTTTTTTATAGGCCTCCTTTAAGTACTGAAAAGCCACAACTAGGTCTCCCTACACCCTCCCCTTCTCCAGGCTGATCAAAATCACTCTCTCAGCCTTTCTTCGTAAGGGAGGTGTTCCATCCTTCTGGTCATTTTTGTGGCCATCATCCGGACCTGTCTCCAGCAGCTCCATGTCTGTCTTGTGCTGAGGACTCCAGAGCTGGATGCAGTACTTTAGGTGGGATCTAACCAAAGTATAGGGACAGAAGCACCTCCCTTAATCTGCTGGCCATACTTCTTTTGATGCAGTCCAGGATGCGATTTGTCTTCTGGGCTGCAAGCTCACATTTCCAGGTCATCTCTGGCTTTTCATCCATCAACACCCCCAAATACTTCTCTATGGGCTGCCCAAAATCCCTTAATCTCTCAGTTTGTATTGATAGCAGGGGTTGCCCCAGCCCTGGTGCAGGACCTTGTACTTCTCCAGCTTGTCAAGGTCTCTCTGAATGATGTCCTGTTCCTCAGGCATGTCAGCTGTGCCACTTGGCTTGCTGTCCTCATATCCTAATAGAAGTTTTACCCAACAGGCTGCCATAATTTAAAGTAGCCATAATACAATGTACCTGATATCTGGGACCTGGATTTGGATTCTGTTGTCTCAGTGGAGATGCCCATAAAATGAGTGCAAGATGATGCAGCTGAAGAGATCTTTAACCTTCTGAGAAGATAGGCTCTTGTTAATGCCGCTTAACCAGTTATAACTCTGGTGCTGCAGAAATGCTGTGCCCCATGGCAGCGATCTGTTCCATGGCTATATTTGGAGAAGAGATTATGGTCTGATGGAGGAGCAAGAAGCCTGGGTATCAGTTTGGTGATCCACAGTACCATACAGTGGAACAAGTCCTGGAGGCCAGATTAGCTCAGAATCTGAACCTTATTCAGAAAGCAAATTAAAATACTTCAGTAGCATTTTCCCCTCTTAAATCTCTGTAAACTTTTTTTTGTTGTTGTTAAATAGCAGTAGCAACTGTTGGTTTAGAATCAGGGCTTGTGGGCTTTGGAGAGGAGGAAGATTTCCCCCAAGATAAGAAGCAAGAGCTGAAGAACCCCATGAATTCCATGGAGACCTTTTACTTTCACAATCTAATCGGGGAAGGATGAGGCATATACTCAGAGATGTGACAATACAAGACAATGCAAATTGATGGCTGATCTTTTGTTTCTACTGACCCACAGGATATATAAAAGCAAATAACTATTTCTCCCAGATGGAAATTTACACTTCAAGCCACAGGGGTAGACATGGTGTAAGTTTCTTTCCCATAAGGTTTTAGTTTCAGGAATAAAGTCTCTGCAAGAGATTTTCAGACTTTATTTATGTGGATGAATTAAGGAAAAAGATATCAGTGTATAAATTTTAAATTCTTGTGTCTCACAACTTTAATCCTTTGTCAGGATTTTGTGGAAACGGTTCATGCCGGAATGTTGAGTTTCCCAATTTTGATGGCTATTTATTCAAAGGTTCTTTGGAATGGAACTGAGCACTCTGATCTGAAAATGTCTTTGAAATATCTGTTCCTTGAGCTTTTCTAGAATGTTTCAACTCTCGCTGTAGATGACTGCCAAGCATTAACTTCATGTTAGAGAGCATCTTCCAACGAAACCACAGCTGCTGCTGGGACAATATAAAGAGCTCTTGATGCAATTTCATTCATGAGTCCCCATATTTACTGAAAGACAACACCCATACCAACCTTCCAAAAAGCTACAGGGATGCTTAAATGAAAAGGATAATCTGTAAGGTTTATATGCTTTTTCTGGGAGAAGTTTTTCTAGTGAAGATCATCTTTGGTTGGAGTGTGTGAGTTCTGTATTCATCCAAATCTGGGAGTTCAACCTTTTTATCTTACTGAAAAGTGAGGGTGGAACCCCATCATGTTTCTTCCTCTAGTAACAAAAATACTTTCAGAACTAGTAAGGAAGTTGAGTTATTTGACCTGAAAAATTCTAAGTGGATTCTTTTTAGGAAAGGCATCCTCTTAACAATTAAAATCTATTGTGTCATTAAATGTAGTTGTAAAGTTTGTGGTCACTGTGTGTGAAAAAATCCATGTAGATGAGCAGTTTTATGCAATCACTAAGAGCATATAAAATGTGGCAAACACTAGTGGTTTAGTGTTCATAGTACAACATGGGGCTGCTATCCTTAGCGTCCGACCTGTGCGCAACAGTTCTGCATGCTGTGAGTGTTATGAGAGCCACCAGTGTTGGCTGTTCACCTATAATTTGTTGCTGTTCTGTGGGTCACTGCTTCTGTAGGTGCTGTGTTCTTGTGCATCAGTGAGACTTCAGCCACCTCCCAGTGCTGTGGAAATGTGAAGTGGTACTGCACTGATCATCCTATTGGAATGGATGGGTGAATCTAGAACTTGAACTTCAAGATGAACTCTATCCATCATATCTTGTCAGTGACTTGGTGATACCGAACCCAACCTTATGGATCTCTTGTGTAATGGTATCATGTGTGGTTTTTCTTTTAAGACTGCTTACACAACTCAATGATGTATGGCTAAAATGTTAATGGAATGTCGTAATTGAAAGGTAAATTTGAAAGAAGTCCAAGCGTGCTAAGGTAAGCTCTACCTTAACCTCATGTGTTAATACTTATGTCTTTATAACATCCATAAATTATGTGTTCTACAGGCTACTGACTGTGCTTTTGGTGTTGCAAATTTGGGAATGTGAGCAACTGAGTGGAAATCCATGTTTCTGAGCTATTCAAATGTGAGAAAAGGTGGAAAAGATGTGTTGTATTTTGAGTAAGTGACCAGTATATGTGAATGAGGATACTTGTACAGGAAATTCAATAGAATGACAAGGAAGGATTTTTAACTGTAAGCCCAGCTAATGTCATAGTATCATGCCACTTTTCTAGAATAATGTAAGGATTGCACCATTCATGAAAGGGAAGGTGCTTCAGAAGGGCTTATAGCTCCTCTTAAAGCTGTGTGGTGAAAAGCAGGGATAAAGCAGGGACATCTATGGAAAACTCTGAGCCTGTATGCTGCAGAAGCTGCAATGCACAAGCTGCTCTCAGGGCAGGTGCCAAGACAATCTGCGTGAGCTGAAATGGAGAAAAGAAAAGATAGACTACAGAGTAGGTAGCTTGTGTCAGGTAATGCTGATAACTATTAATTTACAGTGCCCCGCTGTTGCTTCTTGTTACGTTTTCTCATCTACTGTTAGATGTTTACCTTGTCCATCTTCTGAGAGCCATAGGCTGTAAAATGGATAGGTAGCAGCTGTCCTGATGTCACCTTGTTACCTAATGCATTTCTCACTGAGCTCCTTAAAGAGCGTCCTTGATCACTACACCAAGGAAAACAACAATAACAAGAAACCTCTAGAGGATGCTATTAATATATTTTTAATCTTAACTCGTGTTCAGAAAAGGTTAGTGGCTGAGGATGCTTGAAGAAATATTGATTCGGGCTAAATGCTCATCAGATGCTTGAGAGCTGTAGTGTGGGCATCTGCACTTTGGCATTGGGAGATTGCCTGCTTGGGCAGTAAGTTCAGGGCAGCTTCTGGAGAGGGCAAAAGTAAAACTGAGAGTAATATGAAACGCTGCAGGGTCTTGAGGGGCGCAGGGATGTGGTAAGAAGAGAGGGATGCGCCCATGGGTAGCAGTGGCGTTATCCTGCTGCCGAGTG
Source organism: Picus viridis (assembly GCA_033816785.1). NCBI lineage: Eukaryota > Metazoa > Chordata > Aves > Piciformes > Picidae > Picus > Picus viridis. The sequence continues at coordinate 22,356,522 of CM066574.1, forward strand.
CGTGTGCGTGTCACGCACTGCTGCCGCGGCCCCGCTCCTGTTGAGCGGCTGTCACAGCGGGTTAGCGCCACTCGAGCAGCACGCAGCCTCCCGCTGCGCCGTCCTCATTGCCCCTGACTGATTTTTCCTTTGGCACATGGCAGCTGAGAGCAGAGTAGGGTGCCTGCGTCTCGGCTGCGGCTTGAGGAGAAGGGCACCCGAAGGCTGGGCAGCGCTAGCGCAGCCTTTGAAATGTCGGTGCCCCCGCAAAAGCCTCCTGTGCTGGAGGCTACTCAAGGAGAGGCTCTGCTGCCCCGTGCAGAGATAAGTGGTTACAGGAGAAGACAGTGCGCCAAACTAGCATCGGGACTGATATCTGGAGGCAACTTTGCATTTCTCTGGTTTCTAAACAAAACCAGATGCCTGGACAGAGAGCTACTACCAGTTAGGGCTGGGGGTGGGGGGGTGAGGGGGTGGTGTTGGATGGAAGAAAAGATCAGCTGTGGTGGAGCCTCTCACTTTCTAGTGTCTTAATGATCAGTGTTAACCTTAAAAGCGAGACATTGCACACATGCAGTCAAGAGTCTCTCTCCAGCCTGTTAGAAATAGCAGTTCTATGGATTAGAAAGACCCCCTTAACTTCATGCTTAATGAGCTGTGCTACTTTGTGTGGCTGAGTCTTGGACTAAATCTTCCAAGGTTAACTCTGTCCATCCTGTTCTAGTCAGTGACACGGTGACAATAGGACAGTGGTGAAACCACAGAGAAACCAAATACATCAGGCAAGGCACTGGTACCATTGTACAAGGTGCTAAGAAGGCTTAATTTAGAATATTGCATACGTTTTAAAATCAGTGCATTAAAGTTGAACTAAAGCTGGAACATACGTAAAGTTGATGGAAAGTCTCATGGTGATATTAAAAGATTGGAAAGCCTATCTTATGGGAAGGGACTACAAGAGATTGGCTTGTTTAGCTTAGCAAAATAGAGTTGAGAGAGGATTTGACAGCACTCTATAAATACATCCAGGGCTACATGCCAGAGAGGGGAAAAAGCTATTTAAACCCAAGAGCAATGTTTGCATAAGAACAAGTGGGCATAAACTTGGCCCCAACTAGGCTTAAGTTGGAAATTTGACTGTTTTTACCCCTCAGTGTAGTAAGATCCTGAAGCTGCCTCCCAGTAAGAGCAGCAGGGGCACAAAACGGTTTTTTGTGGATGATGAGAGGGACCATGCTATATGGTGCCTGTGCCTGCAGAGACTTGGCCTTCATGGTTGCACAGCTTTGTTCTGGCCCTGTGTTCCTAACCATATGCACTGGTATAGGAGTGATGGACAGGACATGTCCTGCCACCAGTAGCAGTCTCCTGCCCTGAGAAGTACCTTTTGAAAATGAAAGCACTGGTGTTGAATTGCAGCTATACTAGTACTTTAATGGTCCTGAGAAAATTCCAATATGCCTTGTGCCTGGGTGTGTTGATGCCAAAGTGCCTATTAATATCCCTGGGGCTTTCATATCAATAAAGTTCCTCCTGTAAGGAAGGGATGCAGGATTAGGGTTTTTAATTGTGTGGGCCCCCAGGATGTAAAAGTAGCTTCCCTAACTGGAAATGGCAGCAGTATCTCAAAAATGACAGTACAGAGAAGGATTTTTTTCATGATTTTTTTCTTCTGCTGCTAAAAATTCTTGTGACCTTTAAATTTGATGCTCATGCTTAAACATTTCCTTCTGTACTGCAGTTAGGCTAGCACTATGATACATGTCTGTCAGGTGAGAAGGGACTGCAGAGGATTTGGGGATTTGGAGGTTGGCATGATGATGCCATAGGTGCCAGTCTTCTGATTTTCAGCTGCCCAATTTGCCTTTTGTGGTATCCATCCTCTTGGGTGACTGCACCCATGAAATTCAGCTGTGTTTTTATTTTCACCTACTATTCCTATTACTTATTTTATTTCTGAATCTGTGGCCTTTGGAGCTGAAACTCTTCAGACTTGCTTCTTTGTCAGTGATATTTTAGCAACTCCTGCTCTTCCCTAAAACTTTAGAAGTAAATGCGTGAAAACTTGATTGTGGACCTCTCTATTGCAGAAAGAGTTAAGAAGGGAAAGCTGAAGCAGGCCCAGAAACAACCTCCCAAGGAGGAGATCGACACATAGCACTTTGGTGGCTTTGATTTGAGTCAGCTGTAGCTCGCTGAGAATTTTACTCTCTATGCACAAAGGTACTGAGAGTTAAACTGGCAAAAAACATAACTAAAGACAACAGATTACAGTAGCACTCAGTCAGCAGTGTGTCAGTTATAGCCATTTTCCCTGGGTTTTGGTTGCTTTTCCTTGTACCTTATATATTCATTCAGTGTAGGATGGGGAACACGTCTTGCCTTCACGTTGCCTGTAGGATGCTAATGTTTTGTGGCATTGACAGACTGTGGTATGGAGAAGGCAGTGTATGCAGCACTCCTGCTCTGAGCGCACTGTCCTGACAGAGTGGGAAACATTTCTGCTGCTGACCTCCATCATTAACCTTGCTTTTCATGCCTCTCCTGCCACAGCTTTGTGATAAGGAAAGGGGAAATTGAGACAAATATCATACTCTTGTCCTCTCCTTAGGAGACTGGGATGAAGGCTTTTTGATGTATGGAAGATTTTGAAAATAATAATAATTTTTAAAAATGATAGTTTTGGAAGGTTTTAAGACTTCACATATTGGGCTGAAATCCAGCCATGCTTTAATGAAAGGAAGAGAATTAAGTTGGTCTTTAAACACGTTTTAAATGGTTGAGAAATGCAGAATACCTTCAATGTTTCTGACAAGTAATATGTAATACCGAGTTTAAACCAAGACTATTTAAAAAACCCTATCAAACAAACAAAAAATAATAATGAAAAACAAGGCAAAACCACCTTTGAAATAATCAGAACAGTTTAAAAAGAACCCCAAAATCCAACCAACCAACCGACCTAAAGACAGAAACAACAGAAACACCCCAAAGAAAACCAACCAACCAAGGAAAACAAACAAAAAAACCCCAACACCAAGACACAAAAGCAACCACAAAAAAAAAAAAATTACATTTGGGCAGAGGGTTGTAAAACTTGTTTGGATGTTGGCATCAGCTTTTGTTTTTAAGTAAGAAAGTCTCTGCTGCTTGATGACTTCACCTTCCCTCATGCAGAGCAAGCCATTTTCCTTCTTGGGACTCCAAATAGTGTGAAAAAGCAACCAGCCATGCATTTGCATTGCAGCTGTCACTGTGCTTTCTTGACAGCATCACATTAAGTCATTTTAGCTGTACTGTATTTGAGGGGGAGAGGGACTGTGTTTGTTTATAATTTTAGGACAAAACTATGTTGACCTATACAGTCTTTCTTTCCAGGAAAATAAAGCTACAGAACCTTTAAGTTCTTTCTGAACGTAAAGACCTGTTTAAAGACCCAGAAAGCTGTATTTTAGAACACAAACTCTTCCAATACCCTTTTCTGTACTGCCTATGTCTGTTTCACAGCACCTAAATCCTTACAGAAATCTGTGTCCAAGTGTGGGTTTTTTTTCCCCTATATATGAAAAGAAATGAAATGAGATAAATTAAAGATTAGCAGATGGCAAATACTTAGCAGCCTATGTGAAATAATTTTTGTTGGTATTAGTCCAGTTCCAGGCGGTTGGCTGTCCTCATCCCAAAACCTGCCATAACAAATTGCTAAGAAAGCTGAATACTGAATCATTTACCACCTGCTTTGGGAAGTTGTCCCTGAAGTTAGGGTTAAGGTAAATTTTGGAGAGGTATTCTGGGGATACCCACACCTTTGTTGCCTGTGTTTTTCTTTGCTGTAAATAAACAGCAGCCTGTAGTCTCCAGGGCTGTCAATGCAGCACCCCTCACAAGCCTTAAAAGTCATCTTAAATAAAAATAAAAAGCTACTATGTAGGCACAACAAAATTTACTATAAACGGGTCTTAAGTACATAATTACATGATATACCCAAATGGCGCCAAAAGAGTTGCTCCAGGCTATTGTGTAAGCAATACTCCTTTGAGAAATGTATAAATACATGTAATTCAGTACATAATACACATGTTAAAAAACTACCTAATTACATATTTTCCCAGGAGAATGAAAAGGCTCCAAAAGAGCTACTCCAGCCTCTCCAGTATACAATGTGTGTTTTATAACCTTTCATGAATCTCTTCCATTCTTTTTCCTTGAGGAGGGAAAAAAAAAACCCCACCACCCCAGTAAGGAAATTAAATACAAAACACCTACTGTACATGTAATTTAGAGGACAAAACGCAATGTTGAAATAACATTAAGGGTGTGACGCAAGCGAAGGAAAGCCAGGAAATTGAGTGTAAAGGCTGTTACTCCATCCTTAACTCACGTCACTTGTGTAATGTTTCAGGCCACTGTTCTGTAATGGCAGATTTTAAATTTCATCACTTAGAGCAGGGCTATGGCCTATCTGCACTTACAGGTACTTACGTGGTCTCTGCTGCTGAAACACCCGAGTGCTGCTCGTGTATTTACTTATATGCAGGCACAAGCACGTATACTTTTAGGATATACGCTTTCATTTCTTTAAAGAATCTTCTGTCTTCCCTAGCGCTGAAATTACTATGGCTTTTTTGTTTGCTGACAACAGGCTCACCTGTATCACTGTGATGAAAGGCAAAGGAAGAAGTGCAACTTGCCTTCAGCTTTGAGGGTGGTGAGACTGTGACTGCTCTGGGTTTTTTTGGGAGAGCAGGAGGAGGTCTGCCCTGAAGTCTGGATCCAGCTCTGGAGGAAATCCCACTGCCCAGATCTACAAGCCCCCGCTCCTGGTTGATGGTTTTGTTAGTGCAGGCACTGGGATGTCCTGGACTTCTCAAGTGACCCTATGGGGAGGGTGAGGGTCTGCTGTGTGGTTGCTGAACTTGTGCTGCCTCAGCAAAGAGGCAGTCTAGAGAGGGAGTCATGGTCCCATGTGCTTATAGCAACCTGTGTTACTAGGCAGATTATTGTAAATAGTGTTTTCCTTTGCATTTTGCATTGGATCAACGTGTAATTTGTGTCCTTTTCTTTGCACCATACCCTGAAAACATTGTGCATACATCTTTTATTGTTAGAAGGACCTGCAAGTGTATTTCAGTGTATTGTATATGAATTCCACCACAGATGACAATAGAATATGCTGCCCTTTTCTGTGGAGAGTTTGGTGAATGCTGTGGGATAGATATGTTTATGACAAATACTGGCCCAGGTAGAACAACAAGATTCCAGGAGACAGATAAGTTTTCCATTCCTACTAAAATGGTCATGTTTTTGATTAAAAAATTATGCAATGTATTAGCTAGCTAGGTTTTCTTCACTGGAGTGAACCCAGGGCCTTTCACAACAACTTATTTTCCCCACAGAGAGCAAGAGAGTGGTCTTCTGCTGTAGATGTACCAAAGATGTGGGGAATTCACCTAGGATGCAGGAGACCCAAGAAGTTTTTGATTAGCATAGCAGAAAGGTTCCCACAGAAGAAACCCAGAGAGTCTGGCCTGAGACCAGGCTGGAGACCAGAGGAACTGCCTGGTGTATGAAGCCTGCAGTGCAGTGAAGGAGGCAAACATGGCTACAGCCAGATCCCTGGTGTCCTCGTAAGATGCTATCTGGGGATTCTGTAGTGTTAGCTTCTGGTCAAAACCAGGTAGATATCTGCCAAACCCAAAGTTGCTACTTGTCTGTGTGTCCTTGCTGACTCAGCAAGTCAGTGTGGTTTAATGAAAACCTGTTTTCTCCAAATACTCCCAGGCAGCTCTCTCCTGTTGTCAGATTCTCTAGTGCTAATTGTTTCACTGCGTTAAGACAGAAAACTTCATCTTCCAGGTTCTTGGAAAAACTTTTAAAAAGTTTCTTAAGTATATTTTTCCTTGGATCTGGCAATGGAACTGCCTTTATGCTTATGGCATCCTGTTCCTTTTTGATGGCAAGAGAAGGTACTTTAAAACAAAACAAAACAAAAAGGAATTTTAGCTCTCACGGGTCATAAACTTGGATGGGCTCTGAGCAGGAGCTGCTCTATCAGAAAGGTAAAAGAAAAGGTGACGTGAAAGACCATAAAAATGGGGAAAAAAATCCCCTACAGAGCGTGCTCTTTACACTAGTGTGACATTCTCCATCTGAACCTGGTTTAACAGTGTTTTCCAGCTGAGTGGTGCTGTTGGTTATTAGCAGCCTTTAGAATTTGAGGTGCCTCATATCTAAACAGACCCAGAGCATTAACTAGTTTGGTATGTGCTTAATAGCAGTACAGATTGGAGAGGGGGTATGAAAGATAATGTCTCTTTCCTTCACTTTCCCTGATAGATACCTGGTGTTTTTATTTGGGTAGATTTGTTTGATTTGGCACAGGGCAGTCTTTCAGGTTAGAAGAGCACTGGCTAGCTGTTAGCACTGGGACTGCTGGTCTTGTCTGTGGTCACCTGGGAATGTTTGCATCTGAAGCAAGATGCTTCAGGAGGCTGCAGTGTGGCAATGGGCTCTGCTTTATGTTGTGTGGCTCACCAGTGGTGTGGGTTAGTGGGGACTTTGCACACTGGAAGGCAAGAGTGAGAAGAGGAAAGAGTCGTATGTAAAAGCATAGTAACCTAACATGGGCAGCAGATGAGCTGGTGCTGGGTAAGTGCTGGTGAATTACTGGGTGCCAGCTACCCTGCAGTGTGCCCCTGTGCACAGTCTCTTAACCTGCAATACCCCTCATTGTTAGGTACTCAGTAGCCCCTTGAGTTGCCTGTCATCTTCAGCTGATGATGGGCAAGGTGAAAATGTTTAGTCTTGCTCATAATGTGAGATTGTCTGGTCTAGCACTGAAATGGCCTCAGGTTTTAAGTACACATGCTTTTAAATCTGTCTCTAAGCATTGGAAGAGCCTGGATTCAAGATACTTGCTCTGGCACATATTCCACCAAGACTGGCAAGAGAATGTTAAAAGTTTGTAACCACCTATAGCAAACACATCAAGTGATTTCCTAGCTTTGGCTTTGCCTGGCTCCAGTTTTAATATTAAATACCTGTGCAAGTGGAAACTAGGCACTATGTTGGCATCAGGAAATTTATAAGACTTTACCTTCATTTCCACAGCAACAGCTCAGGATGCAGCAAACAAAATTAGGAATTGAATTCTGCTTTTAGTTCTGACTGTAGTGCCCCAGAATATCCCCATTCATTGGCACCAGCATTCAGCTGATAGAATGGCTAACCAAAGCCTTCATCTGGCCTTCCTGACTTCTTTTAAGAGACAATAAAGGAAAAGGGTCTCTATGAGGAAAAAAAACAACAACTGGACTTTAGAACTGAAATTATACTGGGGAGAACAGAGAATTGGTGGTTTAGGGGGTAAGTACATCAATGGGTTGCTGGTGGGTGAATTAGTGCGTGAATTTATAGCACACTGGTTAATCTTTGATGGCTGCTTGTGTGCAAAGAACATTTAAAGTATACTCCTATTCAGTAGAAAGCACAGCCAGCCTTGCAGGACTCTGTAGAAAAGATGAAATTAATAAATGGATAAGCAGGAATAATATCTACTTCACCATATCTAAAATTATCCTACCTTTTAGGGTTAAATAAAAAAAAAACCCTCTGACTCCTGAGACAGAAGACAGGACTGTCTATGCTATCAGGAACATATCTGTTGAATACCAGAGAGCTATTTTTACACTCAGAATAAAGCTGCTCTTGCAAAGATCATGTTTAGCTTGTAGGGTTGGTGGCTGAATCTGGTGGGATTGCCTTCTGAAGTCTGTTGAACTTAAGGAAAGGAAGGATGGTTTGGTGGTTGGGGCACCAACCTTGGGCACGGGTGACAGAGGTTCAGGCCACCAGATGCCCACCCCACTCCCTGCATGATGATCTTTGCATTGCTTCAACTTCCTCACTGAGAAATAGGGTTAAGAAAGCAGAGGACAAATGCATCCAATGCTTGGCCTGTGTGGGCAGCTACATGAGTGAACAGACTGAAAAATGTAGGTGTGTCTTTGGAGACTGGGTCTGTCCTGAGTAAAGAACAAGACCGAGAACATGCAAGAGTGTCTCTCTGTGCAGACAGGTGGTTATGTGTAGCCAGTGCGTGCAGTTGTCTTTATGCTAGGGAAGTAAATGAGGTGGATTGCTTCAGATGCTATTACAGGCCATAAAATAGCACTAGTGGCTTCTGTTGCCCCTCTTCTCTCTTTGAGAAAAAACCCTAACTTGTCCTTGATGGGACTTGAATGGCTTAGCACTGTGGAATGTGACATTAGCCAGTCATTTCTATGTAAATAATCATGGCTGCAAAATCATTACTAGGCATGAGTTGGGAGCACCAGGGTTCTTTGATAGCTTTGTGTGTCACAGGCATAAAGGAACCTGTTTATTTTCTAAAAATAAGGTGCTGACTGCATTTTTAGGTTTTCCTTTTGCATCCTGGCCTAAAACTTTCTTTGCAGTTCTTATCATCTATCTTACTGGCCCATTTTCCTCTCACAATGGAAGAAACTAGAGAACAGGGCTAGAAGCTAGAGAAATCATTAGCCAAACCCACCCATTTTTAAGATAGTAACAAGCAGCTACAAAAGGTCAGGATTCTTGAAATCATCCTGTCTGATAGAGGTCTGGGTGGGTTGAGCCACCTCTAAAATATGAGGTCTGTGCTTTGCAAACAATTATTCTCTGTCAGCCCCTCCGAATGTCCTCTTCTCAACTTTTTTCTTTCTGGATTATGACCATCCTTTAAGTCAGATCAGAAGGATTACTTCCACTGAGCTTTTGTTTGCCCTGTTTCTGTTCATCTGCCATGCCTGGGTATGCTACTCTGATGTGACCCAGCCGGGGAACAGGCCACATCCTCACCTGGAATAGTGTAGTGGTGCTGCATTCATATGGGTAATTGTAGTAGAGCAGCATCAATCAGCTAAAGATTGAGTCCCATCCAACACAGAATTCATGCATGTCCTTGAGTTCAATGGCCTTTTAGCCTTGCTGAGTAGATGTTGCTTTGTAAACTGGGAGTACTAATCCTCTGTGTGATAAGAGGAATTTCAGAACCATCCTACCCTGCACATACTCCTGAGTGAATGTGATATTGTATACGAAATCATACCAAACCTCAGAAGTGTACCACAAATGTTTACTGTGACTTAATTCCCATTAGTTCTAGTCATGCAATGGCTATTTTTTCATCCCTTTAAAAACATTCCTCCTCCTGACTGCATTCCAAGGTAGGTGCAAGATAACTCACTAAGTCACCATTTAATTTATAACTTTGTCAGTCATTCGGTGAGTCACAACTTTACTATTGCAGGAATGCAACCCACAAAGACATTCCCCTCTCCCCACCACCAAGCTTCAGTTTGTTTGGTCCCAAAGAAAACTATGGTGCCACATTGCCCAACAGACACTTACAGGCCATCTTTCTACCCAGGGCCTTGGTTGATAAACTGTATGACTGATTTGAATTTTTTTTCTTCCCCTCTCTTGCTCCATATTCCTCTCATCCCTTTATGTGGAAGTAACTGAGTATTTTTGTGTATCCTGGTTCTTGGACCCAAGCTTGCAGGAGCACCTTGAAATTTTAAGTCTTCCAAAGCTACCCCTGAGCTACCCTTTAGCTTTCAACCGTTGTTTATGCAGTAGTCAAAATAGACAAATGGCAAGAGCACTATCAGTGAGAGCACATGAGAAGTTGCAACCTCCTCCTCTCTTCCTCCACTCAAAACCAACAGTATTTGTAACCAGAGACACCCTTATGCAACACACAAACATCTCAAATATGGTAAATTATTTCCAATTGTTCCATGTGTCGAAGTAATTCCTGGTCCCCCACTTCTGGTATCTTTTGCAATTTTTATTAAAACAATTGCTTATTCCTGTTCTATTATTGTCTGGATGTTTTGTGTGAACTGCAGATGTTTTCTCTGTCCTGAAAGCTTCCTTAACTATTTAAAAGTAAGAATACATGCTGAAATTTGTGATGGGATGTACAAAAATAATGAAAAAAACCCTCACAAAACAACAAAAAAGACATGTATCTGTTCTATAAATGTCCAACCAGCATTACTGGGTGTTGCACTGCAATGCAACAGGTTTCTAACATTCAGTGTCTTCTGACTAGCTAAAACCTTCCAAAGGGAAGCTCCTTTCCTATTAGGAGCTTTATTGAACAAGTACTACAGACCTGAGACAGGGTGGCTGGAAAGCTGCCTGGTAGAAAAGGACCTGGGGGTGCTGGTTGACAGCCAGTACCTTGAGTATTGGGTTCAGTTTGGGGTCCGTCACTACAAGAAGGACATGGAGGTGCTGGAGTGTGTCCAGTGAAGGGTCTGGAGAACAAGTCTTATGTGGAGCAGCTGAGGGAATTGGGATTGTTTAACCTGGAGAAGGGGAGGCTCAGGGGAGACCTTCTGGGCCGTCTCTTCTTCAAAGTAAACAGGTGATAGGGCAAGAGGAATGGCCTCAAGTTGCACCAGGGGAGAATATGAGGAAAAAAAGTACTTACTGAAAGAGTAGTCAAGCATTGGAACAGACTGCCCAGGGAAGCAGTGGAATCACCATTGCTGAAGGTATCCAGAAACACTGTCAATGTGTCGTTTTGCATTGTAGTTTATTGGGGCATGGTGGTGTTGATAATTGGACTTGATCTCAGACATCTTTTCCAACCTTAATAATATTATGATTCTATTCTAAGTACGGGCCATGTCACTGGAGTGCCATCTTTTAATGATGCTCAATACATGTTTCCAGTCTGTCTGGAAGACCTCAGAGAATCTCTGCATGGTCAGTTCACTTTACAGGCTAAGGTCCACGGCCAGGGTTTTTTTAACTCATTTTGAAGTCCTTGTTTTGGTCCCATATGGAAGGCACCTAGACTTTGACATAAGTATGTATTTAAGCTTGTATTTTGGGATAGATCTTCTCAACTTTTTGTTTTGAATTTGAAATACCAGCTACAGAAAAAGAATGTATTACTGCTATTGATATTTAAAATCATGTATCATATTTGAATGCTCCTTTTCTTAACTGAAATTAAGTACATATTAGCACAACATCTTTCTCCTTATTTTTAATCGTATTCTCTGTATTGCTGGGTTTGGGTTGGGCTTTAGTCTAGAAAAGGCCTTCAGGAGAATTAATCAGGATTAGTTAATTTCCAATGTAAGGTTGTTGGAGATTTGTTTATTTACTCATTTAGCTGACAGCGCTGCTTTGCTAGAGCTTCTCTTGTGCTAAAACCTGAACTGGTCTGGAGTAAATGCTGCTGCTTTACACCACAGATGTGATGGCAGTATCACTGTGACATGTTTCAGGATCATGTGCTAAGCTCCTTATTCTACTGCTTGTGGTTAACCCTGTTGTTTCACATGCAGAGCAGTCAAGTCCTCAATCTTTCTGTCACAGACCATATGTCTGTCAAGGTTTGGGCTTCAGATGTGCTGCTTATGGTATTGGAAGGAGGATGGCAATGAGTCACTATGGAAAGGAAGGGAAAATACAAGTCCATTGAGTGTGCGGGTGCCATAGTGCCTGGAATTGGTGCACCTGGAATGGACAGAGCAATGGCTAGGATGTGGAGCCTCTGGCTCTGTGACTATGAATGTTAGAGGTATAAGAATATTTGCAGCCTGTGCTTACAAGGTGAACAAAATAAATTGCACACAAATGTATAAAAACCACCTGTCTGACCGCTGAAAACTCCAAAAAGTCTCATTTTGCAAGCCGTTGATATGTCAAGCAGGAAAGTACTCTTTATGAGATTATTCTGCCAAAAAATTCTTCATGCAAAATTTTGCATGGGAGAGTCTGTAAAGCAAAGAAAGGAAAATCTTCAGGACTGGGATTGTGCTTTCTGACTCAAATAGGTGTCAGTGATGGATTCTCCAGGCTGCCTCATTGATAAGATACTGCAAAGCCAGGACATTTTGTCCAGTAATATCAGCATGATGAGTGGAAACACATCACCAAGCTTGCAGATTCTGAAATGAGAAAATGCCAAAAGAAACACTGATTTTATTTCCTCAGCTGCTATCATGAGTGATCACAAGCCTGTTGAGCAGTAAAGCAACACTGCTTTCTAAAACAAGCCACAAATTAAGAAGTAGGTGATTAGAGATAAATTTTTCCTCTCTCCCTTGTTTGAGTGACTATTTGACCCCTGGCACTATATGCTTTGGGGGTCTCTAGTGAGGTGCACATCCACCGGGTCTAATTTTTTTTCAGAAGGTGTTGAGCAATTCTACCTCTTCCAGTAAAGCCATACCTGGGGGTTGTGTGAAAGGAACAGAAGGGCCTATAGGGATCTCCTCTGAAGCGAATGTACAAACAGCAATTGGATTCCAGCTCTTGAAAGTATAGAGAACCTTAAATAGATGGTCTGGGATAACTGGGAGGGAAAGAGACATCTGTTGAGTTGTTGAAAAGATATATGCTCCTAGCACTTCCTTTGTCATGCATTTTGGAAACCTTTTCTTTCTGAGTTTATTGCTAATATTTAATTTAGAATCAGATTTGAATTGTTGACAAAATTACAACTTGTAAATGGACACTTTCCCCCTTCCTTTCCAGTCTAATCTGAGCAGCACTCACTCTCCCATCACCTCCTTCTGCGGTTCCCAGTTTGTGCACCCTGGGTTATACTGGAAAAAAGGGGGACCTCATTCTGGCTATGGCCTTATGTGAGAGGGCAAGACTGGCAGGAAGTGATGGTTTACAAGTTGGTAACACCTCAGTCCTCCTGTCACCCTCCAGGCTAGTAATCATGTTTGTATCAGATGGAAAACGTGACTTTATTTGTGTGTGTTTGTGTATGAGGACTTAATGACATTTCAAGGTATCCGACAAAAGCCTAATTCCTTGGATTGGTTTCGTCAAATAACAAAATGACTTGACATAAGTATAATTGAAAGCAGATGTGGAAATATGGAATTTTAGCAGTTGTTCTGCCCTCTCCCCCCTTTCCCCCCCCAGCTCTCAGTTCATGCCAGAAATATTTTCGTTTTTGTTTCCTACTTCCTCTCCACAGAACAAAGCTTGAGGAGGATGAGTTCTGGGGCAGGGAACCAAAGGGTATTCATTTCACATTGTCATGCCTGCTTGTAAAATTGCCACCTTTTCTGAGTTTATTTTCCATTTCGAAGGAGATGTGTGCGTACCTCCCCTCCTCTCCCCTGATTCTGAACTCATCCTCTAGATGAACTCTGTTATATAACCATTCCTGTCCACGATGGCTGTTTACTGCTGTTGCTTGAGTCTGAAATTGTAGGTTATGTGCTGGGCTGGGCTGAGCAAGCAGCCGATATTGTGTTTTAGCCTTCCCCACTTGGCTGGCTTGAGTAAGCTTTGGATGGAAGAAATCGTAAGGTGCAGAAAAGAAACTGGAAAGTTTGCACAAATCCAAACACAACTGTGGGCAAAAGGTGGAAGGGCTCTTTCCCAGAGTTTTACAATATAAAATGCATAGTCTTTGTGGCAGCTTCTTATCCTGAAAGGAATGAAGTAAAAATATCAGTGATGATAGCAAATGCATTATCAGCCACTTAAATGGTAGTGATGAATTTATCAGTGAACAGTCACAGAATGACAGAATTGTCAGGGTTAGAAGGGACCTCAAGAATCCTCTAGTTCCAACCCCCTGCCATGGGCAGGGACACCTTCCACTAGATCGGGTCCTCCCCGTTATGTCAAACTGAAAAGGTTAAGGGCTCAGAGCTACAACAATGGCAGTTTAAAATCAGCACTGATTTTCTGGAATCTTCAGCCATGCTAACCTCGTGGTATCATTTCTCACACTGATTTGGAAAGAATCAGGGCATATAAAAATGATTACTGCTTTGATTTAATTGTCTTTTAATGAGAGGGTTGTGTTCTTCAGGAGACTCAGGTACTCAGCTCCCGTTTCAGTGGGATTCAAGAATAATATCCTGTCAAAATCCCAGCCTAGAGCTTTAATTGAGGTCTTTCAGCCTCAAGATGCTTGTGTCTGTCTTCCCTGTGACTTTTGAGCCTTTTAACAACAGGGTTAAAAAAACCCCACCAAACCAGACAACTCTGAGGGATGAAAGTCTCTTATGTTGTTTGTGGTGCCATAAGTTACATCCAAATAGGTGGTCAGTTAATGGAACAAAGAAGACAGAGGCATTACTACCAGTACTAACACAGAGGCTGCCAGTGTGCAAGATGGTGCTGTCTGAACTTGTCCTTACTTAGAATTCAAAGTCAGCCCTATGTGAGCCTCCAATCCATCAGAAATACGGGTTCATTTTTCTGCCCATCAGACTTACGGTTCCTCACATGAAAGCTGAGCTGGTTGGCCTGTGTATGAAGAGGATTCAAACCTGGCTTTTGAATTCTGGACACTATCTTTACAGCTTCTTTACCTGGGGCATGGTGGATCTGGTTTCCAAAAGCCTGCAGACCACAGAGATCCAACTGCAGGCATCTGTAACTTCAGGCTTCAGTTGTCTTTAGAAATCATAGTCTCCACAATGAGCTGCATTGCTAGTACAATGCCCAGTTTAAAAGCAGCAGTTAATGTCTGAGGCATCTATTCATTACTGGTGAGATCCTCATTTAAATTGTACAAGGTGAAGTACACAGGATGAAATGCTTGAAAAGTAATCTTAGTGCAGGAAAGCAGCTGAGTGTAGAGTTTACAAAAAATGAGATGGAGAATGGGGTGGTCTGCAGAGGGAGGGTCAGTGAAACCAGCCAAAATAGGAACTGTCAGGAATCTGTTAGGGGGTTAATCTAGCAAAGACAGTTCAACAGAGGTGTTATTCCTGCAGAGAAGTGACTAAGAGGAGAGTGTAAGATAAAGCAGCCTACTGATTTAGTGTACACCTGCACCCCAATAGACATACCTACTGTTCCCAAAAGTATGCTCCTATTTCATGCCGGACTGCAGCGTGGCAGGAAGAAGTTATATTAAACCAAACATGTTGAAAACATTCTTCTGCTCCATCTTTTGCTCTCCTGTGAATCTTGGGGCTCTCCGAGGCTGCTAGCCAACCTGATGTAAGAGTGCCAAGAAGGTATCAGGCTTTCTCCATGTTGGGCTGACGGGTAGGTTTATTGAGCTTACCAAGGGTAGCTCGCTCCTCCCTGCAATGCGCAGTACAGCCAGAGTGATCAGTTTGTGCTATGAAGCAATGTAGGCTCCCCAGAGATCTGAAATCAGGAGAGTGCTTGGTGAGAGCAATGTGTTGCTCAGTTTAGCATACTCAAGAAAGGAGATCTTTTAATGAACATTCTAAATATATTAGCATAGCATACTGCTGTATGAAATGGTCACTATTTTTAAGAATCAGTAATAATAACTTCTTAGAAAGTAGAAATAAAAAATTCTGAGCTACTAACTTTATTGCTCACTATTCAAGTAAGCTTCTTCAGGATACTGTAACAGGATGCATACATACTTCTGAAGCTAACAGTTATGTGTACCTGTATGGGATGCTAGCCCAGAGAGACAAAAGTTTAAAGCCCCTGTCTCTGATTCATCTGCCAAGTATGCCAGTAAAACCATCCATGGGTTGTGAAACTGCTAGTTGCATGGTTCAGCTTGCACATGTGATTGCATCATCTGTGCACACACTTATCAGATCTGTGTTGACAAAACAGAAGCTTGCACAGTATTTATGGAAGGTTCATCTCAATGTTTTCTCCTTTGCCATGATGAAAATGTCAGGATTCTTGGTCAGCATCAGCTCCATTGGGCTGCTCATTTGCTGTAGGCTTCTGTGTAGTGTGGACCTTAAGTTTCCTCCACTGCATCTGTCAAACGTAAAAATGAAGTGTGTGGCCATGATTTCTACACTGGGCTAATTCAGTATCCCTGACTAGAATTGTAATGATGCTCTGAATGCAGTCTCCTGCTGGGAGGTAAAGCACTATTGACCAAAAATATCCTTGCTTTGTCTTTGCTGAAGGTGGTGAGCTTATGGCTGAGTAGAAATTTATCATGCTGTTGAAATAACTCTTCAAAGTCAAAACTGTCCGGATC